>CM061223.1:6176239-7668799 GCA_030844895.1 Ambrosia x helenae
TTGTTACTTAGTATATATGAATTCGATATTATTTGGAAGTTAATATATGTCCGTTTGTGTTTGTTTTCCTCCATAAACACTTTGTATTCATGCACGCCAGTTAGGAAACTTCTTTAATTTGTTTAGTTATTCATATGTCCTTTCTATTAATCGTAATTTATTGTATAAAGAAACAGGATAGATGAGATCTTTTTTCCATTCCCATCATTGTTTTTTTTTTTTTTTTTTTTGGCCCATTTAGTTCTACTTATTTTTCTTGAAAGTAAATTTATATGGATGTGATGGATATTGGATGCGACGTAAAGAGTCTTTGCGCCAAATTTCGAGTTAATAGCCAAAATCGTCCCTGAGGTTTGGGCACTTTTGCCACTTCAGTCCAAAACCCAAACCTTTTAAATCTGGGTCCTTATACTTACATTTTTTTGCCACACTCGTCTCTGACACTAACCCAGTTAACTTATCTCGTTAACTCTGGGGGCATTTTTGACATTTTGTATTTAAAGGCTAAATAAAAACAAGAAAAAAAATAAAAACAAAAACCTTTACTTTAAGGGAGAGAGAGAGCAGAGATAGATAGAGAGAGAGGGGGAGAGAGAGATAGAGAGAGAGAGAAAAGAGGAGAGAGAGACCCGATGAAGAGAGAAAGTAACAGAGGAGAGAGAGAATGGTAGAGAAAGAGAGAGTAGATAGAAGGAGGAGTGGGTGCTTAGGGTTACGATGATGATGGTGGTACGATTAGGGATGGCGGCGGCTGAGGTTAAGGTTACGATTAGGGTGGTTCAAGGCGGTGGAGGTCTAATGAGGCTTGTGACTCAGTTATGGTGGTTGTGGCGGCGTTGTACAAGGAGAAGGGGATGATGGTGATGGTTGTTTATGGTGCGGATGGTGGTGTTGGTGTCTCAGGTCGGACGGGTTCAGGGGCTCGGGTCTGTTGGAGTTGTTTTTGAGCTCAGGAGGTTTTGGTTTGGACTCGATGGTTCAGTGGAGTCGGGTTTTGGTTCGGTGGTCAAGCAGAGGTGGTGGTTCATGGTGGTGATGGCGTAGGTGGCCGATGGTGGTTATTTGGTGACCGGTTGATGGTGGTCAGAAAATATGGGTTCAGCTCGGGTGTAGTTCCCGTTCACAGTATGGGTCACAACTCGAGTTCGGGTCAGGTATAGTTTTGGGTTCGAGGCTCGATGTTGGTGGTTTTGTTGAGTGTTGAAGGTTGTGTGAGGGTGAAGGTTGGAGGCTATGGTGGTAGTGGTGGTGGTGGCAGGTTTAGAGTAGGAGAAGGCGGGGAGGTGGGTCCCACTTATTAAGTAAAAATATTAAAAAAATAAAAGGGTAGGCAAAAAGTCAGAAATACCCCCCAACTTAATGTTAATATTTAACTGGGTTAGTGTCAGGGACGAATGTGACAAAAAAAATGTAAGTATAAGGACTCAGATTTAAAAGATTTAGGTTTTGGACTGAAGTGACAAGAGTGCCCAAACCTCAGTGACGATTTTAGCTATTAACTCCCAAATTTCTTTTCCGCTTGAAAGTAAATTTATATATATGGATGTGACAAGCCTTTGTTATTGCTGTTTTGTTTGAACTTGATGAATACAATTAAATAAAAAAATGTAACGGAATCTGGATTGGGCTTTTGGATTTGGGCTCATTGCCACTAATGTTTTAGTCCAGGTAGAGAATTTACTAGTACTTTATAAACATATAAAAGGCTCATATTATTTAATTAATCTGTGTCAAATAAAAGGTTAATCTCGAAACCGTGTTAAACATATAAATATGTTGAAAAGTGTTCTTTCTTTAACAGCTATATGTCGTTCATACAATCATGGTGTATAATTAAATTCATGATTGTATATTTGTATTAATAATTTGTATTAATAATACAATAACCTTTAAAAATGGGTGCCTCTCTACAAACAACGTAGAATAAAAAATCTTCACCAGAGGGTTATAAAAGATATTATTTACATTCGTTTTAACTAATCTAGTTGTGAAAATTAGGAGTCCGTAGAAGAAAACAACTGCTTTAAATACTTGTATTTTTTTTAACGGCCAACGAAATTCACAAGAACTCTCTTTGGAGTTTCTACTCAGTCCAATCGGTGGCGAAGCTTGGTTTCGGAATCGGTAGGGGCCGGACTCAATTTTTTTCGATCGGTAGTGGAAAATCGGTAGGTGCCGAACTCAACCCGGACTCAATTTACCTATGAAAATCGCAAATTTATACCACTGCGCTAGAAAACAGGGGGGGCCAGGGCCACCCCTGACCCTTCTTATCCTTCGTCCCTGAGTCCAATTAAGACCCATTCCACCCGGCATATTGAAATGTTTATCTAGCCTGAAGGTCAATGAACTTGTGTGATTACACCCATGTAACAAAAAATAATTGAAAAAGAAAAGTTGTTATATTTCACATCAAATTATTGGACTCTTAGTGGAATTTTCAACCGAATTAAACACAATGATTACAAATCCAAAAGGTCGAATAGTAACAGTGAAAGATAGACCGTGGCCAAGCTAAGAACTCGCATTTGTTATAAATTCAAAATCTTGTTCTATTATATAATGTTGAGAATCCCACTTAAACACATATTATCTTATGGTTCTAATTTGCCCATCATTTCATGGCTACCATTGTAAGGAGTTAACTATAGAATACTAACGTAACTAAATAAATTAATAGAACTTACATGATTTAATTAATAATTAATAATTAATCAAACTTTTTTGGTGGCAATTTTGTCTGCCACCATAGCCTTAATAATCCACTTGCAAACAAAACACACGACTTTTAAATAAGAAAAGGACGAGACATAATGCTTGCCATGAGCCCCATGTTTGATTTTCTAGTTTATTGAGAGCTCTAAAATGTATATAATATACATGGGCATGTTTACTACATGATCTAACAATTTTAAACGCATAAACACTTATATATTGTGCATGTTTGATGTAGTGAGAGAGGAATAAAAATAGTTATATTACTATCAGGGCCGGTACTGAAAATTCGGGTGCCCGGGCCGAGCCGGGAAATATGTGCCCTTAGTCTTAGGTCTTTTAAGCAATGTTTTCATAACCGAAGCGGACGCTGAACCGGTTCCCTAGTCGGACCGGTCGAACAGGATATAGAACTGAAAGTGTCGTAATAATTATAAAAATTAATATGTTTGGCTAATTGGCTCATAAAAAAATCACCATTTCTTAAAATTCCATAATAATCTGAAGGGCCATTATTTATGTCTAGACTTCAAAAGTTTTTTAATGAAATGAATTTGACTTGAATCATGTGCATAAGCGTGAGACAATTACTGTTTTGTAGTACTACTATATATTAAAATTTACTGCAAAGGCTACACAATTACTGTACCACAATACAAATCTCAAGTAACACACTTCAACTTTTTTTTTTTTTAATTTTGTCGTATCCTTCAAATATAGTTTTTCATGTATGACTGATCTTCTTCCTTATCTACTCTTCACCTTTTTGCGTTTATAACTAGTGATGTTTAAGATGAGATTTTTTTTGGGTTGAAAACAGAAAGAAAATACTTGCAGAAAAAAATACACTCTACACTCGTTGCCGCTCAAAGTGCCCCTTTAGAAATTGGGCCCGGGCCGGGAGTCCTCCCCGCACCCCCTTAAGGCCGGCCCTGATTACTATAGAGCAATAGATACAAGTGTTTATGTTGTTCATATAGTTTTCTAACTTTAAAGATTTTGTATTGAAAGTCCGTTTATATACGAACGTGTTCACTATAAACCAATTTTAACTTTCAAGTAATGAACCGCATAAGCACTTACTTTGTGCACTTTATATGCATAGTGAGAAATAAAATTTGTGGTGGTTATGATGTGCATAACCACTCCATGTATTATAGTTAAATCAATCTATGTCTTCTTTGCAATTTAATAATTCAAATTAATTTGGTTTTGTATTTAACTTATCCCATTTATATTAACTTCAATAAATTTCGGATAATAATAATTTTCTATTAATATAATAACCAAGTTACATCTGGATAATGGGTAAGCGAGCAACAAGCTGCGCCGCTATCCCCTTTTGAATCGCAAAGCCTATTCTACTAAATACAAACCCTTGGTTCCTCGGGCTTTGTGAGTCACTATGGACCACCTTCTGCACCCACTCCAAAAAGCGAACTGCCTCAGGGGCTAGGGATCCAAAAGTGTCGAAGGCAAATGGAATGAACACATGTTGATTCTCTAAACATGTTGTCTCGTGCTTAGCAACCTTCCTAGCTTCCACCTTCAAAACCGTCTGTCCCAAAACGAATTCACTATCTCTCAGCCCCACCAGTGGGGATACCCCCGTGAGGTCAACACACGCGTGCTTACCCCCGCCCAGCCAAACACAAGGACGTCCGCAGGACGCAGGGTAGATATTCCCTCTCGTGGGTCAGTCAGAAAGTTAACATGGCCACATGGGTTTCTTTCTTGGCTGAGATCCCGACATGCCTAAGAACATCCCATAAAACATCTCTAACCCAGTCATGACGATACTTGAACCCCGGCAATTTCTTACAGTGGAGGGCATGCTCGCCAAATCTATCCAAATAGGCTTTTTTTCAATACATTATTTTACATAAGCACGCTTATAAGCATATCAGTTATTAGTTTGTTTGTATCTAGTTTTAATCAAATTATCAATCACAAATTATAATTTGTTAATTAAAAAAAATAAGGCAAAATATCAAACATTATTCACAACTCATATGTTCAACCACGTGGTTGGATACCTGGAGTTACACAAGAAAAAAACTTCGAATCTACTCAAACTTAAAATAATGATTTCTACTTAACAATTTGGTAAAGATAATAAGCTTTCATATTTATATAATGTATATTTACTAACATATAAAGAAACAATAACTTTTTGATATTTATTTCCCTAAAAAGTAAATCAAGACAAAACTAGACGCCATTAGCGACCCGACAAAGATTTGCATGAAACCACAATCTTTATCTAAAGTCCAACCACCCACGAGACACGCGGTAACTACGCCTTCATATTCTATTCCCTCTTCACACTTGTTTCTTTTACCTTTTTTTTTTTTTCAAACGGCCAGTGGCGAAGTTTGACCCGAAACTTCGGGTCGGAAATCACTAGTTTCGGTGGTCGAAAACCAGTTTCGGGGGTCTAAACCGTATATACCAAAAAATTTATATACGAATATTATATAATCGAAACTTCTGAGCGAAAGTTCGGGGGGTCGGCCGCCCCTCCCCACCCCTTAAGAGATGCGCCAATGCGAACGGCTAATGTTTTTGTCACCCACGGGATTTGATTCCTTCATCATTTGGAAAAGGAAAATCCTTATCCAACACCTTGATGCCACCAGACAAAAGCCCTTTGGTTTGTTTCTTTTACTTGGTATTACTTTTTCACTTATTTTTCAAAATATTATTATCCACACACACAAAAAGTTGTCACGCTAATTATGTCTTAATGATACTTTTGACCATTATAAAACATAATTAGGAAACAAGAAACACCTGAGTTTTATAGTAAAAACGATTTCTTATTATGGGTTAATATTGTTTGTTTAAAACAACTAGTTAGCTTAAGTGGTTCTCTTGGTAAAGTGCATGAAAGTTGACACTTTTATAGACGAATTAACGCCAACAAAATAAGATATAATTATAGCTTTTGACTGAATATGAACAAGTTATTAACTTTAATCTGATTGCTATATTGTAAATGTAAATAGTTTTGGTTAATTCTTTGTTTTGAAATTGAAAATAATGAAATTCATATATATACTTTGATCGTGGACGTATTAATGTCGTAGTCGGGTCATATTTACTTTTTTTTTTTTTTTGAACGGCCAACGGTACACACCCATAACGAAGCCCCGCACCCTACAGGTCCGGTCCCCCCCCCTAAGGTCCAGCCCCTCATTTCAGAATAACCCTACTTTGAGTGGGATTCGAACCTGTGACCTCCCAGGGCAGGAACCCCACAAAGTAGGTAAACCTTCCCACCTCCATTGTAACCAGGGTCATATTTACTTGATTACTTCAAATATTGGATAAACCAAGTTATCTTCATGTTCTCTTATATATTTTTGTTCTTTAGTGTGAATTAAATATTTTGGTCACAGTTTTTAACAACAAATTATTTTTAGTAATTAATTTTTAGAATTGCTCATAATGCCAATGAAATATGAACCATGAATTTATTTGTTGTTTAGATTTTTATACATTATTTGTAGTTGTTAAAAATTTACACTCCCACACACACCTGTTTGTGTTACAGCAAATATCTGACTATTTTTGCATCACAAAATCAAAGCTTAGATATGTGGGTCCCTTACTATAACCTTCTTCTTGTGAGCGGTATAGAGTCATAATGATAGGTGATTTGAGGCCTAATGATTATAAGTTCGAGCTTTGAAGGAAACTAGGTTTACCGATTATTCACTGTCGTGCCTTCAGGCAGGTAATTGGTCAGGTTTTCCCTGGATTGGTGGACCTAGAGGACCGGGTGCCCCGTGGATATCCTGAATTCGTCACAAAGGGATTTTCACGAGAGCCAATAACGACTTTGTTGGCCTTTAAAAAAAAGATATGTAGGTCCATACGGCAACTAATTATACATCGATCCCTAGAAAAAAGAAGGTTTTTAAAGCTACAATATGATTATCATCATTTCATATCAACAATAATTGTTTTATACAAGTAGCTAGCTATCTTTAGCCATATATAAAACCAAAAATTCCATAACATCAATATAATGCAACTTTTTTCTTGTAGTTTTCCGGGAAAGAAATTAAATATTATCATGTAAAAATCAAAGAAGGTATATATATTATCATGTAAAATAATATTATCAACGTAATGGAGCTCTTTGAGGAACACCCTTTCTCTTATGAGCTACACTCTTTTTAACCTTTAAACTCGAAGTTAACCAAGGGCTTCTTTGAATATTTTCTTCAACCGAGTCAAGTGATGAAGACAAGGATGACTCATTTTCGTTCATAATTCCTTCGAAATCATGATAATTTTCCTTGCAAAAAGAATATGACACCATTTTGTGACATTCTTGTCTTTTTAAATCTTCGACAACTACTATCGATACCTGAAAATATTATAACTTGTAAAGCATAACTAAAAACATAGTTTTAAGATTGAAACATGTATTTATTTATACTCACACGCACCTTGCAAGCAATAGAACAAAAGCGGTTTGGGACCTCTTGAATATGCCTTCCACAAGCTTCACAATACGTGCCATAAATCTTTGATTTTGATGGTCGCGAGTCTTTATGTTGAGGCCGTGGATTCAAATGCACCGCTTTTTCGCCATTAATTTTGTATGTCTGTGTACAGATTATAGATTTAGTAAGTTCAATATAAAGTGAAAGGTATTATCAATATGAATTTCAAAACTTGTGATTGGATCCAGCTAATGGGGGTAGGGTTGGGTCAAAACCATTGGAATCGGGTGGTGTTGCTCCTTTTGAGGTCAAGGGTTTGAGCCCCGGCCTGGTTAAAACAAATTTGATGTAATTTAATCCATTAAAAAAATAATAAAATTAATAAAAACATAAGAAAGTTTGTATTTGCATAACTGCATTAGTTAAGAAAGTCCATCTAAATGAAATAAAATTTATGTAGTTAACTAATTATCTCGTCTTTAGTAATACCTTGAATCATAACTAAATTATGACTCTAATTAAATTCACATCTACCTATTAACGGGTCATATTATTTTGACATCCTCCACTTTATCTCTCTTTATATACATATATAAATACATGTTAAGGGTGTCAAAATAGACCCACCCTTAAAGAAATTCCAAATCTTGAAACTTAGCAATTTAATATATAAAAATAAAACCAAGCAATCAACATAGGACTATAGGTGAATAGCTAGGGGAACTATTTAGTTACATTATTTCAATTGGTGTACGCATATAATGTATATATGTGTGGTCTTTGGGGGCAAAAGTAAAGTTGCACTAGTTGTAACGTTATTTGACTAATTTCATGAAAATAACGTTAAAAACAACGGACGGTTAATCATGCATCATGCGGTGGCGTGGATAGCCAAAAGACAAAGGGGTATATGCATTGATCGGGTTTGTCCCGATTGCTAAGCGTTTTGTGCCTTATGTCCAAAGCTTGATACCAAATCACATCTAGCCGGGGGTCTCACTGGAAGCAGCCTCTCTATTCTTAGGGGTAGAGGTAAGGTTGTTTACATCTTACCCTCCTCAGACCCTACCTTAGCTTTGCTATAGATGAGATTAACTGAGTATGATGATGATGATTTCAATCAATACAGAAGAAATACATAATCCAAGAAAGAGAAATTAAATTAACCGAATTCAACCTATGATTGAGTCAACTAATAACATTAATTCTTTTATGGTATCAACTAATTCAATCGTATAATATAAATTAAATTCATGGAGCCAAAAGGTTATAAACTTATAATTCAAGTTCATTATCATAAACCAACTTTAATATCAAAAAACAACATTAATAATAGTTTAATATGCAAATTCATTGTTCAAAAAAAAACTTACTTGAATATTGGAACAATCAAGATGTTTCTGAATATCTTGTAGACGAACAACATCATGGTACACATATCGGCAGATTTGTATACGACGATGGTGGTGGTTGCACTGTGGTTTGAAACCCGTAACACAATGTTTGCAAAAACATAGATTACAATCAATGCAAAACATATTCTTTTCGTTCTTCCTCATGTTCCAGTGATCGATACACGTCCCGAAAAACTTGCTTTCCAACATATTCAAGATCCATTTGAAATCTTCTACTTCGCTCTTCGACTTTAGATGTTGAGTGATCATCATCAAAGATTTAATGTAAGGATAAGTAACCAAATTTTCAATATAGTTTGAAGAAGTTATTAAGAATTGAATAAATGGAATTAGGATATAATTGAACAAAGCATTGAGTTTGGTTTATGTTGTAGAAATGAAAAAAAAATGTGTGATTTATGAGGGAAAAAGGAGACGAGCGAGTGGAGACATCAACTTTTGAGGGATGGGTTTTAATCATGAAAATGGACAAAAATAAAAATAAAAATTGTACATCTCTATTAGAAAAATTATTACTTTTTTTTGTAGTTAATTCAAACTTCTTTTTTTTTAAAAAAAGTATTAAGTTTTTGTTTATTCAGATTATATTGTAAAGCTTCTTTTTCATCCAACCATTTTGAGAAAGTTTACCGTAAAAATAGCTTAACGTAAAAAGGATAACAAGTATTTTGGGCTTTTGATCAAAATAAATCAATGGATTAGATTAAAGTTTCTAAAAGATTAGGAGAAAGGCAAAATAGGTATAACCCACAATGGTTGAGTTCCACCCCCATTTTTTTAACGTCCATAACTTTTTCATACGACATTATTTAAAAAAAACACACACACACACCATAAAAACAAGCATTTTATCCTCTTTCATTTGCATACCATATTGTTATGCTTTTGTAAAAAAAAAAAATTGTTGGGTTGATATTACTTGCGTCTAAATGTAAAAACTTGATATTATTACTTGCATTTAAACATTCTGAGTGTAACAATAGTTTTTTGTTTTTTTTAGTTTGTTTTTTGTTAGGTGGAGAGCCACAAGGTTGGAAATCAATTTGAATCAATGTGAAAACAGTAATAATTTTGTTTCTTATGTTTGTCTATTTTTGTGAGGTGAATAATAACTGGATCTTCGAAGATCACCTTCGTTAACCTTCTTTGGCATTCTTTCATTGTTTTGCTAACTGGATGTTCGAAGATCACATTCGTTAACCTTCTTTGACATTCTTTCATGGTTTTGCTAATATCTTCTTTCACCTCATGTGATGGTGGGATATTGTTGTCGTTATATTCCCACAAACTAGTTCATTGAAAATTATTAATTTATAAAGAAAGAGAATTCTTATTAACTACTTATATGATCAATCTGTAAACCTGCTTATATGTATGTAAAAACTTGATATTACCAACTTGCATTTAAACAATAATAATTTGCGTCTAAATGTAAAAAGTTGATATTATTTACTTGCGTTTTAGCATGTATAACTTGCGTTTTATCATTTATAACTTGCGTTTGATCAGGTGGTCTTATCAGGTATAACTTGCGTTTCTAAAACGCAAGTATACCCTCAATAAAACGCAAGTTATTAACCCAGCAAAAAAAAAAATTAAGTATAGCAATATGGTATGGAAATAAAATATGATGAAAAACTTGTTTTTATGATGTAACTTTTTTTAAAAAAAATAATGTCGTATGAAAAAGTTATGGTCGTTTTAAAAATGAGGGTGAAATTTGAAAAAGTCAACAATTACTGTGATGAAAAATTATACCCTTTTTTTGCTAGGGACATGTGTCGGCCCTTATTCTTTCTTACGCTTCTCACAATAAGCTACTTTTTATGTTAGCCTTACCATTTACTTTTAATCAAATTTATTAACATGTGTTACATATGTGAAGTTGTATCGATTATTGAAGATGTTGTAAATGTTTTTTTAATCATGAAAACACATTACTAGAGTGATGGAATGTTTACCACTATCTCACGATTTTTTTATTATTTTTTTAAACTAATCATTTTACGTTAATTAATTACATTAGATTTTAATAAACTAATCGTATATGTTTAATTATAAATTAGTAAAACATAACTATGGAATATATATAAATACGGTAATAGGGTAAGGATCCATGGAAAACCCTTCTAAACAGGAAAACTCTGGAAACTCTGAAGCTTTTTAGGGCCTGAAAATTTTAGGACATGTAATATACATGATTTTAAGTATTTTGAGCAAAAAAAAAATCAAAAAAGCGCCGAACACTTTATTTTTATTTATTTTTTTAAAAAATAAGTTTTCGGCTAACACATGTTAAGCGAAATTAACATGTGTTAACAATGTGTTACCCAAAAACTTATTTATTTTTTTTTTAAAAAAAAAGTACTCAGCGTTTTTTTGATTTTTTTTTTTGGCTCAAAATTCTTAAAATCATGTATATTACATACCATAAAATTTTCATATAAAAAAAGCTCGAGAAGTTAGAGTTTCCAGAGTTTTCCAGTTTAAGAGGGTTTTCCATTTATCCTTATATCTATACATATAATAAACCAAAGCCATTTTAATGACATGACACTCAAAGAGGCATTCTCTTCCTTGAGTGTGTCATGTGTCATCCCATGTGGCATTGAGATATTTTAGGAAAAAATAATTTAAAAACAAAATTGGATTTTTCACCCTCATGTTTCTCCCATAATTTTTAAACGTTAATATCTTTAATATACGAGAGTTTTTAAAGAAAAAAATTACACCAAATTAACGAGCGTTTTATTATCTTTCCAATGAGTACCATAGTGCTATATAAAAAACGGAGAAATTTTTTTGTGGGGTTTTGTTAATACAGGAAAAAAAACACAAAATGTTCAGGTAAATCATTAATCATGTATAGACAAGTCAATAATTATGTTTAAATTAGTAAATATGATTTTTTTTTTCAACCAGAGCCGAATAGGTTAATAGAGTTATACGTTGTTTTAAGTTATGTATCAATATTAGTATGTTAGAGTTGTACATTTGTTTAGTCTTTACGATAGGTGTTAATATTATAGTTACATTAAAGTTCTATATTTTTTTAGGTTAGGTGTTAGCATTGGAGTTGTACATTGTTAATTTGTTTTAGGTTAGATATTAATATTAGAGTTATACATCAGTCTATTTCATATGTAAAATTGATGTATAATATTAAATTTCTTAACCCGAAACGCTCTCGGGGTATAATCTAGTTACGGTAATATAAGTTAATAAATCATGGCATTACTTTAGTTACAAGATTTATAAATTTTAAAAATTATGGAAGGCAAAAAGGAAAAGATAAAAATGGTAAAGTGGGACTTGGTAGGGCGCATTGAACACGTGGTAATGTATCAAGCCAATCAGTTTTGGAAGGCCAATCAAAGAAGAGATTTTGGCCGTAGATTGCGCACTTTGCGGCTGCGCCGTTTTGCCTCCCAAAAATAAGTGAATTCGTGCTAACTGAAAAGTTAATCGCCAATTCGCCAAAGTAAATATATTCCTTTTGAATAACTTAAACACACCTTTTAGAAAACCAATAGTTTATTTTTTTCTGGAACAGGAGACGGGTGGGTTGAAGGGCTCTGTCCGTACGGACTAGAGGCCGTCTGAGGCCCCTTTCGGCCATTGGGGGCCGCGTACAGAGTAACCGGCAATACTTTAGTTGATCGTTCAAAAAAAAAAAAAGTTTATTTTTTTCTATTAAATCACTAATTAATTGCATAAGTTAAACAGATGCAAAATCAATGGTTAATTGTGTAGAGTTGTCGAGTTAGTTATTAACTGTTTAACGGGTTGAATTGTTAAACTCGAACGTAATCTATATATTTATCTTTGTAAAAAACATCAATCTTAATCTCAACACACTTGTCTTATAATCTAAACACGAACCGTTTTATACATTTATATAAACTTATCAAATCAGTTGACATGTAGCAATCAGGTTGTATATGTATTAATCGCATTGGTAGGATTGTAATATATGGGTTAAAACGGATTGACGGGATGATCAATTTAATTAAACAAGTTAACATGTCGACTTTTTAACCAAATAGTTAAGACCATAAGTAATGGTTGATGCCCCTTAGGGGACATTTTCCTCCACATTATTATGATAAGGTCCCTCAAAAAATGTGTAATAGTTAAAGCCACTTAATGCCTTTTTTAGTTATTATTTTCTATATTTTTTTATCCTATTTGTACATTATACTAGAAATGCCACACCCTCTTAAATTAAGAGTCTTAATACCCATATAATGCCATAGGGGATGTTGTTGGAGGCATTATCATGATTATTCATGCCCATATAATGCCCATTACACATGGTCTAAGGAGTTTAACCTCAACATAAATTGTTAAAATAAACATGGCAACCCAGCCAAACACTGTTCTAATAAATAGGTTAAATATGAAAACGCCAAATCTAATTGCTTTGTGTCATGATTTGGGTAAAATTTAATAGAAAAAAAAAATAGATGAATTTTCTTCAAAATTTTTGGAAATTTGGGGGCGCAGGGAAGACTCAATACATTTTTAAAAAAATTGGTAAAATTTATACTACAAATCGAAAATGATGAGGGTTGGCCTAAGAGAAGATACGCCATTAAAAATTTGTCACCCTAATCAACTGTATACGTTAATTTGGATGATTTTGCGCCCAATAGTAAATAACTCTTGATAAATCACACCTGGCTAGTTTAACTTTTTTACCCGATTTGAGAGTCTAAAGATATAAGTTAACGCTCTTTAATTGGATTTTATTTCAATTCCTTACGTTTATTGTCAAATTGTCAAAAGTAACATGGTGACTTTTGATCTAACTTCTTTCGGTGGAATTTAATACAAAGAAATTAATAAACCTGAATTAAAGGATAATTGCTATTTTTTATTCTTTCTCAATAATGAATTACAATAAAACATTGTTTTATTAATGTACTATTTTTTTTAATGGCCAACAAATCAAACTCGAGCACTCTCGGGGTATCCTTCAACAAATTCAAGTACTTGGAGAGTATCCGAGTTGTCAAACACCAATTCCGAGGAAAACCCGGTAGCCCACCCACCCGTAGGCACGACAATAAAATTACCGGTAAACCGGTCTTTCTCAAGAATCGAACACCCAGGATCAGTGGCGCAGCTTTGTTGCCCCCGGCCGACCCCCCCCCCCCCCCGAATTTTCGCGCAGAAGTTTTGATTATATAGTATTCGTATTGAAAATTTTGGAAATATAGGGTTTCGACCCCTCGAAACTGGTTTTCGACCCCCCGAAACTAGTGACTTCCGACCCTCCGACGACTTCCGACCCCCGAACCTTCGGGTCAAGCTTCGCCACTGCCCAGGATTCCCTAAATCTTTTATCATTACTCACCAATATCTTTACCGCTATGCTATAATGGTATTGACATGTACTATTTTATAACTTCGGTTCTATATGTTGCCTTTTGATAACAATCTGTGTATTTTAAGAAAATTGTTATTTTTAGAGCATATATGGATGTTTTTTATACCTGACGATGTTAATCTTCATTAGTTGGTAAGGTCGCGTGGTATACTCTAACATATGTGGTGTTAAAGGTGACAAGGCATGTTAACTTGCATTATACACCACTCTCTCCTTGTGTTAAAGGGTGTTAAAGAGGTTATGTGTTAACATGGTGTTAAAAGTCTACATTATTTTTTTTCCTTTTATGAAACAAAAACCACTAAAAATATATGATTCGTGGTCCATTGACAAAGGCAAGGTCTTTAAAACACCTAGGTTGTGAAAGGTATTGAGTTCAAATCCTACAAACCACAGGATTTATAAGAAATTTCAAAAAAAAAAAAAAGGTGAAATTAATGAGATTAAGCCATTTCCTTTATGGTGAAGTGGAATCAAATAAAAAAAAATGGATGATGTGGTATTTAGATGGAGTTAAGAAGGGTTAAAGTATACCCTAAAGACTAATAATAATTCTATAACAGCTTGTACACTATATATATTAAAGAGGAGTTAATTGCCAATTTAGTCCCTGAGGTTTGTCAAAAATTGCCACTTTCATCCAAATCTTTTTATTTGGTCAATTTAGTCCATGTGGTTTCATTTTTTTGTCATTTTAGTCCCTGTGGACTAATAAGATTTGGATGAATGTGACAATTTTTGACAAACCTCAGGGACTAAAATGACAAAAAAAATGAAACCACAAGAACTAAATTGACCAAATAAAAAGATTTGAATAAAAGTAGCAATTTTTAACAAAGCTCAGGAACTAAATTGGCAATTAACTCATTAAAGAGTGTAAGTGCTTTGTTTATGTTTTTGAAAATAACAAGTTTTATCCTCTATACTCTATACACTGGCGAAGGTTTGTAGGGGCGGGGAGGGGCGGCCGACCCCCCCGGATTTTCGCGCAGAAGTTCCGATTATATAGTATCCGTATAGAAAATTTTGAAAATATAGGGTTTCGACCCCCCGAAACTGGTTTTCGACCCCCCGAAACCAGTGACTTCCGAACCCCCGGTGACTTCCGACCCCCCGAACCTTCGGGTCAAGCTTCGCCACTGACTCTATAGTAGACGGACCAACAATATTTAAAGCCCTCCAATTGTGGTTTGTTCAAACTCGGTCCGTTCGTTTGAATTGTACGGTTTGTTCAAACCCCATTGTGGGTGCTCTAACAAATAGATACTTACACTATGTTCCAGAGTTTCATTAAAGGATGGAAGAGAAAGGATTGAGAATGAAGTAGGGAAAAAATGTGTTTCAGAGTTTTTTGTAGGAGGGAATCAGAGGGATAATAAAAAGGTCTTTAAGGTGATTTTCAATATTTCAAATTTGGAAGGAATTGGAGAGAAAGGAAGGGGATGGAGATCTTTTCTCTTTCCTCCTTTAATGAAACTCTGGAACAGAGTGTTAAGGTTGAGCATTCTTTGTGAACCCACTATCTTTCTCATGGTAACTAACGTGTCCGTCCATGATTATAACTGTAGAGTCAAAAAAAAAAAAAAAAAAATTCTAAATCACTTTACAAGTTGTATAACTTTATCTCTCATTTGATATTGATACTCTAAACATAAATACCTATAACACAATTATCTCATCAATACCTGGCTACTTTATATCCCCTATTATTGATGTATAGCGAAAATACGAAAGATAAAATAAGCTTTTTTTAGAGAGCAGTCAGAATATTATTGAATAATGAAAACAGTGCATTTGGCTCTCTTTATATGGCGACTCTAATTGTGAAAAGACTCACCCATAATAGAAAACATATAGACTGAGTAACCACGAAACCAACTTCTTAAATAAATGTTAATAATTCAAATTAAAGATTTACGTGTGTTTTTTTATTTTTTTTATTTTTTATTTTTATTTTTTTACATATAAAAGAAAGGCTCTCATGATGAAATTCGGGTCTGATTGTTTGCCACATAATCAGACTCGTCAAGACAATTCCACTCACTACATATGGACCCCATAACTTCATACATAAGTTCGGAAAATGGCCAAATTAGCCCGTTGACCGAGTGATTTGCATAAATAGCCCTTTGACCCGTCTCCTAAAGACCGGTCACACCTTCCAAGACGTCTCGGGAGACGTCTCCCACTCCAACCAATAACTTACCGCCACCTCATCACCCACTCACTCTCTCTCCTTTTCTTCTCCTCTTTCTAATAATTACCCTGACACTCTCTCTCCTCTCTCCTCTCTCTCCCGTCTTGGAGACGCCACCCACAAAGTATTAACAAAGTATTAAAATTTACTCGGTGAGTTATTTTCCACTCAGGTTTGTTCGTCGTCATCCATGCCGCAAGTTTAAGAAGATGTTGGTGAAGTGGAGATCCTACCGTTCAGTCAGAGAGAGAGAGGGAAAAAGACGAGAGAGTGGGGAAGATCGATGCAAGTGAGAGAGAGAGAGAGTGGTTGGTAGGCCACCGCCATGGACAGAGACAGAGAAACTTGTGACACCCGGCAAATTCTGGTTAACAACGTTGTCTAGATGAAAGTCTACCTTAGCGAGTCACGCGTATATTGTACTTAACTGGGTTAGTTAAGTCGGGTTATAGTTCGGGAACTATTGGTTTAGTCTAGAGGATCATTGGATGTTGGTCTAGAGGTTCATTAGATGTCGGTCCTTAACCAAGTGTACAAACGGTGACGATCGGTAGGATCGTCAGGGCATACGGAACATACGAGTCTCGAGTCCCGGGAATTGGTGAACGAGTGTAAATATGTGTATTTACTTGTGTTATGTGTTTACAATCATTATGTGACTTGTCGGTACATTAATATGTGTTAACATATGTTAAAACGGGGTTTAACGCGCAAAACACACGAAACAGGCCCATATAGGCGATCAGGATAGCCCAATCGCCTATATGTGGTGCGACTGGGGAGTCATGTGGTGCGACTGGGACTGATCGCATGACTGTTCATGCGATTAGGCCCCGATCGCATGAACTTATACGCGATTAGGCTTCCTGATCGCGTGTAAAGCTGCATAATCGCATGTTACGTGCTGGACGACTAGAAACGCCTATAAATACAATGCTTAACCTCCTAAACTTCCTAATATCAACCCTAGTCGTCCCATAACCGCCCCAAACACATAAACAACCTCTGGAAGGCGATTTTGATAAAAAACACAAGGTTTCAAGGTCTAACCATCATTCTTTCATAATCCTAAGGTTTGATTCTCATCCATAACACTTTGTAAACGTTTTTAATCAATCCCTAATGGTCCAGACCTGTTGTTAAACGAAAAAGCTTTCTGAAAATCGTCAATAAGGGTTGTTAATCGGATTATAACTAATATGCATGCATTATGAGGGTGTATGATTAGAAAGCTAGGATTTTTATGATTCATGATGATTGATTGACATGTTATTTGGTTAGATCAGAATTGATATTGATAGTATGATGATAGAAATCTGATTAATTGATTATTAGGGTTATTGTTATGCATGTTAGTATGATGATTGCATGCTATGTGTATATATTTGGATTACTTGGTTGCATGCAGGACTGATTATACGAGGTTAAACGAGGGATTTTGGTTGAAACATGTTTAGGATAGTGTTTGGGATGATATTGGGTAGTTACACACGTTCTGGATCTGATTTGGAGCGTTAAACGCGCGAAAAACTGGAACAGCAATGTTACAGGCGATTAGGATTCCTAATCGCCACTTTTACATGCAATCAGGGCCTAATCGCATGAGTTTACATGCGATTAGCCCCAAATCGCATGAGTTTCATGCGATCAGTCCAAATCGCGTGTGTTTACATGCAATCAGCCCTGATCACGTGAACTTACATGCAATCAGCCCTGATCACGTGAACTTACATGCAATCAGCCCTGATCACGTGAACTTACATGCAATCAGCCCTGATCACATGAACTTATATGCAATCAGCCCTAATCACATGAACTTATACGCAATCAGTCCTAATTGCTAGTTTACGTTTCCTAATCGCGTGTACTACTATTGTAAGTGTAAATTAGCATTCCGAGACCCGATTGGACATATAGTAACATGCTAGGAACCTCGTAACATATATGGTAACTTGGTAACATATGTTTGGATGTAATTCGGTGATACGTGAACTATGTGCTATAACTTGTTGTACGTTAACGTATGTTAAGTGTAATTGCGTTATTGTATGTTTTGGAGCGTAAACATAACACGGGGAGTCTCGGGTCACCAATGGGATGTCGAGTCTTGTACTTTGGGTCAGTTAAATAGTCACGGTGTTTTTCAAACCAACTTGGTTATGGTCTGGACATCTAGGGACTAATTAACCTGCGGGTTATTAGTCTAAGTGCTTGTAACTGTCGTATGTTAGGTCGCCGCTTACGGGACTAGCATAGCAGCTGGATTTACTCGGGTTAAGGAGTAACGCAACTTAAGGTGAGTTTACGGCCCCTCTTTTAAACTGGTTTTATACTTTCGGGGGAGAAAACATGTGTTAAAACGATTATTTGGTAACTACTGTCATACTATGGGTTTCTATTGTGTACTACACGATCTTTGGAAGTCCCGGGGGAACCATGAATGTGCGGGTTTGCACAACGGGGAAATGTGAATAGCGCTATTGGGAGTGACCAACCCCGCTCGTCGACTTGGAGGGTCGGCGGGTGCATATTGTCTCAAACAGGAACAACAGGAACAACAGGAACTACATCGGGCATACTTTTGGTATTCGCGTTAGTAATGGTTTTCCAATCGTGGTAGTAACAAAACGTACGCCTAGCTAGCGTATACTGGTTTTCTATTTGTTATAGTATGGACAGGTGGACTTGGTACTTGGATACAAAACCTGTAAACTCACCAGCATTTTTGTGCTGACGTAAACTTTTACATGTTTTCTCAGGTCGCTAAGGTAGCACGACTGGACTAGGGCGCACGCGTCTGCACGGCGTCTAACTAGGGTTGCATGGTCTTTTGAACATTGAACTATTATTTCGTTGTTGAGTACTGTTTTTGAATAAGCTTCCGCTGTAAACGGGATTTTAAACTATGTTTTGAAATTGCATTTATTTTCATTTAGACTTGTTTATTGTGATCGTTGGTTTGGATCCTGGTTTGTCATGCGCCCCGCGGTAAAACTCCGCAAGTGGATTTTGAGGGTGTGACAGATTGGTATCAGAGCCAATGGTTATAGTGAACTAGGACTGCATGTAGAGTCTAGTCTATAGCCGAGTCGCACACACTAGACGATCACATGGTACTAAACGTTATAGTGGTATACGTATGGTTTTGTCGGGGTGTCTCTAAATCGTTGGTCTTTCTACGTTACATCATCCGTTCTACCTTAGGTTGGGTTACTTGTTTTCTAGGCAGTGTGGTCTGTTGGAGTAACTCGTGCGCTCTTGAGATTTGTCCAAGGCTCGGACATCTCCCTTTCGCACTCCAATAGAAACACTTGTCATGAACTACCGTAGTATTACGGTGTATAGCTAAGAGTCTATGTTCGGTGATTTGAACTTTGAACTAAGAGAACACTTGGAGGACCATGTAGAGCGTTTTATCATTTTGGGTGCACACAAAATCATAAAACGAAATGCATGGAAGTACTAGTGAGCTCTGGGTTTGAGGGGATAGTCCTGGATTGGATCTAGCTTTGATCTTGTGAACATTAGTGGTTATCTTTAACTGCGAAACTAAATTTACTCGTTCTTTCTGCCAGAATCATGTCTGGAGTGCGTGGAGGACGTGGAGGTGGTCGCAATGGTGGACGTGGTGGTGGTCGCGGTGGTGCTGGTGGTCGTGGTGGAGGTATTAACCTATCGCAGGCTGATCTGAACAACTTGCTCCAAGCTGCATTCCAGTTAGGGCACAACGGTGGTGGTAAGTTGTTTTATCCATTTTCTTTGCCTCATTGGTGAGCCTTGTTTACGTTATTCGTGGTCTCTCATACGTTTCATTTCAGGTGGTCCTGTTGACCCACCCCCACCCATGTGCACCTACAAGATGTTCCGGGACTGCAAGCCCCAGGAATTCTCTGGCACTGAGGGTGCGGTCAGTTTGCTTAGGTGGTTGGAGAAAGTGGAGTCGGTATTTCTGATGTGTAACTGTCTCCCAGAAGATCGGGTAAAGTATTCGGCTGCGTTATTTCAAGACGTGGCATTGACTTGGTGGAATGGCATTACCCAGAACATGGGTATTGGGGAGGCATATGCTATGCCATGGGAGAATTTTGTGCAGTTGCTGAAGCGTGAGTATTGTCCGAGGGAAGAGGTACAGAAACTGGAGCATGAGGTGTGGAACCTCAAGATGACTGGGTCGGAAATCGAGAAGTATACTGTGAGGAGGAATGAGTTGGCAGTGCTGTGTCCCGATCTGCACGTGCCAGAGTATCGTAAGATTGAACATTATGTCTCAGGGTTAGTGCCGGAAATTGCAGGGTTGGTGGCTGCTGGAAATCATCCTACTTATGCGGAGGTAGTTCGATCGGCCCACAGGATGACTAACTTAAAAGTGAATGAGGGGATTTTGCCTGCGAAGGGTTCAACAGTTAAGGCCCCAGAGAGCAACAAGCGCAAGTGGGAGAACGACGGGAAAGGATCTGGGTCTACACAGCAAGGTAAAAGGTTTGATAATGGGGGTTCATCTTCTTCGGGTAACAAGCAGGGTGGTTATGCGGGAAAACTGCCCAAATGCAACAAGTGTGGACGCCATCACCAAGGGAACTGCGACAGTAACCGTTGTCACCGCTGCCAGCGAACAGGGCATTATGCTAAGGATTGTCGTGCTACACTTCCATCGACTCAGGCTCCGACCAACAGTTCAGCTCCGACTACTCAGGGGACTACAGGGAAACAAGGATGCTACAACTGTGGTGACACTGGGCATTACAAGAAGGATTGCCCAAAACTGAAACAGGGTGGAAACAACGGGAATGGGAACAACGGGGGCGGCGGCAGAAATGCACGTGCCTTCGTCATTGGAGCCGCTGAGGCTAGACAGGACCCTGATACAGTCACCGGTACGTTTCTTCTCAATAATCATTCTGTTAGCGTGTTATTTGATTCTGGTGCCGACAAGAGTTTTGTATCCTTGGATGTTAGTCGACTGCTAGATGTAGTACCCGTACCATTAGAGACCAAGTATATTATTGAGTTAGCTGACGGTAAAACGATTGAAGCTACTAGTATTCTTCGGGGGTGTCAATTAGAGTTGTCGGGTTTATCGTTCCCCATCGACCTTATGCCGGTACCATTGGGTAGTTTTGACGTTGTGGTAGGAATGGATTGGTTATCTTTGTATCGCGCGGAGATCGTCTGTTACGATAAGGTTATTCGGATTCCTCTCCCTGATGGAGAATTCCTTTCTGTGTACGGTATCAAGGGTGGTGTTCCGCTAAACATCATCTCTAGCATGAAAGCCCTTAAGTGTCTTCGAAAGGGTTATCCAGCCGTTTTGGCGCTTTTATCTGTTTCCACTAGTGATGAAAAGAAGATCGACGACATTCCGGTGGTACGCGAGTTTTCTGATGTTTTTTCCCGATGATTTATCTGGTCTTCCTCCTCATCGTCAAGTCGAGTTCGGTATTGATCTTGTACCAGGGGCTGCTCCTATTGCTCGGGCCCCCTATCGTCTTGCACCTCCCGAGATGCAGGAATTGTCCAGTCAGTTACAGGAACTCTTGGACAAGGGTTTCATTCGGCCAAGTTCTTCCCCTTGGGGAGCCCCGATACTATTTGTTAAGAAGAAGGATGGAAGTTTCCGGTTGTGTGTGGACTACAGAGAACTGAACAAGTTGACCGTCAAGAACCGTTATCCTCTTCCACGTATTGATGATCTATTCGACCAGCTTCAGGGTTCTAGTTATTATTCCAAGATCGATTTGAGGTCCGGTTATCACCAGCTGCGCGTCAGGGAGGCTGACGTTGCAAAGACTGCTTTTCGAACACGTTATGGCCATTTCGAATTCTTGGTCATGCCTTTCGGTCTCACGAACGCACCAGCGGTTTTCATGGACTTGATGAACCGCGTCTGTAAACCGTATCTGGACAAGTTTGTCATTGTGTTTATTGATGACATTCTGATCTACTCCAAGAACGAGACCGAACACGGGGAACATCTGCGGTTAGTTTTGGAACTCTTGCGACGGGAACAACTTTACGCCAAGTTCTCAAAGTGTGACTTTTGGTTACGCGAAGTTCAATTCCTAGGACACGTGGTTAATGAACTAGGAATTCATGTCGATCCAGCTAAGATCGAAGCAATCAAGGACTGGGGAGCACCAAAGACGCCAACTGAGGTGCGGCAATTCCTAGGCCTTGCGGGCTACTATCGTCGTTTCATTCAGGGGTTCTCGAAGATTGCTCAACCCCTCACCATTCTCACTCAGAAGGATAGGAAGTTCGACTGGGGTGAATCACAAGAGTCAGCGTTTAAAGAACTGAAGTCTAAACTGTGTTCTGCTCCTATTTTGTCTTTACCTGAGGGTCCTGATGATTTTGTTGTTTACTGTGATGCTTCCATTCATGGACTCGGTTGCGTGTTGATGCAACGCGAGAAAGTGATTGCGTATGCTTCTCGTCAACTCAAAGTGCACGAGAAGAACTACACAACTCATGACTTGGAGTTGGGTGCCGTGGTATTCGCGTTGAAAATTTGGAGACATTACTTGTACGGTACCAAATGCACCATCTACACCGATCACAAGAGTCTCCAACACATTTTCGACCAACAACATCTGAACATACGGCAACGCCGTTGGATCGAACTTTTGAACGACTATGATTGTGCTATTAAGTACCATCCTGGCAAGGCGAATGTTGTAGCAGACGCCTTGAGCAGGAAGGAATCTACTAAACCTCGTCGTGTTCGGGCGTTGCAGCTCACCATTCATTCATCGTTACCTGATCAACTCCGTTCTGCCCAATTGGAAGCTTTGAAGGAGGAAAACCTTAAAGCTGAAACTATGCACGGTGCCGACAAGCACCTAGAGCGAAGGCCTGATGGCTTGCACTATTTTGCAGAACGTATATGGGTTCCTTTGTTCGGGGGACTACGGGAGCTTGTCCTTGATGAGGCTCATAAGTCCCGGTATTCTATTCATCCTGGTTCGGATAAGATGTACCAAGATCTGAAGGTGCTTTACTGGTGGCCAAACATGAGGTCGGACATAGCCTCATACGTGAGCAAATGCTTGACCTGTGCTAAGGTCAAGGTGGAATACCAGAAACCGTCGGGTCTCCTGCAACAACCTGAAATTCCGGAATGGAAATGGGAACGGATTACTATGGATTTTGTCACACAACTTCCTAAATCACCAAGCGGGAACGACAAGATATGGGTGATTGTCGATCGGTTGACGAAATCAGCTCATTTTCTTGCTATTAAGGAGACCGACACCATGGATCGTTTGGCTCGTCTTTACTTGAAAGAAGTTGTTTCTAAGCACGGGGTACCAGTTTCTATTATCTCGGATCGTGACTCCCATTTTACTTCTCACTTCTGGAAGTCTTTACACAAGGCTTTGGGTACCCAACTAGACATGAGTACGGCTTACCATCCACAGACTGACGGTCAGAGTGAGCGTACGATTCAAACTTTAGAAGACATGCTGCGGGCGTGTGTGATCGATTTTGGCAAGGGTTGGGAAGCTCATCTGCCGTTGGTAGAATTCTCGTACAATAACAGTTATCACACGAGCATCAAGGCTGCTCCGTTCGAAGCACTGTACGGACGGAAATGCCGTTCTCCTCTTTGCTGGGCTGAAGTGGGTGAGAGTCAACTCACTGGGCCTGAACTAGTGTACGAAACTTCGGAAAAGATCGTACAGATTCGTAATCGGTTGGCGGCGACACGGGACCGGCAAAAGAGTTATGCTGATCAGCGTCGCAAACCACTGGAATTCCAAGTCAATGACAAGGTACTTCTAAAAGTCTCACCGTGGAAGGGCGTCATACGCTTTGGGAAGCGTGGCAAACTCAATCCACGATATGTCGGCCCATTTACGATCCTGGAACGGATTGGGCCGGTGGCATATCGACTTGATCTACCGACGGAGCTCGGTAACGTACATAACGTCTTTCACGTGTCAAACTTGAAGAAGTGTCTGGCTGACGAGTCTCTCATCGTTCCACTAGAAGAGATCAAGGTTGATGATCGTCTTCGGATTGTGGAAGAACCTGTGGAGATCCTTGATTACAAGATTCGTAGCCTGCGTCACAGCAAGATTCGTATCGTTAAGGTTCGGTGGAACTCGAACCGGGGACCGGAATATACATGGGAACGGGAGGATCAGATGAAGTCTAAGTATCCTCATCTCTTTCCTAAGGAAGCATTCGAGTCGAGACATGTCTCTTCGGCAGCTGAATGAATCTCGGGTCGAGATTCCTTTTAACGTGGGGATGATGTGACAACTCGGGTAAATCTCTCTCTTTTGGTTTCTATCTTTTGTTTGTTCCTTCGTTATTTCTTTTGTTCTTTTGGTACTTGAGCAATTTTCGGGACGAAAATTCTTTTAACGTGGGGATGATGTGACACCCGGCAAATTCTGGTTAACAACGTTGTCTAGATGAAAGTCTACCTTAGCGAGTCACGCGTATATTGTACTTAACTGGGTTAGTTAAGTCGGGTTATAGTTCGGGAACTATTGGTTTAGTCTAGAGGATCATTGGATGTTGGTCTAGAGGTTCATTAGATGTCGGTCCTTAACCAAGTGTACAAACGGTGACGATCAGTAGGATCGTCAGGGCATACGGAACATACGAGTCTCGAGTCCCGGGAATTGGTGAACGAGTGTAAATATGTGTATTTACTTGTGTTATGTGTTTACAATCATTATGTGACTTGTCGGTACATTAATATGTGTTAACATATGTTAAAACGGGGTTTAACGCGCAAAACACACGAAACAGGCCCATATAGGCGATCAGGATAGCCCAATCGCCTATATGTGGTTCGACTGGGGAGTCATGTGGTGCGACTGGGACTGATCGCATGACTGTTCATGCGATTAGGCCCCGATCGCATGAACTTATACGCGATTAGGCTTCCTGATCGCGTGTAAAGCTGCATAATCGCATGTTACGTGCTGGACGACTAGAAAACGCCTATAAATACAATGCTTAACCTCCTAAACTTCCTAATATCAACCCTAGTCGTCCCATAACCGCCCCAAACACATAAACAACCTCTGGAAGGCGATTTTGATCAAAAACACAAGGTTTCAAGGTCTAACCATCATTCTTTCATAATCCTAAGGTTTGATTCTCATCCATAACACTTTGTAAACGTTTTTAATCAATCCCTAATGGTCCAGACCTGTTGTTAAACGAAAAAGCTTTCTGAAAATCGTCAATAAGGGTTGTTAATCGGATTATAACTAATATGCATGCATTATGAGGGTGTATGATTAGAAAGCTAGGATTTTTATGATTCATGATGATTGATTGACATGTTATTTGGTTAGATCAGAATTGATATTGATAGTATGATGATAGAAATCTGATTAATTGATTATTAGGGTTATTGTTATGCATGTTAGTATGATGATTGCATGCTATGTGTATATGTTTGGATTACTTGGTTGCATGCAGGACTGATTATACGAGGTTAAACGAGGGATTTTGGTTGAAACATGTTTAGGATAGTGTTTGGGATGATATTGGGTAGTTACACACGTTCTGGATCTGATTTGGAGCGTTAAACGCGCGAAAAACTGGAACAGCAATGTTACAGGTGATTAGGATTCCTAATCGCCACTTTTACATGCAATCAGGGCCTAATCGCATGAGTTTACATGCGATTAGCCCCAAATCGCATGAGTTTCATGCGATCAGTCCCAATCGCGTGTGTTTACATGCAATCAGCCCTGATCACGTGAACTTACATGCAATCAGCCCTGATCACGTGAACTTACATGCAATCAGCCCTGATCACGTGAACTTACATGCAATCAGCCCTGATCACATGAACTTATATGCAATCAGCCCTAATCACATGAACTTATACGCAATCAGTCCTAATTGCTAGTTTACGTTTCCTAATCGCGTGTACTACTATTGTAAGTGTAAATTAGCATTCCGAGACCCGATTGGACATATAGTAACATGCTAGGAACCTCGTAACATATATGGTAACTTGGTAACATATGTTTGGATGTAATTCGGTGATACGTGAACTATGTGCTATAACTTGTTGTACGTTAACGTATGTTAAGTGTAATTGCGTTATTGTATGTTTTGGAGCGTAAACATAACACGGGGAGTCTCGGGTCACCAATGGGATGTCGAGTCTTGTACTTTGGGTCAGTTAAATAGTCACGGTGTTTTTCAAACCAACTTGGTTATGGTCTGGACATCTAGGGACTAATTAACCTGCGGGTTATTAGTCTAAGTGCTTGTAACTGTCGTATGTTAGGTCGCCGCTTACGGGACTAGCATAGCAGCTGGGTTTACTCGGGTTAAGGAGTAACGCAACTTAAGGTGAGTTTACGGCCCCTCTTTTAAACTGGTTTTATACTTTCGGGGGAGAAAACATGTGTTAAAACGATTATTTGGTAACTACTGTCATACTATGGGTTTCTATTGTGTACTACACGATCTTTGGAAGTCCCGGGGGGAACCATGAATGTGCGGGTTTGCACAACGGGGAAATGTGAATAGCGCTATTGGGAGTGACCAACCCCGCTCGTCGACTTGGAGGGTCGGCGGGTGCATATTGTCTCAAACAGGAACAACAGGAACAACAGGAACTACATCGGGCATACTTTTGGTATTCGCGTTAGTAATGGTTTTCCAATCGTGGTAGTAACAAAACGTACGCCTAGCTAGCGTATACTGGTTTTCTATTTGTTATAGTATGGACAGGTGGACTTGGTACTTGGATACAAAACCTGTAAACTCACCAGCATTTTTGTGCTGACGTAAACTTTTACATGTTTTCTCAGGTCGCTAAGGTAGCACGACTGGACTAGGGCGCACGCGTCTGCACAGCGTCTAACTAGGGTTGCATGGTCTTTTGAACATTGAACTATTATTTCGTTGTTGAGTACTGTTTTTGAATAAGCTTCCGCTGTAAACGGGATTTTAAACTATGTTTTGAAATTGCATTTATTTTCATTTAGACTTGTTTATTGTGATCGTTGGTTTGGATCCTGGTTTGTCATGCGCCTCGCGGTAAAACTCCGCAAGTGGATTTTGAGGGTGTGACAAAACTCTGTAACGTAACAACTACAACATCTCGATTAAATATATATGTATATGTTTAGCAGTCGTGTCCTCACTCTCTACTATATCATTTTTTACTTGGTGAAGCTAGAATATTGTAAGTTGTAGTCATGATTATAAGTTATATGGTAAGTGGAGATCCTACCGTTTCGAGTTCGTCTTCTCCGATGAGTTAAGTTTTTTCTTTTGAAGTCTTCTTCTTTTCCGGTGAGTTCTTCGTCTTCTCCGGTGAGTTCAATTTTGTTTTCTTTAGTTGAAGTCTTCTTCTTCTCCGGTGATTTCTTCGTCTTCTCCGGCGAGTTATTCGTCTTCTCCGACGAAGTTTACTGTTTTTTTCTTGTTCTTCGTCTTCACCGGAGACGTCTTCCGAGACGTCACCGGAAGCGTCTCTGAGACGTCACCGGAGGCGTCTCTGAGACGTCACCGGAGACGTCTCAGGTCTGTCTCACGTCTCAGGTCTGTCTCGGGATCAACGACACGTGGCGGTCCTCTGTTGGCTGAAATGGGAAGCCTCTCGGGAGACGGTTCAGGCATGTTGGGAACCGTGACCCCTCTCTCCAAAGAGGGTGGAGAGGGCTATTTGTGCAAAACGCCCGGTCAACGGGCTATTTTGGCCATTTTCCCTAAGTTTTTTTGTAACTTTTTTCTATCTTGTTTATTTTCGTCCAGTGGGATCAAGCAGAAGTTGCTAGCTTTTTCAGTATTCATTCGGAGCTTAAAACATGGTCCATGCTAATATTTTAAATGATATTTTTGACGTGACATTAGTATTATTATTTCTTTGGGTACAAATCACCTCTCATTTTTTATACAATCAAAACTAATCGATGTTACAATCATAACTAAAAATGTATCAAATATTAGAATGTCATAATTTACCCGGAAAATTACAAGAAACATACACGGACTTTTAACTGCTTCATACACTCGTGAACTTCTAGCTAATCACTATACGCCACGTCACGAGTTTCACAATCGACACTCTTTATTTACTCCTAATATTTGAATTCATGTATCACTGATAAAGATATTAACATATTAAACTTAATTACAACACTCCTAATTAACCTTTTTCTTTGTCAAATATGTAAATTAATAGTATATGAAAATATCAATAGATCGTGTATTCTTGCTATATAGTCTATAGGCGTTCATAATTGTAGAGTTGACCTGTGATTCGTGGTCTCATAAGGTGATATGATATGATCCGGTTTCATATAAAAACAATGCTTAGTTAGTTAGAGGGTGTTTGGGATTGCGTTTTGAATCTAATTTTTAGATTATTGCGTTTCGAAAACGCAGATAATCAGTTTTTTAGTGTTTGGATTGCGTTTTGAAAATACAGATAATCAGTTTTTAGACTACCAAAACGCAATAATCTATAAGCAGCTCCACCCTGCTTTTCCAAAACGCATAATCTGTTTTGAATAATCAATCCCAAACACCACCTTAGTTATGTATGCATGCATTATGCATATATATGCCTATCAGTCTATCCCTATATATATAGTGTCACAAGTCTTGTATTCTCCATTCACTACAAAGACAAAATGAAATTCAAGCTTTTAATGCCATTTCTCTTATCCACACTTCTATCCTTCTTTTATATAACATCCACCCAATCCCTACAAACCACCATCCATTCCGCCACATCAGCCGCCACATATGCCACAACGCCTTTAGACTCTGATGGTCATGAGGTCCAACCGAGTCTAAAGTATTACATAACCCCCGTCCAATCCAACGAGAGTGGCGGGGGCCTCTCTCTAGCAATGCGCGATGGTTTTTGTCCACCCTTTGTTGTTCAAGAAAACAACCAACTCTTAAAAGGCCTCTCTCTTCGTTCTTACCACTTGACAACAAACAAAGCACCATATATCTATCAAGTGATCTCAATGTTATGTTCAATGCCGCAACAATATGTGTCCAGTCCACTGTATGGAAGCTTAGCAATAGTGTTGGAGGTGGTGGTGGTGGTGGTGATGACATGGTAGCAGGACGGAAGTACTATGTGAGGAGTGGCGGCGTCATAGGGCGGCCAGGGGTGGGCACGGTAAACAATTGGTTTAGGATTGAGAAGGCTGGAGACATTGTTTACAAAATTGTGTTTTGTCCTAGTGTATGTAGCAGTTGTAAAGTTGTTTGTGGGGATGTTGGGTTTATGAGGAAAAGGGAAAAAGATGGCTTGCTCTAGGTGACCAACCACTTATTTTTACCTTAAAGAAGGCCTAGTGGTCAATTGTTTTATATAATTTGTAATATCAAACGCAAATAATGTGTACCGAATAATATTTCCTTTGTTTATATGTGAAGAAAGTGTTGTACTACATAAGATATACAACTATGAGAATGTTGTTTTGTGGACATGACATGTTTAACGCGACTATTAAACCTGAAATGACAAATTTAGGTAACATGACTTAAGTAATCGGTCATTGACACGAAACATTAACAAGTGTATGTTAACATGTTACTGTATAATGTTACATGCAGGGACGAAGCTTTGTGAGGGCCACCCCCCCCCCCCCCTGTTTTTTGGCGCAGTAGTGAAAATTTGTGATTTTCGTAGGTAAATTTAGTCCGGGTTAAGTCCGGCCCCCGCCGATTTGCCACTACCGATTGAAAAAAATTGAGTCCGGCCCCCGCCGATTGACGAACCAAGCTTCGCCACTGGTTACATGACTAAAGAAAGTTCAAAGACTAAAGACATGGTTCAGAAAGCTGAGGTTTCAAATAAAGACTCTTCTGTGTTACCTGTCAAACCATATAATGAAAACAACAAACTTCCAAATCACTGATGATCCGGGCAGGGCAGGGCCGGGCCGGGCCATATTACTGTCTATTTTAAAGAGGATATGTTGAGAAGACAGAAGTATAGAACACGAAATTTTATTTTCGGCAAATCTAGAAGTCGATATCTTCTTTACTATATAGAAAGTTTACAAATTACATCATAGTGTATAAAAATGGTAATATCTACTTTTAGTGTGAAAAAATGGATAGTTTCTGTAACTATGTTAACAAAGTATACCTTTTGGATCCTTGTTCCACTTATTCATCACCAATGTCTGCTTTTGCCTAGTGTCAAAAGTGGGATAACTTTTATGGGCACCCATCTTCCAGTTCTGTTATGTATTATCTATCATATGTACTGAACCAACCACTCCAGAGACTGTCAACATACAAGAACAATATTAGCTTTATGATTGAAAGAACTACAGCACAGAATTTAAATTTATGAGTGTCTTATTTTTGAATTTTGATATCAATTTGTTAGCCAAAAATAGAGGTGTCAATCGTTTGGGGTTGGCAGGTTGAATAGTTGAAATTAAACACGACCCATATATTTATTATTGTCAACGACATCAACCCATAACACACTTAAAATCGTCCGACATGAAGACGACCTGTTTAGCATATTTATCTAAACAAGTCAAACATGTAGATGGGTTGTAATCAAGTTGTAGGCACGCTAAACGGGTTGGAGAGATGTAATATATAGATCAAATGGGTTGTATAGGGACTGACGAGGCCACTTGTTTAAATAAATGTGTTATAAAGGTAAACCAGAAAACGACCCGTCTAATTAAATAGGTCAATCCAAACACGACATGTTTATTAATGGGTTTAGACATGATAACCCAAGACCTTATTATCTTCACGTCGTGTCAGAAAATTGCCACCCCTAGCCAAATGACACCTCTTTAATTTGGATGGAGGGTGTTCTTACATGTAAACAATATGGTTTGTAATTTTTACCTTTATGCAGTCAGGTAGATCCTTATCATTTGACCCGTTATGAATCTGAAAATGCATAATCAAGAAAGTTGGATTAATTAATAGATGGCTAAATTTCAGTTGTTTGATAACAATTAACAACACTTTTGGCTGTATGTGAAGCAATTAAGTTTTATACCCATGCGATTTGTTGAAGAGAAGACTGTCCATTTCCTGCTAGACATGCTAAGCTGACTAAACTGGCTGCAACAGTTGAAGGCCAGTAACACAATTGTTCATGACCCAGTAGTGCAAGCACCGCAAGATATTTCGCTGTTTTATCTACATCTTCATTAGACCTTGCAGCTTTGAGATAGAACCTTTTTTCATTTTTTGTAACACGACAATGAGCAATAAAAATTAGTAGATTTTCTCTTTTTACTTAAATAATATTTTTGCAATAGAAATGAAGACTTATGATGTTGATAAAAAGCATGTGGAGATAGGGTTGCTAAGAAAATGTTGTTTACCATAAGAAATTGTATATGGTTGGTAAATAGCACTGAAAGCTAAGGACATCCTGGACCAGCCATTCCATGGCAACAACTTCAGATCTGCTATATTCATTGCTTCCTACATTGAATAGCTTCTGCTGAATGCTGCAGTGATTCAAATACAATGAAATCCCATCAGGATAAATTATGGATTATCAAGAAGGAGGTTCAAATCATGTTAATTATTAGCTGAACGCTTGCAAAGGATGAAAAATGCATTTAATCCAATTAATTATGTGGAATCTTACCGCCATCGACTCATTATAAATCAGGAAATGATAAAAGGGCAAACGTTATACCTGTTGTATGGCTGGTTTTCTTCAATCCTTGTTGCAAGTGTGAGACAAGCAATGCCAGCAATTTCAAGCTCCACTTTGCTTCTGAAGTATCCCTTGCTCAAAAACCGTCCAAAAGGCTGACACTCAGGAACATGGTTTCCTTCTGAAGATCCTTGTTAGCCGATTGCTGCTTTAAAAAGTATGTGCTTAGAAAACTTGTAGGTAGTGTTCAAGTCGTATATGAATTATTTAATAAGTAATTTCCAGTTAGTAGTGCAGCTGATCTAGTGAACATTTAGTAGACTAGAGAAAATGTTTTAACATCTGGTGCTCTAAGTTTTTTGTTTTAACTTTGGGAGTTAAAAAGCATACACATATTGCATTATATAACTAATATGTATTGATCTAATGGAAACTTAAGAACATGCTGGATTCACAAAGCAGTTATACCGAACCTCCATTATCCAGTGCACCATCTGCAACCTTTGCTGGACAACCAAATCCCCATATTCCGTCATCTCACAGTATTCTTCGGCATAGTCTTGTAGATACACTTGCCTCCTCTCCCTTTCCTTCATCATCTGGTAGCTTTCCTCATGTTCTTCATCTTCAGGTCTTAACAATTTCTAAACAAGGGAATATAAACCACATTACATCTACCATTACAATAGCAAGTAATCCAGTAAACAACCAGAAAATTAAGCACATCAAACATCTCAATAGAGTCTTATTCTTATTACCTATTAACTTATTAAGAGCAGTTACACATATATGAACACTTAATTCATATATAATTCATAGTTTATACTGCCAGCTTAACCACGCATCTAACATCTCAATAGAGTACTATATTTATACTCTATAAATCGCGGTTAGATATATATGAAGGTTAATTGATAATACTTTATACCGGCAAATCAAGCACATCAAACACCTCAATAGAGTACTATACTTATTATCTATTAACAGCAGTTACACACATACAAACAGTTTTCTTTATAATACTTTCTACCGGCAAATTAAGCACATTAAACATCTCAATGGAGTCCTATCCTATTCTTATTACCTAGTAAGAGCAGTTACACATATATGAACACTTAGTTGATAATACTTTATATTGGCAAATTAAGCACATTAAACATCTTAGTGGAGTACTATTACTTATTATCTGTTAATAACAGTTAATTGATAATGCCTGACACTGGCAAATTAAGCACATCTAACATCTCAATGGAGTACTCTATAGTCTATAGTCTATATTCATTATCTATTATCAGCAGTTACATATATACAACAGTTAATTAACAATGCTGTAAATAAAGCTAACATTATTACAGAAGAGTACAACTACTAAGCAGCAATATACAACTCAACATAGGCTACATAGCAACAGAATAACAGATTACTGATCTATCCAAGCTAATTAAATAAATAACGCAGAAGCATAATAACTAATAACTTACAATAATTCCATTAGAAGGCTCATTATAACCATGTCCTGAGCAGCTTCTAGAAGCAAACTCCGATTTACAAAACTTTTGACGGTAAATAAGGAACAGTTGAAACGTCGGTGACGGAATCGGATCACCAACGGATCGTTCAGAAAACTGACTACCGGAATCATACCACGACGACGCTAAAAAATCCGACGAAATTTCAAACTCAGAACTCTCAATATTATTATTATTATTATTATTATTAACATCCGTACAACCGGCAGATGAGTAACCGCTCTCTTCATCTCCGTACGACAAATGTTCCGAACACGTCAAATCAATATCAGTTGAAATCAGCTTCGACTCTCCACAGTTTTCAGCTTCATCATCTTCACCAGTTTGTTTTGTTACTAAATTAACTGATTGACCTTCGTTGACCGAAACGACGTCCTGTTGTTGTTGAACAACTGAACACTCAGATCTAGTTGCAGTAACTAATTCAGAAACGACATCGTTTTCTCCACTAACTTCTGCTTCATTCAACACTGAAACAACTCCTTTCCGAATAATATTTATTATTATTCTTCGAGATTGAGTCACACAACTCCACACAAGACGACGCTTCCGATAACTCAAACTCACCGAATCCGATATCATTACCACTAGCAAAACTTCTCTTCTTCAACGGTTTATTATATTTATCGATACAGTTGACGAGTCATCGAAGGACGTAATATCTCGCGTTAAATCGGAAGACGAATAACCATCACGTTTTAGAGCAACAGAAGGTATGAAAATAGGAGAAAATGCTGAACGTTTACGGCGAGGTATGATTGATCTGAGCTTCTTCATGGTTATGGAAGTTAATGATATTATGAAGACGGTTTTACGTTATGGAAGTGTTATGAAGGTATATATTATTGTCATGGAGTACGTGTGTGTGTGTGTGTGAAAACAGTTAAGAAGTTAGCTATGGAGATTTTGTGGGGTAATATTTAATGGAATAATATTGTGCGTGTGGAGAGTGGAGAATAGTGGGTGGTTACTTTTTAGTGGGGCCATTTAAGTGAAGGATTACAGTTCTCACGTAACACACGACTGTTGGTGATAACGGTTTTATGTTTATTAAATTTATTTTATTATTATTATTATTATTATTATTATTATTATTATTATTATTATTATTATTATTATTATTATTATTATTACTACTACTGTGAGTTAATATAAAAATATGATTAAAAGTCAAAAATTGAAATAATTGGTGTAAATATCCGTTAGACTTGATGTAATCCCGCTTATTCAAGGGTCCCTGTTTTGAGAACGCTTGTGACGTTTTGTTGGTGTTTAATGAAATTTTTCTTCAAAAAAATAAATAAATATAAAAATATGATTAAAAGAGGTTTGATAAAATAAAGGTGATTATGAATTTATGATATACTAGCTGATTATCCCGGGAGGGTTCCGGGGTTGAAAAATCTAATTTTACGTGATAACCTATTGCAAATAACTCAAGTTAACTAACCACAAAATCTCTCAATCATTGCATGTTCATAGTATTCTAATCAGTAATAAACTCATATTCCCCACAAAATCTAATTTTACGTGATAACATGAACACTTTGTGTGTTTTTTTCCTGCATGAACGAAACCCCACAAAAATAGTCGATTTTTTTCTCCGTTTTTTATATAGCACTATGGTACTCGTTGGAAAGATAATAAAACGCTCATTCATTTGGTGTAATTTTTTTCTTTAAAAAATCCCGTATATAAAATATATAAACGTTTAAAAATTATGGGGGGGGGGGGGGGAATATGAGAGAGAAAATTTTAAATTTATTTTTAAATTCTTTTATCCTAAAATAACTCAATTTAATTAAAAAAGAAAACAATTCAAAAACACCAAAAACTCTCCATTAAAATGTCACGTGGCACTCTCAGGGAAAGGTTGAGGCCTCCATTGCACGCCACGTCAGCATATACGTTTTCTTTTATATATATATAGATAGATAGATAGATAGATAGATAGATGATACTGTTCTTTTTTTCTTTTTCTTTTTTTTCTTTTTGATTTTACCAAAAGAAAAGGAAGGGAAAAAAAAGACTTACCTGATCACAGCGGTTTATGTTCAGAATTTAAGAAAAATAGAAAAAGAAATTATAAGTATGCCATAAAATTAAATTCTTGATCAAAGTGTTGAAATAATGTGGTCAAATATTAATTCCAAATGGCTATGGTATGTTACACGATAATGTGTTGTTGTGGTCTATATGATGTTTGGGCTTATTGGTCTTATTGAGCAGATGGTTTATTTATTATTGTCCAAGTTTATATGGCCCATTATATGGGAGTTTAGTCTGGCCCATTGTGGCCCATTGTGTTTGGATAAAGTTTGTTGCATCAGGTTTAATCTTGACCGTTAAATGGATATCTGATCGTGTGGCTCACAAGCTTGGACGTATGAGCTGGTGGATTGTTCGAGAAGGGACTATAAATAGATTGTTGTGCACATTGCACGAGTCATCTCTCTCATTCGTCTCATTCTTCTCAGTCTTATTCTCTCATTGATATTATTCGTCTGTATAATCTTCATTGTTGAAGATTTAGGTTTAATATCTTGTGTTGTATTTGTTCTAGGGTTGCATCCCTGTGTATTGGCTTTGTATAGCCTGGATCATCTGTGTGATCCTTGTTCTTGTCTTCGTCTAGTTGTTTTTGGTCTGTAAGTATTTACATTCATTCTTACAGATCTTCAACTGATATTTCATCAGTTGAGATCTGTATATTATTACATCATTCTATATCTGGATTCTTCTATTGTTGAATCCAGATTTGGGTATTTGGGGGGTAAACTTTTGGGTTGGTTTTAATAAGAGTTTTGTCACCTGTTTTGTCACCTAATTTCTGGTGTTGTTATTTTCTTGTTATTGTTGTTATTATATTGTCTTGTGTTGATTGTTTAGAGATTAGATCATAAAATTTTACATGGTATCAGAGCCTAAGGCTCTCTTACTTAAAACGATCTAATCTGTTTCCGCTGCGTCTTTAGTGTTCTTGTCTATTGTCTGAGATCTTGTATTATAGATCTCAGATCTGGTATTACTGATCTTGTTTATTGTTGTTGTATGTTTGTAAGAGATTGATCTGGATCAGTGGTCAACCATTGTTGGCAAGGTTCTGGTATTATTGTTGATAGTGGGAGTATTAGCTTCAATTGCTCTCACAACTCTATACCCTAAGTGAAGGTATAGGTTGTGAGGTTGGAGATCCCTAACTTGGGACCCCCCCTCGGTGAGATTGTTCCTCTTCTGTCTATATTTCTTGTCTTGTGTCTAGTGGCATTGACCGGGTTAGGTGGACCGGTATTGGCCAAACTATCTGGTGTCTTATCTGGTTTGTTCTGTGACTACGTGTATTGTCTGATTACATTCTTGATATTCTTTTATTACATATTAGTTATTAAGGACTCCTGTACTAAGATCTGCGTGGGCACCTTGAGTGATGAACCCATGATCTGACCCCTGGTACAGTTTCGTCCTCTAGGTCTTGTGTTTTCTTTCTGATATTTTGTTTCTTGGTTATTGTTTTTTTTTCTTGTGTGATCATGTCTGGACAAGAAACAGAAGGTCCCCATGGACCTCAGGATAACCTAGGTCCACAACTTGGGGGTCCTCATGATTCTTCTGGACAGATTGTTACTTTGATAAGTAAATTGGGTATCAGTGATCCTCTTTACTTACATCCAAGTGACACTAGTAGTATGTCTATTATTAGCATAAAACTCAAAGGGTCAGAGAACTATTCGGTCTGGTCTAACTCTATGAAACTTGCATTAGAGGCTAAGAATAAGTATGGTTTTATTGATGGTTCTTGTGTGAAGTCTGTTGATGATGAGTTACTTGCTAGACAGTGGGATAGATGTAACTCTGTTGTCCTGTCTTGGTTATTAAATTCTATTAGTGAAGAACTGTACCTAGGACAAGTGTTTTCTAAATTTGCTAAGGAGGTTTGGGATGAATTAAAAGAAACCTATGATAAGGTAGATGGGTCAATAGTGTTTAACTTGTATCAAAAGATTAACAGTGTTAAACAAAATGGTAGTACTGTTGCTGAATATTATCATAGGTTGAATACAATGTGGAAACAATTAGATGCCATATTGCAATTACCTCCTTGTACTTGCAATGCATCTAAGGACTTTAATGATTTCAGTACTCTTATAAAACTGATGCAATTTCTGATGGGGTTAGATGATGTCTACCAACCAGTTAGAACCACCTTGTTGACTAGGGAACCTTTACCTTCTACTAAAGTGGCTTTTTCAATAATATCTAGAGAGGAGTCTCACAGAAATTCTGTTGGGACCTCAAAGGGTCAAAATGTTGCTTTTGTTACTAAGTCTAATCAAAGTTTTGATAACAGAAAAAAAGGTTAATAGAGGTCCTAATCCTAATCTAAAATGTACCCATTGTAACATGATAGGTCATACTGTTGACAGGTGTTTTGAATTGGTTGGTTATCCTCCTGGTTTTAAAAAGAAACCAGCAGGACAAGTGTTTAAAACAAATGTGTCTAATAATGCTTCTAGTAGTAAGCAGGGGGTGTCCTCTGCTGCCACTAGTAGCAGTTCTGCTTTGCCTTTCTCTGCAGAACAGGTTTCCAAATTGTTGAGTCTCATCAGTGAAAAAAGTGTTGACACTCAGAACTCCAATGTTGGAGGTAAGAGTGTAGTCTTAAATGGTTTTTCTAGTTTGTCCTGTCTGTCTAAAATTGAAAAGTTGTTTAAAAAATTTTTCAAGTTGTTCTAGTTTTGTTAAAAGCATTATAAGTCATAGTTGGATTACTGACTCAGGTGCAAATCAGCACATGACCAGTGATGATAAAGACATGTATAACTGTGTAGATGTGTCTAACTATGATCTAAAAGTTAAACACCCTAATGGTACTAGTGCTAAAGTATCAAAAATAGGAGACATTAAGCTTGCAAATGGTGTTGTTTTATATGATGTCTTTTATGTTCCTGACTACTGTGTTAGTCTTATGTCTGTTCACAAGCTTGCTAAAGATAGCAAGTTGTCTGTTCTGTTTGATGAAAATAGCTGTTATATCCAGGATTCCAAGTGCAAGAGAATCCTGGTGACTGGTAGGCAAAGTGAAGGCCTATATTTTGTTGGTGAACATGTAAGTTCATCAAATGTTTGTTTTAATAGCACCTGTGACACTGATTTGTGGCACAGTAGGCTTGGTCACCCATCTGATCAAGTTCTAGCTATTTTAAGAGATAGTCTTGGTATTAATCAGAGTAATACTAAACCATGTGAAGTCTGCCATAAGGCAAAACAAACAAGATTACCTTTTCCACTTAGTGACCATAAAACCAAAGAAGTAGGAGATGTAATTCATCTAGATGTTTGGGGTCCATATAGGGTCACTAGTAAAGAAGGGTATAAATATTTTTTAACAGTGGTTGATGATTACTCTAGAACTGTTTGGTGTTATTTGTTAAAAAATAAAAGTGAAGTGTTTGAAAACATTTCTGATTTCTTTGAACTCTTAAAAACTCAGTTTAAAAAATGTGTTAAGATTTTTAGGAGTGATAATGGGTCTGAATTTGTGAATAATCAAATGAGTTTGTTTTGTAAGACTAGAGGTATAATTCATCAGACTACCTGTGTCTATACACCACAACAGAATGGGGTTGTGGAAAGAAAACATAGACATCTCTTAAACATGGCTAGAGCCTTGTTGTTTCAGAGTGGGTTACCACTTAGATTCTGGTCTGAATGTATATTGACTGCTACTTATATTATAAACAGGCTTCCCTCTTCTGTGTTGCTAGGAAAAAGTCCCTTTCAAGTTGTATATGGGTTCCCCCCCCCCCCACTCTCAGTCATTTTAAAAGTTTTGGATGTCTATGTTTCAGCACTATTCTTAATGAGTCTGATAAGTTTTCTAGTTGTGCTGATAAGTGTGTGTTAATTGGATATTCAAATTTCAAAAAGGGTTACAAATTATGGAATTTACATTCTAAACAAATTGAATACTCTAGAGATGTTAGGTTCTATGAGGAAATCTTTCCATTCAAAAACAGTCTGGAAGATTTAGAACCTAATATAGTTTTTGAAAATGTAAATCACATAAACTTTTTTGATAGTATTGAACCAGAAAACATTGAGAACTTAAAAGTGACTGAGGGGTCTAAACTTCCCGATGATGAAGGGGGAATCAAAGGCACTAATGCCAAGTCCACTAGTCAGCAACCAGGTTTCATTCCCAGGGCTGACATGGACTGTGATCTGGGTCAACAGTCTAACCCAGGTTGTAGTGAATCTGAGAGGGTTGACCAGGATGTGGATTTGGCATATGATGAAGCCATTCCACCTGAGGGAAGTAGTGTTAGAAAGTCAAGTAGAATGTCTAGTTTTCCTAGGAAGTTTGATGAGTATGTTGTTGAAGGAAAGGTTAAGTATGGAGTAGAAAAGGTTGTTAACTACTCTAACCTTTCTTTTGAGAACAAATGTTTTGTGTCTGTTTTGAATAAAACTGTTGAGCCATCCACTTACTATGAAGCTGCCAAAGATCCTAAGTGGATTGAGGCGATGAATAGTGAGATGGAGGCATTACATAGAAATAATACTTGGGTGTTAACTGACTTACCTCCTAATAGAAAACCCATAGGATGTAAATGGGTATTTAAAATTAAATATAAGTCAAATGGGGAGGTAGAGAGGTATAAAGCTAGGCTTGTAGCAAAGGGTTATAGTCAAAGAGAAGGTCTAGATTTTGGAGAGACCTTCTCACCAGTTGTAAAAATGGTGACTATAAGGACTGTTATAAGTCTTGCTGTTCAGAACAGTTGGACTTTGTACCAACTGGACATTAACAATGCCTTTCTATATGGAACAATAACTGAAGATGTCTATATGACACTTCCTGAAGGTTATTACTCTAAGTCTGAGTCAAAGGTGTGTAAGTTAGTTAAGTCTTTGTATGGTTTGAAACAGGCTCCTAGGAAATGGTATGAAAAATTGTCTAATGTGTTGGTTGATATTGGTTTTGTTCAGAGTGTCTGTGATCACTCTATGTTTGTTATGTCAAAAGATGATGTATTTTTAGTCTTACTTGTCTATGTGGATGACATTATTGTCACAGGCAATAATAAGTCCAAAATAGAACAAGTTAAAAGTTTTTTAAGTTCTAACTTTCTCATAAAAGACTTGGGAAAGTTAAAATATTTTCTTGGTATAGAAGTTTTGTATTCTGATCAGTCTGTTTGTCTCTCACAAAGGAAGTATTGTCTTGAACTTCTAAGTGAGTTTGGTTATCTTGGGTGCAAACCTGTTCAAAATCCCATAGAACCAAGTTATGTTATGAATACTAAAGTAGTTAAGAATGATAAAGTGTTAGATAACATAACTGGGTTTCAAAAGCTAATTGGGAAGCTTATTTATTTGTCTCTGACTAGGCCTGATATCAGCTATGCTGTTCAGTGCCTGAGCCAGTTTATGCATCAACCCACAAAGGGGCACCTTCAAATGGCTCTAAGGTTACTTAGATACTTGAAGGAGTCCCCAGGAAAAGGAATATCTTTTGTAAAAGATGAATCTTTTCAGTTAACTGGGTTTGTAGATGCTGACTGGGCAAAATGTCTTATTTCCAGGAAATCAATAACTGGATACTGTGTATTTCTGGGTAAGTCGTTGATTTCCTGGAAAAGTAAGAAGCAGAGTACAGTCTCTAGGTCCTCAGCAGAAGCTGAGTATAGAGCTATGTGCTCTGCTACTTGTGAGTTAATGTGGTTAAAAAATTTGTTGTTTGAGTTGGGTATAACTGTTAGTTTACCTCTCAAACTGTATTGTGACAGTAAAGCTGCAATTGCTATTGCTGCTAACCCTGTGTTTCATGAAAGAGTTAAACATTTTGAACTTGATCTCCATTTTATGAGAGAGAAAGTTTCAAGTAATATTATTGAAACTGTTAAAATCTGTTCTGAAAATCAAATAGCTGATGGTTTGACTAAAAGTCTTAGTGTTCAACAACATAGAAAGTTTTGTAATGATCTTGGTATGGTTGACATGTTTAGCCATTTGAATTAAGGGGGCATGTTGAAATAATGTGGTCAAATATTAATTCCAAATGGCTATGGTATGTTACACGATAATGTGTTGTTGTGGTCTATATGATGTTTGGGCTTATTGGTCTTATTGAGCAGATGGTTTATTTATTATTGTCCAAGTTTATATGGCCCATTATATGGGAGTTTAGTCTGGCCCATTGTGGCCCATTGTGTTTGGATAAAGTTTGTTGCATCAGGTTTAATCTTGACCGTTAAATGGATATCTGATCGTGTGGCTCACAAGCTTGGACGTATGAGCTGGTGGATTGTTCGAGAAGGGACTATAAATAGATTGTTGTGCACATTGCACGAGTCATCTCTCTCATTCGTCTCATTCTTCTCAGTCTTATTCTCTCATTGATATTATTCGTCTGTATAATCTTCATTGTTGAAGATTTAGGTTTAATATCTTGTGTTGTATTTGTTCTAGGGTTGCATCCCTGTGTATTGGCTTTGTATAGCCTGGATCATCTGTGTGATCCTTGTTCTTGTCTTCGTCTAGTTGTTTTTGGTCTGTAAGTATTTACATTCATTCTTACAGATCTTCAACTGATATTTCATCAGTTGAGATCTGTATATTATTACATCATTCTATATCTGGATTCTTCTATTGTTGAATCCAGATTTGGGTATTTGGGGGGTAAACTTTTGGGTTGGTTTTAATAAGAGTTTTGTCACCTGTTTTGTCACCTAATTTCTGGTGTTGTTATTTTCTTGTTATTGTTGTTATTATATTGTCTTGTGTTGATTGTTTAGAGATTAGATCATAAAATTTTACACAAAGTCAGTTGATCAAATAATAGTGATTTTAAATATGATAATTTTGTTTGATTTTATTTTTCCAGTTTCTTATACTTTACAAAAAAAGAAAGGAAAAAAAGTGATTTGGGCTCAGCATTCGAAAGGCCATAAGCTAATTGTATATTGTATTGCCAACGGTTTTACAATCAGGTTTTATTATTGAAGTAACACAATTAGGATTATGATTTATGATGAACTCTACTAGGACGATTAAGTTAGTAGTAGAACTTAAGCTTGAATCATGAGTAATTTAAAAGGTTAGATTTGGATTGAATTGGGTTCAACTCTTTTTATTTATTTAGATAAAGATGTAAAGTATATAATCTACATTGTATTTATTTGTTCAAGTTTAAAGTGAAATTAAGATGAGCACTGTGACGGGTTGGATAACGCGTTGCATTAATAGGGTCCAGATTGGATCGTGTCATAGAGAATAGGTCATGCGAGTTGGTTAGTTATCTTGGGCCTCACTACCTTCTCATTGGTAGTGTTCTCATTGGTTAGTTATCTTGGGCCTCACAACCTTCTCACTTCTCACGCTCGTAGGAGCTTCACGCTCTCCTACGTTTTCGCTACCACATCGTTTTTATCGCCAGTCACGTCCCTAGGTGTTGTTTAATGTCAGCACGCCCTGGAAATACCACCTCACCCGGTAGGGGTGCAAATGAGCTTTGCCAAGCCCTAGCTCAACTAGGCTCAAGCTCGGTTAACTTACGAGAGTTTAAGCTTGACTTTCTTTGTGATTTTGTTTCTCAACGGTAAGCTCGCCTTGTTTGTTTTTAATTTCTAGTTTTCCTAGTTTAAACTCTAAAATGTTATATGCAGATCTCACTTCATGGAAATTGGTAATTTTAACTTACATTTACTTAACAAATCAAATATATAAATTTAAGCTTTTGGACAAAAAAGAGGGTGAAGCATGTTAAAAACTTTTTATCTTTTTATCATTGTTTTATACTAATATTCTTTCACTTTTGTCATCTTCGACGCATAGTTACGACATTGAAAAATGAAGCATTGATGCATCAACTCAACCTCTCAAATTTTGACTCTTATAAAGTAATTTCTTTTAATCAGACTTGCTTATTTTGACAACCACTTCAACTGAACATTCTGACACTCAAAATCGAATGCAAGAATACATTTTTCATGTTGATGTACCAAAATATTTAACAGTTAACTCACTTTTTTGATTTCTTCAAATAATACGTACCTTTGAATTTTGTAACTTAAATATATAAAAAAAAGATTTTTTTATCCTGTGAAAAGGTATAAATTAATTTATATGTTTCATCGGTTTTTTAACTTTTCGACCATTTAGGCGTTTTCAACGCATCATGTCACTATAACGGGATCAACATGAACCTATCCGGAGCCTGCCTCTTACGGACCACCCCATCATTTCTCTAAAGTCATATACGATTAATTGATTACACCTTTCTCTCCTCTCGTCTCACATAGTTTAGTTTCTTCACTCATAAAACCTCATTGTTCACGGACCACATATATGTCTTCTCACGCTCTCTTTCATGTCATCCGTAATCTTTCTTTCAACTTTGTAGTTCTTGTAGCACAAAAAAAGCATCCGATTGCAATGTTACATAAGCCAAGGTCTGCCAGGTTCCGAGACAAGGGTTGTTTGGCCGGTGCAGGGTGACTCTTGCCTAACTAATTTGCACGCAGTGGCGTACCCACACTATAGCCAAAGTGGTCGGGCACCCCCTTAAAATTTAAAATGTTAATATAATTTGTAGGTAAAAATCCCGACCGCCCCTTTAAAAGTTCGGTTAAACCCTTCAATCGCCACCTTGAATACAAATCTTAGGTCCGTCATTGTTTGCAGGGGGTTGTACTTCACTTGGATTACCGGTGCAGTCGCTAAAAAAAAGTTAATTTGTGCTTTTGTTGGCTTTTTTCCATTTTGGTTCTTAATTTATTTTTAATTAACTATTGGTGCTTTTCCTTTTTTAAATGCCAAGTGTATAACGTGGAGAGGCTTTATGTTCACTTAGGTGATCAAAGGTTCAATTCTCACTTCCAACATTTATGGTTGGATATTTTGCCAAGTCATGGTTGAGCCTACCCTCTTTGGAAGGCCATGTTTGATTCTGATGGCCCCCCGGTTTTCAATTACCTTGCATTTACTCCAGAGATGATTGCCTCTTGTGGAGGGTGCAACATCTGTCAAGTGGCAGGTGGCGGGAAATTTTCCGGGTGGAAGCCTTAGTGTCCCTTATGCGCAGCCTCGATTCGCTTGTGGGCCGGCCACTCTCGCGTCAGCGTGGACCCGGTTAAGACAACATAGTCTGACTATTGTAGAGTGGCTAGGGGATCCCCTTCTGAGGGGTTGTGATGAACTCTGCCACAACATAGAAAATCACTTTCTAAAAAAAAATTTGTTAATTAAAACAAACGATGTCAACCCTTAAACACCTATAATTTTCTTTTTCTTTCTTTTTTTACAACAAATTCCAAAAAAAAAAAAAAAAAAATCCATATTTATTTCCTTTCACAAACAATGTAACTTTAGTAGGTTAATCATCGTCAATCATTACCGTTAAAAATGCTAATTTTCGTTTAATAGTTACCAAAAAAACAAGGACGGGATAATTTGAAGATTTAGTGTAAAACGCATTCTTTGTCACATTTCAATTCGATTAAAAACCAATTACAAAATTCAATTTGAAAGGAACCGATTTAATTTAGTAGTGTGGATTTCCGACACGACAAAAACTTAACGTGAAATTCACGGCCTACGGGTTTGGTTTTAGTCTAAACATGGTCGTTTAGTTTCAGGTTAAACCTAGTAATCTCTTTAGCTAAATGGGTGCGGTTCAAATGTAGACCTCGAATAGTGCATAGTCACTTGTGTATTGTGTACTATTTACATATGTTACCCTCCAATTTTACATTTCCCCATGTGATTTTTTTGTTTTTTTAGCGTTACAATATCTAATCTTTATGCAAATGAAGGTTGTCATAAAGATATTTTTGCATTTGGTATAACCGCAATCTAAGATTGCGGTTTATGTCTACATGGACAAGGTTAGCATAATCGGCAACCTGAGATTGTAGTTTCACGTCAGCATAATCTGCAACCTGAGATTACGGTTCCACCAAAAACACAAATTGAAAACTAACACCGTCAAATACACCAATATTTTTTACTATAACCAACAAAAAAAAAAAAAAAAAATCTCCCGGTGCCACCTTCTCCATTTATATGGACCGCTTGCAATAACATGTTTTTCAAATCCCCCCATACAATCCGCACACTACCTTCACATTCTCTTACAACACACACACACACACACACATACACTATAATTTCAATCAACAATGGGTGGCATCGACGAATCAGACAAGTATCTACTGAACCGGCACAAGGAGAACCACTTCACGGCCGGTGACATCGTCCGTGACATCATCATCGGCGTCTCTGACGGCCTCACCGTCCCATTCGCCCTTGCCGCTGGTCTCTCCGGTGCTAATGCTTCGTCTTCCATTATTCTCACCGCCGGTATAGCTGAGGTTGCTGCCGGTGCTATTTCTATGGACTTGGAGGGTACATTATTATTATTATTATTATTATTATTATTATTATTATTATTATTATTATTATTATTATTATCATTATCATTATTATTATTATTATTATTATTATTATTTTCAGTTGTTGTTATTATTATTATTATTATTATTATTATTATTATTATTATTATTCATTTAACCCGCTTAATACTCATTGTTACGAATTTACGTTGCTTTATTGCGAATTGCATGTGAATGTTGTTAGGTTATTGAATTCAGATTTTGAGGTTAATATTTGATATGGATTTATCATTTATGATGATTTTAGCTACAATAACTTGTTACTGTTTGTTTTTGTGTTATGGTTTGATGCAGTTATCAAACTCTGATTAATAATTTAAAATTTTGAATGATTCGAATTTGCGATAGAATGATAATACATGAGAATGTTTTTGTTATGAATTTACGATACTACATTGCGAATTGCATGCGAATGTTGTTAGCTTATTTGAATTTACGATACTACATTGCGAATTACGAATTTTCGAATTATTCGAATCGAATTATTCGAATTTTTAATATTTTTACCTGAATTCGTATTCGATTCGTATTCGTTTAAAATTCAATTTATTCGATTCGTATTCGATTCGAATAAGAAACTCGAATTCGAATCGAATTCGAATAAATTCGATTTAGTTCAAATTCACCTTAAATAACAAATTGTTTTACTTTTAGTTTTAAAACTAATACAAACTCATTATTTTTAACATATAAAATACAAATCTACAAATTGATAAACAACTATATGTCAAATACGAGAATAATAAAAATAGTAGAGAGTATAGTTTTATAGAGTTTTGTGATATATAAGGTAAATATATAAAACATGGTTATGCTAAAAGTTATAGACACTATGGGTTCTTAGAGTTTGACCAAAATTTAGAAGTTTTTTTTTTTCAATGTGTATACTTGTGTATATAATAATGTGTATATGTGTGTATATATTTAAAAAAATATACATGTACAATTTTTATTCGAATTTCGAATCGAATCGAATTTAAAATCATAAATTCGTATTCGATTCGTATTCGATTTACTGGACTCGAATTCGAATCGAATCGAATTCGAATTCTTAATAATCGAATCGAATTCTTGGTAATCGAATCGAACTAAATCGAATTTCGAATTTTTCGAATTCGAATCGAATTCTGAACACCCTAGATGCAGGTTTTGAGCTTAAATCTATTGTTATTGATTTTTAGTATGTGATGTGGATTTACGATGAGTGTAGTTTCAATAACGTGTTAATTTTCGTTTTTCGTATTATGATTTGATGAGCTTATGATCAGTGGCGAAGCTTGGTTTCGGAATCGGTGGGGGCCGAACTCAATTTTTTCAATCGGTAGTGGAAAATCGGCGGGGGCCGAACTTAACCCGGACTCAATTTACCTATGAAAATCGTAAATTTCCAATACTGCCCCAAAAAACAGGGGGGGGGGGGGGGGGGGGCAGGGCCACCACTGGCACCAAGCATACTTCGCCCATGCTTTGATGATCTGTCTGGTGTGTGTGATGAAATGGATGTTAATTGAGCAGGTATTTGGCTGCAAAGAGTGAAGCTGATCATTACGCGAGAGAGTTACGTAGAGAACAAGAAGAAATCGACACGATACCTGATTCAGGTAAGTTCTTAATTTCATTAAAAAAATAGATGGATAGTTGATAGTACCACATTGATAACTGTAGAGGCGGCTGAAGTGGCTGAGATACTGGCTGAATACGGCGTGGAGCCACACGAGTATGGGCCTGTGGTGAATGCTCTAAGGAAGAACCCTCAAGCGTGGCTTGATTTTATGATGAAGTAAGTGTTACTGTCATCAAATTAACTGTTTTGAACCACAGTATGCGCCTTTTTCTTGATTTTAGACAATTGGAATCTTACTGTGACATGGTTAGGGAAATTTTAACTGTGTCTTGGAGTGATATATGTAAGCTAGGCATCGGTAAGCTAAACGTCGTCTTATCATACGTCTTTGTTAAGAATGTTTTGTCTTTTAGAGTTGTACTATATAAGAGAATTTATGCATGTCAGCAAGTGGAGTATGGCAAACCAAAAGCAATCCGCCATTCAATTAGAACAACTATAAACAATTCTGGCCTAACTCTGTTGTTTAGTGTTTTAGACATATATAAAATTGTTCATAAGTTGCTCTTTTATATGTAAAATTTTGGATGTTTTAGCATGTTAGCCACACTTTATGAAGGTAAAAAAAATTAAGTTTATTGGAGACAAAAAGTCGTCATCATGATATGCTTTTAGCCGAAGAAAAGCTATAAGGAATATTGCAAAGCAGATCTTGTTGTCTTATTTCTGTAAAGAATGCCATTTGTACACTAACATCATGCTCATGTTTCCGGCCAACTGAACTCTCTACCTGACCTGACCCGTATATACTAACTTGTTTTGACTTGAACCCATTTTGACCCGTAACCAGATCTGCTCATTTTGCCACCTCTAAATTACAAACAACTTGTAGAAAATATTAAGGGATATCGTGTTTATGAGTTATGACCTCCAGTTGCTTAAATTTATAACACTATTTTTTATTTGTTATACAGGTTTGAACTTGGACTTGAAAAGCCCGATCCAAAAAGAGCACTTCAAAGCGCGCTAACAATCGCGATCGCTTATGTATTGGGTGGATTGGTCCCGCTTCTGCCTTACATTTTCATCCCAGTGGCCCAAAAAGCTGTGGTTGCGTCCGTTTTCGTGACCATATTAGCCCTGCTGATATTTGGGTTTGCCAAAGGTTACTTCACTGGGAACAAACCAGTTTGGAGTGCCCTGCAAACGGCCCTGATCGGAGCCATAGCATCCGCAGCCGCTTTTGGTATGGCTAAGGCTGTGCAGGGATAGTTAATGGTTACTCTGTTATTCCTTTTATTTTGTTGACTTTTGAAGTCAAACCTGTTGGTTTTTGACTTTCGATATTAAAAGTTGAGCTTTATGATTTTTGTTAAGGAAAATCGTTTGTTATAGAATGGTAAAGACTTTATAACACAGTGTCTAATAACTGGAACTAGTATTTTTATTCTAGAAATTTTATAAAAAGCATTAAACTATGTTACGAATGGGTGGATATAAACCTTATATATAATGTAACTAAATTCAAAAACTTTTTTGATGTAATCAGATATTAAATTTGTATGAAAATGTATCCATCTTTAAATTCTTACGTAAAACATGGACTCTTTTAATATTTTAAAATGCTTCGTAGGCTTACATATTTTAAGCTTCGTAGGCTTACATATTTTTGAAGCTTTATATTTTAAAACATAGACTATTAGATTTTCATCTAATATTTTAAGGGGAGAGATAACGTACAAAGTTTTCTTAACGCAAGAAGCGTCGGAAGGAATCATGGCCATTGATTAGGTTTAGAAATCCAGGCGGTGGCACAATCGTAATTATTAACCTAATAAAAACCCGTTAAACATACGTAAAGGCATAATCGTCGATTGTAAAATCAAATTTCAATTGAAATCAAATTGCGACGCCCAATTCTTTACGATCGAAACAAAAAAAAAACTTTTATACTTGCAAAATCAATTTTCAATTGAATTCAGAATTGATGTTCCATAAAAGATGCAGAAAACCGAGCATGAATTTTGAAAACATGTTCGTCACTTTATACAGAATACTCTCTTACACCTATTACAATTCCTCTTTTTTTTTTTACAATCGTTGCTCGATTACATTACAATAATGATAGACCAGCTAATAAAACGAACGCAGGTATGCTCTGTTTTTAAATGAAAAACATAGCATGAGTTACTCAGGAAAAACGCATGCTATACATTTTAAACGCATTCATTATTTGGATAAGTGCATATTTAAACGCACTCATCATTTGTTTGGATAAACTAAAACGCACGCATTAATTTGTTCAAATACAAGTCAAATGCACGTATTAATTCTTCAAACGCACGCATTAATATTTAAACGCATTCATTGTTTGGATAAGTGCATATATTTTTTTTGAACGGCCAACGAAACGTTTCTACCCGACTACCCATGGGACCCTTAAACTGGCGAACCCAAGAACCCCCCCCCCCCCAGGACTATGCAAGGGGCTGGCCGGGTAGCCAGGCTTGCCCACGAGGTTTCCGAACCGGGGAAAACCTGATCCCCCACCCGTCCGAAGACCCGCTGTGGAGAACCGGTAAAATCCGGGCGAGATCAGGACTCGAACTCCTGACCATAGGTCAGGAGTCATCCCTCATTTCTCTTAATGTCCTCCAAATGTAGCTAGTGGAAATTGAACACAAGCCTCCCATAGGAAACTTGGGCCCTCAACCAACTGGATTACAAGTGTTGGACGATAAGGATTATAGACAGAAATTGTGAAAGACAACCATTATTTCAATACAAAATCAGAATACTGGAATATAATAAGGATTATAGATCAGTTACCAGCTTAGTCATGCTGCTAAACTCCTTGACAGCATCAGTAAACTTTACAACATCTTCCTCATCTAGTGCAGCCGCTAAATCCTACCATTCAAATAAAAGGAATTTAAGCATCACACTGAGTACACTAATTCAGCCTTGGTCGACATTATAACTTGAAAGTTTGTAAATTCAGATTATACAAGAAGATATTCATAACATACCGCAAGCAATCTGTATTCATGAGTCCCCGAAAATGTTGGATCCAGCTCCTGAAACAAGTAAATGAGAACTTTCTCTCAATATACTGAGCATTCATTGTTTGGATAAGTGCATATTTAAACACACTCATCATTTGTTTGGATAAACACATTAATATTTAAACACATTCATTGTTTGGATAAGTGCATATTTAAACGCATTCATTAATTTGTTCAAATACAAGTCAAACGCACTAAATTTGAGTTTTCACTTTGTATGTGCATTTAATTTTACCAGTATGTTTCAAGTGTTAGGTTTTCGAAATCAGTGCATTCAGTTACGTGATTTTTTTCTCTATCGTGAAACTGATGAACAAAGAATAGCACAATTTTGATCGTCGCTTCAATTAGTTGTAAGTTGTTATGATGTCCGTTGGTGCAAGTGATTGTCGTCATTGATGCTTCGGTGGTGAAGGGTGGTGAGGCGGCTATAGAGAGAAGTTGAAGGCGGTGGTTGTCGTTCAATTATTCAAGTAAGTTAGAATCCACTGCGATATTTAAACGAGATTGTAAGGATTATGAAGAAATGTCTAATTTACCCTCCACAAGAATTAGAACCTGATTAAAAATAAAAATTGTCAAATACACGTGGCACTCTAAGGTCTTTTCATACACTTTGTAGGTTAAGGAACCTTTCTACAAAATACTTTCTCATATTTTAAAAAGCTTCGTAGGTTTACACTAGTGGGAATGCCCGCGCGTTGCCGCAGGTGTTTATGTTTTCTTGTCGCGCGTTTCAAACACGATAAAAGAAAATAATTGAGAGATTTCTATGCCAGCTTTTACAACATATGGATTCTTTATTGACCCAGAAGCAAGTGTATGCGGCTTCCTGTATTAAATACGCTTAGTTGATTGAGATAGGGTATGCAACAAGTGTGGTAGCTCTGAGTAATGCTAGGCCAAATATATCATTCATGTCCATCTCTTCTCTGGCATGAGGAAGTTTCCAATGAAAATGGTATACGAATGTTGCTACCATTAAACTCACTACCTTCCCACATCTATCAATTCCCTCAATATACTATGTCAATATAGATATATAAAAATCTATACATTATTTTTCCTTGACGTGTGTGGATGACTCTTGCAGCAATTATTCGCAGATTTCTCATCTTCTCCACCATCCATGCTGTCGCCATCGTTGGTCGAAGTTCAACATAATGATCATGGGGTTAGCCCTATAAACCTCTCATAAAACATTTTATGAATTCGATCCCGTGTTGTAGGACTGAAACTTTTGTTGTGTGAAGCCGATATTTTTACAATAACAAGAGTATTTAGAAATTTACAAAACATAAAGATAGTGCAAAAAATTGTTAAATGTGGTTGCTTACATGCAAATGGCTCTTCACTTCATCATTGGTAAAACCATCTAGGTGCCCAAATTGACCCATAAGATAGGATATTAAAATATAAAGTTTAAACATTCAAGACAAGCAGATTTGATATTCACACAAATAGACCTTAACCCATCTAGCCTCCTGACTAAGAAGAAGAAAGAGGGGTTTCTGTAGTTTTTGTTTTTATAAAGAAGGGTGTGTGTATGTGTGTGTATATATATAATTGAATCAACTTGGGGAATGGGTGTATGTTGATTCATCCTGTAATGATATCTATAATAAATATCCCAAATCCTAACCGATGGGGAACATTGAATTGGGTGTTTCAAGAACCACAATTGAATGGGACCTTATGAATAATGGGTATTGAAGACGACAGTTTCAATCTTCCCAACCCATCTATTCTGGACAAATCAAAGGCAGGGGAAGGGTAAAATGGGAAGGAAATGGAAAAAATTAGATGTCTAAGCCTATGCCTTTTCATCTACCATCTTAAAAAAACTATGAAATTACCATCTTAGCCACCTCTCCTCCTTAATAAGGTACTATAGATATAGATATTTTAAAAAGCAACAATTGGTCACTCGAGTCCAAGTCGGCAAATGCAAAAAACACGTGAGAGATTTTACATTTAACGTGGGCCTAATATTGTCTCTCTAAGTGGGCCCATACTAACCGTATCGGTCCGTTAAAAGGCCCAACCTAACTCCTTTCCCCTGTATCTTAATATTATTATTATTATTATTCTCTGCTGTTTGCCCCTTTCTTCTTCTTCCTAGGGTTCCATTAATCCTTAACAAATTCATCGATTGCATAACTTATATTCTTCTAATTCGAACGTCTATTGCTGCAACAGGTTCGAATCTTCTTATCTCTTCTATTTATTTCCGTGTTTTTTCTCCCTCTGTAATGTTATTAATTCGATCGATGTTCCAATTATATGCATTCAGACTTGTTAATAACTATACGTATCGGTTGGATATTATGTACGATATGAAAATTTTAACGTTCAGGAGTGTTTGATCGGCATATAATAAGGATTTTTGTGATTACTTTTTGATGTTTGGTTAAGTTATTAATTTCTGCATATTGTAACGTATTGTTAGATATGATTTGAGGTTGCAAATGTGAGGTTTTGGCTGGTAGGGATATTACTGTAATTGTGTAAAGTTGTTATTATTATTGTTATTATTATTATTATTATTATTATTATTTTCATGATACAATGACTGTTAGGCAGTGCCGAAGCTTGAACTTTTGGATTGTGGGGGCCGAAAGTCACGAGACCCAAATTTTTTTCATATCGGTGGGGGCCCGGATTCAAAAAATACAATTTTGTTTTTGTTTTTTTTTTTTGTGGATAAAACCGGGAAAATTTACACTACTGAGCTAAAAATCGGTGAGGGCCGGGGCACCCCTTGGCCGTCACTAAGCTTCGCCCTTGCTATAGGGAAGTATGATTTTATGGTTGCAGTGTGTGGGTGAGTGACTGTGGGTGACGATTGAGTAATTGACAATAAACCTTGTTTAAAATCGTAAGTTAATTGAAAAGTTTTTGTTTAATAAAGTGATTGTGGATAAGTGTTTTGGTGTGGTGGAGACTTGACTTGACCTAATTTGTGTTTTTGTGGGATATGTACTTGACTGGAATATTTGATGTGGAATGTTTGGGTGGTAGGTTTTCGACTGTGACATGAAAACAAGTTAATAAGCCGATATTGAAAAGGATTACTCGTATGATACAAAGGCCAATAGGGGAGTTAAGGTGGGTTGAAACTTGAAAGTTAGTGGAAACTTTTGGATGTGTGAGTGAGATTGAGACTTGATAGGCATAGTCACTGTCATTTTTATATGTTCACTTTCAAGCGAGCTTTCGAATCCTATTCCAAATGCTAAATACCAAATTGTTAACTGCTTTAAAATGCTTGTGGCTTTCGATGTAAGATGCAGTTTTAAGTTTAGTGAAGCATGAGTCTAGCTCGGACGTTGGCATGTTGATCGTTGTTAAACGTGCTCCATAGTAATAGGTAGCATATCTTTTAGGTGGGAAATGGCAGATGTGTACCAAAGGGTGGTGTGGGCACCTATATTGTATATTTGTATGTCAACGGTCAAGTGCATATCCTACTAAAAAGGACAAGTATGTCATATTTCTGCACTTGATGTTTATTTCTAAGGATTTTGAGTTTTATTAAATATTTAAATATTATACTTATCAGTCTTCACACAATTTATCATGTAGTTAGACTGGTCATAAGTTCATAACAACAATTTTCCAATGTACACTCTTCCGCATCTCTCATTCTGTATATATTTTTTTTGAATGGATAACTCGCCCTCTAATCATACTCCTAAGTGTACCTTTTTTGTCCACAATGGGATTGGAGCCCTCAACCTCATGGAGTCATGGGGCATCACACCTTGATACCGCTAGACCCTTTGGTACCTTTTAACATATTACTTCCAAAGCCACCAGGTAGGTTTAAATTTATACCTTTAGCGCTACATTAAACTATGAAAGTAAAAACTACTAGACTACATTCCACAAGCTTCATAGTGTCAATCTTATTACGCAAAATTAACAGCTGAATGATTTTAACGCATGGCAAGTTACCCACCATTTTCAGTTGCGTAACGGCAAACCGTCTAATGAATGTATCTTGTTAAATCTAATTCTGCTTTTTGATTGATAACACTGCAAGATTGAGTTATCTATTGTCTTTCAGGTTAAGCGATTCAGTGGACCCCTTTTAATGATTTGGAATTATAAATTAATCTGCATTTCTTCTTCAATATGAACAATTCTCGTGGTCAAGATCAAGTAAGCCTCAACCAAAACATGTTTGCTATTGTATGATATTATGATTAACAAATGTGGTAGGTTCAGCGCATCTACTGATGCACTGGTTGTCTTTATCCGTTTTCTAAAATGGGTTGAATCATTTTTAATATGGTAACGGGTCAAACGGGTTGAATTATGCTGTAAAGTCAATTTCTATTGCATCTAACCTCTGAGTTATCTTATTCAAAATTGTGATTATCATTTATCATTGTAATAACATTGATTATGTTCGTGATAAAAAAGAAAATTTGACCTGCTACATAACCGTGTTGTAGGAAACACCTGTTGTAGCTGGTTTTGAAGTCCCGAGGTCACCCGATGCAAGTTACAACAATGTCTACACTGCAAGTGAAGATGACGGGCGGGACCCACCTGTAGTTCCTCAACACCTGCAACACACCGTATTGAGTTACCCCACCAACAGGGGCCCTTCTGCTCCTCTACCCGACCCTCAACACGTTGTCCTGAACCATCTCTACATTGAAAACCGTGAGGCTCCACGGTCAGTAGTGGCTCTCGGGTTCTCTCATCGATTTCGGGCCAAATACGTGAACGTTGTTCTCTATAAACCAGTTCAAAGAAGGGGAAGCAGCAGTACTTGACCGTTTTTGGTAAGGTTATAACAAAACTTGTCCATGTTTTCTTGTGGTTGGAAAACTTGAAGTGATTCTTGAAATATTTGGGACAGTTTCCATTTGTGTGGACTTGAAATTGTTAACTGGTGTTGATAAAATTTTGCACATCTATGACTTATAATATGTACTGTAAATTGAAGAACTTCCATGCTTAAGTATCTTTTTATGTGTACTATAATTTGTGTTTGATATAATGAAGAAAATCTCACCTACTTTATATCAGAAAATATAATAATACAACAATAATATGACTCAGGTTTTTTTATACCCATGAGGGATATGTGAAATATCAATTTTTACATAGCATATACATATATATATATATATATATATATATAGGGGAAGGTTCAATAGAGAACTCATAGTTAGGGAGAGAACTCGAGAACTCCTTAAGTATAGGGGTATTTTTGTCAAGTTGTATTAACATCATCTTCCCCAACTTTAGAAAATTAAAGAGCCCTAAATATCTTCCCCAACTTTAACCCTAGATCTCTTACTCCAATCACATCTATCAACAAGCTCTTACCAGATTATAACATGTTTCACATCGATTCAAAACCTAATACGTGTTCATACATATTCGAATTGAAGGTACATGCTCAAAAATTCTCAAAACTGAAGCACTCGTTCAATCAATTTAATTGATAACAATGACGACAGAAGGTTCTTTTTTTTAATCTTACGTATGATTTTGTTGTTGCTGTCGTTAATTAGGTCAAAATTCTTCATCTAATTCAAACAAATATGCAATAAACGATGATTATTCATCACGTATTGAAGATAATCGAGGAAAACAACCTATTTTGATAGATGATATTGCAGAATCTACATCAAACCTTGATTCTTCTTCGTGTACAAAATCCGATTCAGATGATACACATCTGTCTGGCATTGAACATAGAGGTGCCTGATTCAATTTTTACGTACTACACATGTGTACTACATTTGCTACGTGTTTACTGGTTGTTCTATACAACATATAGGTTTGTGGTTTTTTTACACACTTCACATGTGTAATACAACCGTATTGTTAATACTTTATTCTTTAAATCATATATATTTGTTAACAAAAGATGTATTGGGCATGTGCACTTCACATGTGTAATGATAATAATGATACATACATTGTTTTTAAATGCAGGCCCCGTATCCAGTCACGTCTATATAGTTCTCAAGTTCTCTCCCCAACTTAACACTAACTATCACAGATACTATTGTCACACAATTTTCGTACTGCACATGTGCACTAAATTCAGTTTGCGCTTACTGAATGTTTTACGCAACCTAGCCGTATGTTTTTTTTTTAAATTTACGTATTGCACATGTGCACTATATTCCAATTGTGTTTGCTGTATTTTTTACAAAATATGTACATGTTTTTAAATTTACGTATTGCACATGTGCAGTACATTCAGTTGTTTCTATTACATTTTTTACACAACATAGAGGTATGTGTTCAAAATTTAAGTATTACACATGTGCACTACATTCATTTTGCATTTACTATAATTTTTACACTACATGTTTTATAATTCGTGGACATGTTCACTAATAATAATAATAATAATAATAATACAAATGTTTTTTTTAATGCAGGTCGTGTATCCGGTTGTGTCTATATAACTCCTGGTGGAACCACCTATTGGGTACTTAAGTATTGGATTCGGATGATGTTGTAACATGTGACAAGTGCGGTCATAGAGGCCACAATAGAAGAACTTGCAAGAGTCAATCACAATAGAATGGAGTTAATAAAAAATAATATGTTATGAACATGTCTTTTGGATGATGTATGTTATGAACATATATGTCTTTTGGGTTATGTTTGTTATGAACATGATTTTATGATATTAGGTTAAGAACTTGGCTTTTTGGTATGTAATCAACTAGACGATTTTATGTTATGGCATTTATCATTTATGTAATGTTGTTTGTTTTGGTATGTGCTAAAAACTACTACAACAAAAAAGTGTCGAAATGTATTAAAATCTGCAACCAAGAATGTGCCGGCATGTGTTAAAAAACTGCAGCAAAACTGTGTCATAAACTACAGCCGAAATTGGTCATATATTGCAGCAAAAAAACTTCAGAAAAAATATGCCGAAATGGGTCAAAAGCCGCGCCAAAAAAACTGCAACAAAAATATGTCGAAATGCATAAAAATTGCAGCCAAGAAGGTGCCAAAATGTGTCATTATGCAGTGAAAATGGGTCATTAGGCAGCAAAAAATGCCACTCGAGTTTAAACAACCAAACTGATATTAACATGTCATTCGTTCATCCGTTAAACTTGGTACATGCATAAATTCAAAACACATATCCATTTATTATACATCCAAATTAACTTAGTACATAGGGAATTCATTGTAAAACAAATACATGATGAAAAGGACCAAACTAAACAAATTCAATCTTTTGTTCTTCAATTCCATAATCCTAGCTTGTTCTTCATGCCGGCTAATATGAGATTTCCTTATCCTAGCTTGATAGTCATGGTTGTTAATCGATCTCAATAGACCTGGTATCACCTCATCAGATCCTCCATACAATGGAGTCTCAGCCAAACCCACTATTCGTTCCCTGTAGTACATTTAACATTCGATATAAAAGTCGCACTACACATTTGAAATACAGTTACATCAATAACATATGGTAGCACATGACAAACAAAACATCATATCATTTTAACATTAACCTATCACAAATTAAATTATCACACATGTGTAATACATTATACATTTATAACACAAGTGCAGTACACTGCATACAAAGCCTATTCACATTAAACATCAACTAAAACAAGACCACCACACATATGAAATATAATTCCATATATCTCATACGTGCAACATATGAAAAGTGCATCAGTCTAATTTAACACTAACTATCCCTAATAATATTATCACACATGTGTAATACATGGCATAATTATCACACATGTGCAATACATTGCACACAAAGCCTGTTCACAGTTAACATTAGCTGAAACAATCATATTACACATGTGAACTACAGTTACATCTATCACACATGCGCAACACATAACAAACAAAGCCTAACCTCATTTATTTACTAACTATCACCAACCATATTAACACACATGTGTAATACATTCACGATTATCACACGTGTGCAATACATTGCATACAAGCCAATTCACGAATAACATTAGCTAGAGCAGTCATAATACACATGTGGAATACAGTTAAATATAACACACAGAAACATAATCTCATTTAGCATCAACATTAACCACATCTCACATACATCTAAAGAATAAAACATGTAATGTTACTCGAAATTTTGTAATTTATACAAAACACTCAACAATTGATGCAACATGTGTATTAAGATGCGGTATGTTTGTAATACACCAAATAGGTTACGATTTGTATCAGATTATAACTATTTACGACTACAGATTCGTACCTGATGTTGATCCATGATGAGTTTATTGATTTTCGTGGTGGATTTGTAGAAGGAAATCAGGTTTATTGAAACCCTAGAATATTGTATGAATGATATTGATGAGAGCTATAGAGAGAGATGGAGGATGGAATGAGAGGAAATGATTTGTGTATTTTTTTAATTTCCAATTTTACCCTCCCTTGTTTAAAACCCTATATTTTTTAAGTTAGCAATCTCCTTTGATCACAACCATTGATCTTGTGAGATCAATGGTTATTATTTAGTTCTCGAGTTCTCTCAATAAAATGAGTTTTCTATTGAACCATCCCCTATATATATATATATATATATATATATATATATATATATATATATATATACCTTTCATTATAAGTGAAGTTTGTTGTAACATCATTTTTTTGCTGGGTCTGATTAGGGCTGTTTGTTTGCGTTTGACTGGGTCTGATTGGGGTGCACGTATGACTCTGTCAGACAAGGGGTTGTTTGGTTGGGCGCGGCTGAACGGGAAAAATGTCTGACCAGGCCTCTTATTGGGTCAGATTTGGAGAGAACTCTGACTGAATCAGAGTTGCTGCCAGCTGTTGCGTTATCAAGCTGATCTCCAGCCAGTCACGAACCAAAAACTGCTGCATTATCGAGCTGATCTCCAGCCACTAGCCAGTCACAAACTAAAAAAAACAAAAAAACAGCGCCAATGTGGGACAAGAAATTTTAATCATTTTGATGCCCAACCAAACATCACTTAATATATCAGCATTTAACCATTCAGACCTCTTACTGGGTCATCACTTACCCATTCAGAGGTTGCCAAACAGGCCCTTAGTTATTACCGAAAGAAAGACGTGTTGGTGTGAGAAAAGTATCTTACCTATATGTTCTATTGCTCTTAACTTCTTACTTATTTTGACAAGGTACAAACCCATAGCAAACTGATTAATAGTATCCTCTTTTCGTCGTCACATTATCGAAAATGCATATATTCCAAACAAGTACAGTATGTTATCAGTGTTGCATTATATTGTTAACATTAGTTGTTAATTTAATAAGTCACTAGACAATTCAAGACAATGTTTGATAATTGTTCCCCAATTAATCTCTCTATATCCGTATAACGTCGTTGTTAAGGTATTTATAGAATGTAACCTTTATATATGCAAATTTATTTTCTTTAAAAAGGACAAGAATCAATATATTCACCATTTTTCATGGTGTGTCATGAAAACCTACGGTTTTGAAGTGGCATCAATCATTCTTTAACACTTTCATAAGTTGATAATATGCATAACATCAATCACATGCTTGACCATATGAACCAACCAAAATTAATTATTAATACTGTAATTTTAAATGACATTTTGTGCTTGTATCATTATTTGATAAAATACAACCTATTTTTATTGACATGTATGTTGGTATATGTTTAGATAAGGTAGTTTTTAGATGTGTTCAATACTAATGTATTGAATAAGAATACTAGTACTAAGACACGTACGTATTGTTGATAATTATACATTAAGAGGTGATACACATAATCTTACGATGGTAATGATGCGATTTAAATAGGAAAAAAAAGTTAGGGGTTGTTTGGTTGATTAAGTGCTGAATGGTTAAGTGCTGAATCTAGGGCTGCAAACCAACCGAACTTTCAGCGAACAGTTCATGAACCGTTCGGCAGGAAGTTCGTTTGTGTTCGTTTGTTTAACAAATGAACGAACATGAACAGAGGTCACGTCCGTTCGTTCATGTTCGTGAACGTTCGGTAACGTGTTTGTTTATGTTTGTTTGTGTTTGATAGTTTATTAAGGTTTTTAATTTTTATACTTTTTTATATTCTTATATTTTTATATATTGTACCCAATACATCTACATCTACACTATATAATAAAAAAAAAAATACATGAGGGACACATGACACTCCCTCATGAATTCTCTCATTTTATTATTTAACTTAATACAATAAATTCAAATTTAATAATAATAATTGATTTGCAAAAGCATATTATAAATTTATTAAAATTAATTTTATTAATTATATTAATAATCATAGTTGTAACTGAAATCATTAATAAAAGAAAACACATGAGGAACACATAACACTCCCTCATGAATTCTCTCATTTTATTATTTAATACAATAAATTCAAATTTAAAAATAATAATTGATTTGTAAAAGCATATTATACATTTATTAAATTGAATTTTATTAATTATATTGATAATCATAGTTGTAACTGAAATCATTAATAAAAGAAAACACATTCTTTTTTTATAATATAGTAAAATTGAACCAATAAATGTCATTATGTTTAACGACCTTAACGTTAGAAAAAAATGATCATATACTCAAGGTTAGAAATACTTTGGCTTTGGAATAAACTTGATTTCAAATTCCAAAATGAACAATACTCGATTGGGATGGTTTAACGGATGAGGAGATACTTTTTAAATTAATTTCATTTTTTATATCCTAGCCTAAACAGATTTATCTTTATTACTCTTTTAATTTGTTTGTTTTGTTGTACCTGCAGTCTTATAAGGTAATAGCCACGGTATGGAAGATACATTTTGGAATGTTTGAAAAAATTTTATGTGAATAAAAATGTTTTTTACAATAAATCATTTAGGGACTGGTGAATATTTAATATTTTTTTCGGTTGTAAAGGCAACTTTTTTATTTTAAATAAAATATGTAATCTAATTTTTCTTAATTATATTTTAAATTTATATATAATATATATAATTTAAATTGTTCAACCCGTGTATCACACGGGTACATAACCTAGTAATATATATGAGTAGGGCTGTACACGAGTCGAGTCGAGCCGAGCCAGCTCGGCTCGGCTCGTTTTTTTAATCGAGCTGAAAAGCCGAGCTTGAGCTCGGCTCGTAAATGTTCGAGCTGAGCTCGAGCTGGCTCGAGCCAGCTCGTTATTTTTTTTATTATTTTTTATAAATATTTATAAAATAAAAAACAAAACAAAAATAAAATAAAATTACACATATAAATGTATATTTTTTATTTTTCTAAGTTAGGGTTTATTCGATTACGAAGAGGTGAGATAGATAGGTAGTATGAGCGGGAGTTTCAAAATTTGAATTTTAAAATTGTGTTTGGAGCCAAAATATATTACTTTCATCTATATATTAATTACACATACACAAGCCTGGGTCGAGCCATATGTCGAGCCATCGAGCCGAGCCACGAGCTGAACACCCTTGGCTCAAGCTCGGCTCAATTACAAAACGAGCCGGCTCGGCTCGGATCGAAAACAAAACGAGCCTTTTCGAGCGAGTTTTTTTCGAGCTTTTTCCGAGCGAGTTTCGAGTGAGCCTCGAGCCGTGAGCTTTTTGTACACCCCTATACATGAGTTCAATAAACCTACTTTTTGTATCCAAACTCATTATATGTTTTCATGTTCCAGCGTTGATGCCCTCAACCTCTGACGACCTCTTCCAGTACTAACTATGTTTGGACAGTTAGATTATATTTTAGGTAGTTCTAGCTAATTTCTTAATGTATGTGAATTCGATGTTATTCAAAAGTTAGGGTTGAGTTATTCTACAAAGGCTACAAAAAATGAGAAGGGTGAGAAGGATACAAAAAACACAATAGATCATCAAATATGACACAATGAGCCACAAAATATAACACAGTGCCAAAAAATATAACACAATGCTGAAGAAAAAAGACACAATGAATTGAAAAAATGACACAACGATGAAAATAAGAAAAAGACACAATGGTACATAAATGACACAATGATATAACGCATATTCTAAAAACTACAAGCTAAAACCCCAAAAAAACGAAGACCTAAAAACTAACGACGTAGGGTTCGATAAGACGATTCTAATGCCGCTTGAATGAGTTCAATCGGAGTCCGTTTGATACCCTTCCTACGACTTCCTATTTTTCTTTCACTGTGTATTTGATCCTAACCCTCAAAAGTTATATGTCTGTTTGTGTTTGTTTCCGTTCATGAACACTTCTTTGTGTTCATGAATATTTGTTTGTGTTCATTAATGTCTGTTTTTGTTCGTGTGCGTTCATGAACAAAATTAACAAACAAACACGAACATGAGTGTTTTCTTAACAAATGAACACGAACAGAAAATCTCGTTCGGTAAGTGTTCATGAACCGTTCGTGAACACATCATTTTCTTAACAAACGAACACGAACAAGGCCTTTTTCGTGTTTGTTTGGTTCGTTTGCAGTCCTAGCTGAATCATTAAGTTGGACCTCTTAATGGTTAATTTTCTTGTCCCACATTGGTAGGAGAGTCTCATTAAGGTTCAACATAGTTGAGTGCTTAATAGTTCAGTGCTTAATAGTTCAACAACATCCCAAACCTTAATGGTTTAGTCTTAACCATTCAATTTAAAAGCTAAAACAAACGCGCTAAATAGTTCAGAGCTTCGTTAAGAGGCTTACCAAATAGCCCTTTAAAATGGATATATGATAATTGTGTTGTATAACTTTGAGTACATATGTAATTAATCTCTAAGTTGTGCGTATGCAATGATTTGACGTGTAACCTTTACGTTTTAGAAAAAGAAAAGATGTTTAGTAAGATATCTATTAATATATATAAAAGAATTGAACATTGTTGACGTGGCGTGCAATGGTGCCTTCATCCTCTCCATGAAACTGCCACGTGGCATCATAATTGAAAGATTTTAATGTTTTTTGAATTATTTCTTTTTTTAATTAAAAAAAAGATAAACATAAAATCCTAAATTTATCTCTTTATCTCTCAATTCTCAATTACTAAAATTAAATTGAGTTATTTTAGGAAAAAAAAGATTTAAAAACAAATTTAAAATTTTCTCTCTTACGTTCCTCCCATAATTTTTAAACGTTAATATTTTTTATATTCGAGATTTTTTAAATAAAAAAATTACACCAAATTAACGAGCGTTTTATTATCTTTCCAACGAGTACCATAGTGCTATATAAAAAACAGAGAAAAAAACGACTATTTTTTGTGGGGTTATGTTCATACAGAAAAAAAAAACACAAAGTGTCCAGGTTATTCATTAATCATGTTTTTTCTTTTAAACCAGGTTCTTATCTACGATGTTGAAATTCAGCCCAATCGCCATGCTATCATTGGAATTTTACTCTTCTAAAGATGGATATGTATACTTCATTAAGAGAAGTTAGGAGAACGAATCACGCAACACTGCAACATATGGTGTCACCTTATAACAAGGTTATTTTTTATTTATTTAATTACAAGAGTAATAATTATATTACTATTAGTATTAATATTATTAGAAGTGTTATATTTTTCAACCCCCATCATGAATTCTACATCTATATAAGTCAAAGTCAAATTGTAACATATTTTAAATTACGTGAAGATGATTATATGTTGAAGGTTATCCTTTTAATACTGTATTATGTTTAACTAGCTGATTACCCCGGGAAGGTCCCGGGGTTGAAAAATTTAATATGATTTAATAAAAAAATGATAAAAGAAAAAAACCCAAATCACGAAAAGAGTAAATAGCTTAAACATAATCAATCTTAGTTAAAAAAACATTTATTTAAAAAGTTAAAAAAAATAAAAAGCATAAACCATATTAAACATAATACAGTATTAAAAGGATAACCTTCAACATATAATCATCTTCACGTAATTTAAAATATGTTACAATTTGACTTTGACTTATATAGATGTAGAATTCATGATAAGTGTTGAAAAATATAACCATTCTAATAATACTAATACTAATAGTAATAATTATTATTCTTGTAATTAAATAAATAAAAAAATATCAATCACTCCTTGAATGTGCCACGTGGCATAATGAGGTGAAGATTTTATTATTTTTGAATTGTTTCTTTTTTTATCTATTAATAAAAAGAAAAAAGATGCACATTTAGATATTTTAAGAAAAAAAGAATTTAAAAACAAAATTAGATTATTCTCTCTCATGTTTCATCCTATAATTTTTAAACGTTAATATCTTTTATATACGAGATTTTTTAAAGAAAAAAATTACACCAAATTAATGAGCGTTTTATTATCTTTCCAACGAGTACCATAGTGCTATATAAAAAAACGAAGAAAAAAAACGACTACTTTTTGTGGGGTTTTGTTCATACAGAAAAAAACACAAAGTGTTCAGGTTATTCATTAATTATATATAGGCAAGTCATTAATTATGTTCAAACCAGTAAATATGAATTCTATTTACAACAGATGTTAGCACTGGAGTTATACATTATTTTAGGTTAAGTTTTAATATTAGAGTTATACATTTTAAGGTTAGACATTAACGTTAGAGTATACATTGTTAAAATTGATATTTCATATTAGATTTCTCAACCCCGGGACGCTCCCGGGATATAAATCTAGTTTTTTAAATAATTTCAATGCTCATTGTTGGGTGTTAGTTATATGTGATGTCGACGGAATTCATTATTTATTGAGTTTCATACTAAAAAATATTTAAGTACTAGATTATACCCCGGAAGCGTCCTGGGTTGAGAAATTTAATATGATACATCAATTTTACATATGAAATAGACTGATGTATAACTCTAATATTAATATCTATCTATCTATACATATAATAAACCAAAACCATTTTAATGACATGGCACTCAAAGAAGCATTCTCTTCCTTGAGTATGCCATGTGTCATCCCATGTGGCATTGAGATATTTTAGGAAAAAAATAATTCAAAAACAAAATTGGATTTTTCACTCTCATGTTTCCTCCCATAATTTTTTAACGCTAATATCTTTAATATACGAGATTTTTTAAAGAAAAAAATTACACCAAATTAACGAGCGTTTTATTATCTTTCCAACGAGTACCATAGTGCTATATAAAAAACGGAGAAATTTTTTTGTGGGGTATTGTTCATACAGGAAAAAAAACACAAAGTGTTCAGGTATATCATTAATCATGTATAGACAAGTCACTAATTATGTTTAAATCAGTAAATATGAATTTTTTTCAACCAGAGCCGAATAGGTTAATAGAGTTATACGTTGTTTTAAGTTAGATAGTATGTTAGAGTTGTACATTTGTTTAGTCTTTAGGATAAGTGTTAATATTATAGTTACATTAAAGTTCTACATTCTTTTAGGTTAGGTGTTAGCATTTGAGTTGTACATTGTTAATTTGTTTTAAGTTAGATATTAATATTAGAGTTATACACCAGTCTATTTCATATGTAAAATTGATGTATTATATTAAATTTCTCAACCCGGGACGCTCCCGGGGTATAATCTAGTCTAACCTAAAACAAATTAACAATGTACAACTCCAATGCTAACACCTAACCTAAAAGAATGTAGAACTTTAATGTAACTCTAATATTAACACCTATCTTAAAGACTAAACAAATGTACAACTCTAACATACTAATATTGATACCTAACTTAAAACAACGTATAACTCTATTAACCTATTTGGCTCTGGTTGAAAAAAAAATCGTATTTACTGATTTAAACATAATTAGTGACTTGTCTATACATGATTAATGATTTACCTGAACACTTTGGGTTTTTTTTTCCTGTATGAACAAAACCCCACAAAAAAATTTCTCAGTTTTTTATATAGCACTATGGTAAAAAAAATTTCTCAGTTTTTTATATAGCACTATAGTACTCGTTAGAAAGATAATAAAACGCTCGTTAATTTGGTGTAATTTTTTTCTTTAAAAAATCTTGTATATTAAAGATATTAACTTTTAAAAATTATAGGAGGAAACATGAGGGTGAAAAATCCAATTTTGTTTTTAAATTATTTTTTTCCTAAAATATCTCAATGTCACATGGGATGACACATGGCACACTTAAAGAAGAGAATGTCTCTTTGATTGCCATGTCATTAAAATGGCTTTGGTTTATTATATGTAAGATTATATGATAATCTGTTAAAGTTATGAGTTAAACTAGTGAAACCTCCTTCTCGTGATACAAACATATATGTAATCTATAACTTATAATAAAAGAATTGAATTTTTATGAGTTGACATTCAATGAAGGCCTCAACCCTCAATTGAATGTGTCACGTGACATGTTGAGGTGAGACTTTTTAATTTATTTTTTTATTATTTTGTTTTCATCCCTATTCCTACTTCTAACCCTAATCTCTTTAAGAATTTAAAAACAAATTTAGATTTTTCTCTCATGTTTTCTCCCATAATTTTTAAACGTTAATATCTTTTATATACGAGATATTTTAAAAAAAAAAATTACACCAAATTAACGAGGGTTTTATTATTTTTCCAAAGATTACCATAGTGCTATATAAAAAACGGAGAAAAAAACGACTATTTTTTATGGGGTTTCGTTCATACAGGAAAAAAAAACACAAAGTGTTCAGGTTATTAATTAATCATGTTTTTTCTTTTAAACCAGGTTCTTATCTACAATGTTGAAATTTAGCCCAATCGCCATGCTATCATTGGAATCTTATTCTTCTAAAGATGGATAGGTATACTTCATCAAGAGAAGTTAGGCGAAAGAATCGCGCAACACTACAACACATGGTGTCACCTTATAGCAATGTTATTTTTTTAATTACAAGAGTAATAATTATTACTATTCGTATTAATATTATTAGAATGATTATATTTTCAACCCCGGGACACTCCCGGGATAAAAGCTAGTATATTATAAAGGAGTAATGGAAATAAATAATCCAAACTATTGCTCTTTTGTTAATAATGGTCCTACGTGGCATCATAGGTGGCAAAATGATCCTATGTGGCATCTACTTGACATCCTATGTGGCATGCCACGTCAACATCACACTAACGGAGTTAGCCTCGGTTAGTTTTGGGTCCGTTAGTGGTCAATATGTCGAAAGTTGGGACCGCTAGTGGTTATTTACGTAGTTGGGACCATTATCGGCCAAAGAGCAATAGTTGGGATTATTTATTTCCATTACTCCAATAAATAAATTACAAAGAATAATTATTTACAATAATTTAATTACACAAAAGTTGTCTCATGTAACAAAAGAAAGTCGTGATATAAACTTAAAGGATATGGACACGTAACTTACATTCAATACCTATACAACATGGATGTTGCTCGGATGGCATCAATTCAGTTTGTTATGGTAGTAATACTCGGGTCTCGGTATAGTTTGCTATACACAAAAATACCCTACAACTTTGTTATCAACAGATTTTATACCAAAATATTAAAAAAAAAAATATTTTGATACGGTTACCAAAAAACCGAAACAAAAAATAAAGTAAAAACACAACTCGAACCATGTACTAATTATGGCACTATGGTACCGGTTATGTACCATAGGGCAAATATACCGTAAAATACCAAAATTGACTCGTACCAAAACCGAAAACGATAAAATGAATACAGCATATTGGTATTGGTACCAGTTTCAGCTAGTATAGGATTTGTTCGATATATGAAAGATACTTTGTTTTGAATTTAACTTCGTTTTCTACAAAATTAAGATATTATTTATAACTGACTTGGTTCTCTTATGATTTTAATTCGTATGAGTAACTTAATTAACCTAGCCAACATGACACTTAAACCAATCTTTACTTGCTAAGTTGCTATAAATATATCATGTTACGTATACACTTCACTTATGTGTCACTAGACCAAGTAGACGTTACATGTCTAAATGTATCGTAAAGTTTTTTTACTAGTAACATAGTTTTCCATCTTTTTTCATGTATATGATTGCTAATACTTTACTTAACTCAAGATATAACATTTAATGATTTATAAAACATATATGGTATCTTTGTCTTGACGTGTTGGAGGCTTTAGAAGGCGAGGAACGAGAAGGTGTTTTCCAACATTAATCAAAGTGTTCAAGTTATTTGTAATGTTAAATCTTTGAGTTATTTGTGGTATAGGAGTAGGGGTAAGGATGTTTGTGTGGATTTGGTAGGTTGAAATTCTTTCTAACTTTGATTTGATGTAGTTGTGTTGCCTCGGTTTTCTCCATCTTGGAGAGAATCGGTTTGGCGTGTTTTTAATGAAGTAACCTTTAAAAAAAAAATCCAAATTAACCAAAATTAGTTAAACTGTTTTGTTACCGAAATCAAATCGGTTATAGAAAATCTAAAAAACAAAAACATTAGTTATAAATAAACTTTTTAACTTGAAAAAACACAACCAATACTCGGCACACCTTAAGTTTTGATAACTAAATTTACATCATATAATTTACATCACGCACTTTAGGATGTGAGTGGCAAAATGGTGCATCAAATATATTTATTTATTTATTTATTTTTTTTATGATAAAACTAATTTGGATGTGTGCATATATCACGTGGGTGCATGTGAAGACACTTGCTAGGTTTATCCATTGGGAGGTGTTTTTTTGTTTGTTAAACTAGGAGGTGATTTATATATCATGTAATATTATTATAACTAGTGGTATACAGGCCGCGCGTTGCGGCGGCATTAAAACGTGCTTTGGAACCACCTGTGTTTCACAATAAGATGCCCTTTAGGTCTTCACCATCCTGCAAAACCTGCACTGGACCACAAAAAGAGAAATAATATTTCTAAGAAAATGGTAGCATTGTATAGAAAAATATCCTTAAAAATAAGCAATGACATACCCATGAATCGGTAAGAAGTCAAAACATGAGAAGCCTACATCAGTCATTAAAAGGATGAGAAATAACCATATATATGTGTAGAAAGATACCTTGTATATATGCCTCCCATTGTGTGTACAAAAGCCATTTTCGAGTAATTCTAAAATCACCACACTTCATTATGCAGGATTTGAACACACCACCAATTCGTTAGAAAACACCACTTTACCAAGGCACGAAGGTGAGAAGACAAACCGTGTACAATTCGAAGTAGACATTTGTCCATGGAGTAATGTTGCGTGAATTTTTTTTGGCTACATTGTTGAAATTAGCAAGTGAATTAAAGTCAAATATTAGAATTAGGAACAAAATTGATATGAAACATTCTCACTGCAGAATTAGGCAAAATTGATATGAAACATTCTCACGTAATGAATACAACTTAACCTGTTAAAATACACGCAAAGAGACAAATGATAACCTTAAAGTTATAAATGGCAGTAATCACGCATGAGCTTTTAGAACCACGACACCCTAACCGTAAGGCGGCTAGTTGGATCAGGCTGGTCATGTACTAACAGTACAACCTACACAAACGACGACCTTGTCCACTTCAACACAACAACCATACATATACTATTTGTTTGTGTTTCAGCCCCAAATCTTAAAACATAAATAATCCTTTATCACTACCCTATCTCATACTAAAACAATAACACATCAACATAAGCAAGTCCATAAGCACCACGACTACTGATCCAAACGACATAAGCAAAACAGTCTCGAAAAAAGAAACCCTAACCTGCGATTTTAAATAAAATTGGAGGATTAAGAACCGTACGATGTAACAAAGGGTCACGCATACACCCGACAGATCTAAACAAATCGTGGTCCACATATAGGCGCCGCCGTCTGATAAACACCATCATAAACAGTACCGTCGTCATCACCGGTCTAGTAAGCCGGCATCGCCATAGTGAAAGGAACAACCGAAAATCATAACTGACATGCTCTTTCACTCCTCTATCTCTCTGCTGTAATATGTGTATAAGTAAAAGCAGCACCAGGGCAACACGTAAGTGTGAAAAAGGAAACGTGCTGTTGTATTAGTTAATATCTTCAAACCGTTAATAAAACAAAAAAAGCCACACTTCATGATTCGAACCAGGGCAGAAGCTACTACAACAAACCAACTAACCACCGGACCACAAAGGTAGATCTGAAGGAAACCAAAACAACACTTCATACTCAGTGTCGCAAAGCATGCAACGAAAGTCGCAATGCCTAAAGGCAGCCCAAAATCCATTGTCGAACTAAAAAAATGAGTGCGATTAAACATGTAGGTATGCGCCCTCTATTTGTAAACTGTACCATATTAAGTTCATGCAGCAATATTAATTAACATACCCCTCTATTTGTAGCCTGTACCAGATTAAGTTTATGCAAATTAATTAAGCTATCACCATTCGCAAGCATGAGCTCTAATTTCTAATGTATTGTATTTACTCAGAAGCATGAGCTCTAATACTTGGAGAGGGTATAAAAACAAAGCTGCTTACAGTCTGGAGAGCTTGTTGGAACGGAAACACGTAAAAGTGCGAGGGTAGAGTAGCTAGTCAGACGACTTCCATTACTCATAAATCCATTACCAAAACAATAAATAGTAGGCTGACTAACATGTGTATTTCTATATGATTAAATATAAGTCCTTAACTACTTCAACTTTGTAGGTTATGAGACTATATTCCTACCTAAATTGCATCTGCAATGTTAATATTAAAATAGCATACAACCATTTGTTACACTTTACGTATAACAATTTATTTCATTTTTTTATTTGGACAATGCGATATTTGCCAAAATATAGCATTCATACACACCCAAGATACAAATGGTTAATTACACAGTTGAAACAATACATTTAGAGGTACTTTACCTACAACTTTGGAACCAATTAACCAAATATATCTAATTTTGATAAATTAATACTAAACATGCACCTTGTATAATTATCATAACTTATGAATGGTGGAACAAAATATTTAAACTGCTTTATTGTCTCTTTAGTTTACTTTTTTAAATACCTCTTCATCTTAGATCTGGGCTTGTGTTTCTAAAGTTGTATATCATGTTTTTGAAACATATTTGGCATGTGCAAATTCTATAAGATAAGGAATAAGCAATACTTACAATTTTTTTTGAATTTGTCACGACTGCTGGTGGATTTAGACAGACGTAGTAATGGTGGTGCAATATTGATCGATTTCTGTTACATAAAAACCAATTTAACTTCAAATATATGTAAATGAAGTCACACAAAAATACCAAACACATAACCTTGGATCCCTGCCAAGACTTTCCTCTTATTCCCATCCCTACAAGATAATAAACATAATCATAATCCATTAATCAAACATATCCTTTACAGTTTACTCTATTAATAATTATTAAAATCATCAGACATGAATTTTCAGAAACTCACTATTTTTTCCCAAATTCTAGTGAATTTACCGAATAAACTGAGAGCGACCTTCGTGCTGAGATCCACAAACAACGATGCCTTCAGGTCTTCCTGTCATCAACGATGCAGACTCGAATAATCAGAGTTTCACCGGAACCCTAGCTTGTCTACAGCTTAAACCCCTTAAAAAACAGATTCGAATTAAAAGAGTGACATGCAACTAAAAAAATGATTAACATAGAATTACCGCAAAACATCACATGACATTGTCTTCATCTTCCATCAATCCCCTAACCGTCAGTGTTAGTTGCTCAAACACCATCATGACGGGTAGTCCACGAAAGTATTTGTCGGACGTCCGCCATAGACCACCAGAGAAGATGGTCGCATATCGCCGCATCTATCTCTCTCTTTCGTTTCTGGCTGTCCCTCTCTCTTGCTTTACTAACTGGTTGATAAACAATTTTTGTGTGCAGGCTTTGAAAGGATTATTTGGGGGGTTGGGGTTGGCGGTGGTTAGATACGGAGGACAGAAGAAAGAGAGAGAGAGAGAGAGAGAGAGAGGAAGAGACTAAATGGGTAATCAATGGTGAGAAGCTGAAGAAAAAGAGAGAGAGGAAGAGATGAAGACGCGTGGAGGATAGATGTGATGGTGTACAGGTGGGGTGGATAAAAAATAGACAGCTGTGAAGTCCTTCAGGATAACAGGTATACAAAAAAAAAATCTGAGTCCCACGATTCGAACTCGAGGAGAAGAGCTAACACAATCAAGGAAGAAAACCAACTGGGCTGAAGGTAACATTGTTCAAATAACAGAATATCAAGTTTAAAATAACTTATATACAAAACACTATTCATCAGCATCCAAAAATTAATATATAGGATAATGTATTATATTAAGTGCATTATGCTATTATAATTATATTTTTAATATTTTATATCTCCCTTATCTAGTTATCTATATAATTGATCCGAACACCTACTCTTCGCCACTTCATGTTCTTCCAGACCTAAAAATTCAGAAACTAGCCTGATATACTAAAAGTAACTTATTAAAACTATTATGATTGGTTATGGTTTTAAAATATTTTATTTGGATTATTGAATGTCACCGCGTTAAAATGATTTCGCTTTTGTTACTTGAATAAAATTTTTTACCACAAAATGATAGGATTATACATCTAGAGTTGCAACATAGAGTTGTAACATAACAAGTTACCCATAAACTCTTGGTCTAGTGGTATGGTGTCTCCCCTTACAAATATAAGGTTGTGGGTTTAAATCCTTGCAAATGCACAATGGGGGTGGAAAAAAGATGTAATAAAAATTTGTCGTTAAAAAAAACATAACAAGTTAACAACTTTATATAGACGGACGAAAATTATTTGGGTCAACTCACGTGCCTATATAATATTTTGTAAAATCAAATTTCCAGCAAACTAACAATGAGATATATTGCAATATTCTCAATATATTGACTAACCCATATACAAATCTGATTATGCCAATTTAGAATACAAATTCTTTAAAATTTAATAACATAGGTTAAAAATTATGTTTATGCTGGTAATTATTATCAACAAAAGCCATTACCAATATTTTTGATAAATAACTAATAAAATATTACTTTCAAGACGCTACTTTAAAAGAAATTGAATGTGAAAGTAAATATACATAAGCTCAGTCGCAAAACACAATTAATAATACTAAAAGTTGATACAGTGAATAGGTTGCCACCACGTAAGGGCCGCTTTGCTGTTGATGATGTGGGTAGCCCAAAGCAAAAATAATAAACAATATTACAGAACAATGCTTAAAGGGTTGAAAGCTTCAACGGTTCAAAAGGCAGGAGTATCCTAAGTCAAAAAGATGACTTGTCCTATCACCTTTTCATCGAGTAACACAACTAGCTGCTGATGGAGTAACTGTTAGAATAAATATAAATTATGTTTATTATATTTATTTGTGGCCATCATTATCATTTATATTATATTGATCAATTATTAATATTATCCTAAGCCCAATAATAGATATGTCTTTGATGGGCGGACTATCATTAGATGGGCCTTATTAGGGTGTCCCTGGGTATGTATAAATATGAAGAGATGTTATGAGATTAGGGTTGAGACAATCATAACAACATAACACCATTAGTCATCCCCTATTTCTCTCTCTAAAAAAAATGTGTTCATAACTCAAGAACACATAAACCATCATAACTGCATACTCTAAAGGGAACCCGATCAAGATGATGGTGTCTTCCATTACTGAGGTTCCTGAACGGTTAATCATATCAGGTACACATGATTAATTCTTATGTTTATACCTTATGTTCTTATTAATATAATCAACATGTGGTATCAGAGCAATGTTGATTATATTAATTTAATTATAAAAAAGGCCGATTTGTGATTTATGAAATCAAAAATCATATAACATCATTGCCTCTAATTTCCTGTTTACGAAAATTGGTTTAAATGAAAAAACTCAATTTTCTTGTAAGTTACGAAAATTATTAATTATTTTCTTGTAAGTTAGGAAAATTATGAAATTGAGTTTTCCATTTGTGGTTATGAAATCAATTTTCTTGTAAGTTATAAAATCAAGATTGAATCTGTTAAGTTTTTTTTTAATTCACTCCATAATTTCATTCGGAGATAACTTACGGATTTATGAGATAAAATTATACTGTTTATGTTTTTCGGTTGATGTTCTTCAAGAACATCATAAGAAAACCGAAAATTATTATGTTTTGGTTTAAAATTTGATTGAAATTCTGTTTCCGATAATTTAGGACATAACTTTATCTCCAAGGAATTTTCAAAATCAATTATGATTAAGTCAAAGATTTCGAAATCTTATGATATCTTTGGAGATAGTCATCATTTAAAATTGGAAATAGATATTATGTAAATCCCTAAAAAATTTTAAACCACTAACTTTATCAGTTTTTATTTTTCGATAATAATAACTGTTTTCGGTTTTAAGGATTAATAAATTAAGTTCTCGGATTATCAATTAGTTCCCGAATTCAGGTTCTCGTTTTTTTAAGTTCTCGGTTTAAAGCTTTCGACCAGGTTCACAGACAGGAGTTCTCGGTCAAGGTCTTCTACTTTGAAAACCGAAAATGTTCTTTTTGAGATTCCATAATGTGTCTGAGAACCCATCTTATTTATCGAGAACTATCATGTATTCGAGAACCAATATTTTTTCGAGAACTATTAAAGAATCCTAGAACTGTTAAAGTTATCCGAGAACATAAATTATTCGAGTACTCATAATATATTCGAGAACTCATCAGTATATCGAGAACTAATTCTGATATTCGAGAACTCATCATGACATTCGAGAACTCATTATGATATATGAGAAATCATTAAGTCTTCGAGTACTCATGATTTATTCGAGATCTCATAAATCTTCCGGGAACTCATCACTTTCGAGATCTCATAAGTTTTTCGGGAACTCATTATTTTTCCGAGAACCCCTTATGCTATTCGAGAACTCATATAATTTTTTTTTTGAGAACTCCATTACTGAGAACCCATTATTTTTCGGGATCTCTAATAAAATTTACGGTTTTGATAAAACCTAATGTATCAAGTATATTCAAAACATTATAAAACCTTGCTTAACTTGCAATAACATTTTGAGGTGTCACTTCTGCCCAAAGGTGATGTGTCACATTAGTTCGTTATAAAGATCTCGTTAAGCATTGTAGCTCATTCACATAAGTGCCATAAAGTTTCACTTCTGCCCAAAGGTGATGTGTAACAGATTATGTTGGTGAACTGAGCGTATTGCATTAGAACTTTGAGTGTCTCACTTCTGCCCAAAGGTGATGTGTTACATTCATTGTTAGCAACTTAATACTTAAATAAATAGCGTATAGCCAAAGCTAGAGCATGTTATTTAAGTAACTTATGTTGGTGTTATAGTATTATCACGTCTTCATTACAAAATTGATCCTCACAATTAATGATCCTTCATTAATATAATGATCATAATCTAAGTCTGCCTTACATCAATACCCGTAACTCCCAATCTCGCATTCTTCTATAAATTACTATCTCAACTAAGTAATCCACTCTAATTATCAAAACTAAGAAGAGTTATCTTAAACTTTGTTCTTATTAAGTCTTAAATTACCTCTTAAGACATAACATTCCTACGCTCTATCTGATAAAGTATTACAGAATAACATTGACCATAAGAAAGTGGGATACACAAAATGTCTCTTATGGTAATCAAGAACGCTTTTACTGATTCCTATCAGGTGAGCTATTAAAGATTCTGAAATTCCTAAGACTAATGTATTATCTATGGAAATGAAAGAATATAACGAGTTCCTAAGAAGCATGAAATAATAAATCTAACTCTATGGTTAAATGGGATCTGCGAATACATCTTAATATTGAATAACATGACCCATAAAGCTAAGGGGTTACACATGGAAATCAATAAATTTCTAGTGCATAATAACTTTTCCACCAGTACGATTAGATGCATTATGAATCAACTATAACACTTGGAAATATAAAAGTAAAATGAGTATGTTGGTAGCAAATTACGTACCGGAAAAGGAACACATTAAACTAGAAAAGTTGATGTTATTCACCTTACTACCATTAAACCTAAAAGAGGAAGAATAATTACCATAGAGAGGATAATTATAAGGTATGGAAACAAGATACAAGTACTACTTTTAGCTATAAGTTTTCTTCAAAGGGAAAGTCTTACTAAGCAAAACTGTGCCATTAAGAATAGACATAAGCAATGAGATTACCCATAAGTAAAGAGAACAAGTGGCTAAGATATGTAGTGCCTAATTAAGGATATTTAACTCCACAAATGCTAATGAATTCCAATTAACACATGATGGTTGAGTCTAGTTTTATACGTTTCCTTACCATAATTCAACAAATGCTTAAGATGAGAGTTTGTGGCAAAATTAAGGGTCTATTAACCATTAATAACTGATCTTAGTGTTGAAGCTTTATGATACCTTATGATATTCTTGAGATTACTCAGAATTTAGTATCAATACTAAAAGCTACAATTTTTTGACAGTTACAAGGTTTTAATGACCAACCCAAAGCCACTATTAAGTTATTACTCTCATATTGTTTGTTGTCATTATTTGAATAGAAACCTTATGAAATAAAACTAGATGATCCAATAACGTTTTTCACAACTTTGTTATCATGATAATGAGAATTTAACAAAGGAAAATGAGACCCATGCAATTCATCCACTAAGACCAAAATTTCATGAGAAATCATGACCAGGTCACTAAAGGATACTTGGCTATCAAATCTCATTCTCAGTGACTTTAAAGCATGTGTTAAACGCCCTAAACATTAAATGGCGAAAGGAATAAATGGGTTTCCATCATAAATCATAATTAATTGACATTAGTGGAGCTTATATAAATATCTGATTGTATCTAACATGTTTCCTACCGACCAAAGTATTAAAGAAATCAATTCATATATACTTAATGAAATTCCCTCTAAGTATGTCCTTAAAATACCTTATGAAATTTGGACTATAAGGGAAATCAAGTATAAAATATATGAAATATTCTCGTTCACATGCATCGTTAAAACTTATTATGTGGAGATACTAAGAGACCTAAAAGGTTAGTGATAGCATTAGATGTCCTACTTATGACTTGCAAAAGTTACAGAGGTGGGGGGAACGGAAATTTGATCTATCCTCACATTACACCTCTTGCACTGGACAAACGCTCTATCGCAACTTGTCTCCCCAGCATTTAACGTACTCCTAACAAAGTTTTGTGGATGCCTGAATATGGGCGAACTTAGATTTCTTACTAAAGTAATCCTCATCAAGAGAAACGACAATAAACATCATTATGTTGTTTTCTCTATTAAAATCTATGGATCTTCCAAATGTTAGACCTTAAGCATGCTGAATTCATTAAGATTTCTAAGGTAAGTGGGAGCAGTAAAAGTCCTTATTATGACTTTTCGGAAGTACAAGATGCGGGGGAGAGACTCATTAAAATTCGAGACTCATTAAGTTTATCTCCGAATTTAACTTCGATTATTCCTCTTGTACACCTTACTGCACCAACTCTTACACACTTAGAAACTAATATTGCTCCTTATATACTTGAAAATAAAAAACACCTAACTAAAGTTAAGTTTGTATCATAATAAACCCAATGTACAACTCAGGAGGTCATATGGGTCTAAAAGCCCATTAAATTTGATGATTATATAACCTTCCTGACTAACACAAAATGGATGTTTGGAAAGTTTACTGATCCTACCTCTTCTAATTAAATCATTAGTATCAATCAATCTTCTAAATGGAATAAAGCTATTATTAGCATAACTTATTCCATAATTTAGAATAACGTTTGGGATTTGGTTGAATAACCTAAAGGTATCCATAATTAAACCAGACCCGAATGGAACGTTGTAAGATAAGATTGATTGTAAAAGATTATACTCAAGGAGGGATTAGATTATCAAAGAATCTTCTTATCTGTATTACAAAAGATTTCTTTGAGGATCATTACCGTCCAAGTAGCTCATAATAACTAAGAGCTGCATTAGATGGACATTAAGATAACTTTCCATAACGATGACCTACATGTTCATTAAGCAACCTGAAAGTTCTAAACTGAAGGTTAAGAACACTTAGTCTGTAAGTCAATAAGATCCATGTATGGGTTGATGCAAGCATAAAATGTAAACCCCCAACCGATGGCGGAAACATCGGGGTGCCACGTATTGATGATTGTTTTCAGTAGCACATGGTATAATATAAATTTTAAATAATTTATTCAAACATAATATCCAAAATGTGAAATGATGTCTAAGAATTCAAATACATAATATCAAATAACAACTTCAATAACTTCAAATAAACTTCAAGTAAAATCCCCATGCTAACTCAAGCCTCAGCTTCATTGTTACCTGAAACATGTTAATTTTGAAAGTATTTTGGGTCAACATAAGTTGGTGAGAATTACATAGGTTTTTGATAATAAAATGAATAAAATGTTGTGCAATTCATGTGTCATGTTAATCTAGCCCATATGTGAGAACATACTAGAAATAAATCGAGTGCATAATCAACCCTGTTGACTGTTATAAAATGATACATACCATACACTTATGGTCCAATTGAATATGTTATGCGATAACAAACACCCACGTAACCTTTGTAGGAGGCACGTATCCGGGTGGGATTGTCAGTCCAATAGATCTATCAATGTATACCGTCGGCTGATCAATGTTAATGATTATGCTAGAATGGTGCTTACTCTAAATCATGCTCAAGACATAATGCAACATAGAAAACACATAGACACATTGATGATTGAATTGCAATGATAATGTTATAACATGTTTCACCCCAAAAATGGTGATAAATAAAAGGGGCTATGTAAAACTCACCTTAGCAAATGTTAAACTTGTTGAAAAGATGAAATAATTGTGTTGCCCAAAATGATTCCAAATATCACCCTATAATGAGGTAATATATAATAAGTCTAAGTCTAATTAACTTACAAGTGTATCCTAGGGTTTCGATTTGGGGATAATCAATTGTTGAATTAAAATGTTAATTAATAAAGGAAAATTTGATAATTAATAAAAGAAAGTCTTTTTATAAAATTTGAATTTTGGATGTACACAATAAAGTGTTTGAAGCATAAAAATAATTTTTATAAAATTATTTAATTTAAAATAGATTTTTAAATCTATTTATTACAAATAGCCATATTTAACTTTAATATTCAAAAATACTAAAATTAAAGAATTTCTATTTTAAAAATCATATTTCTGTTCTAAATGATTAAAAATAATTTGTATAAAATTTTGGTGCAAAAATGATGAAAGTTGGATTTATTATGATTTAATTATGATTAAATCTAACAAAAATTGATTAAAAATATAAAATAATTGATTTTACTGAATTAAAAATTATTTCAGTAAAGTTTAACTTTATAAAAAGTCAGGATAATTTTTGGAGAATTTAATAAAATTGTTTTGATATATAAATGGCTTTTTATAAATATAATAGTATAAAAATGATTTAATTATTATAAATACTGATATTTTATAAAATAGTTTTGATATTTTAAAATGAATTTAAAAGATTAAAAGGTTTAATATATATATATATATAATAGTTTTGTTTTTAAAAAAATAAAAGGAACAAAAAGGGGCAGTAGTAGCCGGGACTCGAACCCGGTTCCCTTCTGTATCAAACCCAGGTCACAGCCACTTGGCCTAGGCCAGTGGTTGTGATGTTTTCTGTTTCAAATTAAATAAATACAATACGCGAAACAAGGTTTATCCCCAATTCAATACGGACGAACCCTAGATTTTGCAATTGGACAAATCAGCCAACTTGAGCCCGATTAATGTTGGGGCTTTTGTTGGTTGATCGCCGACTAATAAAACCCACAAAAGAAAAGTAACTCACAGTGTTGTTATACGTATGATTGTCGGGTCAAAGAAAAAGTCAAACGACGAACAAGATTATAACAATTAGAGTGTTTCAGAGAGAATTGGAGGTTGAGAGAGAGTTGTGAGCGAGTATACAAGGTTCGCAGAGGGTCTATTTATATTGTGGATCAAAGGGTTGGGTTAATTGGAAAGTTGACCCCGTTTTTAATTCATACGCGTAGGGTTTAAAAATTGGTCAACGATTAGGGTTAATTGACGTGTAATTGAGTCACAATGGGCCGAAAATCATACGAATTTACCAATAATAGATCAATTACCTGTTGTGCATGAGCTTGAATCACACGCTAAACCCACAGTTGACTTTCCTTGTCAACTGTGAAGGTTTTTAAATCGCGTATAAAATTATAATGCATCCGGGTTCAATACAAGAAGATGGTCCAGCCCAGATGGTTGTGCATGTGTGTTTGGTTGGGCTTTGGCGCGGGTTCGAACCCCGGCCAAAGCATTTTATTATTTTTTTGACATAATTACAATACAACACACATATATTATATTATATAAATAGTATTAGGGTTTCACAATCGCGACAAAATAATTAAATGCGAATATGAGATGAAAACTTGACGTTTTTATTAATGACGAACGTGTACGTACAAGTTTTTAATGCGTAATGTTACAGTCTCCCCTACTTTTAGGAACTTCGTCCCGAAGTTGGAGTTGGAGAGTCTGGTGGGAAAAGATGCGGATATTTTGACTTCATCTGGTCTTTACGTTCCCAAGTGAACTCTGGGCCTCGTTTAGATTCCCAACGAACCTTAACGATCGGAATACGACTGCGCTTGAGTTTCTTGACTCCAGTGTCAACAATCTCGACGGGTTTCTCGATAATGTGCATGCTTTCATCGATTTGCACATCCTCAAGAGGAACATGAAGGTTCTCATCTGCTAAGCATTTCTTGAGATTTGAAACATGGAAGGTCGGATGAACATTGCTTAGCTCAGGTGGAAGCTCAAGTTTGTAAGCCACTTTTCCAACTCTGTCAAGAATTTTGAAGGGGCCTACGTATCGAGGAGCTAGTTTTCCCTTTCTACCGAAACGAATAACTCCTTTCCAAGGGGATACCTTAAGTAGCACAAGGTCCCCAACTTGAAATTCCAAGGGTTTACAACGTTTATCAGCATAACTCTTTTGGCGACTTCTAGCCTTGAGAAGATTATCCTGAATAAGCTGGATTTTGTCTGTGGTTTCCTGGATTAGTTCGGGTCCCGTAATACGAGCTTCACCAACCTCAGTCCAACAGACAGGAGAACGACATTTCCGACCATAGAGTGCCTCAAAAGGAGCCATGTTAATGCTGGCGTGATAACTGTTGTTGTATGAAAACTCAACCAAAGGAAGATGAGAATCCCATGCGCCACCAAAATCGATGACACATGCCCTGAGCATGTCCTCAAGTGTCTGGATGGTTCGTTCAGTCTGACCATCCGTTTGAGGGTGATAAGCAGTGCTCAGGTTCAACTTGGTACCCAAAGCATCTTGTAGAGATCCCCAAAAGTGAGAGGTGAAACGACCATCGCGATCAGAAATAATGTCCAAAGGTATACCGTGACGACATACGATTTCACTTACGTACATCTTTGCCAACTTTTCCACAGAATACTTCTCACGAATAGGTAGAAAGTGAGCTGACTTGGTCAAACGATCGACGATTACCCAAATACTGTCAAAACCTTTGGGTGTGCGAGGGAGTTTGGTGATGAAATCCATAGCTATGCTCTCCCATTTCCAGACAGGAATCTCTGGTTGTTCAAGCATACCAGATGGTCGTTGATGTTCAGCCTTAACCTTGGAACAAGTGAGGCATTTTGCAACGAAAAGAGCAATGTCTTTCTTCATACCAGGCCACCAATAAGAATAACGAAGATCTTGGTACATCTTGTCAGCTCCAGGATGAATAGAATAACGAGACTTATGAGCCTCGTTCATGAGAAAAGTACGAAGATCATCACGGTCGGGAATCCACAGTCGGTTAAGGAAATAAAGGAGACCATCGGGTTTGGTTTCAAGTTGAGTTTCAGAACCACAAGACATTTCATCGTACATGTTACCTTGGGTGACTGATGTGTGTTGAGCCTGGAGAATGCGATCTTGAAGATCAGTACGAACTCTCGCACATTGGAGTTTGATACGCTCTTTACGACTAAGTGCGTCAGCCACAACATTCGCCTTGCCAGGATGGTAGCGAATTTCGCAATCATAGTCGTTAAGTAATTCAACCCAACGTCGTTGCCTCATGTTAAGATTCTTTTGATCGAAGACATGTTGGAGACTTTTGTGGTCCGTGAACACCACACATTTGGTCCCATAAAGATAATGTCTCCAAATCTTGAGTGCAAAGACAACAGCGCCCAATTCAAGATCATGGGTGGTATAATTCTTTTCGTGAGTCTTGAGTTGTCGAGACGCATAAGCAATAACCTTTCCTCGTTGCATGAGAACACAACCAAGACCTTGGTTCGCTGCATCACAGTAGACCACGAAATCATCATTACCGTCAGGTAGGGACAAGATAGGAGCTTCACAGAGTTTCAGCTTAAGAGTTTCGAATGCTTCCTCTTGCTTAGGTCCCCACTCATAGGGTTTACCCTTGTGAGTTAAGGTAGTGAGAGGAACAGCGATCTTGGAGAAATTGGCGATGAATCGACGATAATAACCAGCCAACCCAAGAAAAGAGCGGACTTCCGTTGGAGTGGTAGGAACACTCCAATTCTTCACAGCTTCGATCTTTGCAGGATCAACATGAATTCCGTTCATATCAATGACATGTCCCAAAAATTGAACTTCCTTAAGCCAAAATTCACATTTTGAGAACTTGGCGTACAGTTGTTCTTTCTTTAGGAGACTCAAGATAGAGTGAAGATGTTGCTCGTGATCGGATTTTGATTTAGAGTAAATCAAAATATCATCGATGAAAACGATCACGAATTTGTCGAGATAGGGTCTACAAACCCGATTCATCAAATCCATAAATACTGCGGGAGCATTGGTCAACCCAAAAGGCATAACCATGAATTCATAGTGACCGTAGCGAGTGCGAAAAGCTGTCTTGGGAATATCTTCATCGTGGACTCTAAGCTGATGATAACCAGAACGGAGATCAATCTTCGAGAAGTGGGTTGCTCCTTGAAGTTGATCGAAGAGATCGTCAATCCTAGGAAGTGGATAACGATTCTTGATGGTGAGTTTGTTGAGTTCACGGTAGTCAATACACATCCGAAGAGAACCATCCTTCTTTTTAACGAATAAGACAGGGGCTCCCCATGGAGAAGAACTAGGGCGAATGAACCCTTTATCAGAAAGTTCCTGTAATTGACTAGCAAGTTCTTGCATCTCAGAGGGTGCAAGACGATAAGGAGCTTTAGCGATAGGATTAGCACCAGGAACAAGATCAATACGAAACTCCACTTGTCGAGCAGGAGGCAAACCAGGTAAATCCTCTGGAAAGACTTCAGGATAGTCTCGAATAATAGGAATGTCTTGGATACTTTTGCCTTTGTCCTTCTTCTCTATCACGTTAGCTAAGAAGGCTGTATACCCCTTTCGTAAGTACTTTTGGGCAGTAGTACAAGACATAAGCTTAAGCTCACCACAGGGTTTCTCACCGTAGATCTTCAAAATCTCACCAGATTCGAGAGGAATGCGTATGACTTTCTCGAAGCACAGAATTTCGGCACGATGAGTTGACAACCAGTCCATGCCTACTATAACATCAAAACTACCAAGATGCATAGGGATGAGATCGATAGGGAAGATATGATCATCGAGATTCAACAAGCAGTTACGAATAATAGAGTCGATCGAAATAGACTTCCCGTTAGCTACCTCTACCACGAAAGGGTCTTCTAGATTAGTGTGGGGTAAGTTAAGTAAAGGTTCAAACTTCAGTGACACGAATGACTTATCAGCTCCTGAATCAAATAATATGGATGCATAGTGGTTATTAATGAGAAACGTACCATTCACCACTTCGTTGTTGTCACGAGCCTGGTTAGCGTTGAGATTGTAGGCGCGACCTCGAGCACCTTGGTTCTGGTTGCGGTTCTGGTTTTGGTTTTGGTTCTGATTTTGGTTTTGGTTACGGTTACGATTAGGGCAGTTGTTGATGTAGTGATTAGGGTTACCACACTCGTAGCATTGACCACGAGTAGGCCTGTTGTTTTGTTGGTTGGGAGCTGGGTTGTTGTTGTCTTGGGTAGCAGAAGATCGACAGACGTTCACCAGGTGGCCATATCTTTGACACTTAGTACAAAATCTACATGGCACCTGCGTTGGATGATGGTACTTGCAAGTGTTGCACAAAGGGTGAGGTCCGGTGTATGGTTTCTTGGCTGGGTTTTGGGCAGCAGGTGGAGTAGCAGCAACCATATAGTTTCTAGCCTTGCGCTTTTTGTTGCTTGAGGTCTCAGGCTTGACTTCAATTGCAGGCTGTGGAGTGTCTTTGGCAGTAGTCTTCTTAGTGCCCTTGCGAACGAGAGTACCGTTCTTCACGTGATTATCAGTAAGAGTGGCCGCTAGACATTTGGCCTCTTCCAGAGTTGCAGGATTTCTACCCCATACGGTGTCCTGGATTTGCATGGGCAGACCACCGATGTACTTCTCGATGGCTACCGGCAGAGGAGTAACTTTGTGAGGCAACAATAAGCTAAGCTCATGAAAGCGGGTGTTGTAGGCAAGGTTTTCCCCACTATCTTGAGCTAAGGTGTGGAACTCATCCTCAAGCTTTTTAACTTCATTGCGAGGACATAACTCCTCTTTCATGATCTCTTTGACTTGGTCCCATGTCATAGCAAGAGCAACCTCGGCCCCACGAGTACGCTTTTCTTCATTCCACCAAGTGAGTGCTCGTTTATGGAGAACACTCATGGCGTAACGAACCTTGAAATTGTTGGGGCATTCACTGTTGATGAAGGTATTCTCAATACCCTCAAACCATTGGAGAAGTCCAGTAGCTCCTTCTTCACCGCTGAACTTTGGAGGGTTACAAGAGTTGAAATGCTTAAGGGTGCAAGCTTGGGGTCCATTACCATTGCCATTGCCATTCCCGTTCCCGTTGTTGTGACCATTCCCGTTGCCGTTCAATTGGATGACCTGAGCAAGTAAATTGGGAACCAGAGTTGCGATTTGCTGCGCCATTTGTTGAGAAATGATCGCAGCCAGTTGAGCATCGACCCCATTGTTGTTGTGGTTAGGAACTTGGTCATGGTTGTGGTTATGGTTATCACCACCTTCTTCGTGGTTCTCACCATTGTTGTTGTGAGTGCTGCGACGAGGAGGCATGATCTGTAATAGACACAATGAAATGAATGAGAGTTTATATAAGGAATGTAATCATTTATTCATTAATTAAAACGAATAAACGAAAACGTTGACTTATCAAAGATTCTAAATTCTAATAACATATGAAGACATGCTTTAGCCTATAAGTGAACACTCATCCCGAGAATTCCCAGGTAGGCATCCGGGTCCCTCGTCTGATTGGGATATATGCGCAATGCCAGCCTAGACAGAAGACTCAGAATACAGGCGTTCACCCTTCCAGATTGCACGTGTTCGTTATTAAAATCTAGAACTTCGACGAGATCTCAAGGGGGTTCAGGTTTAACCTGAGGATTTTGTCCTATAATTCTAATGGTGGATTAGGATTGCAGCAGACAAATGAGAGTAGTCACATGTAGGTTTAGGGTTATAAGGCATAGGATAAGGATAGGATTAGGGAAGCAATTAGGGTTACAAGTAGGAGAAGCAAGTACTGTTTAAGTCCCTAAGGTTATAGTCTAGATTATTTCTAATAACCTAATTCCCTATAACCAAGGCTCTGATACCAATCTGTAACACCCCAACCGATGGCGGAAACATCGGGGTGCCACGTATTGATGATTGTTTTCAGTAGCACATGGTATAATATAAATTTTAAATAATTTATTCAAACATAATATCCAAAATGTGAAATGATGTCTAAGAATTCAAATACATAATATCAAATAACAACTTCAATAACTTCAAATAAACTTCAAGTAAAATCCTCATGCTAACTCAAGCCTCAGCTTCATTGTTACCTGAAACATGTTAATTTTGAAAGTATTTTGGGTCAACATAAGTTGGTGAGAATTACATAGGTTTTTGATAATAAAATGAATAAAATGTTGTGCAATTCATGTGTCATGTTAATCTAGCCCATATGTGAGAACATACTAGAAATAAATCGAGTGCATAATCAACCCTGTTGACTGTTATAAAATGATACATACCATACACTTATGGTCCAATTGAATATGTTATGCGATAACAAACACCCACGTAACCTTTGTAGGAGGCACGTATCCGGGTGGGATTGTCAGTCCAATAGATCTATCAATGTATACCGTCGGCTGATCAATGTTAATGATTATGCTAGAATGGTGCTTACTCTAATCATGCTCAAGACATAATGCAACATAGAAAACACATAGACACATTGATGATTGAATTGCAATGATAATGTTATAACATGTTTCACCCCAAAAATGGTGATAAATAAAAGGGGCTATGTAAAACTCACCTTAGCAAATGTTAAACTTGTTGAAAAGATGAAATAATTGTGTTGCCCAAAATGATTCCAAATATCACCCTATAATGAGGTAATATATAATAAGTCTAAGTCTAATTAACTTACAAGTGTATCCTAGGGTTTCGATTTGGGGATAATCAATTGTTGAATTAAAATGTTAATTAATAAAGGAAAATTTGATAATTAATAAAAGAAAGTCTTTTTATAAAATTTTGAATTTTGAATGTACACAATAAAGTGTTTGAAGCATAAAAATAATTTTTATAAAATTATTTAATTTAAAATAGATTTTTAAATCTATTTATTACAAATAGCCAATATTTAACTTTAATATTCAAAAATACTAAAATTAAAGAATTTCTATTTTAAAAATCATATTTCTGTTCTAAATGATTAAAAATAATTTGTATAAAATTTTGGTGCAAAAATGATGAAAGTTGGATTTATTATGATTTAATTATGATTAAATCTAACAAAAATTGATTAAAAATATAAAATAATTGATTTTACTGAATTAAAAATTATTTCAGTAAAGTTTAACTTTATAAAAAGTCAGGATAATTTTTGGAGAATTTAATAAAATTGTTTTGATATATAAATGGATTTTTTATAAATATAATAGTATAAAAATGATTTAATTATTATAAATACTGATATTTTATAAATTAGTTTTGATATTTTTAAAATGAATTTAAAAGATTAAAAGGTTTAATATATATATATATATATATATATATATAATAGTTTTGTTTTTAAAAAAATAAAAGGAACAAAAAGGGGCAGTAGTAGCCGGGACTCGAACCCGGTTCCCTTCTGTATCAAACCCAGGTCACAGCCACTTGGCCTAGGCCAGTGGTTGTGATGTTTTCTGTTTCAAATTAAATAAATACAATACGCGAAACAAGGTTTATCCCCAATTCAATACGGACGAACCCTAGATTTTGCAATTGGACAAATCAGCCAACTTGAGCCCGATTAATGTTAGGGCTTTTGTTGGTTGATCGCCGACTAATAAAACCCACAAAAGAAAAGTAACTCACAGTGTTGTTATACGTATGATTGTCGGGTCAAAGAAAAAAGTCAAACGACGAACAAGATTATAACAATTAGAGTGTTTCAGAGAGAATTGGAGGTTGAGAGAGAGTTGTGAGCGAGTATACAAGGTTCGCAGAGGGTCTATTTATATTGTGGATCAAAGGGTTGGTTAATTGGAAAGTTGACCCGTTTTTAATTCATACGCGTAGGTTTAAAAATTGGTCAACGATTAGGGTTAATTGACGTGTAATTGAGTCACAATGGGCCGAAAATCATACGAATTTACCAATAATAGATCAATTACCTGTTGTGCATGAGCTTGAATCACACGCTAACCCACAGTTGACTTTCCTTGTCAACTGTGAAGGTTTTTAAATCGCGTATAAAATTATAATGCATCCGGGTTCAATACAAGAAGATGGTCCAGCCCAGATGGTTGTGCATGTGTGTTTGGTTGGGCTTTGGCGCGGGTTCGAACCCCGGCCAAAGCATTTTATTATTTTTTGACATAATTACAATACAACACACATATATTATATTATATAAATAGTATTAGGGTTTCACAATCGCGACAAAATAATTAAATGCGAATATGAGATGAAAACTTGACGTTTTTATTAATGACGAACGTGTACGTACAAGTTTTTAATGCGTAATGTTACATAAAATGTGTTGGAATCATAATGAAATTCTCTTCATCAAGAACTAAGTGGATTAAAGAACCTACCTCAAAATGAGTGGGAGCAACTAATGAAAACTTGTCCTTACATAGATGACGTTTCTCTTGACAAGTATATGTTACCTAAGTCAAAGCATTGTTCATGCATAATTTTGACATGATGACTATCGGGGATTCCTCTTACGTAATAGGAATCAAAATATACCAAGATAGACCCAACGGGATATTACTTTCATCCATAAGTTTTACTCTAAGCGGGGTCCTTAAGTATGTAACATACAACATTGCTCTCTTTTAGAGGATAATAGGATAATTTGAGATTATCACCTTATGCTTCATTAATTAGAAGACTGATGTAAATTTAAGTCTATGCTTGTTTATGATATTGTTCATATTGCTTGACACTAGACTTGTCTAGATTGATGAAAAGCATCTAATGGAACATTACAATATCATTAAGAAACAAGAGACTATAATCTAAAGAAGAAGTTGAGAACCTAAAGTGATTGACTACTCTTACTCTATATATTCAAAGGAAATCAAGTGTCAATTTCGGGTTGATGGGTTGATTTAAGGATGTGTATAAAAACACCCATAAGATGCATTTTAAAGATTATTCAGTGTCAAATGGTGTTGCTTTGATCTTGTTATGTCATTTCAGGATTTGACAACAAAAAGGAAGCAAAAATGACGTTTTGGAGTTGCCCGGGCAAGAAAACGGAGGCATACGCGAGTTGGAAAACCAAAAACGGACATCTGAGGGAGGTTAGCGTAGGATACGCCAAAAATGGCGTATCCTACGCCAATTGCGTAGGGAGGTGTCCAGATAGTTAGCGTAGGCCAGCAGAAGTTTGGTGAGGCTGAACAGACTTTGCGTAGGGTACGCCAAAATTGGCGTATCCTACGCTAAAAGTCAAAACAGGTCCAAATGTTTCCTTTTTCAAGCCAAAACTGATGGGATCAAGTGTTAATGTCGATTTTATGATCTTTGACTGCGTGGGGAGCTGTTTTGATCTCATTTTTCAATATAAAAATCATCACCATTGAAGAGAAATTATGACACAATTATTCTACAAGCATTTTCTACACAATTCTTGGAAGATTGAAGAACACATTTTGAAGATGATGAACACCATAGCCATGTTTGGCTAAAACTCTTGTATTACACTAGGGATGTAAGTTTTTGATACCTAGGGCTTTAACATTTGGGCATTGCATTGTTTAAACTTTTGGTTAATGTTTGTATGTACTTGAATTACAGTGTTGATTAGTGATTAATCTGATGTTGAAATCATTTCTAGTTAATTGATCTTGTGCCAATTTCTAAATGATATGAACATGGTTCCTTGCATCAACACTATCATAGGATTGTATGTTCTAAATGATGAAGTATAGTTTAGTCCATTGTGAATGTTGATAAAACTTGATACCTAAGTTTATTGAGCAGTCAATCCGTTAGTACCAATTGCATTATCATTGTTTATCCAATTATGTCTAATTGTTGAAAGCCTTAGTGTTCAATTACCCAAATCCTTAGTGTAATCATCTCTATCTTATTGTTACAAGTATTATTAATCATTTCTTACAAATTCCATTTTAAGCTTCATATTAATCAACAACTATTCAATCAATTCTAAACCTCAATTCATAACTCATATAAGTAATTAGCACCTTCATAATCGACAATTTCAAAGTTAACTAGAAATACTCACTAACCACACGCTCCTTGGATTGATACCCTACTTACCCTATCTACATAGGTTAATTAGGTTTTGCATGACCCTAACGACAGGTCATCAGGGGTATATCATAACGTTAGCAGACATAACTATCTTATGGAGGAGTCATAAGGAATTGTAATAACAACCTAAACTATCATGACATAATGTGTTGCTAATCACAACAGAATGGTCATTAAATGTTGTTGGTAAATTTATCAGATGACTCATAACTTATTAACTCCATATAAGTACTAAGTTGAAGACTTACTGTGATAAAGTCAGCTACCCTAATTTCTCGAACAGTAACAGTTTGAGAGGAGCTGCATTAGAGTTTGATACGAAATTATTGTTCGCTTATGTTAAGAACAAATAGAGGAAATTAGGATTTTGTATCGAATGCATTCATGATATGCTTATGGATCCAATAACTAAAGGTCTATTACCCATAAAGTCTCACTAACGGGGCCAACTAAGAGAAAAGGGTATTACTAATGACCATGTACAACTGTATATCGTACTATGAATGACTTATGACTAATGACTAATGATTAAATTTTCCTCATTATGATTTGTTTTGTCTATTAGTATGCTAAGCTAGCATAATGGCATAAAGACAATAATATAACAAATCAACTAAGGGCATAACGTTAATTGATCCTAATGTTAAGTTTTAAATTTGGGTGTAGTATGATTAATGGGGGTCCTAAGTCGAATAAAGACTTAACGGCTGTATTTCTCTGCTACATTTTAGGTTTATAACTAAAATGAGTATTAATCTGCAGACTAATGTAATACTCATAATAAATGATTACTCGGCCAAGTGGGAGAATGTTAGAATAAATATAAATTATGTTTTATTATATTTATTTGTGGCCATCATTATCATTTATATTATATTGATCAATTATTAATATTATCCTAAGCCCAATAATAGATATGTCTTTGATGGGCGGACTATCATTAGATGGGGCTTATTAGGGTGTCCCCTGGGTATGTATAAATATGAAGAGATGTTATGAGATTAGGGTTGAGACAATCATAACAACATAACACCATTAGTCCATCCCTATTTCTCTCTCTAAAAAAAATGTGTTCATAACTCAAGAACACATAAACCATCATAACTGCATACTCTAAAGGGAACCCGATCAAGATGATGGTGTCTTCCATTACTGAGGTTCCTGAACGGTTAATCATATCAGGTACACATGATTAATTCTTATGTTTATACCTTATGTTCTTATTAATATAATCAACAGTAACAGCACCAAACAGACCGCAGGTCAATAGCCATCGCCGGCTATTAGTGGATTGTCCTTTTGTTGCAACAAGGTCCAAGATAATATGCTTTCCTCTAATAGAGAGTCCTCCCCTCTATAAATCAGACCTGTCTTCACAGATCTGATCACACAATCTCACATCACTTACACTCTCTACTTCTTATTCCTTTGGTCCTCACACGTGGAGAGAATATTTCTCTTCACTCGGATCCTTAGAACAGCCTTTTCTAGTTTCGAGTACATCTCAAACCAGAAATTAAAAGCATTAGCAACAATAAAATTATCCTGAACCTCCTTCTACGTTTGCAACGTAGAAGGACACCACGACCTGCGTTAGGCAGATCGGAACCCTTGAACCCCTGAACCCTTCCTGTGACTCAGAACCAACGTTAGGCAGTTATTTGTTGTAGCAACAAGTTGGCGCCCACCGTGGGGCTGCGCCATTGTCTTTACAAAAAACCAGTTGTGTAGCTCCGACTCTCTCCATGTCTGACCCTGAGTCTCAAGAAGAGGTCAATCAGATCTCTCCAGGCACGGATCAGACCTCTCCAGCCAGATCTGTGTCTTTCTCCACTCCAGGAAGCACTCCAGCTAGAACTCAGTCCCCACCTACACGTCCTGGGTCGACAAACTTGCAGACTCCACCCCCCACTCGTTCAGGGGTGTGTTTTCCTCCTCTCCCTGATCTTGCACAGACTTCCCAACGCATAGATCTCACCCCTGAAGGAGTGGAAAGAAACTTCCTGCAGCTCAGATCCCTTTTAAACCAGTACGTCATGAGAGAAAGGGACAAAGGAGTCCGTCTTCGGCTAGATTATGGCGAGGAAGAGGAGGTGTCACTCTCTCCTGGACCTCCTCCTCCTCTAACTGCCACATACGGTCACAGATCATTACTTGGAAATAGTAATGCTGGCCCCAGCAACACATTCCCTACCCCTCGGTATGAAGCAAGGTCCAGTCCTACTGCCTTCCCACTGTTTACCACCCAAGCTGCCACCACCGGTGCACCACTTGGGCATGAAGTCACCTTGGATCAACTTTTACAATCACCACTAACCAGTATCCCACCACCGGCAGTCACTTCATGGGAACAAGCCATGGCTTCACTTCCCATGGCTAGAAACGCTTCTATGAGCATTCCCATGGTAACTAGCAATGTAGCAGCAACCGAAAACCTCCAAGGTTTCAACCTCATGCCCAACATGATATCACAAATGATGGCTAACTTCCCTTGGCAGCAACTCATCAGTCAGGCCATCGCTGCTCAACAAGGAAATCCGGGTGGGGTAACCGGCAACAGGGTGGAATACCCTGTCAACCAACCCTACAAGCCAAACAGCTTGTCCTGTTTCTCGCCAGAGATAGCAAACTATGATTTCCCCAACAAGCTGAAGATGCCAGCTCATATAAAAACATATGACGGCACTGATGATCCGGAAGATCACTTTCAGATCTTCTCGGGGGCAGCTCGAATCGAAAAATGGGGTGATCCCGAGTGCTGTCTCATGTTCATGCAAACCCTTGTTGGATCTGCACGAATTTGGTTCAACGGCTTGCCAGCAGGAAGCATCCATACCTTTAACGAGCTGGGTAAAGGATTTTTGGCCAACTTCTCACAACAGAGACGTTGCGTCAAGGATGCAACCGTTATCTTTCAGATAAAACAGAAGGACGATGAAAGCTTGAAAAGCTTTATTGAAAGATACAAGAAAGAAGGCCTTACCTATGTCGGTGCAGACGAAAAAATGAAGGTTGCAGGGTTCATGAACGCCATCAACTCAAAATACCTTACCAGGGAGTTTAACAAAAGTCTCCCCAAAACCCTTGAAGAGGCCTTAGAAAGAGCCGAGGCCCATATCAGAGGAGAAGAGGTTGTAGGCATAAAAGAACAAAGAAAAAGAGCTTCCAGCTGGAGAAGCAACATCCCTACTCGAAAAAGAAGCAACTACGGTACCTACGACAACAGACCAAGAAGATCTGAGTCTCGAAGGCCCGAAAGCAGGAATCCTTCAAGCAAGGATAGAAACGTAAACTTTACAGCCCTCACCAAAACTCCTCAGGAAATTCTGGCAACAGAAGAAGTCAAGCACACCTTTAGACCCCCTCGTCCCTTACCGAAGAGCAAAAGAAACGAAAGCTCCAACCAGTATTGTGAGTTTCACGAAGAGAAGGGACACCACACCAACGACTGCTTCCAACTTAAGAAGAGGATTGAAGAAGCCATTAGGTCTGGGGAACTAGCCCACTTGGTCAAAGGTGTCAAAGAAAACATAGCTGATGGCAAAAAGAAAGACGTCGCCATGGTGTTTGTCGAAAGTGAAACACCAAGTAAGCGACAGAGGTTGGAGGATTGGGAACGTCAAGGCATCTACTTCCCTTGTACCAACGAAGAAAAACATTGTGATCCACTAGTCCTTGAAGCCTTCGTGGGTTCACGCAAAACACAAAAAGCCTACATAGATACCGGAGTTGCTACTGAAATCATGTTTGCAAAATATTTCAACCTCCTAAGCTCCGAAGAACGCTCTATGCTCAAGCCAACTGAAGCCGCCATCAAAGGCATAGCTGACATACCCATCAAGCCCTTGGGCGAAATAGTGCTCGATGTAACCTTTTCTGATGGACGAATGCAGAGAACTGAACCATTAACTTTCATTATCCTGGACCTACCATCCGGTTACGATGTCATCATTAGCAGACCAGGTGTGGTAGCCTTCGATATGACCGTCTCCATCAGCCGAAAAAGTGCCAAGTTCCCCACCAATGAAGGAGTAGGAACCCTCCAACCATCAACCTCTGTGTTAACGGTTGTCGAAGAACAGAGCAAACTCGGTCTTAGCATCAACCCCAAATACCCTGATCAAAGGATACGGGTCAACACGGCCCTTCCCAGGGAAATCCTTTCAAAGCTTGAAGCATTGCTGAAAGACAATGCCGATGTTTTCGCTTGGTGTCCAAGTGACATGATGGGGATCCCTCGTGAGGTTGCTGAGCATGAACTCAAAGTTCCCCAAAACACCAAACCAATAGTGCAAAAGAAAAGAATCCTTGCTCCAAAACGAAGCAAAGCAGCTTGCCAGGAGGTTGACAAATTGGTCGAAGCAGGAATCCTCCGAGAAGTCAAATACCAGTCCTGGGTTGCAAACCCAGTAATGGTTAAGAAGCCTGATGATTCATGGAGGATGTTCATAGACTTCAAAGACCTCAATAAAGCTTGTCCAAAGGATTGTTATCATTTACCAGAGGTGGACTTGAAAGTTGACTCGTTAACAGGTTACCCTTGTACCTAAGAACAACTTTTAAGCTATCCCAACACCTCCAAAATTGTTATCTTTCACATAATGCATGCTTACAAGTTAACCCTTCAACAAGTTTCCCCTTCAAGTGCTTTTTGGATGCCTATAAAGGTTATCACCAAATACAGATGAAGGAGGAAGATGAGGAAAAAACTGCCTTCCATACTGACAAGGGTATCTTTTGTTATAAAAAGATGCCCTTTGGTTTGAAAAATGCAGGTGTCACTTACCAAAGGTTGGTTGACAAAGCCTTTGCCAAGCAAATTGGCAGAAACATGGAAGTGTATGTGGATGACTTAGTCATCAAAAGCAAGACTGAAGACCAAATGCTCACGGACATACAAGAAACCTTCAACAACCTCAAGGAAATCAACATGAAACTAAACCCTGTCAAGTGTTCCTTCGGTTTCGAAGAAGGAAAATTCCTGGGGTCATGTTGTAGGGAAACAAAGCATAAAGGCTGACCCGAATAAGGTTCGAGCCATCCTCAACATGAAGTCACCGCAAACCAAGAAGGAGGTGGAAAGCCTGAACGGCAAACTTGCTGCCTTAAAACGTTTCGTGTCAAAACTAGCTGAGAGATCCCTACCTTTCTTCAAGACCCTCAAAGGTTGCACTGACAAGAAAGACTTCAGGTGGTCAGAAGAAGCAGAAGAAGCCTTCAATATCATGAAACATTATCTGGCTTCCCTTCCCACCATTGCAGCACCTGAAGCAGGGGAAATGATCTCTGTCTATCTTTTAGTTACTGATAAAGCCTTCAGCGCTGTTCTCACTATCGAAAGAGGGAAAGCTCAGGTACCTGTTTATTTCTTCAGTAAAACCTTAAAGTTAGCAGAGGTCAAGTACCCTTCTTTGGAAAAGATGGCCTTAGCCCTGGTACAAACAGCCAGAAGGCTTCGAAGGTACTTTCAAGCACATCCCATACAAGTAATCACTGACCAACCTATCAAGAATGTGCTTGAAAGGCCTGAAACCTCGGGATGACTAGCCAAATGGGCTGTTGAGCTAAGTGAACACAAAATCACCTATGTCCCGAGAAAAAGCAATAAAGGCACAAATACTTTCTGATTTCATTGCTGAAATTCCAAGGGTAGAGACTGCCGAGGTTAAAATGACCACAGACGAACCCCTCGATCCCGAAGCCTGGAAGCTTTACACAGATGGAGCTTCCAGCGTTGAAGGCTCAGGGGTTGGCCTTATACTAATTAACCCTGAAGGGTTAGAATTCACATCTGCCCTTCGTTTGGAATTTCAGACAACAAACAACGAAGCAGAATATGAAGCCCTGATTGCAGGACTCAAGCTTGCAAAAAAGATGATGGTTCACAAGCTTCAAGTGTTCACTGATTCACTACTGGTCTCCAGTCAAGTGAATGATAGCTACATTGCCAAAGAACCTAACATGAAAAGATATAAAGAAAAAGCCAAGGAAATCATGAACACTTTCCAGCATTGCAAGATCAAACAGGTTCCAAGGTCCCACAACAAGAAAGCTGACGCCCTTAGCAAGCCCGCTTCGTTGAATTTTGCCCACCTCACTAAGAAGGTATTGGTTGAGGTGATCAAGCATCCAGCCATAGCAGAGCTAGAAGTTCAAGATGTCATTACTGAAAACGAACCAAGTTGGATGACTCCGTTTGTAAGGTTCCTAAAAAGAGGTGAACTACCACAAGACCCTGTTGAAGCTGAAAGGGTCCGAATCAAGTCCAAGCAGTATACCATCCAAGACGAAATACTCTATAAAAAAGGGTACTTGGCCCCACTGCTTCGATGTGTCGGTCCCGAACAGAGCAAGTACCTGATTAAGGAAGTTCATGAAGGAATCTGTGGAGCTCATTGTGGTCCGAGGTCAGTCGTGGCAAAACTCATGAACCTGGGCTACTTCTGGCCTTCCATGCATCGTGATGCATCCGAGCAGCTGAAGAGATGTGAAGCCTGTCAAATTCATGCCCATGTCCCCAAAAGCCCCAACCATGACTTAGTGCCTATTAATTCGGCCTGGCCGTTTTACAAATGGGGGATGGATATCGTTGGACCCTTCCCACCAGCAAAGGGAGGGGTCAAATTCTTATTAGTGGCAGTTGATTACTTCACAAAATGGCCAGAAGTGAAGCCCTTGGGGAAAATATCAGGAAAAAAGATAATCGAATTCGTTTGGGAAAACATCATTTGCCGGTACAGCCTGCCTGGGGTGCTCGTTACCGATAACGGCAGACAATTTGCAGAGAAACCATTCAGTGTTTGGTGCAAGGAGTATCGAATAACACAAGTCTTTAGCTCTGTAGCATACCCCTAGTCGAACGGCCAAGTCGAAAGAATGAATAAAAGTGTGGTTGAAGGGATCAAGGCTAGATTAGGCCGACAAGGAGGAAACTGGTTGGAAGAATTGCCAAGTGTTCTTTGGGCAATTCGAACCACAGAAAAAACAAGCAACAAGAAAACTCCTTATAGCCTTACTTTTGGGTCTGAAGCAGTTATACCTGCTGAAATCGGAGTCACCACACCGCGAACCTTTCATGTTGACATCCAGGCAAATGAACAAGAAACATTGCTCAATCTTGATCTCTTAGAAGAAGCCAGGGACTCAGCGGCAATTCGAGAAGCTCAATACAAACAAAAGATGGAGTCCTACTACAACGCCAGAGTTAAACATGAACGATTTAAACCAGGTGATCTGGTCTTAAGAAACAATGAAGCAAGCAAGAAGGAAAGTCAAGGGAAACTAGGACCTAAGTGGGAAGGCCCCTACACCATCCTTGAATCCCACAAAGGCGGGTCCTACAAGCTGGCAAGCATGGAAGGCAAAAACTCCCCCGTCACTGGAACGGCAAGAACCTTAAAAGGTTCTTTGTTTAAGATGTAAGGACATGTTGTTCTCTTTCAAGCAATGTAATGTTAACGTATCAAATGAATGAAAGGATCACTAGATCCTCTTTTGGAAACTTTGTCTTTCTATCCTATGTTCAGGTTGAGAACCTTGCAAGAAACTCCATGGTAGGGACCATGTAAGGGGATGAGCTCCCAGGCCATTTCGCTCAATAGGTTCGAAGGATAAAACAGACCTATATAAGGGGCGAGTTCCTAAATCAATCCAACTCCATGAGATAAACAAAAAACACTTTTATAAATCTCATTGACAGGTTTGAACAACCTACACCAATCGTTCCTTAAGTTTAGAAAACAAACTTACGAAAACATATTAAAGCACTTATGTAAGTGTATATAGGATAGGTGGTGATATGTTTGCCTAGACTACCTTAAGGAAGAATGACTGCAGCATTCAACCTTTGAAGGTGCTACCGGATAAACATTCCCAAACAATAACAAAGACAAACACACATAAGAAAAACAAACAAACAAAAGATGAACAACCATACATACCTAACAACAGCCTTAAGGGCTTAACATTTCAAGGCTTTTAACAAGCCAAATAGAAGATCATTGTTTAAAGGGCAACATAAAGCCCACAACCACAAGAAAACCCCTAAGGGTCCCCACAAAAGATAAAGTGTTTAGAACACAACCACAGAGTTAGTTGTTTACAACCCAGTTGCTAAGAAAGCTACGAATAGGGAAGTTAAGCATCGTTACCAGATCCAGAAGGCTTGGAGGTTTCATCCTCATTTGCAACCTTCACCACCTTTGCCTTCTTCGATTTCTTCCCTTTCGTCGGTAGCTTCTCCACAAGACCACCAGCTTCAGAAGCTTCAACACTAGTATCTTTGGAAGGCACTTCACCAGCATCCAAAGTTTCATCGCTATCACCAGAATGAGTCCTTTTCCTTGAAACAGACTGAAGCACCTTAGCAGAGACCACCTCATTCAAACCAGCAGGCTTCAGCTCTTTCAACTCCTTCAAAGGTTTCCCATAGAGGGAAGACACTTGGGAAACGTAAGGATAAGTTGAATGTTCCATCTTGAGGACTGTCTCTTTAAACACATCCAAGGAATCAGGATGGTAGAAAGGAGACTCTTCCAAGACTTGACCAGACTCATGAGCCTTGAACCCTGCAACGAAACCAGCATGCTTACCATGGATCAAAAGTTTGGTGTATACCTCGCCAAGGGCAGAGTTGAATTCAGCAGAGTGAAGAAGATATGTAACAACTTGCTGAAAGCCTTCCTCTATCAGCCACTTGTTATCATCCAGGACAGCAGCAAGGGAACCTTCTAACCCTTTCTTCTCATTTTCAAACGCTTTCTTCTCTGCTTCCAAAGACAACCGATCCGCTTCAACCTGAAGTCTAGCAGCCTCATGCTTGGCAGTTTCAGCCTCATGCCCCTTCTTCAACTCATCGATCAAAGCAATCAGAGTGACCTCCTTCTGAGCATACTCTTTGGCATCTTTCTTCAGGGCTGCAATAGACTGCTTCATCTCCCTCTTCTTTTTAGCAAACTCACTATACTCACCCATCTTCATCCTAAACCTGCTAATCCCCTCCGGTAACATAGCAGCTAGATTACAGGTACCAACCATCATCTTCGTCAAAAGGGCATCATCATCCAACCCCTCCAAGCAAGCCTTGGCACCAGGGGTAGCAAAATGTTCCAATACCTCCTCACAAACAGCTGAAGACTTAAAACTATCACTGGGTTTCACATTCCAACCCGGGACATACAACCCTTCCTCATCAAAGCTCGTTAAGCCCTCATTACCCTTCACCATGGTAACCTTAGCCTTATTACCCTTGCTCTTCTCCCCAGCCACATCCACAACAGTGTCATCCACGGTCTGATCTTTCTCCTCATCTAACTCTTCAATGTCATCACTAACAGTCAATGCTTCAGATGCATCAACAGACTTAGCAGCCTTCAGCAGACGCCTGCTTGTAACAACCGGCAAAAATAAGGTAATTCCGTACTAATTAACTAATATATGATTAACGTAATTAAATGCAATTATGTGTTGATTTATTTATCAAGGCCTTAGAAGATAGCAATTCCCAAATAATGCATAGGAATGCATACGTTTAATGACAAAACATGATAGAATCATGTGCGAGTAAACTTATTCGGTATGGACGTTGGCGATTACCCGGTAAAAATTAAATAAACAAAAAGGATCCCGGACACCCAGGATGTAAAATAAAGGGTAATTTCACAAAATATAATGGGTTTGGAACTCCAAAGCCATAAGTGAGAGCTTTTCATACGAATCTCCCGGTAACGAATAAAGTGCGCGTACCGCACCCGATACGCGTATAACTTATAATTTCACCCAACAAAAGCCTAAATAACCAATCAACGCTTAAACTAGGCTATGTTTAAGGTTATTAAAGGTATTTTTAATGTCCGAATAACGCGCGGTTAAAACCCGAAAAATACCCGAACGACACCCGAACGAAGAGGGATTTAACTTAACAAATAATGGGTAAATATTTGGTGTTGTGGACCCCACCTAAACCCCTAAAGGGGCCGGCCTAAACCTTCCACACATAATATCTTTCTTTTATTTTTTCTAAGTATCCCACATATATCCAAAAGATAAGCAAGTGGGTTAAGCATGCATGGAAGGATTGTGTGTAAGATTAGGAGGTACAAAAGCAAGCCTAAGCCTTGCTTTTGTGTCCAAAAAAATCGGCCAAGTGCCTTATGAATCCAACACAAGATCATTCCATAAGATTACATTAGTACACACATGATTATATAAATCTAATGTAGATTACATGGAAGATTATAACATCTTGGCAAGATTCACAAAATCCTCTTCCCTCTCTCTCTAACTCACGGCCAAACACCCTCTACATAATCCCCCCAAAGATCATTAGTACACCATACAATCTTCACTAGATTTTACATAATCCTTGGAAGATACATGTGATCTTTAGAGATATGGAAAGGATATTATAAAGAGACATGTGTTAGACACTTGAACATTCAAGCAAAAACTTCCTTCTTTTCTTCTTCCTTGGCCGTAACATATCACACATACACACACACACACACTTTTCTTTCAAGTTTAACACATCCAAATCACCTCTAAATATCCATCCTTCAAAACCCCATTGTGTGTTTCAAGATCTTGGAGCTTAACCACTTGGAAGAACACACTAAACCCCATTCAAATCCAAGGTTTTTGTCTTCCCTAGCCTTGTGCTAGTAGTAAGCTTCTTAACCTTGCTTTGATCATTAATATTCATGTTATGTGTTCTTAGAAGCAAGTTGTACATGAAGGGTTAAAATGTGGTTTTGAACATAAGCTTTAACATATTTTACTAGAGTAAAATGAATGATTAAAGACATGTAAATGGATCATAGATTTGATGTTAGTAATGTAGTGTTTCTAAAAGTTATAAAATCTACACATACACTCATGTAGGATGATGATTTAAACATGATTTGTGAAGGTAACTTGAATATGCTAAAAAGTAGTTTTGATCATCATAAAATGATCATCTAAAGTCTAATATAAGTTGGAATATGTTAGAAAATCATAAATGTAGAAGTTACATATTTAAAGTCTACTCACTTGGATGAGTGAAATTTGGATATGTTGGACAAATGCACTAATCACACATATTAGTAGCCTTAGTGATGGAATATAAGACTATTAAAAGTGGTATGATGTAAAAATAATCTAACATTAAGAAGATGATTCTTCAAAGTCCACTAATTTGGGAAAGAAAATGCTAACTTTGGAAGTTAGGATGGAAAAATACAACATTTGTAAGTTAAGGGACTAATGTTGTAACTTTGAAAGTTGAGGGACTAAAATAGATATTTTAGAAACTTTGATCCAAAAATGCAACAATGGAAAGTTTGGTGTCAAAAGCATAAATAACAATTTTCCAAGGTTGGTTTGGTAAAACACTAGTAAACTACTTGTGTATTTTGTATAAAAAGTGTATTTTTATAAAAATGGAAGTTTATAAAAATATGGACTTGTATTAACATAAGGGTTTTATAAAAATAGAGGTTTTTATAAAAATGTTGAACAAGATTAAAAACTTAGGAAAACTTATACAAAAATGAACACTTTTGTTTAAATGGAAATATAAAAGTGTTGGAAACATTTTTGTATATAAGTTAACAAGTTTGGGTTAAAAATACAAAAGTATATTTTTGAACCTTTCAAGTAATATGTGTTGAGGAATTAGAAATATAAATAATATTTCTATAAAACGCATATTGGGAAAAAACTTGGAAAAATTAACTATCGGAATTAGATACGTAAACTAACTATAACGGATAACGGACAAACAAATGCCATTGCGGCAAGATTAGAATATATATTTTAAGGAAGTAAAATATATATAACTTGGGTGAAAATTATATGACACTTTCCTATGTGTTGGAGAAAATATTTGTGGGAGAAAACATAACGTAAATGATTAAAACGTTAAACAAACGTATGGACTTAACAAGAAAAATTACACGTTTATATATATATATATATATATATATATATATATATATATATATATATATATGCTCGACTCGACGAAATTCTAGCATATCTACTTAATGGGAAAGTAAATATGCGGGAAGGAAAACCGAGACGAGTAGACAAGATATATATATATGTGTATACCGAACCGACGAGATCCTAGTATATTTATTTGAATGGGAAAATAAATATACGGCATGGCAAGTCGAGTCGGGCGTTAAGAATATACTACCGAACGACAAGACCTTAGCATATCTATTTGAATGGGAAAATAAATATGCGGCAAAGTGAGTCGGGTCGAGTGTTAAGAATATATTATATCGAACGATGCGATCTTAAGTATAATTACTTGAATGGGAAAATAATTATACGTTAGGTGAAGTCGAATCGAGGATAATAATATACAAGTTAAAAGGATATTAACGAGAATAATATAATTTGTAAGAAAAGGGTAATCTATCGCCAACGAACCTAGGATACGCGTTTAATTAAACAGGAATTTGAATAAATCGTGGTCGGGGAGTTGGGTGTACAACTTGCCAAGGCACATGCACTATAGGTATAGTGGCTTATACGTCTGGGACGTTTGTAGGTGCGTGACCACAAATTTGTTATCCTTCCTTTTGAGCCGAGCACAGATTCAGGTGAGTCTCACGGCCCCATTTTAAACTATTTTACGTTTTTCGGGGGAAAGATATGTTAGGGAAAATGTTTGACGGGATAGTTACTTGACTTGTGATCGCCACTCGGGGTTGAGACCTCACTTCTATAATCATTAATTCAGGGAAATGAAACCGAAGGAATATTTGAATAGTACTATTGGTGCCTGACAAGGCCCACCCCTAATCGATAGCGTCGATTATGCATCGGCGTATGCCTGGGGTGCACGCATTCTGAAATCAAGTCGTAGGATACCGAGTAACGACTTGGAGCGGGGCATTATTATTATTTGTCTTGGTTTGGTTATAGGCTCAAGTAGAATTGTAGGAACTTGCAACTCCTATAAATTGTCGTAACATGGTATTTCCCAAGAATTAAAGTTTTGGAAACTAAAACCTGTGAACTCACCAATATTTATATATTGACGAATTTTAAACATATCTTTCAGGTAATTGATTGAAGATGGACAACATGGCGAGCTGGGTCAGGGGAATCTCTCAACTGGGCGTCGGGTGTTTTGAAGGGGTTTCACCTTTATTTCCCAAGGATTTGGGATATATTTGAGAAACCTCCTTACTTGTATTAAAAACAATTTCGTTTATGTGTAAACGTAAAACATGGTTTTTGACGCCTTAATAAATGACCCATTTTCTTAATTACTTATGATTTGCGTTAACCTTGACTTTGTACGCTTGAACCGTCGCGCCACGTGTTTCCGCCATTGGCGTGGTGTGACAGAAAGTGGTATCAGAGCCAAGGTTATAGCGAACTAGTATTTTTTTTTTAAATCTAGACTATAACCGGATTTGGTTCAAAAGATAAAGTTTTCAAAATATATATACATATATATGCAAAACGCAATAAAGTAATTTTTCGAAAGAAAAGGACATTGGGTATGAGGAGATTCCGACCAAGCTAGCCATGGGTATTAATATGTGTTACGTTAGTATTAGAAGTTAGGAAGGTTACCATGAATGTACGCCTTAACTTTCTAATGAATAATTCATAAATATTAGTACGGTTCTTTTGCCAGGGATGTCGGACGCAGAGAGCGCAGCACCGAGCTACGATAGTAGCATACAGATCATACCAGCTCCGCCGGTCGAGGTAGTAGTACTCGACCCGGAGGATGACGACATGGAGATAGACGCCGCCATTGGAGGCGCGGGCAGCGACAGCTCAGAGGAGACTGACCCCAGCGAGGACCCGGAGTGGGGCCCCGCTGGAGACGACATGGACGTACCCCCGGCAGCCGTAGCAGACGTGCCGATGGCCGAGGCACCACAGGCCGATTTGCCTCTTGTACCATTACCCGCAGCCCCATTGCCACCTCACCACATCCGAGCCGTCAAGGATTTCCCTACGGACTGTGCAGGCCCCTCGAGACCTGCCCCGACCCGGTTGGAGACCGTAGAGTCCCCGTTCGATCGACATGCCCACGTCGATCATGAGCCGCTACCAGCCCCTCACATTCCCGTTCCCCCGGGCATGAGGCTTGTGCCTCTTGCTCGAGGACGGAACGGTTGGATATCAGACGACTCTGACGATGAGTCAGTAGCGTCTGTGGACCATGTAGCCATACCCGTCCCCCCAGCTGACCAGGAGGAGCCCGCTGCTCCGATACTAGAGGCCGCCCCTACTGCACCAGTAGCCCTTCTCGCCCTACCCGAGCCCGTACCGAAGGATGGGCCAGCATCTGCGGGACATATCCTAGAGGGCAGCTCAGCCCGCAGCTCTGAGTTACGCAGAGCGGGCATGACGGCATTCGCTACTGCGAGCCCCACTACCCCCACCGTCGCGGTGTCCACCCCTGAGTGGGCCACCGTCACACAGCCCCTCATGGCCCCATTGGCCGAGCTGATAGCACCCCCCTCAGCACCCATGACATTACCCATCCCTACCTTACCCATGCTGCCACCCCTCCCAGAGATGCCTACAGTACCACTACCTGCACCTTACACTTTGGGTGCAGGGGCCCCCTTCATGATACCACCGCCTGCACCGTATGCTCTGGGTGCAGGAGACCCGTACCTGATGCCACCCCACCTCACCCCTGGACTACTGGGTTTTGCCCAGCCATTCACACCTCTACCTATACCAGACCCGGTCGGCCCATCCCAGCCGACATACCCCGACGTACCTGGGCCGTCACAGCCCCATGGGATGGCCCCACTATCCGGACCGGCTTGGTCCACAGTGATTTCATTGGAGAGTGACTTCCAGACTCTCGCTGACACGATGCAGCGCACCGTAAGCCAGATGGATCAGCGCATGGACTGGCACACTACGCAGAGGAGCTTCTGCGCATGGACGCACACTGTGGGATCACAGGCGACGCGCACTTCGCGCACCGCCAGTTCCTATACGATCGCATTATGACTATCAGCATGTCCATCAGCATGTATGCCCCCCCAGTACCAGTACCCACCGCCACCACCGCGGTAGACGGGGAGACATTCCATGGATGCTCGAAGAATCATTTTCAGATGTATATAGTAGTAGTAGCATGATAGCGTAGCACGGATTACAGCGCTCGTTTGCATTTTACCCAGCCGTGCAGGGTGTGCCGGCATATGACATGATGTTTTTATTATTTCAAAACGATGTATGAGGGATGTTATCCCCTATTTTGTTGTTGTAAACAAAGCGTTGTACTCGTAATGTTGAAATTAATGAAAATCTTATTGTTATGATGGTAAAATATGTTGTTGTATAACTGTGATTGTCTACGATTATTATTACTTACTCTATATATTGTGATTTGTGCGATTGTGTGGTGATGTTGTGTTGATTATTATGTTCATGTGATGAGTTGCTACTTATGCTTTGTGTATGACAATAATTACATAAATGTTCGTCAAAATTAACCTTTAATAATTATTATTGAAGTAAAATGGCACCGGCCACACGAAGCAACAGCGGCAACGACGGATTGCCCGCAACACCTGCCGAGCTCGAAACGCTAATCTCGGAGCGTATAGCCCGAGCCATCGCGGAGCACGAGGCCGCCCGCTCCGAACGATCGCAGGACAGGACCGGGAGTGATCGACGTGAGACCTCCCCCACTGGTAAGAGGTTTATAAATAAACGCAAAAGCGATGGGAAATTATCATGAAACTCCTATCCCATAATGACATGCTACCTTATTATTGCAGAAACTGCCTCGCGAGAGCGTGGCTGCACATTCAAAGCCTTCCTGGACTGCAAGCCAATCAACTTCAGTGGCACCGAGGGATCCGACAAACTGTCATGTACTCTACGAACTTGTTCCTGGATCAAGCGTTAACTTGGTGGAACAGCCAAGTTCAGTCACTAGGAGACGATGCTGCATACTACTTATCCTGGTTGGAGTTAAGGGAACTTATGATTGCTGAGTACTGCCCGGCGAGTGAAGTGCAGAAACTGGAGACTGAATTCTGGAACCTCACCATGACAGGTGCGGACGTAGCTGGGTACACGTCCAGGTTCCACGACCTTTCACGACTGGTTCCTCGTTTGGTCACACCAGAAAGCAAGAAGATAGAACGATATCTGTTCGGACTGGCGCCACAAATACGCAGCATGGTCACTTCTTCCAAGCCCACAACCATGCGTGAGGCCATCGACCTCGCTCTGAGCCTCACTGAGGACGCCATCCGAATGGGCACCTTGATCCGAAAGGTGTCGGGATTAAAAATTTCAGAGTCCAGTAGTGTGGAAGGCAAAAACTTGGGTTCATACACGGTGGTTGGGTCTGGCGATCAGGGGAACAAGCCGAGATTTGGGAAGCGAAAGCAGAATGAAGGGAAGAAAGATGGGTCATCGGGTGGTTCGAACAAAAAAGGGAAAGGGTATGTGGCGACGGGACGTGGAAATGGTGGAAAACCGAGTTATCAGGGAAAGAACGAGGTAATCTGTGGAAAGTGCCGCCGCTCGGGGCACAAGACTGAGGAGTGCAGGTCGGGAGCACCCAAGACCGGAGGAGCGAGGCCATGCTTCGCGTGCGGATCGCCCGACCATTGGAAAAGGGGCTGCCCTAAGATTAACAACCAAGCACGCGGACGGGCATTTGTGATTGGTGCTGGTGATGCAAGACAGGACCCTAATGTGGTCACTGGTACGTTCCCTCTTAACGGTCATTATGCTTCTGTGTTATTCGATACTGGTGCCGATTTTAGCTTCGTATCTATTGAGTTTAAAAGATTACTTGGGCTAAAAACTAGCAAGCTAGATACACCTTATTCTATAGAATTGGCTAATGGTAAAACTATAGAAACAAGAGAAGTAGCGAAAGATTGTAGGTTGGATCTCTGTGGGCACGAATTTGGTATTGATCTCTTACCGGTTGTACTGGGTAGTTTTGACATAGTCGTTGGCATGGATTGGTTATCTGAACATCGTGCCGTCGTTGTTTGCAACGATAAAATAATTCAAGTTCCCCTCGCGAGCGGTGAAACTCTCTCGATTCAAGGGGAAAGGCGTGGGACGCCATTAAGAATTATTACAAGCATGAAGGCCCGAAAGTGTTTAAGGAAAGGTCTTATCGCATTCTTGGCGCATGTGGTAGATAAGAAAGCCGACGAACGGAAATTGGAAGATATCCCGATAGCTAGAGATTTTCCCGATGTATTCCCAGAAGATTTGCCAGGGTTGCCACCACCTAGACAAGTCGAGTTCCGCATCGACCTTGTTCCTGGAGCTGCTCCCGTAGCGCGATCGCCATATCGCTTAGCTCCATCCGAGATGCAGGAACTATCCAGTCAACTGCAAGAATTGTTAGACAAAGGCTTCATAAGACCGAGTTTCTCACCTGGGGAGCTCCCGTCTTATTCGTGAAAAAGAAAGATGGCACCTTTCGCATGTGCATTGACTATCAGGAACTGAACAAGTTAACCATTAAAAATCGTTATCCTCTCCCCAGGATCGACGATTTATTTGACCAACTCCAGGGATCCAGCTTCTACTCCAAGATTGATCTAAGGTCCGGCTATCATCAATTACGTATCCAAGAAGAGGATGTACCAAAAACGGCTTTCAGGACTCATTATGGGCACTATGAATTTTTGGTAATGCCGTTCGGCTTAACTAACGCACCGGCGGTTTTCATGGACTTGATGAATCGCGTGTGTAAGCCGTACTTGGATAAGTCAGTCATTGTTTTTATTGATGATATTTTGATCTATTCTCGCACTAAGGAAGACCACGAGAATCACCTTCGTTTAATCCTAGAAGTACTGCGCAAAGAGAAGCTCTATGCTAAGTTCTTAAAATGTGACTTTTGGATTCGGGAGGTCCACTTCCTAGGCCATGTGGTGAATGAAAAGGGTATACATGTCGATCCCGCCAAGATCGAGGCAATCAAAAATTGGGACGCCCCTAGAACTCCTACCGAAGTACGACAATTTCTTGGCCTTGCGGGTTACTACAGAAGATTCATCGAGAACTTTTCTAAGATAGCACAGTCTTTGACCATGCTAACCCAAAAGGATAAGAAGTTTGAGTGGACGGAAAAGCAAGAAGCGGCATTTCAATTGCTAAAAGAGAAGTTATGTGGCGCTCCAATATTATCACTCCCCGATGGTACGAAAGATTTTGTAGTTTACTGTGATGCCTCTCATCAAGGCTTGGGTTGCGTGTTGATGCAACGAGAAAAGGTGATAGCATATGCTTCCAGAAAACTAAAAATCCACGAGAAGAATTACACTACACACGATTTGGAATTGGGTGCAGTGGTATTCGCTCTCAAGATTTGGAGGCATTACTTGTATGGAACCAAGTGCACGATCTTCACCGATCATAAGAGTTTGCAACACATCTTTGATCAAAAGGATTTGAACATGCGACAACGGCGATGGGTTGAATTATTAAACGATTACGATTGTGAGATAAAGTACCATCCCGGAAAGGCGAACGTTGTGGCTGACGCCTTAAGTCGCAAGGAACGGGTTAAGCCGTTGCGTGTCCGAGCTTTGGGTCTAACTATTCACACGAATCTGACTGACCGAATTCGTGAAGCTCAAATTAACGCTCTTAAACCCGAGAATGTCAAAGGTGAAAGATTGCGGAAAATGGTTGATTCACTGGAGGCGAATGCGGACCAAACCCTGTATTTCATGAATAGAATTTGGGTTCCAGTGTATGGCGGGTTGCGTGAACTAGTATTGGCCGAAGCTCACAGTTCTCGATATTCGGTTCACCCTGGTGCAGACAAAATGTTTCACGATTTGAAAGAACATTATTGGTGGCCAAATTTCAAGAGGGATATAGCAGCTTATGTTGCGCGATGTTTAACTTGCGCGTCAAAACCGAGCATCAGAGGCCGTCCGGTTTGCTCCAGCAACCGGAAATACCTGAATGGAAATGGGAGCAAATTTCCATGGACTTCATTACCAAGTTACCCAAGACAACAAGCGGCCATGAAATGATTTGGGTAATTATTGATCGATTGACAAAATCCGCACACTTCCTTCCAATTCGCGAAACGGATAAGTTGGAAAAACTGACCCGTTTGTACATTAAGGAAGTGGTGTCTAAGCATGGTGTACCTATCTCCATCATCTCTGATCGAGATAGCTGTTTCACCTCAAGGTTTTGGGAAAGTTTGAATGAAGCCCTCGGTACTCGCCTTGACATGAGTACCGCATATCATCCTCAAACCGATGGTCAAAGTGAACGAACCATCCAGACCTTGGAAGATATGTTACGGGCATGTGCAATCGATTTCGGCGGTAATTGGGATACACACTTGCCATTGGTGGAATTTTCATATAACAACAGTTACCATACGAGCATTCAAGCTGCACCTTTTGAAGCTCTATATGGACGCAAGTGTAGATCTCCACTATGTTGGGCTGATGTCGGAGAAAAACAACTTACCGGGCCCGAAATTGTTCAAGAGACGACGGACAAGGTCTTTTTGATAAAAGAACGTCTCAAGGCGGCCCGTGACCGGTAGAAAAGCTACGCTGATATGAGGCGAAAACCTTTGGAATTTCAGGTCGGAGACAGGGTCCTATTAAAGGTGTCACCTTGGAAAGGTGTCGCGCGCTTTGGAAAGCGCGGAAAGCTGAACCCACCGGCAAAAATAAAATAATTCCGTACTAATTAACTAATATATGATTAACGTAATTAAATGCAATTATGTGTTGATTTATTTATCAAGGCCTTAGAAGATAGCAATTCCCAAATAATGCATAGGAATGCATACGTTTAATGACAAAACATGATAGAATCATGTGCGAGTAAACTTATTCGGTATGGACGTTGGCGATTACCCGGTAAAAATTAAATAAACAAAAAGGATCCCGGACACCCAGGATGTAAAATAAAGGGTAATTTCACAAAATATAATGGGTTTGGAACTCCAAAGCCATAAGTGAGAGCTTTTCATACGAATCTCCCGGTAACGAATAAAGTGCGCGTACCGCACCCGATACGCGTATAACTTATAATTTCACCCAACAAAAGCCTAAATAACCAATCAACGCTTAAACTAGGCTATGTTTAAGGGTTATTAAAGGTATTTTTAATGTCCGAATAACGCGCGGTTAAAACCCGAAAAATACCCGAACGACACCTGAACGAAGAGGGATTTAACTTAACAAATAATGGGTAAATATTTGGTGTTGTGGACCCCACCTAAACCCCTAAAGGGGCCGGCCTAAACCTTCCACACATAATATCTTTCTTTTATTTTTTCTAAGTATCCCACATATATCCAAAAGATAAGCAAGTGGGTTAAGCATGCATGGAAGGATTGTGTGTAAGATTAGGAGGTACAAAAGCAAGCCTAAGCCTTGCTTTTGTGTCCAAAAAAATCGGCCAAGTGCCTTATGAATCCAACACAAGATCATTCCATAAGATTACATTAGTATACACATGATTATATAAATCTAATGTAGATTACATGGAAGATTATAACATCTTGGCAAGATTCACAAAATCCTCTTCCCTCTCTCTCTAACTCACGGCCAAACACCCTCTACATAATCCCCCCAAAGATCATTAGTACACCATACAATCTTCACTAGATTTTACATAATCCTTGGAAGATACATGTGATCTTTAGAGATATGGAAAGGATATTATAAAGAGACATGTGTTAGACACTTGAACATTCAAGCAAAAACTTCCTTCTTTTCTTCTTCCTTGGCCGTAACATATCACACATACACACACACACACACTTTTCTTTCAAGTTTAACACATCCAAATCACCTCTAAATATCCATCCTTCAAAACCCCATTGTGTGTTTCAAGAGCTTGGAGCTTAACCACTTGGAAGAACACACTAAACCCCATTCAAATCCAAGGTTTTTGTCTTCCCTAGCCTTGTGCTAGTAGTAAGCTTCTTAACCTTGCTTTGATCATTAATATTCATGTTATGTGTTCTTAGAAGCAAGTTGTACATGAAGGGTTAAAATGTGGTTTTGAACATAAGCTTTAACATATTTTACTAGAGTAAAATGAATGATTAAAGACATGTAAATGGATCATAGATTTGATGTTAGTAATGTAGTGTTTCTAAAAGTTATAAAATCTACACATACACTCATGTAGGATGATGATTTAAACATGATTTGTGAAGGTAACTTGAATATGCTAAAAAGTAGTTTTGATCATCATAAAATGATCATCTAAAGTCTAATATAAGTTGGAATATGTTAGAAAATCATAAATGTAGAAGTTACATATTTAAAGTCTACTCACTTGGATGAGTGAAATTTGGATATGTTGGACAAATGCACTAATCACACATATTAGTAGCCTTAGTGATGGAATATAAGACTATTAAAAGTGGTATGATGTAAAAATAATCTAACATTAAGAAGATGATTCTTCAAAGTCCACTAATTTGGGAAAGAAAATGCTAACTTTGGAAGTTAGGATGGAAAAATACAACATTTGTAAGTTAAGGGACTAATGTTGTAACTTTGAAAGTTGAGGGACTAAAATAGATATTTTAGAAACTTTGATCCAAAAATGCAACAATGGAAAGTTTGGTGTCAAAAGCATAAATAACAATTTTCCAAGGTTGGTTTGGTAAAACACTAGTAAACTACTTGTGTATTTTGTATAAAAAGTGTATTTTTATAAAAATGGAAGTTTATAAAAATATGGACTTGTATTAACATAAGGGTTTTATAAAAATAGAGGTTTTTATAAAAATGTTGAACAAGATTAAAAACTTGGGAAAACTTATACAAAAATGAACACTTTTGTATAAATGGAAATATAAAAGTGTTGGAAACATTTTTGTATATAAGTTAACAAGTTTGGGTTAAAAATACAAAAGTATATTTTTGAACCTTTCAAGTAATATGTGTTGAGGAATTAGAAATATAAATAATATTTCTATAAAACGCATATTGGGAAAAACTTGGAAAAATTAACTATCGGACTTAGATACGTAAACTAACTATAACGGATAACGGACAAACAAATGCCATTGCGGCAAGATTAGAATATATATTTTAAGGAAGTATAATATATATAACTTGGGTGAAAATTATATGACACTTTCCTAAGTGTTGGAGAAAATATTCGTGGGAGAAAACATAACGTAAATGATTAAAACGTATATCTACTTAATGGGAAATTAAATATGCGGGAAGGAAAACCGAGACGAGTAGACAAGATATATATATATATGTGTGTATACCGAACCGACGAGATCCTAGTATATTTATTTGAATGGGAAAATAAATATACGGAATGGCAAGTCGAGTCGGGCGTTAAGAATATACTACCGAACGACAAGACCTTAGCATATCTATTTGAATGGGAAAATAAATATGCGGCAAAGTGAGTCGGGTCGAGTGTTAAGAATATATTATACTGAACGATGCGATCTTAAGTATAATTACTTGAATGGGAAAATAATTATACGTTAGGTGAAGTCGAATCGAGGATAATAATATACAAGTTAAAAGGATATTAACGAGAATAATATATAACTTGTAAGAAAAGGGTAATCTATCGCCAACGAACCTAGGATACGCGTTTAATTAAACGGGAATTTGAATAAATCGTGGTCGGGGAGTTGGGTGTACAACTTGCCAAGGCACATGCACTATAGGTATAGTGGCTTATACGTCTGGGACGTTTGTAGGTGCGTGACCACAAATTTGCTATCCTTCCTTTTGAGCCGAGCACAGATTCAGGTGAGTCTCACGGCCCCATTTTAAACTATTTTACGTTTTTCGGGGGAAAGATATGTTAGGGAAAATGTTTGACGGGATAGTTACTTGAGTTGTGATCGCCACTCGGGGTTGAGACCTCACTTCTATAATCATTAATTCAGGGAAATGAAACCGAAGGAATATTTGAATAGTACTATTGGTGCCTGACAAGGCCCACCCCTAATCGATTGCGTTGATTATGCATCGGCGTATGCCTGGGGTGCACGCATTCTGAAATCAAGTCGTAGGATACCGAGTAACGACTTGGAGCGGGGCATTATTATTTGTCTTGGTTTGGTTATAGGCTCAAGTAGAATTGTAGGAACTTGCAACTCCTATAAATTGTCGTAACATGGTATTTCCCAAGAATTAAAGTTTTGGAAACTAAAACCTGTGAACTCACCAATATTTATATATTGACGAATTTTAAACATATCTTTCAGGTAATTGATTGAAGATGGACAACATGGCAAGCTGGGTCAGGGGAATCTCTCAACTGGGCGTCGGGTGTTTTGAAGGGGTTTCACCTTTATTTCCCAAGGATTTGGGATATATTTGAGAAACCTCCTTACTTGTATTAAAAACAATTTCGTTTATGTGTAAACGTAAAACATGGTTTTTGACGCCTTAATAAATGACCCATTTTCTTAATTACTTATGATTTGCGTTAACCTTGACTTTGTACGCTGTAACCGTCGCGCCACGTGTTTCCGCCATTGGCGTGGTGTGACACTGCTAGACCTCCTAGTTGAAACCTTTGACGAACTGGCATTAGAAAAACCTTTGACATTAGGGACGGCAACATAGTTAGTCCCATCATACCTTCCCTTCTCATACTTTGTCAAGGCATCCTCACCCTCTGCTGCTTCAGCATCTTTGAAGACAACCCCCGAAGCATCATCTTGTTTAATAAAGTCAAGAGCCGACATAACTACAATAAAAGAAAACAGAACATATAAGCAAAGGAGACAAAAAGGGAAGTAACCAACAAAAAGCAAAAGGTTCATACCCCGATCACCCTTCATCACTACAGGATCTCTACCCGGTTTGTCCCAACAGGTGCTAATACCACACAACACTAAGAAAGGCTCACCAAATGGACGAAGCCTTGAAGGACATACTCTAAGAGCTGTTAAAAAGCTATGATCTAACTCAGATTCTGAAGGCTCCCCTTCATTAAGAATGGCATCAGTATGTCTCCACACAGGTTTATAAGGAAAAATAGAGTCAGAAACCCAAAAGATTCTAGTTTTCCATTGACCGACGGTTGTAACATGGGAAGAAAGCAAGTTAGTTTCTACTGACAATCCCTCAAAGGTGAACCAGTCACCATTCTTAGCAAGACGGAAGAACCGCCTGAACATTAACAGAGTAGGATCATACCCTAACGCTCTACACAGGCATTCAAAATGCATAATACGGCCAACGCCATGGGGATGAATCTGACCAAGAGAAACCCTATAATACTCGAGAACATTCAATAAAAATATGGAGAATGGATGACGAAGGTTTGAGAACTCAAAATGTTGACAATACAGAGCAATAGACCCGGACGGACAGTCAGATACAGCAAGTTTCTTACCCGGAGCAACGGGATTAAACGACAAATCTATGTCTCATTCATCACAAAACGCCTCCACCTCCTTTTGAGAAAGAGAGGAAACAGTGATGGTCATGTCTTTTTTAGCGCTCATAGTGCTTCAAAGGATGATCGGAAAACAAAAATAAAGGAAGAAGACAAACCTGCTTTGATCGGATGAACGAAACCCTAATCAGATGGATGAATGATAGAGAGGAAATGTTGAAGAAAGAAAAAAAGTAAAGTAAAAAATGGTGAATTCAGAAGGTTAAAAAAGAAAAAAATAAACGGTTATTTAATTCAAAAGCAAACTGCAATTATGACATGCAGTAAAAAACAGCTATGCGACTGCCACATGTCACATCAGCAGTCTAATCATAATTAAAACTGCTAAGTAATAACCGCCCAAAACACAGCGAAGCATTGAACCCTTCAAGCAAAAGCCAGACTAAGCAAACAGTCAGAAGCTTTCAAGCTACGCCACCAAACCTCCTGACTTGGGGGGCTGATGACGTGGGTAGCCCAAAGCAAAAATAATAAACAATATTACAGAACAATGCTTAAAGGGTTGAAAGCTTCAACGGTTCAAAAGGCAGGAGTATCCTAAGTCAAAAAGATGACTTGTCCTATCACCTTTTCATCGAGTAACACAACCAGCTGCTGATGGAGTAACAGCACCAAATAGACCACAGGTCAATAGCCATCGCCGGCTATTAGTGGATTGTCCTTTTGTTGCAACAAGGTCCAAGATAATATGTTTTCCTCTAATAGAGAGTCCTCCCCTCTATAAATCAGACTTGTCTTCATAGATCTGATCACACAATCTCACATCACTTACACTCTCTACTTCTTATTCCTTTGGTCCTCACACGTGGAGAGAATATTTCTCTTCACTCGGATCCTTAGAACAGCCTTTTCTGGTTTCGAGTACATCTCAAACCAGAAATTAAAAGCATTAGCAACAATAAAATTATCTTGAACCTCCTTCTACGTAGAAGGACACCACGACCCGCGTTAGGCAGATCGGAACCCTTGAACCCCTGAACCCTTCCTGTGACTCAGAACCAACGTTAGGCAGTTATTTGTTGTAGCAACAGCTGTAGTTAATGTCATTATCGTAACAGGGTAAAAAACTAGTTTATTACAATGGACAATGAGAAGTATCCTTTCAACATTAATGTGTGTGTCAAGATATACAAGTCACGTTGTGTAACAGTTTGAAACATGTTAGTGTTTAAATGAATCACAAGTCAAAATGGGTGTCGACCATCAGCTATATCTTCTATTATATAATTTATCTAACATGTATTTAAATAGCCATATTAATGTATCTATTCAATAAACTTAAATTTGAAAATGTATTTAAATAGCCATATTAATGTATCTATTCAATAAACTTAGATGTTTTATTTTTATTTTTATACATATATTTATAATTATAATTTTTATCATAAGTTAACGTGTTAGACTTTATTAAATACATCTCAAATGTGTTGGAGATATATTCATGTTAAGGCCAAATTAGTGGATAAGTGCGTAACAAGTAAAGGTTGTTTTTACTTTTTAGTGGTGTTTGGATTATATTATAAAGCCTTTTAGGTTACTTTTCTTAAAATAGAAAAAAATGTTTGTATTAAGCAATTTTTTCATCATACTTCATAAGATTCAAAACAAAATGTTATATATTGAATACATAAATAGGGTTGGGTTATTCTACAAAGGCTACAAAAAATGAGAAGGGTGAGAAGGATATAAAAAACACAATAGATCATCAAATATGACACAATGAGCCACAAAATATAACACAGTGCCAAAAAATATAACACAATGTTGAAAAAAAAAGACACAATGAATTGAAAAAATGACATAACGATGAAAATAAGAAAAAGACACAATGGTACATAAAAGACACAATGATATAACGCATATTCTAAAAACTACAAGCTAAAACCCCCAAAAAACGAAGACCTAAAAACTAACGACGTAGGGTTCGATAAGACGATTCCAATGCCGCTTGAATGAGTTCAATCGGAGTCCGTTTGATACCCTTCCTACGACTTCTTATTTTTCTTTCACTGTGTATTTGATTCTAACCCTACATAAATAATCAAATATGTAACCATTAAACCATGCACTTTTTAGTCTTTTGATCCACAAGCATTACCAAACATCAAAAACAACTAATTAGTTATTACTTTTAGATTTAAAACAAGTCAATTCAAGCATTATTCCATGTGTATTAAGCATTAATGAAGGTAAGTTGTTTCAAATAAGTTATTTCAGACATATCCATTAAGTTCAATAGCTTATCCACGATAGTTGAACCAAGTTGCTTGACGTGTTACTTTTTTTTTTTTCAACGGTGACTTTCTTTTAACTGTGTGGCAGAAATCATTACACCTGCCTCTTGGCAGGCTTGACGTGTAACTGATATTTAGCATACACTAAAATATAGATCCAAAGATAATACAATTTAATATATTATTACATTCCACATTTGAACGATATATAAATGGCAACTTAGAAAACAAACAATTTATTTGTGATTATATCACTAGTAAAAATACGTGAATGAATTGAAAGTATGCATGTGCTTGCTCCTCAAATGCAAATGCAAAGGTGAGTCATCAATTAAATTTTGTCTATAAATGACATTTGCTTTCCATTGCCAGTCTAGTGGCATTTCTGTTCATATATGAATAGGGACAATAAATAATAGACGGTGTCCTCTAATCCCATATTACCAACAATGCACGGTGTTTGATGCAGATTAAAAATATTAATCTGAATTTAATTATATTTATTAAACTTTATCAAGCATCTTTGAGTAGAAACATATATTTAACTTATTGCGTGTTGCCGTGTTGTACGTTAGGATATTGGCTTAAACTTCAGCAAGTGCAATTGGTAATTCAACATGTGTTTCAAGAGGAGTGTGCTTTTGGTACAAAAGTCACATGTAAAATGGTATAGGCAGGGCGGACCTACGTACATGCCAATGGGGCGGGCGCCCCCTTGAAAGAAAAAGAATTTAGTGTAACTTTTAGACAAAAATCTCGATCGCTCCCCTTAAAAGTTCGACTAAACCTCCAATCGCCCCCTTAGAAAATAAATCCTAGGTCCACCACTTGGTATAAGTTGAAACATATGTGATGCTTTTTCTTAATGTTTCAACACATGGTGTAGTTGCAATTGTATAACATATTAATTGATGTTCACCTTCGTTTCATAAGGTACTCCATCAAAGTGTTCCTGTCTAAAGCCCTAATGTATTAATGAAATGTTGTAACACTTAAAATACTTGGAATAAGGCAATTCTACATATACCAAGGCAAAACTTTATGTTTGTTCATTGGTGTTGACACATCATATAAAAACTATAAATTCATCAATGTGCATGTTTGAGTTTTTTGATGAAATAATGTTTTTTCCCAAACTTTTTGTGACTTTGATTGTTGTCAGACTTTAAATTGTGAAAAAGGGACTTCCGCAATCTAAGATTGCGGAAGTGGTTAACATGGCAATGTGACTCAGCAAAAAGCAACGACGATGGCACAAAAACTTTTGTCCACACTTTCCACATTTGAAGAAGCTTTTGTCCAACTCATTGTACATGTCATCACTTCCACAATCTTAGATTGCGGAAGTCCCAAAAACACAAATTCAAGTCTGACAACTGCCAAAGGCACAAAAACTTTGAAAAAATACACTAATTCATCAAAAAACTCGTGCAAGTTTAGGGAAGCTAACTTAATGGGAAGTGTAGAACGTGTGTCAATAACGTTGGGCTTGCCCTTAACCAAATTTTTGTACCTTTAAATTTAATATTTATATTGTCAAGAAAATATATTTCAATATGATCAACATGGCCATTCAGCTAAATTCGAAGACGTAATTTGAAGATAGAGTTGACGCAATTAGTACAATCAGAATTCCGACTATAGATCAACACGAGAATACTTGGTTTGAATATTGACAAATAACCTGGTTGGCTTATCTATTCAACAAGAGGTAAGGATGGCGTACGACCGATAATACATTTATTTACTCTATCCTATTTGGAAATGTCGGTGTGGTTTCCTATCGAAAAATCCAACCCCCAACTTTACGATTTGTCATGTTTAGCCTCTTTACTTGAAAAAAAAAACAATTTTTACGTGTGAATTTTTATATATTTTTTGTCGGTATAAATACGAGTCTGTCTACGTTTCCGCTTAAACTTTTATTATTTGGAAAATTTCGTGTTTACCCCTGTTTGTACCTTACATGAAAAAAAAATATATTTTACGTGCGAATTTTTAAGTATGTATCGTTACAAACATGAGGTTGTCTATGTTTTGACTTACTTTGTTTTTCTTTTGGAAGATTTTGAGTTTACGTCTTTTCGTACATTTACTTGGGCAAAAACAATTTACATGCGAATTTTTATATAAGAGTTGGTCTACGTTTCGACTTAATCTTCTTTTTTCTTTTGAAAAACGAGTAATGTCATATATAATATGTTTTCGTACTTATTTTATGTGCGTTTCCAGTTGGACCACGTTTCAACATAGATTTTGTTCCGAACCGAGTTCAAAGCATTTTGTTTTTACATTTTTAGTAATTGTATTTTACGCATTGTGTTTTAGGAATTGTGTGTAGCGCATTGTGTCTTAAGCATTGTGTTTTCCCCTTTGTGTGTTACTGCACCGTTCGACCCGCTTTGCGCAGCCGCAACACACGGCGTATTTATCAAAGATCTGTCATTTTAATCATCTTGATGCATACGTGGGTCTAAAGTCTACTACTACACCTTTTCAGTTAAAAAACGACGCTTTTTTTTTACTAAGAAGAAAGATAAAATAAAAAAAAAGGCATTATGTCTGTTGAAAACATGTATGCACAATATACGTTGGGTGAGAAAAAAACCTGACCGATGTTGGCAACAACGTTTAACATTTTAACTAATATGAAAATGTTGTGGTTTGTAGATATGTTTCAAAATTGTTTTAACAACATAACACATGCCCAAAAATCGAAAATAGAGTGAATAGCGAATTATTTATATTAAATTATTGGATAGGTACAACCAATCAATTCTAACTAAAAGCGATGAAAATAGAAAAATTTTCATCTATACTATATTATAAAGCATTTGACAAGGACTTCTTAAAATTTAAGAGGTACAAGTTAATTTGCTTATGATACAACACACAATGCACATAATAACTACATTTTAAGGGCAAATTAGTCTTTAAAGCATCATATTTAATATTCTAAATGAAATCAAGAGTCATGTTTATGATAGGTCATGACATTTATTTCTACAAAACATATTAAATACAAAACATGTAAAAAAGAATTTTCATAATGTTACATGTTTTATTATAATCTTTTATATACAATTAGTTACTTTATAAAAGTTAGTTAATCTATTATTATTCATAACAATGTTACTAAACTTTTAGGTATTTGAGTCGTTTAGAAAATATCTACTGCATGAATAACTTGGCATATTGAAAGCAAAATCGAGCTTACCCTACTAAACAACGTAAAATTATCTTGTGTTAGAAGAAAGTGAAAAGAGAAGTTCTTTATTGGTGATATTTTTATATACGTTTCAATGTAAGCTTCGTTTAAAACAAAATTGCATGTGATAATGTACAAGTCATCTAAGTAGAGGCGGACAAGTCTTCAAAGTGTTTTTTAGTTTTTTATTTCCCTTTTTATGTGAATTTGTTACGGTTTCGACTTAGTAGCTTTTTCTATGATGATTTTTAACTTTTTATTATTTTTTTAATATGGAAAGTTAACTCGCGGCCATGCATGTGCGTGATTTAACGTTTTTATCATCTATTTTTTGTTTTGTTTAACTGTCCCGCCGCAACGCGCGGGTTTCTCACTAGTCATAATAAAAGCATGATCTTTCTTTCTAGGACGGGGATAAAAAGAAAATTGTTTTCTTACATTATACTATTTTAAAATTCCCTACAATGATCCACTTCCATTTGATTGACGGACCGAGTATTAAACACATATAATGCGTCTCAGTTAAGCAAAAAATAGCTAGTTTTTTTTTAACGTCCAACGAATCAATTTTCGAGCACTCCCGGGAACTCTTTTGGCGAATCAGGTATTCGAGAGTACCCGGGTCACCAATTGCCACCAATTCCCGGGAAAACCCGACCACTCACCCGCCCGAAGGCACGATGGTGAAATAATCGGTAAAACCGGTCAGGATCAGGACTCGAACCCAAGCCAATGGCCGGGTCATCCCTCATTTCCCCTCCACCAATGTCCTCCAAATGTAGCTAGTGAGAATTGAACCCAAGCCTCCCATAAAAAATTTAGGCCCTCAACCAACTGGGCTACAAGTGTTGGTGCAAGAAAAATAACTAGCAAAAAATAGCAAAAAATAGCAGTTATACACCATATTTTCTAGTTATCAAATGATTAAAAAGAGTTAAATATTAACATAATAATTTATTACACACTAGTTCTATATAGAATGAGATGAACTGAACAAAACTGACGCCTGTTCCACAAAATTTGCTAATCATTCATGTGCTGGATGAATTATATTTTATTTTATGTTATAAGTTGACAAATAAATTGATTATATATATCCGTTAAAAAAAATTGATTATATATATACGGAGTATTTTTTAAGTTGCCCCACTTGGTGGAAGAAAATATTAAATCCTAAGCAATAAATAAACTAGAAGTATTTGTTTTAGTGCAAAGTGTTGGAAATTGATTGAATATTTATGTTGATGCACCCTTGTTTTGAGTGAGTTACAAATAAATATGCCAGAAGTTGCGATCTTAGTCAACTAGGTTTCATTTTGTGATTGCGGCCTCTAAAATTAGAAATTTATTAATCTTATGATGTCTACATCAGGTTGTATTTAGGCTATGGGGTGTGGAGACATGAAAATGTTCATGTCTTCATGCCACCTAGGATGCCACATAGGATAGAGTAAACACAAAACAAAATGAGTGGAGACATAGAAGACACATTTATTATTAATAATATTAAAGGTAATAAAAGTAATAATATTAAATGTTTGATTGGTGGGATAAAATAAAAAAAAAAGAAAGGAAATTACCTAATTGGTCCGTCTATTTCGTCTTGCATGGAACGGGAGGGACGGAGGGAAGTGGGACGGGGGTGTGAGGGGTGGTGTAGCATGTCTTGGACATGGAAAAAGTGTAGGACGGGGGGAGGTTGGCGTCTGTACACCCCATGGCCTTATAATTTATCTCCGAAACAGACAACGTGAAATACCCAAAAAGGATTTTCAGGTTTAAGACATTACATGTTTTTGTGGGTATGAAACAAATATGGTATTAACTATACCGAATTTAATTACCTAAAACATAAATTGTCCTGTGACAGAACCATACCTCTTTTATCAACAATTTTTTACTTTTTATATTTCTAATTTAATCGGGTAAGAAATTATTTTAGAATCTCAGCTGATAATTTTTAACAAACTAACTAGCATACTGGACGCCTGATAGATACTTACCCAACACATATCTGACGTGTATTAGCCTAGACATGAAACACAATTTTTATAGTCGTATATGAAACTGATATTATTAATAGTCGCCCCATTGCCACCCCTACTAGAATTATTCATTTAGACTCAAAGAGACACATTTTGTTTATAAGATCTTTGCAATTTTCATTAAAACAAAATACGGAAGTTACATCATAATAGCAGGTAGACGGACAACAAGCTGCGCCGCCACCCCTTTTTGAATTGCAAACCCTAGTCTACTAAAGACAAAACCTTGCCCCCTGGGGATGAAACATTGCTGTGGACAACCCGTTGGACCCTGGTCAAGAAACGAATAGCCAGGGGCGGACCTAGTCAAGGACTAGGGGCCGCGCCCGTTGCTCCTGAAAAACGCCCGCGTAGTGGAAAAAAATTTTTTTTTTTACGATTTTTCAAAAACGTTACTACTGAAATAGAATTTACGTTGCTACTAGAATTTAATAAACGTTACTACTAAACGAAATTATACGTTACCACGTTACGTTACTCGAAAAAATATTTACCGAACTCGACTAATGATAACTAATCTAATACCTAACTAATCTAATACTAAGTTACTAACCCAATAGGCCAATAGTCCAAAAACCAAAGCCCACCCTTTTCCCTAACCCAAGCCCAAAAACCAAAGCCCACCCATATCAATCATTTAGTGGATTTGTGAAAAAAAAAATTAAAACATCCCAGCAGCAGCAGAGCTCGACAACAGCAGACAAGGAAGAAAAGTTTCAACCAAACCCTAACCCAACCCAGCTGCTCCCCAGCCCTCCGCCGCCTGTCAGCCTCCGGCCCTCCGCCGCCTGTCACCGGCTCCGCCTGTCTGCTGTCCTGCAGCGGCTGCAGTAAGGGTTTTTTTTTTTTTTTTTAACTTATTGTGTTAATTAGCTTTATTATCTAGTTATTTACATATAGTTGAATGTTGATTATGTGTTTTAGGTTGAATGCTTGATTAGTTGATTGTTATAATTGATTATATTGTCTTTGAATCTTTGATTAATTGATTAGGTTTGCGATTATAAAGATGAAACCACGTTCTAATACTAAACAAGCACTTATTAGCAATTTGTTTAAAAGAAAAGCCCCCGGAAATTCTGAAATTGGTTCAAGTAATTCGCCAAATATTGAAAATAAGGATGATGATGATGTTGGTAATAATGATAACGATTTGCAAACGGATGATGATGTTGCTAATAATGTTGCTAACGATATGCAAACGGATGATGATGATGCTACAACTTCAATTCCAGTTGTTCCTAATCATTCGGCTTCATTCGCGAGGTCATATATAGATTTGAATGATCTTCCTTCAGATCCCGCTGATAGACCACCCATTTATAGCTATCACCCTAATCAAATAGATGACATAAGAAGAGCATATCTTGTGAAGAAGGCTTTTCAACCACGAGGTCATCAATTTAAATGGACACAATATGGTAAGGAACGGAGACGATTCAACATAAAATGGTTTGAACAGTATGATTGGTTAGAGTATAGCCCTACAAAAGATAAAGCATATTGCTTACATTGTTACTTGTTTAGTAATAGTGTTGGTAATCAAGGTGGAAGAGATACTTTCACAAGTGGAGGCTTTTCTTATTGGGCTAAACCGAAGGCCTTTAAAGATCATGTTGGGTTACAAAATAGTTTACATAATAAGGCGAGGCAAAAATGTGACAATCTTATGAACCAAAAGGGATCATTTCATGCACAAGTCAAGAAGCATACCGAGGAAGAAAAGATTGCAAATCGGTATCGATTGATGGGTTCTGTTCGTAGTGCTGGATTTTTATTGCAAAACTCTTTACCATTTCGTGGCCACGATGAATCGGAAACATCTAGCGAGCATTGAATAATTTAAGACAACACGGGTTTGATGGAATGTTGGCAAAGGTGACATCTTTTTGTGAAAAAAATAAGATTGAGATGGTAGAAATGTCGGAAAGTTATGGTAATCAAAGAAACCGTAAGAATGTCGTTACTAACCGGCATCATTTTGAAGTTGAAGTTTTTAATACGGTTTTGGATTTGCAAATTCAAGAACTTGAAAGTCGATTCAGTGAGGTATCAACAACTTTGATAGATAATATGTCGGGTTTAAATCCTTGTGATTCGTTTTCTAAGTTTGACATACCTAAGATCCTAGCATTTTGTGAGATGTATCCGAATGATTTTAGTGAAGAGGAAAGAGGATGCCTTTCGGGTGATCTTTCGGTATTTTATCACACATTAAAGGAAGATGAAAAATTTGCAAAACTAAATGGAATGTGTGATCTTGCTCGTGTAATGGTGGAAACCGAAAAACATAAAACTTTTCCTTTGGTTTATCGGGCGTTGAAGTTAGCATTAGTTTTGCCGGTTGCAACCGCAACCGTTGAGAGGTGTTTTTCTAAGATGAAGCTTATCAAGACGGATTTACGCAATAGAATGGGCGAGGACTATTTGAACAATGCTTTGATTTGCGCGGTTGAAAGAGACACTTTTGATAAAGTCAAAGAAGATGATGTAATGGCTCGATTTCAAGCTTTCAAGAACCGAAGAGGCGAAATCTATTAGGTATGTGTCTAAAATTATCTATTATCATGTTGTTATCTTTATTTCCTTTACATTGTATGAAACTATGGCGAAAATTTTTTTTTTTGAACGTTGCTACTGAAAAATATTTCTAGATCCGCCACTGCGAATAGCTTCTGGCGCCAGGGAGCCAAAGGTGTCGAAAGCCAGAGGGATATTGTAAATATTGCTTGAAGTTTTTTTAAAAAAAAATACACATGTTAATCCGTAAACTCGTGAGATTGACCTAAGATCAACACATGTTGGCAATTTGATTCGAAATTGACACAAACCCATAAATTTGTGTCAATTTTTTTGATGTTTTGAAAATTCTCACCCTATTTTCTTCTTATGGTTTAACCAAATTCTCATGAGATGTGATAAAATAAAACTGGAACAATATGTAAAAGAAAATATGTTACAAAGTTATTGCGTTAATTTCTCATAAGATTCGATCAAGGTCTTGAACTTTATAAAAGTTATTAATTTCTTGTGATGTTGTTTTGAAATATAAGACTGTTTTTAAAAGACGATAGCTCCTTTTCAAATTATTATAATTTAGATTTTTATCTGGTTCTACTTGACTTCTAGATAAACTATAAGAACAAGCTAGACTATAAATGAACCAATTACTTGACTAACAAGATAGTTCTTCTTTTTTTTTTTTCAAGGCAGTCATAGATTTTCGTGTGAATCTCTTTTTTTTTTTTTTTTTTTTTGACACAATTATACCTCAGCTTCATTCCAGGACAAAGAAAATTACATTAAGATAGCGGGCAAGCGGGCAACAAGCTGCGCCGCCACCCCTTTCTGGATAGCAAATCCTAATCTACTAAAAACATAACCATGTCCACCCGGAGCCGAGACACTACTGTGAATAACCCGCTGGACCCTGGTCAGGAAACGGGTAGCCTCCGGTGCCAATGAACCAAAGGTGTCAAAAGCCAAAGGTACAAAAACGTGTTGGTTCTCCTCGCAGGCTTTAGCATGTTTTTCTACCTTCTTTGCCTCTGCTTTTCGGACCGCTTGCCCTGCAACAAAGCCACTATCCCTCAACCCAACTAGGGGAGATACACCCGTCAGGTCAACACAAGCATGCTTCCCCCCGGACCACCCAAAGACAAGGAGATCTGCTGGTCGTAGGGTGGATCTCCCTTCTGCTGGATCCGAGAGGAAGTTTACAGGGGCCTCCTTCTTGGCTGAGATCCCAGCCCGTCTTAAAATGTCCCACAGAATGTCTCGAACCCAATCATGCCGATATTTAAAACCGGGCAACTCCTTACAATGGACCGCGTGTTCCCCGTATTCATCCAGGCAGGCCTTACGGCACATCGGACAGATGTCATCCTCCTGGTACATTGGGATCATCAGACGATATTTAAGAATGGCCCTGTATTCAATAGCGGACATGCTTTGGCCTAAACCTTCGATCGGGATAACAGTTAGGAAATCTTGGGCGTGGGGGGTTTGCAGGCATTCAATAACTGCCCTCTGACGAGGGGACAGACCAAAAACTTCACCCAGGTTCTGAGCGATTTTGCCATAAAGGGCATTCGCCAAAGTTTTCTGAGGCTTTGGGGGGGGGGGGGGGGGGGGGGGGGCGGTGTCCTTGTTAGAAAAACCGCCGATATCAAAACCTGGGAGATAGTCATTTAGCTTTTCGGTGTCCTGAATCTCTTTATTACAAATTCAGGATACCCACGTCTCATGGGCACCTAGTCCTCCAGGTCCACCAATTTAGGGAAAAGACGACCACTTATCTGGGCGAAAACACGATAGTGAATAATCAGTAAAACCTGGTATTCTTCAAGGCTCGAACTTGTGACCATTACACCTATCATTAGGCCTCCATACCACTCCACCAGAAAGTAGGTAGTACTAACAAGATAGTTCTACATAAAGTTAGATTACCCAAGCTAAAATGACACATTTTTTCTAGATCATTAAACGTTTTGGTTGTTATATCTTCGTTTAATATAAACACCAATTCTAACCAACTATTAAAAAAATGTAACTACATATAACACACTAGTCATAAATCTTAAAATATTAAATCCTAAACACCTCCTTAAAGCTATGCTAGTGTTGTGTCATCTTATACTAGGATGGCTTGGAGCACACCTAAAGCTGGATATAGCTCCGAAAAAACTCACTTTATATGGCTCGGTTTGAAACGAGCCAAGGCAGCCTGGCTCGAATTATTTTACTTATAATATATTTTATTTTATACACATAATATATTATAAAAAGTTGGTTATCGTTTACAGATATTTAAAAGTGTAGTTGAATATCTAGGGCATATTTGAGGGTTGGATTAGGATGCTAATAAACATATACTTTATTTCGTTGAAATTTGAAACTTATGTCGGCTTGTAATGTAATAGGTTTAACTTATTTTGGACACGTTATGTTGAACCACTGAATAATATTTAGACTATTGAATTTTGAAAGCAGTGTATTAAATTTTTACTTTAAATTCCAGCATAACCAAGATGAGCCGATTCAACTCGGTTGAGAACCAAGTCGAGCTTGAACTTAGATTTTCAGCTCGGTTTATAATCTAGAGGAGCCTGAGCTTGCCCTAGCTCGACCCAACTCAAGAATAACCTTATCTTATACTAGGTCAGCATATCATAAATGGGTTGACATCTTAATGATAGGGGTGTTCATGGTCTGGTTCTAATAAGTTGACGAAAACTTTGGCCTAAAAGGTTGCCTACAACTTTGAGAAACAATAAACCAACATAACAAACCATACATGATCGGTGAGTCAGGATAGTTTACACGGTTCGGTTCTTACACTTGTTTGAAACCGAACCGGATTGTGTGAGCCAATAAACTAACTTGTTTGGATCTTAAACTAGCTAAACCATGTGACATGCTTCAATTTGAATGATTCAATCTAACTTTAATGAACTTTAAACACCCCTTATACCATTCCACTTATGAGTTATGAGTATTGAATGACCATTTGTTATTTTTAGCATTCCATCAAGCAAAAGCACCTAAAAGAAACACATTTGAGTCTTTTCACAGATCCACTTTTCATTGGCTTGGGCTTTTATTTATACATCTCTCTTTAAAATTTAAAAATAAGTAAAAAAAAAAAAAAAAAAAAAAAAAAAAAAAAAAAACAACCACCACCTGGTAACTTCTTCATCTTTTCTTAAAAATTCCTCATATGTCTTGTACATTTAATGAGATACCAACCATCACATACAACCTCTCTTTACTAGTTCTCTGATCTATAACCTCCTCACTCTACTCTACTCTAGGGTTTCATTTTCACATATTTCCTCACTTTTACCCAACTTTTTTATGTTCCTAAATCACCCATCTTTTTCACAATTTGTCCATATTATTATTATTATTATTATTTGCTGTTTGTGGATCTCCTGTTTTTGGTAATTTCTTCCATCCCCTCTTTTTCTTGCTTATGTTAGTGATCAATTTAGGCCAAAAACACTGTCTTTTTCATCTAAGTTTTATTTTTTTATGTAAAAAAAAATTGAAGTTAAAATGGTTTCAAGATCCAATCCCTTCTTTTCTTGCTTATGTAAGTGATCAATTTAGCTAAAAAAAGATTGTCTTTTTCATCTGGGCTTCTTAAATTTGTAGCTAAAATGATGAATTTAGGTCAAAAAGATTATCTTTTTCATCTGGGGTTTTTAAAATTTGAAGTTAAATTGGTTTCAAGATTCAGTCCCCTCTTTTCTTGCTGATGTAAGTGATCATTTTAGGTAAAAAATGATTTTTTTTTCTTTTGGGTTTTTTTAAATTTGTAGTTAAAATGGTTTCAAGATTCAGTCCCCTTATTTCTTGCTTCTGTAATTGATGAATTAAGGTAAAAAAATATTATCTTTTTCATATTGGTTTTATAAATATAGTTAAAATGATAAATTTAGGTAAAAAAATTATCTTTTTCATATGGGCTTTATAAATTTGTAGTTATAATGATGAATTTAGGTAAAAAAAATATATCTTCTTCATATGGGCTTTATAAATTTGTAGTTATAATGATGAATTTAGGTAAAAAAGATTATTTTTTTCACCTGGGCTTTATAAATATGTAGTTATAATGATGAATTTAGGTAAAAAAGTTTTTTTTTTTTTTTCACCTGGGCTTTATAAATATGTAGTTATATAATGATGATTTAAGGTCAAAAAGATTATCTTTTTCATCTGGGTATTTTAAATTTGTAGTTAAAATGGTGTCAAGATCATACTCAAATTTGCTAGATCTCGCCTCCGGCGAGTTCCCGTCATCGTCGTTTACCCGTATGACCCGACAAATCCCCCGTATTATGACTGTTGCTGGAATAATCTCCGACATAGACGACGACCGGTCAGAAAGTGTATGCTCTGACATATCATCGTCCTCAGTCCAACACGACCGTTTAATAATAGTAGCCAACCAACTGCCAATCAAAGCTCACCGGAAAACAGATGGTTCTAGAGGTTACACATTCAGTTGGGATGAAAACTCACTTCTTTTGCAGTTAAAAGACGGTTTAGGCGATGAAGATATCGATGTTATTTATGTCGGTTGTTTGAAAGAAGAGATTCATCCAAACGAACAGGATGAAGTTTCTCAGACGCTTTTAGAAACTTTCAAATGTGTGCCTACTTTCTTGCCACCAGAGTTGTTTACTCGATTCTATCATGGATTTTGTAAGCAGCATCTGTGGCCTCTGTTTCATTACATGTTACCTTTGTCACCGGATCTTGGTGGTCGGTTTAATCGATCGTTATGGCAAGCTTATGTGTCTGTTAACAAGATTTTTGCTGATAGAATCATGGAAGTGATTAACCCGGAAGATGATTTTGTTTGGATACACGATTACCATCTCATGGTGTTGCCAACGTTTTTGAGAAAACGGTTCAATCGGGTTAAACTCGGGTTTTTCCTGCATAGCCCGTTTCCGTCGTCTGAGATTTATAAGACTTTGCCTGTTAGAGATGAGTTGCTTAGAGCTCTGTTGAATTCGGATTTAATCGGGTTCCATACGTTTGATTATGCACGGCATTTTCTTTCGTGTTGTAGTCGGTTGTTGGGGATTTCATATGAATCGAAGCGAGGGTATATAAGTTTGGAATATTACGGGCGGACTGTTACCATTAAGATTCTTCTGTTGGTATTCATATGAACCAACTTCAGTCTGTGTTGAACCTTCCGGAGACAGAATCGAAGGTTTCCGAGCTCGTTAACCAGTTTCAGAATCAGGGGAAAACGATGTTGTTGGGTGTCGATGATCTTGATATATTTAAAGGTATTAGCTTGAAGCTGCTAGCGATGGAACAGCTGCTGATTCAGCATCCTGAGTGGCAAGGAAAAGTCGTGTTAGTACAGATAGCGAATCCGGCCAGAGGAACTGGAAAAGATGTAAAAGAAGTCAAAACCGAGAGTTACTCGACAGTGAAACGAATTAATGAGACATTTGGGAGGCCAGGATATGACCCTGTTATATTGATCGACGAGCCACTTAAGTTTTACGAACGTGTGGCGTATTACGTGGCGGCAGAATGTTGTTTAGTGACAGCTGTGAGAGACGGGATGAACCTTATACCTTATGAATACGTCATCAGCCGTCAAGGAAACGAGCGGCTGGATATGGTCCTAGGTTTAGAACCTTCTACACCAAAGAAAAGCATGTTGGTTGTTTCTGAGTTCATAGGTTGTTCACCATCTTTAAGTGGCGCGATTCGGGTCAACCCGTGGAACATTGACGCGGTGGCAGATGCAATGGATTGTGCATTGGAATTAAGCGAGGCCGAGAAGCAATTGAGACATGAAAAACATTATAAATATGTTAGTAGCCATGATGTCGGGTATTGGGCTCATAGTTTTTTCCAAGATTTAGAGAGAACGTGTAAAGATCATGTGAGAAGACGGTGTTGGGGGATTGGATTCGGGTTGAGTTTTAGAGTGGTTGCATTGGATTTAAACTTTCGGAAGCTAGCAATGGAACACATAGTTTCGGCTTATAAACGAACTACAACACGAGCTATACTTTTGGACTACGATGGTACTTTAATGCCTCAATCTTCAATCGATAAAAGCCCTAGTTCTAAAACAATCGAAATGCTCAACACTTTGTGTCGAGATAAAAACAATATGGTTTTCGTCGTGAGTGCCAAGAGCCGAGACACGCTTGCGGAATGGTTTGCCGACTGTGATAAGCTCGGGCTTGCAGCTGAGCATGGGTGTTTCCTTAGGTACTCGTGTTTTCTGTTTTATCATTTGTACTATAGGTGGCAAAATCGGTGGGTGGGTTGGGTAACGGGCCTAAATGGGTTTGGGTCAAAACGGCTAGTTTGTGTAATGGTCGAAACGGGCTTTTCATTGATCCAAAACCCTTTTTTTTTTTTTTTGCAAAAAAAAAATGTGTTATAATTAATTAGTATGTTAAAATACAGTTTTTTTTAAGAATGCTGTTAAATCATGCAAAATGGACCTTTTAACAAAAGTATAGGGACTTGAATCATGCCAAAAGCACCTTTTCATTAACCTTCAAAATTGTTCCAAAGATTTAATTCTGAAAATGGACTTTTATGTTAGAAACACAATGCTGACTTAATCCCAAGTTTTTTTTTTTTTTTTTAAATTTTTTTTAATTTTTTTAAGGGATTAATAATATAAAAATAAAGTCTAAAAGATTATATTCATAAAAAATCCATAGGTTTTTTTTTCCTTCTTTTTTGACAAATAATATTGTTAAAAAGGATTTATTTTTATGGATTTAAAGTGAACAAATCACTTGCATGATCATGTTTTAGGTAACATGTCTACATAAGTGTTCATGTCAGACGATTTTCTGTTTCAAAGCCATGAAACATTTGAGATTAGTTCGCATATTTGGTTTATGTCCGTGTATCATCCATGAAAGTATCGAAATGTACAAACCTGACCAACTTGTTACTTGTCCTTTTCTTGCACGGAGATTTGTCGCGTATCTACTTTTTTTTTTTTTTTTTTTTTTCTTCTGGGTATCTACTTTATTTTCGTATCCACTTTATTTTTTGAAAAATTGGGTCAAGTTTGTACTTTGCAAGACATTTCCAATGATACATGGGCATATAGTAGATAGGATAAATTTGTTTGCGTATTTCATGGCTATAGAGGTATAATATGGTTGACATGCGCCTACTCATGTAAAAGTGAACCAAAAGAATGTTCACATTGTGATTATCTCGACTCGGGGGGGGGGGGGGGGGGGGTGCAAGGGGTTGTTTTCAGTAGACTAGGGTTCGCTATACAGAAAGGGGTGGCGGCACAGCTTGTTGCCCGTCTGCCCTCTATTTTGATGTAATGTTCGTTGTTATGGAATGAAATGCATATTGACTTGAATTTTTTTTTTTAGAATACGACTTTTGACCCGTTTGATTCATTCTCTTTTAATATCATCTAAAACCTTACCTGTTATAAGAGTCGAAAGATAACCTGGAGCAATTTAGAATGAACGGGTCAAATTTGCAAGCTACCATTTACATTTTGTGTGTTAACGCAGGCTGAAGCGTGACGACGAATGGGAAACCTGTGTACAAATTGAAGAATGTGGGTGGAAACAGAACGCCCGACCTGTTATGACTCTATATACCGAGACCACTGATGGGTCAACCATTGAAGATAAAGAAACCGCCATGGTCTGGTCTTATGAAGATGCCGACCCTGATTTTGGATCTTGTCAAGCCAAAGAGCTTCTTGATCATCTCGAAAGTGTGCTTGCAAACGAGCCCGTTACCGTTAAAAGAGGGCAGAGTTGCGTCGAGGTCAAACCTCAGGTACGAGTTGAATACTTTTAGTCAAATGAATAATACTCTATTTTGAGTATATAAACACCATATGTTAAATGCGTGTGCAGGGCGTAAGCAAGGGGTTGGTGGTAAAACGACTGTTGACCACAATGCACGACAGAGGAATGGTTCCTGATTTCGTGTTGTGTATAGGCGATGACAGGTCGGATGAAGATATGTTTGAAGTGATCACTAGTTCTGTAGCTTCAGGGGAATTGATTTCTCCGAAAGCTGAGATTTTTGCGTGTACGGTTGGGAATAAACCGAGTAAGGCTAAGTATTATCTTGATGACACGGTAGAGATTGGTCGATTGATGCAAGGATTGGCTTCGGTCTCCGAACAATCGGTCAATGTTTTTGCTTTTGAGTGAAGTGATGGGGAGTTTACACATGTAGGAAGTATGTACATATTTCTATGTTATGTTGTTTGTGTTGTAATTTAAATGGGACAATGGTGATTTGCCCTCAAAATGTTGTTGATAAGAGTTGAAATCATGTTAGCAAAATGATATTTAAAAGTATTTTTGTTCTTAATTTGTTATTTACTTGGTGTTTACTTTTAGTAGTTATACGTACTCAGGTGAGAGTATGAAGTGTAGACGTTCGTATGAAATCTTCGTCTTTGTGAGATAAGTCGAGATTTCCCCAACTATTGTTACGCTTTACATGGTATCAAGATTTTTATCGTGGATTCTGGTGTTGAAGTTGAATATCGTGAGGTAAATGGAAATTGGCTACTATTATCTACTGTGACAATGTCATCCATCGTATATTGGGATGGGATTGGTATTCATTTTGTTCGGGGAAAGTTCGCGATAGGTCAACTTCGAGTCTCATATGATCTATCTATCCGATTCTTGATACACCGAAAAGCTTGTGAAAGGTCAAAAGAGGGTCATGCCTTGAAGAATAGACCCTAACCATGTTTAAAGCCCCAATATAGTTGGAGGAGAACAAGTGGTCCTTAGGCTAGACCACAACAATAACAATAACAATGCAAAATATCTTGCGGGTATCACTCCATGGATTTTCACAAGTTGGTTACAATGTCATTAATCTTCTAGGAGTTATGTATTTAACTTATATATAGACCAAGGACCACCTCTTAGGTTTGATCTATGATCTCTAAGTATTCCTCCTATATTTGCTTTTCGGTTCGAGAGTTAATGGTGATTCACAAACATGCAGGAGTTTCCAGAGTAAAGGGAAAAGTTCTTAGAGGATTAATTATTGTGGCTTGTTGGAGAATGTGGAAGGCGAGAAACGAACAAATTTTCTCACATCGGTTATGCAATTAGTGTGGAGATCATTTCAGCGGTCAAATCGATTGGTTTTTTGTGGTTTAAAAAGACGTCTGACTGTAAAGATATAGATTGGGATAATTGGTGTAGTTTTAACATGATGTAATTGGTGTTTGGGGTTGGCATTCCTGTTTCTTCTCAAAACAGGTCGCCTGTTTTTTGAGATTTTTTAATGAAATTGATCCTTCAAAATAATAATAATAATAATAATAATAATAATAATAATAATAATAATAATAATAATAATAATAATAATAATAATAATAATAATAATAATACCTAGAGTAGTAAACGAGCTTAGCTGACTTCAAGTTCGTCTTGTTTAATTTGTGAGAGCTCAAGCTTAACTAGTTTCTAGCTCTATTTTTCAAGATAGGACTCAACTCGTTTATAAATTCCCAAGTTCGACTCGTTAAAATATTTTTAAGCTTAAGTTCGGCTTGTTTACCGTATAAATTACATTCAAAACAATAACACCAAGCCTTAACACCCCTTCTTGTCTACAATGACACCAAAGTCCCTTAACTTCTACATCTCCACTCTCCAATCACTAACCTCCATTAACCATCTCCATCAACTCCATGCACATATCCTCAAAACCCATCTTTCCCATAACATTTTCCTATTAACCCGTGTAGCACACGCGTACATAAACTTCGGTTACCCAACCGTTGCACAACGGTTCATTGTCAGCATTATAAACAACCCACCTTTATTTTTATGGAACGAGACCATCAAATGTTATTCTCAAAATGGTTGTTACAAACAATCCATCAATCTTTATTATCATATGCTCCGTAACGGCCATAAACCCAATGCCTTCACCTTTACTTTCGTTTTAACCGCTTGTGCTAGGTTAAAATCAGTTTTAGATGGAATGATTGTTCATAACAATGTTTTGGTATATGGGTTTGAGTTTAATGAGTTTGTTGTTACTGGGTTGATTGATTTTTATTCGAAATGTGGGGAATTGGGTTTCGCACGCCAAGTGTTTGATGAAATGCCGGTGAGAAGAACCGCCAGCTGTAACGCGTTAATGGCGGGGTTTGTGTTGGGGGAAATGTTTGAGGATGTTTTGTGTCTTTTTAATGAGATGAATAAGATGGGAATTGATGGGGATGGGATGACTATGGTTAGTGTGTTGCAGGCGTGCGCATATTTGGGCGCGTTGCAACAGGGGAGATGGGCGCATGATTATGTTGTTAGGAATGGAATGGGGATTAATGTTTATGTAGGTGCAGCTTTGATTAATATGTATGCTAGGTGTGGTAGCATAGAAGAGGCTCGTCGAGTTTTTGATAAAATGGCGCAGAAAGATGTTGTTGCTTGGACCGCGATAATATGTGGGTATGGAATGCATGGTCTTGCGCGTCTTTCAGAAGATCTTTTTGTTCAAATGGTAAGCGATGGGTTGAAACCCGACGCTGTGACGTTTGTTGGGGTTTTGGCAGGTTTTAGTCATAATGGTATGGTTGAAAAAGGATGGTGTTATTTTAACAAAATGTCGAATGAGTTTGGTGTGAAACCGGCTTTAGAACATTATAGTTGTATGGTTGACATGCTTGGTAGGGCTGGTAAGTTAAAAGAAGCCGAAGAACTTATAAGAAATATGCGTATAAAACCTGATTCTAAGATATGGGGCGGTCTGTTAAACGCGTGCAAGATTCATAAAAACTACGAAATGGCCGAAAGAGTTGTGGCCGAGATTTTAAAACTGGATCCAACTAATGCAGGATGGCATGTACTTATGTCAAACATCTATGCAACTTCTGGAAAATGGGACCAAGTAGCCGTAATGAGACGGAATATGAAAGAAAAAAAGTTGGAAAAATCGCCGGGTTGGAGCTCAATTGAAGTTGCAGGCCAAATCCACACGTTTCTTGCGTTTGATCAATCACATCAGATGTCGAAAGAGATTTACGAATATCTGAAGGGTATTAAAGAAAAGATGAGAGGCGAAGGTTATGTACCCGAATTAGGCGTTGTGTTTGAAAAAGTTGATGATCAGGAAACTAAGGAGGAAATGCTGTTTTATCATAGTGAAAGATTGGCTATAGCATATGGGATATTAAGCACCTCAAATGGTGATGTGTTGAGGGTGATGAAGAACTTACGCGTGTGTGTCGATTGCCATAATGTTATTAAGTTTATATCTCGAATCGCATGTAGAGAAATCATTGTTAGAGATGTTAAAAGATTTCATCATTTTAAGGATGGTGTTTGTAGTTGTGGAGATTATTGGTGATGGAGACTTGATGAACTTTACTATTTCATGGAGTTTATTTTGGAAACAACTCATGATATTCAAAGTAAATATGAACTACATAGTAATTCTGTATGTGTAATTCAATTCTAATATGTATCTAAAACTCAGGTTACAAAGCATTTGCAGCATGAAAATCATCAGAATTAGTAAAGGAATTATAATGTATCAAATCTTTAAAAATAAGTACCAAAAACCTAAATCAAACTTATGTATATTCAAATTGTAGCAATAGGTGAAGCAATGGAATAGGAGAAACATTTTAGGAATTTAAAAATGGGTTAATTAAGCGTGACAAATCGGGCGTCGGGTTAAAATGGGTTATGAGCAAAATGAGTTTGGGTTAAAATAGGCAAATTTAAAAGAAGTATCGATTTGGTTTGGGTCCAAACGAGTTTTGACTAAAATGAGTTCGGGTTGAATGCAGGCATTTTAGAGAGAAAAATCAAAATAGGTTTATACGCTATATTTTTTACAGGGGCTTGTGGCGACAGCGAAGGCGGTGGAGATGGCGAAGGTGGTGGACGGTGGAGGTGGTGGCATTGTGGAGGTGGTGGTGTCGAGGAGGAGATGGTATCCGGGTGACGGTGGCGGGTGATTGTGGGGTCAACGGTTGTGGAGGCGGGCAGGCGGCTGCGTTTGAGTTGACCTGTTTAAACCGTTTTAAGCTAAAAACTTTTAAAAGAGTTGAGATGTCTACTTTGAGTTGACCCAAGATAGCCTGTTAACTGTTAAGTAATTTGGGTTGACCCAAATTAACCCATATACAATTTTTCCTAGCCCAAATCAACTCACTATTTAAAGAATGGGTCGTGAGTATCACCTATAGGAATGACTACACATGTTAAAACAAAAATAGATCAAAACCAATCTTTATAATCAAAATCAAAGGTTGATATATAATACTCCTACTTGAAATTGAGTAACTGATTAGTTTGATAAGACTCTAATCATGAGTCTTGTACATAAAGAAAAAGGATCCCAAGAAGAGTAACATGTGTAGTTTCAACGATTTCACACGAGTAAAGAGTGCCATTCAACTTGAGCAAGTTTTTGCATCGTCTAGATGTTATCGACAAACATCATGATCGAAGGATGGAGTTGTACTAGGAGGCTTATAGGGTATTGCACCGTCACGAACATACAACTTTCTCTTGTGCCTAAAAAAATTTAAGTCTGAAAAAAAAATGTATTATTTAGTCTGCTTAATTTCTCAAGGATTGATCAAAATGATAGTGGACTGATTTTTGTAATTTTGTTGTTTCATATACAAAATTTCAAATTTGAACATCAACATTTTCGAGTTCTAGTAATTAATTACCCTATGCTTATAAGAAAGTAAATTTCTTACATGCTAAATATTTTACTTAATAATGAAACAACTAGAATGTAGTATTAGGGTTGTATAATTAAGAAAAAAAGGAGAAACTAAAAATTTACGGGTGTGTTTTTAGTATAATTTGTTAGAGATGGGTAAAAGAAACATGATTCTGTCATGCCCTTATTATATCCTTACACCTTTCCTTCTTATACCATTTTTTGTCATTTTACCTAAATAAGTTAAACCAAACACTTTTTTACAAACTAACTTATCAACTTATTGTTTTTCCCCACCACATAAGCTAATCCAAACACTTTTCTAAAAACTCATTTTTAAAAAGTCATAAGTTAATAAGTCCTTTTAACAAAAAGTCATTTTTGCCTCAAATAAGTTTATCCAAACATGCCCGAATTACCTATATGACGCATACATACGTTGTCCATCCATAAGGCAAATAACTTAGCATTGCATCCTAAATCTTGGCGGTTTCCCATAAGTAAGAGAAGTTGATTCAAGAGTTAGCAAACTCTTATATGGATCAATTGAATATTGGAAAACGAGGCAAAAAGAACCAAACTTTATGGGCTATGGTTCTAGTTACGGGACTCACGAGTAGTGGACGGAAAAACCTTGACTAGCCAGATCTTGTGGCTAGTGGTGTAAACGAGTCGAGTCGAGCCGAGCCTGAGTCTGACTGGGCTCGGCTCGGGCTCGTTAAGGTTTTGTGAAGCTCGAGCTCGGCTCGGTTCGAGCCTACAATCTTGAGCTCGAGCTCGGCTCGCTAGTAAAATCCAAAGCTCGAGCTCGGCTCGGCTCGGCTCGAGCTCGCAAAAGCTCGGCTATAACTTAGGCTCGCCAGCCCAATCGTTAAGGCTATAACTTAGGCTCGGCTGTAAGTTAGGCTCAGGCTCAGGCTCAGGCTCGGGCTCTAGCTCGTTAAGGCTCGCGAGCCCAATCGAGCTTTGTATCTAGGGCTCGATAACTAAACGAGCCATATTTCAGGCTCGGGCTCGGGCTCGTTAAGGCTCGGCTCGTTCGAGCTTTTTACCGAGCCGATACTGAGCCGCTACGTGTCATTTACACCCCTACTTGTGGCAAACAGCCGTGGGTGGTTTGGCACAATTGTCAGAACCAATTACATTTATTTAGGGTTTGATTTAGCTATACAACATTTTTCCCAATTTTATCAAATTTCAGCACAAAATATTTGATTTTATAAATTTACGCGTCAATTTATGTCTTTAATTTCATCTTGTAATCTTGAGAATTAGGCAAACCTGCCAAATGTAAAGAATGAATCATTTGTAAAAATAATGGGTTTATTATTTTAGAAATTACTTTTGGGGGGTATTGGGGGAAAAAATTAAAATTGGTGATGTATAGAAATGGATTGGCGGCATCTAATAAATCTAAGCTTGATGCCACCAATTGAGATCTTGTAGTCAATGCCGCCATTTGATTTTAAGGGATCCCTCCTTGATGCCGCCAATTGAGTATGAGGTATCCTCTTGATGCCGCCAATTGAAACCTGATGCCGCCAAATCAATGTAATGCATCCCTTTGATGCCGCCAATTGATAATGAGGCATCCCTCATATAAATAATCTCCCACCAGATTACCATTCTCCATCCACATCCACACCACACACTCAAATCACACATACTCAAATGCCACCTATCGTAGAACACCAAAGAAAATACCAATTGTTCTGGAGGGAACAGTTTTTTATTGATATTAGGTCGATGTTACATTCACATGGAGTTTTAACTGTTTTCTGCGGGGATAAGCCATGCTGTGGCGTCCCTCTTTCTGGGGTCCAAGAAAGCGCGGTCTTTGGATCGGTGTTACATCCACATGAAACTACTTGGATCGATGTTACATCCACACGTGGTATAACACGTGTAGAATGCAACGTTGTCTTTGTAGTTTATAATATTATAGAGTCGGTTGTCGGTGGTGCTCTCAATCTCCAGTGTACCACCTCTATTCATGGCGACAGACTCTTTAGGGGGGACAACCTTCCAGGCAAACCCTGTAGCACAAGGCCATCCTATGTTGAAGAATCACGGTCAATCATTAGCGACGTTGGCGACAACGGATGATGCGATTCTTCATCGTGCTACTTCGGTGTGGCAGCCTGGGTTGATCATTAAGTACCTGTAGATTTGGTACCAATGTTCAACATATTGATATGCTTCCCCTGCCGCATTCAGATGGGTTTGAATCTGAATGCGGTCCTTATTTCCCGCTGACTGGAAGAACGCCTTTCTGTGTCCACAGCTACAGGTTTGACTTCAATAAAGCAATTGTTGATGTCACTGAAGCAATGGAGATGGAAGGCGCAAAATAGAAACTCAATGAAGCAGCGGTAGAATATTGGGATTGGTGATCTCGGGAGACTGGAATAATGATGGCATAACTGAAATGATCAGAAACATTCCAAATAACTGTTCAATTTCAGCTTTTGTTTAACTATTCTAGCAACTTCCATAGAGAAGTTATCAATCTCACTGTACCTGTGTCCAAAAGAACTAGGCTTCAAACACTACGGGCATGGTTTCTTTTAGATAAGGAGGTATATGTAGAATGATGTCTTTACGCAAAATAAACTTACACACAAGCTATTGGAATTGGTGATCTCAGAAATACATTGTCTTGTAACTCGGTAGATTGTATAGTTTGTTCGATTGACTTGTTTGGAAAAATATTTGTTAAATAAATTTGTATTATTTGTTTTAAATAAATCTATCATTACTACATGTGTTTATTTACTTTTATATTAGAAAAGTTCTGATAATAATAGTAGTGGTATTAAAATTAACAGTACCATAATAATTCTGCCATTATTAAATAAAGCTAGTACAGAACATGATGAGATGAGTCACCCAACTCATCCATGAAAGCAAAAGGTGATTGACGATACAGATAATGCAAACTAAACAACATAAAAAAGATGACCGTGATGATAGGACTGACACAACCCTGTAGGGTCATTCACTGATTTCGTTGACGCCTTGCATTTCCACAACTCTTCCTGTTATGGCCTGTTTCTCCACATCGAGTGCATGCATGACGCCTCGGGCGATCGTCATAATTCACATCCATCTCATTTTGTATTCTTCTCTGACGTACTCTGCCTCGATGTGTAGTAATCATCGACGGGTCCCCTTGAATTCTCCACTCTTCCGCCGGCCATTCAGACTTATGCCCCAAGGTGTAAAAATGACTGTTGTACTGTTGAATGTAGGTGTCTGTGTGGAATTTCCAACTAGTAATACTGTGAGGGCTTTTACCCAACCAATTGCAAACAGCAATTGCATGTGAACATGGAAATCTTTGCATTTGCCATTTTCCACACGAGCATATCTTTTTTTTTACTCAACGGTGTAGTCATTTCCGCCCCTGTCATTTGTCTCAACCCTTGAAAGAACATTGCACCTTAACGCATTCGCATCGTACATCGTCACTTCATGCTGCATAGCAACTCCCAAAAGGCTCTCATACCTGCTCCATATGCGAGGGGGTAGAGGTGTGTTGCAACCGCTCGAAATTTGAGTGTGCTTAACATATTGTTCGACGTCAATGCGAAAGGTGTAGTCAATGAGAGCTGTGATAGGCAGTAGTCGCGCTTCACGCAAGACGTTGTTCATGGACTCCGAAATGTTCGTCGTTAGGTTACCCCACCGACGACGCTCTTTATCATACCTAACCGTCCACTTAGTCTTATCAATGTTGTTAAGGTAGTCCCATGCCTCTTGATTCTTCAGCCTCATTTCGCTAACAGCCCAGCGATACTTTACGTGCTGAGATGTGCTACCAATTGACCAACACAGTTTCCGTAGGAGTTTGACAGTAACAGCTTCCTTGTTGATATTAACATGAGCACATACACATTCAACCAGTTGTTCAAAAGACATCTTCTCTCGCATAATAAAGCTCGATGATTCCAACGAGTTATCATCTTGAACAACCCGTTTACGTATGAAAACTTACCACCCTAGTATAATCTAACCAGGTATGGAACGAAAGAAGCCATTTGATTTGAAGGTTATTTTTTTATGGTGTGGGGGGGGGGGGAGAAAGTAGGTTTGTGAGATATAGAGATAGTTTAGGAAGAAAGTTTGGTGTGTTGATGGATTGGGATGAGTATCCCTTAAATAGGCATCAAGTTTGTATGATGCCCCCAAACCATTCTAAGGCATCATGATGCCGCCAAACCATTCTGAGGCATCAACTTTGTATGATGCCGCCAAACCATTCTAAGGCATCATGATGCCGCCAAACCATTCTGAGGCATCATGATGCCGCCAAACCATTCTGAGGCATCAACTTTTCATGATGCCGCCAAACCACTCTGATGCTTTAACTATTATAAATACCATATCAAGTCTCAATCTAAGTCACAATTTCCTCTGTTCATCGGGTTTACAAACTATGGGTGGCGGTTATCACGAATGTGACGGATCTTCAAATGTCCGGCGATACTCTCGCGGGGACGGCGACTACCATTTTCATCTCCTCCTACTCCTGCACAACCTTCGTTCTATAATCCTCCTACTGCACAAATAACTACTCCTGCTCTTACTCAAATAACTCCTCCTCCTGCTCCTACTCATACAAGTCATCCTACTCCCCAGCAGATGATGAGTTAACGGAAGAGGAGTTGGTCTGGGTTGTGGATTATGCCATGGCTCTAAGGGATTTGGACCGTTTAAGGTTGTCAGCACCCACCCCCCGGATGCAAGAGAGTACACAGATCCCCCAAACCAAGGTACAGCCAACCCCCCACGAGCAGGCTACACCAGCAGTCCATCACCACCATCACCACTGGCTACTCCCAAGTAATTTAGGATTTTAGTATGTGTTTATGTAAGCTTTAAATAAGTTCGTTGGGATGAGGATTTATGTATTATGTGTTTATGTATTATGTGTTTATGTATTATGTGTTTATGTATTGTGTATTTTCCACTTTGTGGGTTTTTTGAAAAATGACCTCATGGCCGTTTTCGGGCCGCCTGGATCAGGCCCCGGAGACCCGAAAACGGCCCGGACATGGTGCGAAACCCGTTGTACTAGCCAAGGACAACGCGTCCGAAGGTCCGGTTACCTGACTGGCAGGCTCTGCCAGACTGTATAGAGAGCCAAAAACGTCAGCCTGGGGCATTTTCCACTTTGTGGGTTTTTTGAAAAATGACCTCCTGGCCGTTTTCGGGCCGCCTGGATCAGGCCCGGAGACCCGAAAACGGCCCGGACATGGTGCGAAACCCGTGTACTAGCCAAGGACAACGCGTCCGAAGGTCTGGTTACCTGACTGGCAGGCCCTGCCAGACTGTATAGAGAGCCAAAAACGTCAGCCTGGGGCATTTTCCACTTTGTGGGTTTTTTGAAAAATGACCTCCTGGCCGTTTTCGGGCCGCCTGGATCAGGCCCTGGAGAGCCGAAAACGGCCCGGACATGGTGCGACACCCGTGTACTAGCCAAGGACAACGCGTCCGAAGGTCCGGTTACCTGACTGGCAGGCCCTGCCAGACTGTATAGAGAGCCAAAAACGTCAGCCTGGGGCATTTTCCACTTTGTGGGTTTTTTGAAAAATGACCTCCTGGCCGTTTTCGGGCCGCCTGGATCAGGCCCGGAAACCCGAAAACGTCAGCCTGGGCATTTTCCACTTCATGTAGAAGCCGCTTAACCATTTAGCGGCTTCAAGTTTTTATGATGCCGCCAAACCATTACGAGGTGTAGAAGCCGCTAAACCATTTAGAGGCTTCAACTTTTTATGATGCCGCCAAACCATTACGAGGTATAGAAGCCTCTAAACCATTACGAGGCTTCATGTAGATGCCGCCAAACCATTACAAGGGTTCACCTCTTTAAAAGCAAGCAGCTAGCTGATTCACAAACAACACTCACTCAACTTCTTTCTCTCTTACCCACTCATATTTGAAATCTATAACAATGGAAAACAATGGAGAAGGCTTTTACTGTTCACAACCAGCTCCTAAAACGGTAAAATCGACGGAGCAGATTTGGAGGCGTTTACGCAAGCCATCAACAACATTCACGGCTGGTTCGACTTCAAGTAACCCACAAGTGAAAGCAGCCGAAAACGACCAAGACAAGCCCAAAGAAAACCCGCAAGAAAACCAACAATGCAGAAACAACTGGTCTGCTGATGTTGTCGACTTTTATACAAACGGGGATGCCCCATTTTGCTACACTCGCTTCATTTCCGCCAAACTAGACAGAAATTTTTGGGGTACACTTCTAGGGTGCCAACCCAACAGGGCGCTATCCGCAACGGTAATTTTCACGTTAATTTAACTTGAAAGTAAATTGATTTGCTTAACTCAATAACGAACCTTATGCATTATTATGATTTCAGCACGTTGAGGCGTGGACGGTAAGACTGATGCGACTTAGACACGCAAAGCAAAGCTTTTAAGAGATCCTGCTTCACAGCTACGTTGGACAGTGTTACCCCTGCCTTCTATGATGAAATGAAGGACTCGAATTCTTCAGTTGCCCTCGACATGGCTGGAAGAATGGAACCATACCCGCCATTCTTGGAGGTTGACCGCGTTTACCTTCCTTTATCGATGGGGGTGGGAGACTGGCTTCTTATCCTAATTGATCTAAGAAACATGGTAATTACCCAGTATTGGACTGATAAGAGATGGAGAAACGAAAGGCGACGCGAAGTTTCTCACTATATGGAGATGATTAGGCTTTTTTTCAAATGGTTTCTAAAACGTATTCGTTACTGGCTGAAGTCTAATCGTGTGGACAAAACACCAATTTCTGTTGGTTTAGTTGAATTAGATGTGCCCTAAGACAAGGGAAAGGTTGATAATGTTGGTGTCTTGGTTTGTATGATGATGGAGAGGCTTGTGAGAAAAAAGTCGTTGTCGCTAGAAATCGACGTCGAAGATGCTTGTGTGAATTATCGACGACACATGGCAGATGAACTATACAAATGCCGTTGTGAAGCAACTTCTCGTCATGTTACTTGATTATGTATTGTTGTTTCTCCTATTAATGTTTAACGATGTTAGTGATTTACATTACCATCCCCGCATAATTCGTGTGACCCAGTGTGACACCCGACAAATTCTGGTTAACAACGTTGTCTAGATGAAAGTCTACCTTAGCGAGTCACGCGTATATTGTACTTAACTGGGTTAGTTAAGTCGTGTTATGGTTTGGGAACTATCAGTTTAGTATAGAGGTTCATCGGATGTTAGTCTAGAGGTTCATTAGATGTCAGTCCTTAACCAAGTGTACAAATGGTGACGATTCGTAGAATCGTCAGGTCATACGGAACATACAAGTCTCGAGTCCCGGGAATTGGTGAACGAGTGTGAATATGTTTGTTTGCAAGTGTTATGTGTTTAAAATCATTATGTGACTTGTCGGTATGTGAAAATGTGTTAACATATGTTAAAACGGGGTTTAACGCGCAAAATACACGGAACCAACCCCTATAGGCGATTAGGGTTGGCTAATCGCCTATAAGGGAGGCGATTGGGCCTCTTGGGAGGCGAGTAGCATGCTAATCACATGCTACAGGGGGCGATTAGCCCCTAAATGCATGAATGTCATGCGATTAGCAATGCTAATCGCGTGTAAATGCTGCACAATCGCGTGTTACGTGCTGGACGACTAAAAACGACTATAAATACAATGCTTGACCTCCTAAACTTCATAATAACAACCCTAGTCGTCCCATAACCCGCCCCAACACACACACAACCTCTGGAACGTGATTTTGGATCAAAACACAAGGTTTCAAGCTTATTTCATCAAACTATCACAATCTAAGGTGTGATTCTCATCCATGAAATCTTTATAAACGTTTTTATTAAATCCCTAACGGTCCAGACCTGTTTTAAAACGTATGAGTCTTCTGAAAATCGTTAATAATCATTGTTAATTGGATTCTAAGTAGCATGCATGATGTATGTGGGTTTTCAATCAAAAGCTAGGGTTTTTATGATTCAAGATGGATGATTACATGTTATTAGGTTAGTTTCAGATTAATAATGATGGCATGATGATGAAATCTGAGTAATTGTTCATTAGGGTTATAGTTATGCATGTTAATGTGATGTTTCATGCTATGTGTATTGTGTTTGGATTACATGGTTGCATGCAGGGCTGATAATACGAGGCTAAACGAAGGATTTTGGTTTAAACATGTTTGGTATAGTTGTTGGATTGATATTGGATGATTACACACATTCTGGATCTGATTTGGAGTGTTAAACGCGCGAAAAAACCGGAACAGCTGGGTTACTGGCGATTAGCAACCCTAATCGCCTATGTTATAGGCGATTAGGAGACCAATCGCCAGTAGGGATGCCCTAATCGCCTATATATCATGCGATTGGGGGCTAAATGCCTCTATTACATGCAATTGTGATCCTAAATGCTAGTTAAGTCCTGAAATACATGTCTTATGAGCTAATTGCTAGTAGATGCATGTCTTATTAGCTAATTGCTAGTAGATGCATGTCTTATGAGCTAAATGCTAGTAGATGCATGTCTTATGAGCTAATTGCTAGTAGATGTATGTCTTATGACCTAATTGCTAGTAAATACATGTCTTATGACCTAATTGCCTATAAACTCAAGATTTACATGTCTTATGACCCTAATCGCCTATAATATAGGCGATTAGCCTTCCTAAATGCCTGTTGACCAACCTAAATGCTAGTTGACTTTTCCTAATCGCGTGTACTGCTGCTGTAAGTGTAAATTAGCATTCCGAGACCCGATTTGACATCTAGGAACATGCTAGGAACCCCGTAACATATCCAATAACTTGGTAACATATGTTCGGACTTAATTATGTGGTACTTGAACTACGTGCTATAACTTGTTGGTCGTTAACGTATGTTATGTGTGATTGCATGATTGTATGTTTGAGAGCGTAAACATAACACGGGGAGTCTCGGGTCACCAATGGGATGTCGAGTCTTGTACTTTGGGTTAATTTAACTGTCACGGTGTTTTCAAACGAACTTGGTTATGGTCTGGACATCTAGGGACTAATTAACCTGCGGGTTATTAGTCTAAGTACTTGTAACTGTCATATGTTAGGTCGCCGCTTTACGGGACTAGCATAGCTGCTGAGTTTATTCGTATTACGAAGTAACGCAACTTAAGGTGAGTTTACGACCCCTCTTTTAACTGGTTTCGCTTTTCGGGGGAGAAAACATGTGTTAAAACTTATGTTTGGTAACTACTGTCATACTATGGGTTTCTATGGTTTACTATACGATCTTTGGAAGTCCCGGGGGGAACCATGAATGTGCGGGTTTGCACAACGGGGAAATGTGAATAGCGCTATTGGGAGTGACCAACCCCGCTCGTCGACTTGGAGGGTCGGCGGGTGCATATTGTCTCAAACAGGAACAACAGGTTTACTACATCGGGCACGACATCTGGTTTACGAGTTAGTAATGGTTTTCCAATCGTAGTAGTAACAAAACATACGCCTAGCTAGCGTACTTTGGTTTTCGATTTGTTATAGTATGGACAGGTTGAACTTGGTACTTGGATTACAAAACCTGTAAACTCACCAGCATTTTTGTGCTGACGTAAACTTTTACATGTTTTCTCAGGTCGCTAAGGTAGCACAATGGAACTAGGGCGCACGCGTCTGCACGGCGTCTAGTTAGGATTGCATGGTTTTCAAACGTTGAACACTTGGTTTATTTTGGATTATGTTTTTAAATAAGCTTCCGCTGTAATTGGGGATTTTAAACTATGTTTTCTTAAATTGCATATGTTCATTTAGACTTGTTTATTGTGATCGTTGGTTTGGATCCTGGTTTGTCATACGCCTCGCGGTAAAACTCCGCAAGTGGATTTTGAGGGTGTGACAGATTGGTATCAGAGCCAATGGTTATAGTGAACTAGGACTGCATGTAGAGTCTAGTCTATAGCCGAGTCGCACACACTAGATGATCACATAGTACTAAACGTTATGGTGGTTTACGTATGGTCTTGTCGGGGTGTCTCTAAATCATTTGACCTTCCTATGTTACATCATCCGTTCTATCTTAGGTCGGGTTACTTGCTTTCTAGGCAGTGTGGTATATTGGGGTAAATCGTGTACTCTTGAGATTTGTCCAAGGCTCGGACATCTCCCTTTCATACTCCAATAGAAACACTTGCCATAAACTACCGTAGTATTACGGTGTATAGCTAAGAGTCTATGTTCGGTGATTTGAACTTTGAACTAGGAGAACACTTGGAGGACCATGTAGAGCGGTTTATCATTTTGGGTGCACACAAAATCATAAACCGAAATGCATGAAAGCCCTAGTGAGCTCTGGGTTTGAAGGGATAGTCCTGGATTGGATCTAGCTTTGATCTTGCGAACGCTAGTGGTTACCATTAGCTGTGAAACTAAATTTTTCTCGTCCTTTTTGTCGGAATCATATCTGGAGTGCGAGGAGGACGTGGAGGTGGCCGCGCTGGTGGGCGTGGTGGTGGCGGTCGTGGTGGTGGTGGTCGTGGAGGTGTGGAACCTCAAGATGACCGGGTCAGAGATTGAAAAGTATACTGTAAGGCGTAATGAGTTGGCAGTGCTGTGTCCTGATCTGCATGTGCCAGAGTACAGGAGGATCGAACACTATATTTCGGGGCTAGTACCAGAGATCGCAGGGTTAGTGGCTGCGGGGAATCTTCCTACATACTCAGAGGTGGTTCGATCGGCTCATAGGATGACAAACTTGAAGGTGAATGAGGGTATCTTACCTGCTAAGGGTTCGACTGTCAAGGCCCCGGAAAATAACAAGCGTAAGTGGGATAATGAGGGGAAAGTGTAACACCCCAACCGATGGCGGAAACATCGAGGTGTCACGTAGTGACGATTGTTCAATAGCTCATGGACTAAAGTGTAAATTTGAATACATTGATTAAATAATTTATTACCTTGAAATGATATACAACGATTCTAAATGTCAACTAAACTGAAATACAATGAATCCAAAATCTAAATAAAATTCCAAAAGCTTAAAAGTCATCTCATAAACAACCTGAAACATGTACGAAAATAGTATATGTCAATACAAAATGTATTGGTGAGCATACCCTGTTTGTATACATATAGTAGAAAAAGAGTTTCGCAATTCACGTGTTATACTGTCTACAATTTAGTGTTCAAGCTATGTACAAATGCTACCCAAAATCAAACCTTTGTTTAATGAATCAAGAGTCACATATATATAGTATTCGCTCATAGTAGGCGATGAATAATCGTTCACACATAACAATAATTAAGTACTATTTATTGCTATGCTAGGCCGCAGAACGGTTAATGATTCAGGTCATAAGTACACACTATCAGCGAATCAACAAGTAAAACACATACAAGAATTGCGATTGTGAATATTTGATAAAACATGATTAAGTGAGTGAAATAATAAGTGTACATGAGTCACCCCAAAATAGTAAAACCGTAAAAAGGGGAAAGATATACTCACAGTTTGCGAACGCGATAAAAATCCACTTAAGCGGTCGTGAGTTAAGTAATGGGAATTCCGAGGAATTCAACCTATAATGTGTAAGCATACTAATAAGGAAGTGTCTAAAAAGGCTAAGGTATCTAGGGTCTAAGGCATTAGGGTCTGCTAAGTCGATTTGGGGAATTAGAATTTTATGATAAATTACCTTAATGTAAAAGTTGTATGTCAAAAATAATATATCAAAGTTCGTAAATGTGGTTTAGATATAATTATTACCAATGGAGTGTTTAGATAAAAATGTGTTTAAATAATTAAGACAAAATAATTTAGTTAATTACTTTAACTAAATAAACACAATAATCATAAATAATTAAATAAATGATTTTGAGTTATACAATGATCCAACAAAAGATAATAAAGACATTAACCCATATGAGTATTTCTATTTTATAAGAAAAATATTTATAAAATAGATGTTTAAATTGTATAAATAAATAAATGTTTTATTATGTGTAATTAAACGTAAATAAGACTAATAATACCATATATGATCCAAAAATACTAGTTTTATAGAAAATGAATGATTTCTGATGTAAACAAATTAGAATAATTTTCTCATAATTTATATAAACTTATTTATATTTAAAATTGATTTAACGAGATTAAATTATGTTTAAATGATTAAAAATAGGAAAAATTAATAAAAATAAATGTTTTCCGAACCAAATATTTTTATTTTAGTTCATGACGATTAGAAATAATTACCCAAAAAGTTTGAGATTAAAATCATTAAAAATGAATTTTTTTATCAATTAATTATGATTAAACAATTTAAATTAATTAAATAACAAAAATTAAATAATTTTCACAAAGTAAAAGTGTGATAATTTTATTTAGAGTGTCAAGAAACTACACCTAAATTTTCATAATTTTTGGAGCAAAAATGAATTTAATATGAATATTCTAATTTTAAGGCATAAGTTTATATATAAATATATTTGTTAATATATGAATAAGACAAAAGAAGAAAATGCTAAAAAAAAGCAGTAACAATTCGCTGACAGCAGGATTCGAACTTGGACCCTTTGTTTGCCAACAAACATACACTACCACTAGACCACATTGACACATGTTGATTTAAATCTGAAATTAAGTTTATTTAAGTATTATCTCCTTGTTCATCTTCTTCCCCAAATGCAACTAAGAACCCTAACCCTAACCCCAAATCTAATAATCTATTTCAAGCAACACAGGAACCCGAAATCATGGGGTTAATGATCGGATTTGCTAAACAAACAAAACGGCATGTTATAAACTGACTTACAAGATCGTTTACGGACCGAGAAAAGAAACGTGCAGGTTCGAAACATGAGGGCCGATTTACACCATCTATACTCGATTAAAGGTGGGTTGCGAAGGGGTTAAGCTTCGTTTAAGGTCTGCGAATGATAATAGCTCATCAATTTCGTAGGATTATTATAGGTTGCGAATGTTTAGGATGATTTTTAATGTCCGATCGGTTACAATCAAGGTTGATTAATCAGCTTTAAAAAACGTATGAAATCAAGTGAAACTGGCCGCGTATGATTATGAGCCATTGATTACGTATAAAAATCGATTTATTAAGCATTAAAAGCTCGAGAGAGAGCATCGCCGGAAAACATACCGGCCGGAGACCTTGGCCGGAAAAACGTGGGCAGGGAAGGAGGCACAAGTTGTTTTAAAAGTTTGGGGTTTTGACAGATTTGGTCCCTCCATGTTAAACCTAGTTAATTTCTTTATTATTTAGTTAGTTTTTCCCTTATACGATACTAACCAAGTTAATGTTATTTAACCAAATTGTTTTTTTTAAAGTTTTATAAAACTAATTTTTTTTTTATAAAATCTTTTACGAATACGTTTCACTTACGCATTTGATTAAAACTTATACCCGAACTATAATAAATGCTAAAATTTTTAATTCGCTTTAAAAATTAAATTTTTTAAAACGGCGAAACTTGTCGGGTTTATAATGGACATTTTTGAAGGACTATTTTCGTCAACTAGAGGAAAGACGATGGTGGCGGATGTCACAGTCTCCCCTACTTTAGAAAATTTCGTCTCGAAATTTCTTTAAGTGAAGGTTACTATGAATCAAAAGGCGTTGTAAAAGACAACTAGCTTTAAAAGAAAATTCATCATTTATAATCCCACAAGGTTTAAAGTTAGTTGTCTAATACCCAGAGTAAAAGTTTCAAATTATTTTGACAGTTAACCCGAGATTAAGAAATTGAGAGTTTAAATGTGAAAGGCTTTGGGAATGTGTAACTGGTGAGGGGTAGTGGTACTAATGAAGCAATCTCCCCTACTTTAAAAAGATCTAACTGAACTTTATTAAGGATAGGTAACATGATTTTGACAGACAGAGAGTGTAAGCGTATGCAAGGTTTAAGGTTTCCTATAGAGATGGTCAACAAGGAACGCTTCAACAAAACTAATTGAAGCTTATGTAAAATGTCCTTAATGAAATGCTGGCTATTAGTCAAAGATCTAATGAAAAGATAGTAATGGGTAGGTTCTTAATCAGACTCCTAGTCCGCTCCCGCAGTATCGTTTATGCTTATATATAGGGTGTACCGCAGCTAACCCACCACACTCCCGATACTTTGGGTTCGTACTGATTGTCTACCAACAGCCTAGATAGAATTACACACCACCTTCATGTACCTGTAAACCCATGATTGCGTTCCGGACCGAAATCATCGGTTTACCTTACACTAAGGTGTTATGCTTTTCCATAACCTTAACAAGAAATAAATGCGTGCAACCAATATGTAATGGCCACTGTAATGAAATAATGTTCAATCAAGACTTGGTTAGAGGTTCTTCCCTTTCGGGTTTTCCCTTTAACCAGTAGTTTCTGTTTACATCGTTGACTTTACACACTCATATTGATAGACTCTGAGATTTACACCGTTCCCCTCGGATCAAAGAAATACTCTAACCCGAGTCGTACATGGGCACCGACTTAGATCTCATACGAGTTATCAACTAGTATGTTTGTTGGCCATGATGATGAACAAGATAATGTAAAGTATAACAGGGTTTTGCTCAAAACATAAAAGAAAATATGCATACCAAATATGCGTTCAAGTAAATATATAAGTATAGCATAAAATTCCGACTGAAAGAATAGTATAACATAAATCGAGTAAATCGTACAATTGCACAAAATGAAAGTAAACGAGTTGAATTAATGCAAATAGTCAATGTGAAAATAGTCACAAATAACGTGTTAGAAATAACTATGAATAAAAATGGTGCAAGAATAAAATAATGAAATTTACGGCAAATGAATGTGCACGGAACGAGTGTATAGCCTACTGGCATGTGAGTTAAAATATAGTAATTTTACATATACGCGTTATACTATAAAAGACATTTAGCAACATTTTGATAAAAAGATAGGTCCATTGTTTTGTTAAACCAAAAGTTTTGCAACTGAAAGTGTATAAGTGTGAAAGGTAAATTTTCACAGTTTACTCGACTTTGTGATATTGTTGAAAGAATAGTAGTGATGCATGAATTTTTTTTTTTTTTTTTTTTTTTTTTTTTTTTTTTTTTTTTTTTTTAGAAATCAAAGTGTGTTTTAGATTCGAAACAGGTTTATTTGCAAAATCTTCGTAAATACACATTTTCAAGTGTTTACGAGAAGTCGAGTTTGAAAAATGTTATAAGGCTTATTATTAGTTGCAAATTTCTCTCGAAAATATATATTGGTTATGTCATATGAAAACAAAGGGTTACATTTGTCCTTTAAAATATGCAGTACAAGTTTGTAAAATGCAAAATGAAACCATTTCATGAACTATGTGTAATTCTAATGTGCTTTAAAAGACCATGATTTAAAATGACGTGAATGATAAGATTAACGTATGTAATAGATTACCAATATTTAAGAAAATTCATAATCAACGAGATGTAGAAATAGATCCTTGAGATGTGGATTTCACTCCTAACTCAAAGATGTATTTCAAAATTGAAAACGATTGTGGAATGAAACCGATCACTAAATTAAGGATATCACTCCTAGCTTAGTGGTTAAGTTTCTTTTTAAAGGAAATACTCTTTAAGGTGTGGATGTCACTCCTATCTCAAAGACATCTTCCTAGGATAAATAACATATAGAGGAGTGAAACTAATCACCAAGGTATGGATGTCACTCCTAACTTGGTGCTATCGTTTCGTTTGTGAAATACGAGCGTATTCTTTTCTAAGCAAAATACCGAAAGGATAACGAGAAATAACCATAACGAAAATATCTTGAAAGAAAATATAAGAAACGAGAGAAGTATACACGAGAGAACTCGTGAAAGTAAGCTTAGTTATAGTCTAGGCTAAAAGGCATTCTAATAACCTAATTCCCTATAACCATGGCTCTGATACCAATCTGTAACACCCCAACCGATGGCGGAAACATCGAGGTGTCACGTAGTGACGATTGTTCAATAGCTCATGGACTAAAGTGTAAATTTGAATACATTGATTAAATAATTTATTACCTTGAAATGATATACAACGATTCTAAATGTCAACTAAACTGAAATACAATGAATCCAAAATCTAAATAAAATTCCAAAAGCTTAAAAGTCATCTCATAAACAACCTGAAACATGTACGAAAATAGTATATGTCAATACAAAATGTATTGGTGAGCATACCCTGTTTGTATACATATAGTAGAAAAAGAGTTTCGCAATTCACGTGTTATACTGTCTACAATTTAGTGTTCAAGCTATGTACAAATGCTACCCAAAATCAAACCTTTGTTTAATGAATCAAGAGTCACATATATATAGTATTCGCTCATAGTAGGCGATGAATAATCGTTCACACATAACAATAATTAAGTACTATTTATTGCTATGCTAGGCCGCAGAACGGTTAATGATTCAGGTCATAAGTACACACTATCAGCGAATCAACAAGTAAAACACATACAAGAATTGCGATTGTGAATATTTGATAAAACATGATTAAGTGAGTGAAATAATAAGTGTACATGAGTCACCCCAAAATAGTAAAACCGTAAAAAGGGGAAAGATATACTCACAGTTTGCGAACGCGATAAAAATCCACTTAAGCGGTCGTGAGTTAAGTAATGGGAATTCCGAGGAATTCAACCTATAATGTGTAAGCATACTAATAAGGAAGTGTCTAAAAAGGCTAAGGTATCTAGGGTCTAAGGCATTAGGGTCTGCTAAGTCGATTTGGGGAATTAGAATTTTATGATAAATTACCTTAATGTAAAAGTTGTATGTCAAAAATAATATATCAAAGTTCGTAAATGTGGTTTAGATATAATTATTACCAATGGAGTGTTTAGATAAAAATGTGTTTAAATAATTAAGACAAAATAATTTAGTTAATTACTTTAACTAAATAAACACAATAATCATAAATAATTAAATAAATGATTTTGAGTTATACAATGATCCAACAAAAGATAATAAAGACATTAACCCATATGAGTATTTCTATTTTATAAGAAAAATATTTATAAAATAGATGTTTAAATTGTATAAATAAATAAATGTTTTATTATGTGTAATTAAACGTAAATAAGACTAATAATACCATATATGATCCAAAAATACTAGTTTTATAGAAAATGAATGATTTCTGATGTAAACAAATTAGAATAATTTTCTCATAATTTATATAAACTTATTTATATTTAAAATTGATTTAACGAGATTAAATTATGTTTAAATGATTAAAAATAGGAAAAATTAATAAAAATAAATGTTTTCCGAACCAAATATTTTTATTTTAGTTCATGACGATTAGAAATAATTACCCAAAAAGTTTGAGATTAAAATCATTAAAAATGAATTTTTTTATCAATTAATTATGATTAAACAATTTAAATTAATTAAATAACAAAAATTAAATAATTTTCACAAAGTAAAAGTGTGATAATTTTATTTAGAGTGTCAAGAAACTACACCTAAATTTTCATAATTTTTGGAGCAAAAATGAATTTAATATGAATATTCTAATTTTAAGGCATAAGTTTATATATAAATATATTTGTTAATATATGAATAAGACAAAAGAAGAAAATGCTAAAAAAAAGCAGTAACAATTCGCTGACAGCAGGATTCGAACTTGGACCCTTTGTTTGCCAACAAACATACACTACCACTAGACCACATTGACACATGTTGATTTAAATCTGAAATTAAGTTTATTTAAGTATTATCTCCTTGTTCATCTTCTTCCCCAAATGCAACTAAGAACCCTAACCCTAACCCCAAATCTAATAATCTATTTCAAGCAACACAGGAACCCGAAATCATGGGGTTAATGATCGGATTTGCTAAACAAACAAAACGGCATGTTATAAACTGACTTACAAGATCGTTTACGGACCGAGAAAAGAAACGTGCAGGTTCGAAACATGAGGGCCGATTTACACCATCTATACTCGATTAAAGGTGGGTTGCGAAGGGGTTAAGCTTCGTTTAAGGTCTGCGAATGATAATAGCTCATCAATTTCGTAGGATTATTATAGGTTGCGAATGTTTAGGATGATTTTTAATGTCCGATCGGTTACAATCAAGGTTGATTAATCAGCTTTAAAAAACGTATGAAATCAAGTGAAACTGGCCGCGTATGATTATGAGCCATTGATTACGTATAAAAATCGATTTATTAAGCATTAAAAGCTCGAGAGAGAGCATCGCCGGAAAACATACCGGCCGGAGACCTTGGCCGGAAAAACGTGGGCAGGGAAGGAGGCACAAGTTGTTTTAAAAGTTTGGGGTTTTGACAGATTTGGTCCCTCCATGTTAAACCTAGTTAATTTCTTTATTATTTAGTTAGTTTTTCCCTTATACGATACTAACCAAGTTAATGTTATTTAACCAAATTGTTTTTTTTAAAGTTTTATAAAACTAAATTTTTTTTTATAAAATCTTTTACGAATACGTTTCACTTACGCATTTGATTAAAACTTATACCCGAACTATAATAAATGCTAAAATTTTTAATTCGCTTTAAAAATTAAATTTTTTAAAACGGCGAAACTTGTCGGGTTTATAATGGACATTTTTGAAGGACTATTTTCGTCAACTAGAGGAAAGACGATGGTGGCGGATGTCACAGAAAGGATCTGTGCCAGCATCAGCACAACAGGGTAAGAGGTTCGATAGCGGGGGTTCTTCTTCTTCTGGTAACAAACAGGGTGGTTATGCGGGAAAGTTACCTAAATGCAACAAGTGTGGGCGTCATCATCAAGGGAACTGCGACAGTAATCGTTGCCATCGCTGCCAGCGATTTGGGCATTTTGCTAAAGACTGTCGGGCGACACTTCCATCGACCCAGACCCCAACTACTAACTCGGCTCCTACTACTCAAGGAACTACGGGAAGACAGGGATGTTACAACTGTGGTGAGACTGGGCATTACAAGAAGGATTGCCCAAAACTGAAGCAGGGCGGGAACAACGGTAACGGGAACAACGGGGGCGGCGACAGAAATGCACGTGCCTTCGTCATTGGAGCCGCGGAGGCTAGACAGGATCCTGACACAGTTACCGGTACGTTCCTTCTCAATAATCGTTCTGTTAGTGTTTTATTTGATTCTGGTGCCGACAAAAGTTTTATATCCATGGAAGTTAGTCGACTACTAGATGTAGTACCCGTACCATTAGAGGCTAAGTATATTATTGAGTTGGCTGACGGTAAAAAGATTGAAGCTACTTGTATCCTTCGGGAGTGTCAACTAGAGTTGTCGGGTTTGTCTTTTCCCATCGAACTTATGCCATTGCCCTTGGGTAGTTTTGACGTTGTGGTAGGCATGGACTGGTTGTCTTTGTATCGCGCTGAGATCATCTGTTATGACAAAATTATTCGGATTCCTCTCCCTGATGGAGAATTCCTTTCTGTGTACGGTATCAAGGGTGGTGTTCCGCTAAATCTCATCTCTAGCATGAAAGCCCTTAAGTATCTTCGGAAGGGTCACTCGGCCGTTTTGGCACTCTTATCTGTTTCCTCTAGCGATGAGAAGAAGATCGACGATATTCCTGTTGTACGCGAGTTTCCTGATGTATTTCCTGATGATTTATCTGGTCTTCCTCCCCATCGTCAGGTCGAGTTCGGTATTGATCTTGTACCAGGGGCTGCTCCTATTGCTTGGGCCCCCTACCGTCTTGCACCTCCTGAGATGCAGGAATTGTCTAGTCAGTTACAGGAACTCTTGGACAAGGGTTTCATCAGACCAAGTTCTTCCCCTTGGGGAGCCCCGATTCTATTCGTTAAGAAGAAAGATGGAAGTTTTCGATTGTGTGTGGATTACAGAGAATTGAACAAATTGACCATCAAGAACCGTTATCCTCTTCCCCGAATTGATGATCTATTCGACCAACTCCAGGGTTCTAGTTACTACTCCAAAATTGATTTGAGGTCCGGTTATCACCAGTTGCGCGTAAGGGAAGCTGACGTTGCAAAGACTGCCTTTCGTACACGTTATGGCCATTTCGAATTCTTGGTCATGCCTTTCGGTCTCACGAACGCACCGGCGGTTTTCATGGATTTGATGAACCACGTTTGCAAATCATATATTGACAAGTTCGTCATTGTGTTTATTGATGATATTCTGATTTACTCCAAGAACAAGACCGAACACGAGGAACACCTGCGTTTGGTCTTGGAACTCTTGCGACGGGAACAACTTTACGCTAAATTCTCAAAGTGTGACTTTTGGTTACGCGAAGTTCAGTTCCTAGGACATGTGGTTAATGAACTAGGAATTCATGTCGATCCAGCTAAGATCGAAGCGATCAAGGACTGGGGAGCACCAAAGACGCCAACTGAGGTGCGGCAATTTCTAGGCCTTGCGGGCTATTATCGTCGTTTCATTATGGGGTTCTCGAAGATCGCTCAACCCCTGACCACTCTTACTCAGAAGGATAGAAAATTCGACTGGGGTGAACCACAAGAGTCGGCATTTCAAGAACTGAAGTCTAAACTGTGTTCCGCTCCTATTTTGTCCTTACCTGAAGGCCCTGATGATTTTGTTGTTTACTGTGATGCTTCTATTCATGGTCTCGGTTGCGTGTTGATGCAACGCGAGAAAGTGATTGCGTATGCTTCTCGTCAACTCAAGGTGCACGAGAAGAACTACACCACCCATGACTTGGAGTTGGGTGCAGTGGTTTTTGCGTTGAAAATTTGGAGACATTACTTGTACGGTACCAAATGCACCATCTACACCGATCACAAGAGTCTTCAACATATTTTCGACCAACAACATTTGAACATACGACAACGTCGTTGGATTGAACTTCTGAATGACTATGATTGCGCCATTAAGTACCATCCTGGCAAGGCGAATGTGGTAGCAGACGCCTTGAGCAGGAAGGAATCGATTAAGCCTCGTCGCGTTCGGGCGTTGCAACTCACCATTCATTCCTCTCTACGTGACCAACTCCGTTCTGCTCAGTTAGAAGCTTTGAAGGAGGAAAACCTTAAAGCTGAGACTATGCACGGTGCCGACAAGCACTTCGAGCAAAGGCCTGATGGCCTGCACTACTTCGCAGAACGCATATGGGTTCCTTTATTCGGGGGACTTCGGGAGCTTGTCTTAGATGAAGCTCATAAGTCCCGGTATTCTATTCATCCTGGTTCGGATAAGATGTACCAAGATCTGAAAGTGCTTTACTGGTGGCCAAACATGAGGTCGGATATAGCCTCATACGTGAGCAAATGTTTGACCTGTGCTAAGGTCAAGGTAGAATACCAGAAACCGTCGGGTCTCTTGCAACAACCTGAAATTCCGGAGTGGAAATGGGAACGGATTACAATGGATTTTGTCACGCAACTTCCTAAGTCACCAAGCGGGAATGATAAGATATGGGTGATTGTTGATCGGTTGACAAAATCAGCCCATTTTCTCGCTATTAAAGAGACCGACACCATGGATCGTTTGGCTCGTCTTTATCTGAAGGAAGTTGTTTCTAAGCACGGGGTGCCGGTTTCTATTATCTCGGATCGTGATTCCCATTTTACTTCTCACTTCTGGAAGTCTTTACACAAAGCGTTGGGTACCCAGCTAGACATGAGTACAGCTTATCACCCACAGACTGACGGTCAAAGTGAACGTACGATTCAAACCTTGGAAGACATGCTGCGGGCATGTGTGATCGATTTTGGCAAAGGTTGGGAAGCTCATCTACCGTTAGTAGAATTCTCTTACAACAACAGTTATCACACGAGCATCAAGGCGGCTCCGTTCGAGGCATTGTACGGGCGGAAATGCCGTTCTCCTCTTTGTTGGGCTGAGGTGGGTGAGAGTCAACTCACTGGGCCTGAACTAGTGTACGAAACTTCGGAAAAGATCGTACAGATTCGTAACCGGTTGGCAGCGGCACGGGATCGGCAAAAGAGTTATGCCGATCAGCGTCGCAAACCATTGGAATTCCAAGTTGATGACAAAGTACTTCTGAAAGTTTCACCGTGGAAGGGCGTCATACGCTTTGGGAAGCGTGGCAAACTCAACCCTCGGTATGTCGGTCCATTTACGATCCTGGAACGGATTGGACCAGTGGCATATCGTCTTGATTTACCGACGGAGCTCGGTAACGTACATAACGTCTTCCATGTGTCCAACCTGAAGAAGTGTCTGGCTGACGAGTCTCTCATTGTTCCACTGGAAGAGATCAAGGTTGACGATCGTCTTCGGATTGTGGAGGAACCTGTTGAGATTCTAGATTACAAGATTCGTAGCCTACGTCATAGCAAGATTCGCATTGTAAAGGTTCGCTGGAACTCGAACCGGGGACCAGAGTACACTTGGGAACGGGAGGATCAGATGAAATCTAAATATCCTCATCTCTTTCCTAAGGAAGCGTTCGAATCGAGATATGTTACCGCTGCTGCTGAATGAATCTCGGGGCGAGATTCCTTTTAACGTGGGGATGATGTGACAACTCGGGTAAATCTCTCTCTTGGTTTCTATCTTTTGTCTGTTTCTTTTGTTATTCCTTTTGGGTACTGTGCAATTTTCGGGACGAAAATTCTTTTAACGTGGGGATGATGTGACACCCGACAAATTCTGGTTAACAACGTTGTCTAGATGAAAGTCTACCTTAGCGAGTCACGCGTATATTGTACTTAACTGGGTTAGTTAAGTCGTGTTATGGTTCGGGAACTATCAGTTTAGTATAGAGGATCATCGGATGTTAGTCTAGAGGTTCATTAGATGTCAGTCCTTAACCAAGTGTACAAATGGTGACGATTCGTAGAATCGTCAGGTCATACGGAACGATTCGTAGAATCGTCAGGTCATACGGAACATACAAGTCTCGAGTCCCGGGAATTGGTGAACGAGTGTGAATATGTTTGTTTGCAAGTGTTATGTGTTTAAAATCATTATGTGACTTGTCGGTATGTGAAAATGTGTTAACATATGTTAAAACGGGGTTTAACGCGCAAAATACACGGAACCAACCCCTATAGGCGATTAGGGTTGGCTAATCGCCTATAAGGGAGGCGATTGGGCCTCTTGGGAGGCGAGTAGCATGCTAATCGCATGCTACAGGGGGCGATTAGCCCCTAAATGCATGAATGTCATGCGATTAGCAATGCTAATCGCGTGTAAATGCTGCACAATCGCGTGTTACGTGCTGGACGACTAAAAACGACTATAAATACAATGCTTGACCTCCTAAACTTCATAATAACAACCCTAGTCGTCCCATAACCCGCCCCAACACACACACAACCTCTGGAACGTGATTTTGGATCAAAACACAAGGTTTCAAGCTTATTTCATCAAACTATCACAATCTAAGGTGTGATTCTCATCCATGAAATCTTTATAAACGTTTTTATTAAATCCCTAACGGTCCAGACCTGTTTTAAAACGTATGAGTCTTCTGAAAATCGTTAATAATCATTGTTAATTGGATTCTAAGTAGCATGCATGATGTATGTGGGTTTTCAATCAAAAGCTAGGGTTTTTATGATTCAAGATGGATGATTACATGTTATTAGGTTAGTTTCAGATTAATAATGATGGCATGATGATGAAATCTGAGTAATTGTTCATTAGGGTTATAGTTATGCATGTTAATGTGATGTTTCATGCTATGTGTATTGTGTTTGGATTACATGGTTGCATGCAGGGCTGATAATACGAGGCTAAACGAAGGATTTTGGTTTAAACATGTTTGGTATAGTTGTTGGATTGATATTGGATGATTACACACGTTCTGGATCTGATTTGGAGTGTTAAACGCGCGAAAAAACCGGAACAGCTGGGTTACTGGCGATTAGCAACCCTAATCGCCTATGTTATAGGCGATTAGGAGACCAATCGCCAGTAGGGATGCCCTAATCGCCTATATATCATGCGATTGGGGGGCTAAATGCCTCTATTACATGCAATTGTGATCCTAAATGCTAGTTAAGTCCTGAAATACATGTCTTATGAGCTAATTGCTAGTAGATGCATGTCTTATGAGCTAATTGCTAGTAGATGCATGTCTTATGAGCTAAATGCTAGTAGATGCATGTCTTATGAGCTAATTGCTAGTAGATGTATGTCTTATGACCTAATTGCTAGTAAATACATGTCTTATGACCTAATTGCCTATAAACTCAAGATTTACATGTCTTATGACCCTAATCGCCTATAATATAGGCGATTAGCCTTCCTAAATGCCTGTTGACCAACCTAAATGCTAGTTGACTTTTCCTAATCGCGTGTACTGCTGCTGTAAGTGTAAATTAGCATTCCGAGACCCGATTTGACATCTAGGAACATGCTAGGAACCCCGTAACATATCCAATAACTTGGTAACATATGTTCGGACTTAATTATGTGGTACTTGAACTACGTGCTATAACTTGTTGGTCGTTAACGTATGTTAAGTGTGATTGCATGATTGTATGTTTGAGAGCGTAAACATAACACGGGGAGTCTCGGGTCACCAATGGGATGTCGAGTCTTGTACTTTGGGTTAATTTAACTGTCACGGTGTTTTCAAACGAACTTGGTTATGGTCTGGACATCTAGGGACTAATTAACCTGCGGGTTATTAGTCTAAGTACTTGTAACTGTCATATGTTAGGTCGCCGCTTTACGGGACTAGCATAGCTGCTGAGTTTATTCGTATTACGAAGTAACGCAACTTAAGGTGAGTTTACGACCCCTCTTTTAACTGGTTTCGCTTTTCGGGGGAGAAAACATGTGTTAAAACTTATGTTTGGTAACTACTGTCATACTATGGGTTTCTATGGTTTACTATACGATCTTTGGAAGTCCCGGGGGGAACCATGAATGTGCGGGTTTGCACAACGGGGAAATGTGAATAGCGCTATTGGGAGTGACCAACCCCGCTCGTCGACTTGGAGGGTCGGCGGGTGCATATTGTCTCAAACAGGAACAACAGGTTTACTACATCGGGCACGACATCTGGTTTGCGAGTTAGTAATGGTTTTCCAATCGTAGTAGTAACAAAACATACGCCTAGCTAGCGTACTTTGGTTTTCGATTTGTTATAGTATGGACAGGTTGAACTTGGTACTTGGATTACAAAACCTGTAAACTCACCAGCATTTTTGTGCTGACGTAAACTTTTACATGTTTTCTCAGGTCGCTAAGGTAGCACAATGGAACTAGGGCGCACGCGTCTGCACGGCGTCTAGTTAGGATTGCATGGTTTTCAAACGTTGAACACTTGGTTTATTTTGGATTATGTTTTTAAATAAGCTTCCGCTGTAATTGGGGATTTTAAACTATGTTTTCTTAAATTGCATATGTTCATTTAGACTTGTTTATTGTGATCGTTGGTTTGGATCCTGGTTTGTCATACGCCTCGCGGTAAAACTCCGCAAGTGGATTTTGAGGGTGTGACACCCAGGACCTTCGACCGCACTGAATTTAAACCTCTTTCCCGATGATCAGTACGGGAATCAAGGACCACCACCCAACGATTGAAAACGGGCCAGGTAATAATGATAGATTTATTTAAAACAAATAATACAAATTTACTTAACAACTATTTTTCCAAACTACTCAATCAAACTATACAGCCTACCGAGTTACAAGACAATTTATTTCCGAGATCACCAATTCCAAACTACTCAATCAAACTATACAATCTACCGAGTTCATTAAGTTTCCGTTTCCCACATTCCAGGGGAACCCATCTGAATCAAACAGGGGAACATCAATCAATCTGTTGAACATGTGTACCAAATCTACAGGTACCCAATGGTCAACCCAGGCTGCCATACCAAAGTAGCACGGTGAAGAACCGCATCATCCGATGTCTTCGACGTCGCTAATCACATGATGTGATTGTTCAACACCGGATGGCCTTGCCCTACAGGCTTTGTCTGGAAAGTTGACTCCCCTAAACAGACCGTTGGAATGTCCGGGTTTGGTAGACTGGAGATTGAGAGCACCACCGACAACCAACGGCAAAATATTATAAACTACAGTGACAACGTTGCATTCTACACGTGTTATACCACGTGTGGATGTAACATCGATCCAAGTAGTTTCATGTGGATGTAACACCGATCCAAAGGCACCGCTTTTTTGGACCCCAGAAAAGCGATGCCAAGGAGGGGATGAGACAGGAGCGGATGCTTTTAAGCACGGCTCATCCCCGCCCAAGACTGTTAAAACTCCATGTGAATGTAACATCGACCCAATATCAATGAAAAACCGTACCCTCCAAAACAATTGCGGGAAAAGTATTATATCACATATTGTTATTTTGTTTAGTTTTTTACAATGTGTTGTAAATGGGGGTTTATTGTGGTTATAATGTATTTGTATAGGTGTGGAATGGGATGGAGAGAATGGGCAGAGGCCTCGACTTATATAAGAAATGAAAGTTAGAAATGAATTGGCGGCATCAAACACTTAAATTCAATTGGCGGCTTCAAACCCTTATACTAAATTGGCGGCTTCAATGTCAAGATCTCAATTGGCGGCATCAAGCTTAGGTTAATTAGATGCCGCCATTTGAGTTCCATATATCACCACTTTTGGTTTTTTTCCCCCAATACCCCCCAAAAGTAATTTGTAAAATAATAAACCCACTATTTTTGCAAATGATTCGTAAAGAATCTCTAAAAGGGCGCCTCATGTAATGGTTATTCAGAAATTATTCAACCTTCTTTGAGTAAGAATTTTGTTATTTTATTGCTTTCGCTCTACGTCACGTAAGGTACATCAAGTTATTTGTTTTGTTTAGCATCAAACCTCTTTGTTCTAGTTTTCCATCTCCCTGCTACTATATGGAATGAAAAGCTAGTGTTTATTAAAAATAATATTAACTAGTGGGATTTTCCACGCTTTCGTGGCGGGTTTTCGATCAACAACAGTTCGGTTTGTTACACTTGTAAAATACATGCACCCGGTATAACAATCAAAACGCGTTTTACATCAATAAAAAACGAACAAGTGTACATGTACCAAAGTTGCTCGGATGATAGTGAGATTTACCACACTATCGCGACAAGTTTTCGATCAGAATTAGTTTGGTTTGGTTTGCTACACTACCGGTACGACATAGGCTCTCAATATATCCATCAAACACACATTTTACATTAATAGAAAAACCATAAAAACGAACACTTGTTCCGATGTTGATCGGACGATATTGGCTCGTTTCGTCATTTGCACTTTTGTAAAATGCAGGTACTTGGTATGATAAACAACATGTGTTTTACATCAATCGGAAACCCAAAAATGTACCGTTGTGGTTTGGACAATAGTGGGATTTCTCACACTATCGCGATGAGTTTTTGATCGGCATCGGTTCTATTTGTTACACTACCGGTACGATACACACACTCTATCAACACGTGTTTTTACCTTAATATTAAACCATAAAAACAAACACTGGTATTGATGTTGTTTGGAAGATATTGGCTCACTTCGTCTCGGTACCGTTCTATTCACTTATTATCGCGTATGAAGTACATGTGCCAATATAGTTCGGTTCATTGCGGTACGGTACGATAACAAAAAAGTGTCAGTTTATCAAAACTGGAAACCTAAAAATGTATCCGGTACCGATACCAATGTTGTTTCTTTGGCGTTTTGGTTGGTACGGTAGTAACACGGTATTTGTTTGCAATGAAATTACCATAATGCCAGAAAAATTTGCTATAGTTGCGTATTAAAGTTTTTTCTGAATAGTTAACGAACACAAGTTATTATAATCCGGTTATTATAATTCATAGTAATCAAATCTGGGATTTGGTTAAAAAGATTTACCCAACAAGTGAACACTATTTTAAAATGTGTTCTACCTCATGAATGTATATTTTTAAACATGTATATTGCACATCAGTGACATTAATTTTTTCATCAATTTTGTGTCCCTTTCTGGGGTGGGCTGCCTCCTTCGGTTCTGGAGGGGGTGGCTTGTTGTGAATGAAAGTTGCGTTTGAAAAAAAAAACAGTTGGCATTTTTTTTACAAGTTGGGGCACTCTGCTTTCTAACCAAAAGTCAGAGGAATCTTTAGTTGTCAACTCGTCACAGAAAACACTGAATCAAAAGTCATCTTCAAGATGTAATGTTTATTTCCAATGTTGGGTACATGTTAGACTATAAGGAGTGGAGGGGGAAAAGAGGGAGATGAAGTGTCATGTGGCATTTGTGGGACCTGTGTGAGAAGGGTGAAAATTGTGGGGAGGGAGGGGGGGGGGGGTGAAAGGAATATTATTATTATTAGTTGTGTGTTAGATTAAAAAAAAAACTAGCCAATCAGAAAATGTCATATGTACGATCTTCCTACCCCACGCCCATGAAACTTTCCCGCCCAACCCCCCCCCCCCCCCCCCCTTCCACGCCCAACCACGGTGGTGTTGAGGGCTTGAAGGCATTCTTCCCGCCCCTCTTCACCCCCCACTCCGGATAGTCTTAACGTTTATAAAATTCAAAACTAACTTACCAAAGTTTGTAAAGTAGAGCGGCTACTGGGGTTTTGTGTGACAGAAGGTTTCCAACTAAATTAAAGGGAAAGTTCTATAGGGTAGCGATTAGACCGGCTATGTTATATGGCTCTGATTGTTGGACAATCAAGAAAATGCAAGCACGGAAGACGGAGGTAGCTGAGATGAGGATGTTGAGGTGGATGTGCGGACACACAAGGTTAGACAGGATAAGGAATGAGGTTTTCAGAGATGGATTGGGGGTAGCTAGTATCTCGGATAAGATAAGAGAGGGGGAGGTTGAGATGGTTTGGACATGTAAAGAGGAGACAGTCGACTGAGCCAGTTAGAGTGGTAGAAGGTCTCACTGTGGAAGGAAGGAGGAGTAGAGGCAGGCCAAAATTGACTTGGGACGAGCGGATGAAACAAGATTTACTAGGGTTGCACCTCTCCGAGGACATGGTCCATGATAGGGGTTTATGGAGGCATAGGATTAAGGTTAAGGATTATTAGGATATGTGAAAATGCATTTTAGGTGTATCGTGGGGTCTTAACGGTCCTTACATGTTATGTGGATTTTACATTTGTTTGTCTTCTTGTATGTTTGTTTATAAGTTGTTTATGGTGGTATCTATGGGTGTTCAGAATTCGATTCGGATTCGAAAAATTAGAAATTCGACTTAGTTCGATTCGATTACCAGGAATTCGATTCGTTTATTAAGAATTCGAATTCGATTCAATTCGAATTCGAGTCAAGTAAATCGAATACGAATTTATAATTTTAAATTCGATTCGAAATTCGAATAAAAACTGTACATGTATATTTTTTAAATATATATACACACATACACATTATTATATACACATTGAAAAAAAATAACTTCCAAATTTTAGTCAAACTCTAAGAACCCATAGTGTCTACAACTTTTACCATAACCATAATTTACATATTTACCTTATACCTCATAAACTCTAACAAACTATACTCTCTACTATTTTTACTATTCTCGTATTTGACATATTGTTGTTTATTAATTTTGTAGATTTGTATTTTAGACGTTAAAAATAATGAGTTTGTATTTGTTTTAAAACTAAAAGTAAAACAATTGATTATTTTATGGTGAATTTGAACTAAATCGAATTCGATTCGAATTCGAATTTCTTATTCGAATCGAATACGAATCGAATAAATTGAGTTTTAAACGGATACGAATCGAATACGAATTTAGGTAAAAATATTAAAAATTCGAGAAATTCGATTCGAATCATTCGAAAATTCGTTATTCGATTCGTTAAACACCCCTAGTGGTATCGTAGGGTCTTAAATGTCCTTTCATGTTATGTGGATTTTATAGTTGTTTGTCTTCCTGTATGATTGTTTATAGGTTGTTTATGGTGGTAAAACTGTATATCCTCTCAATGTAATGTATTTAATGTTCTGTGATGTGTTATATATATATATATATATATATATATATTGAGCAGAGGGTCTCTCTGGAAGCAACATCTCTATCCTTAGGGGTAGAGGTAAGGCTTGCCTACATCCCACTCTTCCCAGACCCTACAAATAGCTTTGCTATTTATAAGATTTACTGAGCTTAATTGTTGTTTGTTGTTGTTGTATATTTTGGTGGGTAGAATCCTTTAAAGTATATTTTTAACTCTAAATCAAACTTTTCATTTTATGTTTTTAAACGGGTTTAACATTTTTATACACGTTAACATTTAAAAAAAATTACAATAAAAAAGGAGTGTTTTATTTTCATAAAGTAAAGTTTAGTATTACTATATTTGGTTTTTAATTTAGTGAAAATAGCATATGTGATAATTAGTGTGTGTTACTAGTTGCATCACACAGACACCTCTCTAGTGTGTGTATGTTATACAATTTTCATTATCATCATAAAATTAGTAAATGGTAACCCCATCAATGTTGTTCCTCTTAAGACACTCATTAGTTGTATCTAACAACAAAAACATTCAAGTTTAAATATTGTCCAAATCTTGTTGGCATTAGTTTTGTTGATCGTTTAAAAAAAAACATATGTTAACTGTGTAAAAAAAAAAAAAAAAAAAAACTTTCAAAAATCACTATTCAATTGGTTTGTGTTTATTCATCTGTACTATATGATATTTCAATTCATTGGTACCCAAATTTCGCAGTTTTACTAACGGGTAGATATCCATTTTTATTTATCTATCTATCTATACATATAATAAACCAAAGCCATTTTAATGACATGGCACTCAAAGAGGCATTCTCTTCCTTGAGTGTGTCATGTGTCATCCTATGTGGCATTGAGATATTTTAGAAAGAAAATAATTTAAAAACAAAATTGGATGTTTCACCCTCATGTTTCCTCCCATAATTTTTAAACGTTAATATCTTTAACATACGAGATTTTTTAAAGAAAAAAATTACACCAAATTAACGAGCGTTTTATTATCTTTCCAACGAGTACCATAGTGTTATATAAAAAACGGAGAATTTTTTTTGTGGGGTTTTGTTCATACAGGAAAAAAAACACAAAGTGTTCAGGTAAATCATTAATCATGTATAGACAAGTCACTAATTATGTTTAAATTAGTAAATATGAATTTTTTTTCAACCAGAGCCGAATAGGTTAATAGAGTTATACGTTGTTTTAGGTTAGGTATCAATATTAGTATGTTAGAGTTATACATTTGTTTAGTCTTTAGGATAGATGTTAATATTAGAGTTATATTAAAGTTCTACATTCTTTTAGGTTAGGTGTTAGCATTGGAGTTGTACATTGTTAATTTGTTTTATGTTAGATATTAATATTATAGTTATACATCTGTCTATTTCATATGTAAAATTGATGTATCATATTAAATTTCTCAACCCGGGACGCTCCGGGGTATAATCTAGTATATATGTATATATTGCAAAGGATTTAATCCTACATGTCATGCTCTTATGCAATCTCTCTTTTGGGAGATGCCACATAGGATGTGATGTGACAACTCTAAACCAATTAAAAAAAGGAAATAAATATGATTTAACCTAATTTATTAAATACCTAATCTACTAAATCTAAATATTAAACCTTTATTATTTTATCTCTCGTGTTTCCTCCCATAACTTTTAAACGTTAATATCTTTTATATACGAGATTTTTTAAAGAAAAAAATTACACCAAATTCACGAGAGCGTTTTTATTATCTTTCCAACGAGTACCATAGTGCTATATAAAAATCGTAGAAAAAATGACTATTTTTTGTAACCCGATAGGTATTGTGTTGGGTTTGGGATTAGTTTAAAAATAATTGTGGATTTGGGTCGGGTCTGGGATTAGGTGATACCCGACCCGATTACCCGAAACAACATACCCAAATACCCGAACTACATACCCGATCATATACCCATGCATGAATTTTTTAACGCATCACATAACATTTAGACTAATGCGTTCGATATTTCAATAATTAAATTTTTTTTTCTTATTTCATGTTAGTTCTTTTTAGAATGATCGATTACAAACTTCTGAATTCATTTGTAATGGCACTAGATTTATACCCCGGCGCAGAGATTCGTTTTTTTTTATATTTGAATATGATAACTTATGGCAGAGATTTGTTTAAAATAATAATAATAATAATAATAATAATATATTTTATTATGTTATATTAGATATTTCAACCCGGGACGCTCCCGGGATAATAACTAGTTTGATATATCTTCATAGGCTTTTTGTACAAGGTTTTATTGGATGTGATATTTTTTTATTTTTCTACCTTTAAAGTATTCGTAAAAGTACAAAATAATACTTATACTTATAGTTTAGTTTGAATTTTAATAAGGAATTATTACATATATCCCCCTATTTGAAACACTAATTACATATTTACCCAATCAAAAATTTAAATTACGTATCTCCCCTTCTTCTTGCAAAATGACACAAATACCCTTAATTAATTAAAAAAAATACAAACTTTTATTCCTTCTCTCCCACAACTCCATGTTTGACAACCTATATGCTAACCACCCAGTGGCTATTAGAATAGTCTCGTTTAAAATCGACGATGAGAATCCGACGATAAGAAGCATCCGGCAATGAGATTCCGGCACTCTCTTTGGTCAGGACTGGCGAACCACCATTGCTATAAGAAACATCTTGTTCAAAAACTTTTGTTCAAAATCCGGCAACGAGAATCCTTACCGGTTAACTTTTATCCGGTGATAAGCATCGCGTTCGTAAACTGCGACAGAATACACTTTCTCAGTTGACAACCCTCCCTGATGCGTTTTTTTCATTTGCAATGTTCATTGGTTTGTAGAACCTAATTTGGGGAACAAAATATATACTATTTTATATAAATGACATTCGATTGGTATGATTATATCCATATTTATAGCAGATGGCATGGTGGGGAAAAATCAAGGTTTAAATTATGTTTTTTTTTTCTATTTGATTTAGGTTAGTGATGTTTGTAAATTTTGGCGGTTTTTGTATACTACACAACACGTGGAATGTGTTTTTTGGCATAATAACTTTTCATGATGCTTATTTGTATTTGATTTGGTAATAGACTAACAAGAGGCTTGAATCAATGTTTGAATTCGTCAAGGTTTCTGTCACAGTAGGTTTGTTTAGGTTTTAGTCAAGATGGAAAATATACTATTGATAAGTAAGGGTAAAACAGTCATTCTCTAGTATATTTTTAAAGAAATGGGTATATTTGATATTTTTAACTTTTAGTAAGGGGAAATATGTAATTTATTTTTTGGGTTGGGTAAATTTGTAATTTATAAAGTTTAGAGGGGGATATATGTAATTGTCCCTTTTAATAAAGCGCCGTATGCGTTAAAAACTTATTACTATTATTATTGACCCTGGTTGATTTAGTTGTGTTTGATTGTATTTAAATGAAAACTCAAAATAATAAAAAAGCCACTTTTTAGATTTTAATCTAGCCATGAATTAGGAACGACATTCGAAATATATAGGGAATTAGGGATACTAGAAATAAATAGAAAAGTTATAGTCTTATAGATTTTTTTTTGAAGGGTAACTTTATTAACTGTGGAGCAGAGATCATCACACTCGTTTGTTGGCAAGCCCTAATTATTCATGTGTCCATACTATGTTATCTTAACTGGATCCATGCTGGTACATGTTAGGTATATGCACGCAGAAGCAACACACAGACACACACACACAAACGATTAATATGCAGAAAATAAACGAACACGAGAACACAGGGATTTACGTGGTTCGGTCGGCTGACCTACGTCCACGGGCTGCAACCAGTATACTTTATTATTGTTTTATGTCTCACTCGTGATGAGGAATTACAAGTACAAGATGCCTATTTATAATTATAGATTAGGGTTTACTACTTAATCCTCAAGAAAATTAATAATGGGCTAATTAATAATGGGCTAATTAAATAAAACGGGCCAAATCAAGGCTCCACAAAACCCAATAATCTCCCATTTGGAGGCTTGATAATCTTCAAACTACCATCCGCTGTGAACTTGTACCTCTTGTAATCTTCCTCATTTTCCTGGTTGTAGCGGTCTTCTCATCAGTTAACCTGAAGGCCCGTTGAAGCTCCCTTGAGCTCCAACACATCAGTCATGGCTATGTCTGCCGCTGTGTGACATCCGTCACTTTTTATAATAATAATAATAATAATAATAATAATAATAATAATAATAATAATAATAATAATAATAATAATGATATTAAATAAAAAAAATATAAGCCTTATTCCCACCAAAAATACTTGAGCCCAACTAACACCACTATAACCTATTAACACAACCCAACCAACCAAACCAATACCCATTCCCTTTTTTTTTTTTTTTTCTGAAGCACAGGCCCAAAGCCCAGTATTCGGCCCAGACAACCACCTTGGTCCAAGCCCACTCCTCCTTTCCCCTCTATTCTGTTAAAAAAAAATTATTAGGCCCTGCCGGGACTCGAACCCGGGCAGGAGCCGTGTAACACACAAGCTGAACCAACTGAGCTATGATCCACATCTGTTCCTATCTCAGCACGATATATATATATACGCATTCCAAAAGCTGTTTCTTTCCTTCTCCTTTCTCTTGACGAACGCTGCAACAAAGGACCACAGGAAAACATAATATCAGACCTTAAATCACGCTGATCAGTCAACCAAAACCCCGAGTATTACGCAACATCATCACGCGTGATTTAAATGCGTTGAATGGACCAAAATCGAGTTAAAAGCCATTAATAAACATTCCTAAAACAACCAAATCGAATTCGTATAAATACGTGATTATAATTCAATCAAACTTGCACACACACACAAATACATGCGATTAACAAACCCCAATCCTCAATTCTTGTTCAATCCCTCTGTTCAAGTGTTATTGTTCGAAGCTTTGACTTTTCGGTTGACCCGTCATATCAATCCTATGCATACTGTAAGTATGATATTTTTTTGATGGGTTTTGATCTTCGGCATACACACATCAATAACCCTAAGGTTAATTGGGTTATTGATGTGTGATTTGTTCGATTGGAAAAGTTAGGGTTCTTATGTTTATTTGGGGAAGATGACCAAACCAAGTATATAATAAATATTTTAGAAATTGAATCTATTACAAATCTGATGCTCAGACCAGTTGGTTGGAATGTTTTGTTAAGGGCATTGAACCGGCCAAGGGCCCAGGTTCAAACCCCACAACAAACAACCATTTTTTTTTATTTTTAACCTTTATAATTATAATCCTTATTCTTTTAAAAATCGTTTTAAAATACTAAAACTATTTTATAAATTCTACAAAATTTATTTTATGTTATTCCACTGATAAAGTTCATCACCCAAATTTTAGTTTTTCAAAAATAATTTATTTAATATATATTATTAATAATACAAGTTTATTCATTTATATTTATTAAATTCTATAAAAATATCTAAACAATTTTATTAAATCTCACAAAAATTATCCTAAACTTGTATATTCTTAAACATTCCAGAAAATATTTTTATTTCAGAAAAACCGTTTATTTTATATTTTTAATCAATTTTTGTTAGTTTTAATCATAAATAAATCATAATAAATTCATTTTTCAATATTTTTGCACCAAAATTTTATATAAATTATTTCTAACTATTTAGAACTGAAATACAATTTTTAATTCAGAAATTCTTTAATTTTAATATTTTTAGATATTAAAGTCATATTTTGACAATTTGAAATAATTAGATTAAATATTCTATCTTCAAGAAAATAATTTTATAAAAATTATTTTCATATGTAAAACCTTATGTTGTGACTATATTCAACTTAAAATTTTACAAAGAGACTTTTATTTATTTATTTATTAAATTTCTCATAATTAATAAACAATTTGTTTAATAATCAAATAAACGTTTATCCCCAATTCGAAGCCCTAGAAGTACATGTATTCTAGAGTTATTCCCTTACACATTATCAATTCTTTAGGTTGATCATTTGAGATAATTTCCAACACATATTCCGTTGTCCAAGTTCAATTTCAAGTTACTACGTGAACAGTGAGTACTTCCTATCCCCTTTTTGCTTTTATTCATTTTTGGGGTGTTACATGTACACTATTACAAATTACAAATACAAGTTTACATTTTCAAAATACAATTCTAGTACTATGTGCAATTGCTTACAACGTGCTTTATGCTTAGACAATACATGTGGATTACATTTGTACTTAGTGAAATCATTAACATGGTACAAGCCGACCTTAACATTGGATAGCGCTATTTGGATTGACAACCCGCCTAGGTTGATTCTCCCCCTTTTTCATCGGAGAATCCGTGGCCATTGTTAAGTTATTATCCAATTGTTGGATAAGTACACTACAGTTCATACAGTACATTATACAGTCACAGGGTTGATTTCGCTCATTTGTATGATACATAGTTTACATATTTGCACTGTAGCTTGCACTTGAATTGTATAACTTTTTAACCTACTATATATATCAAAACTAGGAATGCTCACCAACATTTCATATGTTGACCAAATCTATTTTGTACATGTTTCAGGTGCAGTTTGATCTAGTGCTTTAACAAGGAATATTTAGTGCTTTATTTTAATTCAGTTATTTCATTATTTACATTTCATTTAAACAATGTAATTTCCATTTCCATGTAAGACAATTTTGGATTATTCAATAATATTTATATTTTAGTACCATGAGCTTTTGAACAATCGTCACTACGTGGCACCTCGATGATTCCGCCATCGGTTGGGGTGTTACACGCTGACCCATTCTCTGTCTCTGACGACTCCCACTAACATGAACTGCAGGATCCTGAAACACCCTGAGAATAATTACTCTCCATATTCAGCAAGTAATCCACTGGAGAGATTTTATCAGCTGGAACATTGATTCTCCTGACCCAATGTCGTCTAGGAACTTTGACTAAAGCACAACCCGTGCTCCCACTGCCACGAAAACCGTTGACTGGTCTACCTAAACCTTTCCTCGCTCCTTCATCCTTAATCTGACTTGTGACTCTAGGTTTCTCATTTGCAAAGACAACCTTCTTCTGCCCACGAGATTCTGTGAACTCGACTTTGTTTCTCTTCTGAACTGGGACAGTCACTCCCTTAGATGGTAAACTAACCATGTAAAGCGAACCTCACTTTCTTCTTCGAGCAATGACAAGATTTCCCTTAACAACCTTCAACTGCCCGTTCCCGAATTTAACCTCATGTCCCTGTTCATCCAGATGCCCAATGGAAATCAACTATTTTTTTAAGCTTGGAATCACTCTAACATCCTTCAAAGTCCATGAATCGGCTGAAGTTACTATATCCATATCACCCATGCCTGTAACATCAAGAATATCATTGTTCGTCAGTCTTACCTTACCAAAGTCACCTTTCTTCAAATTCTACAAAGCTTCAGTGTTGTGGGTAGCGTGAAATGAAGCACTAGAATCCATGACCCAGGAATCCACATAACTCTTTACACTACAGATTAACGCGTCATCATCTGAGCAGTCTGATGCAATGTTAACTTATTTCTTCTCATTTAGACATTGATTCCTAAAATGTCCAACCTCTTTGTAGTTCCAGCATGTAACATCACTTCGAGCCCTAGACTGACTCATCATCCTGTTCTTGCTCCCACTACCTCTGTTATTCTTCCTTCCTCTGCCAACATTCAGTAATTCACTTGATGATCCACCTGAATTTCTTCGTCTGACATCTTATCCTAGAATAAGATCCCGAATCCCATCAAAAGTGAACTCGCTAGTAGAACTAGTAATCACTATAACAGTCCCTGACCAGCAGTAGTAAAGCCTGAACTTCATCTTCGAATTTAATGTCCACTGACACAAGTCTCGCTAAAATCGAATTCAACTTGTTGATGTGCTCTGTAACTGAACTGCCTTCTCTCATCCTTGTATTTACCAGCTCTCGAATAAAAAAAAAACCTTGTTAGTTGCCAAAGGCTTTTCGTACATGTTATATAGGGCTAACATCATACCTCTTGCTATGGTTTCCTTCATGATGTTAAATGCCACATTCTTTGACAATGCCAATGTAATAGCTGCACTAGCTTTCTTGTCTTTAGATTCCCAAACTGCTGGTTTCATCTTCTCTGGTCTATCCCCTGATAACACAATATCTAGATCTTTTTAAACCAATAATGCCTCAATTTGCATTTTCCACCAACTGAAATCTGTACCGTTAAACTTATCAATTTGCACCTTCCCGTCTTCTGCCATGATAATCAATAACTGAAAAACCAAAACTGAAAAACCAAAACTGAAATCGAAAAAAAAAACTAAAAAAACAAAACTGAAACAAATGGAAACAGAAGATATCTGGTTCACGTTTCTTTGATCTTCAAACAAACGGTCGAACACATGTTGGTCAAGCTGGTCAAAAAAAACTGATCTTTGAAAGTCAATACCCTTCCTGCCTCGACTTTTGGTTCCTTTTCCGTGGCGACTTTAAAGAAACTCGATTGATGCCTGGGTTTGATAGCTACGGCTGCCGGCAACTAACCCTAATCAACTAACTCTCCTCCCTATGAATCGTGTGTAACGAGCCAAAGCTCTTATGCCAGTTGTTAGGTATACGCACGCGAAAGCAACATACACACACAAAAGATTAATATGCAGAAAATAAACGGACACGAGAACACAGGGATTTACGTGGTTCGGTCGGCTGACCTACGTCCATGGGCTGCAACCAGGATACTTTTATTATTACTTTCTGCCTCACTTGTGATGAGGAATTACAAGTATAAGATGTCTATTTATAATTATAGATTAGGGTTTACCACTTAATCCCCAAGAAAACTAATAATGGGCTAATTAAATAAAATGGGCAAAGTCTTCAATTTAATTAGTCTGCTATTTAATTGTCTTCTAATCCGAGCCCAAATCAAGGCTCCACAAAACCCAATAGTACGTTGGGGACTACGGCGTTCGCTCGGAAACCGTACCGCCTCTACACGAGTTTCATCATTGGAATAATAGCCGGATGAAAACCCAGCCAACTCAGATTTGAACTTGCATCAACTAGTGGATCACAAGTTCTTATCTTCTTTGTCTTGTGTGCTTCAAGATTTGAACATTTTACCGGGGCCTCCTTTCTCCTTTCATCGCATGACCACTGGACTATGCTAGAAGTTGTTATAGTCTTATGGATGACATTAGTATCACGATCTCAAATGAAAACACGCTTATATTAGTCAAGCTAATAAAATAATATTTAGTTAGCAAGTAGCTTCATTTAAAGCAAATCCTTTTAATAATCAATTAATGAATAATAATAATACAAATATTTCGAAATCATCCTGGCGACCTTCACATTGAAATGTAACATCATATGCAACACAAATCAACTACTATATATACCTAGCATTTGCTAATGCCAACCTGCATCACTACTCTATCATAATAATCACATCTCATCTTAACTAATTACCTCAATCTTCTCTTCAAGACATGGGCCACCTTGGTGATAACTATTTCTTCGTTAAGGTGACTAGCAAGGTGGTGGTGCATGCAGAAGAACCATGCAATGACCACTGGTTACCCTTTACCAACTTTGATCTGCTTGTGCCACCTTTTGATGTTGGCTCTTTCTTCTGCTACAAGAAACCGTCAAACGGTGGGTTCGCCGACAAGCTAAAGACCCTTAAAGCTTCCTTATCTCGAGCTCTTGGGCTCTACTACCCCCTTGCTGGGGAGATCCTGTGGAATGCAGCGGTTGGAGAGAATCAAATCCGGTGCAATAACCGAGGTATTGACTTCGTTGAAGCGGTGGCAGACGTGGAGCTCAAGGAACTCAATTTGTATAATCCAGATGAGAGTATTGAAGGTAAATTGATACCCAAGAAGCTGCATGGGGTGCTTGCCATCCAGGTACTAATTTCTGATTAGTTTTTAATGTTTTTTTAACGGCAATTCTTAGATTTTCTAAGATAAATACACAAGTAACATACTAACGTTGGACATTTTGTGTTGTGATGTTCCAGCATTTTAGTTATATTAAAGATTTAACAATGTAATAATTTGATAATCGTGTTCAAATTAATTATATAGCTAATCTTTTATATATATAATTCATCAAATGTTAAAAACTCAATGCTATATATAAAATGGGTACTTTCATTAGAGAAAACTTTATATCATCATCCACTACTTCTAAAGTTACAATTGAGATATTGCTAGAATTTTAAAATTTAAACATTACATGAAAACCGAAACTGAATAGCCACTACAATAAAATATGCTTTTAGGGACTATATTTTTTACACCTTTAGAGACGACAGTCGTTGTTTCCATGCGATTTACAATTAAACACAAATAAATTAAGAACCAAAATACATCAATTATGGGGGAGTTAGTTAACTAGAATTGAACCGTGTGGGATTATGGCTCGATCAGACAGTTGGGCCAAACCGCTATACTCAATTTTTCCGCAAAATTGCGAGCTAGATAAGACATGTCACAACTCCAAACAATATTTAAAAAGTCATGTACATGTTTGCCACTCTCTCATTGCTTCGTAAATAAGATAATTAGATATATTAAGCTTCACAAGACTCACGTGAATCGTGATGATGATTTCATGAAATATTAATAATCCACCAGTTATTTTATTTTAATAATCATGTCCAAAATAGTTTTACCGTTAACAGTTTTATAGTGTCAACATGGTCCATATGATCCTCAATCAAATGTTTTACAATTCAACATTTTTTTTTTTGACCTTAAAGTAGATATTGTATCATATTTATATATGAACTAGTTGTGTACCCCGCGCTTCGCCGCGGGAAGCGATAACTCGAATTTATACGGACAAACAATTGACCACAATTATCTATGAACAAAGAAGGAAAAGAAGAACATACCAGCCATACAGTCACCGCAAGTCACCGTAGCACACCACCTCAGTGTCGTCGCCTCCCTCCCTGCCAAAGCCACCCCTGTCGTCCGTCTAAGGTTCCAGTCGAACCCTAACCCTGAACCGCCCCCTTCTGTTTGAACCCATAACTCAACCACCGTCACGCCACCTCCCTCCGGAACCTCGCCTTGCCGGTCGTAACGTCTCCAATCCGTTAACCTACTCCAACTGCTACAAAACCACCCAACCCGGCCCTTTATTGCTGATGTTTAGTGAACCCAAGCAGATAAGAAGCAGGTCCACCGTCGAATAGTGATTGTTGAGCGATTGTTCCCCATCTATCTCTCTGCGTCTCGCCTCTTTTCTGTCTGTTGCTCTCTCTGCGCTCTCTGTCTCTCTCTCTCTCTCTCTATATATATATATATATATATATATATATATATATATATATATATATATATATATAAAACTTATCAGTGTGTGTGATGGCATAACCGTAAATACCATGGTAAAGTTGTCTTATTTGAACCAATGGCATAAGCGTAAATACCATGGTAAAGTTGTCCTATTAATAATTTTCATTCAAAAGAAGAAAAGGTCAAATTTACATCTGGATAATGGGTAAGCGGGCAACAAACAACGCCGCTATCCCTTTTAAAAAAAAAACATTGTTAATAAGAATCAATTACTCAAGTGATTTTAATAGCAAATATTTACCATAAACAAAATGCAGGTTACGGAGTTGAAATGTGGAGGGATAGTGATAGCTTGCATGTTTGATCACCGGGCAGCTGATGGGTACTCCGCCAACATGTTTATATCATCATGGGCGGACATAGCTCGATCCGAAACCCCATCTATGATACCCTCTTTTCAAAGGTCCATCCTTAACCCAAGGTGCCCAACCACTTATTCATCATCAATCAATAATGTGTTTTCTTTATTTGAACCACCAACTTTAAAGCCCGCCCATGAGGGAAACGATATAAATGATGATGATCATGCACTCATTAGCCGCGTGTATTACATTGAGGGCGATCAGCTTAATAAACTACAGTTGTTGGTGAGTGAAAATGGTCGAAGGAGGTCGAAGCTAGAGGCGTTCACCTCTTTCTTGTGGAAGATAATTGCACTGAGCATGGTAGAGACCGGAAATCACAACTTATGTAATGTGGCTCTTGCGGTTGATGGGCGAAGTAGGTTGAGTGAGGGAGATGGAGAAGAGAAACAAAAACTAATGGCTTCACACTTTGGCAATGTTTTATCAATGCCATCTGGGTCGAAAACATCACAGGTAATGAAATTATTTAGCGTGTGTTTTGTTAATTTATTGAAGATTATATAATGTTCTCTTGATAATTCGTTTAAATGTACCTATAAAAAACGTAGTTAACATATGTTTTGTAAGACAAATGTTGCCAGAGGATCCAAGAATTTTGTTACGGGGTAAAAAAATGGGTCGAGTCAACGACAACCAGATATATAACCTTTTCATGTACCCTGAACCCGAAACCAATGACCTTCTGTTGCATTGACAATTAACCTCATGATACAATTGCTTTGGGTTACCAGAGTCGACTGCGTTCATAGAGTGGTTGGCCTTTTGCCATTGCTCAGATGATCGAGCATTTTGTTGGTTGTTCGAAAAAAAAGTTGTGACCCTGAATACCATAATAAATAAATTGTCTTTAAACTTATTCCTAGCCATAGCATCCCTGGTTATTACAAGTAAAAATGTAAAATGGTTGAAAATCTAACTTGCTTTGATTTAAAATATTAGGAATTGAAGGAGATGTCATTGAGCAACATAGCTACAGAAATTCATGAGTTTGTGCAAACCGCCACCACGAAAGACCATTTCTTGGACCTAATAGACTGGGTTGAAGAACGCCGCACACAACCACTAGTAGCAATAGCATTTGCCAGCAAAGAAATGTCAGTGATGGTGTCATCAGGAACACGATTTCACATCATGGACAAAATGGATTTTGGTTGGGGTAAGGTCGTGTTCGGATCATGTCATGTGCCAGCCGGGAGGCAAGATTGTTACGTGATGACATTACCTAGTCCAACTAACCACAATGACTGGATCGTCTACATGCATCTTCCAATTACACAAATGAACTACATTGAGTCCCATGCCGGTTACATGTTTAAGCCCTTAAACTCTGATTACCTCCAGATTTAACACATGTGATATTTTTCTTTACATGTATATTGGTTTGAATTATGTTTTATTTTGAAATATGTATTGGTCATTGTTATGACAATAAATCGAAACAATTCTTATTTAACTTTACATACCCTATTTAATCATGCTCCTCACCATATTTAATCAAACGTTTCAAAAACTTGTCACTGCTCATAGCTAGGTTGTTTTACAAATGACACAACATGTTTCCTTCCCAAGACTATTGGTTCAAGAGCTATAAAAAACACAATAAACTCAACTGCTTGGCTCAATATTATTCGAATAGGAAAAGTGCATACATCAAATGAAACAGACTCACACTATAAATAGTTAAACAATGCAACAGAAAAACGAGGACTTCAGCTACCACTTCTAACGTCCACTTATTCAAACTATTCAACCACAAAAATAGGAAATAACCAAGGGACCAGGAGCCAACATAACAACTCATGCACATGCATGCAACGTTCACAAGTTTGAATCACATTTAAACACCCCCTCTTGATTCAAGCTCCATTACACCAAGATGATGCCCCAACATAGCAAATTTCTCCCTACTCAATGCCTTTGTCAACAAATTGGTCAACTGCTCATCTGTATTGCAAAATTCCAGAACGACTTCTTCCTTTGCCACCATCTCTCTTATAAAGGTGATGTTTCAGCTCAATGTGTTTTGAATTGTTATTCAAAATGGCATTCTTACTCAACTTAATGGCTGACTGATTATCAAAGAAATTACTTGTTGGTTTTTCTTGCTTTAAATAGAGCTCTTCCATTATCCTTCTAACCCATACATCTTGACATGTAGCAGCTGTAGCTGCTTTGTATTCTGCCTCCGTACTAGATAAAGCCACAGTAGACTATTTCTTAGAGCTCCAAGTGACTGCCTCACTTAAGATCCTTTTAGCTGCACCCCATTGTATCTTGGATGGCACTTGCATAAACCTGGAGATAATGCCAACAAAATAAGCAATGTCTGGTCTTGAGTGAGTCAAATAGATCAACCCTCCTACCAAGCTTCTATAAACAGACTCATTGGCCTTATCTGCCTGATCTTCAAGCTGAAGCTTTTCATTTACTTGCATAGGAATCTTCTCTAGATTACACCATCCATGCCAAACTTTGACAACAAAGTCTTTTCATACTTTTCTTGGGATAGAAAGATTCCAGACTTGGTTTGAGTAACTTCCAAACCCAAAAAAAATACTTCAATAACCCCATATCAGTTATCTCAAAATACTCCAACATATGCTTCTTGAAATCTGCCATTAACTTTGAAGATGAACTTGTATAAATAATATCATCTACATAGATACACACATAGATAATATGATTAGTTTCTTCCTTCTTCACATACAATGTTGGTTCATTATAACTTCTCTTATACCCCAATTTAATAAAATGACTATCAATCTTGGAGTACACCCTCACAAAGCCTTCTTTAACTTATAAACTTTATCTTCACTTCCCACAACTTCAAAACCCTCAAGTTGTTCAACATATATATCTTCAATCAGTTCACCATTTAAGAAAGCTGACTTCATATCTAATTGTTGTATTTGCCATCCCAACTGAGCTGTAACTGAAATAATTAATCTAATGGATTCAAACCTAGCCACAGGTGCAAAAGTTTCTTGATAATCTATCCCATGTTGCTGAGAATATCCCTTCACAACTAATCTTGTCTTGTGCTTCAAAAACTCTCCTTTCTGCCCAAATTTTGTTTTAAATAACCACTTTAATCCAATAAATTATTGCCTTTGGGAAGAGTGACTAATTCACATGTGTTGTTTCTTTCAATGGCATGTATTTCTTCCTTCATTGCAGTCCTCCATTCAGTCTTGATCACAGCCTTTTTGTAGCTCATAGGATCTGTTACATTTAATGCAAACTGGAAAGCAATAAGGTCATCATATACAATATTAGTAGTATAGTCTACATTCACCTTTTTGGCAGTTTCATACATATCACTTAAGGCTTTCATTTTTGGTGAAGTAGATGATGTTTGACTTGTAGCAACCTGCTCATGTGACCCTACACTGCTGCTTGTATTATTGCCCACCAGAATTGTATCAGCTTCATGTGAAGAACCATCAGAAGAGGGACCATCATTGTAAGACCCCAACCATAAATACAAAGGTTTCCATATAATTGAGGATCAAAATACTGAGTTTACGATAATAGTCAAAATAATTACACAATTCACGATTTCTAATTTAAAACAAGGGGTATTATAGTTAGACAAGTATTCAACGGTTAATAACATCAAGCCGTTACTACTTTAGACCCAAAAACTTTAAATGCGGAAGTGAAGGATTGTGTGTATATGCGTTGGTTCTTCAAACATGAGCTTAATCATCCTCCGAGTCTTTAACAAATCCTACCTAGGGTCACCCGATCAAGAAAAACCCATTAGAGATTATAATATAACAAAACATGGAGCAAAAGACAAAGTATATGGGGGTGAAAACCCCCCCGCCGTAGCTTACGGTATGCAAACCGTACTGTTGTTTTGTTTTGATAGACACGGTTCTTCGACCGTAGGTTACCGTTTGCATTTCCTGACCTGATCGTGATGTATAGACAGTAGCCTACGGTCTACCAGCGTAGGTTACGGTTCGCACCAACATACTTGCCCTGTTTCATTGATTTAAAGGAACTCCATTATCCTTGTTAATTCATTACCAAACTTTTGACCCGTTAATACATAACAAGCCAAAGACCTAGGCCTTACATTTCTAAGACTCTATAGACTTGCCAAGTAGTTTATTTCTTACCTTTGCACCCATGTATAACTCAACTTACTCGTGGCGTGTTTAGAACCATCTACGCATTCTATTTGCAACATGGTGCGTTCTAGATAATCCATGAATATTTTAGTCTTCATGACTCTCTCAAGTGACTTGTGACCCGTTTGAGTTAGCTCCTCAACACTAGAGGTGGTGTTCACGTTTTCCCCTTTGGACAATGTGCCATTGTGGCTTTACAGAAGTGATTATGGCCCAATGGGTCATTTATGTGTTGTCTCATACGCCCATTCCACATTGTCCATTAGCGTTTCAATTTCACCGGTCTTTTATCACTTGGGAATCACTTAGAGTAATAAATCACAATATAGGCATATAAACTACTAGATTTGAGTCCAAGAAGGACTTACCTGGCGTGTTTCCAACCTTAGACTAAGGTTATTCTTATCGAGTAGAATTCGAATACAAGCTTCCCATTGTAAAGCTCTTGTGATATTGTTCAAGCATGGACAATTACATCTAAAAGCATAAGTTGGTATTTAAACAAGCATGAGTCATCGAGTGACTTACCTTAAGCGTGTTCCCCTTATCCTCAAAATCGTAGCTCCACGTCCTCCCAAAGCCTCGTTTATTTACACCTATTGGTCAATATTCACTTAGGTCGTTAGGAACCTTTTCTTAACATGATCACACAATCCTTGGTCATGTTTCTTTCTTTAATCAAGTTCCTAGGCGTAGTTATTTACAAGATTGACCATTAACCATAAGATTAGATGTCTAGAATCTCACTTAGACATTTCATCGAACACATGATAGGCATTATTTAACAAGCTATATTCTAAACTCCATAGGTTTTCAGGATTTTATCACTTTCTATCATATTTACGATCATTGGGCACTTTCATTACCCAAACCCTAATCATACAATCTTATGGATTATAACATATAATGATTTGCATTATTAGATAGGTTTCATGACTAAGGCCAAGTACCCATTTTCCCAATTCCACCTCAAGAATCATCAACACAATTATAGTTGTAATTTATCACCTATATAACATTTTTAGGCATAATTATGGTTCCCATCACTAGGGTAACCTTCAAACATTAAAATTAGGCAATCATTCATTTGACCTAGAATTCACCTTAAGCTAGAACTAGATGTGTTCATCGATTTTGACACAATTGAAAAGTACCGTGAGGTTAGTATGGTCTTAGATGATAATTATCATTGCATGTGATTAATCTCTTGGATTTGACCTGATTTGATCTAGTGTGTGAAGATGAAGCTTGTCTGTGTGTGTGTTTTTGGGGTGGGAATCGATCTCCAGGGAGATGGAGATGATTTCTTATTGTTATTATTTATTTATCCATAATAGTAACTTTGGCTCTTGAACACTTATGGTCCTTCATGTTTCACACTAAGTTGATTTGGTTAAACCCACTAATCAAGGTAATTCTTACGATGGGATTTAGCCTTGTTTAGCTAACAAGGTTGACGGGGTTATTTCCCTATGTCAGGAATTTTCATATCAGTAACGTTTCGTTTGGTATGTTCAAAAGCCATGTGTGCTTCTATTATCATCAAACAAGATTTAGAAATTTTGGGGTGTTACAATCATGGTTTGTATCAGCAGCATTTTCAATGTAGTCCATTTCAGGAAATGGATCAACATATGTACCCTCATAGCTTGTCTTGTCCTTATTATCTTTCCTATCCCACTTTGTTTCTTCATGTACTCTCACATCCCTTCTAGGAACTACTGTCGTGATGACATTACCTAGTCCAACGAATCACAATGATTGGGTTGTTTACATAGTTACATGCATTTGCCAGTGAAACAAATGAACTACATTGAGTCCCATGTTAGTCATATGTTCAAGCCTTTAAGGTCTGATCACCTCCAGATTTAGCACATGTTATCCTATAATAGGATTCCTACTCTTTGCACTTATATTGGTTTGCTTTATGTTCTATTTTGAAATGATTTATATATTGTACCGATTTTCGAAACATTCGATTAATGTGTATTCTTCCCCATCTTTTTTTTCTCTTCCATGTCACACTTACAAACAAACAATAAAGTTAGTAAATAGGTCCAGTGAAGAACATTGCATGAGCTTTAATATTGTTGGAGCAATAGTAAGAATGTGTTCTTTTACTCACTTTGGATACAAATAATTATATATATGTAATTGCTATTAACATGATTATAAATTACTTGGTTTGCGTTCTACTATGTGAGACCTTCACAACGGACGGATGCATATCCAAAACATAGCTAGATATAATCATATAAATGAGATATCGATGCTCGAAGTTGTATGTTTAGAACTTACAAAGCTACGAGAGTTAGGGGAACGCAATTATAAGTAGATATAAAAGTTCCTTTTCATTTTGTTTATTTTTATGATCTCCTGCATATCGAAGATTGTCAAGTACCTTAGTCCTTGCCGTTTTAGGGCTAGTTTGAAGGCAAGATGATGAATTCCAAATGTCCAAGAAATTATTTTGTATCCTTATAGAAGAGAATTAGATAACAAAAATAAATCATTTCTACACTTTCATGGTTTTTTTAAACTTGATTCTAGAAATAATAGCGGCGCAGCTTGTTGCTCGCTTACTCATTATCCAGATGTTACTTGATTTTTTTACTGTAGAATGAAATTTAGGATTTGCTTGAAAAAAAATGTTTGATGAAATAAAAAGTATTTCTTAATCACATTTTTGAAAAAAAAAATCTCATAAGTATTCATAATATAAAGTCATAATTCTAGTATTCTTAGAACGTGCCATTAGCGCTGACAATTTTGCACACGAACACAATTACCTAACACGAACTTGAATGATCTTAACAGGTACAGGTATGGCCTTAACAGGTTTCGTGTCCTAAACAGGTAGACACGAATTTACCTATTAATTTTTGTGTCTTAACAGGTAACATACCTGTTTACCTGCAGGTACCTGTTAATACCTGTTTAGAATTTATTTAAAAATAATAATATATTTAAAAAGCTTTTCATTTCTTTTTCAACTTTGCAATTGTTATAGGAGTATTAATTGGATGTGTTTTATCTGTTTTATACCAAAACAAATTACAAGAATACTAAAAAACACTTGCTTTCGAAAGCAAGAATACTCAAAAGATTTTAGTTATTCTTGTAATTTTAGTTTTATATTATATTATGATGATCGGCTTTGCATTTGTTAACTGATATGTTTTCATTGTAACAGTCTATTTTTTATCTACATCATGAGTGATTCGCAAACAGGTATTAACATGTACTTTTCGTGTATACCTGTTAAAAAAAATTAATAGGTTCGTGTATCAAAAAACAGTCACGAAAAATTTTCGTGTCATGTACAGGTAATAAGATTTCGTGTATCGTGTCTTAACAGGGTCGTGTCTTAACAGGTCAGGTATACACGATTTGCCAGCCTTACGTGCCATCATAAACTCTAAATTTGAAGAGATTAGAACGTGCGTACACGTGATTTGGGCTTAAGCCTACTAGCAATTAATCCATAAAAAGATGGGTGATGAACGTTTAGTTCATTAAAGGCCGGCCTACCAATGGTGAGCCCATTAAAATAAAGCCAAAATACTCTGTATAAAAGAAGACTTAACCCTATAAAATGTTCTCTTAGTAACTTACCAACTCCTCCTGGGAAGCGGGTGCAATTAGTGAATGACACTGGGTAATGGGTTTTCGGTAGTCCTGTATACCATTCCCATGGTCTACCTCACGTGTGCAGAGGAGAGAGGAGAACCAGAAAACTCCACGGGTGGTGCTGCCGGTGGGAGGGGTTCACAGGAGGTGGTCCAGGAGGCGGGCTACGATTGGTGTGGTGGAGGCGCTCCACAGATGCTCCGATGGTGGCACCCCTCCTTCCCTTATATCTTTCAACTTTCTATCATACGTATACATAATTAAATATACAAATATATGAATCTAGAAAAGCTATGTTGACTTGAACGTCAGAGGTTGGTCCACAAGGCCCCGGTCTTGGGACCACCTCTGGGGTTCGTTTACATGTTGAAAGCTCATGATCAACGTCGGGTAGACAAGGAAATGCTCCATACCATTCTCTGGGGTTCGTTTACATGTTGAAAGCTCATGGTCAACGCCGGGTAGACAAGGAAATGCTTCATACCATTACTAAGAACGATAAAAATTGGCGTGTGGTGAGGGTTTGGGAGGGAGAGAGGGCGCGAGTTTGATATTTATGTGTGTAGATTGTTAGGGACGCTTAAGAGTTACGAGTAGAACAATAATGGAAAAATGAGTCGAGCCGGAAAAGATCATGGATTGACCCAAGTATCCATCTAAATGGGTCAACATCAATCTATTGCATCCTGCATCCTAGTCAGATCCAATTAATGGGCCTTAAGCAGCCAAATCCCTCAGTTATGAACTTAAATACTAGACATGACCAAAATTTACTTGATGCAGTTTGAGATTATTAAGAGTAAACAATGTTTAGTTACATCATAATTACAGTTAATTCTCCAAAGGTGGCAGTACAACGTCTTGAACCGCCACAAACTTTGCAAGGCCGCCGTATTCTTCAGGCAAAACATCTTCCCCAACTTCTCTAACAAATTGCTGTTTCTCTTCCTCATTGGTAACTATTACAACCTGCAGCATTGGTAACCAAATTTTTATTTAAATTCTGCAGAAAAGGAATTATCGGTTACATACTTCATCGTGTTATCAATACCTTCTCTAACGTTGCTTTCTCCAAGAACCGAGAAAACCACCTTCCATACGCTCACAAAAAACCACGGCATACTCAAAATGTAACACTTTTTTAACCTCTCGGGATAGTATGCCTACAACAAGTGAAATAAAAAATAAAAAAATAAAAAAATAAAAAAAAACACGCTAAATAAAAAAATGATTTTTATAAGTTTAAGGATATTTGGTAGGAAACATGATAAATTTAAACTTCAAGGGGTGGCGCAATGGTAAGCGCCTGATTCCCCTCTAGCATAGGGTCTCAGGTTAGAATCATGTTTCCACTGTCTTGCCTTAGACCAGGTGTAATGGAGCGTTGTTTGGGCGTGGAAGGGGAGGAAAACGCCGGGCTACACCCCCCCCCCCCCCCCGGGCGTTTTGGGGTTTTTTTGGCTTGGGCGTTTTCTTTTTCACGCTGCAAATTTGGCACGAAAATGGTGAGCCATTAGGAGTGGCAGCGTGGAATTGAGATTCCCACTACGTTGGTCTTAACTCTTAACCCCATGAAGGCTAAGACATAGTGACGCAGGTCACACCCTTAGCAAGAAACTAGTGGGGTCTATTTCGTTTTAGAGAACTTTTTTTATGTTTATGTTGTGCCAATAGCAAATGTATGTGGCGATATATGGCGACGACTTGAATGAACATAGGAAATGAAGATAAAGATTCACCTGTAAAAACTGAAATCCAGTGATTAATCCACGAGCGTCAACGTTTTTGTAAGCAATTTGATCTAGATCAAGAACAGCTATCAACTTCTCATTACCTATTTCTGTTCCTTTGACACCACTGAAATGAACAAACCAAGATTAAGGTTGATTATTGTATACAAACTATACTCCTTCACTAACTGCTAAATAAAAATCAAATTGCAATAAAGAACATACCTTGCAATTACTTTGTCGAGCAGATGAACCACAAATTCTGTTTTTACAAGCCAAGAAACGAAATATAAGGTTAGCACTAGCCGCACAAAGATGTCTAATAAGTTTAGTAGTACATGTATTATAACCGCCCATGTCGTCAACAGTCAATGGCATTGGTTGACTATATGGTAACTAAACTACAAACATTCAAGTCAGTTTTGAAGCCGAAAAGTTTCTCATTCGACACTGAAATGCGAAGAATGTGTACTTAAACGAGATGTCGGGAATGGTACTTAGTTGACAAACAAACAAGTGAAAAGTGTTCTAGACAAAGTCAACTCAAAAGAGTCAACTTAAAAATTCTTATGGATAAATCCATTCTGTTAGAAGTGACACACCATCTGATCACCAAACTCATTGCTGAACAATAAATCCAATATGAATACTCCATTATTAATTAGGTGAAGTTATTATATCCATACACCTAACAAAACTGCAATATTGTAATGCAATAAAGAAGGCATGTCCCAACATCTTTCAAAACAAAAAAAACAAAAAAAAAAAACAATTTTACATGCTGATCTTTGAACTTAAAACATATAGCTATTCGACGAGAAATGAAATTAACCATTAAAAAACTTAACAAACAAACAAACTCATGAATATTACTAAGAACATGAGTATTTTAAACCATAATTTGTCTCAATCAAATGAACCAAGACAAACAATAATCAAATAAGTTAGAAAGAAACCATAGTTAAAAATGAAAACAAAATCCGAACGAACAAAGAACAACGGCTAAACTGGCCATTTCCGAAACCAAATACCAGCATAACTTGATTTCATCTTCAAATCCTCAACTAATAAAAGGATCCAAAGTACTCAAATTTTTAACTTTTCAACAAACTTGAACATTATGCACTAATTTTTAACTCACTATGATTATGATCATCTATACAAAAATAATAAATAAATAAAAAAGGGGTGGCGGCGCAGCTTTGCCGCCTGCCCGCTATCTTGATGTAATTTTCTTAGAGGGTGTTGGGGTTGCGTTTTGAATCTAATTTTTAGATTATTAAGCTTTGAAAACGTAGATAATCAGTTTTTAGTGTTTGGTATTGTGTTTTGAAAACGCAGATAATCAGTGCTTTAGGCTACCAGACGCAATAATCTATAAGCAGCTCCACCCTGCTTTTCCGAAACGCATAATCTGTTTTGAATAATCAATCCCGAACACCCCTTAGTCATGGAATGAAATGATCGATTTGATTAAAAAAAAAAAAAAAAAAAAACTTTATTTTTAAAAAAGAAAGTGAAGAGTTGCTTTATAGTTTTACCTAACTATCCCAAACTCTAAAAACCTATCATCTATAATTCTATACAAACCATGTGATTCTATATCTCTAAATACAATCCCTATGAAAACACAATACACACATACAAACAAATTTAATTAATATAATCAAGAAAACAAGCTAAATAAAAAATTTAAAAAAAATAAAATTTACTTTTAAACTGTGGTTGATCTTTAGCAGGATAATGTTTGCTAGCTTTAACAATCATAACAGGGTAGCCATCATTAGACAACCCTTGTAAGAACACTTTTCTAGCATCCAACTGATCAGTCACTTGTGAATCAGGGATGAACCCCAAAGGAACAAAAGAAGCTCTCCATTTCAGCCATGAAAAAACATCTTTGCAGCTTTGTTTGGGTCCATTGATCTTGCAATCAAGAACCTTTCAAGTGTTGGGTCTGAATATTTCTACACATACAATAGCATTGTGTTAAAAAGTCAAAGGATGATTCATGTATGTGATGAATGATGATGGTTACCTCTGTAGAAGAACCAAGCTTTTGAAGACAAGTCTTCATCTGGGTGAGTTTAAGTTGATGAGTTTTGTCCATGTTTTTGTTGGGGTTGTGTGAAGAATGGGTTGGGGAGATGAATAATATCGAAGAGACGTCAAAGAAGAAAACTGGGCATGCGGCGATGACTTTGGAAACAAATGTGTGGAAGAGACGAACTCTTTTGTCAGGGGAAAGAAAGGACTTGATGGGTATATTAACACTATTGCTATCTTTTCAACTTTTAAAAGCTTTTAAGAGTTTCAAGCTTCAATTTTTAAGAAAAAACTTTTACTCAATAAAAAAATCTTGTTTGGTTGAAGAGCTGTAAGCTTTTAGGTTAGGAGAAAAAGTTTCTACTAGCTACAAGCTTTTAATTAGTAAATGACACAAATTCCATTCTATTTTAAAAATAAAATAAAAATCTTCTTTACAAGGTTTTAATTATGCCCATTTGGGTCATTTTATATATTTTATTAAAAGCTTCAGCTACTCTGCCAAACACCAAAATATATTTAAAAAGCTTCCAGCTACAACTAATTTTGACAAACATACCTTATGTTTAATAGTTTCATTAAAGGATGGAAGAGAAAGGATTGGAAAGGAAGTGAGAAATTTCATAACCCCCTTCCCAATCCTTTACGCTATGTTCCCGAGTTTAACAAATGAAGGAAAAAAAGGGAAAGAGAATTATGGAGGGAAAAGAAAGAGAGTGAAAAGAAAATTTTTTAATTAATTAGTGTGTTCCTGAAGGAAATGGAGAGGAAAGTAAGGATTTTATGTTTAAAATATCATATCCTTCCAAATCTTTCCAATTTGGAAGGATGAAAAATGAAGGAAATGAACCAAAATTTTCCTTTGTTTCCCTCCCTTTCTCTCTTTAAAAAAAACTCTGGAACACGATTTTTCCAAACATCCTTCCAAATCCTTTCTTTTCTTCGTTAAATATTGTCTTTTGTACCACATCATTACACCTCATCCCTAAACAAACGACATCCTTTATTACTTCTCTCACTACTGCGATATACTGTTTTTTCTTTACTTTTTTAGATTTATAATTTTTTATATTCTAGGTTCTATGGGTTATGATATAAAGGGGGCGACTATATGTTGCTTTATAATATATAAGGGGGACGGGGGTGTCACCAGAAAAGGTCACGGGTACCTCACTATTAGTACAGTAACATTGCCGCCACCAGTGCTGGTAGGGGTCCTGTGAAACCAAATACGGGTTCTTATCGTGCTGGTTCTAGAGGAGAGAGAGTGAGAAATGTATTATTAAAAAAAATGAGTGGTGTAGGTGAGTTCTAGAGGAGAGAGAAAGTGGGAAAGATATTATTAATATTATTAATACTATATGTGTGAAAATAATTAATTATTAGTTAAAGAACCAGTGGAGTGCTGCCTCTAAAAAACTGTTTTAGTGAAGTAATGTGGCAGTGCAGAATTTGTGTAAATCAGTGAAGTGAAAAATAAATCTAGGAGTATCCCTCCCCCCCCCCCCCCCCCCCCCCCCCCCCCCCCCACCCCAAGGTAGGTTAAAACGTTTTTTAAAGATCCTATGCAAACTATTAAGTCAAGTTTTTAAAAAAACTTAAATAGAAATGTGCCTTCTTTTCCAGGATTCGAACCAACAATTATAAACTAAAAAGCTTAAAGATAGCTGAGTTAAAAAAAATAAGTTATATAGCGAAGTAGCGAGAAATGATGATAAAGAGCGGATGATGCATTGAAGGTAAATGGAGACATTCAAGAAAGAAAAAGGATTCGGACCATTAATACCTTAAGTTTTGGGCCTAAACATTTTACTTGTATGGGTCATTATGTCTTAAATTATTTGTTTGTTCACTTGGGTCAAATATACATGTGACATGTAGTATAAAAAAAGTTAGGGGACCCTATATTTTGGGGGCCCTAAGCCTTTGCCTAGCCTACTAAGCCTATTGAGTCGGCCGTGCTCTAATCTCACACCCTCATTGAACAATCGTTTGAGCTTGAATCAAATGACCTTTATTGTATATGCCGTAAACATGCATTCACAGATATGTATGTCAAATCACATGCCCCTTAAATTTCAAACAGTCGTTTCCTAGTTGTCAAACAACCGTTCGATGACGCATAACGATGTGAGATTAGAAAACGAGAGTGTGGGTATAGTGTGGTCCATCATAAAATTAATCAGATTTTGCGTTGTAGTGTCTAACTATTCTTCTTTTTAGACAGTGCGTTTAACTTATTTGATTGAGAAAATTTACTTGTGTTAACTCATTTTATTCATCAAATTAGTTGCTTAACCCATTTAAAACGAAAAAGAAATATTTTACAGGATAAACGTGCATAGTGTTTAATCATAACTTGTCAACTCGTTTGACTAGTTTGATACAGTGGGGAGGTATATGGTTTGGGACGTAGTCCCGGGACAACAATCTTTTTTCAGTTGTATATATATGTATACATAGTTTTTCGAGTGACATCAATGTTTTTTTTATGGTGACTACATTAGACCCAACCCAATTCCAGTTAAATGAGCTCAACTCTAATTTTTAAGTAGATTAAAAATATAACCTTTTACAAGCCCACTCCATATTTAGCCCATTAGGGGGGAAGGGGCGCTTATAGGATTCACTTTTCACTTAACTGATTTCAACCAATCATGCACTGCCATATCACTTCACCGATACACTTTTTTTGGAGGCAGCACTCCATTGATTCTTTTATTTATTTTTACTTAAATTCAAATCTTAATCTTTGTTTTTTTTAATTCACACAGTTTTACCACCAAACGGTCAGATTTCTCATAAACCGTCCTACCAACACGGTCAAAAATAATCATGTGCATTAAAATCGGTTTCATCTAACCATCAGAAATATTGAAATTCACATGCAATACGGTTGAGATTTTTTTGTTTATAAATCATTATACCAGTAGTGAAAACACAGTTCAACATCAACAAAACTCACACCTTCAAATGACTCGTTGGACCGAAAATGAAGAAATGGCTTTGGTCGTGTGCATTAAAGACGCACAAAACGACCAATCCTTCCAACGCCAACCCCGTAGGGGCTCAGGGGGCTCATAAGACTATCGAATTTATATTATGTTTTTTTTTTAATTTTTAATGATGATGTTTTTTTTATTATTGTATAATATTTTTATTATGTGATTAACCTTACTTGACTCAAACCCTCAAACCGATCCACCCGAAAATATTGTCCGATTCTACAAAATTAGAATGCCTAAAATAGTGACATCATTGGAAAAAGTTTATGGATCCGCCACTGGTTTGATATGCGTGTTTCAAGTATTGTTTTTAGGTTATTAATTTTAAATGTGTACATGTATGTGATATCTTTGACACAAATAAATATATAAGTCGGTATTTGTGTATTACATATGTTACTTTATTAACATGTATATTTATAATTTGCGTATCTATATTTATAATGTACATATCAAGTTTCACAACTATGGACTCATCTACATGTTTATTTGGCATTATTTAGAGAGTAAGGTTGGCATAACGTGCACTTCACATTCACATTTGTCACACGTATGACAACCTCACAACGTATTATTAGGCAACGAGTGGGTTTCATTTTACTCTCAAAAGTATCAAGGAGTTAACATTTAACCCTCCGTTTGCAGATGATTTAAGTGATAACATGCTGAAGTTCAAATCCTGAAAAGGTTTGATTTTTTAGAATTAGAAATACACTATGTCGGGTATTGATAATTTCAGTCTTATATTGATTGATTATTAAACTGTCTCATACCCAGCCCATACACAATGAGTGGTTTTTAGATATATACCGTTGGGTGTTGGGCATACACGCGAATATCAGGTATACACATTAGTTTTTAAAAATATCACTAGGGATTTCTAAGTATATATTTTTCCTTTCTATTTTGGACGTGGTTTGATTCGTTGTGATACTCTCGCAATATAGTACACAAATCCGGAAATAATTATTAATATAACACATATATAAATACATTGATTTTAAGTCCAAAATTAGTGAAAAATCATTTTCACTACCTATTTTTCCAACAACGTTGAAAGGATGCTCATTAGTGTGGTGGTAAAGGTGTTAGGGTTTTAGAGGGGGGGGGGGGGGGGGGGGGGGGGGGGGGGTAGGAGTTCAAGTCTCACAAGAGAAAACAAAATTGTGTATTTAAAAGGTTTTAGAGGGGGGGGGGGGGGGGGGGTAGGAGTTCAAGTCTCACAAGAGAAAACAAAATTGTGTATTTAAAAGGGAGAGAAATTAGTCGGTAAAAAAAAAAGATGAGTCATTATTTCTATCCATATATACGCTCTAGTTTTTTTTTCTTTATTATTATTTTTATCAAACTTGCAAACTAGAGTTTTACGTGGTCTAATTCTGTTCCCCGGTGGAGTATGCATTAGCTGGTGGTGGCAGGTTGTGTTACGTACTACTATTGTAAAGTACATGGCTAATTTAATGGAGCAAATAAATGGCAATTACTTTGAGGGCCAAAATATTAAGTTACATTGAATTTATAGGCAACTAAAATCAATTATGAATACATATTATTGAATATAGTCAATACCATGGCATGGACCACTTTTGTAATTAATTAGTTTTACTCCGTGTTTTAAAAACGGTTTGTATCGGCCAGTTGGACCGGTTAAACCGGCTACGGTGTCTTGGTCAGCACGAATCAATCCGGTAATTTGGGGAAACGGTAAAAGATTTGAACCGCCATTAAATTCCGGTATACGGTTTAACCGCTATATCGCTAAAACCTTTGAATCGATTTCTCAAACACAATGTTATTTGTTATACACGTTACTTATCTTAAGTAATTTAGTATATTTTGATTATTATTGGTAACTAAAACCTTGTATTAATGACCGTAGAAAATAAACATAGCTATATTTTTGTTGATGAGGATGACGATTATAATGAATTTTATCTTTTAAGCGATAAGGAATTTGATGTATTCAACACTCCAATGACAAAAACTTCTTATAACCCTTATATATATATATATATGAACTTTGTTAAAAAATTGAGTATTTGGATTATTTTTTTCATTATGGATTCACTTTTGATTATTTTTTATTATGAAATCATGTACTATTGGATTTTTTTTATTGTTGAAGTTGTATTTTATAGAAATATAGGGTTAATTAATCAATCTGGTTGAACCGCTCGATACAACCCAATTCAACCGGTTAAACTATTTCTGAGCCTAATTTGATATGATTTAAAAACCGGTTTTTAAAACATTAGTTTTACTTTTTTTTAACCGGAAATTACTACTCTTAAAAATCTACATCATTTATCTATAAAATGAGTTGAATCCTCACCACTTTATACAGAGATACAAATATAACATTTTGATACCATTAATCTACAAAATTAGGTTTCCTACATCTTTAGACCACATATGTATAAGGTATACCCTCACCCCATATATATATTTTTTAAATAAAAGTATTAATGTGTCTTAGCAGGTGCTTGACATGTTAACATGTCTTTAACCTGTTAAGGCCTTATCGTGTTGACCAGTATAAGACACAAAACCTGTTAAGCTTAAACACGAACCTGTTAAGGTCGTGTAGGTTCGTGTCGTGTTATCGTGTAGGTTTTAGGGGCGGGCCTACGGTTCCCAAGGGGGTTCCCGGAAACCCGTTCGGTTTAAAAATTATAGTGTTATTATATATAGAAAATTCTGTAGGAACCCCTAAATATATTTGAAAGGAACCCTTAATTACCAAAGCATGCAAGTGCTCCAATGGTTAGTCCATCCCTTTCTAACATTCAAATCCCCTCCCACCCTTCTTTTTATTATTCTGTTTTTTTAGAGTGAATGGCCAAAATCGTCCCTGACATTTGTGCGCTTTTGCTAGATCCATAAAAAAATATTCCCAACTGAACCACTGAGGTTTCCCAAATGTTGCTAGATCCATCCATTTCTCTCACCTTTGTTAAAAACTAACATTAATTGAGAAGCATTTTTGACATTTTACATATTTGTTTTGTTTTCTATTTTTTTCCTTATTGTCATTTACTTTTAACTTAAAAAATAATAGCTTGTTATCTTTAAAAGCACCCCAACCCCACCCCACCCCCCCACCACCCTCTCTTTTTATTCTGTATATTATATCTTCCTATCTCTATGTCTAGAACAACTTGAATTCTTTAACTATAGCTTCCTCATAACTTTCTTTACAGATATATTCCTCACACAAATATAACAGAACATATGTATTTGCATTTGTTCGCGTGTGTTCATATGAATGTGTATACATTTTCAAAATAAAAATGTATTACTAGTGGTGGCAACAAACTTACGATCTTAAGTTGTGACAAGTTTTATAACTATTGATTAGTAACTCGGTATTATTTTTCTCCTATATGATATGTTAGTCACTTAATATTGGATAACATACCTTTTACAAACGAAAAGTTCATTTATAGATACAAAAAATAACTAATATTTATCGTCTGTTGGTAATAAACTAAGAATAATTAACAAGGTAGGTTGATCATTCATGATTCAACAATAAAAAAAAATTAGTTTTCGAAACATCTGTTGGTGAAGTGGTTATCCATGCCATGGCTTACGGACTTTAAATGACATATTAACAACTGTTGGTATCTTTGTCAAAAGGTCAAATATATGTGATATTTTCATATTTCATCAAAGATCTGGTATCCATTTTATACATATCATAAAGAGTAATTGTATGCAAATCCAATTGTTGATATAGTGATACAATAATCAATTCTTTTTTCTCTTGTAGGTTACTAAGAGGGCGTTTGAGATTGCGTTTTGAATTGTGTTTTGAAAACGCAGATAATCAGTTTTTTAGGCTACCAAAACGCAATAATCTATAAGCAGCTCCACCCCTGCTTTTCCAAAACGCATAATCTGTTTTGAATAATCAATCCCAAACACCCCCTAAATAAGGGCGGGGTGGTTAATAATAAAAAAACCCTCTTCTTCTGTTTTTTTTTTTTTTTTTGAAACCAAATAGAATTAAGGAAAAAAATTAAAAAACAAAAACTATCTAAAATAACAAAAATGCCCTCAATTAACGTTAGTTTTTAATAAAGTTAGAGAAATGAATGGATCTAGCAACATTTTGGAAACCTCAGTGGTTCAGTTGAGAGAAAAAAAATAATTTTGGATGGATTTAGCAAAAGTGTGCAAACCTTAGAGACAATTTGGGCTATTCCCTGTTTTCTTTATAACAAAGTTAGGGTTTCAAATGTTCACAACCCCCGAACCTCTCATTCTTCCTCACTCCTGTCCACCTCCACAACCCACTCATTTTGTCCCTCAACCTCTCCTCATTACTGCTGTCATCGCCCATCACCTCTCCTCCTCACTGCCGCCAGCTTTCCTCCTCCTCATAGCGTTGCTTGTTCTTTGCTTGTTATTAGACATTAGTTATTATGTTCTTGTTGTGTAAGTTGTTCTTATAGCTGTCTTTGAGTTATCATTTATCAATTAATCATCTATTCATGTTCTTGTTGAGATGTGTTTAAGTTATCAATTAGTCATGTTCAATTGTTCATGTTGTTTGTGAGTTATCAATTAATGATGTTATTGTTGAGTTGTTGTGTTTGAGTTATCAATTAGTCATGTTCTTGTTGTCTTTGAGTTATCAATTAATCATGTTCTTGTTGAGTTGTTATGTTTGAGTTATCCATTAAATCATGTTCTTGTTGAGTTGTTATGCATGTGACTGTCACATTAAACCTCAACGCTTGTGTATAACATAGTAGGTGTCATGTAAAAAGTCATCACTAAAGAGTATATTCAGCGCTTGTGTATAACAAAGTAGGCACCATTGTTATTTCTATGATTTTCTCAATAATATGAGAAAACAATTAAGGAAGAATAATATTAAAAGAGTGGGTTGGATTATAATTACTTGTGGATTTTTTGTGAGTGTGATATTGTCCAGTGAAATAATCAATTGTTTTTCATTGTCAATAGTATCATCATAAACAGAATGTGTCCACCAAACTTAACCTCTTCCATCAATGGTGCCTTTTTCTCTGATTATAAGTCCTACAAGTTTTGTAAACTCAAGCCATTGTAGGAGACCTTTACCCAGTGCTTTTGCATTTGTTGGAGCTATGATTTTACCGTCATGCTGCAAGAATTCTCATGTGTGTTGCAAATGATGATTGTTAGTAGCCCATGGAAACAATTTACGTTGTGGGCTACAACATTGAAGAGGAAGAAGAATATGAAACGAAACAATAATGATAAGAGAGGAGGGGACACTTCTTTCTCCTATTTTAGAACCCATGAATGATGTACCGACATCTATTTTTATCCTAAATTGCCCAAACTCACAAAAACACTGGCATCACTATTTTCAACTACCCTAAAACTATTGGCCCAAGTATTTTACTCTACCCACCAATCATTTTTACTCAATCATTCTCCTTTCTTTAGGTATATCTACCCGTGAATGGTACCCACTCAAGGTACCCTAAGGGACGACGGTGTATCTGCTTTGGGTTACTACTCTAGACCTCTTACCCAATGGGCACCCTACTCATAAAGATGAAAAAAATATAAGCAAATGAAATCTAAGAGATAACATCCATAATTTTTCATCAAACTGCACAAAAGAAAAATGTAACTTTACCCTTATATTTTGTTAGGATTCAAGTGGCATAGCGGAAACCAACATATAATGCACAAACGAATTAATCACACCCATAAACTAGAAAAATGATATGTGCCACAATATCTAGTCAACATTCACACATTCTACTTCTGTCATGCACCACGATCCCATGATCCATGCAAATATTAATATGTTATTTGTTTCTTTAACTTATTTAGTTCACTAATTAGATTAGTGGGTAGTTAATTCATGCATATTGTCCACGTTCTTTTCCTTTCATGATATTTGTAAGCTTTAAAAGGCCTTAAGCTTTATGAATGCTAGGAAGAAATGAATCAGTAAAAGTCTTGTTTCCATCTAATTTTCTCTCAAAATTCTATCTATTTTTTGGATCAATTGTTTAACGATTAAGTTGGTGACCTGGTCTACGTTCACGGTTGCCACTAGGGTTTTCTTATTCAGCTTAGAAAAAAAAGTTACAATTACATATGAGAGAATTTATAAATAAATAACTAGGGTAATGGGGAAAAAGAAAAAGAAAAAGAAAGATAAGTAGGCTGCTTAACTTAAAAAAACCGGCCCATCCCTTTTGTTTCCACCCAACCCAGTCAAACCAAGCACCCAAGATCATCATATGAACTCAGGCCCATATAGCTTTTATAACCCAATAATTTTATGAGTCACAACTCACTCACTCACACTCACCTTTGAATAGAGGTGTACAAAACCGGGTTTTTTGAATACCCGGGTTCGGTTACGTACCCGGGTTTGGGTTATGACCGGATAGGGTATAACCGGGTATTACGAAATAATCGGGTCGGGTTCGGGTAGGGTATTTTCGTGAAAAGCCATACCCTATATACCAGGTTCAGGTCGGGTTTGGGTTCGGGTTTTCAATACCCGGTTTCGGGTATACCAATTTTCGGGTACTAGATACCTATTTTCAAGTAAACGTGTGAATTTCCGACACGACCCGAACCTAACACGAAATTAGCGGGTTTAGGTTTAGTCTAAATGGGTTCGGGTCAAACCCGCGAACCCGTTTAGCTAAACGGGTCGGGTTCGGGTCAACTCGGGCGGGTTGGTTATACTATATATTGTTTTTTTACAATATGTTTTATGTTATAAATTAAATTGGTTAGGTATTTTATGCTACACTTATAACTTAAAATAGAAATTGTTATGCGATTTTATAAATAAAACATAAATCTTTTATATATATTTGTGTTTTTTGTAGTAAAATTTTAATTTTAATACATTAGTTTGCGAAAATACCCTACGGGTAGGGTCGGGTTCGGGTATTAAATAACCGGGTAGGGTCGGGTTCGGGTATTAAATAACCGGGTTTTAAAATACCCTAGGGTAGGGTCGGGTTCGGGTATTAAATAACCGGGTTTTAAAATACCCGGGTTTTAACATACCCGGGTTTGGGTATTTTTTTCGGGTTCGGTTTCGGGTATTTTGTACACCTCTACCTTTGAAGATAAGAGCTTTTTCGGTTTATGACTCAAGTACATTGTACATGTGATAGTGGACTCCATAACCATGTAAACATAAACCGATCACAAATCATAAATTGTGCCAAAAAAAAAAAAAAAAAAAAAAAGATTGCCAAGAACATGAAACTTAATTAAACCCGGAAGAAGAACCGGTTCATAAAACATGTAATATTCAAAGCGTCATAGTTTAGCCAACTCGGCTAACTTGCCTAAAATGTTAACATATAACAGACGAGACGACGTACTTAATGCAAACTGAAATTAAAAGGTAGATTTTATTCTTAAAAATGTTGATCAACATTTAAGTTGGGGCACTTGGACATCTTGAACTGGCACAAGTTTTGCATTACCACCAAGTTCTTCAGGCAACACCTCCTTGCCAACATCTTCAATTAATTGTTTTTTTCCTTTCTCATTGTTTATCATCACAATCTTTACCATCAATCATATGAAAAAAAAAAAAAAAAAAAAAACACACACACACACACAATATTATTCCACATTTGAAAAATAATCACCATTAAGATATTTAAAAAAAAAAAAAAAGAAGAAGTTAAAGATCTATTCAAAGAATGTGACAGGTATATATACTTGTCTGCTGTTGATTTCTCTAGAACACAAGAAATTATCTTCCAAACACTCGCAAAAAACCATGGCATATTTAGCATGTAAAGTCTTGCTAAGCGCTCTGGGTAGTAGCTCTACGCAATAAGAACCAAACGTGATTATTAATGCATAAAAACTTAACACGTTAAAGTTTTTGGGAAAATTATTGAATAATTTACCATCAGGACATATGTCTGGTAACTAAAAATAATGCGTGCACACTCGTATATATTCAAATGAGACCGAAAAAAATAAGAATCATATTTGAAAAAGAGAGCCACAAGTACATAATGTTGACCATCTATATTTCATGATAAGGTGCTTGTTTCGGTTCTTGAAGTGTTCATAAACTTGTGAAATACTAACAACAAAAGATAGATCTATTGTTATTGACATTGTGTAGTTTATTTGACTAGTATCATGATTAGGAGCCGTTGTTGCTTGTTATGGTCTTATGGATATATTTTCGTCATGTATGGTTTTATGTTAATTAAAAGTCTCTTAGGGGTTGTTTGGTTGATTAAGTGCTGAATGGTTATAATGTCTGAATGGGTAAGTGTTGAATCATTAAGTTGGACCTCTTAATGGTTAGTTTTCTTGTCCCACATTATTAGGAGAGCCTCATTAAGATTCAGCCTAGTTCAGTGCTTAATGGATCAACAACATCCTAAATCTTAATAGTTCAGCCTTAACCATTCCATTCAGAAGCTGAAACAAACGCGTTGAATGCTAAATCATTCAGAGGCTTACCAAACAGCCCTTTAATTTGGATCCTTGGTGGGTTTGTCTAAAGGCGTACATGTGTCGTGCAATATTTTACATTGATTTTTTTTTTTTTCTGAAATTCTCCAACTAAACAAGTCCGATATATGCATTTCATGACATGTCATCGAAAAATTGTTGTCAAAATGTTATAAAACATGACTGTATAGAGAACAGAGATGAGTGACGAGAGGGAATAAAATGACTATAGGAGACAAACATTTCATTTTTTATTTTATTATTAACTTTTATGATCAATAAATAAGTTATTGATTGACACTGATTTTTTATGTTCTAGCGATATTTAGTGTTTGTATTAAATATTTCCGGGCGAACGCCGTAGTCCCCACCATATCAACGTCGACCCGGTTCAGACAACATAGTTTGGACGCGTGGGTGAGTAAGGTTTGCTAAGAGGCGGATGTAATGATCTCTGCCACACTGTTAAGAAAGTCACCGTTAAAAAAAAATATATATTTCCATACATATATGTGTAGAGTCGTCCTCGAGAATCCTTAGAAATTCTTAGGCCCTGGAAGATCAAAAGAATCTTGGGCCCCTAAATTACAATCGAGCCAACTCAGGGTCGACTCTTGATGTAGCTCGACTTCTTTCACTATAATGAGACTTGGAAGTTGGAATTACTCTTTATAAAGTATGAAAACCTGGATTTACTTACACTAGCGATGTGGGATAACATTTTAAAGGGAGAAGAGGGAAAAAAAAAAGAAGAAATAAAAGCTTAAAAACTAATAAGTGTTGATGTCAGGTCTCAATACATTATTTTGAGATGATTTTATCAACTCCAAACAAGATTTTGATGTATGATATGCAAATACACATGCTAAATCTAATATTTAAAAACTATATAAGCTTTAAAAAAATTGGGCCCCTTAGGAGACTGGGCCTCGGGCCATCGCCCACTACATCCTACACTTTGCCCGGGCATGTACATGTGTGTGCATATATTACATGGACGTAGATGAAAATTTACCTGTAAAATCTGAAATCCTGCGATAAATCCTTGAGTATCCACATTCTTATAGGCTAGATTGCGAAAATCGATGATCACGACTACCTTCTCGTTTCCAATTTCTTTGTCTTTGATTCCACTACACGGTGTTTTGATCCATTAAATTGCAACATTTAAGTTAATTATGTATTACAACAAATACTGATTTTAATTTACTTGTTTTGCTAAAATTGCTTTTAGTTTTTAAATTTGTGTTAAGTCTTTTAAGCTAACAAAGACAAATGATAACTTATTGTACTCGATATTTCTTATAAAAACTAGAAGCTATACATTAAATATGAAACATATTAAGATGGCCTGAATGGTTAAGAGCTGAATCATTCAGCATCCCTTATTAGCTTAATGGTTCAGCACTTAATCATTTCATTCAGATGCTGAAACAAACAGTCTAAATGCTGAATAATTCAGACCTGAATGGCTAAGAGGCTGATTAAAAGGCTACCAAACAGCCCCTAAAGTATAGTAAACTTCAATAAAGAATATACATCACGTACCTTGCAATTGCTTTGTCAAGCAGATACACCATAAATTCTGCATTACGAAGGAAAAAGGAATTTACATTTGTAGAACAATAAATATATTCTGACTATCTGACTTTTAATGGTCAAAGCTGCAATTGGTGAAGGGACGACAGCTAAAAAATAAATAGTTAGCTACGATTACCACTAGAAACATATTAGAAATAACGTTTTCTTATGTTATATATGCATCCGTGTAATTCTATTTTCTTTGCTAAAATAATTTCATCTTATGTTACTATCTATATTTTCTTTTTGTCTTTTTTTTTTAACGGCCAACGAATCAATTTCCAAGCACTCTCGGGTACCCTTTTGGCGAATCAGGTACTCGAGAGTACCCGAGCCACCAATTGCCACCAATTTTCGGGAAAACCCGACCACTCACCCGCCCGAAGGCACGACAGTGAAATAATCGGTAAAACCGGTCGGGATCATGACTCGAACCCAAGCCAATGGCTGGGTCATCCCTCATTTCCCCTCCACCAATATCCTCCAAATATAGCTAGTGAGAATTGAACCCAAGTCTCCTATAGAAAACTTTTATCCTTTTAAACACCAAATTTTGAGAAAACACAAAACAAATTTCTAGCATTAATTATTTTTAATATACACTTGTACATAAAAGTTATCAATTAATCAAACAAATTTGTTCATATACCTTTTAATTAATACACATATGAGCATAAAACAATAAACATGCCTTTCTTTTTACTTATTTATAAATAAATTAATAAAAAAAACTAAAAGTTGTATGAGGTGAAACCTAAACCCGACCGCTTTCGTTAAAACCAAAGATATCGTATGGTTTTCTACCACATGTCCTTTTTTTTTTTTTTTTGTAGTTTTGTTGTTATTTATTAACTGATTGCTTATTAGTTCAAGTTAACTACATATTTTTACCATCCATCCATAGTGGTGGAGTGGCTTTTGTTTCACCAATGTGATCAAAAGTTCAATCCCCACTTCCATCATTTATGGTTTGGTATCCGGGTGAAGATCGAATACGGGTGGTGTCAGTTCGAATCTGACGGGCGGCGAGGTTTTACCGAGTTCTATAACACTGTCGTGTATTCGGGCGGGTGGGGCTCGGGTTTCCGCACATCGGGAGAAAGCGGGGGCTGCTGAAGGTCGAGTAGTCGATTATTGGACACGGCGCACCGCAAGGGTGGTTGCCACACAGTTGTTCTCCGATAAAAAAAAAACTACATATTTTTACCAATTTTATTTATTTTTATGTTAATTTGTTTTGTTTATTAGGACCTATTGAAAAAATTAGAAAAGAAGAGTGTTATCCTTTGAAAAATCTCATTTATGATCCAACCTTTTTTTTGCCATATAAAGAACTAGATTATACCCGGGACTCGGGAGTGTCCCTATAATATGACACATCAATTTTACATATGAAATAGACTGATGCGCTTTACATTTACATGCAAGAACCTAAAACAATTAGCAATGTATATCTCCAATGTTAACACCTAACTTAAAATAGTGTATAACTTCGTTGTTAACACTTAACCTCAAACAATATAATTCTAATGTTAACATGATAATGTATAACTCTAATATTAATACCTAATTTAAAACAATGTACAACTAATCATTTGAATAAGAATGAGAATGTATATTAAAAAGAAAACATATGTTTGGATGAAGCAACTATTGCAGAGTGTGATTGAAGTGGTGATCTTGAAGATGTGACTTTTTCTTTTTTGAAAATGAGTGATTTTAACTTATTATACTCTGGATAAAAATAAAATTCATATTTACTGGTTTGAACATAATTAGTGACTTGGCTATACATGATTAATAAATTAGTTGAACATGTTGTGTTTTTTTTTTCCTGCATGAACAATACATGATTAATAAATTAGTTGAACAATTGGTGTTTTTTTTTCCTGTATGAACAAACCCCACAAAAATAGTCGTTTTTTCTCCGTTGTTTATATTGCACTATAGTACTCGTTGGAAAGATAAAAAAAACACTCGTTAATTTGGTGTAATTTTTTCTTTAAAAAATCTCGTATATAAAAGATATTAACGATTAAAAATTATGGGAGAAAACATAAAAAGAAAAAATCAAATTTTGATTTTAATTTTTTTTCTAAAATTATCTAATCTCACATGACACACTTAAAGGAGGGGTTGGCCTCTTTGAGTGTCATATAGGATTTATTGTTTTCATTTATTATAATATAATTCTTGTATTTACTGCTGAGTGGGATTACTAATATTTAATAAATACAACTATTATCCCGCTGCTGATATTGGCGGATTCAGAATTAATTTCTAGTGGGTTTCTGTCTTCTCACTATTTTTTTTTTCATTTTTATTCAAAATCGAGTGAGTTTCTAGAAACCCACAAAATAAGGCTGGATCCGCCCCGGCTGGTACATCCAAATTTTTGTTTATGTAAGGTTTAGCATCAGTTTAAGTACATCTTTAGTTTTAGATAATCAGAACACAAAACAATCTAAAGAATAACAAAAACAAATTAAGAGATCAAGAAGAAACAATTTACTCTTGAATTGATTCTGATCTTTAGCAGGATAATGCTTGCCAGCATGAAGAATGACAACAGGAAGCCCAGTTTTGGATAAACCTTGAAGAAATAGCTTTTTAGCTTTTATGTCATCAACAACTTCAGAATCCGGGATGAACCCTAGCGGCACAAAAGATGTCCTCCATTTTTCCCATGCTACAAACATCTTTGCCGCTTTATTCGGGTCCATCGATTTATCTATCAAGAACCTCTCTAGTGTTGGATCTCCATACTTCTACACGAAACCAAATTAAAACCAATATTAGTTATAATATTTTTTGTTCGACTGTTTGCTTTAATAGTTAATAATAATAATAACAAAATAATAAGTTACATATATACCTCGGCTGAAGACCCAAGCTTCTGAATATGTTCCTTCATCTGAGTGAGCTTGACTTCATGATCACTTGTGGCCATTTTTAGGGTTTATAAAATGTAGTTGATCGATGGGATGAAGTTAATTGAGTCCATATATATAGAGAGAGGTAATGTTGGCTGCATTTGGAGCTACCTCATTTTATTTCTGAATAATAATTAGTAATCGTACCATAACATATTTAAGTGGTTGGTACTTGGTAGTTAAGAATAAAGATATGATCATTGGTTTGATTGTTCGTGATTTGTTACCTTTTTATTTTTATTTGATAAACAATTGTTTATAGTAATGACTAAACATTTATTATCATTATGATTAGCTTATCCCTATTGATTTTTTTTAATAACACATTAACACTTTTTTGTAATAAATTAATTAACTTTTATGTTGTCACAAAAATAAATGTAATTTTAGATAAGAATATATTTAAAGTATTAAATTATGCTAACAGTTTTAATGTTTAGTTCAAAATTTTTATACAAAATAATGGTGTTTTAAACTAGAACTAGTCAGTTTTATGTTTAACTTAACATATAACAAGGCAACAAGCCGTATACAAAAAAAAAGGCTTGTAGAATATTGTTGATACAAATAAGTGTAGTAAGGTTTTGCCCTCCAAATAACGATCTAGTGATGTGATGGATATTGGTGTAAAATTTAGGAGTAGATTTAGTGGATGTGTGAGTTAGCATTCTAAAAAAGCACATATACAGCTCTTTTGAGGTTAACTAAAGTGTGACTAGGGGTCGACTTTTGAGTGTTGGTATGAAACATTATTGTGTCCTCAAATCGTTTTGATGTTCAATAGAATCGGTTAATGTATCAATGTGCTTAATACAACGGGTTATATAGATCAACTTGATCAGAACACAACCTATTTAGTTAAACATATCAATCCTAACACAACGTATATACCAAAAAGTGTTATTGTGACAACTCAAAAATGGTTTTTTTTTCGTGTTGTGTTTAAGATTGTTTGATGAGTTGATACCCCTAAAATAATTAATCCGTTCCCCTAAATATGTGACAGATTTTTAGTATCCCTTAAAGATAATAAACGTGGGATTAAAATTAATTATTAGCAGTAGCTAGGTTGCTATTGTTTATGATCCTTCAAAAAATCATTCTGAGGCCGGCAATAAAAACAAGTTTAAATAGTGGATCTGATTAAGACAACATAGTCTGGCCAGATGTAGAGTGGTGGCCTGGATTAGCAGGTGTAACCAACTGATCCTAAAAAAAATGAAGAATGTCACCGTTCAAAAAAAAAACATCAACGTATACCGTATTAATTGTATACTTCGAACAATATGCCCGACATTTAACTTCGAGATATTGTATTAATTATTATACTTCATTAGAACCTTGTATATATATTGTATCAACACTTATTTCAAAACCAAATGAATAACTTGATTAGAAATTTACTCATTAACAGATTTTTTTAACAAATTTATTTACATAAGGTTTAAATCCTATAAGATGAAATATAAGTATATTCAAAATTATGTTAGGTTGTTATTATAAGGCCATGAGGTGTACCTTTACACCAAGGGTGTTAACGGTGACGTGACATTTTAATTTTCATTGTACACCACTCTTTTCCAATGTTAAGGAGCATTAAATTGGCAATAAGTTAACATTAACATGACTTAAAAGAGAGAAAGTTAAGGGAATGAGGTAGAGTTAAGAGGCGTTAAACCATTTCCTTGAAGTGAGCTAGTGTGAAAAGAGACAAAATGAAAGATGTAGCATCTAGGTGGAGTTAAAGATGTTAACCCCCACTCCTCCTAAATGATATATCACCCATTTTTTTTTTCCTATTTCACTCCACCTCAATCTAAGAAAATGGTTTAATCCTATTAACTTCATTTAACCATATATTTTTAGTGTTTTTGGTTTAGAAAAGGAAAATAATTTAATGCAAAGTTTTAACATTGGGTTAACATGTTAACAAGTAGCTCATTTAATGTCCCTTAACACAAGGAGAGAGTGGAATGCAATGTAAGTTAACATGTTATGTCACCCTTAACTCCCTGGATGTTACACCCCGTGGTCTAAGAGCATCTACAATGGCACTCAACCAAACGGGTCCATTCAAGCGGCCGTGGGGAAACCGGACGAACACTCATCGAAGGGGGAGACTTGCTTTGGGGTTGGTTTACACTACTAGAAAACTAGGCTTTTGTCACCATATTTTCGGTCGCTAAACGATAGCAATTGTTGTGTTGCCACCATTTTACCACCGAAAAGGTGGTGGCAAAAGCCCCCGTGTGAATTGCCCTAATGCCACCAAATAGTGACCATTTTAATATTTTGCTACTAAATTTTTGCCACCACAAAAAAGGTCAAAAAATTTGCGACCGCTCCTTATTTTCTACGGTCCGCCGTGTTTGCTACCGAGTTGTGACGGGTTTTTTGCCACCATTTAGCCACCTATATTCCTCACCATTTAGTCACCTTGTTTGATACCGAGTTGTGACGGGATTTTTGCCACCATTTAGCCACCTAAATTGCTCACCATTTCATGTTTTTTTGTCACCGTTTTCATACCATTAAAACCATTTAGTCACTTAAATTTGTCACCATTTAGCCACCATTTTCATTAAATATAAACATTTACTCACCTATATTTTTCACCATTTAGCCACCATTTTCATTGAAAACAATTTAGTTAATAAGATTTTCCACCATTTAGTCACATCATCAATCAAAATTACATTTAAATAAAATTACAAAACTGCATAAACCATTCCAACAAAATTCTGAAATCCCAAATTTATATAAAACATCTTTGTTTTAGTATTTACCATTTAAAATAAAAATACCAACTGAAATGTCAAATAACTGAAATCATCCTACCATGATAACTATCAAAACATTCAAAACCAAGTGTTTGTAGCCTATTTTCGAATTGTAGCTGTTAACATAGTTTCAATTTGTGACATCCTATCATTCATAGCATCCTTTTCCACCTTATCTTTTTCTTTTTCGGCCAACAATTCCGCAATAATTCCATCTAACCTTTATTTTTTTTCATTTTTTTCCTTAATGAGCTCCTTGATAACTAAGTTCAACTTTTCAATCTACAAAACAACATAAGAATAGAATCAAGAAGTTAGAATTAAAGAAAACTGATAATGGGTCAAGCTAGTTGTAGAAAAATAAAATCCAATTCTAAGTTACAATTTAAGTGCTATAAGGCCAAATAGCATGCAGTATGTTTACATACCAAGAATGAAATTTTGGATGTTTGCTACGATCTTTCCCATACTTCTCCACAACAAGAAGCCTATCATATTTAACCTATTGGGATGAACATATAACTATATTATTCAAATTTCATTGTAATAAACTTTTTCTTTGGAAATATGTTTTTTTGGATTTACTAATCTGTCAACTTACCCAAGTCTCCTCTGCCATATCGTCAACCCAGACCAGATTTTCTGCTTGAACGTCCTCTTTTGAATCAACGTCCAAAAGTAGCGAACTGCTACAACTAGGATCTTAATCCAATGGTCTGCTTCCTTTCTTGCAGTGTGACTGCTTCCACATCTCATGAGCTGACAGTTCACGCCCAAGTATCTTAGCCTACAAATGTTGAAGTTATAGTTAATAAAATGATAATATATTGACTTGATATATATACTAAAAGTGGGCAATTAACAGTTTTTACCGCTTTTCTTTTTGCTGTCACATAGGTTTGAGATCCTAATGTATGTTTTCCCCCAGTTGCCTTACTTCTAATATCTTTATTTCTTAAAGACTTTGCTTTCCACTCAGGTATGTTCCAATGGTTAACCATTTGATTCCATATCTCAGATTTTATCCATGGTGGTTTAAAGTCAATAAGAACAGACATATCGTCTCCAACCTCTATATGTTTTTGTTTCGCGCAATTGGGGAATTTACCAACAATGCACTTCTCCCAGTACCTATAAATTTGTGCATTGTGTTTCTTTTCCCACTGAAAATGCATCTCTGAAAATAAAAAACTTTAAATACACATACAAAATGATCCAACAGGTTAAATAAAATTTCACTTATATCACACACCTGGAATCGCTCAAATAACCATGTCATGTCGTCATTAGAAACATCTTTCCAGCTTTCCCATGGACTGGACCACAAAGCCTTTAAGTTTGATGAAATAACTCGGGTAGCATCCCTTGATTACTAAATCTATAAAATGAAAAGTAATTAATGCAAAAGTATATTAGTTACACTTTTATATACATAAAGAAATTTTGTGTATTTACTTACTCTCCTTCTACAATCCAAATCCAATCGCGATTGATTGGTTCAGGTACTTGAACTTGGGATGCGCTTCCCCGCCTCACGGGAGCAACTTGAAAAGTAGACTCATCATCACCAGCACTTCTTTCAATGGGAGAATTCATCACATGATAAACAGGCTCATCATCACCAACACCTCGATCACCAGCTTGATCACCGCCACCTCGCCCAACTCCTCGATAACTAGCTTGACCACCACCTCGTACAACAACTCGACTACCACTATGCCAAACCATTTGATCACCAACTACACAATTGCCTTGACTACTACCTCGTCCAACACCTCGTTCACCAGCTTGACCTTCATCTCGTCCAAAATCTCGACCAACACCCCGACCACTAGCTGCAACACTACCTCGCCCCATAGTACGTGCCATGGTATCTATAACAAAAGCATTTATAAATAATTAGAAAAACCATTAGAAAAAGAAAACTAATTGCAATACCATTATTTGAATTTTAGACAACTAACCATCAAGCCTTTTAGTCGATGTTAACTGTTGTATGTACAGGCTTTTAGTTGATGTATGTACAACAACAACTAATATTTTTTAGTTTGAATGTTGATCTAATAGGTTTAATGGATTAAGGAACTAAAACTATATCATTAACCAATACATCTATCAAAACAGAAGAGTATCTCCGGCTATGGTATAATAAGTATAATGATAATGCCAACCAACATGTATAGATTACAAAAGAAACCTTCGTAGACTTTTACCCGCCGAACCCGACCCAATGTCGTATTACATTAACCCCAAGTGATTATCAAACAAATTCAAACAACAGATCAATTAAAAAACCAAAACTTATAAAATATATAGCATAACCGAATTAGAAACATCAGACCATCTAGTATATATATTATATAAAATCAATATGTAAAATATATAAACTTCAAAATATACAAAACTACAACAGAAATAAAACGAGTAAGATGTAGGGTACCTGATTCGGGTTCGAACTTGAAATGACTAAAAAAAGAACATAGCAATTTTTCTAAATCTCACGTTTTTTCTGAAATAATCCATGGAGAATGGACAATTGAAATTAGTTCTTATTAAACCATTCGATTAAAAGTTAACCAGAGATTAAGAATCATACCTTGGAATGATGAAGTAGCAAAGCCCTAATTTGTGAAGTGGGCAGAGTCGATGGAATGGTGTATAGGGGAGATTTATTAGGCAGTTAATATTTTTAGGAGTCAAAATTCTATTAATTAAAACCCTAATTAGTGGAGAAGCCGGTTATGAATTGTAAATAGTATGGTGCGCTTGATAAAAAAAATAACCCGCTCAAATTTCAAGGGTAACTAATACGGTGGCAAATCAACTACATACCTACGTTATTATTTTATAAGAGATTGTTTCTCACAAATTTACAACCAGAAAAAGGGTGACAAAATTTGTGACCGGCTTAGCTACCATGTCTTACCAAATAATTTATAAAATATTGTTTTTTCTTACGTATTTACAACAAAAAAAAAAGGGGTGGCAAAATTTTTGACCGCTTAGCTACCATGCCATAACAAATACGCATAGTTCGCATGTAGTAGGAAATTGGTTGCTAAATTTGCTACCTTTTTTAATTTGTGACAAACTTTGGTGACAATTGCCTAGTTTTCTAGTAGTGTTAGCATAGTAGGCGGGTTTGGTTTGGAATATGGTAGGCCCATTTAACTTTTTGAATAAAAAAAATGTGTGGGTATAAATATAAATAAAAGGAATTTTTTTTTTTTTTTGAAAGGCGAATTTCTTGCTCCTTGTGAGACTTGAACTCAAGACCTCACACTTTAGGTGTATTAAAAGGCTTTGCCTTGCCATTGAACCACCAACCCCAATGATGGAAAAATATGTGATAATGTGAAGATTTGAAATGATTAGTGGATTTTAGGGGTGTAAACGAGCCGAGCCCGAGCCTGACTGGGCTCGAGCTCGGCTCGTTATGGTTTTATGAAGCTCGAGCTCTAGCTCGGCTCGGTTCGAGCCTACAATCTTGAGCTTGAGCTCGGCTCGCTAGCAAAATCAAAAGCTCGAGCTCGGCTCGGCTCGGCTCGCGAGTGTTATTAAATGGGCCTATGAAATATGGACTTGGGCTTTGGAGATGTGAGCTATAAATTATAAGAGATATATAAATAACTTATAATTATGTTTGGGCTCGTTTAGGCTTGCGAGCCCAATCGAGCATAATATCTAGGGCTCGAGCTCGGACTCGATAACTAAACGAGCCATATTTTGGGTTCGGGCTCGTTAAGGCTCGGCTTGTTCGGGCTTTTTACCGAGCCGATCCCGGGTAGCTCTTGAGCCGCTCGGTGTCAATTACACCCCTAGTGGATTTATAAGGGTTGTTTTAAAATGATGATATGCTAAAGTCACTGTTTGAAATAGTAGATTTCCTTTACCATCATTACTCTTCCTTTTAAAGATTCTAGAAATAACTAAATTAAGTAATCGGGGATCAGCTTGTCTCGTTTGACTTTAGTATACTCTCCTAGTCAACATGGGGATACTTGCTTTTTCTTATTTCTTAACTTATATCCTAGAATTTAGTGAAATTTCCGGACCATATTATATAACGCACACACATCATGACATCAAGATAATGGTCGAACGCATGAAACCATACATAGACGTAAAATGGTGTTTGACATAAAAAGCTTCCTTACGATGCTAACACATATTGCATGGATTTCTCTCATGTTGCATAATTTTTAAAATGATAACTCTTACAAGATTTTTACTTTTTTTAAGAAAGTTTTTTAATATATATTATCATACCAACCAATATTCTCTGTAAAGTTTTGTTCACAAAATCTTAAGGACATGTTTTTGGTTGCTTGAGTCTACACTCACCATGAAGTTACTCTTTCTAGTACCACTTCCACTCGCTCATGTTGAGTTCTCCTCTCACCAAGAACCGATGTGTCCAAAATGCATTAGTGATATTTGAGGTTAGGTATTCCTTACCCAACATCTCTCTTGTCAATAGATGACGTGAGTCTTTTTTCGAAGTGTGACAACCAACCCCCTATAGACTCATTGTTTTCGATGAGGTTTGTCTCACCATCTCAATCAAGGATGCAAAATTTCCCTAAGTTGTCTTCATGAATACACCCAGAGACCCGTCAACCTCAATTTGATATTTTATATCGCTAGAAAAACAAAACTTGATATTAAGATTAAGGTTATTTCCTCATGAAATTATTATTATTAACAAGACAACTTTTAATTATATATAGAATATACGAACTTTTTTTTTTTTTTTTGTCACGCAGGCTTTTGAGTAACTAAAGATAAACTAAAAAGTTTATAATTGGTGGATTTACAAAAAATGTATTTTAACTTAGAACATTTTCAATGAATGCATTTAGGAGATGCATTTAGATGATGTGGTAATTTATGTAGAAGAATTACATTGGTGTAGGTTGGCATTTAAAGGTGATGTTTTAGGTAAGTGCATTGCATTTAGGCTATTGTGAGGCTGAAGGGTGCACAGACCCACAACCCCCCCCCCCCCGTCCCACCTCATTTGCCCCGTCCCCTTGCCCCACACCGCCTCCCTCCCCCGTTCTCCCCTTCCCCCGTTTCTCCTGTCCTCCTCGGAACGATTGGAACGGTCCAATCATACCTACCAATGGTTGATTCCTCATCTTCGTCGAGCGAAGAAAACCGGGTTTTTGTGAACGCGGTTTGAGAAGCGGCACAACTAATCGCGGCGGAGGAAGACGAGGTGAGCTCGCAACCGCGACCTAGGCAAACGGCCATAAACAGAGACCGGGAGGGTAAGTGTATAATTTATCTTCAAATACATATTTAGAAACTTTATTTTTTAGAATGTATAATTTTTCTTCAAATATATGTTAGTAATTTGGTAACAACATACGTGTAGGTGCACACGAGCGATTAATCAGAGATTACTTTGCCGACCAACCGGTGTATACGGACGAGATGTTTAGGCGGCGGTTACGGATGAGCCGTCGATTGTTCGTACGTATTGCCGATGATTTGGCGAGTTATGACCCGTATTTTACATTACGGCACGATTTTAGAGGCAAGCGGGGGTTCACAACTTATCAAAAATGCACGGCAGCATTGTGGCAACTAGCTTACGGGACGGCATCCGACTCGTGGGATGAGTATTTACGGATGTCCGAAAGAACGTCACGTGATTGCTTGTATAAGTTTTCCAAGCGTGTTGTCAAGATCTACAGCAAAAAATATTTGAGAAAACCAAACTCGAAAGATATCCATAAATTGTATCAGTTCCATCACGAAAAGCATGGTTTTCCAGGGATGCTTGGAAGCATCGATTGCATGCATTGGCCGTGGAAAAATTGTCCTAATGCGTGGCGTGGCATGTTTTATCGAGGCGATCACGGTCACCCGACTATTGTAACACCCCAACCGATGGCGGAATCATCGAGGTGCCACGTAATGACGATTGTTCAAAAGCTCATGGTACTAAAATGTAAATATTTGATTATTGAATATCATTTTACAACATATGAAAATGAATACATAACAAAAATTGAGATAATTGATTGATTTAATCTAAGTCCAAAGTCCTATGTGAAGCGTCAAACAGCTTATCCTGAAACATGCACGAAAATAAATTTTGTCAACATATGATGTTGGTGAGTACTACCTAGCTTTGTACATATAGTATAAGTTTGAAAAGTAGAACAATTCATGTGTCTAGTATCACCAAGGCATTATGTAAACACGCAAGTAACCAAACAAGACAAAGATCAAATGTAAAGTTGATAAGATGAAATTGATAATGAGCACCCTAACACATGTCAAGTCTAAAAGAGCACCATAACATAAGTTATGTCTAAATGAGCACCGTAACATAAGTTACGTCTATATGTAAAGAGCACCATAACATAAGTTATGTCTAGATGTATGATTTTGTATGTAAGCTACGTTCATGTTCAAACATAAGCACAAAGATAAACAAGACACGTACATGAATTGTAAATGAATAAAAATGTATGTATAAATGAATATGAAAGTTTTGTATACTTGTGCATGAATCACCCCAAAAGTTGTAAAAGCGAAAAAAGGGATAAGTAATACTCACCTTAGCAAGGTGTTAAGTCTTGTGGGATTGAATAAGTGTGATCCAACGTTGCCAAGTATTACCCTATGTATAAGGTAACAAATAAGTCTAAGTCTATCTAGTCTATAAGTATTTTCTAGGGTTTCGAATTGGGGATAAGTATTCGTTTGATTAATAAATTAAACGTTTAATAAATAAGAGAAATTTGATAAATAAATAAACAAAAGTCTTTTTGTAAATTTTAAATCAAAGATGGTCACAATATAAAGTTTTAAGTATGAAAATAATTTTTATAAAATTATTTTCTTGAAAATAGAATATTTAATCTATTTATTTCAAATTGTCAAAATATAACTTTAATATCTAAAAATATTAAAATTAAAGAATTTCTGAATTAAAAATTGTATTTCAGTTCTAAATAAATAGAAATAATTTATATAAAATTTTGGTGCAAAAATATTGAAAAATGAATTTATTATGATTTATTTATGATCAAAACTAACAAAAATTGATTAAAAAAATTAAATAAATGATTTTTCAGAAATAAAAATCATTTCAGAAAAGTTTAATGTTATATAAACTCAGAATAATTTTTGTGGGAATTTATATAATCGTTTTGATATTTTTATAGAATTTTAAGATTAAAATTGAATAAACTTGAAATATTTATAATAAATAATAAATAAATGATTTTTGTAAATCTAAAAATCGTATAATAAACTTTGTTATGAGATTAACATAATATAATTTTTATAGAACTTATAAAGCATTTTTAGTATTTTAAAACTATTTTAAAAGATTAATTGGTTAAATATATAAATAAAAGGTTTAAAAAAAATGTTTGTAGCTTGTAAGAATCGAACCCAGGCCTCTGGCCGGTTCGTGTTTATAATCACAAGCCCAGACCAGTTGGTCTGGACCCTGAGAACGATTTAATTTCGTTTCAAATAAATTTTAAATGTTCCAAGAATGTATTCATGATCTATTAGAAAAAAAGAAAGAAAAAGAAGATGGGTGGAGACTGGATTCGAACCCTAGTCCTCCACCGGTTCGACGTTTTAAACAAAGAAGGGGTTACCAACTGATCTATGGATCAGTTAGTGATTATTTCTGATTTGTATTAAATATGAATGATGACAGGCAAGTGTCATCTTCCCCAAATAAGGCCTCGAACCCTAGCTTTTCCAATCAACTAATATACACGATTATAAGCCAATTAATCATGGGGCTTATGATGTACTAAGGCCGATTAACAATTAGAAACAAAAGGATTGGATTTATACCAGACACGTAGCTTCCAATTCGCGGTCAAACGAAAGGTCAAACGTGAGCCATTTCTTGATTATTACGAAAAATTAACAGGAATTGAGAATAGGGGTTGGATTATCGGCGAGTTGAGTTTGTGTAGAAGGTATCAATTTATACTATAACCCTCGATTCATAGATTAGGAAGGTTTGACCCGCACCATTAATACGAACGCGTGAATAGTTGTTTTCACGTCGTTGATTGCTGTCTTGGATGCGTCAAGACCAATCAAATGAGTCAGCAGCAGTTAATTTGATTGTAGTTTCCAAAATTGTGTCAAACGAATCAATTGTTTGGGTTCGGTTGTATGCAGCGAACAAGGAAAGGATTAGATGGTTGGCTCGTTTGTATATAAAGAGTTTCGAACTCCATAGTTGTCAACTAAGGGTCTCATGGTCTAGTGGTCATGTGTGATGGTGTTGTGTCTGAATCGCCTCCAGACTCGGGTTCGAGTCTGGTTGGCATCATTTTTTTTTTCTTTTCCAGCTGTGCAGAAAGGGAAAGGGAAAGGAGGTTTGGGCCGGCCTTGGGCCAGTATTGTGGCTCAGAAATATTTTAAAAGGGATAGTTGGGTTGGGTTGTGTTTTGGACTTAGGTGGGGATAGTGGGTTTTGTTAATGGTAAGTTTAGAGGATAAGGTTATGGTTAAATGGAATAAAATTAAAAATGAAACTCACTATTATTATTATTATTATTATTATTATTATTATAAGGATAAAATGCGACGTACAAGATAGGAGGTACGAAATAAAAATATATATATATATATAATAATAAGGATAAAAGTGACGGATGTCACAACTATTATCTTAGAGGCTGTCGCATCACAAGACTTGTGGATTTGGCATACCTTTTTTGGTGTTCCCGGTTCCAATAACGACCTTAATGTTCTTAACCAATCATTGGTGTTTGATGATGTTAGAAAAGGAACCGGTCCGGATTCAAAATTCACAGTTTCGGGGGTGGAGTACAAGCACAGGTATTATTTTGCGGATCTAATATACCCAAACTATTCTACACTTGTTAAAAGTATTAAGCACCCTCACGATGAAAAAAGAAAGAAATTTGCAAAGTTTCAAGAAGCGGCGCGAAAGGATATCGAGCGAACTTTTGGGGTTCTACAAGCAAAATGGCACATCATCGCAAACCCGGCACGTGTTTTCACACCAAAAAAAATTCGTTATTGTATGTATGCTTGTATCTTGTTGCATAACATGATCATCGAAGACGAAGGCCGAGCTATTTGTGAGTTCGATGAAAATGCCGTGGAGGAGAATACTATTCAAGATGACCCAGCGCAACAAGAGTTAAACGATTTCGCGTTACGTAACGAACACATCCATCATCATCTACAAGCCGACTTGATCGAATATATATGGAACAACGGAATCGACGATTAGTATTTTACTATTTAATTTTAGGATGGTTTGCTATTTTTTATTTTTTATTTTTAGGATGATTTGTAATTTTTTTTAATTTTAAGGATGGTTTGTAATTTTTTTAAGCATGGTTTGTAATTTTTTTTTTAAATCTACTATTTATTTGAATTTTATTTTGTTTATTTGTTACTTTTATAAAACTAGTTAAAATTAATATTTAGAAAAAAAATAATAATAATAAATGCTTGAGACATGGGTTTCTCATGTCTTCACACCCCACCCATGTCTCAAGAATGTTGAGACATCACTTTGATGATGTGGCATCCTATGTGGTATGGAGACATGACCTTTTTCATGTCTTCACACCTCATAGCCTGAGGGGAAATGAGAGAAAGTGAAGAGAGAGAATGGGTATGAGGAATTGAGAAGAGAGGAGATGAAATAAAATGTTAGGCAAGCTGATGTGATGTGCAGTATGAAAGAGAATATGCATTTGTAACCCTTCCATTGAAGATGTGTGTGGGGCGATTCCTACGAGGAGTCGGCTATTCATGTTTTTTCGGATTGCATTATTGGGACTAGCGTTTGGGATCGTATTAGGAGATGGTGTGGTTTGGAGCCCATTTTTGCATTTGATGTTAAAGACTTGTTGGGAGTTTAAAAAAAGGTATACGGGAGGTAAGATGAGAAGGAAGATCGTGCATGGGGTGATCATGCTGACGATGTGGAATCTTTGAAAAGTTAGGAATGATTCGGTGTTCAATGGGAAGACAGCTTGTATTGGGGACATTGTGGCTAGTGTGAAGTCTATTTCGTTTTTAAGCTTTAAGAATAGATTTAAATGTAACAATATAGTATGAAAAGATTGGTGTCGGTTATGTTGTAAGTTTGGTTTGTGCCTTCGGTCCTTACTTTAAAGACGGGTTTGACATTTTTTTAATGAAAGTTTATTTAAAAAAAAAATTGAAGATGATGTTATATGTTATGTGATTGTATATATTAAATTAACCTTTTAAAATTTTTATATGATCACATTCATACTTTTGAAGTTTAACAACTAATCGAATATATAAATGATTAAAATACAGTATATATTATATTAATAATAAATAAATAAACATGGGAATAAATAAATAACTAATGTTTGGGTAATGACTTCACACCATCTACCCTAAAGGCCCTTGCGGTAGTTAGGCGCTTGCGGTAGTTAGGCTATTCACGAGTTGAGCCGAATCGAATGGACCTTTGCTTATCTTGGCTTATTTACAAATTGAATCTATCTGAGCAGCTCATTTACAACCGAGCCGAAAAGCGAGCGAGCATTTTTCGAGCGAGCGTCAAGCGAGAAACGAACGAAAAGTAATTTGGACAACCATGAAATTGGAATGTTTTTTTCAATGTTTTCTTAGTCGAGTGACAACTAAGGTCGAACTGTCCGATCAAGGCACTAATATTGAGGTCCGAATGTCCGAGAATGAGGCTTAGGTTGAGGCTGGGGAGGCAATGAGCATACTACAGAGAACAATTGTCGCATTATGGCGTAGGTGATATCAGGCGACGATTAGCGACGGACGACTAATAACATAAAGAAGTCAAGGTTGTCACGTTACAACTTAGGGTTTTACTACTAAGCTTAGTGTTAAATTTTTATTTGATAATGCGGGTTAGTCATATTTTATTTGCATATATTAAACCAAATATTATATATAAAGAGTCAAGGTCCCGTACATACAGACAAAACGTACGAACTGTACGAATCACTACAATTCACGCGGTGGCAATTTTGTAAATAATTCAAAAAGCTATTTTGTACTAAACCCACTTTTTCTAATTACTCTGTACAACAACCGTCATTCAAACACCCCCAAAAATCAGTTTTTCGAATCAAAACCTTCAAAAAACCACAAATCAACATCACGATTCAAGATATTAACCAAGATGAAGTTGAAAATCCTTCAAAAACAACAAACCGGAGGTAATATATTGTTCTTTATTAGTGTAAATTTTATTATAAGCATTATAATAAACTAGGGTTTCATCGTTTTCATTTCAAAGTTTTAACCGTCAAAAAACCACAAATTAACATCACGATTCAAGCGATTAACCAAGATGAAGTTGAAAATCATGCAAAAACAACAAACCGTGATGTAATATGTTGAAGAGTAATTTTATTATTTGCTTTATAATAAACTAGGGTTTCAATGTTTTAATCGTTTTCATTTCTGGTTATTTTTGTAGATTAATTTTTTTTTAAACTTTGTTTGTCATTTTAGGTCTGAGTAATATCTAGTGTAATGTTTGTTAAATTTGTATTAGTGTAAGTTGTTTGTATTAGAGTAATTGTTTATAGAGTAATTTTGGTTAAACTTTGTATGTCATTTTAGGTCTGAGTAATATGTAGTGTAATGTTTGTTAAATTTGTATTAGTGTAAATTGTTTGTATTAGAGTAATTGTTTGTAGAGTAATTTTGGTTAAACTTTGAATAGCATGTTTTTTGTAGAGTAAAAATGTTTGTTAACCTTGGAATATCATTTTTATTAGTGTTACACTAGTTAATTTGTTATAACAAAAGTAATTTGTCCATGTTGTATGTTTTATACAAATCAGATTCTGGTACTGAAAGTTTTAGAATCGTAACAAGAAGAAGAAGTGATAGAATAGCAAAAACAAGATCATTCAGATTTTCCAACGATATATCAAACCCAATTTCTATTGATCTTGATGAAGCACAAAAAACAGGTTAAGTATTTATAGAAATATTAGTTATCAATGAGCACAAATAATAGATTTGCCTTCTTTTGTTATAGATACATCAATGAAGAATGACACTACAAAAAAAAACGGTTCAAAGCCGAAAGAAGAGTATTGCTTGTAAGAAAAAGAATTCTGTCGAAAAAGCTAACAAGAATACCATCTTCAAAAAGAAGAGTGTTGCTGGGAAGGAAGCACCAGCTTCAAAAAGAAAACAAGTCGCTTCAGATGACGATTTTCAAACTCCACCATCAAAGAAAACTTCTAAAAGAAAACCAACCAAAGATGTTAAAGCTACACCTTCAAAAAAAACCTGTTAAAAGGAAGTTGACTACTTCAGATGATGATTTTCAATCACCACCTTCAAAAAAACCAAGAAAAAAAACCAAATCCAATACCTAGAAAACCATTTATCGAGTACACACACCACACTTTATACCTGAGATTTGACCCAGGAAACTTCCTTAAAGTTATCAAAAACTTATCTGATGCTCAAAAGGCTGCTGTCGTAGAAATGGGTTTTGAATCTCTGTTATCTTTGGACATACTCGATATACCATCTCGCTTATCATTATGGCTGCTACAAAATTTCAATGAGGACACAAATGAGCTTAACGTAGGAAATCACAAGATCAAAATAACCTCGTCTTTGGTACATGAATGCCTAGGTATTCCAATGGGGGAAGTAGAAGTGATTGAAAAGAATAAACCAAGAAAAGGTTTTTGTGAAAGGTTGGATGAATTCAAGAATCAGTTCCCCAATCCAAGAATCAGTGTGTTACAAGTAATTAACCTAGTAAAGGCCAGTTCATCTGCTGGAAGGGTTTTCAAAACAAATTTCCTTGTCATATTCAATACACTATTGGGTGAATCAACAAAATGCTCAACAGTCAATCAAAAATTCATGAACTGCATTGAAGATGATTCTGAAATACCAAAGTTGAATTGGTGCAACTACATAATATGTTGTCTCAGGAGAACAAAAAAAGGATGGCATGGTGGAAAGGATCAATACACAGGGCCTATTCTATTTCTTGTGGTATGATTTATTTTTACTTTCTTCTTTATAAGATAATTACTCTAAAACGAAAAAAAAAGCACATGTTTTAAATATTTTGACAGGTACTCTACACATATCTGTACCATAAAAGGCATCCTGAATTTGATGATGTTCAAATCCAGACACCAGCAATAAAGTATATTAATACAAAAACTCTATGTAAAATGGAAGAGTTTTTGAATAATAATGGTCCATTAACTGATAATGAAGCTGAGGATATTGAGAAAGATGTGAATCAAGGTAGAGGCAGAGAAATAGATGAGAATGAAGGTGGAGGCAAAGAAGAAGATCATAACAATGTTGAAGAGAAGAATGACAATGAAGGTGATCATAACACCACTTATCTGGATTTTTATTTTCATTATTGATGTGATTATTATAACGTATTTTAAATGGCAAACAGGAAGTACTGCTGCTGATTTAGTGGTTGATGCGGCTGCAGCGAGTTCAGATATTGCAATGGCAAGCAAAAGGACTGCCATTGGGTTGGCTGGCAAGGCTGCGGGTGTGGCGGTGGACGCGACTGTGATGGTTGTAGATATTGGGTCGCAAACTGGAAAAACTGCTGCTAAGATGGCGAAGAATGTGGCGAAAAATGTTGCAATGGAGACAGGGAAGACTGCTGCACAACTTGCGGAAAAGGCTAAAGTTATGGCTGTGGACACGGCTATGACAACTAAGGATATTGCAGCTGGAACTGGAAAGAATGATGAAAATGTTGATAATAGTCAACAAACTGAAGTTGATTTCGACAACTCACGTATGTTATTCCATCTAAAATATACTATTACGGAATTACTTAGTACTATCTAATATTTTCTGATCATTGTTTATAACTTGTTCTTTATAGTTAACTTTAGTATTGATCGATCGCCTTTAGATTTGGAAAATATGGTGGTTGGAACAGAAACCCAAAGATTTATCGACGATTGCATTACACCAGTGCCGTTTTCTGGTTTATCAGCCTACTTAGGCCCTGATTATAGAGCAAAAGAACGGGTAATAATTACTCTACATGTTAAATGTTCAATATTAAAAACATAATTACTCTACTAATGTGTTTGGCCTAATCGTATGTAGCAATGGTTATGCAACTTGGAAGACCATATTGATCAATACAAGAAATTGGGGGAAGTCATAAATAATATGGTTAAAGAAGGGAAAGCAAAGTATACCTGGAATGATGCCATATTAAACATGTGCAAGGAATGGGAAGAGCAATATCCTCAATCTCAAAATTCTACTGATGATAACAACACTGTCATCAGTTTGAATGATCCTCAAGAAATAGCAGAAACCGAGAAAGAAGTAGAAGTTAAAGGCAATGCAACTCATGTTGAACATGAGACAACAAATGAAGGTAAAAAAAATAAAAAACTATTTAACATTTACACTTTCTATTTATATGTATGTTGACAAATAATTACTCTAATACTAACGATATGTATGTGTTCCATTGAAAGGTGCAGAAGTTGATAAGAATAAAAATGATGTCGGTGTTGTTAAAGGCGACTTTGCTGAAAAAAGTGATGTTTAACAAAGTGTCACTGAGACAATGGAAAAACAAATTGAGATAACTTGTCAAGAAGTGGAAATACAACAAATTGTTGCTAAAGAGGCTTGCCTTGGGTTCCAGAAGTTTGCTGCTGTGGAAGACACATGGACTGTAATTCCTATTTCCAAAAAACAAGGTAAGTTAAAATTACACTAGTAGTTATTCATAATTACTCTAGCTATATTTAACTTTGTTAATGTTCACAAAAATTGGTGTAGATGATGCTAAATTGAATACTGAGGACAATCTTAAGCAGGATAAAAAAGACGTTGGAGGAAAAGCAGGTATGTACTTTCTCCAAAATATATAGTTAGCTTATTATATTTACCTAATTACTCTAGAAATGATACTTGGAAAATATTGAAGGCAATTTAGATGAAACAAATGTTGAAGATGAGTCGGTTAATGTGGTCAAAGTTGACCCATCATCAATGATCAACGCGTTACCTGCTTTTCGGTTAAGAAAAGACAAAGAAGTTGTGGCTGTCACAGATTGTACACCTCAACAACCAGGAAGAGAAAAGAGAACAACAAAGGTGACTTCTGCATATAAATCACCTTATGTTAAACGGAAGGTTGAACTGGGACAAAAGCTTAGTGACGATGAAACCATGGTGGCAGAATACATATTTTTTCCCATTGATGAACTGTAAGTACATATTTGTCCAGATTTAATAATTATTTAAAAATAAATTTTATTGCGTCATTCTAACTCCGCGCAAAAACAGGAATTTTGTCTACAAATCAATGTATGGGTCAGAAATACTTAAGGTCATTTTTGAGTGCTTATATGAAGGTGTTAAACTTTCATCAATCATCATTGATGTCTGGTCTGAAGTGCTAAATGATGAAGAAAAACTGAAGAGCCGAACGTCACCAAAGAGGTTTTTCTGCTCGACAACTATATTGGTATGAAAAATACTTATCCTATTTACATAATTACTCTATTGCAAAATTAATTACTCTAGTACAATCTATCAATTGGTAAACTTTACAGTAAGCAAACTTTACAGTAAGCAAATTTCGAATTGCAAAAGTTAATTACTCTAGTACAAACAATAAATTCAAATTAATTACTCTAGTACAAAACATACTTCCATTTTCCCAAAAACATAATATTTAACCCATCAAGTTAATTACTCTAGTGCAATCTATCTATTGAAGTAATTACTCTAGTAGAAAAAATAAAATTTCAAATTGCAAGTTAATTACTCTATTATGCAATTATGTTTATTAAATTCTAAATCTGTTACATAATTACTCTATTGTATCTACATAATCACTCTACTGATAATTGTATTGTTAAAATGCAGCTGGAACAACAGTTTATGCTCACAGAAGAAATGCTATTTGATAAGTTCAATAGCAGCATGGATGCCTACCTTAAACAGTTTAAAGTCAAATCATTAACGGATACTGACCTCCTTTTTTTCCCAATTCTAGCTTCAGAACATTACTATGTTTTGTGTTTCCATTTGAAAGTTGGGAAAATTGTTTTGATGGATAACAGCAAGATGGGAGATAATTTTGATGATAGATATAAAGGGATCCCTCATAAGCTGGTAATATTGTTGACATTTTATTTAACTTTACCATTTATATAAATTTCAAAAAGCTAATATGTTTTTGCATATATTGTAGAGAAATGCATTGTGCAATTACATGAAGATATCCAAAATCAAAACAGGTCTGAAGAAAATGATTGGGGCAGATATCAAAAGGTTGGAAATGCCATGGAGGACCGAGGAAAACAAAATCGATTGTGGCATTTTTGCAATGCGTCATATGGAAACCTACATGGGAAATGAAAAATGGGATAGCGGTTTCTCGGTAAAAGAGGATGTTCAACAAGAAGAGCTCAAGGATCTAAGGTACAAATTCTTGTCAAAGATGTTATTGTCCGATATCAACAGTGCAAGAGATGATCTTATAACGAATGCCCTTAAAGTTGAAGCCATGGAAACTGAATTAAAGGAAGACATGAAGAAAAATTTGATCGATCAGATAAAAGAAAGGCAAACGAGCTTTGTTTGAATTTGTTAGTAATGCTAGTAGTTTAATTTCGTCTTTTGATCAAATTGTAAACTTTTGTTGGACATGGGATCCATTCTATGATATTTGACATCGTTACTATGTAGGCATTATGTATGGTTTATATAAATCTTTGTATTTGGATTTAGAATTGGTGCCAAGTATAAATTGCTAAATATAACAGTATACAAAATTCAAAATGCAAGTTAATTACTCTAGCAAAATCTATCAATTGAAGTAATTACTCTAGTAGAAAACATATAAATTGCTAAAACTTTACAGTAAGCAAATTTTGAATTGCAAAAGTTAATTACTCTAGTACAATCAATCAATTCAAATTAATTACTCTAGTACAAACATACTTCCATTTTCACAAAAACATAAAAATTCAAACCATCAAGTTAATTACTCTAGTGCAATCTATCTATTGAAGTAATTACTCTAGTAGAAAAAATAAAATTTCAAATTGCAAGTTAATTACTCTAGTACAAACTATCAATTCAAAGTTAATTACTCTAGTTATATTTTAAATAAGATGAAACTAGAGTAATTAAATAATTACTCTACTACTTCAATTATAACACGAAATGCAAAAATCCGTATTCAAAAACATTTAACTTTCATAGTATTCAACAGCAATTCTCAACTAATTAAGATGCGAATTAAAAAAATTCAAAAATAACATCGATTAATTCCCGATTGGTTCGTTCCCAACAAATGATTTGCATGTACGAACATCATGACCAAGCTTCCCACATACACCGCATACTCTACGTCTTTTACCAGCGCGGCTAGCTGCCATTTCCTTTTTAGATTTTATTCTTTTATGTGAGCCACGTCCCTTATTTCTAATACCACATGGAAGTCTCAACTTTGTGGTTGTTGGTTGATCATAACCAAGAAGAGACGCCATCATATCTTTTTTCTTCAAAGTCGGCCCAGTTTTACTCCCTTCAGCCTTTTCCATCAATATTTTCAATTGATCTCTTACCTTAGTTAATTCCTCAATGTTTGTAAAATATCGACTACTAAGGTATTCGGTAGCAACCATTATCTCACGCACAAGCTGATTCGCCTTATCAATGTTGACATTAGAACTATCTTTAACAAAAAGTGAAGAATTGGCTTTGTTTACAACTGTGTCCCTTCTCCAACGCTTCAAAACATACTTCTCAGGTATTTCATCAAGTTCAAACATTCGTAACACAAGGAACGCGTGCCGACATAACAAACCGTATTGCTCAAATCTTTTGCAAACACATGAAACAGAAATATCTTCTTCATCAGCTTTACCCAATACCTGAGAATTTAAAAAAATAGTTTACTTGAATAGTAAATAACACATTATAGTAATAATTACTCTAGCAGGTTCTATAGCAAGTATCAAAATAGTGAATACCCTAATTATTGAATTAATTGAATAATAACTCTAGTTATATGTTAAATAATACATGAGATATACTAATTACACTACTGGATTATATGACATGTACCACATAGTAATTACTCAAATTAAACGATAAGTTAAAAAATTAAAAATACCTCAAAGAAACCATCTCCAAAAGCCTCAGAATCTCGAATATAAATTCTAGCATAATCTCCTTCTTTTTTGATGTTAACTGAAAAGCATTTGTGATAACTAGCATATATTTCCTCTTGAACATCAAAAAATATAGACCGGGTATACAACTTAGCAGCATGTTTTTCAAGATTTGATTCAGTCCAGAAATCAGGTACTGTATTCCGGGTATCATGATCATTTTTTCGATGGTTATATCTTTGAGCTTCAATTGCGGTGTCAAAATGACTAAAAAATTCAACAAGTGTCAACTGTGAATTTGAAATAATACCAAAGAATTGATTTTCACTCTCAGACCTCGATGTTGTACGCATGAGGCCTGACATATGCTCATCACGATAATACGCCGGAATCCACATTGATCGTAAGTCGAACATAGTTGATATCCAAGCATTTTGCATAAGACCAAAATCCTTAATTACTTCTTGCCATTCAAGCTCAAACGTCTCAGGCTCAATCGAATCAGTCCAAACAATATTACAAATACGACGTTTGAAGTTATCATCATTGCATAATGAAATCCCAACCTGTAAAAAAAATATATATTTAATCAAAATTACTCTAACAATATATTATAATTACTCTAGTTAGAAACACAATTACTACAGAAAAAAATTACAAAATTTGACTCATAATACAATTACTCTAGAAGAAATATAATTACTCTACAACTAAAATGATAGACAAACCTTATCAGCAACTCAGAATACAATTACTCTAGAAGCAATATAATTACTCTACAACTAAAATGATAGACAAACCTTTTCAGCAACTCAGAATACAATTACTCTAGAAGCAATATAATTACTCTACAACTAAAATGATAGACAAACCTTATCAGCAACTCAGAATACAATTACTCTAGAAGCAATATAATTACTCTACAACTAAAATGATAGACAAACCTTATCAGCAACTCAGAATACAATTACTCTAGAAGCAATATAATTACTCTACAACTAAAATGATAGACAAACCTTATCAGCAACTTTCTTCATGATATGCCACATACATAATCTATGTCGGCTTTCTGTAAAAACTCTTTGAATTGCTTGTTTCATTGCAGGATCTTGATCGGTAACAACAACCCTAGGCTGACGACCAAATGCCCTTAAAAAACACGACAATAACCATTCGTACGATTCAACATTTTCTTTTGCAATAAGACCAGCTCCAAGATTGACATTATGAAAATGGTTATCGATGCCAGTGAAAGGTACAAAAACCATTTTGTATCTGCGCAACAAAAGAAAAATTTAATAAAAAATGTAATAATAATTACTCTAACAATAATAAAGAATTAGAAACTTACTTATTAGTTTTGAAGGTTGCATCAAAGGATATTACATCACCAAAAGTCAAGTAATTCAATTTACAAACTTCATCAGCCCAAAATAAACCGGTTAGACAACCCTTATCATCCGCTGTAAACTCAAATGAAAAATCAGGAAGATAATCTTTCTTATCAGTTAATCTTTGAACAATCATTTCAGCATCATATTCTCCAATAAAACATTTTAAATCTCTTTTAAAATTTTTGCAATCTACAGCAGTTGCACCAACCTCTTCAAAACCACCATATTCTGTCCTCATAATATGAAATGATTTAACAGGGCCTAAATTTAGCGTTGACAAAGAACATATCCTCTTTTGCTTCATAACGGACAAATTTCTTGATGAAGGAACAAACTGCATATCTTCTTGGGAAATAAAACTATGATTATGTTCTTCAACAAACCTGAATACCTTAAATGATTGACCATCATCTGAAATGAATCCGATATGTGCTTGGCAACCAATACGGATAGAAGGCCTATTCTTATGCTTTTTTGGTTTTTTGTTATCATTAACAAATAGAAGATGATCAGACTTAGTAGATATCTTATATCCCTCCCTTGAACATACAAAATACTTATATTTGATTATACCATTCTTTTCGATTTGAGTACCTTTTCTTACAGAGAAACCTCCATTTCTAGCATATGTTTTGTAAAAATCCAATGAAGCATCCAAAGATGGGAAAACCATGCCTTCAACTGGTATTAATGAAGAAGAAACACTAGGTTTGAAAGTTCTTTCACAAGAAACAGGGGACAACCGTTGAAATCCCATAATTAAATCTTCTACCGCATAATCTACATTAAATATAAAGACAAAACATAATTATTCTAAAAATTTATTCAAACATATGCATAAAAAAAAACAATTACTCTACAAAACAATAACATAAACATGACAATCATTTTGAGTAATTACTCTAAACACAAAAAACGATTTATTATCTAGAGTAAATCATAATTGACAACTCAAAAGTACTAATTACTCTATCCATAATGATAAGAAAACAAATGGATAATATTTTTCAGTAATTACTCTAGTAATAAAACATATCTCAAGACATATTCACCATTGTTATTCACCTATGTATAAAGCTAATAAACCAGAGTAATTACAACACCATTGTTACCCATTATTTAAAACCAAACTGGAATATTACACTAATACAACGAATGATATTCTGAATAAATCTGAATCTACAAAAATCAGAATGCAAAAGCAAATATGATAAAGAAAATTAAAATCAAAACATTTAAAATACATACCTTGAATCACATTCGTTGTACTTTCAGCCATTGATGGAGAGGAAAAAAACGATCTGTTGGTTATTGAGTGAAAATTGTATAGATTACGAAAATTGGTTGTTCATTAATGGAGGCAGCAGCAAGAAAAGAGGATTAATGGAGCTTAATGTGATGAAATTTAGGGTTTATGTCTGATTAATGGAGCTTAGGGATTTTTAATGGAGGCAGCAACAAAGAAAAGAGGATATTGGTTAATTACGAAATTGCCACCGCGTGGATTTGTGCCATTCGTATAGTTCGTACAGATATTTTATATGTATTTGATCTTTTGTCTATATATAAAGCTATAAATATTACTATGATTTGTGGGTATATATATAATAGATAAATAGTAATTTATTCGAGCTGAACTGAGCCGAGCAGACCTTTGCTCGTGCTTGGCTCGTTTACAAACCAAACCGAGCCAATCGGCTCATTTACAACCGATCAGACGATCGAACAAGCATTTTTCGAGCATTTTTCAAATGAGCGGCGAGCAAGACACGAGAGGCGAACGATTTAAATAGCCCTAATACTTGTGTAAAATGTGGCGTACAAAGATTAAAGAAGCAATAGAATTGTAATACATAAAAATAATTTCGGCCCTAAAATTGATGGTGCTAAATGATGGAACGTTTTTTTAACAGCAATCTTGTACACAACCCTTTGCACCCTGTCTAGAAAACCATAGGTTCGGAGGCCAATGAGCCAAAAGTACCGAACGCAAAGGTAACGAAAGCATGTTGCATCTTTCATATTTTGTTAGATCTTTGGCATCCCACTGTGGCGATGACAGTTATGAAAACATTGCCCCTAATTCAAGCAAATAGATACTAATTAATGATAAAGCCTTGTTTTTTCATGACATAACCACACTATGCACATCCTCAAATCAACTCACATAAAAAAATTAAAAAATTAAAAAAAAAAAAAAAAAAGGAAACAGTAGAAAGGTTAGCTCAGCTTCACACCCATCTGCTAATTTCTTCTACACAAATAGTCAGAAAAGCATACCCATTCATCTACCCATGGGCATGCTAGTTACACCATTATATAATCAAACTAAAAACAACCGTAATAACCTTTTTATCGTACTCCTTTGTTATTCATTGTTTCGCGTCAAACCCCCCGCCCTACATTCCTGCATACATCAATCAACAAGTCAATTTATTAGACGGGCCACGTTTCCGAGTATATGATTCCCATTCTCAAACGCGATGTAACATACCTGGCTGGAAGTGGCTGAGGCGTGCTCACATTACCCTTTGAGTTCCCGGCCCGTTTGGCACGACTGTCCTGTTCTTTATCCGCTCGCAAGGCAGCTATCTCTTTCTCCAAAGTAGTTGCTTCCCTTCTCATCTTTTTTGACTCGACCTCCATTGCCTTGGTTAAGGTATCTACTTTCTTTGATAACATCTGGAAACCATATAAAATATTACAATCCAAACAATGAATAATAATCGGGTCGGGTTGACAAATCATCTCTTGTCCAAATTGTCAAGGTTTTTGGTAAATGATCAAAAAGAATAAATTAACTTCAATAATAGTTTAATTATTCAAATAAAATATCACACTTTAGACAAATTTCTACCTGTTTCCTTTTAAGCCAACTTTTTCTAATGTTAACTGTTTGACCAGCTAAAAATTAAGCATAACCCATATCATAGTGGCACCAATTTTCGGCAAGACACAAAATCAACATAAGATAAGATAAACAGCTTGGGGACTGGAGGCTAAGCGTGGGTCGACATAACTAACATGTTTAATGAATGGGTTGGGTTCACATTTACCTGACCAACCCGTTTAACCCTTTACAACCCTTTGACCTGACCAACCTGTTTACATCTAGTTTAACCTGCCAACCCATTTAGAATATCGGGTTAGGAGTTGGTGTTCAACTTTTCGAAACGATTAAGTTATTGGGTTGGGTAAAAAGAACACGACACGAATTGCCACTCTCACCAAATCAGCCTATTCATAAGTAAATGGGTCAAAACTACCACATCTACTGACTGAGAAAGGAAAACAAGAACTGAATACATAAAAGAAAAAAGATATGCACCTCAATGGCATCATCCTTATCTTTAAGGCTCTGATCCTTTTCATGACCAGATTTTCTCAAAACAATAACTTCTTTTTGCAGCAAATCATACAACAAGCCCGGAACCGTATCCTCTGTTTCAGGTTTTTCATCTGGCTTATCTTCCCATGAACCATCACGAGCCTCGCTATCCTTACTTCCATCACAAGATTGCTCCGCATTAAAAGTAGGACTATTACCGCCACTCGAGAGAAGTTTACCCCTGTCTAGTGATCGGGTCCCACCATCAAAGGACTTTGATGTACCTTTAGCATGCCTCAAAATTGAACTTGAACCAGATGGAAGTGTTGATCTTATCTGAAAAGATGGCGATCTTTTGGGTAAAAATCCATTCGAGGGCAATTTGCCTAAGTTATCAGCTCCACCTATTGATTGGCGACGTGAAGAACACACAGTGTTTGGTGACCTCAAAGTATCTTCTAGCACCCTGAGTCGTAGTTGATATTTTTCCTACAGTTTTATAAGAATGATTATGAATAGAAGTCATGAGAAAATTATAGAAGTATTCAAGAATCTTTGAGAACAAAGTAAAAGAATATTACTTTCAGTTGTGCTTCAGATTTTGCAGCACGCTCAGTTATAGCTAATTTGTCACGCAATTGTTGCATCTCACCCTAGTAACAAAAGGGTGAACTGGCAAGTAAATAACTGAATAACAAATAAGTAAACAAATTATTCATGGAAAAAAAAAAGTTCAAGATACCTGCAAGAACCTTCTTTCTTCAAGCCATTGCTTAACTGGCATCACCTTATCATTAGAATCTTTCCATTCATTAGCTACGACTGTTGCCACTCTATTAGCTGTAACTTTTGCACGAGCTAGCTCTCTGTCTAGTGTCTTCCTTTCTTCCTATTAATAAAAAATAATAATTTAATTAGTTAGTTATGACGATCGACCAAAGCATATCCTACAAAAATGTTACAGGTGGCAAGATGGGCGAGTCAATAAAAGGGACTTGTATATAAATAATCAGCAAGTTAATAAGGATACAAAAAGAATCCAAGTAAATAATAATCTAAAAAGAATTACAAGGTTGGGTGCATTAAAAATAAACTCTTGGGATGTTTCACCTGTTTGACCTATTTCGGAAAATGTTCACCATTAAAGCCATTTTCTTTTATCTTATCTGTTTAAAGATAAAACAAGACCCAAATTGACCCATATAAAAGTAATGGGTTAAAATTGGCAAATTGCCACCTCTAAGATATGCATAAAATTTAATTTGGCAAATGATGGAAACATCTCATGTTTTACATTCATTTCTTGAACTTTCCGTTGATAGTCCCTCACAGCATTTGCAGCTGCGCCGCCAGCAAGGACAGCCTCTTCAAGTTCGCGTACAGTTTGGGTAAGTTTTTCCACCTCAGCAACTTTTTGACGATGCATTCTATCCAAGATTCTATTTTCTTCCTGCAGAAAAGGAAAGAAAATACATCAAAGGAAATATTAATTGGCATTATAAAAAACTAGAAATAACGATTGAAAGGGATTCATAATTCAATGTCTGACCTGGCAAATTTCTATTTGCTTCATCAACTCCTGATTCTTGTTCTGAAGATCATCCACCATAGATGCCTTGGCCAATGCAACCTGCACAGTTCTCTCAGCTTCAAGTAATGCAGCCTCCTTTGACTTGGTCAAACGGTCTAATGCTTTGTTGTCATCCTGCAGCTTCGCAATCTGAAATCCAAAAACCCTAAGATAATAACTCTGAGATTATTTATCACCGTCTGCATTGACTACTCAAAGGATAGAAGTCAAACCTCTTGTCTTGCCAGCTTGAGCTCAGCTTCTAAAGGTGCAAGAATGGCTTCTATTGGAGGCATATCATCGTCTTTCTGAGCTGCATGAACCCTTCTTAGAGTAGCTTCTGCTGCAAACTGAGCTGCCATTGATGCTTTCTTCTCATCGTTGATTTTCTTGATTTCAAGATTCTACACAGCCAAAAAAGTGTATATAAACTATATCTAATGCTATAATGGAAAGAGTAAATTTCAACATTTACTTGTGAATGGATCAGTTTGTATTATGTTTTGTCTCTCCAGGTTATTTAATTAAAAAAAAAAAAAAAAAACCTTAAAAGGAGACTGGTAGAGTAGTAGGATGAAACGAATGGTGCCCAACATGTACTTTTACCACATAAAGCTGTATATGAGATACTAGTTATTTATTAAAATATTTGGGGTCACCCTTTCCAACTAAAAAAAATCTTTAGCCGTTTTAAAACGTTACATGACCCGATCCTTGTCACACTTCTACTGAGGATAGGCAAAATTCAGTGAATACCTTGCTTTCAAGAAGAGATTCGGTCAACTTTAACTTTTCGTCCACTTTTGATAACTCTTCAGTTAGCTAATGTGCATTAGTACAAATTAATGTTAGTACTATTACAAAGAACAAACTCACGAAACCATATAATAAAACAAAAGTGCAATGGAAAAGACAACAAATAAAATGAATGTAATACGAAAACAAGCAAGATTACAGTGTTATTTTGTATCAACTACCAACATGCATTGATGACCTTATATTCTTGAATCTTGATTGTTGTCTTTACAAAGTTGAAACAATATAGTTCGCTAATTTCAATTCTTAGTTAATTTTATCTAGTACCAAAAGTTTAGACTTTCATTTATTCTCATCCAATATTCTGAATTTAAATTTATCAACTATTATATCAACACAAACTATATGTTAAGTTCTTACAAATACAGACAAATAATAGTTTTCCTTTTAAGTTAAGAAAGTACTGATAATTGATATTCTCAATGCTTGCCCTTCTCATTCTCATAAGTAAAATAACCAAGGGGTAGCCTAGTGGTCATCTTTGTTCTCCAAGTTTGGTCACAGGTTCAACCAATTCCCATTCCTCCTTTACGCTAATTAAAACATTAATCAACTTTTTACAGAGACTAAAAATAAAAAGAGTGCTGCTGACTTGCTGATAAAGGAAGCATGATTAGCACATGACGGTTTGGCAGACAGAGGATCATAATCACTTAATGATTCTAATATGTCATCACTGATACATTAGAATGGGACATACAATATAGAAATTAAACTTTACATATCCTAACACAGGACGAACAAAATAATACAAGTAACGACATGAGGAAAGAACACTTGTAAATCAACTGAAAATCATAAACAATCAGTACACCAAGGAAACATGCAAGATTAGTTGGTAAATGAAATTAGCTCCTATTACCATACATATAAACAGATAATGTAGCATCTACGATATGAGACACCCCAATGGGCTGTCGAAATTAGCTAAAACACAAAATCTATGAAAAATTAAGATTTATTGCCGTAGAAAAAACACAGATTGGAAAATATTCAAACGAGAGGATGTTAATATCTTGCATAGAAGTGAACGATACAATAATACGTCACAATAAAGACACAACACCAAAATGGAGAAATAAATAAACAAACCAAGAACAGGTATTCAATGTATCATATCATCGCATGTCATACAACTTCATCAGTTCCACACTTCCACCACGTATTCAGTCATGAACTAGAAAAAGCAAATGACAAGCGTATATGGCACGAACGGAGAAAAAGATACTTAAATCCAATAACCACCAAAAATGAACACGTAAACAGCAAAACCACGTTCCATTTCTAACTCATGAAATAGACTAACTACCAAATAGCGAGTAATACTCAAGACAATGACACTCCACACTTTTTTTCTCAATGGACAATATCAACATCACATAAGCATTAGTTATATTATTCAGATGGATTTAATAAATAATAATAATTGCAACTCATAACTAAACAAATTATACTAATTTAAAAATAACTCAAAATCCAGCTTATAACAACGATCAAACATGACATCAATATCTGATATACATTCAATTAAATCTGCTAATCTTAGAAACTAAATCCAAACATCTACTTAATTATCCCTAAAAAGTTGATAAACCAATACCTCCTCAACGGCTTTTTCTCTTAGCCGTTCAGATAACCGTAACGCTTTAATCTCAGCTTGTGCTTCACTCAATTCTCGATCCTTATCTGCAAATTAAAAATAATAATAATAATAATAATAAAAAAAAAACAAAGTAAAAACAAACAATATGAACATTCAATTAATTATTAATCCGTCAGATCATTAAACAATAACTACCTCTAACTTCATTCTCCAACCGATTAAGTTCAACCTTAACCGGATCCGATCCATGGAGCAAGTTGATAACCTCATCCGCGTCTAAACTCGGCCTCACTGTAGCTCTCCTACGACTCGTTGTACCTGATCCCCTACCTCCTGAAACGGTTAACGGCGTCGTTTCGCTGGACGGAAGGCGTACATTGCCGCCGTTATATAATGTCTCTGGTGAGTCTGTTGCTCGTGTGACGTCACCTTCGGTGGAAAGCTCGTCCATTACTCGGATCTGGACTCAATCACGCATCAAACAGAAGAGAGAGAGAGAGAGAGAGAGAGAGAGAGAGAGGAGAGAATGAGTTGAATTAATGGAGTCCGTTTAAAACTGTATCGTCTTAATGTAGTGAGATTAATATTATTTTTTTTCAAGTGTTTTTCTCTCACTATAACTGTGCGTGTGTGTTTTTGTTGTGTGAAAAAATGAGTAAATGACAGGTTTTTCTCTCTCTAGATTGTAAAAAAAAACAAAAGTTTAAAAAGGTATTTTATTTCATTTTATTTTTTTATAATCTATCGAGTGTGGAGTGATGTCCCATACCATATCACCGGTTTGAGAGTTAAATACTCCGCCCCTTCGTCAAAAGGGGCGGTATTCATCCTCTCTGCAACCAATTTGTGTGCGTCAAAGTCTGAAAAGGATGGGCCCACATCCTTTCAACCAATCAGATTTTTCTTAGGTTTTTTTCTGTGAATAGACGATATAAGAGCACTCACATCTCATCCACCAAATGTATGTGAGTGTGTTCACCAAATTATATGGGGTGAGTGTAAGTGGTTGTGAGTGGAGGAGAGAGAAAATATTTGGTGGAAGCACTGTTCCACTCTAAATATGAAAAACTACTGTTCACCCACATATATATTTTAATATTTTTGTAAGTAGTTGTGAGTGAGGAGAGAGAAAATGTAATGATAAAAGTATATTTTAATTAGGAGAGAGAAGATTTAGGGGTGAAGTAGTGATTTTTAGTGTAATTTGATGAGGAGATTTGGTGGATGGTTGTGAATGCTCTAACTCACCATATATATTAGAAGGGGACGTTATTAATAATTAATAGAAGGGTATCTGCCATTGGGGTTGGTGGCCCAGTGGTAGAAGCAAAGCTTCTAAGAACACCTAAGGGGAGATCATGGGTTCAAGTCTCACAAGGAGTAGAAATTTACCGTTAAAAAAAATAGAAGGGCATCTGAATTTGTTAATCTAAATATATTCATAAATAAATTAAAATTATTTATTTAAAATAATTCATTAGTAATAATCACTTTATAAAGATATTAGTTATATAAATAAAATATTACATATAATAAATAAGGAAGTTGAGTTTGTACAAGTACATGCGTATAATAGTCATGGTTGTAAAAATCTCGTCTATGCTCTGATAATCGTTAGTTAGAGGTTCATCGAGTAAACAATGATTAATCGCTAGACGGTGGGCTATCTAGCAATTCCAGCAAAATTCTAGTCAAAAACTGTAAATTTTGGTTTGCTTCCGACCAAAACCTTTAAATTCTGGCGATTAATCCTATATACTTAAAGATATGAGTCGAGAAAGAGATTAAAACACGATTACTTAAATAAAACTACATATAAAAAGTGTGCATATATATATATATATATATATAGCTGGAAATTATATATAAAATCCCAATCCAATTAATCACGATAAAGCCCTACTAATCTTGATTAATCGCTAGTCGGTACCTCACCAACCGACTACTATCGATTCTTATAACACTAAATAGCAATGTATTTTTCATATTTGTCGACTGGGACAATTTACTACTTTTGGTATAGTGGTTTTTTTTAAATGGTGCTTCTGATTATGTATGTTGACACTTTGACGTTTAAATGTAGTGATTTATGGAAGTCTTATCACACCATATACAACTATAGTTATCGTACTATATTTTCATTAATAAATATTTTATTGATTATTTATCGTTAGTGATTTGATGTCGTTCGTAATCTATTACAACTTATGTTTGAAAAGAATTAAAATATACATAATCTGTAAGACTTGTATGTGTTAAGCATATAGCTAGCGTTCCTTTAAGCCAAGATCAAACTCTTTTTTTACTAGACTATGAAAAAAGACGGGTGCTATTCTATATGGTAGAATCAACATAATGGCCTAATGGGGTTCCTTGTCTCTAACTCAATAAAGTGTATCAACGCAAAGCGTGTATAAAATGAGTAGAACTAAAGAAAGTTTGTTGATCCTTTAACAAACCATTTTTTTATTAACATGGGTATCAAATGTTGTCTTATTTTATAGTTTGATTCCTAAATCCTCGTCGGTGATATAACTAACATATATCGTATTTTATACAGCCCAACCTTTTTGTAGATAGGAAAACAGTAACTGTGTAGTTGAAGGGAAGCATCATATATACAAAAGTGGAGATGGGATAAAGAGTGGATATAAAAAGCAAAGGCTGCAGGCTTCGCCTTCTGGCAACGTTGCTATCCCTTTAAGAATCAACATCCATACCAAAGTCGCTGCCAATTAACTGTATTTTGTTTTGGTTCATTAAAAAAATACGAACTTATTTATTACGTATCATATAGAAAAAACAGTTACGCTATTGATATATATCTATATTATCTTATTAAGGAGGAGTGATGGCTAAGATAGTCATTTTTATTTCCGTACAACTTAACAAACAAGATGTACAATATATTTAAGCAAAAAAATTAAGGGTATTATTGGCATACTTGTGACTATTAAGACACTTAGGAGGGTAGATTAGTAAATTTAACATAATCCAATACCTCACATCATAAAATCTTATCCCAATTATGCCCTTATGTCCAACTTTTAAAACACAAAATACAACCTAACCTATGATGCATCTTAAATGTGAGACCTTTCAACCCCTCATCTATATTATTATATATACTTCATTATAATCAATTTCTTGAATGCTAATAGTCTTTTCATAACCCCAAACAAATCTTAGAGCTAATTTCATGGTTTGAAACATTGTTTTGTTCAAAAAATTTATGTCTTCATTAGATGAGAAGAGAAAAAAACCAATGAGAAGTTAAGACGCTTGCAAGATATGGTTCCTAGATGCTACAAGGTATAAAGATATGAGTTAATCTTTATATACATATATACATTTTTTTCTACTTGTTCATATGTTCTTTGACAATTACAAAAATTTATCTTCATAATATATCATTGTTTTGCTCCATTCAAATTTAGTTATTTGCTATAGACAATGGGAATGTCAGTGATGTTGGATGTAATAATCAACTATGTTGGATTGTTCCAGAATCAAATTGAGGTAATTTAATTGCGCAACTAATAATTAAAATAATAAACAAACAATATTCAGAATTATTGATGAGAAAATATTTTTCAAAACTAATTAGTACAGTTTTTTCTTTTCTTTGTGCATTTTTAGTTTCTCTCCATGAATCTTTTAGAAGCCAGCACGTTCTATGACATATTGACCTCAACTCTACTGAATTGGATGACATGGCCCCTACGAAGGTGACAGATGGTTTTCCTAACTATCCTTGTTAAGAAGTTGTGTATCTTGAATCATATATATTGTTAACTAAATAAAACGGACAAAATTATAAATATAACATTCTAGATTTGCTAATATGTTTCTAATATATTATAAATATTACTTCCACTTACTGCATCGGATGAAAACTGATGTTGCAGGGAACAAATGGACATGAAGGACAGATGATGGAGATGATGGTTGGAGAAGGGTATGGAGACTTTCCTCAATTTCAATCAACATGGTCTCCTTGAATGCCATGAAATAGTTAACTCGATCTATACGTAAACTATATTTGTTCTAAGACTTTTAAGGTATTTGTTGATCTATTTAATATTCTTGTTAAACGTTGTATGAAGTGTGGTTCACAATATTATTTTGCTTTCGGCAATTGTATATTGTTTAAGTTCTAATTCTAATTAGTAAAATAAATTAAACACTTGCATAAAGAGAAAACAAAAACTTAACTATGTGTTAGTTACTTATGTTATTTGTGTTAAGAAATCGAAAAGCCATAAATTCATGCTCACGCTAATGAATCAACCCGAATCTTTATCTTCTATACTATATTATAAAACATCGGTGAAGGATACCCGCAAAATTTAAGTAAATACAACCTTTATTGCTTATAGTACAATGCTTGTCTTTCTACTTAAATATTAAATTGTTGAAGAAATTAATTTAAACATAATTATAAAATTGATGAGGAAATTAACAATAATGTGGTGACTCTTTACATTCATAACCTCCATGTCTTTATTATGTTTGTATCAATGTTATAGTCTTATAAATAGTGGTCATGTATTTGGTATATAAATAATGTGGTGACTCTTCACATACATAACTTACATGTCTTTCAATGTTTATAGTAAATAAATTACATCATATATTATGTATTTATATCTTCTTTTTAAATTTATGTGGTTGCAGGATGGTATGATGTGACACTTCTGCACACAAATGAATATGTAGGCTTGAAGTTTGCCAACACACCCAGCTCATGACACGTTTCAACCCATTAAAGTGAGCGATATATGTAGGCTTGACGTTTATACAAGCAGATATGGTAGAGATACTTCATGAGCAATGTCACATTCTTCCTTGATGGTTTTTTGTTTTCTCTGCTACTATAAGCTTTTAGGAATAGAATTTAAGTTGTTGATCTTACGAAATCACCAATTGTTTACATATCCAAAAGAAGACAAGTTCTTATCAAACGATTTGGTGGTTTTAACTATATTGATTACTAATTTGTTTGGTCCAATATATTTGTTACGGCGCTTGTCAAACTAACATAAAACGAGAGTATCTATGCAAATCATTGACTCCGCTGCATCTCGCGGGTGCCCTAAAATAATAGAAATATGTTGCACACTACAAACTACATTTTAGTAATTACATCACTTCCACTACAATCTTATGGTCATTAAGAGATACAACGCCACTTCACTACGCTAAGCGCCGCTCTACGATAGCATACTAATCTGCCTTCGAGATACATCAAAAGGGTCCCACCGAAGGACGTGGGCCAATCTAAAGGTGTTGCAAGGAATAGTACGGAACAATGTACCCATTTAAAATTTTCAGAAGATATACTTATGAGTTTCAGTTTTTAATAACATATATTTTATACATCGTTGTTTTCTACTTCATCATAACGAATAGCCAACAAACACGATGCACAAGGGGCACAACAGATGCATCCGCTGCAACGCGCGGGCATTCCTACTAGTTAAAACTAATTGCATAGATTTACAATTGACAAATAAATAACAACATAAATATTGCTTAGCCATGCCGAATCTCAGCTAAGAAAGATAAGAAAGAAGCGTTTGTTAACTTTCTGACTATCCGCGAGAGGGAAGATCTACCATGCGTCATGCGAACGTCCTTGTGTTTGGCTGGGTGGGGAGTAAGCATGCGTACGTCGACCTCACTGGGGTGTCCCCATTGGTGGGGCTGAGAGACAGTGGCTTCATTCCGGGACATACGGTTTTAAGGGTGGAAGCTAGGAAGGTTGCTAAGCACGAGGCAGATGTAACTTGGTTTTTATTGTTAATTCATAATTATGTAATAGTACAGACTGATCTAATTTATGTTTCTTTAAAGGATATCAAGTAAAACATTTAGTATGTAAGAGCCTTTGGTTTATGGTAGTAAGAAGCTATTTTTGAAATAGTGAGTGTTTGAAGTAACTAGGAGTAGAGTTATAGAGTGTGTGAGAAATCGTTAAAGATGTATCATATTTAGTTAATTGTTTTTTCTATCCAGGTTCGAACTCGTGTAATAAACGGTTAGTAATTACAATTAAAGAAAAACAATATTTTGAGATAAGGTATGACTTATTTTTTTCATAACGTTTTAATTAATAAATGGATTATGAATGAGTGAAATAAAAAAATGGAAAAAAAACTTAGACTCGTAGAATTGTAACACATGAGGTAAATAATTGTAACAATAGACGATTAATTACTAAATATATCATAAAATTAAAAATGGGTATATATGAACGGTAAGTTTGTGTTAATTATTATTATATAAAGAAAGATGTGAGACTAAGACTATAGATCAAGGATATATGAAATTTAAATGGAGGACATGTGAATATGCTACTTGAACAAAAATATTAGTCTTTTAAGTTTTGTTTCCCACTTGTTATATTATATTACTAGATTTATATCCCGGAAGTATCCCGGGTTGAGAAATCTAATATGAAATATCAATTTTAACAATGTATCTTCAATGTTAATGCCTAACCTAAAACAATGTACAACTTCAATGCTAACACCTGTTGTAAATAGAATTCATATTTACCGGTTTGAACATAATTAATGACTTGCCTATATATGATTAACGAATAACCTGAACACTTTGTGTTTTTTTCCTGTATAAACAAAAACCCACAAAAAAATAGTCGGTTTTTTCTCCGTTTTTTATATAGCAATATGGTACTCGTTAGAAACACAATAAAACGCTCGTTAATTTGGTGTAATTTTTTTCTTTAAAAAATCTCATATATAAAAGATATTAACGTTTAGAAATTATAGGAGAAAACATTAAGGAAAAAAATTCAATTTTGTTTTTAAAATATTTTTTTTCCTAAAATATCTCAATGGCACATGGCATTAGATAAAAACAAAATAATTCAAAAATAATAAAATTCACACCTCATTATGCCACGTGGCAGATTCAAATAAGAGTTGAGGCCCCCATTGAACGCCACGTCACCGACTATCAATTCTTTTATATATATTAATAGATAATAGATTAATAGATAATAGATATATCAAAGCTCCAACCTTCCTTGCCACATGCATCGACTTGTAAATTAGAAGACCAAAACTCACATCGGGCTGAAACGAGTGCATCTATATATGGTACAACTCCTACATTAGCTACACGCAGGGTCGGCCTAAAAATTCAGGTGCCTGAATCAAGCTGCAAAAATTGTGTCCCTTAGCATTAGTTTTAGGCATTAACGAAATAAATAATGTAAACTAATTTTTTTTAAGCTAGGATTAAAGTAATATCAAATTGATTGATCAAATTGATTGATCAAATTTTATCTCTCACTTATGTTGTAGTCTAACGGTAGAGGGAATAAACCCTCTTGTGGGAGGTTGGGAATTCGAATCTCACATAGTATGAAAATATAAATGGGTAAAAGTTTGAAAATTAAAAAAAAAAATAATTTGTTTCATACCAAAAATAAAAGTTAAAAAGGAAGTCAAAACCAATTGGTAAAAAGCAAAAACCAAACATATGAGTCATCTTCATTTCATTTTCTTTATCCTCTCTAGTCTTACACTCATTAATAAACCTGCAATTTTTTTTCTCAAACCATTTCATTTTTTCTTTAATTCTCTGTTTTATATAAATTACCATTCACTTTGATTAACAATTTTGGGGCTTAAACATACAAAAATTCATCAAATTAAAGACATCACTGTTAAGAAAACTTGGATTATCGAAGGATCAATATACCCCCGAGAAATTAGGCCCGAACCAAAAGTCCTCACACCCCTTGAGGGCCGGCCCTGGCTACACGACACGAGTTCATATGTAGTATCACAACTTTTCATCTTTAAATTAGCCTTGATGATTGATGTTCGCATAAAGGCATTTATTTAAAGGCAACTTAAATCATTATTACTTAGAGCATGTTTGGCTCTCCTTATTTTCACCTCCAATAACTTATTACTTTTCTAAAAAGTTAATAAGTTAAAAAAAAGTGTTTGGCAAATGATAAGAACTTAATGTTTTAACTTTTCATTTGTCTATATTAAGTTATTTTGAAAAAGTAAGGAATATATGACTTTTTAAACCTCCTTAGACCACATGTACTGCAACGCGAAATTCACGTCCCTCCCCAGCCCTTCCTCCACTTGGGTGTATTCTATTAGCTCAGCGAAATTCACGCCCCTCCCCAGCCCTTCCTCTGTGTGAAAATTTTCACGCCAAAACCGGATTTAGAACAAAAACGCCCTTGGGGGCAGAGTGGGGCGCGAATGGTGGCATTTAATGCCCTTTCATTTACTCCACTACGGGTGGTCTTATAACTTATTAATGAATATTTACCTACACGTCATCCTTATATCTTTATACCTACCATCTTTATATCCATTTTGGCCATTTTACTTGACTAAGTTAAACGGAACACTTTTTACAAAATGTTGCTGAACCATTAAGATTTGAAATGTTGCTGAACCATTAAACACTGAGACATTAAGCACTAAATTAGGCTGAACCTTAATGAGGCTCTCCTACAAATGTGGGACAAGAATACTAACCATTAAGAGGTCCAACTTAATGACTCAGCACTTAATCATTCAAACCTCTTAACCATTCAGACCTCTTAATAATTCAGCACTTAATCAACCAAACAACCCCTTATTGTTTTTTTCTCCACCACATAAGCTAATCCAGACACTTTTCTAAAAACTCATTTTTAAAAACGGCATACATCAGTAAGTTATTTTATCCAAAAATCCTTTTAGACTCAAATAAATTTATCCAAACATGTCCTTAGCTCTCTATATGGATTAAACTTCTCTACTAATAATCAATCTATGATGGATCCATCACTTATAGGAGAGGTCTCAAGTTTAAACATAGGCAATAGAGATAGTTTAAGATTACTAGTGTAAAGGGGTAACTTTGTCGTTAAAAAAAATACTGTTCTTTGAATTTGAATTACGTCATTTATAATTAATTAAATATTTTTATAGTTTAGAAAAATCATTTTATTTGCAATGTATGAGACGATGGTCTAGTGGTTTAAGTCCTATGAAAAAACTTACAGTGGTATCAAACTATTATACTATGTATTATTGGAAATGGAAAATGAATAGTGTGAATAGTGCCACCCCCTTTCATTGGTTGAGAAGGGTGATGGCCTTTATTTTTTTTTTATTTTTTTAAACTTTGTTAATATTTATATATTAATGGTTTCAAATGAAAATACGAATGTGTTATTGGTGGAGTGGTTTGTGTTGTGGTTTGTATGTCCAAGGTCTCAAGTTCAAGTATTGGGGAAGGCATTTTATTTTCACTACCCTCTCATTAGTTGAGAGGGTTGGTGGCCTTTATTTATTTATTTTTTTACCTTGTTAAACAATATATATTTATGGTTTCAATTCAGAACATAATTGTGTTGGTGGTGGAGTGGTTTGTGGTGTGGTTTAGTTGTCCAAGGTCCCAAGTTTGAATCTTGGGGGAGGCACTTTGTTTTTATTTATTTTTTTTAACCTTTGTTAAACAATATATATTTATGGTTTCATTTCAAAAGACAAGATGTGTTGGTGGTGGGGTGGTTTGTTGTGAGGTTTTCTTGGCCAAGGTCCTAGGTTTGAACCTTAGGGGAGGTACTTTGTTTATTTTTTTCATTTTAACAAGTGTTTTTTGTTTTTTTAAATATTAAATCAAAGTCAGTGACCAAAAAAAAACATAATTATTTTTTTAAATGGGTATAGGCAGGCCGGGGCTATAACGAAAGAGCAAAGAAAGTGGTGAAAATTGTGTTTTGCGATGCTATATGTTGTACCTAAACAATACGGTGACCGTCGGATCATCCCTAGGTTGGATACAAAGTTTCGAGTTCTGGAATTTTTTACAATCTCATCACTCTAAAACTCCACAAACACAACATCAACAAGAAGCAGGCGCAACAAGACATTCGACTGAAGGTATATGCAAACCGACGGTCATCCCTAGGTTGGATACAAAGTTTCGAGTTCTGGAATTTTTTACAATCTCATCACTCTAAAATTCCACAAACACAACATCAACAAGAAGCAGGCGCAACAAGACATTCAACTGAAGGTATATGCAAACATCAGTGGACACACTTTAAATATCGTGACAAACTGATTTGTAGTTGCGCCATCATAACTACTAGTTAACATAATATATAATACGAATTAGGAGAAAAAGACAAAATGGCCAAAGACTATATTTGTATAATTATGTTTAAAAAGTGGGATTTGATATGCGAAAGTGTGGTTGTTCCCTAACTAACAAAGTAGACTTTAATTTCATAAAGGGATGGTCAAACTAAACTAAGTGTGGAATTAAGATGACTCACCACATGTTCCAAATCATAAACACATGATGATAAAGACACTAATTCATGCTTTGCTTGTTTATGCCATGTCACAATTATGTTGACCCTTTACCAAATCCCTTAAACATATCCGAATATTTGTTAACTTTTAAAGTCTATTTTACATTATGCTTTTTTGATTTTTTGAGTTTAATTTAACAGTTAAATCATCAACCATGAAATACAAGTACCATTAATAAAATCTTGGAGTGTTCCAGTGATTGAAAGCCTCCTTACAATATAAGAAGTCCCAGTTCGATTCCAGGCGCCTACACCTTTTTTTTTAACTTCAAAGTTCAAACCTAGGGTTTATACTTTTATACCCAAACCCTTAACCCACTACCTTTCTTCTTCTGACTTCTCCTCCTATTCACATCCCTACCCCTTTCTTTGAAAACTCAAACCCAACAAACACAATGAAACAATCTAATAAAAGAACCGTGCAACCTTGCTCCTCCCCTGCCGCCTCCTCCTGCCCGCTCCAGCCTCCGGCCCCCGCCCTTGCTCCCGTCCAGGTAACTTGGTTTGTTTTTTTTCTTTCAATTGATACATAACTAATTGAAGGGACCAAACATATGACGCCTCTTTGTCTAGAGTTACATCGTGTTGATGGTGAGCTAGTTGGAGTTTGGTGTTAACTGGGTCTGTGGGTTTTGGGTTAGAATCCATTATTCATTTAATATATTATCCGTTATTGTATTTGGTATAAATAGGATTTGAGAATGTCGAATAACAATGAGAAGGTCGATTATATGTTCAAAGTTGTGTTGATAAGTGTAAGACCAGTCCTGAATTACCAAGGCTTAACGCCCTAAAACACGGGATTAGCTATGTTAAAAACCGAGGTTAACTTAAACTTTGAGAGATTAATCGTGTACTTTAAAAAGTTTTATCATATTCCGTGGGATCAACCAAATGAAAACAAGGTTCACATCACACAAAAGAGTTTACAATCCCATTATATCGTTTATAGGTATCTATTTTCAACTTTTGTTGCAACCCCGTATAGTTCAAGACTCTAAATTGAGTGAGCGGAAGCGTTTTAATAATCTTGTGCGCGTTCGCTTCTTCATAAGTGGCTTGATCTTCTTCCGACTTCAAATTCTTCTTACCTAAGGTTTTTACAAGACATATAACCCATTAAACATGTATATGATTGAATAGGATTGGATGGAAATGATAAAAATGAGAAAATTTGGATCTTGATGCTCGTCGCGTGGCACGACGAGAATGCCCTTCCCTGGTCACGCAGCGCAACAGGCCAAAATGACTAGAACGTTGCCAGCTTCATCATTTTTTTATACTTAGCCAATTTTCCAACCTTTTCAAGATTTTTCACCCATTTTTGGCTAAGTTAAGGTCCCTACACTTAGGGCCAATTCTCATATCTTATTTTCAATTCCAACTCTTTGTCCAAAACTGAATTCACCCTTAATTTATACTTCGGTTCGGTTAAGAATGTTTTTACCCGAATTGACCCGTTAAGGCCATGGGCTATAAAAAACACTTTTTGGCCATTCAAAAAGCATAGCATTCATATTGTTGACTCATTGGACACTTGTTTAACTAAAAACATCATCCGGTTTATGTCACTATGACTCGACTCTTAGTTTTGAAAGTTTATGTCGATTTTTACCCAAATCAACCCGTTAATGCCTTGAACTATACAAAACATTTCTTAATCACACCAAAGGCATAGAAATCATATTGTCATATCATTAGACACATGTTCAACTAAAAGCATTATCCGTTTTGTGTCATTATGACTTGGTTCTTAGATTTAATCTTTAGTAAATCTTTAAATTCCCAAAATGCCCCTTTATAGCCAAATCCTTAAATCTAGCCATCCATGGCGACACTTTTGATTCAACCCATTGATTTTGACTCATTGACTTGTTTACAAACCTTTAAGTCCTTCCGGACTTAGATTTCTACCATTTCCCAAGATTGTTCTAATTTAGTCAATTCTAAGCGCCTTAGCGCGCATTAGACATAGTTATGGAAATAACTTACTTGATTTGCACCCACACTTCATGTGGGTAGTTTTAGTACCCATTTTGCTTTTCCTGAAGGCATTTAATTAGCTACGGACTTACCGGGTGGCCTTGAACCATATCCATACCTTGTGCTTATCCTCCATGATTCTTAGCACCAAGCGTGCATGCGCTTGTGCATTTACCTGTGTGCTTTCTAAATGGGCACGTTAATTTCTTGGAACTCAAATGGTAATACTTTGCCATTTGATCCGTTTAACCTCATGAATCTCAATGCTTGGAATACAAGCATCAAGTGTTGGACACACATGGTGAGGACATCACCATTTGACCCATTTAGACTCATAGTTCATAATACTATATTACCTAAGTTTTTATTATGGTTCAAGTGACACTAACTTGACCCATTCGACATCATGCTTAACGGCTTCATTCAAATGATTTCGTTTGGATTAAAACATCAGTTCTCACATATCTTTATTAATTGACCCGTTTGATGGATTTCACCATTTGGTCCGTACTCATTGTCTCGATTAAGGTCATAAACCACATTTTGTATTGAGTGCACATAAGGCGACCCATTAATAGCTTCTACCCCTTATGGTTTATCTTTATCACACACTCAAGATCATTTAAGACTAATGTTTACAACAATTAAGCTATGTTATAGTACATTGATGTAAGTAAGACTTACCTTGTATTCATTCTCATTTACTTGCACTTTAAGCTCATATCCGCTTGACCCGTTTTGTTCATTGATCCATTCCTTCCAAGCGTGCACCTAGATTGACAAGATCAACCTTCACTATACTCATAAGATTAGTTAAGTTAGTCATCGTATCCAATAACTAACACATCTCATGAGTTTATTCACACCATCATATCACTTTCCCAATTATCATTGGGCTATATTTTTCATGTATGGTGTGATTCATCTTTTAAACATGTGTTTCACATTTTATATGCGTGTAATTCCATGATTACCCAAATCAAGTTATCACCTCAATTTGCAAACAAGACTATTGAGGCGTTTCATCAAACACTTGGTGTGCACCCACCAAATTCAATTGATTTTCATGAGTTTAAGTTTGCCCAAACCATACCCATTTACCTAATAATCATCATATCATTTATTTAGACTTTTTAGCCTAAATTCTTCATTATAACAACTTCTAAGAGTTAACTAAATCATTAAACATAGAGGGTTTCAACCTAGAGGTTAAACCCTAATTTTCACATATTTACATAGCCATATGACTAGAATCAAACATACATGTAGAATGTGATTCGTAAGCAATTTAGGTATGATTGAGGCTCCCTAAAGCTAGAGAAACCTCTAACAACTTATAGTCTCACGTTTTTGACAAAACCCAAGATTTTCACCATGATCAAAAATGAATTTAACATGAATTTCTACCAAATAAAAGGTACCTTGATGCTTATTAAGCCTTAGATGATATGTTTCTTAATAAGGCATCGAAAAGCCCCTTGATTTGGCTTGGATTTGAGCAAGAGTTTAGTTGTTTAGGGTTTGTGGTTGAAGGAGATGAATCTCCTGATGATATACGACACACACACACACACAAGTGTGTGTGTGTTATTCCCCTTTTTATTGTTATTAACACATAAGTTTGCCATTTTGGCAACTATAGTCCCTCTAAAATCCCCGAATGACATTTTCTAGTGAAACTTAGCTAATCAAGCTAGTTTTTCTTGTAATATTTGCTCATTTAGGATCATTTGTACAAAGGGATGGAGAGATAGATAGTGACGCAGCCCACCGCATCCACGTTGGATGGTGTAAGTGGAGAGCAACTACTGGGGTTTTGTGCGACAGAAGATTTCCAACTAACTTAAAGGGGAAGTTTTATAGGGTAGCTATTAGACCGGCTATGTTATACGGCTCTGACTGTTGGGCAATCAAGAAAATGTAAGTACAGAAGATGGAGGTAGCTGAGATGAGGATGTTGAGGTGGATGTGCGGTCACACACGGTTAGACAGGATAAGAAATGAGGTTTTAAGGGATAGATTGGGGGTAGCTAGTATCTCGGATAAGATAAAAGAGGGGAGATTGATATGGTTTGGGCATGTGAAGAGGAGACAGACGACTGAGCTAGTTAGAGTGGTAGAAGGTCTCACTGTGGAAGGGAAGAGGAGTAGAGGCAGACCAAAATTGACGTGGGATGAGCGGGTTAGACAAGATTTACTGGGGTTGCACCTCTCTAAGGACATGGTCAATGATAGGGGTTTATGGAGGCGAAGGATAAAGGCTAAGGACTATTAGGATATGGGAAAAATGTATTTTAGGTGTTTCGTAAGGTCTTACTTTTTGTTTTCACGTTTTACGGATTTTATATGTATGTGCATAGGTTGTTTTATGGTGGTATAGTGTCTGTTCTTTTGATGAATTGTTTTCAATGTTTATGATGTTATCAGTAGTTGTGTGTGTGTATACCTTTTTTTTCGTTGTGTATTTGAGCAGAGGGTTTCTCTGGAAGCGGTCTCTCTATCCCTAGGGGTAGAGGTAAGGCTTGCCTACATCCACCCTCCCCAAACCCTACTAATAGCTTTGCTATTTGTGGGATTTACTGGGCTTGGTTGTTGTTGTTGTATTTGCTCATTTATAAGATTGATAACATTAAATAGGTTAGTTCCATATTAGAACATAACCCAAGTTCTTATCGTTCGAGTCTCGTTTTATTATTTTGCTAATCACGCCTAATGGCGTAGTAATTAAGCGAAACAGTTGATTTTGGGGTGTTACAATAAGAGACTCATTTGTAGGAAAAACTCAGTTCCTTGCTCGGTTTACGAAGAATGAGTTTCGTGTTGATTCAAAAGCTACAATTGGTGTTGAGTTTCAGACACAAACTTTGGTTATTGATCAGAAGATGGTGAAGGCACAGATTTGGGATACTACCGGTCAAGAGAGGTTCGCCTTCTTTTTCGTATTATTCGTGTCTTGTACAATGTTAGTATCATTTTGATTTAGATCTACAATGTTAGTATCATACTAGAGACATCGACATATTATTTTAGCTCGGTGGAAATCAAATCCTTTTCCTTAGGACCCTCGCAAATAGAAATAGAGAACGAAGTAACTAGAAGATTTTTAGAATCGCCTTCTTCTAGAGGGATCATCTAAAAAGCAAGTCGTTTTGAATTGAATATTTTCAAACAAAAAGCTGACATAGATGTTATGGGTATCTTTTTTTTTTAGATGGGTATCATTTTTTGTAAGTTGGTTCACATCTTAAATCTAGCAATTGATCCATTTTCCATAAAGGAGCCGAATGAAACCAATTATGATCACCTAGAAGAAGCTAGGGTGTGATAGTTTTATTACATTTGCAACAGTAGGAAACATTAAATGCATAATTGGTTTAGATTTTGGTTTTTCTTATATTGGATAGACATCACAGAACTATAACCTTTTTATGTGCATCTAGTTTTATTTATATTTGATTATTGATATGAATGAAGGATGATAATATTGTGTTATTTAATATTTATAGATGGTTAGTGGGTTTTTGCAGGATCACATTGAAGTGAGACCTGTGCTGAAATGAGTTGGTATTTTGCTGTGTTAAAAGCCATAGTTAGGCAGACAATTAAAGGTATGTAAATGCTTACAACCTCCTAAATACTTATAGAATTATCGTATTAGTTATAGGTTTGGTTATTATCGTATTAGTTATTTTAGGGATGTTAAATTTTAACTTGTTGAAACTTAAACCGACCCGAACCCCTAAAAGACTCGAACTGAACCCACGTACCGACCCGGATTTTTTTTATGTTAGGTCATATGAAATTAGAGCATACAAAAAAGGAACCCGGTGAAAAAAATTCCTGGATCCGCCACTGATTGATGGTTTAATTAGTAATTAAGATAACATATATATATATATATATATATATATATATATATATATAATGTTGGCTTAAATTCATTTGTGTTTTGTGATTGATTTCAGGGTGGCAAGGAATTATGATGAGGAACCAACAGATGCAGCAGTATCCGGATCATATCAGACTGTTGCTCTCAACTCTCATTGTTAGCAGGATAAATCCGAGGTGCAGCATTAGGTATCAACTTTGCTTTTTGTTGGATTGACATGCACATATGTACAGCATGTCAAACACACTATCATGCATTTCTAAATGATATTATAGGTTCAATGTTGCTTTTTATTTTGTCAATGATACTTATGATGAATTAAAAGGCGCGCGAAAACCCACTAGTTCAGTTTATTTATATTATTGAGCGAAGTTCACGTATAAAGGGAATTATCGTACAAAGTGGATGAAGTGAAAAAAAAAATAGAAGAAACGACCATAATTATGTAATTACTATAGGGTAAAAGTTGTTATTAACAAAGGTGCCACCACACTTTTTTAGGTTTCATTCGCTTTGTATGTTTTGTATAATTGTATGATATCTCTATTTGTATTTTATCTTTTGTCTATATTTTAATATTATTAATTAAGGGGTATTGGATTTTAATAATCTAAACTTTCACCCATTGGCCGGCAATAATCTATACTTAAAAAATTCCCAACAACGATCCCAACTTTCATCGTATTGGCCAATAATAAATCTTTGTTAACCGAGAACTAACTCAGTTAGTGGATGCTGACGTGGCATGCCAACATTGGCATGGATGATGACATGGAAACTGAAATGGCATGCCACGTAAGCATCCACGTCAGCGTGAGCATGCCACGTCAGCGTCCACTAACTGAGTTAGTTCTTAGTTAGCAAAGGTTCATTGTCAGCCAATACGATGAAAGTTGGGATCGCTGTTGGGAATTTTTAAAGTACAGATTATTGCCGGTAAATGGGTGAAAGTTTGGATTATTAAAATCTAGGGATGGCAATGGGTCGGGTTTGGGACGGGTTTAGGTAATCCCAACCCCATACCCGATTAGGTATGCTTATCCCAAACCCGTCCCAAAACCCATCGGGTTTATATCGGGTAATTACCTGTCGGGTATCGGGTATACCCGCGGGTTTCGGGTAAACCCATTAATTTTAAAAATTTATCCAATGGGTATATCTGACTAAAAACCTGTCGGTATCTATTGCGTGACTACTAACCAATACATTTAGCATTATCAAATATGTATGTAAATGATTACAATGTATAAATATAAAATAGTTAAATGATATAAAAACACTAAAAAACATAGATAACACATATTATACAAAAAAAATTGGTGTTTTTTTTGAAGAAGATGACTATCTAGATGGACAATTAGATATATTATGAATACCTATTTTAAAAGATATATAGGAAATTACATCGGGTATCTAATCGGGTAAACGGGTATACTTTATCGGCTAATCGGGTCGGGTAAATGGGTATATCATCAAATCCCAAACCCGTCCCAAACCCGCGAAAAAAATAAAAACTAATCCCATACCCGGACCCATACCCGATTACCTGACCCCAAACCCGTCCCAAATGTGTCGGGTTTCGGGTTTACCCATCGGGTTCGGGTTTGATTGTCATCCCTATTAAAATCCAATACCCCCATTAATTAATGGATTTTAAATTTATTTTTATTTCAGTCGGTTAACCAATGCAATAATTGGATCTTGACACAAAAACGAGTATTCATACACCATGGAGATGCTCTGCATATGCATCTTTTTTAACGTCGTTTGTATTCGACATGTTCCCTCTTTTGTGCAGATTGCAAAGAATTCTTTCTAACCGAAATTATTGGTTGACCCAGGAATAATTCATGGTGTATTAAAATAATCTAAATGACCTTTTAGTTTTTTTATTTTATTTTAAATAGTACCATACATTTTCTTATATGAGTGAAATATTAAATAAAAAAATATTTTTATTAACAATGAATATATATGTAACATTTTATATGTTCACAAATAGTTGATTAATAGTAAATCATCGTTATTGTATTATATATCGATCTAAATTTTCAAGAGATCAAAATGACACAAATACCTATTTTACCATTAAAAAAAATAAAAAAACATGCATAAAATCTTTTAGTTATGCCCATTTTGGTCATTTTATACATTTTATTAAAAGCTCAAGCTAATCAGCCAAACACTAAAATATATTTACAAAGTTACAGCTACCAACTACCAGCTAGTTTTGCCAAACATACCTGTAATAAGTTCATACGTAGTGGGCGTTTTGGAGTGCTTTATGGGGCGTTTTGACCACCCATAGTGTCGGGAACACCGCCCCCACCGGGCGCTATGAGGGCTTTATATGTGGTCTCGTTATGCAGATGGCGAGAGAGAGCTCTGCAAATGGGGTTTTGGCCACACATAGTGTCGGGAACATCGTCCCCACCTACGCTATGAGGGCTTTATGGGTGGTCTCGTTATGTAGATGGCGAGAGAGAGCTCTAGTTATGCAGATGGGTGGTCCCCTTCAAAAGAGGACATCATTACTATTTAGGTAACACGTGGATGGTTGTGAAGAACCATGCATGATTACAAGTGAGCTCAAGTCTTGAAGTTCAAAAAACAGTTGCTTGAAATGCGAAAAGAAACTTAAGAGGACCAATAAAGGAAAAAAGATGACCTAGAAGCTTTGTAAAAAGATCTTGACAGCCAATGAGCAAACTCAGAGGCTACGATGCGAAGTAGTGTGAAAAAAGCTACCTGTTGGAGGTTTTCGTTACTTTTTGTCTTTGTAATTGATAACATTATTTTCATTACAATGTAATTTTGCATTTGGACATATGTTAAATTACGATATAAGTTATCTATTATATTTGTATAATACTTGTGTTTGTGTAATTAAGATAGCATTGCATATTAATGAATTTTAGTGCTTCAAACAATGATGCCATAAAGTTGCGTTTGACTCTGACAAAAGTTGCGTTTGATGTAACTAAAATCTTAAATAAGTGTTGCGTTTGATGTAAAAAAAAGGTTGCATTTTAGTATAACAAAAGTTGCATTTGACTGATACAAAAGGTGCATTTAGTAGTGAAAAAGTTGCATTAGTATATAAAAAGGTTGCATTATAAAAAGGTTGTATTATCTTAAAAAAAGTTGCATTAGGTCTAATGCAACTTCGCCTAATGCAGCCTTTGATAAAGGGTTTCATTAGGCTTAATACAACCTTTTTAAGGCCTAATGCAACATTTTACCAATGTTGCATTAGTTTCTTTTTCTTGTAGTGTCTGCAGATGAAGGGCTGGATGATGGGGAATGGGCTTGATGGGGTTGATAAATGGCTGGATGATGACATCAATATAATAAACTGATATTTTTATTAAAATAATAATATTTTAATCTCTATAAAAGTACCACTGTTAGGCGCGTATAAAGGGTAAAAGTTATAATTTTGATATATGTTTTATTTGTCAAAATTTATTTATTTTGACAAAAGATCAAAAGCTTTTAGTTGTTCATGTTTGTGATGTGAATCGAGCCCTAGGTGTTTGACCCTTGTCATGGTTGTGTTTGTGATTGGTTTTATTTTTTATTGATTTGTAATTTTATTACGGATATTGGATCCGGTGTAATAGATAGGGTTAGAATAGATTTGTTTTATTTGTATTTCAAATTTATTTGTAATCCTACAAGTACAAGATCAAGACGAAGATGAAAAGGCGAACAGGTTCCATGAAGATAGAGATCTCGGGTCAAGTGGGAGTTATCAAAATAGTTTTGAAACCCTTTTAGACTAGTTTGTTTCGTTTCTGGCTAAAACGAAACGGGCGACCTATTAGAGGCTCGATTCGTTTATTTTAATTTTATGTTTTGTGGCTGTGTTTTATTTATTGTAAATAATCGAGATAACCCAAAATAAATAATTTTTTTTTCACAATCATGGCAACGATTTTATTAAAACAAGTTTTATAAAAACCGAAAAGCATATTTAATAAAAGGAGCTTTATTAATATTAAAAGAAGTCCATTCGCGATAATACGACCAACATAGTTTAAATAGGGTATTTAAAACTATACCGTGTCGAGTGTTGAAAGGAGTTTCAATTATCACGAACAATATAAAATTGGATTTTATAAACTATTGTGTGACTCACATCAAGCTAACAAGTCATTCAATATATTTATGGTAAATATTAAAATTAAATCCCAATTTTAAATTGATTTTTTACGCCACCCTTAACGAGTTAACACTTCATTCTAAATCGAACCCAAATGTTAGTGCTGAACCCTGCATCTGGGTGTTGATCGTGAGTAAAGGTAATCATCGTGTTTCCTGTGTAACATAGGCCGGTGTTACAGTTAACAGTAAAGGACCAAACATCGCTTGTTTATCAAGTGGGCATAGTTGGGGTTAAACATACATTGCTCTTAGCGATAACCCCAAATGGAGAGTTGTGTAGCGGACACAATTAACAATCGTTGTTTATCTACCTAATCATAACAGTGGACAGTGCTAAGCCAGTTCATTGTGTATTGATGAATCGGGATCTCATCCTAATTAAATTTGCTTTTTGGGTCATAAAATAATTAGGATATTTAAAACATAAAATACTAATAAATTAATTTTTTGAACTTTGTAGATGTCAACTGAAAACAATTCCACCTCCCAATTCTCTCTCAAGTCCATCTTCGAGAAGGACAAACTGAACCACTCCAACTTCATGGACTGGCACCGCAACTTGAAAATTGTTCTCAAAGCGGAGAACAAATTGTATGTTCTTGAAACACCAGTCCATGATGAACCCGCCAATCAGAAAACCGATGTTTATAAAAACTGGGGTAAGCATTTTGATGACTCTTTGAAAGTCTCATGTCTGATGTTGGCATCCATGATCCCTGAACTTCAAAGGACTATGGAGGACATGGAAGCATACGACATGAATCAGCATCTGGTGGAAATGTTCCAACAAAATGCTCGTCATGAGAGGTTTGATGTGATGCGATCACTTATAACCACTCGTATGCAAGAGGGTACACCAGTTAGCACTCATGTGTTAAAGATGAAGGCATATGTTGATCACTTGGCTCGTCTGGAATCCCCCTTGAGCGATGAGTTAGTTGGGGATATCATCCTAAACTCATTGCCCAAGTCATATGACCAGTTCATTATGAACTATAATATGAATGGGATGGAGAAGACACTTGCAGAACTGCATCAGATGCTCAAAACTGCTGAGGTAAACATACCTAGCAAAACTGCACCAGTGCTAATGATCAGGGAGGGTCAAATTAAGAAACCTAAAACCAAGAAGAAGGGCAATCAAGGCAAAGGGAAGGGAAGGGAAAGGGCAAAGCTGTTGCCAACAAGAAACCTTTGAAAGATGCCAAATGTTTTCATTGTGATGAAACTGGGCACTGGAAGAGGAACTGTGCTAAATATTTAGCTGAACTGAAGCAAGCCAAGGCTTTTGGAGGAGAATCCTCAGGTATATATATTATTAAAATCTTTGTTTTTTCTAGCAAGACATGGGTGTTTGACACAGAATGTGGTTTCCACATTTGTAATGTTTTGCAGGGACTAAGATAGATTAGAAATCTGAAACAGGGCGACTTGGAGGTCCATGTTGTCAATGGACAAAGAGTTGCAGTGAAGGCAATAGGAGAATATGTTCTTTTACTTCCTTCTGGTTTAGAACTTGTTTTGAACAATGTTTATTACATTCTTAGTGTGACTAGAAATATTGTTTCATTTTATGCTTTGCGTGGACAAGGTTTTGATTATCGTTTTAATGGTGAATTTATTTCTGCTTATTTCAACGATGTATTTTACTTTGATGCAAAACCCAATAATGGGATCTATGAGATAGAAATCCAAAACGATAACATATTATGCAATATATCCTATAAATGTAAAAATGTTATCGTTTTGGATTTCTATCTCATAGATCCCATTGTTGGGTTTTGCATCAAAGTAAAATACATCGTTGAAATAAGCAGAAATAAATTCACCATTAAAACGATAATCAAAACCTTGTCCACGCAAAGCATAAAATGAAACAATATTTCTAGTCACACTAGGAATGTAATAACATTGTTCAAAACAAGTTCTAAACCAGAAGGAAGTAAAAGAACATATTCTTCTATCGCCTTCACTGCAACTCTTTGTCCATTGCCAACATGGACCTCCAAGTTGCCCTGTTTCAGATTTCTAATCTATCTTAGTCCCTGCAAAACATTACAAATGTGGAAACCACATCCTGTGTCAAACACCCATGTCTTGCTAGAAAAAACAAAGATTTCAATAACATATATACCTGAGGACTCTCCTCCAGAAGCCTTGGCTTGATTAAGTTCAGCTAAATACTTAGCACAGTTCCTTTTTCAGTGCCCAGTTTCATCACAATGAAAACATTTGGCATCTTTCAAAGGTTTCTTGTTGGCAACAACTTTGCCCTTTCCCTTCCCTTTGCCTTGATTGCCCTTCTTCTTGGTTTTAGGTTTCTTAATTTGACCCTCCCTGATCATTAGCACTGGTGCAGTTTTGCTAGGTATGTTTACCTTAGCAGTTTTGAGCATCTGATGCAGTTCTGCAAGTGTCTTCTCCATCCCATTCATATTATAGTTCATAATGAACTAGTCATATGACTTGGGCAATGAGTTTAGGATGATATCCCCAGCTAACTCATCGCTCAAGGGGGATTCCAGACGAGCCAAGTGATCAACATATGCCTTCATCTTTAACACATGAGTGCTAACTTGTGTACCCTCTTGCATACGAGTGGTTATAAGTGATCGCATCACATCAAACCTCTCATGACGAGCATTTTGTTGGAACATTTCCACCAGATGCTTATTCATGTCGTATGCTTCCATGTCCTCCATGGTCCTTTGAAGTTCAGGGATCATGGATGCCAACATCATACATGAGACTTTCAAAGTGTAACATTTCGCATTAAATAATTGTACGTTACGGATTAAAACGACAAGTTTTATTATTATTATTTTTGGTGATATTTTGAACCCTAATACAATGATAATTATTCATACATACATATATATATATATATATAAGTTTATAATAATAATATCAACATTTTTTAAAACAAACTCAAAACCCAACATCCCTTCTTTTTCCCCCACCTGAGCCCAATCCAGGTCTGACCCAACCCAAGAGCAGGCCCAACAGTGACCCAGCCCAAGGAACTAAGCCCACTACCCCCTCCTTCCCTTTCAACTTTATAAAAAAATAATGTTAGGGACGGGAATCGAACCCGGGTCCCTAACCGGTTCAACCATGCACACCCACACAACCAGCTGATCTAGCATTGATACTTGATTCAATCCGGACGCATTATTATTATAACACAACTTCAAACCATTCCAGTTGACCTTGAAAGTCAACTGTGAACATAACTTACCATAATCACTATCATTTGACTCGCATTTTGATCGGGAATGGATTGGCAACGTGATTTCTGGTCATCTACAAGTCATATGTTTGTCAATTACCATTCAATTGTTTCAAAATATGATCAATAACACGTCAACCCAACCCTTAAAGACGTGGTCAAACAATTCCAAATCAATAATCCAGATCATTACCCTATAAATTGAACTCTTCTGGACCTCCTCAACTCGCCACTCAATCTCTCTCAACCTCCAATTTCTACTAACTAACCTCTGTTCTTGGATTTCTGTTCGAATTTTGACCCGAGCTTTGACCGATCGTGCGAGTTCACAAAGTGTTTGTAAGTTTAATTTTACTTGTGGGTTTCATTGATCGGCCTACACACAACGTTTACCCCATGATTAATTGGGTTAACGTTGTGTGATTTAATCAATTGCAAATTCTAGGGTTCGAAGGCTTAATTGGGGAAGATAACTGTTTCGCGAATGATTATAAATTTTTAACAAACTGAATCCAAACACAACCACAGGTCTAGACCAAGTGGTTGTGCTTGGTGGTTGTTTAGCCGGCCACGCGGGTTCGAAACCCGGCAGCCACATATATTTTTCTTTTTCTTTGTTTTACTCAAAAACAATCAACATTATATATATATATATTAATTATATCTTATAAATTCATTTTAAAATACTAAAACATTTTTAAAATTTCTACAAAAATTATTTTGTATCAACCTGATGATAAGGTTTAACCCACAATTTTTAGTTTTCAAAAATTCATTTATTTAATATATTTAATAATTAAATCAATTTTATTCTATTATATTTATAAAATTCCATTAAAATATCAAAACAATTTTATAAATATCCACAAAATTATTCTGAGTTTATATAATGATAAACTTTTCTGAAATGATTTTTAATTCTGAAAAATCATTTATTTAATATATTTAATCAATTTTTGTTAGTTTTAATCATAATTAAATCATAATAAATTCAATTTTTAACATTTTTGCACCAAAATTTTATACAAATTATTTCTGATTATTTAGAACAGAAATGTAATTTTTAAACTGATAATTCTTTAATTTAAATATTTTTAAATATTAAAGTTAAATTTTGACAATTTGTTATAAATAGAATTAATATTCTATTTTAAAGAAAATAATTTTGTAAAAATTATTTTTATACCTTAACCACATTATTGTGACCATCTTAAATTTAAATTTCATAAAAAGATTTTTGCTTATTTATTTACTAATATTCTCTCAAATATCAAACATTTTTAATAATAATCAAACAAGCATTTATCCCCAATTCGAAGCCCTAGAACATATACATTTGTAGACTAGATAGACTTAGACATATTTATTACCTTATTATAGGGTGATACTTGGCATATTTGGGCAACACTATTATTCAATTTTTCAACAAATATAACATTTTGCTAAGGTGAGTTTTACATAGCCCCTTTTTATATTTATCACCATTTTTGAGGTGGAACATGTTACAACATCATTTATGCAATTCAATCATCAATGTGTCTATGTGTCTTTCCATGTTGCATTATGTCTTGAACATGACTAGGATAAGCACAATTCTAGCATAAACATTTATCAGCCGACGGTATACATTGATAGATCTATTGGGCTGACAATCCCACCCGGATACGTGCCTCCTACAAAGGTAGCGTGGGTGTTTGTTACTGCAATATAAACGAGTGAACCATGAGCGTATGGGATGTACCACAATATAACAGTCACAAGGGTTGATTATGCACTCGATTTACTTCTAGTATGTTTTTCACATATGGACTAGATTGCCATGACACATGAATTGCACAACAATTTTATTCGATTATCAAAACCTATGTAATTTCTCACCAACTTTTGTTGACCCAAAATATTTTCAACTTAACATGTTTCAGGTTCTACTTGCTTGAAGATTTGAATTAATGCTTGAAGATGTGTGCATAGTTTTATTCAATTTGATATACGAATTCTTGTAGAACATTTGTATGTAATTTATCTAAATCATATAATGAAATTTATTTATTTTCCATGAGCTACTGAACAATCATCAATACGTGACATCCCGATGTTTCTGCCATCGGTTGGGGTGTTACAGATTGGTATCAGAGCCATGGTTATAGGGAATTAGGTTATTAGAAAAATAATCTAGTCTATAACCATAGGATTTAACCAGTACTTGCTTCTTTTACTTGCTATTCTCTATCTCCCTCCTACTACATATCCCTACTTTCATCCCTACAAGAAGGTTGCTCTCCATCACTGGATCCACTCTTAGACTAATAAGGCAAAATCCTCAGGTTTAACCTGAACCACCTTGAGATCTCGTCGAAGTTCTGGATTTTAATAATGAACACGTGCAATCTGGAAGGGTGAACGCCTGTATTCTGAGTCTTCTGTCTAGGCTGGCATTGCGCATATATCCCAATCAGACGAGGGACCCGGATGCCTACCTGGGAATTCTCGGGATGAGTGTTCACTTATAGGCTAAAGCATGTCTTCATATGTTATTAGAATCTAGAATCTTTGATAAGTCAACGTTTTCGTTTATTCGTTTTAATGAATAAATGATTACATTCCTTATATAACCTCATTCATTTCATTGTGTCTCTTACAGATCATGCCTCCACGTCGCAGTGCTCGTCTTAACAGTGGTGACAATCATGATGAAGGGTGGCGTAAAAACATCAATTTAAAATTGGGATTTAATTTTAATATTTACCATAAATATATTGAATGACTCGTTAGCTTGATGTGAGTCACACAATAGTTTATAAAATCCAATTTTATATTGTTCGTGATAATTGAAACTCCTTTCAACACTCGACACGGTATAGTTTTAAATACCCTATTTAAACTATGTTGGTCGTATTATCGCGAATGGACTTCTTTTAATATTAATAAAGCTCCTTTTATTAAATATGCTTTTCGGTTTTTATAAAACTTGTTTTAATAAAACCGTTGCCATGATTGTGAAAAAAAAATTATTTATTTTGGGTTATCTCGATTATTTACAATAAATAAAACACAACCACAAAACATAAAATTAAAATAAAAGAATCGAGCCCCTAATAGGTCGCCCGTTTCGTTTTAGCCAGAAACGAAACAAACTAGTCTAAAAGGGTTTCAAAACTATTTTGATAACTCCCACTTGACCCGAGATCTCTATCTTCATGGAACCTGTTCGCCTTTTCATCTTCGTCTTGATCTTGTACTTGTAGGATTACAAATAAATTTGAAATACAAATAAAACAAATCTATTCTAACCCTATCTATTACACCGGATCCAATATCCGTAATAAAATTACAAATCAATAAAAAATAAAACCAATCACAAACACAACCATGACAAAGGTCAAACACCTAGGGCTCGATTCACATCACAAACATGAACAACTAAAAGCTTTTGATCTTTTGTCAAAGTAAATAAATTTTGACAAATAAAACATAGATCAAAATTATAACTTTTACCATTTATAAGCGCGTAACCGTGGCTCTGATACCACTGTTGGGAATCATGGTATCAAATACGTAGCGGAAGCGGTTTATATTATTATTACAAAAACCGAATATTTATACATAAATATATATATATATATATATATCCGATTATATATATATATGTAATAATAATTGATTTTATTAATCCAATTAATAAAATATTCCCAATCAGGATCTCAGTTAAACGCGTATAAACAAATAAATAATAATAACAACCATAGGGGGTTTAGTGTAACACCCCAACCGATGGCGGAAACATCGAGGTGTCACGTAAGAATGAGTATACAGTAGCACATGGTAATCAAGTTTTAATTGAAATTATTTTAAAGTGCAAATATCCAAAAGTGAAAATACATAATGAGTTTTAAATGGAAATCTAATACATCAAAATAACCAAATAAGCATAAACTTCAATTTGTCTTCTCATGCTAACACTCTAGTCTTCACGCATCATTATTTCCTGTTGAGTTGTAAAAATGGGGGGGGGGGGTCAACTAGAAGTTGGTGAGAATACATAAGCCATGTCAAGCAAATAGTTTAAGTATAAAAGTTTAGCAATTCATATGTCTATCGTAAGTTTAAGTCTACATAAATAAACATGATATGTTGAATCGACATAATCAAACCTCCGACTAGTTTAGGTCCATCCCGTCATCCACGGTTCACCTTAATATGTTGGAACGATAACAATCACCCACGCTACCTATGTAGGAGGTACACGTATCCGGGTGGGATTGTCAATCCAATAGATCTATTATTGAGTATCGCCGGCTTGGCCATAGCTAATGATTATGTAATGTTGAAACTCGTTGAAACTCGTTGAAACTGTTGTTGTTGTTGTCTAATTCATGAGGCATTAAAGTTTACAACTAGACATGCATGTAGAATTGCTTAAGTATAATGTTGCAAGTATGAAGAATTGCATAAACATGGTTACGTAAACTCACCTTAGCAAAGTATTAAGTCTCGAGAAATAGAATATGTGTAGCCCCAATGTTGCCAATTACAAGAGCTTATAATCAAAGCTTCAATTGTAGAAGTAATAGACTATAGAAGAAAGGTATGAGGGAAAGTTTAATCGGATTGAAACAATTGATTTAGAGGTGCAAAGTATAATGGGTCATAGGTGGGTTTTTATACTAGTTTTGGATTCAATTAGCCATTAAAATTGGTCAACACCATAAAGTAAGGTTTTATGATGAATTGACTATTTGACTAAGACTTTGACTGTTTGACTAAGACTTTGACTAGGACTTTGACTATTTGACTCAAGGCTTTATTTAAAAAAAATCTTGTATGTGAAAAAAAAAAGAATTTAGAATCATATTATTTTTATTATTATTTATATACATTTATGTATGTATATAAGTTGTGAGTTAGGATAAAGACTTAGGCACATTTGTATAATATTAATGATAAAGGTGTAATAAAATATATATATATATATATAAGGGCTTTTTATGTATTAAAATTTTGGGGAAAATTTTGCGATGTTACAGTCTCCCCTACTTTTGGAAACTTCGTCCCGAAGTTTATTGAAAACACAGGGTTGAAGGTGATTAGGTAGAAATTAGGACAAGGGTGGTTTGGGAAGTTTCGAGTTAAGGCATGACATAAATTTATAGGTAACAGAATAAACTGTTTCGAATAATTTGGGTAAGAGTTTTGATATGTGTGAGTTTTAAGGGTTGGATTAGGTTCATCTGAAATAGCAAGGAGAATAAGAATCTTAAGTTTTAGGAGTCCTAAAAGGAATGAGTTGATGGACTATTGAAAGACTAAATGAACTACCAGATAACTAAGGTTTATAATTGGTCAACTACCGAAAACCTTGATAGAATTTCACACTACCTTAACATACCTGTAAATTCATGATTACGTTCCGGACCGCAATCACCAATTTACCTTACATTAGAGTTTTGTGTCCTTATATAACTCTAGACACACATGTAAAATAATATGATTAACCATGTATCCAAAAATGAGTCCAACTGTTGAGTAGGAAAAAGACTTCTACCAGTCAGTGAGTAAGAACCTCTACCGATTGTTGAGCAGGTGCGATAGCCTCTACCAGTCGTTGAGCAGGTTGTAGGGCCTCTACCGACTGTTGAGCAGGCATGATGACCTCTACCAATCGTTGAGTAGGTTATTTGGTACTCAACTAACTGTTGAGCAAGTACTTCATCCTCTACCAGTTGTTTGATTAAGTGTACCAATTATTTCACACATAAATTGCAAATTGATAATATGTACATATAAACAATCAAGTATCAAGCATAGCATGCGAGTTGTAATAGTGTTGTCCTAGACAAGGTTAATGACTCTAGGTGTGTCTATAGCAAATAGTTTATATTCCATGATTTCTAGTATCAAATGTTTAAATATGGTAGATAATCGAATCCTCATGTATAACTAAGGATTAAGTTTGATGCAACACACAACCAAGTTTCAATAGTTTGGTTATCATGGGTAACTAGTTCATGTTTGAGAAGGTGAAGGATATGAATTTAGTTCTTGAGAGGATGATGAAAAATCTTGAAGTAGAATCAAGGTTGTGAGAGATAGTGAATGTGAAGATAGTTGATAAAGAGTTTATTTTATAGTAAGGAGATTATGTAGCAGTGTAAATTTTTGGGGTTTGGATCAAAGGTTATAATCAAGTGTATAAGAAAACATGATTGTGGTATATGCCAAATATTGTAAAAATTTGAACAAGTTGAAAATGAATGAGTGTCGATGGAGAATTTAGAGACTAGATATTATTCCTATGGAAAAAAAATCTTATTTTCAAAATTGGCTTTATACATAAAGAAAAAGTTGTTAAATAGTACAAGCTAAGTGGGCTTTGATTAAAATATTCCCGTTAGTTGGAGATTTCAAACATGACATTAGGTTTTGAAGATCAAGGTTCTATTAAGTGATTTTTAATAGTTTAAAGCATTATATAGAAAATTGTTTGTTACGTCAATAAATAAACAATTGAATTTAAGTTCGAGGACATCTTTTGACAAAAAAATATTTACTTTGTAAAGTTACTAGGTAATGAAAATACAACAGGATTTAGAAATCTTTAGTTTGTGCTAAGGTATGAGGTTATAGTTTTTAAAAATAAGTAACATGTGGAGAAATGAAATAATATGATTTGGGTAGGGTGTTTAATATTTAAAAAGTGGCTAAGATGGTAAGGTGAAGTGTGATTGTGAAATCCATAGATGGTTATGAAATGAGATTGATTTAAGCTGTAAAATTTTGAGATTTTAGAGCTTAGTTTAAGGAAAGTGAGTGTAATCATTTATTCATTAATTAAAACGAATAAACGAAAACGTTGACTTATCAAAACTTCTAGATTCTAATAACATAGTGAAGACATGCTTTAGCCTATAAGTGAACACTCATCCCGAGAATTCCCATGTAGGCATCCGGGTCCCTCGTCTGATTGGGATTTATGCGCAATGCCAGTCCTAGACAGAAAACTCAGAATACAGGCGTTCACCCTTCCAGATTGCACGTGTTCGTTATTAAAATCTAGAACTTCGACCAGATCTTCAAGGTGGTTCAGGCTAAACCTGAGGATTTGTCCTATTATTCTAAGAGTAGATCTTGTGATGGAGAACAATCTTCTTGTAGGGACTAAAGTAGGGATAAGAAGTAGGAGGGAGATAGAGAATAGAAGCAAGTAAGGTTGCAAGTAAAAGGAGCAAGTACTAGTTAAAATCCTATGGTTATAGACTAGATTATTTTTCTAATAACCTAATTCCCTATAACCATGGCTCTGATACCAATCTATAACACCCCAACCAATGGCGGAAACATCGAGGTGTCACGTAAGAATGAGTATACAGTAGCACATGGTAATCAAGTTTTAATTGAAATTATTTTAAAGTGCAAATATCCAAAAGTGAAAATACATAATGAGTTTTAAATGGAAATCTAATACATCAAAATAACCAAATAAGCATAAACTTCAATTTGTCTTCTCATGCTAACACTCTAGTCTTCACGCATCATTATTTCCTGTTGAGTTGTAAAAATGGGGGGGGGGGGTCAACTAGAAGTTGGTGAGAATACATAAGCCATGTCAAGCAAATAGTTTAAGTATAAAAGTTTAGCAATTCATATGTCTATCGTAAGTTTAAGTCTACATGAATAAACATGATATGTTGAATCGACATAATCAAACCTCCGACTAGTTTAGGTCCATCCCGTCATCCACGGTTCACCTTAATATGTTGGAACGATAACAATCACCCACGCTACCTATGTAGGAGGTACACGTATCCGGGTGGGATTGTCAATCCAATAGATCTATTATTGAGTATCGCCGGCTTGGCCATAGCTAATGATTATGTAATGTTGAAACTCGTTGAAACTCGTTGAAACTGTTGTTGTTGTCTAATTCATGAGGCATTAAAGTTTACAACTAGACATGCATGTAGAATTGCTTAAGTATAATGTTGCAAGTATGAAGAATTGCATAAACATGGTTACGTAAACTCACCTTAGCAAAGTATTAAGTCTCGAGAAATAGAATATGTGTAGCCCCAATGTTGCCAATTACAAGAGCTTATAATCAAAGCTTCAATTGTAGAAGTAATAGACTATAGAAGAAAGGTATGAGGGAAAGTTTAATCGGATTGAAACAATTGATTTAGAGGTGCAAAGTATAATGGGTCATAGGTGGGTTTTTATACTAGTTTTGGATTCAATTAGCCATTAAAATTGGTCAACACCATAAAGTAAGGTTTTATGATGAATTGACTATTTGACTAAGACTTTGACTGTTTGACTAAGACTTTGACTAGGACTTTGACTATTTGACTCAAGGCTTTATTTAAAAAAAAATCTTGTATGTGAAAAAAAAAAGAATTTAGAATCATATTATTTTTATTATTATTTATATACATTTATGTATGTATATAAGTTGTGAGTTAGGATAAAGACTTAGGCACATTTGTATAATATTAATGATAAAGGTGTAATAAAATATATATATATAAGGGCTTTTTATGTATTAAAATTTTGGGGAAAATTTTACGATGTTACATTTAGTAATCAACCTTTGACGACTACACCGGAATTGTAACACGCGGGTTACAACGAATCCTCGATAGTAGGAAGTTCACAACCGAGCACTGGCCTACCAAGAGCAACACTTTGCAAAAGAGAGGTGGTGTATGGTGGTGGTTTGCGGCAGCAAGGGACTGCGGCTTCCTTGTGATGGCCGCAAATTATAAGAGGGAGGCAAGGGTCTGTGGTTTGTTATAAAAGTGTGATTAGGGTTTACTCCTTAACCCCCTTTTTATAAAACACAATCTTACACTAAGCCCTATTGTTTATTACTATAATATGCCTTAATATTAATCTTATTAATATTAAGTCCCTCAAGTCTAAAATATTATTATTTCACAAATAATAATCCACCTACACGTGAACTTGTCTGATTCGTATACCAACGTGTAACTATTCGGATCGTACCGAATCGGGTTACATTGACTTCGACTTTTAATTACATCGGACATATCCAACAAAATTCATCACTTATTACATACCTATTTTACATAAAACTCTACAATTGTAAATGTACAAATAGATACTACTTAAAAGAGGCAATGTGCATGATATGATGAATGACAACTCGTGATTGACGATCAGTAGTCTCCTGTGTTATAATAATCATAGATAATTATGACATTAGCTTTTCTCAATAGAAAGTTAGCATACTTTTTTATTTTAATCTCGAACAGCAACTATGTTATCAGTTATATCTCAAATAATTATGACATTAGCTTTTCTCAATAGAAAGTTAGCATATATGTTATGTTTTTTTTTTTAATCTCGAGCAGCAACTATGTTATCAGTTATATCTCTAATAATGACTCATCTTTATGTTAATTGTAAGTGCATAAAGTAGGATCATTATAACATAAAGAAAGGAAAAAAAAACTTTTTTTATTCAAAATTATGGATTTAAATATAAATTGCAACTTCTTTTATTCCATGATTAAGAAAATTATATCAAGATAGCGGGTAGGCGGGCAACAAGCTGCGCCGCCACCCCTTTCTGAATAGCAAATCCTAATCTACTAAAAACGTAACCCTGCTCACCGGAGCCGAGACACTACTATGAATAACCCGTTGGACCCTGGTCAGGAAACGGGTAGCCTCCGGTGCCAATGAGCCAAAAGTATCAAAAGCCAAGGGTACAAAAACATGTTGGTTCTCCTCACAGGCTTTTGCATGTTTTCCTACCTTCTTTGCCTCTGCTTTCCGCACCGCTTGCCCTGCTACAAAGCCACTATCCCTCAACCCAACTAGAGGAGATACACCTGTCAAGTCAACACAAGCATGCTTCCCCCCTGCCCACCCAAAGACAAGGAGATCTGCTGGTCGTAGGGTGGATCTCCCTTCTGCTGGATCCGAGAGGAAGTTCACAGGGGCCTCCTTCTTGGCTGAGATCCCAGCCCGTCTTAAAATGTCCCACAGAATATCTCGAACCCAATCATGCCGATATTTGAAACCGGGTAACTCCTTACAATGAACCGCATGTTCCCGTATTCATCTAAGCAGGCCTTACGGCAAATCGGACAGGTTTCATCCTCCTTGTACATGGGGATCATCAAACGATATTTAAGAATGGACCTGTATTCAATAGCGGACATGCTTTGGCCTAGACCTTCGATCGGGATAACAGTCAGGAAATCTTGGGCATGGGGGCTTTGCAAGCATTCAATAACTGCCCTCTGCCGGGGGACAGACCAAAAACTTCACCCAGGCTCTGAGCGATTTTGCCAAAAAGGGCATTCGCCAAAGTTTTCTGAGGCTTTGGGGGGGGGGGGGGGCGGTGTCCTTGCTAGAAAAACTGCCAATATCAAAACCTGGGAGATAGTCATTTAGCTTTTCGAGGGCCTGCAGGTAGTCCAAGTCTGCGCCGACAACCCCGCTATTTCGTAGGATGTGGTCTTGAAGGTTCCATAACTGAGCTCGCGATGCCACAAACGCATACATCCCGACATCTTTCGCGGAGAGGAGCCCTAATCCTCCCATACGCATCGGCAAAGACGCCATCCGCCATTGTAGGTCACCAAAGAAAGGCACCCCACATACCACTATGTCTTCAATGGCTTCCCTTAGACCTTTGTCAAACCATGACACTGCTTCATCCATCATGAGGGGTTGGCAGGTCCGTAACCCGAAAAGCAACTTATCAACCCCATACAAGACCTAAGCAAGAGAAGTTCACTCTGAGAATACCTAAGGCAAGGCAAGAGTTTCATAAGTTCACTCTGGATGTAACAATAAAGAGAAACCCATAACAAAGGGTCTAAGGGTGTTTGAACTTTGTAGTATGATTTTAATGGTTTTAGATTAAACAGTTTATCGACGTTTTTTGAGCCTCATATACTAAGAAGAGTAAGCAGTTGACAATTAATTCTGAATCAAACCAAATGGTTAACAATGGGTTAGCTTCGATTTGATATGATATGGCTTTATTAAGTCTTTTATAATAGAAAAAGCATATCGAACGATAAAATCACGATACTGTTTCAATAGTAAAAAACTACAAAAACGGATTCTAGATATTGTATTGTTAAGCTAAATTGGGTAGTTAGAAAATTCATAAGCCAACCGACCACAACTCTTTTTAACAACCGAATATCATAGTAAACTGGTGAATAGTGTTCAAAGTTAATCTTAAAATTCATATGAGTTAAAAGTTGAATGGGTAATATGAAAGAGTTTAATTAACTAGTATTTATATTAACTAATAGTATAAATGTTTAGAATTATCTAGTTAGATTTAATTAGTAGAGATAATGATGTACGGTTAGTATTAGATTATAATTGCTAAAAGTATTTAAGTAGGATTAGTAAGGTGGTAAAGAAAAAGGGAGAAGCTCATTTGAACGAGATTGTAATGATTATTTGATTCATGTTGGAAGAGGCTCATAAAATTGGTTGACGACGGCTTCCAGTGGCAAAGCTTGGTTCTCAAATTGATGGGGGTCAAACTTAATTTTTTTTTATCGGTAATGGCCGGAAGCTCAAATTGGTGGGGGGCGGACTTAATTTGCCTACAAAAATCGCAAAATTCAACCACTACGCCAAAAATCGGTAGGGGCCGGGCCCTATGGAAGTTGCGCCCCTGACGACTTCGATTTAATAGGGTAACATATTATGTTTTAGTAGGGCATAAAAAAAGACTAAATTACAAAAGTCGTCTTTTATGTTTATAGCAGATTGCAAATCATGTCCTTTAGAAACATAAATTGCATAAATTGTACTTTGCGTTTAAAAATCATTGCACGTTGTCTTTCTACCCATTAAATAAAAAGCCAATACACAAAATAAAAAGAAAAAAAGAATTAAAACTAAAAATCAGTCCCCCCCCTCTCTCTCTCTCTCTCTCTCTCTCTCTCTCTCTCTCTCTCTCTCTCTCTCTCTCTCAAGTTACCACCACCACTCACCTCTCTCTCTTTCTCTCATTACAGCCGCCACAACCAACCCCCACCATCGCCACCACTATAAGAAACCACCGCCCTTCATTATCTACAACTACCACCACCACTGTACACTCACCATCTTTCATAACCACACCACCAACCTCCCCATCCCAAAATATAAGCCCTAATTTTTCTACTCAGGTTCACACGCTAGCATCAGCAACAACCACCGCCACTCACCAGCCATCACGTGCAACAACCACCATGAAACCCTAATTTCCTAAATCAACCAAACCACCACAACCTATTCACCACCAAATCCAACCCTCACCGTTGTCGCCGACCAATAAAACTCACTATCGTTTTGCAGATTTTAACGAATCAACGGAGAAACCCTAAAACCGTTCCAAATCCTCTCTCTTTCCATAATATTTTGCTCTGGTTGGAAGGGATTGAAACCCTAAAACTCAGGTTATGTTGGTTAGGTGATGGTGGTGGCAGGTGGTGTAGGGTGGGGTGGTGTGGGTGTGGGTGTGGGTGTGGGTGATGGTGTTGGTTAGCAGAAAGATTGGGGGTGAGAAAAGAGAAAGGGATGTACACACACATTGTTTTATGTAATAAAATGTTTTTTTTAATAAATGGGTAAAAAAACTAATATACCATCACCTGGGGTCCATTTTGTCATATTTAACAAGAAAAATTAATTGGGTTAGGGTTAAAGGACGTAACGTGTAAGGGTTTGTAAACACAAAGTACGTTTTCTGCAATCTATATTTCTAAAGGACATGATTTGCAATCCGCTATAAACATAAAAGACGAATTTTGTAATTTAGTAAAAAAAAAAAAAAGAATTGGTGGGTAAGTAGTAGAATTACGCATGGAAGGCTTGGTCTAGACGGCGGCCCACTTGGTTTTATTATAATGGGCTTAAGTGGAGTTTGAATTATCCCGTCATTTTGTTTCTAATGGATCAGAAAGCAAAGGTCAACATTATTATATATATAATTACCAAGTTGAAGTTGTGAGTGTAAATCCACTATTGCAATATGTACAATGAATTCAAGCAGGCTGTACAACAATCTTAAGCCATGTCTCTTATTTCTTGCCACGTATAATCTTCGGGTTTCTTCCACTATGTTCCACTCCCAGCATCCCTCCCTTTCATCTTCTCTCACTCTTCCTCTATGCCATAAGAGTGTGTTTAAGCGTAAATAACACTCTCTTCTTGCTCTCTCTAAAATACCATTAACAGAGTCTCCGGTAACGAAGGAGATCAGGAAGAAAGAGTTAACAGCTGGTTGCTTAATTTTATTGAGGAAGGGATGCGGTAAGAGGGTTTGTGGTTTTGCCATAACCACCATCGTCTCACCCACTGTAACCACGACACCTGCTCACGGCCAGCCGCCGTCTTCTTTGGGTTTTTTATCTTCTTTGACTTCTATTGACTGATAGAGTGGTGACATGGAGAAGGGAGATGCTATGGCGAAGGGGAACGATCAGTGATCGGTGTGTTTTATGCGCTCTCCGTTGGTTTATTAATAGTAATAAAGATACTTACGTAGCTATTGCCGTTGTATTTTTCGTAATCGTTCTTCTTTCCGTGTTAACGATCGGTAACCAAGTTGTGTACATTATTAATTGTTGTTTATGTTTATTAGTAGCATAATACTTCACTTTAATTTAGCAGTTAAAATCAATATCAAGATACTCAGTACGATTATTCAGATCTGAGCTTCCTCTATACAAAGGAGTAAATTGGAGGCATAAAAGGATCCACTGTACCCGTTCACGTCGCCGCCACAGGCTCCGGTTCAGGTTCGGTGTGTTCGCAGTTGACTTTCTTTTATGTGTTTTAATTTATTTATTGTTTTTTTAATTGTTTTTTTATTTGTGGTTTCAAGAATTTGATTGATGTGGCTGATATCTAGATATCGTGGCGGCAGCGACAGAAAATTGTTATTGTGAAATCCGGCGGCAGTGTTCTCAAACGGCGATGGCCCGATGACGATAGTTTTGAGTGGCTATGGCATAAGAAAGGCGTCAAGGACGGTTTTGGTGGTGTTTGACGGTCGTAGTGAGCGGTGGTAAGTGATATCGAAACTGAAACCATCGGTTGAACTAGAATCTGATTTACATTATGCGGTTGTATTCTTCTATAAAATTTTAGATAAATCATGCTGATTTGGTACAGAATTGCCCACGTTTATTGAGATCTGGCTGAGATTCGGTGGTGGCGAAGCATTTGTTGATCGGAGAACTTATCAATGGATACAGTGTACCTTTTTCTTGAGTTTTATGTGTCCATTTTTTATAGTTTGTATTTTATAGAACATCGATTGTTTATGGAGCTAAGGTTTTGTATATTGACTTTGTTTGTATATTTGATTGTACATTTTGAATGTCTAATTGCTACCGCGTACCAGCTTTTGAATTTCTGTAACAACAGGGGGTGTTTGAGATCTTAGATCTCTTATTTGAACTTATTTCATCTCAACTTTGGAACAAGCAAGCTACAACTTCTTATTAAGAACCCCGGTGTATGTTATGGCGAAATTAGGAAATTTGAATGTGAATATGTGATTTAACTAATTTATGACTTCACCCGACGTTCACCTGCAATGGCCAGGTTCGTTTATGATAATGTTTCCTACTATTTTCTAATAGTGTTGTTTTGATATTGTAGAAGCTTAAAGCACCGTCTAAGATTTCGTTGTTTCTTTCGATTATTAACGGGTGGCGTCGCCTGGCTCTGTCCAAAGTTTATTACAGGTAACCCCTAAGGCTATCACACCTTTTCATTTTAAACTTGGTATATGTTTGGACTAATACTACTTAGGTATGTATACAATGATTACATTATTAGTGGTATGAATCTCTTATGTGCGTCAAACAAAATGTTTGTCTGTATTACTATCATACCTTATTATTTATGATCAATAATTTGTTCTACGTAGGTTTTACGTCGATTAACATTTTAATGATATACATTGGGTGAATAAATGCTAACCACCAATTCCTAATTTCTATTTTCTTTGAGAATCCAGTCTGTTGAATCTATTCATGATTATTAGATAAACAGTGATAGTATGTGCCTTATTTTTCCAACTTGAATTGAATTCTAATTTAACAAAGTTTGTATAGTGTTTTATTGGGTGTAGGGCATAAGAAGTTCTTTGTTTCCTCCAATCAAGTGGTTTTATTGTAGGTTACGTATGTGTGTTATGTACGTCCTTTGCTCCTTGTTTTTTAGGTAGTAATTTTTTCATGTTGTCAAACACGTATGAATGATATTAGGCATACAATTGATGTGCTACCATTTTTTTTATGCTTCTGTCAAAGAAAAAGGTAAAAAAAAAAAAAAAAAGAGAGAGCCTAAAACTCAGCCAAAAATGTTCATAAGAAACAAAAGAAAATATACACGAAAGGACAACTGTTCAAAGGGTTAAATAAGAGGATTTTTTTTGTGCCATTTATTGGTTGGCTAATGTTCTTTTCTTTCATCTTGAAGCATGATTTTATGGTTGTCGACAGCTTTAAATTCAATTTTTGGATTCCCGGTTTCGGTCTTCGGATGAGAACCGATTGACCTGAGTGCACCAAGAACTGAGACCGACTACTAGGTTAGGATTCTCATTCGCTTTTGTAATTTATGGTGTCTCGGGTATCGAGTCAGGTCAGTTATTCTTCGGTTCAGTTCGGTTACGGGCTTTTGCTCACCCTAAATTGTATATACATATTACTGGGATATATCTAGCTCCGCAGCGTAGCGCGGGTACAATTTCTAGTTCTAATTATAATTATAACTATAATAATAAGCCTTTGAATTTGAACAGTGATTTTTATTTTTTCATATTTTTGTATAACAATAACTATCTTTATTTTGGATAATATTAACAACTTATTACAGTTGTTTTGAACAGTGATTTTTATTTTTTCATATTTTTGTATAACAATAACTATCTTTATTTTGGATAATATTAACAACTTATTACAGTTGTGTAGTGGTGAATTGATATGTCCTATAGAGATGAGGCCACTCGGGTTCGAAACCTGTCTATGGCCAATTTTTTTTTCCTGTTTTGCATCCCCTTATAAACCCTTTTTTTACCCCACCCATTCTCTTATCATCTGAATAACCTACACACACATAGATATGAGAGAGAGGGGCTGAGGAAGGCCTCCGGCCACCGCCTCCACGGCGGCGTTACCATCTCCGTCACCACTTGCTTACTCCCACACCCCCACACCCATGATTAATCGTAAGATAAGAAGAGAGAGAGAGAGACAGAGAGAGAGAGAGATAGAGGAACAGATCTGTTAGAGAGAGAGAGAGAGATGAAGGCGGCAACAGATGCAGGTTGGGGTTCCGATTGAGATGTCAGCGGCAAGGGTCTGGGCTCACCAACCACCGATCCGGTTTCGCCGTCACCGATCCTTCACAGGTTTCGCCGTCAATGACCAATTCTTTAACTTCGTTTTCACCGATTAGAATTTTGTTTCCTTATCTTTAACTTCGTTTTTAGGGTTGGGTTGTAAACTGATGCTGAATTGGACCTCCGTTTGTTGTAGTAAACGTTAGGTTTATGGTTCGTCTTTCCTGCCTTTGTTGTTGCCATTAAGGTTAGGGATTGTAATTTCATGATGAATTGGAGATGAGCTTCAACTAGGCAATGTTAGCACTGACATTGTGTTCCCGAGTTTCATTAAAGGATGGAAGAGAAAGGATCTTTATCATCTTCCCTTCTCTCCAATTCCTTCCAAATTGGAAAGATTGAAAATCACACTAAAATCCTCTTTTTATCCCTCTTATTCCCTCCCTTTCCATCCTACAAAAAACTCCGGAACACATTTTTTTCCCACTTCCTTCCCAATCCTTTCTCTTCCATCCTTTAATGAAACTCTGGAACAGAGTGTGAGAGAAGATGATAGTAGTCTGCCTAGACACCAGCTTTTCTTTCATTGTTTTGTCTTTATTTCTGCTTGGTGTACATGTTACTTGGTTTAAAACGCCTATATGTTGATATTATGTTGTTGCCCCTGTTGCTCAACGGAAAACAATTCTTGAATCTGCGTGCTCTAACTTTATTAAGCACTTATTATTAAATGTTAATTGCTACTTATTTTACCATATCATTTTTATCACTATATGTACTGATGTTTACATGTTAGATGGGTAGATAGTATAGATTATACTAAAAGAAATTCACAAGTAGAAATTTTACATTCTTTGATGCAGCAGTAAGATAGGCCTGTTTGCGAGTGCTTTTGTGCGTGTATTAGTCGTCACGCTGCTGTACTAGGAGATAGGCGAGGGCTGTTCACGAGCTCAGCCTAGGCTAGGTCAGCTTTTGCTCATTTATGTACTTAGAGTAACAGATGGAAAATTGGTTAGACATAAAGGATGGGTAGAGGAGACATACCAAACCTATGCTTTTTCTATGTCCAATTACATAATTAGTTGAAACGGTGCCACTGATCCGGATTCTTGACCCTTTTGTGTCACAACATAGGCATCTCGGCTTGACTCGGCTCCCATTGTCTCGGGTTCAGGTAATAATTAAACGTCTTTGCGCTTTTCAATTTAGGAACCATCATTCTTCCTTCTTTGGACAACGAATTTTGCTTCAAATATTTTCTGTACCTGTAACAAAAGACTCAGCAGGCGAAAGAAAGAACATACCTTGCTGGATGTTTATGATTAGACAACGTTATTCGACAACGTTAATGTCGGCTACTACCATCGCCTGAGATACGGCATTCACAACGCGCCTTTGTGCCTCTGTTCTCAAGTTCGCCGTTGAAAACGTAGATCGTGTAGGTGAAAAACAGATAGAATCGGTTAGCTTCTATGTTGTTGCGCGTGACCGCCAAGTATGAGAGTATAAAGTAATGAAAAATGGCACGAAAATGCGTGCCGCTTGGAGGGTCTCCTTTGCCTGCTGACCGGTTTGCTCACTTTCGACTTTTGGTACTGCTCCTCAGTCGGCAACTTGACCAGTTTTAGGCTTTATATGTGTGTTTTTGTAGTTAAGTAGGGTGTAATTCGACTTTTGGTACTGCTACCGATTTTGCGCTCCATGTAAAAGATCTTAGATTGTTTTAGCATTTATTTTCTTTTTTAATAAATACAGACCTTTAGGTGCTGAATCATTGTTTCAGAAAGCATTTATATGTGTATAGTGACAATATCTTGGATATTGGATCAAATGAAGAAGCATCTTTAATTGCTTGAAGCTCGAGTGGTGAAAGCTGATAAGGGGAAGAAAGATGAGGAAGCATCTTTAATTGCTTGAAGGAGTGGTGAAAGCTGATAAGGGGAAGAATTGAAGAGTTTTTGGACGATGGTTTCGTCTGCGACCATCATTTTGGCTTTTGTTTCTTTGGCATACAGGGAACATGGAGGTTATTAGTTTGAGGGTGGATTTTGCTAATCCCATAATATGTTGTTTGTTAGACCAAGGGGTATGGGAACGGTAAGGTGCATCGGTGGGTGATGTGGACATGGTTGCCGACGGGGAACACCGCCCCCCCCGATGAGGCATCGGTGCAAACGGTGAAATTGTACCGTCTTCCCCGATCTGTTTTTTATTATTAAAATATTGTGTGTGTGTGTGTGTGAAGGAGGGAAAGGGTGAAGGGGGAAGGGGGAACACCACCCCCTTGATGGGGGAAGAAGAGGAAGAAGATGAGGTGGCCTTGGGGAAGCTAGGGGGGTCGGTGACCACACCCCATAGCCTTATGGGTTAATAACAATGTTTAATGTTAACTCGAATTTGTTTGCTTAAAGTTTTTGCCTTGAGTAAGATTCTAACAATAATGGATGAAGGCTTTATGTTAATGTTTAAATAAGTTTTGTCTCTAAATATAATATAATATCTTATATTTGTGCACAATACAAAACTGTATTCAAAACGCGCAACGCGCGTTACTGAAAAAAACCTAGTTCTAAGTAAAATGACTTAGGTATTACTACTACAGACAGGGGGCTAGGGCTGGCAACTATGGCTGCTCACGAGTCGAGCCGATTCAAGCGGAGCTTTGCTTGTGTTTGACTCGTTTACAAATCGAACCGAGCGGAGCGGTTCGTTTACAATCGAGCCGAAAACCGAACGAGCATTCTTTGAGTGTAATTTTTTTCGAGCGAGCGTCGAGCGGAGAGTAATTTGGACGATCATAAATTGAGATGTTTCCTTTGATGTTTTCATTGTCGGGTGACAACTAAGGTCGAACTGTCCGATGATAACACTAATATTGATATCCCAGTGTGCGAGGATGAGGCTTAGATTGAGGCTGGTGAGGCGAAGAGCATATGGCAGAAAACAATTGTTGCATTGTGACGCAGGGTGATATCAAACGACAATTAGCGATGGGCGACTAGTAACATAAAGAAGTCAAGACTGTTACCTCATTACTTATGATTTTACTATTAAATCTAGTGTTAATTTTTTATTGAGTTAACTAGGCTAGTTATATTTTGTTTGCATATACTGAGTCAAATCCAATAGAATGTTATATATAAAGCCAGAAATTTATTTGTAAATTGTCTGTATATTTATAATTAAATATATAAAAATATATTTGAGCCGAACCGAGCTGATAATACCTTTGCTCGTGCTTGGCTCATTTACAACCGAGCGGAAGATCGAGCCAGCATTTTTTGAGCATTTTCGGAGCGAGCCACGAGCGGCGAGCAATTTGAACAACCCCACCGGCAACTCCTAGCATGACACAAAAGCACAAAGCTATTCAGACGCAAAAACAAATGGGTTAAGAGTTGGGTCTAAATGGGCTCTAGTCGTAAACGGGTCAGGTTAACATGAGTAACTCGTGTCTGACAGCCAACTCCTTTACAACTAGTATTACAAAATTATAAGTTCAGCATACCAACCCATTTACAACCCATTGACCTGCTAAGCCATTTACAACCCCTTTGACTTGTTTAGATAATTGGGTTGCACAGGTCGTGTTCAGGCTACATGGTTATACATGTTGGGTTTAAGGTTCAAGTTTTTCGACATGATTAAGTTGCCAGGTCATGTTTAGTTGGGTTATATACCGAGAGTACCACCGATAAGGACATGATGTCGTGCAAGCATTCGACTAAAGTTGAATGACGATAAGCTGTATGAAGTATATTTTTTTTAATGCGCAACATAATCATTCTTTTGTAAATGATGATTGACAGAATGGTGTTCAACCGAATGGAGGCCCCAATGGTCCAACAGAATGGTGTTCAGCCGAATGGTCTTAAACAAAATGAAGCACTAGTGTCTAGTACATACTAGAATCTAGTGAACTAGAAAATAAAGTTTGTAGGGAGAAACTGCAAATTGCAGACGAAGACATAAAAAGAAACCGCCTGAAAAAACAAAGACAAAAATCAATTACATTGAATGATCAAAACAAAACCAAAATATATATTCAATGGGTTCGAACGAAAACCAGGATTGAATGCGATTGTGGAGACCAATTTAGAGTTTATGGAGCACAACCTCGTCTGTTAGCGAATATTTGAATACGTTAATACATGTATGCATGTGTGTTAGTAGCATTAGACTACATGGAGTGATGGAGTTATGGGAACGACAATGTTATGCCACATAGGTGCTACGTAAACCTTGGGGGCTTTGCCCTCTACATCACAAAAGGGGAGGGTGGTGTTGTGGGCAAAGGGCAACTATAAAGCCCCCCAAAAAATCAAGTTGGTAAAGAGTCTCAATGCCCGTGGAGATTCCCATTTGGGAAAGGGGCAATGCCCAAGTGAAAAGGGACGGAGTGGCGTGGACAGGGGCGAAGTTTGATTCTCGAATCGGTGGGGGCCGGGCTCAATTTTTTTCGATCGGTGGTGGCAAATCGGCATGGGCCAGACTCAACCCGGACTTAATTTACCTACGACAATCGTAAATTTCCACTACTGCGCCAAAAAAACAGGGGGGCCAGGCCCACCCTTGGCCCTATAAAACCTTCGCCAAGCCCCTCCACGCCGCCACTCCATTTCGTCTTAAAAAGATTGTTGCTTTTAAGGTTTAACTTGAAATATCATAACATCAAAAATTAAAATCTTTTAAAAATCTAAAAAAATTTGAAAGAAAACAAAAACAATCTTTACTTGATCAAAATTAGACTATGTCCTGATTTCTTGGTCAATCTACGGTTGACTAAATAGTCAACGAGAAAGGGAATTTCACGATCAGTTCAGCTCCTGGAACTCCATCTCCTACAACAGTCAAATACAAACGTTAAGTAGCAATTTTGATGTTTGTAATAGTCTCATGATTGATGATTTTATCTTGTTGATACTATTTAAGTATTTAACATAGATAGCAAACAGTTGACTTTTTTGGTCAAATAAGTTGGTTTTGTATAATTTTGGCATGCAAATGTACAAAAATGTTGTAAATGAAGGTGCCGTGATAAATGATATAAAACGGAGTAAAGAAAATGTAGCTTTGAATCTAAAAAAACGAAAGAAAGTTAGGTCATTTAAGAATGAAAGATGAACCATTTGACCACAAAAGTCAAAATGTTTAACAAGTTATAAACAAGAGATAAACAAAATGTTTTACCTTTAAACAACTAGGACATAATGTGCTTCTCTCTTGCCAATCATATATACAACCAAGATGATAATGGTGTGAGCATTTAGTTATAATCCTCGGGTTTTCATAGGTATATCCTGCAATCAAATACGTTTCAATACATAAATAGATGATTCTCGTGTTATATAACACCCATTGGTGTCCTCAACAGGACATCTGGTGGTTAAGTGTTGTGTTCCACAACTAAAAAGTTGAAAGTTCAAATTTCGTAGGGTGCAGGTTGTGATGTATTTATTCAAAAATCTAAAAAAAAAAAATTGTAACACCCATTACTCCTAGTGTCCTAGGATACAATATATGCATTTTCTTTCATACCAAAAAACAATGGCTGATTTAGATAGAGATAACTACACTATAACATTACATATTTTTCACACATTTACCAATAATATAGTAAACTTTAAAATCAATTTAACTTTTTATTAACACATAATCACGAGAATTACATCAAGATAGCGGGTAGGTGAGCAACAAGCTGCGCCGTCACCCCTTTCTGGACGGCAAACCCTAACCTACTAAAAACGAACCCATGCCCCTCTGGAGTCGAGACACTGCTATGAATAACCTGTTGGACTCTGGTCAGGAAATGGATGGCTTCCGGTGCCAAGAAGCCAAAGGTATCAAATGTCAGGGGAACGAAAACGTGTTACAAAAAAAAAAAAAAAAATCTTTACAGGAAAAGGGAAAAAAATAGCACCTTCAAAGCATATAGGACATTCTTCATCTCTAGATAATGTAAAGTCATCACTTAACATAGCTTTATGAGTTCTCGACCCGGTAATTTCAAGAATGGGTTCGGGTTCGGGTTCAGGCTGAGATTCGGGTTTGGGCACGGGTTCAGGCTGAAGTTCTGGCTCGGGCTCAGGTTCGGGTTCTTTTTGCGGATGATTTGTAGGACCTTTTTCACCGCTTCGTCTAATCGCTTCTCTTCCATGACCATTGTCACTCTAGGGAAAATAACAAATAGAAATTGCAAGTTAGTCAACAGAATAGATCAATTTTGACTTTTGACACTATCAAACAAATTAATCTTAAACATTGATTTTGTCTGGATATTTATTCCGAAAGTAAGATTAAGAAACTGTTGGCTGATCATTAATGGACATTATAGCTTATTAGAGCATGAAGGACAAGTCTAAAATCAGACCTGTCACCTCAGCACGCCATTATGATGTCAGCACATACCGTGTTTGTGACGTCATCATTATGATTAGAAATAACTTCGTCTTTTTTATCTACTATCCGCCAACGAAAACAAGCAAACAAGATTCCCATGACGTTACCAAGCTTGATTGGTATAGAGATCTGTATAATATGATTCAAGTCAGAAACTTTCATGAAAATTGCATTGAAAATGATCACTTACAATGTTTTCAAACAAATTAATAACAAAATTTTTAAAGATATCTAACCTTCACGGAGCTAAACCTTGCAGACGAAAGTATTATTTATACCATTATCAGATTACGATTCTAATTTAAATTTTTATTAGTCCTGTTTTATCGGCATAACTATTTCAGATGATAGTATAATAAAATATAGTTTCTAAATATTAATATTAACATTATTATTTTGACAAACCTATAGGAAAATTATTCACACCAAGTGGGCTTTGAGGAGCACACTTACCCTAACGACGAATCAAATAAATAGTAAAAAAACAAAATAATTGTCAAAAAAGTTAAAGATACGCAATGTATACTAAAGTTTGTTAAGATTATCACGAAATATTATCATTCTTTTAAAAAATCTTATCTCTTAATTAGATCTATACTATAGAGTATATTCTTGCAATTATGGGTATGTTTGGCAATGAACTTTTAGGAGCTTCAAGCTTCAAGCTTTTAAGAAAAAGCTCCTACTTAATAAAAAAGTCTTGTTTGGTTGAAGGGGCTGCAAGCTTTTAGGTTAGAGAAAAAGCTCTACAGTGAAAAGCTACTAGTCGTAGCTTTTAAGAAAAAGCTCTACTGGCTACAAGCTTTTAATTAGTAAATGACACAAATACTCATTCTATTTTAAAAATAAAATAAAAACCTTCTTTAAAAGCTTTTAATTATGACCATTTTGGTCATTTTTATACATTTTATTAAAAGCTCCAGCTACCCTGCCAAACACTAAAATATATTTAAAAAGCTTACAGCTACCAGCTTGCAGCTACCAGCTATCAGCTTCCACCTACCAGCCTCCAGCTAGTTTTGCCAAACATACCCATATGTGAGCTAAAATAATACTACCATATATTGTTTTACAATTTACACCTTAACACCATGTTTCAAAAATAAAGCTAGTAATTATCTCTTCAAATTATCGGGTTATATATTGCTTGAGAATAAAAATATAAAATCATACAATTAAACGACCTATAGTTCATGATCACAATATTACCAAGACTGGATGTAGAGCATCCAAAATTTCAAATTATCGGATTATTTATTGCCTGAAAATAAAAGTCGACAATTAAACCAACTATATATAGTTTATGGTCACAATATTGCCATAATTAGTCCTACCAAGATCGGACTTAGAGCACCCATGATGTGGTGGTTTTTTGCTTCGTCCGTTCTGGTGTGACACCCGGCGGATCCGCCACTTGTCTTGACATCAATATGATGAACACTAGACGATTTGGGCAAAATCAGATACCATCGAATTGCCAAATTATATTATCATTGTTTTACAATAAAATTTGGCATTTTAAACGCTAAACACACCCTCTCTAAAATTTGCTCATAAAGGCAACCTATTATTTTCGTTTGTGAAACTTATTGCCATTAAGCCGTTAGGTATACCGCTTGTGACGAGTGAATTGGGAGCTACCTGGCTGTGTGAGAGATGGGACACCCCCCGCCCCATATATGTCCCAAGGTTCGAGGGGATGGTTGGTTCCTTGCAACCAATTGTCCTATTCCCTCTCTCCTCTTTGTCACTATCTTCTATCATCTTAATTTTTATAATTTTATTATTTAAACTAATATTGAAAAATAGTGTTGGAGGTGAAAGGAATATAACATAAGTTATAGGATGAAAGTGTAGAGGTGTACAAATCAGTTTTTTTGTCAAACCGGTTCGCTACAGTACCGGTTCCTGGTCAAACCGATTTTGGTTTCAACCCGGTTCGGTTTTGACCGGTTTTGTCGGTTCGTAAGACTGGTTTCGGATACCGATTTCGATTTGTTTCGGTTTCAGTTCGTAAACCGATTCTTGCGCGCACTTTGTTTTAAAAGGCAACACAATTTTTTTTTACATAATTTTTAAAGGTATATGAGTATATATTTGTATGTGCGGAAACTTTTTTGTATAATTTTATTATATATAATTTTTTAATATAAAATTCAGTTTTTTTTATTAAAAAATACCAGTTTTTTTATACCGGTTCCAAACCGTTTTTTGGAACCGGTTCCCAAACCGCTTTGAGTTGAAACCGGTTCGGTTTTTCTCGTGAGATGAGGAACCGATCCTATAACCCCCGCTTCTTGTAGAAACCGGTTCGGTTTTCCCTGTCCCGGTTCCCAAACGGTTTTTTTTTTATCACCTCTATGAAAGTGTGAGATGAATGGATATTCTAATATGACAGTGAGTTAGCATGCTCAAAGGTAGGATGACTATAGAGAACGGGCACATCCAGTCTGGGGCTTTCGGCTTCCTAGCCTAATCGGCTACATCGCCCCGCCTATTTAGGCTAGCATTCTAGGCTAGCAAATTCAGCTTTTGCTCGCCAAAGGTGAAGGTGGGTTTGTAGGTGGGGTTCATCTTATGGAATATGTGTAATTGGTTGGTATAGTAAAGTGGTGAGGTCCTTGGTTCCAGGCTACTTTAGGATTGACGTTTCCGATGTTTAGGCTACTTTAGGCTAGTTTAAGATTGAAATTATGTGACGCCGTGACATTAGCGCACCGTAGGCTTCCTTTTTGACATTAACTTCTTGTCCCATACATTTAGGAAACTGTAGTCATACATATATCTAGGAACTAAGAATTATGTTAATGCATCTAGGAACTATAAACATTTGCCAATATATTTGTAAGCAAAGGACTACAAATGCAAAAGTAAAATCACAATGAGCAAAGTATTAATAACCAAAGGGACCATTATCATAAATATCAAAAGCCCTTTATAACCCTTGCTAGGGTTGCTGAACCAAAACAACACATCCTACAACTAAAATGACGACCACACTCCAACTAAAACTCAGAGGAATCTTCTTATCCGACAACTCGTCGGAGAATCTAACCAACCCTGTCGGAGACATCTTTTCTAACATCGTATCCGCCATAACCAACTTCTTCCAGTATCTAACAACCTTGTTTAACCAAAAATTCCCACCAGAAAAACGTGACGAGCAAATCCATTGGTTGTTAGATGGTGCCACACCCTATATCATCGGTGCCATCGTCTTGATCACGATTTTATGCTGCTGGAGCTGCTTAGTGTCGTGCATTTCTGGTATCCTACGTGGACTCTACAACGTTGTGTGTTCGTTTTTCAGGTGTGTTCGTAGGTGTTTTTGCTGTGGAACAAGATTAGGAAGAAGGATGATGAAGGCGCCTGGTAGATCGCATATGAGGATATCGAGATCTGCGTTTGAAGGAAACCCTAGAGGCTATTTTCGTGATCTTCGTGGCCAGCCTAATAATTTTGTTTTTATTGAATAATGGTTTTCTTTTTATTTATTTTTCGTATGCTTTTATATGTATGGATATAGTCAGTTTGTGTGATTTTGTTTCCTGTTTTAAGAAAAACTAATCTAAGTAATTGATCATCGGTATTGTTTTTTAGTAAGTTTTCTTTGTTTGTAATTATAATTTCAAAAAAAAAAAAAATGAAAAAAAAGATTGTGCTTACTTGTTTTTCTTCGTTTGGTCATCACATGTTATGATTGATTTTGCATAAAATCATGCTTTATGCTTTGTGGTCACCAATTATTATTATTATATGTGTATATGGTTTAAATTTTTTCATTTTTAAATAGTACACCTTTTGCTAGAATTGTTTTCACTAGTCTTTTTTTTTTTTCCTCCTTTTAATTATCAAGATTGACTATTCCTTTGAACTAGTTTTTATAAAGGGAGAATCACCTAGTACTTGATCAAGTGGATTGCCAAAGTAGTCAATCACTCCCGATTTTCAAGAGAGTCTGCTCATGTCTTCCAAGGTCATTATGACGTCTCCAGAGACACCACCGAGAGCAGATCTGCCAAAACGTCTTGGCGCCAAGCCGTCTCTTTGAGACGTTTTGGCAGATTTCAGGACGTGTGGCGTCTTCAGATTGGCTATTCTTGGTGGCTCTCCGGAGACGTCTACATGCCCTCGAAAGACGTGAACCGACTCTCCCAAATAACGGGAGATGGCTAGATCTGTAATTCCATTTGGACTTGATGATTTTCCCTTTTGTAAATTTGAATGCAAATTTAAGAAGCTTGATACAATTTTTATTAACATAAATACCTATTTAATATTATATATAATTCAAGTATTCAAACATAATTTTGTTTTGAACGACTAACAAAATTTTTATTAATCACCCAAGCTAACGGGATACTAGCGAAAAACACCCGGTACATCATGTTACATATCACCAAAACAATAGAGTAAAGAAAAACAAAGATAACATATCATAGACTACCACCCAACTTGTGAAAGGTTGAAACTACGCCACTTATTCCAATCCAAGCCTTGAGCCTTCGATCTAGTTTTTATCCAAAGAAAGCTCCTCGCCTTGATTTCACCAATGATACATTGCAACGAACATTGTTTTTGATTGAACACCATTTTGTTTCTACATTTCCACAAGCACCAAATGGAGGTCAAAATAATTGCATATAGTGCCTTTTTCCTTTGTTTTGACCCACTGCAGTAAGAATGTAAAGTTAAAAGATCACTAAATCCAAAAGCAAATATGTTTCCTTCTTTCCACCACTGAGATAAAATATGCCAAATTGATTGCGCCAATTCGCACGAGGCAAACAAATGATCAATCGTTTCTGGATGAGCTGAACACATTGGACACATAGTCGAACCCACGTTGATATTCCGCCTTTGGAGTGCCGTGCGTGTAGGATTTCTGCCAAGAAAAGATCTCCACACTAAGATCCACACTTTGCGAGGAACCCACGAATTTTGTTGCACCACAACTGTAGAGGCCAGCAATCGACTACTCTGCAGCCTTCGTTTGATGTCCCCAACCCGAAACCCAGCCCCAGTCGTATCACCCAACACCCATTGCCACCTATATTCAAACATAATTATGGGTTAGGAAAAAGAAAAGAAAATTAGATAAGAAAGCATGGTTATTTTCGATGGGTTGACAATGGCGCGCCAACTGTGGCTTTTGCTTTAATTTGTGAAAAGTCTTGGTGTTATTTCACATCAAATCCGTACCAACTTGTATTGCTCACATGACTGAGATGTGTGACATTGACTCAATGAGGTCATGGGTGTGAAATGGAGGAAGGAGTCGGGAAGATATCACGTTTTTTTTTTCCTCTTGAAATAATGGAAGAGGAAGGGGGACCATTTTCTCATTTGGGGAGGGGAATGGGAAGGGGTAAATGAGGTGGCGATGATGTGAACAAGGGGGAAAGGGGAATCACACCCCTCAGCCTGCCTGAGAGAATAGCCAAATTTTTTAACCATTACTTCCAGCAAAGCCGCTATCAGTAAAATTCAAAAAATCACAGTCATGTTATTTCATCATACCATCACGAACTTAGGTATCGCTTATCACCAAACCATTCTCATCGAGTTAATTGCAGTTTCGTCCCTTTAGTTTGCCCCAACTAATAGGTTCAACACGAGTATAACACTCTGAGTCCTTGCGGTTTGTCGAGCTAACACTTTAACTTCAATATAATATAACGGAACACGTTGGTAGTTTAGATATCGAATTCGAGGAGCCGCACCCACCGCTCACTTAATTTTATTATTTCATTTTTATTTTAAGTTACATTTTTTAGTAATGTTTTTATTTAATTTCTAGTAATTTTTTTTATTTAATGTAAGTTTTTTTATATTATTTAATGTACTTTTTTTTTTGTTTTATTTAATGTAAGTTCGTTATTTTATTTTATTTAATGTAATGTTTTTATTTTGTTTAAAATAAAAGTTTAGTGATTAGTATCATTCAACCCCGTATTTTTGTGATAAATGTGATGGAAATGAAGTGACACATTATTATTGAATGTGATAGTATGATGAGTGTGATGACCACCCCATCCACCTTTACTGGTAATTCTGCATCACCATCCATGAACTTTTGATTGCAATGAAGGTGAAAAGGTTTACCCACAATAGTGGGGTACCTGCCCGGGAGGTCTCGAGTTCGATCCACGAGGTATGCAAAACATGCGAAGCCTTCGGGCGAAAGGTTGAAAAGCCTGTATACACAGGGGATGGGTGGGTAGTTTCGTTGGCAAGCGACCTACCTAGGTGAACTATACCATAAAAAAAATCATCTAGGAAATAGGAACTAGATGCATGCGTCTAGAATACGTAAATGCATCTTGGAAGTAGGAACTACAAATGCATGTATATTTTTATGCACAGGACTACATCTAGGAAATAGTAATGTGATCTGACTAATAATGTAGGGACTAATTTGAAACTAATCTAAACTTCTTAATTACTCCTTTTTATAACATAAAGTTCTTAATAACCCCTTTATATTTTATAAAGTGGCCAGTCGATCTGCACACTCAACAACCAAAATGGCGACCAAACTACAACTAAAACTGAGGGGAATCTTCTTAACCGATGACATGCCGGAGACTCTCACCAACCCCATCGGCAACATCTTCTCTATGTTCTTCTCCGCTATAGGCAACTTCTTCATGTACCTTATTAGCTTGATAACAAACCCTATCTCTCACCTCTTCTCTACCGTCGTCTCCGCCATAAGCAACTTCTTTTCTACCATCATCTCCACCGTATGCAACTTTTTCCAGTATCTTATTGGCTTGATTATTAACCCCATATGCCATATCTTCTCTGTGGTCATCAACTTCTTCTCTTCAATCATATCCAGTATAAGCAACTTCTTTTATACGATAGTTTCCAGTATAAGCAGCTTTTTCACTACGATTGTCTCCAGTATAAGCAGCTTCTTCTCTACGATTGTCTCCAGTATAAACAGCTTCTTCTCTACGGTTGTCTCCAGTATAAGCAGCTTCTTCTCTACGGTTGTCTCCAGTGTAAGCAACTTTTTTCCGTATCTGTTTGGTTTGTTTAAACAGGCATTAGACACTCTAACAAACCCTATTGGCAACTTCTTCTCTACGGTCATCTCTACCCTAAACAACTTCTTTCATCATACGATAGAATGGTTTAGCCAAGAGTTTGATAATCTAACAATATACGCCGCCAATGTTTTCCCTACGGTCGTCTCCAGCGTATGCAACTTCTTCCAATCTCTGATTGGCTGGTTTAACCAAGAGATCATCTCGAAGGTTGTCTCCACTGTATCCAATTTGTACCAGAATCTTATTGACTGGTTTAACCTAGAGTTCCCACCCGAAACACGTGATGAGCAGATCCGTTGCTTGATTGTTGATGCCATACCCTATGTTATAGGTGTTGCAGTCTTGATCATTTGTATATGCTTCTGGAGCAGTGTATTATCAATCGCTAGTTCCATTCTCCAAGGAATCTTGACTGCCGTTAGATGCATACTTAAGGGATGCTACACCATTGTTAAATGCATATTTCAGGGCATTGGTTATGTTCTCAAGGGATGCTTTGATGGCGGCAGTGGACCAGTATTGATGATGAAAGCACCGGGTCAACCTTTGTTGTGGATTTCAAGGCTCGCGTTTGAAGCAAACCCTGTCGGCTATTTTCGTGGTCTTCGTGATTTGCCTACTGATTTTGTTTGCTAATAAATGTTGTATATGCAATGATGGGTTAAGTTAAAACAAATGATCTTGATCATGGTCCACCTTGCAACTTTGGTGTTATGGAAGAACTAATGATGTTTTTAAAGAATTATATTTGTTTTTCACTCTTAACCATGGATAAAAAATGGTACCGGGTACGGGTAGTGATGATGCTAGATTTCGCCTCCTATAATTATTTTTGATACCGGACTGATATGGTATAAGTATTCTACCAATTTTACTTCCTATTGCCGCTACCGTAGCAAACAATTTTGGTAAATACGCTTGGTCTTTTAACCAGAGTTGATGAAGTGGTCTTTTAATCAATATATATCTATTAATTATTATTAATTAATATATATAAAAGAATTGAACATTGGTGACGTGGCGTGCAATGGTGCATTCATCCTCTCCATGAAACTGCCACGTGGCATCATATATGAAAGATTTTAATGTTTTTTGAATTATTTCCTTTTCTAATTAAAAAAAAAGATAAACATAAAACTCTAAATTTATCTCTCTATCTCTCAATTCTCAAAAACTAGAATTAAATTGAGTTATTTTAAGAAAAAAGAATTTAAAAACAAATTTAAATTTTTCTCTCTTATGTTCCTCCCATAATTTTTAAACGTTAATATCTTTTATATTCGAGATTTTTTAAATAAAAAAATTACACCAAATTAACGAGCGTTTTATTATCTTTCCAACGAGTACCATAGTGTTATATAAAAAACGGAGAAAAAAACGACTATTTTTTGTGGGGTTATGTTCATACAGAAAAAAAAAAACACAAAGTGTTCAGGTTATTCATTAATCATGTTTTTTCTTTTAAACCAGGTTCTTATCTACGATGTTGAAATTCAGCCCAATCGTCATGCTATCATTGGAATTTTACTCTTCTAAAGATGTATAGGTATACTTCATCAAGAGAAGTTAGGAGAACGAATCACGCAACACTGCAACACATGGTGTCACCTTATAACAAGATTATTTTTTTATTTATTTAATTACAAGAGTAATAATTATTACTATTAGTATTAATATTATTAGAATTGTTATATTTTTCAACCCCCATCATGAATTCTACATCTATATAAGTCAAAGTCAAATTGTACCATATTTTAAATTACGTGAAGATGATTATATGTTGAAGGTTATCTTTTTAATACTGTATTATGTTTAATATGGTTTATGCTTTTTATTTTTTTTTAACTTTTTAAATAAATGTTTTTTTAACTAAGATTGATTATGTTTAAATTATTTACGCTTTTCGTGATTTGAGTTTTCTTCTTTTATCATTTTTTATTAAATCATATTAAATTTTTCAACCCCGGACCTTCCCGGGGTAATCAGCTAGTGTTATTATAAACATAATGATGTGTATATTATAAACATAATGAAGTGTTTAAAAGTATTATTGATCTTGATCATTTGCCATGCAACTTTGGATTTGCTTTGTGTGATGTTTAAAGAATTAAAGTCTTCATTAATAACAATTAACAAAGCATGGTTATCTTAAGAGATAATGTGCTTGGTCTGACCTATATGCTTTTTTTTTTTGGAAGGTGTACTTCAGCGGTGAAACCAATCGACAGACAACCTCTCAACCCGAGTTCGAATCACTACCCACGCACCGGTCTGACCTATATGCTAATTATTCAATAACTTTTTCTAGTACAAGTTTATAACAATTTAAATTATTTTTTGTCAAAATACTTTTCTTATTAAGTTATGGAGTTACTCTAGATTATATTTTATAACCCGAGTTGTAATCCATAGTTTTAGCTATAGAGAATTATTTGTTACAGTAAACTCAAAACATCACACACATAAATATCAGTTGGACCCTCATTGTTATGAAATGATATTTGGTTGATTTATCTACTTTTGAGTTAAATACTTAAACGTGAAAGGGTGAAGCCAAGTTGAACTTGTTAAAGTTAAATTAAAGAGAGTTCAAACTCTAGCTTGACTCCTTTTGACTTGGTAAATATGTGTGTTTTTTTTAAAATAAAGTTACTTTGAAAATATATATCATTCTGTAACTAAGTCAATTTTAATCGAGCCTTATATCGAGAGCACATTTTAGATTGCTTTTTTAACGGTTTAAGTTGCAACAAATTCACTTTCGTTGGGGTTAGAACTCTTGACTTAAATGAAAGCAACACTAGACTAATGTCTTAACTCAATGGCTTTACCAATTGCACTCAACCTCCACCCTAGCATATTGATGTCTTCTCTCGGTTTTGTTTTCTCTCTCTTTTTTTATTTTTAATCTAACTTGACAATTCATTAAAATTACATTCAATAAAATAAATACAAATAGAAGAAGTAAAGTAATTAAAGTAATAAAAAGGCCAATCAATGTGTGTTTTTATTAAAGTATATAAACATATTGATGGGTTTGGCAATTGGGTTCTAGGTTTCATACACCCCGTGACATCACATTCTGAGGGTGTGACATCATATTCTGGGGTATGTGGCAGGCTCCTATTGGTGCATGATGTGGGCCAGGGTGTATGAATCCTAAATAAGGGGTGTATGGATCCAAAATACCTTGGCAATATATTACATCTTGACAATGGCCCACTAACTTAGGCTTTGGGTATTGCTTTGTCAAAAGTTTAAAGCCTTCTTCAATTTCATTTACACGTCAAATCCGTACGAGTTTGCACTAAAATAAGATAGCTAGCTTCTCTTCTAAGGCTACCCGGAGTGTAATTGTGGAAATGGACAGGGGAGCCTTTTCATGTCACCCTATCACACCGTAGCACATGAGTAGGATACACTTGGTGGAAATTTTTATCGGCGTGGGGCAACACATGATGAAAGACGTGGCGGTCATTTATAGGGCTAACTAATTTAAAAGTTTAGACCGTTTCACAACGGTAAGTGAAACTGTATATTTTTTATTCAATTATATTTATTACCACATTAAATTAAATGTTATCTATAAAACATCCTTGATCCCACCGTTTACTAAATCATTGACAAAACCGTCACTTTCACCCGTCGTTTTCGTAGTCTTGAACATGTTTTTGTGCTACTGGAGACTCTTATTCTCTATCATTTTCTTTGTTTCTGTCATATGCTTTAAAGTCGTGTGCTCGATTTTCAAGTGTATTCTTTGGTGTTTATTATGTGGAGCAAGAGCGGGGGTGTTGTAAACAATCAACGATAATACAATAATAGAATCAAAGAAAGAAACCCAAACCAAATGATTATTATTACCCAAGAAACTTCAAGTGAAAGATTACAAAGAAAAGAATGAAAGGAATTGAATGAAACAGAATGAATGAAACATTAGGCTCTAAACACAACTTATAACGACTAATCAATTGCTAACTGAAAATTAGCATCTTCAGCCCTTTATCTTTCCTTGTTGACAAACTTAGCCCTCAAACTTTATACTTCCAGTCCCTGAGCTTTTGGACTTTATTAATTGTGACAAATAACTATTATTGACTTCTGTTGACTGCATCTTGACAACATATTATAACAATCTCCACCTTCAAGTGCAGTCTATCATTAACCAACTCCAATCATCCTCAAGCATTGCTCAAACTTCACACCTGACAACACTTTAGTCAACATATCAGCATAATTGACATCTGTATGCACCTTCTTGATTAAGACCTCCTTTGACTTTACAATTTCTCTGATGAAATGAAGTTTCACCCTGATGTGCTTAGTTCTTTCATGATAAACACTGTCTTTTGACAACTGAATTGCCCCTTGATTATCACAATTGACCTCAACACCTCTGACTTTGATTCCCAGCTCTTCTACAAATCTGAACAGCCACAAAGCCTCTTTCACAGCCTCTGTTAATGCTATATACTCTGCCTTAGTAGTGGACAGACATGTTGTAATGAAGCTTTCCAACTTACAACTCCTGCCCATACCTTAAACACATAACCAGTTATTGACCTACCCTTATCAGGGTCCTTTGCATAGTCAGCATCAACAAAACCAACAACTGACTTATCACATTCAGCATACTCACCAAATGTGATCCCTATCCCCTTTGTACCATTCAAATACTTGAGTATCCACTTGACTGCATTCCAATGAGCCTTTCCTGGATTAGCTATGTACCTACTCACAATACTTACAGCATAACCCAGATCTGGTCTTGTACAAACCAGAAGAAACATCAAACTGCCTACAACATTTGCATAAGGCACCCTTCTCATGAATGCAGCTTCCTCTTCAGTCTTAGGAGAGTCTTGAGCAGATAACTTGAAATGTTGAGCTATAGGAGTAGAAACAGGCTTACACTTATCCATTCCAAAATTCATCAAAATCTTCTGAATATAGGAGCACTGTGTTAACCTTAGTGTCTTTTCAGATCTATTTCTACTAATCTCCATACCAATGATCTTCTTAGCATTACCAAGTTCCTTCATTTCAAACTGCTCCATCAACACTTGTTTTGTATCATTAATAATATGCTTATCTTTACAAGAAATAAGCATATCATCTACATACAATAACAAGTAGACAAACTCTCCTGTTGCATACTCTTTATAATACACACAATGATCATAACTACTCCTGTTGAAACCTTTAGTAGTTATATGTTCATCAAAATGTTTATACCATTGTCTAGGGGATTGTTTTAAACCATATAGGGACTTTTGTAGTAAACATACCTTTGATTCCGGTCTCTCCACCTCAAAACCTTGAGGTTGTCTCATATAAATATTTTCTTCAAGATTGCCATGAAGAAAGGCAGTTTTCACATCCAACTGCTCTAGTTCATAGTCTTCAGCAGCCGTTATAGACAAGATTGTTCTTATGGAATAATGTTTCACCACATGTGAAAATATATCATTATAATCAATACCTTCTTTCTGTGTGAATCCCTTAGCTACAAGCCTAGCCTTGTATCTAGGGACTTCAACACCTGGAATACCTTCCTTTAACTTGTAAATCCACTTGCACCCTACCAACTTGTGATCTTTGGGAGCATCAACAAGTTTCTAGGTTTGATTCTTTTCAAGGGATCTCATTTCTTCTTCCATTGCTATTATCCACTTTTCTTTATCAATACATGACACCGCATCATCAAAAGTTAATGGCCCTTGTGTACTTTCTTCTTCTGCCATAAACAACACAGGCATCAAATTACTTGATTCCCTGAATATAACAGGTTTCCCAGCATTTTCTCTTCTTGGCCTGTCTTTGGCTATACTATAAGGTTCTGAACCACTTGAACTTCCATCAATGTGACCAAAACTAATACCTGTGGCCTGTGCAGGGGCATTTTGGTCATTTATCTCTTCAGCAGGCTCCACCTCAAACTGAACTCCAGTTTCACCTTGCTTACTTGCATCTTTTTCTACCAAATCCCTATACATAACATCCTCTTTCCAAGCTACAACATCCCTACTCACAATCACCTTTGGACTAACATCATCAAGCCTCCACAACCTATGCCCTTTTACACCACCAGGACAACCTATCATTATACATTTCTCAGCTCTTGGTTCAAGTTTACCCTGGCTTATATAAGCAAAAGCCAGTGAACCAAATACTCTTAGATTATCATATTCCACCTTCTTTCCTGACCACTTCTCAATAGGAGTCAACATTCCAATGGCTGTTGATGGACTCCTGTTGACCAAATAAGCAGCAGTTGATACTGCTTCTGCCCAGAACCTTTTGGGAAGTCCTGAACTGATCAACATGCATCTGACCTTATCAAGGAGAGTTCTATTCATCCATTCCACCAAGCCATTTTGCTGTAGTGTACCAAGGACTGTGAGATGTCTAGCTATGCCTCTTTCTTTACAAAACTGATTAAATTCCATACTACAAAACTCTAAACCATTATCTGTCCTTAACTTCTTTAGTTTTCTATTTGTTTGCCTTTCAACCAAAGCTAGCCAGTCTTTGAAATTACCAAAAGCTTCATACTTATGCTTTTGAACAAATACCCAAACTCTCCTAGAATAATCATCTATTAAGGACAGAAAATACCTTGCACCTCCAAGGACTGAGTTTTAGCAGGACCCCAAAGATTTGCATGAGCATAATCCAATATACCTTTGGTCACAACTGTTCTTCTTCCAAACTTGACCCTGTGAGCCTTCCCTAGTATACAATTTTCACAGTGACCCACACCACAAACACTTGTTTCACCAAACACCTTCTATTTATTCAGTTCAACTAAACCTTGATCACTAATGTGGCCAAGTCTCTGATGCCACAACTTACTTTGTGCACCAAGATCTTCACTTACAAGATTTTCAGCCCCTTCAACAGCACTACCATCTAATTCATAGATGTTATTTTCTTTTCTTGATCCGGACAAAATCACCATTGATCCCTTTATCACCCTTGCTTTTCCATTTTTCAGATTGATATGATATCCTAATCTCTCAAAAGTTCCAAGAGAGATCAGATTCCTGGTTAAACTTGGTATATACCTTACATTCTCTAGGTCTATACAAGTTCCATTGTTCAACTTGAATGTAATAGTACCATGCCCTTTTATTTGGCATGGTCTATCATCACCCAATTGAACCACCCCCAAATCTTCCATTATTAGATCTTTAAACAATTCAATAAAAGGACACAATATGAAAGGAACCACCTGAGTCCATGACCCATCTGCCTTTGTATACTCCACTAGTTACAACTAGAACATCAGAATTCTCATATCCATCAACTGAACCATCAGGAGAAGATAAATTACCTTGAAATTTTGAACTGCTTTCAAACTTCTTCTTTTTTCTTTCTGGACAGTCTTTCTTTAAATGCTTCTCAGAGTTACAGATGTAACACTTTCTTTTGAATCTTGACTTAGATCTTGCACCATTCTTGTTACTATTGTTGTTCTTGAAAGATCTCTGTTCTGTTCTTCCCCTAACAAACAAGCCTTCACCACTTTCATCCTTCAAATCTGTCATCTTCTTCAATTCTTTAGAATTTAAGACAGTCAACACTTCTTCCATCGACAAAGTATCCCTCCCATACATGAGAGTGTCAACTTAATGCTCAAAAGAGGAAGGTAATGAAGTCAAGAATATTATTGGTTGATCTTCATCATCCAGTGTCACCTCTATATTCTCAAGATCTAGGATAAGTTTATTAAACTCATCTGTATGATCTTCAAGAGTCTTCCCTGATGTCATATTAAACGTATACAATCTCTTCTTCAGATACAATCTATTCGCCAGTGATTTTGTCATGTACAAACTCTCTAATTTTGCCCAAATTCCAGCAGCTGAAGTTTCTTTAGACACCTTTCTCAACCCCCTATCACCCAAACTCAGGATGATAGCATTGTGTGCCTTCTCAAGAACATCTTTCTTCTCCTTATCAGTCATTGTAGTAGGCAATTGGTTTTCACCCAACAAGGCATCAACAACACCCTGATGAACCAATAACGCCCTCATCTTCAACCTCCAGAGCCCAAAGTCGTTCTTGCTATCAAATTTCTCTAATTCGAACTTGGTCATCACCATCTCTTCTCTGATTAATCACGGATCACAAAGAAATCGTTGATTCGATCCCTAACTAACGTGGCTCTGATACCAATTGTTGTAAACAATCAATGATAATACAATAATAGAATCAAAGAAAGAAACCCAAACCAAATGATTATTATAACCCAAGAAAATTCAAGTGAAAGATTACAAAGAAAAGAATGAAAGGAATTGAATGAAACAGAATGAATGAAACATTAGGCTCTAAACACAGCTTATAACGACTAATCAATTGCTAACTGAAAATTAGCATCTTCAGCCCTTTATCTTTCCTCGTTGACAAACTTAGCCCTCAAACTTTATACTTCCAGTCCCTGAGCTTTTGGACTTTATTAATTGTGACAAATAACTATTGTTGACTCCTGTTGACTGCATCTTGACAACATATTATAACAGGGGAAAGATTGTCACTTGGGCTATAGCCTAGTGGTAACACCATAGGTGTTTAGGGGGAAGGAAGCCAGGTTCGATCCAGATGGGGATTAAATAAGAAGATTTTGTAATAAAAAGGGTGTAAAGAAGGGGTGTAAAAAAAAGAGCAGGGTAAAAGATGATGATAGCACCCAACCTCTGTTGTTGATTTCAATGGTTGCGGTTGAAGCACCTCTTTCCTTAGCTTGCGGGCCTAATATAGAACTGTTTGTAACTAATTAGTTAAAGTTGTTAAATGATCTGTTATGCGTGATCGGTTTATGTGATATTACTTCCTGTTTTAATCACAGGTAATTTTGGTGTGTGATTTCTTTATTTTTTTTAGCTTGTTATTCGATCCAAAACTTTAGAAACTCAGCCTGCCCATATCTTAGTAGTTCATTGAATGGACTTTGCCTAGAACTGAAAAAAGCTAGTGTTCAAACGAATCAAACCGTTCCCGACAAAAAAAGGTTAGGTTACTGATGAATTAATAAATGAATATGATGGCACGTTTTTTGTGCCTTGCCCGCTTCACCATAATCGGCAAAACATTGGTGGTTTAAGAGGTTGAACGATGCGGTCCAGATCTGTGATGTTCCTAATGTTGCGTGTAATAATATTGGTTAATGTAGACCACTATGGAGCGAAGGCTGACGACACCGATGATTATGAGGTACGTTGGATATCATAGCCACAAAACACATGGATGACTCATGTGTGTTATTGTCTCTTACTTTTCTGAAACATGTGTTTTGTCTCTTACATTTGAATGGTTAATTCTTATATTTTGGTCTATAGGCATTTATGGAAGCATGGAGGAGTGCTTGTAGTTCTTCCAAGGGAACTGAGTTTGTGGTTCCCAAGAACAAAGTGTATCATCTTAAGCCCATCACAATTTAAATCGCCAAGAGGCTGAACAAAGAGGTGGTTTAAAAGGTTGAATAGCATTGACGAGCCGATGACGATGGTGGGTTTGAAGACGGTACTTGTTCGTTTTGTGAAGAAACCGATTTGTTTTTTTCTATTAAAGTTGTGCTTTTTCATTTAAAAACATTTGTTTTTCATTTAAAAACATATGTTTTTGCTGTTTGAGATCTTAATTTATCATATGTTTTTGTGTTTATGTTATATTTTTCCTATGTTTTTTGTTGTTTAGGGTTTAATTTATCCTATGTTACAGACGATAATTTACATCTACTACAAGAAAACATATGTTACAGACTATAAGTGTGTGAAAACATATGTTTTTGTTGTGGGGATATAATTTATTATATGTTTTTGTGAGATAAGTTTGTGAAAACATATGTTTTTGTTGTTGGGATATAATTTATTATATGTTTTTTGTGAGATAAGTCGTGAAAACCAATGTTTTTGTTGTTGGGGTTATAATTTATTTATGTTTTTGTGAAATAAGTTGCAAAAACATATGTAATTGTTAAAAAAAAACTTATGTTTTTCCCTGGATAAGAGTGAATATGGTTTTAGAGAGATAAGATAGGAGAGATGAGAGAGGATATTGAAAATTAAGAGAGAGACCACTTACATGTACCATTTTATCATTTCATGACTAAATAAATATCTTTATTATTGATCAAAAAGCAGAAACAAGAACCACCATAGATCAAGATGAATGAGTAGTAAGATAGAGGTTTAAGGGGTTTTCTTAAGTGGGGAGGGTTTTCAAATTATCCCTCCCTTATATATATATATATATATATACACACACACACATAGGGAAGGGATAATTTGAAAACTCTTCCCAGTTAAGAAAACCCATTAAACTGATCAACGGTTGTGATTGTTTTTTATTATTTTAATAAAAAGTTACTAAGATAAACTACAAAAAGGGCATGAATGTCCAAAATAAAAATACTTTCCTCTCTCCTTTCTCATCTCTCATCTCACCAATAATATATAGTAAATTCTAACCCAACAACAAAAACATATGTTTTCATGAGCTTATTTCGCTAAAAACATGTAAAAATTATAAACCAACAACAAAAACATATGTTTTTACGACTTATATCACTAAAAACATGTGATAAATTATAATCTAACAACAAAAACATGTAGGTTTATAACACAAAACAACAAAAAAAACATACGTTTTCATGACTTTATCTTACTAAAAACATGTGATAAATTATAACCCAACAACAAAAACATGCAGAATTATAACACACACAAAAAAAAACATATGTTTTCACACAGAAAAGCACTATATTAGAAAGGATGAAGCATGACTACCATAAAACCCATGAGAACATTTATACATCCAAATAAAAAACATATGTTGTACCTTTGATATACATAACAAAAAAGATAAATTCATGAACATTCACACAAAAAAAGATAAATTCATGAACATTCACACATCCAAATAAAAAAACAAAAAAAAATCTTCAGATCTACCGGTTGTATTTTCTTGCTTTGGGTAGTTGTACCAAGTGTAAAAGCAGTTGTACCTTTCTTCTCTTGATATTAGAAAGGATGAAGCATGACCATCATAAATCCCAGATCTAGAACCACGTCGCACAAATCTAAATGAAACCCAGATCTAGAACTTCAGTCCCAAAAATGAACAACAAAAATAGGGTTGCAGGTTGTGTTTGATTTTCTTAAAGAATGTTTTTGTTCTAGATAAAATAATTTTTTTTTATCCAAAACCAATATAGCATATGATGATTTAAAAATAATAATTTAATAATAACGAATGAAATGTTTGTTATATCCCTCATTCCCCCTGTCGCCAACCACCGATCACAAAGCTAGCTGTATGCCTGTATGTATACTCTAGTGGACCCTGCACAATCATTGTTTTCTTTTCCAATTTTCTTCCTCAACCACCTTCTCTCATCTTCATCTTCTTCTCCCTTCTTCTTCTTTTAATAATAATAATAATAATAATAATAATAATAATAATAATAATAATAATAATAATAATAATAACTAGGTATTAGTTGCCAGCGCTTCGCTGCGGGTGCGGCTGTTGTGCGAAACGCGGCGGGAGCTTCTGTTGCGTTGAGTGTTTGGCGGACGTTAAAGATCGCGCGTCGCCGTGGGAGCTCCTGTTGCGTGGAGGGTTTCGTGGACATAAAAGATAATATTAAGTGACTGTTATTCTTGCGTGAGCTTCAAAAAAATACTCGCGGCTAAAAGCTAAAAGTTTGGTGGTCAAAGTTTGAAATGCTAAAAGCTAAAATTTTGGCCAAAGTGCAATGCAAGTTTAAAAAAGTTGAGTGGTCAAAGTTTGAAATCCTAAAAGCTAAAATTTTGGTGGTCAAAGTTTGAAATCCTAAAAGCTAAAAGTTTGATGGTCAAATTAGAAGAAAATAAAGTTAAGCTAAAAGTTAGTAGCCAAAGTTTTAAATCCTAACAACTAAAAGTTTGTTCGTCTAAGTTTGGTGGTCAAATTAGAAGAAAATAAAGTTAACCTAAAAGTTAGTGGCAAAAATAAAGTTAACGTAAAAGTTAGTGGCCAATATATATATTAGGTGGTCAAATTGGAAGAAAATAAAGTTAAGCTAAAAGTTAGTGGCCAAAGTTAAATCATAAAAGCTTAAAGTTTGTTGGTCTAAGTTTGATGGTCAAATTAGAAGAAAATAAAGTTAACCTAAAAGTTAGTGGCAGAAATAAAATTAACGTAAAAATTAGTGGCCAATATATATTAAAACAAAGACACTATTGAAGTGTCTTTGTATTAATATATATAGATAATAATAATAATAATAATAATATATTATTATTATTATTATTATTATTATTATTAATAATATCTACTTCCTTCGTTTTAAACTCCCTTAATTTTCATCATCATCATGCCTGCTTAGTGGGGAAGAAATCATCCAAAAGGTCTGAAAAAAATTGAAAAGAGAGAGAGAGAGACTTGCTTGAATATGTGAAATGTTTGTTTTTTTGAAATGAGATAGAGAGAGAAATAACTGAAGAGTTTAAGGAGAAAGAGATAGAGATACACTTTTCACTTTTTGTCAGGGTAAAATAACAAAACACAATATCGAAAATAACCTTGGCATCATTTTTAGAGTCACCTACGTGGCTAAATTAGGGCCTTGTGAATAGGTTTCTTGGGTTTCTTCATCTTAACATGGTTTGCAAATTATAATTACCCTATATATATAACAAAGGTCATATTTCGTGAGAAGTGTGCAAAGGATTAAAAATTGATATTTAGGCATCATTTTTTGGATTTATTCAATATGTTTTGGATTGTTTAGGCTAAAATAACACCAAACATAACACTTAAAAACACAAAATAATTTATTTTGACCTTAAAACTTAAAACACAATGCCAAGAACATGTGTTCTACATTGTTGTCTTTTAGCCGTGTGTTTTAACTATGTTTTAAATTCCACGGCTATAAAACATTATATTGTGTATTAAATTGTTGTATTTGGTGTTTTTTCTAGCAAAAACAACCTAAAACATCATACCTAAATTCAAAACACGATGCCTACATATCAATTCTTGATCCTTCTCACAGTTATCACAAAATATAGCCTTTGTACTTGAACCTTTACATATATATATATATATATATATATATATATATATATATATATAAGGTGGAGTTAGGGTACAAAGGCTATGTTTCGTGAGAAGGATTAAAATTGATATGTAGGCATCATTTTTTTTTTGTATTTAGTCATGTTTTTTTGGATTATTTAAGCTAAAATAGCACTAAATATGACAATCAAAGCACATAAAACAATATATTTTAGGCTTAAAAATTTAAAACGCCATGCTAAGAACATATATTTTGAATTATTGTGTTTTAGTTGTGTGTTTAATTATGTTTTAAATTTCATGGCTATAACACATTGAACTGTGTTTTAAATTGGTATGTTTGATGTTTTTTTCAACAAAAATAACCTAAAATATCATACCTAAATTCAAAACATGATTCATACATGTCAATTTTTAATCCTCCTCACACTTCTCACGAAATATGACCTTTGTAACCGAACCTTTACCTATATATATATATGTGTGTGTGTGTGTGTGTATATATATATATATATATATATATGGTCAGTTATTGTACAAATGAGTTTTAACCTATAAATGGGTCTTAATGTTAGAAGTAAATAATGATTTTTTTTTGTTAAGCATGTTTTTAATTCTAAAGTCGAAAAAATGTGTAGTTACTCTAGCACAGTAATTACTAGTAATTACTGTCACTAAAGTAATTGTACTTATTTTTCCATTTAGAAACCATTCTTTAATTGATGGGAAAAAAACAAAATAATAATTTAATGTAATCATATAGATTGAGATGGAGATGCTATTGAAAATGTATAAAAAATATTATTTAATTGAAAAGAAGAGAGAAAATATGGTGCTTTTTATTGTAATTATATAGATTGAGAGGAAGATGATATTGTGAATGCCCTTGGTATGCATATGTCTTCTATAAATATATGACATTTGAAAGGAACAGATAAATACTTATTCTCATTGTTCAAAGCGTGAAAAATGAGGATACTTGTTACAAAAAAGCTTTTATATGTTTTCATGTTGTTAACTTGCTTTTTTATACCACCTTCTCATGGCAAATTTTGTCATCATGACTGGTATGTTCATGTATTAAACGGAATCCAAAATTCTGTAATCGATGTTCATGTGAAATCAAAAGATGACGATCTAGGGCATCACAGCATCACGTTTGGTCAAGAATATGAATTCAATTTTTGTGAAAGTGTATTTCGCAATACTGTTTTCGCGGGAGATTTTTCCCAGGGATCTCGGTTTGCACATTTTAATGTTTTTGATAAAGAAATATCACATATGTTTTATGATGGCATAAATGTTTATTGGCTACTGAAACAAGACGGATATTACTTATCAAAAGAAAATAAACCCATTGATGATCCATCATGGATGTTTAGAGGACATTGGTAGTAAGAATTACCTTCAAGTATAATTGTAAGATTCTAATAAAATTATATTAATCGTATGCTTGTTAATTCTCTGATAGCGTATATTTTTGCCTTTTTTTTTCTTTCTTGTGTGTCAAATTTATTATTATTATTATTATTATTATTATTATTATTATTATTATAATTATTATTATTATTATTATTATTATTATTATTATTATTATTATTATTATTTAGGAATCCTCCTAACAACCCTGAAACTCCTACTACCCCAAAACTACTTTCAATACATCTAAAATCAAACAAAACATTAAAAGCAATAACCTACGAATCCCTTAGATTTCATTCCATTATCTTGTTGTTAGCCTCGAACCTTTGGAGTGACACAACTTGGTCATTTAAACTAACAAATATTCACATAGGGGTTGAGGGCCCAACGGGAGAAGCAAAGCATCTTAAAGCACCTAATTTAAAGAGGTCATGAGTTAAAACTCTACGAGGATAAAATTTGTTATTAAAAAAAAAAAAACTCACAAATATTCAAGTCAAAACGGATTTCTTTGGAAACCTAATCTTTCTTTCTTCTAATTATGTTAATTGTGTTATTTAGTAAAATCAAGATTTAGATTTCTACCTTAAATTAAGCATACAAATTGTCAATACATACTTTGTAATTTCAAATCGTAATATAGAAATATAACCAAATTAATAAAAAATTTACGTAATTTAAAATATATAATTGTTTTATTAACTTATTAGTATAATATAAAAGAAGTCCTTATTTTCATATAAATGCTAAATGCCAATATAATTGATTTGTATTAAGTTCTTTTAAAACCATTAAATGATTTTTTTTTGTTGTTATATAATTTTTGTACTAATTAATGTGTAATTTGAATAAGTATTTGTGTTGAACTAGATCTTGCTGCGCAAGTTGTTGCACGTGGCTGTGAGCTTTCGATCGTTATTGGTTTTGTTCGTTATAATTTGGGCATGATATGAACGTTTGTTATAACATTAGATACATGTTTTACATTGATAGAAAACCATAAGATAAAACATATTGATATCAGTAACAATGTTGTTTGGTTGAGTCCGTCATGGTATTGGTGCGGTACTTGCAATCAATATAGCTTCATGTAAATGCATATTTTGTATGTTCCTAGCTAGATGATATGCTAGTCAAGTCATTTGTGGTGTAAATCGTTTCGTAATAGATCAGAGGTATAATAATAATTTGGTAAGGAGAATGAGTCTAGGGAATGGACTCATTCGCCTCGAATACCAAACAAATGAGGCCCACTCGTATGGACACTGTAGGGGGATGAGAACAACATATAAATATTCTTGTGTCGTGTACGACATCGAGAGAAAACGGTCCTACACTTCCAATAATAAAAAATGCTCTGTTGTTTTGGTTTTTGATGAAATTTTATAATGAAACGTCAAGAAAACTAAAAAATGAATGAATACCAGTCCCCTTATCGACTAATAAAAATTAAAAGAATATAAAATAAGAAATTTAACATTTCTAGTTTTAACAATTTAAATTTATTTGGGAGCTGGACCTAGAAGACTTTTGTTCATGTGTGTTTATGGGTTACTAGTTACTCAAGACATGGATTGTTGTGTGCTTGTTGGCGAACTTGATGTTTATTGCAAAACCTTCAAGTTGGAAATTGTTGTTGTGAAGTCATTAGGCTAGTTTATTGCTATTGGTTTTGTTCAAGTTGCATGTTAAGAAAGCCTATTTGGGTTTATTGTTCAGCAAACCTAAAACCTTAGTATGTTCTCTATATATATCGAGTGAACCACGTAAACTTCTCATGTCCGTGTGCTATATATTTTGATGGTGAAGCTCTAGCGAATTTTGATGGAATCCGCTTGCCATAGCAGCAGGACACCCATAAACCATTTGAGTTTTGCATTTCCGCCATAACCTGCAAATACATTGACAACTCGTGTATTTTGCAAAAAAAAAAAAAAAAAAACTTTATACACACAAGATTTCATTGTAAACCTATGTTCCTTCACATACTCAAACATTCAAATATATTTAAATTAATTTAGTTAAATTTAATTTAATTTAACTTAACTTAATGTAATGTAAATTTAATTCAAATAGTACTAAAGTAAACCCTTTTTGTCTTTAATTATCTTCTATCTAACTCCTTGACCCATACATCCCGATCATTATCCACCAAGTTAAACCACACTTAAGTCTACAACAAAAACTGAGGGAAATCTTCTAAGCCTACGACTTGCCTGAGAATTAATCTGACCAACCCCGTTCGCGACATGGCCATCTCCGCGCTAAGCAACTTCTTCCAGTTTCTGATTAGCTTGTATAGCAAAGCATTCCCACTCGTCTACTACATTGTTTCTGTGGCCGTAACCAACTTTTTCCATCTTATTGGCTTGTTAATCAAAGCATTCCCACTAGAACATATGACCAACTACTTTGGCCAACTCTTCTCTATAGCGGTCTCAACCATAACCAACTTCTTCCAGTATCTGATTGACTTGTTAACCAAAGCATCCACACTAGAGAATCTAACAAACTTCGTCAGCTTCATCTTCTATGTAGTCTCAACCGTGAGCAACTTGTTCCAGTATCTGATTGACTTGTTAATCAAAGCGTTCCCACTAGAGAATATGACCAACTACTTTGGCCAACTCTTCTCTATATCGGTCTCAACCATAACCAACTTCTTCCAGTATCTTATTGACTTGTTAACCAAAGCATCCACACTAGAGAATCTAACAAACTTCGTCAGCTTCGTCTTCTATGTGGCCTCCACTTTAAGCAACTTGTTCCAGTATCTGATTGACTTGTTAATCAAAGCGCTCCCACTAGAGCATATGACCAACTACTTTGGCCAACTCTTCTCTATAGCGGTCTCAACCATAACCAACTTCTTCCAATATCTTATTGGCTTGTTAATCAAAGCGTTCCCACTAGAGCACATGACCAACTACTTTGGCCAACTCTTCTCTATAGCGGTCTCAACCATAAGCAACTTCTTCCAGTATCTTATTGACTTGTTAACCAAAGCATTCGCACTAGAGAATTTGACAAACTTTGTTAGTGTGGTCGTCTCCATTGTAAGCAACATGTTCCTTTATCTTATTGGCTTGTTTAACCAATTTATGATACCGCCAGAAACATGGGACGATCAAGATGATGAATTCAGCCCGCGGTTGATTGATCATGCCACACCCTATCTCCTACCTGCGGTCCTCTTCGTCACGTTTATATATTTAACGAAGCTCGGGATCAAGATGATGAAAGCGCCCGGTAGACCTTCTACAAGGATATCAAGGGCTAGGTTTGAACAAAACCCTGCACATTATTTCCGCACCCTTCGTGCTGCCAAATAATTTTTGTCTAATGTTGTTTCGTGTGTTATGCATATGTGACTTTAGTCACTGTTTTAATATAAACAAAGTGTCGGTATGAATTATTGTTTTTATTATTATTTTTGAATAAATAGTTAATACAGTTGTCTCATTTCTTCTTTATAATTTAACATTCTTTTATTTATTTTTCATTTGTAATCCATGTAACGCCGGCTCAACGTTTTTGGAGACCCAAAGCAAACTTAAACGTTGAGGCCCTTTCTAAAAAGACAAAATAAACTAAACACTGTATTATTGACGAAGTTAAAAAAAATAAAAAATTTATATCTCATGTGTGTATAAATATGGGGGTGTTTGGGATTGATTATTTAAAACAGATTATGCGTTTTGGAAAAGCAGGGGTGGAGCTGCTTATAGATTATTGCGTTTTGTTAGCCTAAAAAACTGATTATCTGTGTTTTCAAAACGCAATCCAAACACTAAAAACTGATTATCTGCGTTTTCAAAACGCAATAATCTAAAAATTAGATTCAAAACGCAATCCCAAACACCCTCTATGTCGAGATTAAATTTATTTTTGTTGGTTAATTTGATGCATAAACTCTATTCTATTTTATACCAAATTTATCTATCCTTGCCTAGGTTTAAACATGTAACCTCCCTTTAAAGAGACATAAGCCTCTCTATTAAGAGGGCTAGCCTCACGTTCGCCTGAAAAATTAAAAAAATTAAATAGTTCGTTTAAATCATTTCTGATAAATATGAATGACGATTTAAGTTGAGATACGATTTAATAATATAATATAAAAATCTTAATTATTATATGTATGTTGGAAGCTTTACGAAAAAAACAATACTCCAACTTTGGCTTTCGGTTTTGCTTTTGCTTTGTGGCATGTTTGAAGTCTTTATCGAAATTCATTAATTTAATCATTTTCAAAGCAACTTCCGTACCAATAATTGAGTTTAATTATGTCGATAGACCTTATGTTATATCTATATTACAGTTTTGGTTCATAAGTTTCATTTGTTACATCTTTAGCCCAATTGTTTATTCAAAGGTAATAGGGATGGTACTGAATCAGCACACAAACGTAAACGAATGGTCAATGAAGCGAGTGAGCGTCAAATTTTCGAGTTAGAATTTAAAAAAATTACTAAAATGCCCTTAGTATATCATCATCATCATACTCAGTTAATCCCACCTATAGCAAAGCTAAGGTAGGGTCTGAGAAGGGTAAGATGTAGACAGCCTTACCTCTACCCTAAGAATAGAGAGTCTGCTTCCAGTGAGACCCCCGACTCGATGTGGTTTGGTATCAAGCCTTGGACATAAGGCACAGAACACTTAGCAATCGGGGCAAACCCGATCGGTGCATGTACCTCTTTGTCTTTTGGCTATCCACGCCACCACATGATGCATGATTAACCATCCGTCGTTTTTAACGTTATTTTCACGAAATTAGTAAAATAACGCTAAAACTAGTACAACTTTACTTTTGCCCGCCAAAATGCCCTTAATATATAAATAATTATATTAAAATAAATTGCTGACATTGATTAAATATAACCTATCTACAAAAAAAAAAAAAAAGTAACTCCGGTTTTGCTTTGAAAACCGGAGTCTCACCTTCAAGATTTTGATGTCTTTGTCAGTATAATCGTTATTGGTCTCATCTTCATCTTCTTACTCATCGCAACAAACCCAACCCAAATCCCTTTCCCCGTCATTGCTATAGAATAAGCAACGATCTTGTTTTCCAGAAACCTAATCATCGAAAGACTAGCAAACTGAACCCGACCTAAAATGTGACTCTACACACTGAGGGAAGCCGTTTTGGGTGGAGCCTAGGAATAATATCAAGCCTTGACAAATAGTGCATCTATGTCCGTGGCTACTAAGATGAATTCCTTAAAAAATCAAATCGAACTGAGCTTAAATGTGCTCGGGCATAAATTAGAGATCGTTTTGTATAGGAACCTGAGTGTCATAAATAATCCTTTATATAAAATATAATAAATTCTCTATATATTAATCTAAAAACAGTTGAACAGTAAATCCTTTTTATTGGCTAATGTATTTTTATAGCAACATTTGTGAGTAATTTATTGGCCCACGTATTTTGTAGCCACATATGTGAGTATAACTATAATTGCTAATTGGTAGTTTTTAGGATTTCAAACATTTACCATCAGTCTAACACTTGTAGCCCAGTTGGTTGAGGACCTAAAATTTCCTATGGGAGGCTTGGGTTTAATTCCCACTAGCTACATTTGAAAGATATTGGTGAAGGGGAAATGAGGGATGACTCAGACCATTGGCTTGGGTTCGAGTCCTGATCCCAACCGGTTTTACCGATTATTTCACTGTCGTGCCTTCGGGCGGGTGAGTGGTCGGGTTTTCCCAGGAATAGGTGGCAATTGGTGGCCTGGGTACTCTCGAGTACCTGGTTCGCCAAAAGGGTGCCCGAGAGTGCTCGAAAATTGATTCGTTGGCCGTTCAAAAAAAAAAACAAAAACATTTACCATCAAACTTTTAGCTTTTATGATTTCAAACTTTAACCACTCAACTTTGGCCATTAACATTCTTACTAACTTTTGTATTTTCTTTTCTTCCAATTTGATCACCAAACTTTGACCACCAAACTTTTAGCTTTTAGGATTTCAAACTTTGACCACCAAACTTTTAGCTTTTAGCCGCGAGTATTTTTTTGAAGCTCACGCGACAATAACAGTCACTTAATATTATCTTTTATTTCCACGAAACCGTCCACAATTACGTGAAAGAATGCAGGAAAATCGTTGCCCATAATGCGACTAAACACTTCTGCACAACAAACATGCCCCGCCGCTTTGCGGGGGTTAACAAAAACCCTAGTTGAAAATGAAAGAATGAATATGTATAACATGATTGATGTTATTTTCTAGATGATTATAAAAAAACTATTAAAGTGCAATAGCAATAGCAATATAAAAAGGAGCCGAGTTTGATGATTCTTGACGACCAAAGTTTGAGTTTAAATTTTTAAATACAAAACACGAAACGACCGTAAGCTAAAACACGAGATCGACTTTAATCAACCGAAGAGCCGGTCCTGAGGATTCAAGTGACGTTATAAAAATAAACATAGCAAATATATAGTATTAAAATAACATGCCATAATAGCTAAGCAATGATTCGTGAAACTCTCCTATAACTTTTTAAATGACAATACACTATATATTTTTTTTATTGTTATATTATTATTTAAATTAGATTAGATAATTAGATAATTGAATATTTGGATTATGAACCTGGATCAAATTTGGCCCAATACAAGTTATAAGGTTTTAGATATAGTACTATAGTAGTATCATAAATGATTAATACGTTTTATAGTTCTAAATTTTTAGAGATGACTCAACACGTTTTTTGTATTCATATTTTTAAACAAACACACATATATGTGTATAAATATGTATAGTATTACAAAAATGGCCCTCCGAAATTATATGCCTCGACTGAAGGTGCGGCTCGCCCACCCCAAGACCGGCACTGATTAACGTACCGGTGTAGACTCCTAACTATATATGATTTTATGCTTTTTTGTATCTCCTAACAACTTGATTGATGTAAATATATGACGGTAACAAATATATTCTCGCTTTTAGTCTAAATTACAGCCCAAATATAAAATATTGTGACACATATACGTTTTTTATATATTGTTTGCATGTACAATTATTCATTTTTTCGTATGCCATGTTTTAAAATTTTGATATACAATTATACATTTTTTATTAGATTATTTGTTCATGCCAAATATTGTTTATAATATCAAATTCGCTAGCTTACGTAGGTAGTTGTTGTGCATAAGCCTAAAGTCCAAAACAAGATATTGACATAACGTCCTTCAAATGAATCAAATATTATCAGCATATGACTGACTTGCAACCATTTACACACTATAACCATTTCTATCTGCAGCAGCTTAAACAGAGTTAATTCAAGCTATGGCTCTACTTCTGGTTCTCCTAATCGTCATATCGAGTCTTGTTCTCCTTCGATTTCTCCTTAACTTTGTTCGTAAAGCATGGTGGACTCCGACGAACATTCAGAACATGATGAAATCGCAGGGAATCGAAGGTCTACCTTATAGTTTTCCTCATGGAAACACCCAAGTTATTGCTGCCATGAGAAACCAGTCCATGAACCACCCGATGGACATGTCACATGACATCTTTCCGCGAATCCAGCCACACGTCCACTCTTGGATCAAAACCTACGGTAAGATGTTCGCTATGCATACACTTTTTTTTCGTAACCACAATGCATACACATAATATGTTACTAGAAAATTCAGACACTGCCAATACCCTGTTAACCAACGGGGTCAGGTAGAAAGCATCATGCGCCAGCAAGTGGCCTCCAAGAAGTTATGATAAAAAACCATGAAAGAAAAATCAAACGCTTACCATTGTGCCACCCCTTGAAGGATCGCACAGTGTTAATTTTAAACACTTATGTAGGCGTTTTCGTGTTTTTAGGGCTGAATTTCATAAACTGGCATGGGTCGGAAGCACAACTTTTCGTTACAGATCCTGAGCTTGTAAAAGAAGTTTTAAACAATCGAGAAGGAGCTTACCCGAAGATGGATATGGTAGGGTATGCAAAGAAGCTTTTAGGCGAATCGCTTATAACAAACGAAGGCGAAAAATGGGCAAAGGTTCGAAAACTAGCTAACCATACTTTCCATGCAGAAAGCTTGAAGGTGGGAATCATCTATTTCATTTCAAAAGTTACTTGATTTTATGTATTTGGATCAGAAACCTTAATATCTTGAAACCATTGTCACAGAAAATGATTCCAGAGATGAGCAGAAGCATCGAGACGATGCTGGAGAAGTGGAAGGACTTTGAAGGCCAGGAAATCGACGTGCATAAGGAATTCGGGTTGGTTACAACTGAGGTGATATCAAGAACGGCGTTTGGTAGCAGTTACGTCGAAGGGAAGCATATATTTGAGATGGTGGCGAAACTAACATCAATTACTGTTAGAAATCTGTACAGGTTACGGTTTCCAGGCATCAGGTTAGATTCAAACCCGGCCCATAGTTTCATTCGCGTAAAAACATCAAACCCTAACCTTCACGCACCTAATATTATGAGCCGAGAACATGACCCGTTTAACCCATTCATATAAATGCAACAAATGGGTTAGTGGGTCAACTGTTTAAGTATTCAGGTTGGCGGGTTGACTTGTTTAACTAATTAAACGTGATAAACAGGTCAACCCGAACACGACCCCTTTTATATGCAGGTTAAATATGTAAAACCCAAAACCTGATTATTGTTTGTATTTTTAGTTTGATATTGAAGACAAACGATGAAACTGAAGCAGAGAAGCTTGAAAAGGCGATAAAAACATCGATTCTAGACATTGTGAAGAAACGAAAGGAGAATTCCGATGAAGGCATGGATGGGTACGGAAGTGATTACCTCGGACAGCTTGTGAAAATGGCTAATGACTCTAATGAAAGCAAGAGGATCACAATAGAACAAATGATCGATGAGATCAAAACCATATATGGGGCGGGACATCTCACGACCACAAGCTTACTTTCGTGGACGGTTTTCCTACTAGCGATTAATCAAGAATGGCAAGACAAGTTAAGGGAAGAAGTGATCGCGTTATTTGGTCAGAAAACCCCAACTTCAGATGGCATTGCAAGACTTAAAACAGTAAGAAAGTGTGTGTGTGTTAATTGAATATATAAATAATCAAGTTAATATGAACCTGTTATGTTCTTGAATGCAGATGAACATGGTGATACATGAGTCACTCAGGCTATATCCACCTGTGCTTACAGTGACAAGAAAAGCAGATAGGGAAATAAAACTGGGAAACCTTAATCTTCCAGCTGGATTGAACATTTTCGTCTCAATTCTCGCACTTCATCACAATTCCGCTATTTGGGGCAAGGACGCTCATTGTTTCAGACCCGAAAGATTTGAAAACGGGGTCTCTAAAGCAACTAAGAACAATGCCGCAGCGTTTCTTCCTTTTGGGACAGGACCCAGGACTTGTGTTGGATTAAATTTCACCACAAATGAAGCAAAAATTGCACTTTCAATGATTTTGCAGCGTTACAGGTTCACGCTTTCACGTAATCATGTTCATAACCCGGCTGATGTGTTCATCCTGACTCCTAAGAATGGTGTTCAAGTGATCCTTCATCCTTTTTGAAAGATGATTAATTGTTCTTGTGTGTTAAAATCGCTATGTTGTAAATGTAATTGCGTTAAATTGTTGGTATTGAATAATTAATAAGAACTTGTATGTATATAATGTATAAATGCTCAAAGGCCTAACAGGTCTAAGCTTACCAGCTAAATTGAAAAGGCTTAAAGGCCGTTGAAGCTTAACAAGAAGTTTAAGACGCTAAAACTCAATAGGTCCAAGCTCAGAATCATGCAATAGATATGCATATTAATAATAATACTTGTTCTCACACTAGATATCGACTAAGTTGAGTGTCGGAGAGTGTTCCTAGGGCTCGAGCCTCGATCATCTTCTAATGAGTTTTTTGTGTGTTACATCTCGGATCTAAGCTCAGAAATGGCTGAGCAACACCAGGTGCAACTCAACCCAGATCTCAATGTTGCTATCACTATAATTTGATAAATCATCAAAATCAATCATTGGGTCTAAACAAATACTAAATGGTCCCTTTTAAGTTATAACTTATATAACTATCAAACATCACCATCAAGCTGAAGTCGACGTTCATAGTCTTTGCGTGAACAGAAGAGTCACTCGTGAAGTTCTATCGCTCATGGGGGCAACTATAAGCAAACTGCAACACTTAGGAGGCATAGCACAAGCACAAGCACACTCAAGGGGTGTCATGCAGCAATCAATTAAGTAATTAACTAGAAAATTTGGTATTTTTAAATATATCAAATTAATCATTGTTGTTTGAACAATCGGAACCTGACAAAAGCTTGACAATGTCCATGAATAATTAAAGGGTGTTTCCAAGCAATGAGTGTGACCATGGATGGACCACCCACTTAACATATCATATTCTTATGGGATGCCTCCAAACTATGATCGTACATGTTTTATTAATAATATGCAATCATAATCACAATTTACTTGAATATTTTAGATCTTGGTGGACCAAACGGGTTTTTTCTAAGGAAGATATGTGGTCACTACACATAAGCAATGACCCAGTGTCTGCTTCGGGTGGTCCTAAGCAAAAATGTCCAAAGCTGCTAGCGGGTGAGCACTTTTCGATCTAAACCGGGTCACTGACCATCAACGAACGTTAAACAGGCCTACTAGTCAGTCATCAGTCTACTAATATTACAATTATTGGTCTCAGTCTCAGACTAGAACCAGATGTCGTCTGGAAAACCAATTGCCTCTGATTCTATTTCCTGGGCTTCTTAGTTTCAGTTTGGTCTCATACCATTACCAGTCGGTTTGCAGGCCAAGATCATCCCTACACACAGCTTAAGATTGTATGTCCAAAGCTCGTATATCGGGATGCCTCAGAATTATGATTATTTCGGGTTTTCTAAATGTAAATTGTTAACTATTTAAATTAGATAATTTGATGATTGTTAAAATTTAAAACAATCCAAACACACTCTCTTTCAACCCGCTTCGTTATCTTATAGTTGAAAATCAGATTCTGGTTATTCCATATCACATAACTACATTAAAACGCAATGTCAAACAAGCAGTAAGAGACTAAAATAACACAAAAAAACACTTTTACACAACTTTTATTGTTATCACTTAACAATGTTGAGGGAGATTACGTATCTGACTCTGCAACCTTTTAGCCTCCACAGCAGGATCCACATGCAGGAAGAGAGTCTGCACAACGGCATAACAGGGGTCTCATCAAGATAGCTAGATATTATACATAAATCAAATTAACAAAAACTCTTGAATAACATACTGTGGTCAATGCCTCTAACATTGTCTAATCCACGAGGTGGCCCACGTGGGCCACTACCATATGGACCACCACCAGGGCCGCCACCACCCATTTCTTGCTGGAACCAGATGACTTCTTGTAGCCATCAGATTTCTCCATCTACAAATGCGGTGCATAAATAGCGAAATGTTTAATGGGCATTGTTGCATAAATGGTGTATTAGCTATGGAGACGGATTTTGGATATTAATATTACCGAAAACATAGTAGCGAAGAACACAGAAATGAAACTTATAATTGCCCAAAAGAAATCAATGATTGTTCTAAGACGCCATATGGATCGATTTGATTTCACAACACCTGGGGATCAACACAAAGTAACTTTAGTTTTAACACGTACACAAAATCACATATGATACACCTACATAGCGTGTAATGCATATGCATGATACACGCACGTGGATATACAAGATAGATGGAAAAAGAATGCCTGAACAAACTATAGCATCATAAGTTCATAACATGTTTCTTTTGTTTGTTATATGTAAAATGTTTAATATGAGAGGCAAAATGTCACTGTAAAGTGTAAATAAGTTACCTAATGCAAGCATTTTAATGACTAACTGACCAACGCTTGTATATAATTTAGAGGTCGATTTAGCTACTACTACTAGCATGTTAAAAAAATTAATTTGGACCAATGACCGTCTTGCACAGATAACGAACTGCAACTTTTACCAGTGACTTGAATATTCTCTCCCAGATCCTTGCAGCCATGGTAACACCTTATTGTACTAAGTAAAGGTGGCAAGAAGGATGGGCCGGTGGGTGGTTGGGTAACCGTATAATAATTAAAATAACAAAAGTCTTGACTCTTGAATAAAACAATCTAGAAGTTTGTAAGTACACTAAAAATAGACATTGGGCGCCTTTTCAAACTGTTTGAATTAAAGCTAAACTCTTTGATCCGACTTGTTTGACATAAAACATAACTCAGATCAACCCAAATATAAGTAAATGCATAGATATTATTACCACTTGTATTGTAGGGCTAAGACAGGATCAAGAGAGTGCAAGATCCAGATAATGCCTACAATAGTTTAATTACAGCCTAAGGCACCTTAGATAACATAACAAAACATCGGATGTTCTTATTTCTAGCAGAGTGTTGAGTTTTATCGCCGCTGGACAAGTAATCCAATATTAACCGGCATCTAAACAACAAGTTTTTGAGAAATTAGGGTTGGTGAATAAAATTTTGTATATAGTTTGTCAAATGACACATATTTAATTCTCCTCACTTCTGTTAATCAGCATCTAAACAGAATTGAGGAGAATTAAATATGTGTCATCATTTGACAAACAATAAACAAAATATTATTCACAAACCCTAATTTCTCAAAAACTTTGGTAACTTTCATAAACTCAGGCAATTCACCTAATAATAAATAAGCTAAACACAATTTAGAAAAGATCTAACATGGTTAATTTACCGATCAATGAAATCTAGATTGTAGATTCCATATATATATATATATATATATATATCAATAATCAACGATGGGGGTAAATTCAGCAACGAAAAACAGGTAATTAAAAGTTCAACGATTCATATAGTTATAGGATCGAAAGGAAAACATAAATTAACGATGAAATTAAACAAATTTAGGGTTATAAAACGCACCTCTTTCGACGTACGCCATTAAGATTATTATGAGAGCTTCTTCGTGTTCTTGGGTCTTCTAACGAACATATGGTTGGGACTTTGTGGGTAGAGAAGATTTTAGAATAATTGAGAAACTTAATTATTACGTGGCAAATTCTGATTTGTTAAATATTGTTGAAATGCTTTGGTAGATAATACTTTTCGGTTTCTTTTACAATAAATATTAAAATATATCTATTTATGTTTTCTCTTGTACAATTAGGCTGTGGGGTGTGGTACCGACCACCTACGAAGCCACGTCGCCACCTTATCACCGAAGGGGAAAAGAGATAAAGAGAGAAATGGAAGAGAAGAGCTCGGGAAGGGGGGGGGGGTGTTCCCTGACGGTGGAGGTGCCACGTCTGCTCCCCATCTCCCACACCCCTCTGCCTTATGCTCATTTATCGAAACCATTTGCATAAACACCCTACTTAATACTACATAAACACCACGCTTAATGTTACATAGTATATCCTATGACAAAAGATCAAATACAGATAAAGTTATCCTACAAAATGTGCGAAGTAAAGAAAAAACTCAAACACACTGTGGGAAAGTGGTAAATGCAGAGATTGACCATGAAGCTATGCAGATATGCCCATTGATGATCAATTAAGCTTGCGAATCATATTTGACAACTGCTTGATGATTAATTAAGGTTGTGAATCAGATTTGAAGGTTCTCAAATTGATCAGTTGACGCTCCTTCAAAATCGCAAATCTAAGGTTTTGAATGATGAATTGAAGTTTCCAAATCATATTCGATTGTTCACTTGAGCCTTGCAAATTGGTTATGGCAATCAATTTGTAGTTATAGAGTGATTTATGAACCAATGTGATTTTGAAGTAGACTACTTGATGGAGTAGATAAGATAATTACTTTAGTAGAGTAATTATATAATTGCTCTAGTAGAGTAATTATCCTATCTTTTTCATCGTCGTCTATGTAATTACCCTAAGGTAACTATTTTAACATTATGCCACCACCCATTTTCTTTAATTTCTTCAATTCATACGCTTCTTACGGTAAAGTTATCTATACTTAATACTACATATTATATCTTATACAATTGTGACCTTTTATTTTCTGTTAATTTCTTTCACTAAAACTTACTTTTTATAATTTTTATCCCAATTTTATGAATAAAAAATTCATCTAGGATATCATACAAAAGAACATTACACAACTATGTAGATGAGCAAATATAAACACTGATTTCAACCATAAAACAAGCAACAATTATTATAAACATAAACATTTTTTTATGTTCTTGATTTTAGAGAGCATCAAGAATGATTTGAACTCCATGTTGGGGTCTCACCATGAAAACTTGAACAGGAGAATGCACATAATTTGGTGAGAGTTTAAACTTAAATCTTTGTAGAATCATGGCAAGTGCAGTCTTAGCTTCCACGAGTGCGAAATTTAAACCCACGCACGTCCGCGGTCCAAACCCAAATGGCAAGAATGCTGCTGGTGTGTTGTTTGTGGCTTTAGCTATGCCCCCTTCAAACCTATCTGGCTTGAACAGATGGACATCAACTCCCCATATATCAGGGTCATGATGAACTGCTAAAGGACAGATGTATAACTCCATGTTTGGAGGGAGGGTCATATTTCCTAACCGAACTTTCGTCTTGACTTTCCTCTTTAGCGCAGGAACCGGCGGGTATAATCTTAAAGCTTCATTAACGATCATGTTTATCTAAAAGAACATCAAAAGCAAAGAAGATGAACGCATAATTAGTTTTTGTGTAACAGTTTTAAGCAGATAATCATAAAAATGATGTTTTCATGACCAGACCAATCGTCGAACCAGCCGCCTTATCATAGCACTGGTTGGACCAGTTATAAAAACTAGATGACTCCATATATAATTTAAAAATCAAACATATAAATTTCAAATGAAATGGAAATAAAAATAACAAAACTTTATTTTTGTGTGGATTTACAATATTAATTCAGCTGAAGTCCTAAATAAATAAAAATAGAATTTAAACTTTTAAGTAGTTAATAGATCAATAATGATATTTTTAAAGGAAAAAGAACTTGAAATCTGGTCTGACTGGTTCAAATACACACAACCGGACCAGACTAATTATGTGCCCGGATCCAATCTGGCTGGCTCTTCCAGTCCGGTTTTGAGAACACTGATAAGATCCGCATAAACGATTGTCTGTAATGCTTGTTAGATATATAATGGCAGAGAAATAAATCAGCTAACTACTTTGTTTGCTACATATCCGTCTTATATATCTATATCGCAGTTAAAACAATATCTACTAGGCGGTTTAGTTCTTTGAACAAGCCTCTTGATTAATAAAGAGTTATTGTTGTTACCGTATTGAATCTTGTGATTGAATCTTGATTAGGGTTTGTATTCCCCAAGACCTCCAACACTTCTTTTCGAGCTTTTTCTTGCCATTCAGGGTAAGTTGCTAAAAGAAAAACAGTCCATCCAAGTAAAGATGCAGTAGTTTCATGTCCTGCAAAATAAAAGGTTTTGCACTCGTCAATCACATCGTCCATAGAGATTCTTTTCAGGTTATCTTCATCACGAGAAGCGACCAGCAATTCTCCGAGATAATCGTTTATGCCCGTGTCGATGCGCCCTTCTTCATCTCTTTTTCTTATGATCTCAAGAATGCAATCTTTGATGCCTTGTTCGAGTTTCTCAGACTCTTTGTCATCATCACTCTTAATCAACTCACTACACCAGCAAATGCATTAGATTAGCTGAATGATCACTGTAATTAATGAGATTAATTTGTTTAAGAGATTAACTGATGAACCTGATGCCCGGAAGCCGAATCTTATGTGAGTTTCTTGAAACATTAAGTGTTAGCTTCATCAGTATGTCGAAAATTTTCTTCCCTTCTAAATAACTACTCCCAAACGCAGTTTTGGAAATGACATCTGATGTTAATACTCTAAATTCTTGAAATACTTCGAGTTCTTTCCCATCATGTTCTTTCCATCTTTGTAGCATTGTTTCGATGCTGGTAATCATTGCCGGGCTCATGCTCTAGAGATGCAAAACTAGTATCAAAATCTAATGTTTTTGTTCATGTTCGTGTTTGTGAGATTGACTAAGTTTGAGTTTAAATGATATGTCTAGAAAGAGTATCTTGATCACCTTTCATTACAGGTGTCAAAACATAGAGTTAATTAGATAAGTTGGGTAACGGGTCAAAATATAGTAACTTTTTTTTACAGTAAATAAAAAGGGATCAAGTTAACTCAGTTTGACCTCTGTTTTATTTTCAAATCATTCTTTAACTGTTTAATTGTGAATTTGTGAAACTTCTCGGTTGGTATTTTTTTTTCATTAAAAATAAAAGGATAAATTAGATAAGGACGGTAGGTAGGCACGCAACATGGATTGAAAGAACCCTCTGAAGACTCGTGCACTCGACGCCCAAAGATGGACAAATGTCGTCTTCTGAGACGTTCTTCAGTCCAACTTTTTTTTTTTTTTTTTTTTTTGGAATTGAGAAATTTAATGTTCATTTTGTGAATGTTGATCAGTCAAATAGTATTTTGGTAATTTTCCTTTTGAAGAAAATTAAAAATGGTCATGAACACTTACTTTTAAGCTTTCGCCATGGAAGACACCATTGGCGAGCTTTCGAAGCTTCGTCCACTTATGACCTTTAGTCGACGAAAGCCCATCTCCTAACAGCTTCTTTGCATGGCCTTCAAGATCGATCTTTGGATAAACACCATCTTTGTTGTTCATAATTTCTTTAATCAACTCAATTTCTGTAACCACCAATTGAGCTTGAGGACCATACCAATTCAAGTAGTTCCGTCCTGAATTCAAGAAATTCAAAAAAAAAAAAAAAAAAAATAACAATAATAATAATAAAAAAAAATAAAAAAAATCAATATCCTCATAAACATGAGCATGAACTCCATACATATCAATTTCATACCAAATAAGTTGACCCATGTATGAACATGAGGCATGATCCTCGGGAAGATCTCATGCGACAAACGATCCATTGGTTGACCCATAGATTGTTTTCGCATGTCGGAAATCTCTTTAGTGTTTCCATGGAGGAATGTGTAAGAAGGTCCTTTGATTCCTTGCAATCGCATGGCACGTTGTATAAGGATCAGCATCAAACACACTTTGTAAAGAAATTTAAGGAGCATCAGTACAAGGTACAGAAACATAAAACTAACTAGGATTGTTAGATACTTGTTCACAAAATCCATTTTCCCCTTAGATGAATTGATTAAGTGTTGTTTGGAGCAATTTGATATATATAGGAGCAAATAATACCAAATGATTGAAATGTTAGATGTAATAAACACATCAAGAATTATATAAACACACACACATATATATATTTACAATCATCAAAACTTATTTGTGAATTGTGTACATCTTCTTGGTTTTTGGCGAGTGAATCTTTAAATTTTATAAGAATTAATGAATAGGAAATGGTAATCACTGTACTCTTCTTGATAAGGGACAGCCTTGTTGTCATGTTTTGAGATTTAAAAATCATTAATCACAATCTGCATAAGTTATTGAAAGAGACTTATATTAAATTAACATGTGGATTTTCAAAATATATGACTAAAGGGAATATTATATAATATCAACTACTATCTATAAAAATATACTGGAACAACATACATGTACATAACTAGTTTATAGTATGGTAACAGATAGGGAAGATCTTACCAAAAAAAAAAAATTAGGAAGCATATGAAAAAATTGTAGTCCAAATTAGGAGCGAGCGTATTACAAGTGACCCGAACAAACCTGAAACCAGACTGAAGTGTAGTTGCTTTGGTGGTCTTCTGTTCCAGTTTTAATCTGGATCCAGTCTCGGTCTTGTCCTCAGTCTTTGCCCAAGGAAACCGGCATTATAGAGCCTGAACCGAATTGTAGGAGCAGTCTGCTTATTTACCTCAGTTTCATTGGTACTTAGTAGAAGCCACAACTTCTGTAGTCTTATGCATATCAATCTTTGATGGTTCTTTTGATATTGGAACATCAACTTCCTCTTATTCAACAAGCTGGCATGAAAAAAGAAATAAAAAAAAAATCGATCATAAACGTCTTACTAGTTACTACAGACTATACACCAATGGACCACATGAAAGTGTTTTTTTTTTTTTTTTTTTCGTTATAATTTTCATTCCATGACTGAAAAAATTACATCAAGATAGCGGGCAGGCAGGCAACAAGCTGCGCCGCCACCCTTTTCTGAATGGCAAAACCTAATCTACTAAAAACATAATCTTGCCCACCGGTTAGGGAGTAAAAATATTCAAAAAATTCCTAAAAAACACAGTCACTAAGAGAATCCATCCCTCTACATTCATATATATTATAAATGGTGGTTATTAAACATTGTGAATAAAAATCTGAGTTTTGGTCAGTTGAGGATATTGTAGAAGCATGTCATATATGCAGTATTAACTGGAAGAACAATTATTTTTGCTGGTAATATGTACAGGACATGATAATAAAGTACAAATCATTTTATCAATCAGGGCAACAAATGTTGAAAATTCTGATTTAAAGATGAAAATTTTTCACACAGGCATTTCATCGAACACTTGGAATACATAAATTAAATACAATGTAAAAACAGTTGATTCAGTTCAGCCAAATATTAATCACAAGTCTAAACAAGAATCATCTTATACTCAACTCAAGCATTGATGGTTAATTGTAAACTTTGAATGGAAAATAGAAAAGAATTTAGTACCTGCAAGCATGGTGAACATTTGGTAGAAAGAAACATGAACAGGTTTTAAAGACAGCCATGGTTTTGATATTAAATTTATTATTATTATTATTTTTTAACTTTAATAAACCATATTAAAATTAACATAAACATTTAAATTAATTTTTAACAGAAAGAAACTTGGACTGTATAAGAACCGGGTTCGAACTGATAACTCTCGGTTTGGGCCTTCGATGAATACCCGAACCGGGTTCGAATTAATCAGATTTGGTCCGGGTCAGGTATGAACGGGTTCGGTTCAGTCTCGGTTGTATGCTCGGCCTGGTCCAAGTTGTTCCCTTTATATTTTTATTTCTTTTATATGATGACAACCATTACTTATTAGTTATACGAATCAACTAACTACATATATATTCACAGATGTGATCGGTTTGGTAATATATATATATATATATTGTAATTTGATTGCTGTTGCTAGGAACATTTATTACAAATGTTGCTAAACCGGTTAGATGTAGCCTATGATTTTTTGACACCAGGTAAATTTGTAGTTGATAAGTGATAATTAATTACCTCACTATACATGCCTCTTATATCGTTTTTAATGTATGTAGATTTAAATTAGCTGACATGCGGTGATTATTAAAATAAATACTATGAGTAGAGAAAATAGCCGGGAGACATGAAAAGTTACAATCCTACAATCTTTTTAGTCAATAAGTGTTAGATCATTTTTGTTTATCTCCAAAATGGATCTTCATTGCTTACCTATTGATTGTTTTATTCAGTGTCACCTAAGATGATCGATTGTATATCCATAAAAAAAATTTGAACATGTATGTCATTCTTTCACTTACACATCAGAAAGGCCTATCATCATCATAACAAATCATTTGATACCAATTTGGTTGTTTTATTTCATGTTCACATGGCAGCTTTAAAGTGTTTTGAGGAAGTGACAAAGTTGTACTGAGACTTCACTCGAGCAAGGGGTGCACACGTAGAATTATAAGTAGGATTTATTAGTAATCGAGTGTTGATCCTTTAAAAAAAATCTCTGAAAAAACAGTCTATTTTTTATGGTATTTACATTTTGTCACTTCATATTATATTTGTCTATCTCAGAAAGCTCCCAGGATAAACTAGTTTAAAATAAAAGTTATGAATTTAAGATATATGTATTCATTTGGTAAAGTTCATTTGATAAATTTGAGATTAAAAATAATATATTGCAGATTAAAAATGTTGATTTTAAAACTACTTTTCTACATAAATTCAACTCAACTATATAAATGTTCAAACGATTTGAACAGTGTTTTTGATAACCCGTATTGATTGTATAAGTATTATTAGTTATTGAATGTGATTAGATGTTATGGCGTTGGGCTGGTGGTTAAGTGTGTGTGTTGATACAGAGACTGTTCAGGTTCGACTCCGGTTGATATCGGTTTTTAAGCGATTTTTTTATAAACCAGTGTGGTCCACTGCCACGTGGCAGCCAAAAAGGTAACACATCTGTTTTCCACTAAGCTTTTTATAAACCCTAACCCTAATTTTGTGTTTTTTATTGCAGGTGGTTTGATTTGTTAGGGTTTTATAACTTTATTCTTCTGAGCTGAGGTGAGGTCGTCAGGAGCATGGCAAGTATTTAACTTTGATATTCTACAGTTTTTTACTAATTTCACGTTATTTATTATTATTATTTGTTTATTTTTGATTTAGAAGTTTTGTGATGGTTTCATTTACCAGTTTGTTAGAGTTTTAAGTTTTGGGAATTGTTTAGTGTTATGTTATGAAGTTTGATTCTGTTTGTTGTGCTAATTGCATTGTGTTTGTGGCTAAGTTAGGGCCTTTTGTTGGTTTATATTTTCCCTGTTTCGGGTTGGATAATCATCTGGTTGCTTTAAGTGTTTATAGGATTTTAGAATTTTGGTTTGATTAGCATTGTTTGGTAGTGGTGATTTTTTTTGTTACTGCAGGGAGAAAACCATTTCAGGTATATTACTTTAGGCGTCACAGTAGGCGTTTAGATTAGTATTTCAGCAGGCTGCATTAGGCGTTTTATTTTGAAATGTGTGGGTTGTACGGAAATGGCGCCTCTACAAAAACGCCTTAGGCCATATTTGGCGCTTACTATCAAATGTCTACGTTATAGGGGAACGGTGTTTCGACAAAAACGCCTGAGGCGTATTGTTTATCTATTTCAGCAGGCGTGTAGTTGCTAGAAAATCACAAAAAGCGTTTAGATGTTCAGGGGTAGTCTAAAGAGAAATGCTTTGAATGTATGGTTTAGGTTTTTCCAGCAGGCTGCGAGGTTGTAGGGAAATGGCGTCTCAACAAAAATGCTTTTAATGTATTGTTTTGGTATTGCAGCAGGCCATATTTGGCGCTTACTTTGAAACGCATAGGTTCTAGGGAGATGGTGTTTCAATAAAAACGCCTCGGTGTGTTGTTTGCGTATTTCAGCAAGCGTGTAGGGGCTGGAAAATAACAGAAGGCGTTTACATGTTTAGGGATAATGTCAAGAGAAACGCTTTAAATGTGTTGTTTAGGTATTTCAACAGGCTACATTAGCCGTTTATTTTGAAATGTATAGGTTATAACAAAATGGCGTCTCAACAAAAACGCCTTGAATGTATTGTTTTAGTATTTTCATGTGGTGATAATGTGATATTCTTTTCTTGTATCGGTTAATAGGGAAAGCGATTGAGTAATGCTAGAATCTATATATGTGCATATGTATATCTATATATAAATAATTGATTTTTCTCTTTAGATGACTCTTCAGGCTCCAGAAAGAGGAAGCACGAATCACTGCTTGGGAGAATTTGCAGAATGCAAAAGAAGAGGCATCCAGCCGAAAACTTGAGGTGTATTCACCATGACAAATAATCACAACTTAATATATTCTGTGTCCAATTTAGTTTATTTATTTGTTTATTATAGATTTATAGCTTATTGTTAGTCATCAGTATGTTGACAACAGAACTAGAAAGAGATGCTTATTAATATAATTGAAAAACATAAAATATCTGCACTCATTTTATAATGCCTGATGTTTTGTTCATATAGGAGTTGAATTAATACATGTGTTTTGGTATTTTTCCTGCTGCCCTTTATATGTACATATATATGCATAACGATCTGTTTTACCACATCTTTCTGATCGTTTATGGCTACATTACAGGTTGGCATGGGTTGCACCTTCGGCTATGATGACATATGCTTTGTGTAACAGATTATGCTCTCTAACTGTGACGGCAACATAATGTTGCAACCTGTTAGTTAGTGGCATGCCTTGCTTCGCCTCAGACTACTATTGGTTGCTTTTTACCATGCCTTGCTTCACTCATATACAAATGACTTACCTAATTTAGGACGATGATGACAATGTATGTGTATGGTACCATTTGTGCATCGTTGTGATAGCGATTTAGCGTTCGCAACCAACTGATGTGATAAATGATCTCCCACATGTTGACCGAGCCCGTTATTTCTCTACACGACCTCTACCAACCACGTCTATGATGTTCGGCTATGAATTGCATTACTACAAAAGATCGCCTACTGAGACGTTTGGTTAGATGCGTCTTCACCCTTTTTCCGTTTTAGCACGTTAATCTATTACATCTATATTATAATAAACATGGCTGAACTGTCTCGATCCATGGACGCGTGCGGAGCAATTGTACTAAAACTCTGTCCCTAATTTACCAGTAGGAAAATATAGTGAAAGTTTGTTTTAAACTAAATTAATTCTAAAATATCTAAATAACATATGTAAGACTCCAAATACAAAATATAACTATACAGACTATAATATATCAATCCTAGCATGTCATCTACGTATCATATGAAATAAATGCGTGTGATCAACATTCCCATTTTCCGACAGTTAGTGTCCCTTTCGGGCATCCTAACATGACAACTATACGGAAAGCTAACACGAATTATACACGTTAACCACCTCAAGTCGTTTATTAGCGAACAACTGATATGATCTCATGTGAATCTTCTAAAGATAAGTTAGTCATCCGTTAAGAGTTTTCTAACCTCACTAATCAAGGAAAGCAATACCGAATACACAATACAACCACCGAGACTAGCATAAAGTAGAGCATTTCACAACCTATTCCATTTTACCAACTTTGAACACAGATCTACTAAGATCGCTATTTCTACCAAAATAACTAGCAAAGATCATTAACCGTGTCAAAGATCAGTAACGGCACCATTAAGCTTTTAAAACCCTTTTACGTGCCGGTAAGCATTTCTAATCATTATTCGACTGACTTTAACCAAACCAATACCCGGTTACAGTTTCATGGTGTAAACTTATTAACAAGTTAACTAGTCTACTACAGGACGATTAAACGGACGGTTTTTCAACATGTATCCGACTAACACATTCGATAATCATCAAAGTCATTCAAACATAACTACAAATCCATTAACAATGAAACAAGGTTGCACTATGATCATCAAGATTCAAACATGAAAAACGCCAAATTCATACAAGACATGATTAACTACACAAACGATTGTTTCTACGTACTACATACTACTGTTTTTTGCCTGTAGGCGTACAATATACTATATAAACATCACAAATAGCATAAAGATTCAGTTTTGATACAAAAATCGATTATAAGGTCAAACCATAGAAATGCAAATGTGATGGATTGGATGATGATGGATGGATTGGATAGCTTCCCGAGATCGTTCCACGCCTTAGCAGCACTTCGACAGCCCCAGAAATCGTCTCAGATCGCCCCAGAAATACCCAATATGGCATCAGTGAGCTCTGCTCTGTTTTTATACACTTTTTGGTTTTGTGCACGGCCGTGCACCTAAAGTGCATGGTCGTGCACTTTATCTTTCTGATGTGACGTGCAAGTGGGCAAGTGTCTACGACGTCTCTGAAAATATCTTTGAATTCCGCACGGTCGTGCACCTGGGGTGCACGGTCGTGCGGGTCTGGTAGTAGCGGGGTGCCTGGGCTGCACTGCCTGGTGCACCCGAGAAGTCTGAGTCGCACGGGCTTCTGCACGGTGGTGCTAATCATGGTGCCCGAGATCCTGATGTTCACTCCGGGTCGCACTGGCAGTGCACACCCTCTGTGTCCGAGCCAAGTAAGTTCGCACGGGCGTGCACCTCAGGTGCACGACCGTGCACAACTTCCAGACTTAGCTGATTTTTGCAGCAACTTTCCATTTGGTCCAGATTTCGCTCGGTTTCTTCGTCTTTGTTCGTGGGACGTCGTTTAAGACCTGCAATAAACATATGAAGCGGTTAAGTACCGAATTCGTGCAATTATGGTCGAAAACGCGTAATTTGGGAGTTTAATCAGGGATTTATATATGTATATTTTAACGTATATCAAATACATTACGGTTTTTTTTATTCAAGTCTGTTATGTTGAAATATGTTTCTGTTTGCGTGATTTAACCATGTTTTAGTTTTTATTGTTCTTTGTTTTTTGTTTAAGTTGAATAGTTATTGATGTTGATGTTTGATGTGGTAGTGGTTCCGAAATGTCATATTATTGTTCTGTATATACATGATAATTTTGTGATGAACATAATAGACTTTAAGGGCTTAATTCAAATGAAGAACAAGGGCTATTTAACCATTAAGAAACTTCTCAAATTTGAAGGTGACAATCAAATTTGTCGATGGATTTGCTTGGAAAAGGCCCGTGCTTATGACTTTCGATGGTACTTCTACCAGGTAATGTCATTTTTTATAAAATTTAGTTTTACATTGTTTATATTCTTGCATATTTTATCTGTAATATGGAAAATTAATATTATTCCTACCTTATGTTAAACAAGGTTTATTGTTGATGGATGGCGTTACTTGATTCAAGCTGAGAATGTTTCAGTAGGCGATGCTTGTGTCTTCAATTGGTGTGCAAATCAGCGTAAGCTTTTAGTTCATAAGGTCCCAAAAGCAGAGGTAATAAACTAGAGCGTTTTATTTTGAACCTAGCTATGCACTTTTAATTTTTGGATTTCTTTTGTTTTTTGAAGACTTACATCACGTAACTTTCATGTTTTCTTTGAAATAAACCTTTACTACCTAAAAATATCTTGATTTTTTTATTGGGTTGTAAATAGTTCTTTGGTTACTTTTAACCCTTTTGTTTGCAACTTCTATGTTTGTTTTATATTTTTTCTTACTTATATTATCTTTGGTTAAAATAATGTTATTAACAAAAGTTTTAGAATTTAATTTAAATTTTAAATTAAATATGTAAACTATTTAAATAAATATTAAATATGTACTTAATTACAATCAAGTCTAATTGTAATAATTATGTAAGGTATTGATCATATCACCATTAACAACATACCAAATCATATAAACTATTTAAACTATTTAAATGAGTTGCCTAATTTATTTTCGAATAATAGTAATTCATTAAAATATTTCATTTTAAGTATTGTGTATGATATACTAATGTTATAAAAGTAAACACTCATGCACTAATTCAAACTTTTCTCAAACATTTCAGAGTTAAGTGTTGTGTATGATATAATAATGTTATAAAAGTAAACACACATGCAGTAATTTCTTTTCACATTCCATTGATGATGAGTTGTTAAATAAACTTAATGTAATATTTTAATTTAGCATTTACATTTTTTAAGAAACTATTTCAAATTGTATTTTAACCTGTTTTTTTTTTCATTTTTTTCGTCTTTCACATTATTTAAATGTACATTTTTCTGATAAAGAAAAGTTTTAGAAATTAATTTAAATGTTAAATATGTAAAGTATTTAAATAAATATTAAATATGCACTTAATTGCAGTCAACCCTAATTGTAATAATTATGTAAAGTATTAATCATAATTTAAACATTTAAACATTCATTTTTTAAATATATACTTAATTGCAGTCAACACTATATTTAATTTTCAGTTTTTTCATATCATAATTTACACATTTAAACACTCGTTTTTTAAATACAAAACTTTTATAAATTAACTTTAAATTCTAATTATGTAAAGTATTCAAATGAATTGCAATCAAACATTAATAACATACCAAATTTCGTACAGTCTTTAAACCACTTGCCTATTTTATTTTCAAAACTTTGTAATATAAATATCATATAGTTGTGTAAAGGTTCCACACAACAATCCATACACCAATTCCATTCAGCAACAAACTGTAAGTTGCACTTCATTTGTTTTTCTTTTTTTTACACACTATTCATACATTGTGACCCTCTCCCCGCCCCCAGCCCCACGCCACTTCTCCCGCCCCTATGGCGGCGGTGTTCCCCCCCCCTTCCCGCCCCTCTCCCGCCCCCACTCCCACTAGTCTTAACACATTCTTATTGTTTTTTAAAATTTAGATCAATGGAACAAGCAGCAATCACCATGCTAAGCGAACTTGACGTAATGAGGGATAACATGGTTTTGCGAGTTAGAATTATAAGAGTTTGGCGACAACCTGATCGCAGGACACATAATGAAGATTATTCGATCGAGATGATCCTAATTGATGAGCGTGTAAGAAAAAAATTTTGTTATATGTTTTTTTATTTATAAATTATATTCACAAAATTTCACTTTTTATTAAAAAAATGATAACATTTCTTTATCTTTTACAGGGTAATAAGATCCAAGCAAATGTATTCAAAAGATGGTTCTTTAGGTTTGAAAAATTTTGTCAAGAAAATGCATGTTTAACAATTAGAAGTCCGGGTATTGGATACAATTCAGCCAAGTATAAGTTTTCTGAAAACCCAAACAAGATTTGCTTCAACCCTAATACCCGTGTTTCCAAATGTGACAATTTTGGAGGTCCCGCCTATGGTTTCTGTTTCTGTACACAAATTTGTTTTTATTTTATCAGTTTGATCATAGAACTATATACCTTTTACTATTGAAGCAAGTTATTATTAAAGTTTAAGTATACCAGATGGTACCTTTTACTATTGAAGCAAAATTTGTGTACAGAAACAGAAACCATAGGCGGGACCTCCAAAATTTTCACATTTGGAAACACGTGTATTAGGGTTGAACCAAATCTTGTTTGGGTTTTCAGAAAAATTATACTTAGCTGAATTGTATCCAATACCCGGACTGCTGATTGTTAAACATGCATTTTCTTCACAAAATTTTTCAAACCTGAAGAACCATCTTTTGAATACAATTGCTTGGATTTTATTACCCTCTAAAAGATAAAGAAATGTTATCATTTTTTTAATAAGAAGTGAAATTTTGTGAACATAATTTATAAATAAAAAAACATATAACAAAAGTTTTTTCTTACACGCTCATCAATTAGGATCATCTCGATCGAATAATCTTCATTAGGTGTCCTGCGATCAGGTTGTCTCCAAACTCTTATAATTCTAACTCGTAAAACCACGTTATCCCTCATTACGTCAAGGTCGCTTAGCATGGTGATTGTTGGTTGTTCCATTGATCTAAATTTTAAAAAACAATAAGAATGTGTTAATGTTATAACAATATTTAAACATTGTGTAAAAAAGAAGAAAAAAGAATGAAGTGTAACTTACAGTTTGTTGCTGAATGGAATTGGTGTATGGATTGGTGTGTGGAACCTTTACACAACTATATGATATTTATGGTACAAAGTTTTGAAAATAAAATAGGCAAGTGGTTTAAAAATTGTACGGAATTTGGTATGTTATTAATGATTGATTGCAATTCATCTTAATACTTTACATAATTAGAATTAGAAGTTAATTTATAAAATTTTTGTATTAAAAAAATGAATGTTTAAATGATGGAATTATGATATAAAAAAACTGAAAATTATAGTGTTGAGTGCAATTAGAGTTGACTGCAATTAAGTACATATTAAAAAAGGAATGTTTAAATGTTTAAATTATGATTAATACTTTACATAATTATTACAATTAGAGTTGACTGCAATTAAGTACATATTTAATATTTATTTAAATACTTTTAGTTCATAACAGGTTAAAAACGAAAAAATGAAAAAAATAACAGGTTAAAATACACTTTGAAATAGTTTCTTAAAAAATGTAAATGCTAAATTAAAATATTACATTAAGTTTATTTAACAACTCATCATCAATGGAATGTGAAAAGAAATTACTACATGAGTGTTTACTTTTATAACATTATTATATCAAAACACAACACTTAACTCTGAAATGTTTGAGAAAAATTTAAATTACTGCACGAGTGTTTACTTTTATAACATTAGTATATCATACATAACACTTAAAATGAAATGTTTTAATAAATTACTATTATTCGAAAATAAATTAGGCAACTCATTTAAATAGTTTATATAGTTTATATAATTTGGTATGTTGTTAACGGTGATATGATCAATACCTTAAAAAATTATTACAATAGACTTGATTGCAATTAAGTACATATTTAATATTTATTTAAATAGTTTACATATTTAAAATTTAAATTAATTTTTAAAACTTTTGTTAATAACATTATTTTAACCAAAGATAATATAAGTAAGAAAAAATATAAAACAAACATAGAAGTTGTAAACAAAAGGGTTAAAAGTAACCAAAGAACTATTTACAACCCAATAAAAACAATCAAGATATTATTAGGTAGTAAAAGTTGATTTCAATGAAAACATGAAAGCTACGTGATGTAAGTCTTCAAAAAACAAAGAAATCCAAAAATTAAAAGTGCATAGCTACGTTCAAAATAAATTAAAACGCTCTAGTTTATTACCTCTGCTTTTGGGACCTTATGAACTAAAAGCTTACGCTGATTTGCACACCAGTTGAAGACACAAGCATCGCCTACTAAAACATCCATCAAGTAACGTTATCCATCAACAATAAACCTTGTTTAACATAATGTAGGAATAATATTAATTTTCCATATTACAGATAAAATATGCAAGAATAAAAACAATGTAAAACTAAATTTTATAAAAATGATATTACCTGGTAGAAGTACCAAAGTTATAAGCACAGGCCTTGTCTAAGAAAATCCATCGACAAATTTGATTGTCACCTTCAAATTTGAGAAGTTTTTTAATGGTTAAATAGCTTTTCTTCTTCATTTGAATTAGGCCCTTAAAGTCTGTTATGTTCATCACAAAATTATCATGTATATATAGAACAATAACATGACATTTCGGAACCCCTACCACATCAAACATCAACATCAATAACTATTCAACATAAACAAAAAAACAAAGAACAATAAAAACTAAAACATGGTTAAATCACGCAAACAGAAACGTATTTCAACATAACAGACTTGAATAAAAAAACCGTAACGTATTTAACATAAACCTAGTTCATACCTTTCGATTAAATACAGAAGATAATAGTTAGAAGGGATTAGATCCGGTTGTTTGGTCTGTCGCTTGTTGATGAAAGTAGTAGAAGATCAAACGTGGATGATTTACGGGAGGATGAACTCTGAGATGGGTTACCTTCGGAGAACTCACAAGTGAGAGAGGTTAGGCGGTGTTGGATCTAAAAAAACATTCAATATGAAAACCTAATTGAAAACATTAATGTTTAATATGCATTGTGTAAACGGAAGCTGAAAACCTAATTGAAACGTAATAAGACATATGAAGAGTAGGATCGTGTACCTTAAAGAAGAATGGAAGGGATATGTAGATGCTTGAACTAGACCCAAACACCGATTCTGTTTCTGTCTAGATTGTTGATGAAGGATCGGAATAATTATAAAGTAAGATGGATTCGAATGACATAGATGAAAGATGAAACATATTAGGGTTTCAATGGTTGCGCCGCAGAATAATAAAAGGTATATAAAAAAAGAAAGCAGATATGGATTGTAAGGTTGTAAGGTTGACACGGGTCGAATATGGATATATGGGTAGAAAACGGGCGGGCCCGCCATTTTTTTAATTGATTGTTAGGTTGACATATGGATGGTGATTTGAAGCCTATGTGGAGCCCTAGTAAAGGGACAAGTGGAGCCCTAGTTACTCTTTTATTTGTGTATGTAGATGTAGATGTAGATGTAGATGTAGATATTTTCGGTTAACATGGAGGTCAGTAACGATAGCTGGATTTGGACGAGTGGTAATACCGCGGAGTTTGCAGTCTCTGTGGTGAAAAAATGGTTAAAAGGATCGGCCAGCAGCGTAGATAACTTTGCTTTTACGTGGAGCTCGTGGGTTCCTAAGAAGTGTAATATTTTTATGTGGCGTGCGTACTTGGATCGTCTCCCCACCAAGTTAGCGCTTATCAGAAGGAATATTAACATTGATAATCACTATTGTGTCTGGTGTGAAACTTATGAGGAAAATGTAGAACATGTGTTGACAGGTTGTGGTATTTCTCTAGGAGTGTGGAATGCGATTTCTAATTGGTGCAGGATTCCTAGGCCTTTCGTTTTTCATGTCAAGGATTTGGTGGATTTGCATGATCATAGTGGGGTGTCCGGGAATAAGAAAGTGGTTCTTCATGGCGTTATCATTATTGCGTGTTGGAGATTATGGAGAGCCAGGAATGACAAGGTGTTTGCTAACAAGGCGCCTAATGTGGTGGAGATGGTTACAGATATTAAGTCTTTGGGGTTTTATAATTAATGATTTAATGAAATTTACAAATATCATCAATACGTAAATAAGAATGAAACGTATATATTAGTGACAAAATTAAAGGAGTAAGTAATACGTATTAAATAAGAAAAATAAAAGTGCAAATAAAAAGTATACACTTAAATAGTTAAATTAATCCCGTTAAAAAAAAAAAACTAAATTAAACTCTTGGGTTTTAAAAGAAATTGCAAGTTACAACTTCCAAGGTGTTTGTGTAACTCTTCCATCTTTATTCACCCCATTTCTTGCTTATTTCCACTTCTCCTATCTCGTTTAAAAGTTTAAGTCACAAATCCAACAGTCGGTTCGGAAGCTGCTTTGGGGAGATTATCATTCGACAAATCAAGACTGAATTTTGGTGGAGTAGGATTGCTACATCGAAGGTGAATTGTTTCGTATGGCGAGCGGTGGAAAATAAGATACCTACGACTGAAGCCTTAGCGTTCCGAGGTCTACATGTGTCTGATGGCATTTGCAAGAGGTGTGGTTCTGACCCAGAGACGGCAAAGCACTTGTTTGTTGAATGTTTGTGGGCTAGGGCGGCATGGCGATGTATAAAGGAATGGGTCAGATTGGAATTCGCAGGTGAAAACGACTCGCTGCCGCAAATTATTAGTAAATGCAGGTCGCTTAATTGTAGTGGAAGGAAGAAAGAGGCTGTCTATGCGATTGTTTTGTTGACTGTTTGGAAGCTTTGGATTTATCGAAACGACAAGGTATTCAACCAGGTGGATACGACAACGCAAAAACTGGTTGATGAGATTAAGACGGAAACATATTGGTGGATGGTAAAGAGGGCGAAAGAACCGGCCATGGACTTAGAAAGATGGTTTCAGTTTACGGTTTTTTATTACGGTTAAGTAGTGTAGTTCCCGGGTGTATTGTGGGTGCAAAAGTCCCAGGTAGTCACTTGCTTAATGGGCTTGGGTGGTGTTCGATTCCTAGGTCTTGGGTCTGCAGAGTGATAATGTATTGCTGTAATAATTTTGAGTTGTTGTTTTGGGTCTGTAGATGGGTCAAATATGATGTAAACTTTTGGGTTGTAATACTTTTTGGTGAATGTGAATGAGATTCGTTTGTTGGTCAAAAAAAAAATAAAATAAAATAATTCAACAGTCTTATTTTTCATTCATCTATTTCTTCAATCTCTTTTCTTTCTTTTTTTCATTCATCTATTTCTTTAATCTCTTTTCTTTCTTTTTCATTCATTACAGCAAACCACTACAGATCAAGAACTGGAATCTGATTTCACCATGAATATCGCAGATTAGCATCAATGATAGGACCTAGGAAAAAAACGGGCCGGGGTGCAGCTCGCCCACCCCTAGGGCCGACGTCCGTTAGTTATATCATAATTGTATGTAAATCTTGTAAATATATAACTAGGTTTATAGTACAACGGTAATTTATACATGCAGACTCAAGTGGTTCTTATTTAGTACATTGTAAAGATATTGGTATATATGTATACTATGTATGCATGTATGCATCGCCTCAAGCAATTCATTTTTCAGCCCTTGAAGTTATTCGCGCTCTAAGAGGATTTTTCATAACCATCGTGAACTCAATCGTCTCCGAAAGATCAACATCATAACCATCAGGAGCGCTCCAATGGAAATACCAAATCAAATTGGCAACAAAATACTCCAAATGAAGCAGAGCCAAATCGGAACCAGGACATATCCTTCTTCCAGCACCAAAAGGCATCATCTTTATCCCTTTGCTTCCGGTTATATCAAACGCACCATCATTCACCAAGAACCGCTCTGGTTTAAACTCCATAGGTTCATCCCAAACCTCGGGTCCAAACCCATCTCACCCACCATGAAATTAATAATAGCACCCTTAGGTAACATGTACCCTTGCACCTCCACATCCTTCATGACCTTATGAGGTAATAAAAAATGGGCTGGTGGGTGTCTCCTCAACCCTTCCAAAACAACTGCTTTCAAGTACCTCATTTCCTTTAGCTTCTCTTCATTTATAACCAATTCGGGCTCAAACCCCACCCCTTTTCGTGGTAGTCCAACGACTCCCACAATTTCATCATAGAGCTTGCTCTGAATGTGTGGATACTTCAACAAATTAGCCATGATCCATTGTAACGCACTCGCAGTTGTATCCGTCCCACCATTAAGAATCTCACTACACAACCCCACCATCTCCCTATAACTAAGCTTTCCACCATTCCCATTATCACCATCATCTCCCGGATGCCGTAGATTCTCAAAGGTATCAACATAAGCCACAATTTCGCCCTTAGAACGAGCTAGTAATTCCATTCTCGACTTGATAATAGGAACCAAAACTCGCTCTTTATTATCCCGCGATTTCTCAAACTTTTTTCCAAATTCCCCTAAACAACATCCTCCCCAACCTAGGAAACATAGTAAGCATATTAAACCTCCTTGACCCAACTAACCCTACCATCTCACGTTGCACCTTAGCAATCTCATCAACAATATCATCATCAAACTTATCTCCAAAACACATCAACACCAAAAGCCGAAACACAACATAATGAAAATGATCAATCACCTTAACTCCCTCAACATCATCTTGTTGTTCCAACAAACGACTAAACAAGATACCAAGAGCCCACTTTCGAGCCCACGAATATGATCTAATACGGCTAGAGTGCATAACCTCAACTGCAAGGTTTCGGCGTAAAAGCCGCCAAGTAGGACCATAGGACGAAGTTGAGATATTGAAATTTATAAAGAACTTTGGTCGATCAGAGAAGACAGCACCTTTTTTAACAAGAACTTCATGGGCTAGATAATGGTTGCTGATGAATATGGATGGTCCTAAACCGGCTGAAAGGGTGAAGATGGGTCCATATTTGGTCTTGAGGTTGATGAGAACAGATTCGAACTTTGAAGGTGGGTTAGTTAGCAAGAGGAAGCTTGAGTGAAGGAGGGATGGTCCTGGTGGTAGTTTGTGGTGGTGACTACGGTGGAATATTATTGTGGATCGGATGATGGCGGCGAGGCAGAGGGAGACGATTATTATGAACCATGTCTCCATCGTTGTTGAAAAAAAAAGGTAGGTGAATGGATCATGATATGATTGTCACCGGTTCATAGTATATAACAGAAGGTGTCAACGTCTATTTGGTTAAAGTAAAGTCAATAGTCAATGTTTAGTTGCATGTGTATTTTTTGTTTGAATACTATAGTATTTGTTTTTTTTTTTAAAGGCTTGAATAGTATTTGTTAATATTTTTTCTTTTATTATACTTTTTTTTTACCAATTTCTTAAATTTGTTTTGCGCTTATTATGAATAAAAAATAATATATGTTTTAAAATTTATATACTCATTTAAACGTAGGGTTAGAATCAAATACATAAGACACTTTTTCTAGGAAGAGTGAGAAGGATTGTGATCCATTGATCATATATTTGAAGGGTTGAGATTAGTTTGTTTGAAAAAAAATAAATAATAAATCAGAGAAAGGGTATAAAAGAAAAACCACATTTATTGACTTTCTCTCTCCACATGTAATGCACATGTCAATTCCCCACATCAGTTTAAAACGTCTATAACTTTTTCATACGATATTTTTTTTTTCAAAAAATATTCACCATATTAACGAGCGTTTTTTTATCTTTAATATGAGTACCACATTGCTACATTAAAATTGAAAAAAGGAAATTCATGTTAAATGGGTTTTCTTCTCCGTTGTGTCTTCTGCTCGTTCATTGTGTTATAGTATGCACGCGTGCTTTATAAATATGTTATTTATGTTTTTTTAGTCTACACATGATTTAACTTTGTCCATTGTGTTTTTATTATGCTTTTCATTGTGTTTTACGCAAACGAGTTTTGTATTTAGGTGTACATTGTGTTTTATTATGTTGTTCATTGTGTTTAAGTCTATTATTCATTGTGTTTTAGTCTTCTGTTCCATGGGCGGAGGTATGTGCTTTGGGACGTAGTCCCGGGACAACAGTCTTTTTTTCAGTTGTATATATACATGTATACATAGTTTTTCGAGTGACATCAATGTTTTTTTAATGGTGACTACATTAGACCTAACCCAGTTCCAGTTAAATGAGCTCAACTCTAATTTTTAAATAGATAAAAATATAACCTTTTACAAGCCCACTTCACTATTTAGCCAATTAGGGGGGAATGAACGCTTATAGGATTCACTTTTTCACTTACCTGATTTCAACCAATCATGAACTGCCACATCACTTCACTGATACACTTTTTTTTTTTTTTGAGGCAGCACTACATTGATTTTTTTATTTATTTTTATTTAAATTCAAATCTTAATCTTTGTTTTTTTAATTCACACGGTTTTACCACCAAACGGTTAGATTTTTTATAAACCGTTCTACCAACACGGTCAAAAATAATTATGTACATTAAAATCGGTTTCATCTAACCGTCAGAAATATTGAATTTCACATGCAATACGGTTGAATATTTTTTGTATATAAACCATTATACCACGGTGGTGAAAACACAGTTCAACATCAACAAAACCCACACCTTTAAAATGACTTGCTGGACCGAAAATGAAGAAATGACTCTGGTTGTATGCGTTAAAGACGCACAAAATGACCAATCCTTGCAACGCCAACCCCGTAGGGGCTCCGGGGGTCATAAGACCATCGAATTTATATGATGTTTTTTTTTAAATTTTTAATGATGATGTTTTTTATTATTGTCTAATATTTTTATTATGTGATCAACCTTACTTGACTCGAACCGTCAAACCGATCCACCCGAAAATATTTATGTCCGGTTCTACAAAATTAGAATGTCTAAAATAGTGACATCATTGGAAAAAATTTATGAATCCGCCACTGTTCTGTTCATTGTGTCTTTGGTATGTCGTCCATTGTGTTTTATACACTATTGTTCATCGCATATTTAATTGATACTCATTGGGTTTTACGTTATCTCCATTGTGTCTTACGCAACTAGTTTTTCAACCTGTTTTTCAAAAGTATTCATTGTGTTTTAGTCTTCTGTTCGTTGTGTCCTTATTTTGCGTTCATTGTGCTTTACGCAACTGGGTTTTTAACTTTTTTTTTTCAAAAGTATTCATTGTATTTTAGTCTTCTGTTCATTGTGTCTTTAGTATGTCAACCATTGTGTCTTACGCAATTGGGTTTTCAACTTTTTTTTTTTCAAAAATATTCATTGTGTCTTTAGTATATCGTCCATTGTGTTTTATTAGACTGTTGATTATGTTTTATACCCTATATTTAATTGGTGCTCATTGTGTTTTACATTCCATTGTGTCTTACGTAAATGGGTTTTTGACTATTTTTTTTCCAAAAGTATAACAATATGGTACTCATATTAAAGATAAAAAGACGCTCAATTTTATGGTATAATATTTTTTTTAAAAAGATGACGTATAAAAAAGTTACGAGAATTTAAAAATGAAGGTGAAAATGACATGTGACTTGCATATGCATATTTTATTGACAAAATTACCCCTTCAACTTGTTTAATTCTTTGGACACATGTCATTTTCTAGTGGCTTCTCACTCTTCTCATTATTTATAGCTTTTATAGAATAACACAACCCTTAAACGTATACTTTTACCAATTTCAATATTTTTTTTTTATTGGAAACGTACTATCTAGGCGAATATTCTTTACGGGTTGGTTGCTCTAGATGATGATTAGCAGTGTTTAGAATATTTAGACGTGTGAAAGTCTATGGGATCTGGTAGGCATACGCAGTGGCGAAGCTTGGGAAATTGGTCAGGTGATCGGAAATCACCAGTTACGGGACGGGACCTAATTTTTTTTATAGCTATGTTTTGAATTATATGTTCGGGTCGGTGATTCGATTAAGGTCGAGTCAAACATTAAATACAATAATACCAAAGTTCTAAGCATTGTTTAACAAAAAATTAAACAAAGACACTAAAACTTTAAAAAGGAGACAAAGCGTGGGTACCTGGATAAAGAATTACAGATCATTCCGTCGACCTTTAAGATTTTTGAATTATTCAGTTATGGTTTACTCATATTTTCATTATCTATTCCCTCTAATTGTTCTTAATTCGCTCTTTTGAAAAAAAGATGTTATGGTTTTATTATTTCCTAGTATAATATAATAACATAAACATTAAATCAAGTCATAATATTTTCGAACTAATTTTTAAACAATGAGATAACTTGACATAAAAGATTGAATAATAACAAAAAAACCCACCACCGTCCAAAGTAGTACAAACGTCCAACAATTTTAAGAATATGAAAGCTAAAGAGATATCTTGTGTCATTTGGGTGACACAGACATACACAAACAAACCGACCCTCATTTGTAAATATTATATTAGGTTGGTTTAATCAACATTCATCAACACAATAGGACAATAATATATGAAACTTTAAATTAGTAAAGTAGTTGTACCTTGATTCTTTGAATAAAGACTTGAAAAATAAAAGTATGAAACTACCAAGGTGAGATCGAGAAACAAAGTACGGAGAGAATTTAGAGTTTTATTTAGGTTTAGACTTTTAATTGGGATTTTCCTAAAGAAAAAAAAAGGAAAATCAAACAATTGGGTTGTACCTCTTAAAATGGGTCCCAAAAAAACAAAGAAAAACGATATAATATACCTATATTTTTCAAAAAAAAGGGGGGGGGGGGGACGGCCACCCCCTCCCGCCCCTTAAAACCTACGCCCCTCGGCATATGTATAAATGAAGTTGATGAAAAATAAACAAGATATAAAGAAGCAAAACAATATGATATTAATTAGGGCTGTAAGCGAACCAAACGAACACGAACAAGGCTTTGTTCGTGTTTGTTTGTTAAGGTTTCTTAGACAAACGAACCGTTCACGAACACACTAACGAACGTAATTTTATGTTTGTGTTTGTTTGTTAAGAAATTCATTTGTTTGCGAACTGTTCGTGAACACGGGTCTTGAACACAAACAAACAAAAACAAACATTTAATATGCAACTAACTAAAAAACCATTGTTAATATTAACTGTTAGATAAAGTACATCTACTAAACGATGTCGATAAGTCAAATTATACTAACTTAGACATAATTATCTAAAATTACTTAGGCATATGCATGAATACATGATATTCCTAATTCTAAAGTTCATAATTATCATAAGTTTTAACTAGTGATCAAACATAAACAAACATACACGAACAGATAAAAATAAACGAACGTAAACAAACACATTGCCGAACGTTCACGAACGCAATCGAACGAACGAGACATTTGTTCGTGTTTGTTTGTTTAGTTAATCAAACGGATTTTTTTGTTCGTGTTCGTTCATTTATTAAACAAACGGACACAAACGAACTTCCCGCCAAACGGTTTACGAACTGTTCACCGAACGTTTGGTTTGTTTACAGCCCTAATATTAATCTCACTAGCTCATTGACAACGTCGTCAATTTGATGATCGTCATTAAGATTTGCATAAACCTAAATAATGTAGATAGTTAAGATAAGTAGAGTAACATATCTACAAGTAGTATTACACATCTTGTTTGATTATAAATAAACCGTAAAAGACCTAAAAGTTATTGTAGATTGCACTAGCTAAGTTGATTCTTGCAGTAAATCAAGAAGCAAGCAACACTCTGAAAACCAAAGAGAGCTGGAAACAGTTACGAAAATAAGATACTAGCAATCACTTTTGATTTTGAGTCTCGTTAATTGCAACCCTAAAACCGTAAAAACAATATATAGTCGACTACATACATAAAATTTATCTTGTTCTTATGTGCCACTAACCTAGAGCACGATCTTTGTTACACACCAAATATTCACTCATTGAGATTTAAGTGTAGTACACTTGGGTGATTGTAAACCAAATATTTATATATTATACAAATACTAACTTAACGTCACCGCTAATTTAACGGAGTTGTGCGTAGCAATTAATTTAACGGATGATTGAACACCGTCTTCCTTTTCCGTCGAAGCCTCATCTTTCCTTGCCAGTTCTTTCTTTGCATCTTCAACTTCCTTTCCCATCCTTCCCTTCTACCACTCAACCATCGCCTCCTCCAATTGACAACTATTACTAACGGCATCGGTGACATCTGTTAATAAACACTTGCGAAAACATTACTAACACAGACGACGGTTACTGGCGACAACGGTTTCTAGCAACATTTAAACGGTTATCACACTGATTCTTCGCATTGAACCACTATTATAAAAGTGGTCATTTGCTACATAAGTTTCTTACGAAAAAATGCGTCACAAATTTTGACAAATTTGCAACTAATTTGTGACGACAAAAAACACCCTTATTTTTTGGACAAATTTGCTACACAATAGCTAGCGACAAATACTTTGAAAATTGCGTAGGAATTGCATCACAAATTTCCTACACCATATTTTCGTAAGTAATACGTTGAAAATTGTATGGTAAATCTGTAGTAATTGGTTTCCGACGATGGTTTTTTCTAATATCAAGGTTTCGTTGCAAATTAACGAGTAGCAAATTCAAATTTGGACGCATTAACAAAACCTTGATATTAGAAAAACCCTCGTCGAAAACCAATTATTACACATTTACTACGCAATTTTCAACGTATTTCTTAAAAAATATGGTGTAGGAATTTGTGATGCAATTCCTACGCATTTCTTACGCAATTTTTCAAAGTATTGGTCGCTATTGTGTAGCAAATTTGTCTAAAAAAATAAGAATGTTTTTTGTCATCACAAATTAGTAGCAATTTTGTCAAAATTTATGATGCATTTTTTTCGTAAGAAAATTTTGTAGCAAAAGAGCCACTTTTCTAGTAGTGAACGGTTATCACATCCTTACACACAAGTTTCATTTGATTCGATGTGTCTACTTAAAAAAAACTAAAGGTAAAAGAGGGCGACGATTTGCTTCTTCTAACACCTTTGGCTGTCATGCTTACTCAAAAGACATTGTTTGTGATAAATCTTCATGTCAAGTACGTCGACGATTCTCATTGTTTACCGCAAATGTACTTGCAAAATCACTATTTCAATCTTGACAACACCATACCTTACAAGTGTTTTCAACTACCTTCTCTTAAAAAAGAATGTTTTGAGTCTCATGTATTGATATCAAAGACATTCTTGATCAACATCTTGTCGTAACGCGTAGGTTTACATCAACCCGTTAGTTTTAAAGTTTAAGTCCATGTGTTATCAACCGATTAAATTATGATCTAAATGATTATTTATTTAATTAACTTTCAATCACTATCATGTAATGCAAATGGTCATGTTGTGTTTTAAGTTTCGGTCTAATTTTTGCGCATTATCACGTCGCAACGAGCGTGCATGATTCATCGTTTTTACGTCTACATTTCACTGAGTTTTGTTATTTTCGTTTTGTATATCTTTTTATGAGTTTTTTCAGTGTTGTTATTCGCTAACAATAATATGGCACTGATGCTACTTGGTACGATTTAATGCCCTCCACAGCAACGCCGGAGATTTAATATTAGTAGTAATTACGTTACAATCTACATAGTATCAAAAATAGTTAGAAATCGTCACATTTTTGAAGTTTTATAATTGATTTCGAAAATTATAGAAGTGAATGTGAGTTAAGTGTGTGAGTTGATTGTGTCCCACATTGGTGGGAAGATGAAAGTTGGAAGACTTTATAAGGTAAAGTTTGAATGGAGGAATTAAATTGTTAAAGTTATATTATCCTCTGACTCCTACCCGCGCACAGGGGGGGGGGTGCAAAAATGGGTTCTGGCTCGGAAAAATCCTTGAACCAACGTGACGCCCGCACGACCTGCGGACACGAATGCAGCTCGAAAAACCCGGGACCGTGCGAGACTGGTTTTTGATGTCTGTTTTAATTTTTGCACAATGTAGCTGATTGTTCTAGAAAGAACTCTTTGCCTTCATCTTCCAACAGTTGCAACTCTTGATTATCATCAGCAATTAACATCATCATAATGGTGATTAATTCGCGTGATTAATTAGAGTCTGAACAGCTTCCAACAGTTTTGGTTGTTCAAGTATATAATACAGACTTGTGTGCAGAACACAATACACACAGAAATATATACTCTCACATCTGTCTTATTGCAGCAACAAGTTCCAGTACCAGTCCAGTTCCGGTTTCTTTTCAGGCAAGTGAGATAGTCTGCAGTGCACCGTCACTGTTGAACCGGTGTACCCTGGGAACAGACGACGAATTTGTTTAAGGGAATTGTGTCAAACACAAGCCCGGTTCTGTTAATCTTTTTTTATTTTCCCTGTTTGTTTCCTTTTGCAGAATCTGATCGGTCTCCATTTTACTATAAGTAATCCAACAAACTTAAACAAATTCTTGTACTAACAGATTCGGTTTCTTTTCAGTGATGGAGAACTCACAACCCATGCCCTCTGCTGCGCTCCAGAACTCCACTGTCACCGGAGTTTCTGCAGTCTTTTCTCATGCTGTTACTGTTACCACTGGTTTAGTGGCGCCTTTGCCGACTGCTGTGGCAAGCCACGCTGAAAAACCTGAGAAGTTTGCTGGTGTAAACTTCAAACGGTGGCAGCAAAAGATGCTGTTCTATTTGACAACATTGAACCTTGCAAGGTTCTTAACTGAAACCGCTCCTCAAGTTGTTGAAGAGGATATGAATGCTCAAACTGTGAGCGCGGTTCATGCTTGGAATCATTCTGATTTCTTGTGCCGAAACTATATCCTGAATGGAATGGTTGACTCGCTTTACAATGTGTATTGCAAAGCTGCTATTGCCAAAGATTTATGGGAATCATTGGAACGCAAATACAAAACTGAAGATGCGGGCACTAAGAAATTTGTGGTGGCAAAATTCTTGGATTTTGCTATGATTGACTCAAAAACTGTTATGAGTCAAGTTCAAGAATTACAGGTGATTCTTCATGATATTCATGCCGAAGGAATGATGCTTAGCGAGACATTCCAAGTGGCGGCTATTATTGAAAAATTGCCACCAAGTTGGATTGATTTCAAAAATTATTTGAAGCATAAGCGAAAGGAAATGACAATTGAAGACTTGGTTGTGCGTCTTCGTATTGAAGAAGACAACAAAGTCGCTCAAAAGAAAACTGTTGGTCATGAAGTCGCTAAAGCTAATGTTGTTGAACATGGTCAATCATCAAAGGGTAACAAAAGTAACAAAGGCAACAAACGGGTGGTTTTAAGAAAGGCAATGGGAAAAGCTCCTACCTTGGGCCTAAAGGTGGGGTTGGCAAGAAGAAGTTCAATGGAACTTGCTATAACTGTGACAAACCGGGGCATAAAGCAAGTGAATGCAAGCTTCCCAAGAAGGAAAATGGCAAACAAGCCAACATGATTGATAATCTTGTTGCTATGATGTCAGATTTGTCAATGATGGTCACTGAAGCAAACTTGGTTGGAACGGATGCCAAGGATTAGTGGGTTGATACCGGGGCAACCCGGCATGTGTGTTTTGATAAGAGTTTTTTCAACACCTTCAAGGAAGTTGCTGGTGAAAAGCTCTTCATGGGGAATTCTGCCACTGCAGATATCAAAGGCGAAGGTAATGTGCTTTTGAAGATGACGTCGGGAAAGGAACTTACTCTGTCTAATGTGTTGTATGTTCCTGAGATTCGTAAGAATCTTGTGTCGGGTTGGCAGTTGAACAAGTTTGGGTTCAAAATGGTGTTTGAGTCTGATAAGGTCGTGTTGACCAAAGGTGGTATGTATGTTGGTAAGGGCTATGCCCTTAATGGTATGTTTAAGTTAAATGTAACTGTGATGAATGGAATGAATAACGATAATTCTGCTTACATGCTTGAGTCTTCTAATGTTTGGCATGGTAGACTAGGTCATGTGAATTTTAATTCCATTCGACATTTAATTAAATTGAATGGCATACCAAAAATTGAAATTGACTCAAATCATAAGTGTGAAACTTGTGTCGAGGCAAAACAAACACGAACGTCATTTAAAAAGGTTGAACGAACCACCGGTCCTCTTGATTTGATCCACACAGATTTATGTGATTTGAAATCTATTCCTACTAGAGGTGGGAACAAATATTTCATAACATTTATTGATGATAGCACAAGATTTTGCTATGTGTACTTACTTAAGAGTAAGGACGAGGCTATTGACAAATTTGTTGTGTTCAAAGCCGAAGTTGAAAATCAACTTAACCGGAAAATAAAAAAGGTGAGGAGTGATAGAGGTGGTGAATATGTTTCACCTTTTGCTGATCTTTGTGCAAAAAGTGGAATCATACATGAGCTCACACCTCCTTACTCACCACAATCAAATGGCATAGCAGAACGTAAAAATAGAACGTTGAAAGAAATGATGAATGCCATGTTGATAAGCTCGGGGGTGAGCGGGGACATGTGGGGGGAAGCGCTGTTATCAGCAAATTTCATTCTAAATTTAATTCCCCGTAAAAAGAAAGATGTAACACCATATGAATTGTTGACAGGAGTCAAACCATCATATAATCACTTGCGAGTGTGGGGGTGCCTAGCTAAGGTGGTAGTGACACCACCAAAGCGTCTTGTGATAGGACCCAAAACTATAGATTGTGTGCTCATTGGATACACTCGTTTGGGTGGTCCACTTCGCTTTCTTGTGCATGACTCGAAGAATCCTGGAGTGTCTAACGGCACTATATTGGAATCTAAGGATGCTTCTTGGTTCGAGCACATATTTCCATGCTTGGATAGGCCTAAGTTGGGCTCACAAAGCCCAATTGATGATAGTGTTCTAGAGGATGAACCGGGCCCATCAAATTCAACTAGGGAAGGTGGTTCAAGAGAAAAGGTTGCAAATGATGAACCTCAATTAGATGAAAGTGAAATCCGAAGGAATAAAAGACAAAGGACTGAAAAATCCTTTGGTCCAGATTTCCTCACCTATGTGGTCGAGGAGGAACCACAAACTTACCAAGAAGCGGTAAATTCCTCGGATGGACCTCAGTGGAAGGAGGCCATAAAGTGTGAAATAGATTCTATTTTACAAAATCACACTTGGGAAGTAGTGGATCTTCCTGCGAGATGCAAACCACTAGGATATCGATGGATCTTCAAGAAGAAGATGAAACCAGATGGCACCATTGATAAGTATAAGGCAAGGTTGGTGATCAAAGGATATAAACAGCGAGAAGGCTTGGATTATTTTGACACATATTCGCCTGTCACGCGAATAACATCCATCAGGATGGTACTTGCCATTGCAGCCATTAGAAATTTGGAAATTCACCAAATGGATGTGAAAACGGCTTTCTTGAATGGAAATCTAGAGGAGGAGATTTACATGGAACAACCCGAGGGCTTCATAGCCAAGGGACAAGAAAAGAAAGTATGCAAGCTTGTAAAATCTTTATATGGTTTGAAGCAAGCTCCAAAACAATGGCATCAAAAGTTTGATCATGTCATGCTTGATTCTGGGTTCAGAATCAACGAATGTGACAAATGTGTGTATGTGAAAGACACACCAGACGGATATGTCATCTTGTGTTTGTATGTGGATGACATGCTCATTGCTGGTAGTAATGAGAAAATGATAAAGTCTACAAAGGACGTCCTGAAAGCAAGGTTTGACATGAAAGATATGGGATTAGCGGATGTGATTTTGGGAGTACAAATCACACGAACCCAGAATGGACTTGTGATAAGTCAGTCTCACTATGTGGACAAAATTCTTGAGAAGTTCAATGCAAATGACTCTAATGTGGCTAGAATTCCCATTGACACGAGTCAACATCTAGCTAAAAATCGAGGAGAGCCTGTTAATCAATTAGAGTATTCAAGAATTATTGGCAGCTTGATGTATCTGATGAGTTGTACCAGACCAGACTTAGCATATGCTGTAAGCAAGCTAAGTAGATACACGAGCAACCCAAGTTTAACTCATTGGGGTTGCATGACACGGGTGCTTCGGTACTTGAGATACACACGAGAGTACGGGCTGCATTATAGTAGATATCCAGCAGTTATTGAAGGTTACTGCGATGCAAATTGGATATCTGACACGAATGATTCCAGAGCGACAAGTGGGTATGTATTCACGCTTGGTGGTGCAGCAATATCGTGGAAATCATCTAAGCAAACTGTTATTGCTAGATCCACGATGGAATCGGAATTCATTGCCTTAGATAAGGCGAGTGAAGAGGCAGAATGGCTACGTCAATTTGTTGAGGATATACCAAGATGGCCGAAGCCGGCATCGGCCATATGCATGCATTGTGATAGCCAATCGGCAATTGGCAGAGCTCGTAGCACAATGTATAACGGTAAGAACAGGCATATAAGACGTAGACATAAGACGGTACGACAACTAATCTCTACAGGAGTTATCACTGTTGACTATGTGAAGTCAAAGGATAACATCGCGGATCCGCTAACGAAAGGCTTAAGCAGAGAGTTAGTTCAGAAGTCGTCAATGGGAATGGGACTAAAGCCCATGAAAGGCTAGGTTTATGCGAAGGAAACCTAACTCAGCTGACTGGAGATCCCAAGAACTGAGTTCAATAGGACAACCTAATTGTATGAACTGGCGAAGGTCACTGTGGGGGAAAGAGTTGGTGGAAACCCACATTTTGAAAAAGGGAGCCTACTATAAAATTAATAAGCTTCCTAGTCCATTCCTAAAAGTGACAATGTTGAGGTTAAGCTTATGGCTTTTAATGATTTGACTGAGGTAACCAGTCCCAGTAGATCACCTATGTGAGAGAGAAGTGGGGTCGCTTCGAAGGGTATTGTTGGGGCACAATATTTAATAGCTCTCGCAGAACCAGGCACGTGTCCATGACCATAACGGACACAACTATGAGGACTTGACGTTGTCAGGGAGAGTTTTGTGTGAAGCGTATTGTCGTCTACACAAACGGCAGACGAATTCAAAGACATCGCGTTCTACTCAGAGCCAGTAGGCTAAGTGCGTTTCATAAGCGAAGGTTCAAAGGGTCACACCTACCTATCGTATGCAAAACTCAACTGTTGAAATTTAATCGGAACGAGATTGTTTCTGGGAATAACTCCCATTCATGTGGGGGATTGTTGGAAAATTATAGAAGTGAATGTGAGTTAAGTGTGTGAGTTGATTGTGTCCCACATTGGTGGGAAGATTAAAGTTGGAAGACTTTATAAGGTAAAGTTTGAATGGAGGAATTAAATTGTTAAAGTTATATTATCCTCTGACTCCTACCCGCGCACAGGGGGGGTGCAAAAATGGGTTCTGGCTCGGAAAAATCCTTGAACCAACGTGACGCCCGCACGACCTGCGGACACGAATGCAGCTCGAAAAACCCGGGTCCGTGCGAGACTGGTTTTTGATGTCTGTTTTAATTTTTGCACAATGTAGCTGATTGTTCTAGAAAGAACTCTTTGCCTTCATCTTCCAACAGTTGCAACTCTTGATTATCATCAACAATTAACATCATCATAATGGTGATTAATTCGCGTGATTAATTAGAGTCTGAACAGCTTCCAACAGTTTTGGTTGTTCAAGTATATAATACAGACTTGTGTGCAGAACACAATACACACAAAAATATATACTCTCACATCTGTCTTATTGCAGCAACAAGTTCCAGTACCAGTCCAGTTCCGGTTTCTTTTCAGGCAAGTGAGATAGTCCGCAGTGCACCGTCACTGTTGAACCGGTGTACCCTGGGAACAGACGACGAATCTGTTTAAGGGAATTGTGTCAAACACAAGCCCGGTTCTGTTAATCTTTTTTTATTTTCCCTGTTTGTTTCCTTTTGCAGAATCTGATCGGTCTCCATTTTACTGTAAGTAATCCAACAGTTTTATAATTGAAAAATATATAATTTTTAAATTTGCTTCAAGACTCTATCTCTACCTTACGTATGTGTGAATATTATGAGGTTCACATACGGAATCATATGTTAATATATTGAAGTGGAAATTGAACCTAGTCAGGAATTGTGGTTAGATGATGAAATAAGAATCTAAATATATAATACTTCCTTTCATCTTCAACTGGTCCTCAAGCTGACTCTTCGTTTTCAGATCATCTTTCCTTTTTATGTTAAAATGAAAACTTAATGGAGACCACAAGCCAAACAATGTTCAAGCTTGTGATGCATCCGTGTTCATCCTAATTCCCCCAAGTCTCTTCTATATATACACATGACACTTAACATGTTTATTCATCTAACACTTCAACCAATAATACTAGTGAGTATCACTGGCTAATCCGCTTTGATTTCTGACGGATTCCATTGGTAGAAGACTTTGTCGACGGATTTCTGACTTGTGTGACCATCGGGTGCACTCATTAATACTGCGACCCTAAAGGAATATAAACAAAGGGAAACGTCGTCAAGTGTCTCTCAGAGATCCCCTGAACACTTCATTGGGATGTTTTATTTACGGTTTCCTACTGAAGTGTTTGGGGGAACTCCAAGTGCCACTTCACACCATTAAACTAGAGGTCTACCGTCCATGCTTGCACTTGGTAAGTTGTATTCTAAGTAAATAAAGTAGGAAATTCAAGAAGATTTAGCTTCTACATGTTTATCACTATAATAATGTGATTTGATGGTGTTTTGATAGCTTTAGAGTTTAGACTACTCAAAAAATTGGCATTTATGACGGGAATCTCGATCGCAAATCATGATGATATCACAATCTATTTGTGTTCACGTGTGGATTAAGGCTAATTGTAAGGGGTTGCTAAAGCCACCAATAATCATTTGATAATGTCTCCTTTGCTTTGAGGCCTTGAAGGTCTTCGAAGCGAATATGAGGGGTTTTTTTTTTTTTTTTTTTTTTTTCAAGAGTGCAATCGAATATGAGTTATCAACTAGCAACAAAGGAATTCATGATCTCTTGGTCTAGTGGTACAATGTCCTTCATACAAATATGAAGCTGTGGGTTTAAACCCTTACAAGTTAAGGGTAGATAGAATTTAGTTGTTAAAAATTTGTCGTTAAAAAAAACTAGCAACAAAGGCAATAGTCAAGTGCTATGCAACATGATACTAATTAATTAGATTGGCCTCATTAGCCACATCCATTACTAATAGATATAGTAAATATTGTGTATATCTTTTATATATTTTGAATTGTATTGTGATCCTTTTCATAAAGATAGGATCCCATGTATTATATATTTTGCCAAATCAATGAAGAGATCAAGCGATTAACTTCTATCATGGTATCAAGAGATTATCCCCTCTAAAAACCCTACTTCGATCCTCTGCTGTCGTCGGGTTCTTCTCAGCCGATCGCAGCTTCTTATCCTTCTTATTTCTTCTCTTCGTAACCACCTTACTCACCATGTCTTTCCTTGCTGCCTCCTCAACTGTCATACCTACCCTCAATGTCGAATCAAAATTGCACCCTGCTGCCACCGTGTCCAATATCAAGAACTTTGTCCCTATCGTTCTTGAGATCGAGTCCTCCCAGTATTCTTCTTGGGCCACATTGTTTAGACTCCATTGCAAGGCATATATGGTGGACGACCACCTTAAGCCTCGGGTCATCTCCTCTGACCCAAACGAAGCCGAGTCTTCTAACTCCAATGATACCTGGGAGCGTTTAGACGCTATTGTCCTCCAATGGATATACACCACCATCTCTAATGACTTACTCCACACCATCATCAACAACATCTCCAACGCCCATGAAGCATGGGTCGCCATCGAAAACTTATTTCACGACAATAAGAGTGCTCGGGCTATTTATCTTATGGGTAAGTTTTCCAACACTTGTTTGGATGGTTTTTCTAATATGTCTGCTTATTGTGGCCCTGAAAGTTTTGGCCGATCAACTTGCTAATGTTGACGCGCCAGTTGACAACGACCGGTTGGTGCTACAGCTGCTGGCGGGCCTCAATGACCAATACGAAAGCATCTCCACCATACTCAAAAATACCCACCCACTCCCCACATTTTATAACGCACGCTCAAAATTAATACAGGCTGAATCCGACAAAGCCGAACGTGCCCTTGCCTCCTCTAAAACAGCCGCCAATGCCCTCAACGCTACCACCAACAACCGCCCACCACCCACTGACCCTCACCGGCCCTCTGACGGTATTTTCAGCTGTGGACGCGGACGACCTGGTCGCCGTGGACGCGGTCGCGGCGGCTTCAGACGTGGTCAACCCCAACATTTTTGGCCTTCACAATACCCTTCGTTTACTCCCTGGTTCCCTTCGGCCCACAACTCCTCAGCCCAATATCCACCATTTTCCTACCCACCAGCCCAATATTCCTCACAACCTACCTTCACATGGCCCAACCCCCCTGCTCGTACCCCACCTCAAATCGGCCCAACAGCAGCAATCAACCGGCCCAATCACAGCCTGGTCTTTTGGGCCCCCGTCCACAGCAGAACAATTATGCAGCCTATAGCCCGACCGACATCGAGCAAGCTCTTTATACTATGTCTCTTCAGCAGCCAGACCCGACTCAGTACATGGACACAGGTGCTTCTTCAACCATGTCGCATGATCAAGGTGATTTTCATTCTTTTTCTAATACCTGCATTCCTCAAAATATTATAGTTGGTAATGGTCATACTATTCCGGTACTAGGTCAAGGCACAAAATACCTTCCCAAACCATTCCCACCCTTTGTCCTTAAAAACGTACTTTATTCACCTAAACTAATTAAAAACCTTATTTCCGTTCGTCGTTTTACTAGAAATAACTCCGTGTCTGTTGAATTTGACCCATTTGGTTTTCTTGTGAAGGACCTCAAGATGCGGACCCCGCTCCTGCGGTGCAACAGCAGCGGTGATTTTTACCCTCTGGTGCTCGGGTCCTCCTCCTCCCTTCCCACAGCCTGTGCTGCCATCTCTACGGATCTCTGGCACCAACGTCTTGGCCATCCAGGACACTCGTCTTTAAATTCCATTAAAAATAATAATTCTGTTTCTTTTAATAACTTTTATAAACATGTTTGTGACTTGTGTGTTTTTGGAAAAAGTATTCGGTTACCTTTCTTTTCGTCTAATACTTGTGTGTTTCAACCATTTGATATTATTCATAGTGATGTGTGGACTTCTCCTATTATTAGTTCATCTGGCCATAAATATTATGTATTATTTTTAGATGATCACTCAAATTTTTTGTGGACATACCCACTTTCACATAAATCAAACGTATTTAATGCCTTTGTTCAATTTGCCACCGCCATTAAAACGCAATTCGAACGTACAATTAAAACATTTCAATGCGATAGTGGTGGTGAGTATGTTAATAATTCTTTCCAAAAAATTTTCACAACAAATGGCATTCTTTACCATTTATCGTGCCCATACACTTCATCACAAAACAGAAAAGCCGAAAGAAAAATCCGCACCATTAATAATGTCATTCGCACCCTTATGGCCCACGCATCATTACCCACTCATTTGTGGCATTTTGCTCTTGAAATCGCAACGTATTTACTCAATATTCTTCCCAATAAAGTCACCAAAAACAAAACCCCCACTGAAATTCTATACCACTCCACACCCAGCTTTGACCACCTTCGTGTCTTTGGTTGTCTTTGCTACCCTCTCACTCCCTCCACCACCATTCACAAACTTGAAAACCGTGCTCAACCTTGCGTCTTTCTCGGTTATCCCCCATCCCACAGGGGGTACCGATGTCTTGACTTGCAAACCAAACAGGTCTATATTTGCAGACACGTAGCGTTCGACGAAACCACCTTTCTCTTCAAACAATCGGTCGCCCTACCACCTACCTACACATTCCTATATAGTCACTTCCCACACCATTTGTTACCTCACCTAAACAATCCGTCCTAGCCCATGGCCCCATGTCCAAACCTCAGCCCACCAATCCCCATGCCCACGACCCAAACCTCAGCCCACCCGACTAGCCCAACAGCCTCGCCTCAGGCCCATTCTCCCTCGCCGACCTCTCACAGCCCCTCACCTAATACAGCCGACCCACTACCTAATGCCCAACCCACACCATCACCTAACCCACCACAGCCCACTACACACTCTTCACTGATTCCCCCACCACCTCCACCACCGTCCCGGTCCATGCACACCCGCTCCATGAGCGGTATATTTAAACCCAAACATCCCTTTAACCTACACACCACTACTACACCTACCATTGTGCCTGTCCCCAAAAACCCGGTTGATGCCTTGTCTATACCGGAATGGTACTCGACCACGACCACTGAGTACGATGCACTTGTTAGAAACGGAACTTGGGAATTGGTACCTAGACATCCGGACATGAATATTATTTGTAGTATGTGGCTATTTAAACATAAATACAGGTCGGATGGGGCAATGGAACGGTATAAGGCCATATTGGTTTGTGACGACGGTTTACAGCAGGTGGGGGTCGATTGTGGGGAAACTTTCAGTCCGGTTGTTAAGCCGGCCACCATACGTACCGTTCTCTCCATCGCCCTATCTAAGCATTGGTCAATTCATCAGTTAGATGTTACCAATGCCTTTCTACACGGGAACCTGAATGAGACCATCTACATGTACCAGCCAATGGGGTTTCGTAATAAACAATTTCCTGATTATGTCTGCTTGCTCAAGAAATCTCTATATGGTCTCAAACAAGCTCCACGAGCATGGTACCAACGGTTCACGGATTTTGTATTATCGATGGGGTTCAGTCATAGCAAAAGCGATGCCTCTTTATTTACATTTCATCAGGGGCCCCACACAGCTTATCTTCTTCTTTATGTCGATGATATCCTCCTTGTCACCTCTTCTGACAAACTTCGACATTCTCTCATGGCAAAGTTGTCTAGTGAATTTGCCATGAAAGATCTTGGCCCCCTGAGTTATTTTCTGGGTATCTCGGTGTCTCTCATGAAAGACACCATGTTTTTCTCACAGCAGTCCTATGCGGCTGACATCATTGCACGAGCCGGTATGCAGTCGTGCAATCCTGTGTCCACTCCAGTCGACACAAACGGTAAACTTAGTGACCACACCAGTGAGCAGTTTCATGACCCCACTTTATATCGGAGTCTTGCTGGCGCGCTTCAGTACCTTACTTTCACGAGACCCGATATTTCCTACGCTGTTCAGCAGATTTGCATGCGTATGCACTCTCCCCAACTTGATCACTGGAACGCCCTGAAGCGAATCATACGGTACATAAAAGGGACTTCAACGTTTGGGTTGACTCTCCACGACTGCACTTCCCAATCTTTGATTTCCTACACTGATGCTGACTGGGCCGGCTGCCCCGACACCAGGCGTTCCACTAGTGGCTATTGCATTTATTTTGGTGACAACCTCATTTCTTGGTCATCTAAGCGCCAGAGCACAGTGTCCAGATCCAGCGCTGAAGCGGAATACCGAGGGGTCGCTAATGTCGTAGCAGAAATCTGTTGGCTACGAAATCTGCTTCTCGAGTTACAGCATCCCCTATCGCGAGCGACTCTTGTTTATTGTGATAATGTCAGCACTATATATTTGTCAGGGAATCCGGTGCAACACCAGCGCACCAAGCACATCGAGCTAGACATCTATTTTGTTCGTGAACTGATTCAACGGGGACACGTCAGGGTTCTTCATGTCCCCTCTCGTTATCAGATAGCAGACATTTTCACCAAAGGATTACCTCACATTTTATTTGAAGATTTCAGAGACAGTCTCAGCATCCGGTCTCCTCCCGCTTCAACTGTGGGGGTGTAATATATATAGTAAATATTGTGTATATCTTTTATATATTTTGAATTGTATTGTGATCCTTTCCATAAAGATAGGATCCCATGTATTACATATTTTGCCAAATCAATGAGAAAAGATCAAGGGATTAACTTCTATCAATTACAATTCATTTTTGAGCATTTTTTTTAATCCTATAAAGTAGGGTGTTTTTCGGGTTGGGTTGCTTGGGTTTTTAGCCAAGAAAAAGTGACCCGATAACCGAACCATTTAAAGTTCGGGTTGGTCGGGTTCGAGTTATTCGGGTCCAGGTTAGTTCGGGTCGGGTTGTTTGGTTTTTGGGTTTAGATGTAATATGAAAAATGGTTTTTTTTTTTCTTGTAATAGTATCATCAAAATTCATCTTGCTAATTAAAAAAATATATTATTAAAGTTCAAACATTATTTAACAACACGATATAATAGTGTTTACAAGTCCTAAAACTTGATGTTTAAGATGTCAAAAAATCTAAACTTAAACGTATCTATAAAAAAAACATTATATATTTGGGATTTTATTCGGGTTTTTCAAGTCAGGTTTTTTGTTGGGAAAAAGTGACCAGATAACCAATCCATTTAAGTCCAGATTGATCGGGTTTGAGTTCAGGCTCTGGTTTTCCAGGTAGTGTCTAATTCGAGTTCGGGTGGCTTCAAATTTGGGTTGGGTTTCGGGTTTTGAATAAAAATAAACAACGCTACTGTAAAGCATCTTTTATAAACATCTAATAAGTTCATACCGTGAAATCAAACCATCAACATAGATATCTCCCCTTTAGATTTATTTATTTTGATATCTTATTTGTAAAAAAAAAAAAAAAAAAAGAAGAAGACCCAACATGGCTTGAAAATTTTAATGTTTGGTTGTGAGAAATTAATTTGACCATTAAAAAAGGTGAACCCATATGAAAAATCCGTCATTACTTGAGCCGATAAAGCATAGGAATTCTTAATAATGGTTTAGGGTTATTTGTTTATTAATATGTTGCATGTTAATTGAAGAATACAAAATTTGTATCTTTCTATTGCAATAAACTAAAGATCTTGTATGTTTCACCCTTCAATCAATAAGCAAAAATATACATGAACAACACAACATGAAAGATCGATGAAGAAATGTCGATTCAATCGTATGAAAGTGTTGGTTCATATAACCTAATTAAAACACTCAATCATTAAGAGCCGCGTACAGAGTACTCAGCTTCTATTTAGTTGTACGTTAACAAAAAGACCCAATCATTTGTCAAATTAATAATTTTGACATTAAAAATGTATTTTAGTGACAAAGTAAACACTTTCATACTGAATTAAATATCCGACTATTGGTCCGATTAATTAGTAGCCCAAAATAAATAAAAAACTCATTTTAGCAGCCCATTTAGAATTATGACTATCGATTACACCGACAAGAAGCTAACTCAATTACCAAAACCCAGACCGGACCTACTTAGGGCTGTTTGGTAGGATCTGTCTCACTAAGGGGTTGTTTGGTTGATTAAGTGCTGAATGGTTAAGAGGTCTGTATGATTAAGTGCTGAATCATTAAGTTGGACCTCTTAATGGTTAGTTTTTTTGTCCCACATTGGTATGAGAGTTTCATTAAGGTTCAACCTAGTTCAGTGCTTAATGGTTCAGCAACATCCCAAGTCTTAATGATTCAGACTTAACCATTCCATTCAGAGGCTGAAACAAACGCGCTGAATGCTGAATCATTCAGCACCGAATGGTTAAGAGCCTCATTAATAGGTTACCAAACAGCCCCTAAGTGTTGAATCATTAAGAGGGTCTGAATGGTTCATCACCCCTTATTAGCTGAATGGTTAAGAGCTTAATGGAACTATTTAGATGTCTTTTTAGTTGAAACAAACACTCTTAGGGGCTGTTTGGTAGCCTCTGAATGGTTATTAAGAGGGTACATCTGAATGATTCATAATCTCTTAATGGTTAAGATGTAATCTTAAGTATGAATGGTAAGAGGTAACATCTTAATGGTTGCCTCTTAACCATTCAGACTTAAGGTTACCTCTTAATCATTCAGAGGTTATGGACCATTAAGAGGTAGCCTCTGAATGACGATTAAGAGGCTACCAAACAGCCCCTTAATGTTGAATGATTAAGAGGTTATTATGAGGCTAACAAACACCCCCTTAGGATCGGAATTCAGTTAGGATGAATGTTTAATAATAAGCCCATTTTGTGTGTTTTTATTGTGTTTGTGTTGATAATATATGATGAATGGGATAACTACGCGAGTTTTGATCGTTTCAGGATAAATGGCTAAGCGGATGGAATTATAGCCGAAAAGTGTGAAGCGTGCGTGGTGTTCAAGTTGAAGAATTAAAGAATTGGTGAGTGTTCGAGAGCTCGTGGAAGAGAATTGGATGTTTGAAGGATGTTTATGATGAAGAAGTGAAGATTAGAGTTTGGTTGGATGCAAAGATTTGAAGGAAAAATGCTTTGGAAAGAAGTAAAGAAACAAGGCGTAAGCTACGCCTTCTATCTGTAGCTTACTGAGGAATTACAAGGCATTTGGAGCTTTTTCACGTGGGTTAGGATAGTAAGGTACAGGGCTGATCTGTAAGGTACAGCTGAATAAAGCAATGCTGATAGATTGACTGAACTATAAGCTACGACCCTGATCAGTACCTTACGGCTGGCTGAAGGGCAAAATTAGGAAATGTTTTTTTTCATTAATTAAATGATTTTTATCAACCCTAGCAGCCTCCTAAGCCCCCAATCACGAAAATTCATCATCTTTTGGAGACTTTGGAAGCTACAAACACCAATGTTCATCATCATTCATCCATACTTTCGATTTCCATCAACATGTTCGGTATTATTATTCATACTTTTGAGTTGTTTCTTGTTACCATGAGTGGCTAAATAGCTTGTAATCACGTCCGGGTGTATGGTTTATTTGTGAAACCTTGAATCTTGTTTACTTTGGTTTATAGATTGTTTTTTATTTAGTTGAGGAATATTTGTGGTTTTTATTATTTAAACGATTCACTTGTTTTCAATTGCTTATCTTGTTATCATTCACATTCGGTTTTTCTTGCATCGTGAGTAGTTTGATAATTGGGAGGGTAGGTGATAACTGTGGGTTGGTAATTGAATTGTACAGGCTATTATTAAAAACTTGTGTTCGGTTATCACTTGATTTGAACCGTCCAACAAAACTATGTCTATGTAGTATCCAATCATTTAAGAACTGTAAATTGGCCACATAAGTTTCCATATCGCTTGTGTTATTGTTTGTATGCATTTAAATATTATTACCTACATATATCATGGTTATTGTCTACTAATAGATCTATCTTTATCAACACATTTGCATTTCTTTCTACACATATTAAAATCAATACATACACATCTAGCACTTTGAATTATACATAATATTACTTACACTAACACGTATATTTCTTACACGTGTCATCATTATATATACTCGTCGGGTGACATCCAAACAAATTGTTATGCTTCTAACCACACAAATAAATTAGTTTTAGCCACACATATATGTGAAGGTATATCATGCCATATTTCTACACATAGCTAATGTGTGGGTATTGATGCATCTCGATCTAACGTCGTGAGTCTACACAATACACATCATGACACTTAATTTAAGGGTAGGTAAAGACAACTGCCAACACATAACAGACTTTCACCAACACAAGCTATGTGTGGGTTAAGACCCAAATTTCGTGTAGTGTATCCTTGAAAAGGTGCAATTCCATTAAATCCCACCTAATTCGCTCCTGATAGCATGATAGTTCTAACTGCAACCTCGTAAAATTTCTTCTTTATATATTTTAGCTGGGAACATCTTATAATCATACAATACTCCAATTGTGTACAGTAAAACCTCTATAAATTAATAATGTCGGGATTGGGATATTTTATTAATTTAAAGTGTTGGCCTATATTCGTGAGCAACTCTCAAATTAATGATCGACTTTCAAAATTTCCATGTTCGTTTAGCTACTCCAACTAGCTCAAATGATTTAAACAATGTAAATTATGGAGAAGACATTTGTGAGCTTGAGAACTTGATTACGGGAATGCATTATCAGCACAAAATGGATGTGAATGAGTTGTTGGATTACCAGGTGAAAATAATGAATGTTACGAGGTTCAAAGCATTGAAGAAATTATGACAGATACTGTTTAAAATCCGGCTGATGATGATTCAGTACCTTTGGGACTGGTCACTCAAAAATAAGCATTGCAAGTGGCAACAACTCTTCACAACTTTTTGTTGCAATATGAGAATACAGTGCCTCAACTCTTAAGTGCAATGGGGAGATTTAAAGATGAACTCAATATAGATTTGAAGTTCACAAAAAAAAAAAAAAAAAAAAAAAACAAGTGACTATAGATTCGAAGTTCACAAAAAACAAGCGACTATAGATTCATTTTTTACTAGACAATCCTAGAATTTTAGAATACTAGAAGGAATGCCCGCGCGTTGCGGTGGGTGTCTCGATTTATATTATATTCAATTATGATGTTAATTACGAACCACAACCCGGGTTTACGACATTTTACTTTATTCAACAAAATATAGTATCAAAAATATTAGCACAACAAACCAAATAAAACTTTGTAGATAAATATAGTGGCAAAAATATTAGTATCATCTAGAGATTGATTTCTACTGCTTGGTGCTATAGTTCCTTTTTTTTTTTGTCATCTTAGATTCAAATAGTCAATAAAAATCACCAAATAATAAAAGCGAAAATAGGTGATTACTGTAGTTATGCTAAGACACCACATGAAAGTGAGATTGTGAGAGTTCATTAAATTTTATAGAAACTACAAATATATGCACACCTGGTTGACGGATCGAAAAATAGAAATTAATAGCATCACTAAGCACAAGATAATCATCAACTACTATAAAAGGTATAAAAAAATCGAACAACAAACGAATAATCAAATAATTCACGTTGATATTAGCAAGTAAATCTAGGTATCAAACCTGCTGGTTGCAAGAGAATTCCTTTGACAATCTTATGCGCATACTTCATGAAAATTTGCTTTTATAATCACCATCCGCGTGTAACGCATCCTAGAGGGCCCAACCGCCGCAATACTCGTAAATTAATAATTGCTGACCATGCTCAGAACAAGTAACCCATGAGTTCAACAACATTCGCATGCCGAATTTTATCAAATCATTAATAAGATCAATAAACTCTTCCTCCTTTTGTCGACTGATTACCTTTTTGTCCCAACTTCTTCACAGCAAGTAACTAAATAAAAACACGAAATACAAAAGTTTTGCAGCTTTAGATATGAGATCAAATGTGTAAAAGAAAAAAAGAAGTCAACAAATTAGAAATCAGGTCAAAGAGTACCTCATACATGTTTTTTGTAACCATCTTGAAATTCTGCACCCATCTTGAAATTCTGATTTATGTAAATCCGTTAATACTGATTGTAAAGGTACCTCATACATGTTTTTTTAACTGTAACACCCCAACCGATGGCGGAAACATCGAGGTGTCACGTAGTGACGATTGTTCAATAGCTCATGGACTAGAAATGTAAATTTGAATACATTGAATTTAATAATTTATTACATTGAAAGAAATACAACAATTACGACTAGCAATCTAAACTAAGATACAGTAATCTCAATTTAAGTCTAAGTTCCAAACACTTGGAAGTAATCTCATAAGAACCTGAAACATGTACGAAAATGATTTGGTCAATACAAAATGTATTGGTGAGCATACCCTGTTTGAATAAATATAGTAGAAAAAAAAATGTTTAGCAATTCATGTGCGGTACCATTTGCAATTATGTAATAAGTAATATCCGTTCAAAACCAAACCTGAGAATAATGACTAACACATGACTAACCAACTGAATAATGAATTAACAAGACAATGACCAAGATTCTCAACAGAGTCTCAAGGGGGTATACCATAGTACTATTCATTGAAAAGCTAGGCCGCCCAGCGGTTAATGATTTTGACAAGTCATAGACACACCAATTAACATAAAGCAAACACACATGAGAATTGCATTTAGTAAAAGAAATAGAAACTTGATAGTAAGTACATGAGTCACCCCAGAATAGTAAAACAGTAAAAAGGGGAAAGATATACTCACAGTTTGCGAAAGCGATCAAAATCCACTTAAGCGGTCGTGAGCTAAGTAATGGGAATTCCGAGGAATTCAACCTATAATGTGTAAGAATACTAATAAGGAAGTGTCTAAAAAGTCTAAGGTAACTAGGGTCTAAGGCATTAGGGTTTGCTAAGTCGATTTGGGGAAATTAAAGTTTTTATGATAAATCGCGTTAATGTAAAAGTTGTACGTAAAAAATAATATATAAAAGCTTGTAAATGCTGTTTAGGTAATATAATTATTCCCAATTGAATATTTAGGTAAACATATGTTTTGACTAATTAAGACAAAATAATTTAGTTAATTACTTAAATTAATTATTGTAAACAGTAATCATAAATATTGAAATAATTGGCTAGGAGTTACACATCGATCCAACAAATGCTAATAAAGACATTCAACCATAAGAGTATTTCTATTTTATAAAAAAAATATTTATAAAATAGATGTTTAAATTGTACAAATAAATAAATGTTTTATTATGTCTAATTAAACATAATAAGACTAATAATACAAGACACAATCCAAAAATACTATTTTCATAGAAAATGGATACTTTCTGATGTAATGTAATGAAAATAATTTTCCCATAATTTTTATAAACTTATTTATATTTAAAACTGATTTAATGGTATTAAATCATGTTTAAATGATTAAAAATAGGAAAATCAATACAAATAAATGTTTTCTGAGCCAATAATTTTTATTTCAGTTCTTAATGATTAGAAATAATTTATGACAAATTTTCATATTAAAATAATTAAATTTCAATTTTATATGATTTAAATATGATTAAAACCACATAAAATCAAAATAAAACACAAAACACTCTTAAAGGTAAAAGTTTCTATGAAACCTCAATCTACTTAATTAAAAAGGCTCACAATAAATTTTATAGAGTTTTTGTGACAAAAACCTATTTAACATGAATATTATTTGTTTTAAAACTAATTTAACAAATAAAATGAGATTACACATATAACCGTATCAAAATAGAGGAAAAATGACATGAAAATTATTCTAACATAATGAAATATGTTTCTACCAATTTTTGTGTTAAAATACATTTAATAAGATTTTATATGAATTAAACATGATTAAAGCATCATAAAAATAATTAAAAATACTAAGCAGCCTCAATAAATTCCGAAATAATTTCTAAAACTTCTAATCAGTTATAGGAGCAAGTCTACCAAGTTTCATAATTTTTGTATAAGAAATGAGTGAGTTATGAATTTATAAAGTTCTATAAACTTTTAAATCAAAATCCCCAAATAATCTAGAACACCCTAAACCATAGATTATCCAATTGAAACCCTTAGACACTATAATTAACAAACTAAATAGAGGGCTATTGATCTATAAATATGAATAATGTATCATGCAAAAATAATCGGAAAAACTCACAACGTAGCTAGTCCAATTTGTAGAAATAAAACCGAAATAGAACCCAAGATTAAGCTTCCAAATTCGTCAGAAAACAAGAACTAATGAATTATGCTTGGACCTTAAACGCGTAGGATTACTACCAATCTTGTTCAGAAATTTGGGAACTCAAAGAAGAATTATAGATGCAAATAGAAATTGGTGAAATCCGCGACAGGAATATAGTGAACAAATGATTTTTTTTTTCATATGATAATAAGGCACATATGTGTCTATATATATATATATATATATATATATATATATATATATAAAACCATCCATTAAAACATGATTAATACTCATAAATTCCATCAAATGAGAGTTAATGGCTATTATTAAAAATAAAATAAATGTTATTAGTAATTCTATTGTTAACGTATCAGTATTTAAAATTTCGGGGTATTACAACACTACCCCAAACGTCACGAAAAAAATATGGTTTATGCGATTTTCAATTATGGATTATTGTCAATTTAGATCCCCAAAGTTATAATTACTTATTAGAAAATTTGCGAATGCTACATTAACCATCTTGAAATTCTGCACCCAAATTAGCAAAAACAAAAAAAAACTCCAAATTAAATATTGATATAGATAATACAGATATGATTTTTTTTAGGAGCAAAGAATTAAAACAGTGATAGGAAGGGGCTGTAAATTGGGCTAGGGGCCTATAAAAACAAAAAAAAAATCCACTAAAGGTTGAATTATTCATTCACCAATATTATATTAAATCAATTAATTATTTATATAGTTAAGCTAATAAGCTAACCTCACTGTTGTTGTTATTTATGTAGTTGAGGGACGATCTTCAAGAATATGTGTATATATTCTTCAAGAACATGTGTAGTAGGTGCTAGTGGATTAGGCTGTGAACTTCTCAAATACCTTGCCCTCTCCGGTTTACCAATTCCTTTTCAGGTGTATCCTTCCTTTCATTGTCATTCTCCCAATTGAATCAACTTCTTATTCTTAAACCAACCAAGCCAAGCCATTTAAAAAATCTAGGCATAATTTATGATGTTCATAGGCTCTTCACATTCTTACATTTAAGAAATTTATTACATTAATGGTTTTTTGATCAATCATATACCATGGGGTAAGGTTGGAATAAGTTTTTAAGTTGTGAGTATGAGGTTATGATAAAATTACAATTTTAACCTTCTAAGTGTCTTAATTGTCACAATTATGCCCAAAATACCCTTAAATTTCTTGCTTAAGTATGTTGTACATGTTGCTTCTTAAGTTGTACGGAAATGTAAATGACAATCTTGGCCATCACTCCTCCTTAATAAGATAATATAGATTTTAGTAATTATTAATTTATAGTTTCGCTGGCACCAACATATTTACATTGGGATTTCAAAAAAAAATTATTATCTTAATATTTTATCGATTGAGGTCCAATTTTGTACTGGCCCCCAAGTTGAGACCAGACAAATTATTAATTTTATCGAGGTTGTTAATTGATTGAGTATTAAATTATAGAGGTTCTACTGTTGTATTAGTATTATCAAATATATATGTATTACATTTTAGGGTCAAGATCCTGTACAAATGGTGTTTTGTATGAGAAGAGTAAGAGGCAATCTTGTAAATTGTGTTTAATTTTTAATGGCTAATTAGTTGCTTGGAGGGTGTAATGGTAAAAACACACCTTGCATTTAAATAAAAAAATAAAAAATAAAAAACTGTCCATCACTTCCTACATTCACTCTTCTTCCATATCTAAAACCCCTCAATTTAGGAAACCATAATAAAGAAAACAACGCATTAATATTTTCAGCAACTATAATCTCTCCTCCTTCTCTCCTTTAATGGAATCAGATTAAAGATTGCTGATGAATATAAAACACACGGACAAATCTTTATTATCGGTGTGTGTGTTTTTTTAACGAACGATGATGAAGACGCCGATTGCTGATGAAAATAAAACACACGGCCAGATTCATGACCGGATTCACAACGATTGCGTGGTTTTTTTTGTTTAATATATGCACTGAAGAAGAACGAGAAGCCGAAGATTGTGGCTGAAGAAGAAGAACGGTTTGATTGTTTGTATAGTGTTTTATGTTCAAAGGGTTATTGTGGTTTAGTGTTTTTTGAATTTAAAACACATTTTGGTTGTATGTATAGTTGTTCATGGTGTTTTAAAGTCATAACACTAGGTTGTTTTGTTGTTGGATGGTTTGAGTATAAAACATTTTGGATGGTTTTGAGTATAAAACACACTCCGGATGGTTTTGAATATAAAACACGCTCCGTATAGTTAGAGTGTGACACCCGGCATGTTTGGGTCAACATTTTATAAACACATAAGTCTACCTTAGCGAAAAACGTTTATTAAACATACTTGACGGGGTCAGTAGAGTCGGAACACAGTCCGTATTGTCCAGGGTCCAATGATTCGGGAGATCATTGGGTTAGTCACACACACGCACGATACGAGTCCCGTTGTTGGTGAATTACATAAACTAATTAAGTGTATGTGTAGACTAATTGTTGTATGGTGGATTATATGCTTAGATGTGTTTAAATGATGTATAGATAATCATCCATGCTTAAATATGTTAAACATAGACTAAGGTTGCATGCTCGTATGTTAGGGTGCGTTAAAATGCGTTAAACACGACAAATTGGAAAACTAGAAAAACTTGAGTCCTGGTTCGACCAATCGAATGGGCGAACCTGGACAATACTCCTCGTTCGACCCTTGTAAAAGGGGCGAACCTGGGATATGGAATTTAAAGAATTTCATTCGACCAAGTCAGGGTACGTTCGACCCTGTGAAAGGGTCGAAGGAGGGTACATTCGCCCAGGTAAAAGGGGCGAATGAGGACATAGTATAAATACCACACTTTCTCATTTTTCACCATTTCACAAACCCTAAACGCCTCAAAACACTCTCTAGCAACTTTAAACATTGGGGGAAGGAGTTTTTGCCCTTGTTTTCTATAATCTAACCTACAAACATCTTCTACACAAAGATCTAAGGTGTGTTCTTCATTCTAAATCATTTTAAAAACATTTTAATTCGTTTTCATTAAACCCCAAGAGTCCAGATCTGATTCAAACATGTTTTCATGAATAAAAACCTTCCTAATATCTTTCTAAACAAAACCTATTCATAAACAATGAGTTTTCATACAAAATAAGATGTGTTAATGGTGTTTTATGTGATGTTATGCATTGTTTGATGATTGATTGCTGTATAGATGTTATGACAATGATCTAGGACTGTTATTGATGATGATTTATGATTGAGATAGGTTACAATTGATTATTGATGATGTTATGTTCATTTTGGGGATTTTGGGTTAGATCTAGGGCTTGTTCATGATGATAGTGATAAGGATATGATTGGGGGGTTTATTGTTCATGATAATCTGAGTATATTAAGTTGATTATTGATTGATTTCATAAAGTTTCCTAATTGGGTAAAGATTGCATGCGTTTGATGTGACATCTCCATAATTTGCTATTTCGGGTAACTTGTAAAACAGACGGATTTCAGGATAAAATTGGTAGGGTTATGTAGGAATATGTTAATGATAGTTGACTGCTGTGATTGGTAATGTTTCGTGATGTTTTCGGACCGTTTAGATGCGTTTTGGTGCGTTTTATAAAATGCTGATGAAAACGGGCGAACGTGGAATAAAATTGGTTCGAATGGGCGAACGTGGAATAAAACATGGGAAAAACGGGCGAACGTAGAAAAACGGGCGAACGTGGAAAAACGGGCGAACGTGGGAAAAACGGGCGAACGTGGGAAAAACGGGCGAACGTGGAACAAAATGTGGGAAAAACGGGCGAACGTGGCTCAAACGGGCGAACGTGGAAATGGGAAAACCACATTCGACCATCTGATGTCCGGAATGAGATTTTTGATGCAAACTAAGTGTTTTATGCTTGAAACTTATGTGTTAAACTTATGTGCATGACTAATTGATGTAATGGGTCACCAACGGGATGTCAGGTCGGTCTGGGATGTCCGGTTAACGTTTAAACACACTTTTTAACACACGTAGTCAAGATCTGGACAATCGGGGATTAGTTAGCCTTCGGGTTAATAGTCATCACACTTATGTAAACTCATTGATAGGTTGTCATTAGTTGGGATTATCATACACGTGTTGGAATTCTAGTTATCGGAAGACGCACTCTAAGGTGAGTTCACGGCCCCTCTTTTATACACTTTTCTCTCGGGGGAGAAGCATGCCACACGTTTTAGCAATGCAACGTTTATGATTTGAAAACGCAACTCTTATGAAACTTACCACTTTTGGAAACATAATGCTTTTGAAATGCAACGCTTTTGAAACACGACACTTTTTGAAACACAATACTTTTAGAAACATGACGCCTTTTGGGAAGGTGACTCTTTTGAGAAATGTGACACTTTTGGCACTTGACATATTTAAAACATTGGCACTTGACACTTTTAAACATTGATGTTTGGCATTTGACACTTGACGCTTGGCACTTACTTACTATACGACGAAACCGAAGTCGTTATTGAAACCATGAATGTGCGAGGCACAACGGGGGAAATGTGGATAGATCTATCGGGTGTGACGAACCCCACTCGACGGCTCGGAGGGCCGGGCGGGTGCATATTGTCTCTACTTGACACTTGACACTTGACACATGGGCAGCAACTTGAGCAACGTTTGTCAGTAATGGTTTTAGCAACATAGTCGTAGTAGTAAGGGAAACGTTTGTTATTTACTTGGAACTTTTACACACTTGGCACTTTATGAGGAATTGCTTTACACATGAAAACGTTTACGAGCTTAAAACCTGTGAACTCACCAGCATTATATGTTGACATCTTTTTGGCATGTTTTCTCAGGTCGCTAAGATAGCAGCATTGAGTATAGGCGCACGGAGTCTCACGGCGTCTAGGGATCATATGCATGTCTTGTTAAACATTTCAGACTTTGAGTTTTACTATTAATTTGTAATAATACATTTTGCTTCCGCTGTGTTAGAACGGTTTCGAAATGCAATGGTAGTTTACGTTGTTTTCTTATTATATAGATGTCGTTTATTGTGACCGTTGACTTGGATCCTGGTGTGTCACGCGCCTCGCGGTAAAACCACGCATGTGGAAATTTGAGGGTGTGACATAGAGTATTAAACACATTTCGGATGGTTTGAATATAAAACACAATGGATGGTTTTAGTGTAGTTAACATGAATTTAAAACACATAATGACGATTTTGATAAAACATAGTAAGTTCAGATGAGTAGGTAACATGAATTTAAAACACACTAAAAATATAAATGACGATTTGTGTGTGTGTGTTTTTTTTGTTGAAGAATTTGTATGTGTACATAGTTGAAGCAAACTCGAAATCGTGAACAGAAGAATAAGATTCATATACACACATATTGATCGAGAATATAGTTTTAGAAAAAAATCCCTAAAATCTCTCTTATCTCATTAATGATAAATGTTTTAATATAATTGATTCGTTATGTAATTACCTTAATGCCCATGAGAGTAAAATAAATGAGTGTCACATGTCACTCCAAGATTGGTTCTTACACTTCTCACAAAAAAAATGGATTTGTACAAGAACCCAAACCTTACATTTTAAAATAAATTATAATTTTTTTTAGTCAAATATTAGATATTCATATAAAAACATAATGCATTACAAGTGGACGGCTGGTAAGCGGGTAACAAGTTGCGCCGCCACCCCATTTTGGATATCAAAACCTACTCTATTAAAAATAAAACTTTGATCCCTGGATGTCGAGCAATTACTATACATCCACCTTTTACACCCAATCTAGAAACCGGATGGCTTCGGGTGCAAGACTCCCAAAGGTATCAATATTTAAGTGCAAAGTATATATGAAATTAACTATTCCCAATATTGTTAATGAGATAAAAAGTTCATAAAGTTACTAAAATGTTGTTCGATATTAATAACTAGCTGATTATCTCGGGAGGGTTCCGGGGTTGAAAAATCTAATTTTACGTGATAACCAATTGCAAATGGCTCAAGTTAACTAACCACAAAATCTCTCAATCATTGCATGTTCATAGTATTCTAATCAGTAATAACTCATATTCCCTAATCTAAAACTTAATCAGTAATCATCTAAAGAATCACTTATGTAAGCTGCAACTATTTAAAAACTCATCACATCTCTCTAATTTTTCACATTCTAATGGCTCTTATAATTCCTAACCTAATCAACTAAACAAACACTTAATTTGGAAGTTGTAACCATTGCATCTCATTATGCCACGTGGCATAATCAAGAGATGGTTGAGGCCACCATTGAACGCCACGCCAACAACTATCAATTCTTCCCGGGAGCGTCCCGGGGTTGAAAAATATAATCATTCTAATAATACTAATACTAATAGTAATAATTATTACTCTTGTAATTAAATATATAAAAAAATAACTTTGCTATAAGGTGACACAATGTGTTGCAGTGTTGCGCGATTCTTTCTCTTAGCTTCTCTTGATGAAGTATACATAGTAAAATTCCAATGATAACATGGCGATTGAGCTGATTTTCAACATCGTAGATAAGAACCTGGTTTAAAAGAAAAAAAAAACATGATTAATGAATAACATGAACACTTTGTGTGTTTTTTTTCCTGTATGAACGAAACCCCACAAAAAATAGTCTATTTTTTCTCCGTTTTTTATATAGCACTATGGTACTCGTTGGAAAGATAATAAAACGCTCGTTAATTTGGTGTAATTTTTTTCTTTAAAAAATCCCGTATATAAAAGATATAAACGTTTAAAAATTATGGGAGGAAACATGAGAGAGAAAATTTTAAATTTATTTTTAAATTTTTTTTCCTAAAATAACTCAATTTAATTTTAGTAATTGATAATTGAGAGATAGACGGCGAGATAAATTTAGGGTTTTATGTTTATATTTTTTTTAATTAAAAAAAATAATTCAAAAACACTAAAATCTTTCAATTATAATGCCACGTGGCAGTTTCATGGAGAGGTTGAAGACACAATTGCACGCCACGTCAGCAATGTTCAATTCTTTTATATATATTTTTTTTGAAAGGTTAATTTCTTTTAAATCCTGTGATCTGTGGGACTTGAACCCAAGACTTTTCACAACATAGATGTTTTAAAGGTTTTTGCCTTTACCAATGGACAACCACCCCATTAACAATTCTTTTATATATATTAATAGATATCAAAAGAGATGTTTTACACTGAATATTTTAAAAGTCATAAAGAACACACAACAAAAAATTATTATATATAACAAATCTGAAACTTGGCTACAGTAACTGCAAAACAAATGCTCTTTTATTTGAAATTATTTACGAAAATGCCATTTAGACAGTTGTATTTAAAACCAAATTATTTACAAGTTATTTACGAAAATGCCATTGCACAAAACTTTTATTTACAACGTAATTACGAAAATGCCGTTGATTTACAAGTTAATTATGAAAATGCCATTTAAAGAATCTTTTTTTTACAAGTTAATTACGTAAATGTTATTTGTTTAATATATCTCGAGTTAAGTGCACAAGTTCACCACAAACCGTTCCAGATGCTGGTCGACGTTGTGGTGGCGACAGCTGAGCGACAGAGGTGAGTTCAGCGCTAAGATTAGCGGTGTATATGGCATTACCGTGTTCAGGTCTAACGTCGTAAGGCTGATGTTAATATTCGCGGTTATAACGGTTGTGAAGGTGGTTCAAAGATTAGCTGGCGACAACGATTTGACCTAAGACAAGGGTGTTGTGACCATTTTTAGGTGACCCAGCTGCTCGGTTTAGTAGCCGCCGATAACGTAATTAACCGAATAAAATATTCAATCTGTTGTATGTTTCTGCGCCGCGCATAGCGCGGCGGGTAATATACTAGTTAGTTATAAATTTCGATGAAGAAATTACATAAAAGAAAATTGCAACAAAAAAAAAAAAAATACAATTTCTAGTGTTATAATAAAAGTAACCAATTTTAAATCGGTGACAGAACTGGGATCTGTACCCCAAATATATGTGAATATGGATCACATACGGAATCATATATTTGAGTGGAAATTGAACCTAGTCATGTATAAGGGTAGATGAAGAAAGTAGAATATAATACCTCCCTCCTTCATCTAGTCCTTACCCTGACATCTCTTTTTCAGATTATCTAATTTCCCTTTTATGTGGAAATGAAACATGTGCTTCTTAATGGAGACTGAAAGCCAAACAATGTTCATCCTCCCTCAATGTCGATCTCTTCTATATATATACTAGTAACCATGACATTTTTAGTCATCGAACACATGATCAACTGACCATTATAAAGAATACAAATGTAGGGAAGCGTCAAGTGTCATTCAGAGATCCTCCAAACACTTCATTGGGATAATGGTTTATTTTGAATTTCCTACTGAAGTGTTTGGGGGAACTCCAAGTGCCACTTGACATGTTAAGGAGTATCTAAAGCGGTTAACAATCTTTCTTTTGATTGTGTTTATTTCTTTTGATTGTGTTGGATAATCTCGTTTGATTCACAAAAGACTTGGTGTGTAAGGAGTGCAGGGAAGAATCTGAGTCGGGTCTAGAGTCTTTGAGTCAGTTAGCGCATTATTGAGTTAATAACTATTTAGTTTGAATTTTATATGTAAGGTTCGGATAAGTGTGGTTTAATTTTTTGGTTTATTCAATTAGTGGTTGAGTCTAAATATGATAGGTTTGGCTTATATTTAATTACTCTTTGGTTTAAATATAAACAGGGTCTGTGTAATCGTTTATTTGTGTGGTTTTTTGTTTTCCTACTCATTATAATTAAAGATCCGAATGAGTTCGTTCATATCGTGTTTTTGTCTTCATGTTTGGAGCCTATTTTTCAATAGATTGAAGGTGAATGAGTTCAAGAATCATGAAATCCTATGACAATCTTTCATTTATAAATCCAGTTTTATGTTTATAGATAAATTTGAAATTTTTTGTCATATTGTCTTTAAAATCATGAAAAGTAAACTAGAATACGAGTAATCGACTATGTTTTTATTAAATGAATCAATACTTTCTATAGTATACTTTGCCACTCAAAGACCATCGATTGTTTATCAAACTTTTACTAGGACGCGTCTATTTTTGCACTTCCCTAGCATGTGATAAGGTGTCGACAATAGCATCATGTCTCTTGAGTAGCATCCTTATGACCTATATACGTTGTAATAAATCAACCTTCTCATGCGTATGGTGAAGATCATGGAGTTTATGCTTTGTGTTGAGCATTGAGGGTCTCTCTTTGTCTAAGGCGATCCTTAAAAAATACATGTTGCAATCATAAGTGCATGCAGATAGGTCCACACAATCACGAGGGTAAATTGACATAGTGTGATATTATCTAACATACAATGAGAGGGGGCGGGGTGAGTAGCACCAGTTATCGCTATTAAGGTCAATCCATATATCATACTGACTTCCCCTTTGCGATGTCACTTTTTGATGAAAATCCTACGCCTGATACAAGGCAATCTCAGGATGATGATGATGATGATGATGATAGTGATACATCACATCAAGATATAAAGGTTGATAACAACGTGGAGAAGCAACAACTATATCCTTATCCTTGGAGATGACATGATGTTAATTAGAATGGTGAAGAGTCATGGATTCAAAGAGACAAGTTATAAAGAAAACGGTGACATAAGAGTCCTTGACATCAATCGTGTACTCATAGATTTTGTGACACAACCTGTGTCTATTGTGGTTGAAAATACTATCCTACGTCATGGTCAAATAGGTTGGTTTGGTCGGGTTGACTCATTAAAACTAAGCAGACCTAATATCATCTAATCTTACACTTTTTACTTGTAAGGATTTGAACCTACATCACTTTTGGGGACAAACACCACTCCATTAGATAACTAGGTCATGGTGCCCAACTATTCATAGTGACACAAGACTCACAACATACGACCACCAATCATATAGAGCATACACGCATTAGTATTTGCTGATAGAGTTAGTGTGTGAATCGAAGAAATCTAAAATGGAAATAAACCCTCAATAGGACGAAGGAAGATGAAAATTATTAATAAGACGTTAATGGACAAGAGATATAATTACACAAGTTAAAAACATTGCAAAGATGGTGTTCCGTGACTGCATAAAGGTATACAAAACAAGATTCAAGTGTGCGCACCCTCAAAATCGACTCAAGTGATTGTTCGCTTTTTAACCCGTGCTCTCAATGGATTCTTCATGACCACAGTGAGCTCGACCTCCTCGGACAAATCAACATCATAACCATCAGGAACACTCCAATCGAAATACCATATCGAGTTAGCAACAAAATATTGCAAGTGAAAAAAAGCCAACTCATAACCAGGACACATCCTTCTTCCAACACCAAAAGGCATCATCTTTATCTCTTTCCTTCCACTCACATCAAAGATGGCATCATTCCCCAAGAACCGCTCTGGTTTAAACTCCATGGGCTCATCCCAAACCTTTGGGTCCAAACCCATCTCACCAACCATGAAATTGATGCTGGCACCTTGTGGAATCCTATAACCTTGCACTTCCACCTCCTTCATGACCCTATGGGGCAACACAAAATGGACCGGTGGGTGTCTCCTCAACCCTTCCAAAACCACCGCTTTCAGGTACGGCATCTTCTCAATATCCCCTTCGTTTATAACCGATTCTAGCTCCAATTCCACCCCTTTTCGTGGTAGTGGAGGTGGCGCTCCAACGACTCCCACAATTTCATCATAAACTATTCTTTGAATATGAGTATGCTTCACTAGATTAGCCATGATCCATTGCAAAGCAGTGGAAGTGGTATCAGTCCCACTATTAAAAAACTCACTACACATACTCACCATCTCCTTATAACTCAACTTTCCACCATTTCCGTTATCACCTTCCTCTTTAGGAAGCTGCATATTCACCAAAGTATCAACATACGCAACATTTCGTCCCTCATAACCATCTGATTCAATTCGAGCCTTGATGAGCGGAATCAACACATCTTCTTTATCACTACAAAGTTTCTCAAACTCTCTCCATCTGTTTCTAAACAATATCTTCCCCAATCTTGGGAACACATTAAACACTCCAAACCGCCCCGAACTAACTTTCAACAACATATCCTTCTGAACCTTAGCAATCTCATTGATTCTACTCTCCTCAAACCTCTCTCCAAAACACATAAACACCAATAGACAAAACATTGCATATCGAAAATGATCAACCACCTTGATCATTCCATTAACCTCATTCTTATGATCCATAACACGACAAAAGAAAACTTGAAGAACCCACTTGCGAGCCCATGAGTAGGACTTAATTCTAGACGGGTGCATGAACTCATAAGCAAGATTCTTACGAAAGAGGCGCCACGTAGGACCGTAGGAAGAACCAGAGATATTGCGCATAGGGAAGGATTTAGGGCGGTCGGAGAAGACCGCGCCGTATTGGATGAGGACTTGGTGGGCTAGGGAATGGTCGGAGATGAAAATGGCTGGCCCGAAACATGTGGAAAGAGTGAAGAATGGTCCATAAATGGTCTTGAGGTTTTTTAGAACCGGTTCGAACTGTAATAAGGGATTTGTTAGTAGTAGATAATTGGAGGTAATGAACGATGGTCCTGGTGGTAACTTCTTGATGGTGCTACGACGAAATAAAGTGCGCATGACAAAGAGGGTTGTGATAAGGGAAACGATGACTATGACTATAACTATGACTAACGTAATCTCCATTGTGAACAAATGAATTAGGTTAAGAGGTTATAATTAATATAGGGTTAAAAAAAAATAAAAATAAGAAAAAGACAAGAGGTGTTTGCCGTAATATGTATAAAATGGATAAAGAGGTGAGGAACCAAGCGACTTTGGTTCAATGCCGGCTAGAAATTATGCCATTTGAGTTCTTGTCAATTTTGTTACACGTGTACTAATATAATTGTATTACTTGTAATATTGTAAAAAATAGCTAGGCCAATCAATGGCGATTGAGAGCATCTGGAGTAGACGGACTAATTTTGGAGAACACGACCTATACAATGTATTTAAAATTATTAACCATGTTGTTTTTAGTTTGTAGACCCTACCCGTGTATCTAACTGTGTCAAATTGATTGAGGGATTGTGATTGTTACTAAGGAAGTTAAGGGTATAAACAGATGACTGGGTGAACTTATTTAATTTTATATATATTTATTTTAATTTAATTTTAAAAGTCTTAAAAAGCTAACTTGTTTAGTTTTTGAACTACCAAAAAGCAATATCTATGTTACCTTATTAAGGAGGAGACATAGCTAGCAAAGTAATTTTACACCCATTTTAAGATGGGATATCAAGAGACTCATGCTTTAACATAGATACGTCATGTAAGAGTTAAAATCCTGTACAAACTCCTATTAGTGTAAAAACTATAGGAACAAATTTGAACCATTGAAAATTGAAATCAATGGTTTGTGTTGGCTACAAATTTATCTTTTAAAATTATAGTTTATTCTATTATCATTAAGGGTAGTTTAGTCAATGTACTAATAGTAAATATATATATATATTAACACACCCATTTTTTCGCACGGTTACCCACAGTCCCACAACAACAAAACCTCCTAATTATACTCCTTCCCTCCTCCTTGACAAAAACACTCCAAGGGAAACCTTTTCAAACATAACTTCTTGAAGGAAAACAACTCTAGATTACAAAAAAAAGGGCAAGTTTACTAAAATATGTGCTTGTATTGTGTGAATATCAAACAATTTTAAACCATAAACTACCCGTGTAGCATTTCGCATTTAATAATTGTACGTTACGTTTAATTTGAATGAAACGTTAAGTTTCTCATCATTATTGTCCTTTAAAAATATTATTGTGGCGTATTTGGAACCCTAATACTATACTAATTATATATAATATACATATATGTAAGATTTTAATTGTCAAAAAAGAATGCTTGGGCCGGGAATCGAACCCGCGCCCCAAGCCGAGTCATAAACACAAACTGCTTAACCAACTGATCTACACGACGTTTGTGTCATTCTTCCTATCTATTTTAATTATATAATGTGTTTGTATGATGGCAGTTGACTCAGAAAGTCAATTGTGTCAACGGGACTCCATAATCATCTCATTCCCACGCATTTTTGATCCAGGATTGGTATGGGTTCGTGATTTCCGGCCTATTACAAGTCAAATACACGTATAATTATCATTAACTCATATCAATTTTACCTATTTACGCGACACCCATTCATGACACGGTCAAACTTTCCAATTTGATGAACCAGGCCCTATCACTATAAATTGGGCATCCCAAAACACTCCCAACTCGCCGAACACTCTCTTCGAACCCCCAATTTCTTGTTATTTCAACTGATCAAGTGATATTGGTTCGAAGTTGACTTATGGGTTGACTAATCAATTCGTACACGATTCGCTATTGGTAATACTTGGCATTGTTGGGCAACACAATATTCTATTTTTTCACAAGATATAACATTTTGCTAAGGTGAGTTTTACATAGCCCCTTTTCTATTTATCACCGTTTTTGGGGTGAAACATGTTACAACATTCTATATGCAATTCAATCATCAAAGTGTCTATGTGTTTTTCTATGTTGCATTATGTCTTGAACATGACTAGGGTAAGCACAATTCTAGCATAATCATTAACATTGATCAGGCGACGGTATACAATGATAGATCTATTGGACTGACAGCCCACCCGGATACGTGCCTCCTACAAAGGTAGCGTGGGTGATTGTTATCGCATAACATAATCGAGTGAACCATGAGCGTATGGGATGTACCACAATATAACAGTCACAAGGGTTGATTATGCACTCGATTTACTTCTAGTATGTTTTCACATATGGACTAGACTTGCCATGACACTTGAATTGTACAAGCTTTATTCAATTATCAAAACCTATGTAATTCTCACCAACTTTTGTTGACCCAAAATATTTTCAAATTTAACATGTTTCAGGTTATACTTGCTTGAAGATTGAGTCAATGCTTGAACATGTGTGCATAGTATTATTCATTTTCATGTACGAATAATTGTAGAACAATCGTATGTAATTTATTTAAATCATTTAATGAAATTTATTATTCACCATGAGCTACTGAACAATCATCAATACGTGACATCCCGATGTTTCCGCCATCGGTTGGGGTGTTACAGATTGGTATCAGAGCCATGGTTATAGGGAATTAGGTTATTAGAAAAATAATCTAGTCTATAACCATAGGATTTAACCAGTACTTGTTTCTCTTACTTGCTTCTCTACTTATTCCAATTCTCTATCTCCCTCCTACTTCTTATCCCTACTTTAACCCTTATGTAACACCCCAACCGATGGCGGAAACATCGAGGTGTCACGTAGTGACGATTGTTCAATAGCACATGGACTAAATTGTAAATATTAATAGCAAATAACTTCCAATATTCAAAACGAAATACAAAGAGTCTTAATAGAAATCTCAAACATAATTATTAAATGTTCAAGTTTTTATTTAAGCACTAGGTCCAGCCTAAGCGTGAAAGCATGAAACATCAAACGTCACCTGAAACATGTACAAAACAATTTTTGTCAACACATATAATGTATTGGTGAGTACACCCGTTTGATATATATCGTAAGGTAAACTTTAGCAATTCGTGTGTTATTTTGCAAGATGAAATAAGTAGTATCCGGGTCAAATCAACCCTAAGAGAAGAAAGCAGATATATATAGTATGCGCTAGTAGTAATGTAATACATAGCAATGACGAGGACTCTCAACAGAGTCACAAGGGTATAAACCATAGTACTATTCATTGAAATGCCAGGCCGCCCAGCGGTTAATGATTTGACAGGTCATAGATACACAAAATAACACAAGCAAACACACATAAGAATTGCATTTAGTAAAAGAAATAGAAACTTGATAGTAAGTACATGAGTCACCCCGAAATGTAAAATAGTAAAAAGGGGAAAGATATACTAACAGTTTGCGAAAGCGATCAAAATCCACTTAAGCGGTTGTGAGCTAAGTAGTGAGAATTCCGAGGAATTCAACCTATAACGTATATGAATACTAGTAAGGTAAAGTCTACAAAGTCTAAGGTATCTAGGGTCTAAGGCATTAGGGTTTGCTAAGTCGATTTGGGGAATTAGAGTTTTTATGATTTAGTCGAATTAATGTAAAAGTTGTATATTAAAATAATATACTAAAGTTTGTAAATATGATTTAGGTAATATAATTATTACTGATTAAATATTTTGATAACAATATGTTTGAATAATCAAGACAAAATAATTTAGTTAGTTACTTTAACTAAATTAAAATAATACAATAATCATAAATATATAAATAAATAATTTTTGTGTTACACAACGATTCAACAAAAAAATAATTAAGACATTAAATCATACGAGTATTTCTATTTTATAAGAAAACATTTATAAAATAGATGTTTAAATTGTATAAATAAATAAATGTGTTATTATGTCTAACTAAACGTAAATAAGACTAATAATACTATACGTGATCCAAAAATATTTATTTTATAGAAAATGGATGATTTCTGATGTAAACATATTAGAATAATTTCCCCATAATTTATATAAACTTATTTGTATTTAAAACTGATTTAATGAGATTAAATCATGTTTAAATGATTAAAAATGGGAAAAATAATAAAAATAAATGTTTTCTTGACCAATAATTTTTATTTCAGTTGAGAATGGTTAGAAATAATTACTCAAAAAGTTTGAGATTAAAATCATTAAAAATGAATTTTTTTATCAATTATTTATGATTAAAACAATTTAATTCAATAAAAATATAAAAATAAAACATTTTTCAGAAAATAAAAATGTGGAAATGTTCTTTATGATGTCAAGAAGCTACACCTAAATTTTCATAATTTTTGGGCAAAAGATGAATTTATTATGAATATTTTAAGATATATATATATTTATAAATAAATAACAAAAAAAATAAGAAATACCAAATCTGAAAAAAAGAAAAAAAAACTTTAAATGTTGCAGCCATGGGGACTCGAACCCGGCTCCCTTCATTCCACAACACACACACACACCACTAGGCTAGATCATGTTTTGTTTATTTATTTAAAACTGAAATATATTTAACAACATATTCAACCATCATCTTCTTCCCCAATTTACTAAGCATGAACCCTAACCCTAGAACAAAATTCTAATAGCCTTATCCTGAACATGATAATGCTCTGTAATAGAGGGGTTTTAATCTATGATGGTCGACTAACATAACCCAAGCAAGAATGTAAACTTACAACTCGTTTTTATGCTCGAAATTGAAGGAACAAGTGCCGAACTTAATCCGATTTTTTTGAGCTTCTTGGACACGATTTTTGATTGAATTTTATGTGGGTTTTGTTATGTGAAAGTGCAGAAACGAAATGGCGAGGTTGATTTATATAGAGATCGTGTAAAACACATGGTTTGATTTGTTTTAAAGTTCCGGCGGTTACACACTAAAACCCGGATTAAAACTCACTAAATATCGCGTTAAAACTCAATTAAATGATGAGAATTCATCAATAATTAAAGGAGAAACGTAAACCCACATAATTAGATGTTAAAAAACGCCAAGGAATCCAAAGAAATAGATCGCCGGAATAAATTCCGGCCGCCGGAAGTCGGCTTGGCCGGAAAAACGCGAGAAGAGGAAAAGGAGGGGAAATTTTTTTTAAAACTTTTCCTATTTGGCAGAATTAGTCCCTCAACCTTTAACTTGGTTAATTATGATTTTAGTTATGTTTTTCTTTATAAATACACTAACCAAGTTAGGATAATTAACCAATATATATATTTTTTTTAAACTTTATAAAACTCTTTAAAACTTGGAATTTTTTTTTTTTTTATAAAATCCATTGCGTTGACGTTCGAGATACGTTTTTGACTAAAACTTACACCCGATCCATAATAAATATATATATATATATATATATATATATATATATATATATATATATATATATATATATTTCAAAAATTAAATTTGAAAACGACGAAACTTATAGGGACTAAAATGAAAATATTTCAAGGGTTATTTTTGTAAATCTGACAAAAGACGAGGGTGACGGATGTCACAGGCTCCCCTACTTTAAAAAATTTCGTCTCGAAATTTCTTTTAAGTGAAAGTTTCTGGTGTAGGTGTGTATGTTATCGATGAAAATCAGTTACGACTTGATCCAAGAAAGGTTTATACACTCAGTTCGTAGGGTTCCTAAAAGCAGGTATTAGATTAACAGAAAATTTATAATCGTTTAGATTCTACGTGCATTTACGGAGCATATAAGAATAAGATTTGCCATTAACAACCTCCATAGCAAAAGAATGGGTAAGGTGAGGACAAGTACGAGCAAGTAAAGGTTCAACTTCTAATGAGACAAAACTCCTATCCATACCGATATCAAAATCGAAGCATATAAGTTAGTAATAAGAAATGTACCATTGACAACGTCGTTGGTAGCTTGATCTTGATTAGCATTGATGTTGAAAGCACGACCACGAGCTGGAGCTGCTTGGATTGCTGGAACTGTTGGAGCTGCTGGAAGTGCTGGGGTTTGCTGACGAGACTGAATGAAAGCAGCTAAATGAGGACACCTATCTTGCCTGTGGTTAGGATCACCACAAGCATAGCAAGCTCTGGGTTGACCAATCCTCTGATTTTGAGCATTCCCAGGTTCAGTTTCCCGACAGTGAGAAGCAGTGTGGCCTGCTTTGCCGCAAGTGTCACATTTATAGCAGGGTCGAGTAGTTGGATGGTGAAAGTTGCATGAAATGCATTTAGGGTGTGAACCCGAATAGTTTCCCTGAACCTTTTGAGTTTGAGGTGCAGTAGATGTGTTTGCAACAGGAACCTGGTTAAGGGGTGTAACAACAGCATAGTTCTGGTTTCCACCTTTTCGTTTCTTATTGGAACTAGAGGTAGAGACAGAGTTCGCTTGAGACGGTTCAGTAGTAGCAGGGGTTTCAGTAGATCTTTTAGTACCCTTACGAGTTAGAGTACCATCCTTGACATGCTTGTCAGTAAGAGATGCTGCGAGACGAATGGCATCCTCTACAGTAGCAGGTTTACTTCCCATAACCGAATCATGAATCTGAGGTGGCAGTCCCTCAATATACTTCTCAATTGCCAAGGATACCGGGGTAACCATACGGGGAATCAGTAAGCTCAACTCGTGGTAACGGTTGTTGTAGGGAACATTGTTTCCACTGTCTTGCTTAAGGTGATAGAACTCGTCCTCCAATTTCTTCATCTCACTACGAGGACAGAACTCAGTGGTCATGGCGATTTTGAATTCATCCCAAGACATAGCTAATGCATCTTTCGTCCCTCGAGCATGTTTTTCACCATTCCACCAAGTAAGCGCTCTCTTTTGAAGAACACCCGTGGCATGACGAACACGTAGGTTATCTGGACAATCGCTATTAATGAATGTATTCTCCATACTTTCGAACCATTCAAGTAACCCAGTGGCTCCCTCAGTGCCATTAAACTTGTTGGGATGGCAAGAGTTGAAGTGCTTGAAAGTGCACTTATTCTCACTAGCCCCACCATTTCCATTTGTATTCCCGTTAGAGTTCCCATTCGAGCTACCGTTCAGGTTAAGGTTTGGAATAATAGCATTAATGATGTTAGGAACAAGTGTTTCCAACTTGTCATTGAGCATAGTCGCGATACGCTGGTCAGATTTTAGTTTAGCCTGACGCTTCGAGGCTCTCTTACGAGATTCGCGATCAGACATCTACAAAAGTGAACAATAATTATGAGATTAGATTCCAAAAATCTTGGAAATGCCATAGTTTATATCATAACATGAGATATAGTAATTATAAATTGATATAAGAAAAATTATGAGTATCATAAAGAAAATCATGATAAAACTTCAAATGAAAAACAATACCAAGTATAAAACGAGATATAAGAGTGTTTCCGAAGAAACTGTTGACTGACTAAAGTAATTGAAATATTATTAGTGACTTGTGGGGGCGTACTTTAGCCTATAAGTGAATGCTCATCCCGAGAATTCCCAGGTAGGTAAACGGGTCCCTCGTCTGATTGGGATTTATGCGAATTACCAACCTAGACAGAAAACTCAGAATACAGGCGCTCACCCTTCCAGATTGCACGTGCCCCGTCACAAATAAATTGCAAACTCTAGCGGAACTTGAGATGTGGAAAATATATATATCCTCGAGATGTGGATTTCACTCCTAACTCAAAGATATACTTCCAAATAGTAAAAATATGATGGAGTGAAACTGGTCACTAAGATAAGGATGTCACGCCTAGCTTAGTGAGTAAGTTTCTTTTGGAGGGATAGATTCCTTGAGATTTGGACGTCTCCTATCTCGAAAGGAAAATATTCCAAGATAAAATAAATAAATAAAACATATAAAGGGTGAAACTATTCACCAAGGTATGGATATCACTCCTAACTTGGTGTTTTCGTTCCATTTGTAGAATAAAAATCTTCTCCGAGTATAATGAAAAGTAAAAGGAGAAAATCTATCTAAAGAAATATGAAAATAAAAGAAAGCATGTAATGGGTAGCTTAGTTATAGTCTAGGTCAAAAGCATTTACTAATAACCTAATTCCCTATAACCATGGCTCTGATACCAATCTGTAACACCCCAACCGATGGCGGAAACATCGAGGTGTCACGTAGTGACGATTGTTCAATAGCACATGGACTAAATTGTAAATATTAATAGCAAATAACTTCCAATATTCAAAACGAAATACAAAGAGTCTTAATAGAAATCTCAAACATAATTATTAAATGTTCAAGTTTTTATTTAAGCACTAGGTCCAGCCTAAGCGTGAAAGCATGAAACATCAAACGTCACCTGAAACATGTACAAAACAATTTTTGTCAACACATATAATGTATTGGTGAGTACACCCGTTTGATATATATCGTAAGGTAAACTTTAGCAATTCGTGTGTTATTTTGCAAGATGAAATAAGTAGTATCCGGGTCAAATCAACCCTAAGAGAAGAAAGCAGATATATATAGTATGCGCTAGTAGTAATGTAATACATAGCAATGACGAGGACTCTCAACAGAGTCACAAGGGTATAAACCATAGTACTATTCATTGAAATGCCAGGCCGCCCAGCGGTTAATGATTTGACAGGTCATAGATACACAAAATAACACAAGCAAACACACATAAGAATTGCATTTAGTAAAAGAAATAGAAACTTGATAGTAAGTACATGAGTCACCCCGAAATGTAAAATAGTAAAAAGGGGAAAGATATACTAACAGTTTGCGAAAGCGATCAAAATCCACTTAAGCGGTTGTGAGCTAAGTAGTGAGAATTCCGAGGAATTCAACCTATAACGTATATGAATACTAGTAAGGTAAAGTCTACAAAGTCTAAGGTATCTAGGGTCTAAGGCATTAGGGTTTGCTAAGTCGATTTGGGGAATTAGAGTTTTTATGATTTAGTCGAATTAATGTAAAAGTTGTATATTAAAATAATATACTAAAGTTTGTAAATATGATTTAGGTAATATAATTATTACTGATTAAATATTTAGATAACAATATGTTTGAATAATCAAGACAAAATAATTTAGTTAGTTACTTTAACTAAATTAAAATAATACAATAATCATAAATATATAAATAAATAATTTTTGTGTTACACAACGATTCAACAAAAAAATAATTAAGACATTAAATCATACGAGTATTTCTATTTTATAAGAAAACATTTATAAAATAGATGTTTAAATTGTATAAATAAATAAATGTGTTATTATGTCTAACTAAACGTAAATAAGACTAATAATACTATACGTGATCCAAAAATATTTATTTTATAGAAAATGGATGATTTCTGATGTAAACATATTAGAATAATTTCCCCATAATTTATATAAACTTATTTGTATTTAAAACTGATTTAATGAGATTAAATCATGTTTAAATGATTAAAAATGGGAAAATTAATAAAAATAAATGTTTTCTTGACCAATAATTTTTATTTCAGTTGAGAATGGTTAGAAATAATTACTCAAAAAGTTTGAGATTAAAATCATTAAAAATGAATTTTTTTTATCAATTATTTATGATTAAAACAATTTAATTCAATAAAAATATAAAAATAAAACATTTTTCAGAAAATAAAAATGTGGAAATGTTCTTTATGATGTCAAGAAGCTACACCTAAATTTTCATAATTTTTGGGCAAAAGATGAATTTATTATGAATATTTTAAGATATATATATATATATATATTTATAAATAAATAACAAAAAAAATAAGAAATACCAAATCTGAAAAAAAGAAAAAAAAACTTTAAATGTTGCAGCCATGGGGACTCGAACCCGGCTCCCTTCATTCCACAACACACACACACACCACTAGGCTAGATCATGTTTTGTTTATTTATTTAAAACTGAAATATATTTAACAACATATTCAACCATCATCTTCTTCCCCAATTTACTAAGCATGAACCCTAACCCTAGAACAAAATTCTAATAGCCTGATCCTGAACATGATAATGCTCTGTAATAGAGGGGTTTTAATCTATGATGGTCGACTAACATAACCCAAGCAAGAATGTAAACTTACAACTCGTTTTTATGCTCGAAATTGAAGGAACAAGTGCCGAACTTAATCCGATTTTTTTGAGCTTCTTGGACACGATTTTTGATTGAATTTTATGTGGGTTTTGTTATGTGAAAGTGCAGAAACGAAATGGCGAGGTTGATTTATATAGAGATCGTGTAAAACACATGGTTTGATTTGTTTTAAAGTTCCGGCGGTTACACACTAAAACCCGGATTAAAACTCACTAATTATCGCGTTAAAACTCAATTAAATGATGAGAATTCATCAATAATTAAAGGAGAAACGTAAACCCACATAATTAGATGTTAAAAAACGCCAAGGAATCCAAAGAAATAGATCGCCGGAATAAATTCCGGCCGCCGGAAGTCGGCTTGGCCGGAAAAACGCGAGAAGAGGAAAAGGAGAGGAAATTTTTTTTAAAACTTTTCCTATTTGGCAGAATTAGTCCCTCAACCTTTAACTTGGTTAATTTATTATGATTTTAGTTATGTTTTTCTTTATAAATACACTAACCAAGTTAGGATAATTAACCAATATATATATATATTTTTTTTTTAAACTTTATAAAACTCTTTAAAACTTGGAATTTTTTTTTTTATAAAATCCATTGCGTTGACGTTCGAGATACGTTTTTGACTAAAACTTACACCCGATCCATAATAAATATATATATATATATATATTTTTCAAAAATTAAATTTGAAAACGACGAAACTTATAGGGACTAAAATGAAAATATTTCAAGGGTTATTTTTGTAAATCTGACGAAAGACGAGGGTGACGGATGTCACACCTTACAAGAAGATCGCTCTCCATCACTGGATCTACTCTTAGACTGATAAGACAAAATCCTCAGGCTTAGCTTGAACCACCTTGAGATCTCGTCGAAGTTCTAGATTTTAATAACGAACACGGGCAATCTGGAAGGGTGAACGCCTGTATTCTGAGTCTTCTGTCTAGGCTGGCATTGCGCATATATCCCAATCCGACGAGGGACCCGGATGCCTACCTGGGAATTCTCGGGATGAGTGTTCACTTATAGGCTAAAGCATGTCTTCATATGTTATTAAAATCTGGAATCTTTGATAAGTCAACGTTTTCGTTTATTCGTTTTAATAAATGGATAAATGATTACATTCCTTATATAACCTCATTCAATTCATTGTGTCTCTTACAGATCATGCCTCCACGTCGCAGCACTCGCCTTAACAGTGGTGACAATCAAGATGAAGTGAATAGCAACAACCACGACGCTAACCACAACAACAACAATAACAACAACAACAACAACGGTGTTGATGCCCAACTGGCTGCGATCATTTCTCAACAAATGGCGCAGCAAATCGCGACTCTGGTTCCTAACTTACTAGCTTAAGTCATCCAGATGAACGGAAACGGCAATGGAAACGGTCATGGAAACAGGAACGGTAATGGAAACCACAACGGAAACGGGAATGGTCTCCCAGCTTGCACTCTTAAGCACTTTAATTCCTGTAATCCCCCTAAGTTCAGTGGAGAAGAAGGAGCTACAGGACTCCTAAAATGGTTCGAGGGTATTGAGAATACCTTCATCAACAGTGAGTGTCCCAATAACTTAAAAGTCCGTTATGCCATGAGTGTTCTTCACAAACGAGCACTCACTTGGTGGAATGAGGAAAAGCGCACCCGCGGAGCTGAAGCTGCACTGACCTTAACTTGGGATCAAGCTAAAGACATTATGAAGGCAGAGTTCTGCCCTCGTAATGAAATCAAGAAGCTGGAAGATGAGTTTCATGATCTTGCTCAAGATAGTGGAGAAAACCTTGCCTACAACACTCGTTTTCACGAACTTAGTCTACTGCTACCACACAAGGTCACCCCCTTGCTTATTGCGATCGAAAAATACATTGGTGGCTTACCGATGCAGATTCAAGACACGGTGTGGGGAAGGAACCCTGCTACTTTGGAGGAAGCAAAACGTTTGGCGGCCACCCTAACAGATAACCATGTGAAGGCAGGAACCCTGACTCGGAAAGGGGAAAAGAAAACTGTTGCGAAGGATACTCCCCAACCTGCCGTTGAAATCAAAACTGAGGCCTCAACCAACAGAAAGTGCAAGGTCAGGAATTTTGCAATAGACACCACTGTCCCACCCAACAAGAAACGATACAACGGGAACCAACCTAAGTGTGACACCTGCCAGTATCACCACCCAACCCAAGTGCCCTGCCGTCAGTGTACCAATTGTCAAAGGTATGGGCATCTTGCGGATGCTTGTCGAATTCCTGCTACAAACGCCCTTGCTGCTCCAAATAATCCCGCTAGGGACCCTCCAGCTACTTAACAACAAGCCCCACCATTTGAATGATGTCTACTTTTTAATTCTATGTATTGATGTTTTTATTCAAGTAATAAATTCTAGTATTATCATAACACCTGGATGCATGCTTGTTTTGAATGTGAACTAATTGCTATATCTATATTTAAATCATACTCATTATACATGCTTACTTGTACAACAGTTAGTTGACTACCAAACAACCTACTCAACGATTGGTAGAGGTCATCATGTCTTTCCAACAGTCGGGAGAGGCCCTACAACCTGCTCAACGACTGGTGGAGGCTATCGAACCTGCTCAACAATCGGTAGAGTCATAGAAGGACACAAAACCCTAATGTAAGGTAAATTGGTGATTGCGGTCCGGAACGTAATCATGAATTTACAGGTACGTTAAGGTAGTGTGAAATTTTATCAAGGTTTTCGGTAGTTGATCAATTGTAAACATGGTGTTTTTCTTTTAACTTTGGGACGAAGTTCCTAAAAGTAGGGGAGACTGTAGCATTTCGCATTTAATAATTGTACGTTACGTATAATTTGAATGAAACGTCAAGTTTCTCATCATTATTGTCCTTTAAAAATATTATTGTGGCGTATTTGGAACCCTAATACTATACTAATTATGTATAATATACATATATGTAAGATTTTAATTGTCAAAAAAGAATGCTTGGGCCGAGAATCGAACCCGCGCCCCAAGCCGAGTCATAAACACAAACTGCTTAACCAACTGATCTACACGACGTTTGTGTCATTCTTCCTATCTATTTTAATTATATAATGTGTTTGTATGATGGCAGTTGACTCAGAAAGTCAACTGTGTCAACGGGACTCCATAATCATCTCATTCCCACGCGTTTTTGATCCAGGATTGGTATGGGTTCGTGATTTCCGGCCTATTACAAGTCAAATACACGTATAATTATCATTAACGCATATAAATTTTACCTATTTACGCGACACCCATTCATGACACGGTCAAACTTTCCAATTTGATGAACCAGGCTCTATCACTATAAATTGGGCATCCTAAAACACTCCCAACTCGCCGAACACTCTCTTCCAACCCCCAATTTCTTGTTATTTCAACTGATCAAGTGATATTGGTTCGAAGTTGACTTACGGGTTGACTAATCAATTCGTACACGATTCGCTGTTGGTAATACTTGGCATTGTTGGGCAACGCAATATTCTATTTTTTCACAAGATATAACATTTTGCTAAGGTGAGTTTTACATAGCCCCTTTTCTATTTATCACCGTTTTTGGGTGAAACATGTTACAACATTCTATATGCAATTCAATCATCAAAGTGTCTATGTGTTTTTCTATGTTGCATTATGTCTTGAACATGACTAGGGTAAGCACAATTCTAGCATAATCATTAACATTGATCAGCCGACGGTATACAATGATAGATCTATTGGACTGACAATCCCACTCGGATACGTGCCTCCTACAAAGGTAGCGTGGGTGATTGTTATCGCATAACATAATCGAGTGAACCATGAGCGTATGGGATGTACCACAATATAACAGTCACAAGGGTTGATTATGCACTCGATTTACTTCTAGTATGTTTTCACATATGGACTAGACTTGCCATGACACTTGAATTGTACAAGCTTTATTCAATTATCCAAACCTATGTAATTCTCACCAACTTTTGTTGACCCAAAATATTTTCAAATTTAACATGTTTCGGGTTATACTTGCTTGAAGATTGAGTCAATGCTTGAAGATGTGTGCATAGTATTATTTATTTTCATGTACGAATAATTGTAGAACAATCGTATGTAATTTATTTAAATCATTTAATGAAATTTATTATTCACCATGAGCTACTGAACAATCATCAATACGTGACATCCCGATGTTTCCGCCATCGGTTGGGGTGTTACAACCCGTTTTGCTACACGATCATCAAAAAATGATGTGTTGATATTATTCCGATCGATGTTACGGATGGTTGTGTTTTTCTGCATGTTGATTCTGAACATATTACTTCCGCTCAGCATGTGCTGTTAGTTGGGATTGTTAGACATAGTTTTCTTGTTGTGACTTTGTGATTTTTCATAATAGCATGTCGTTGTTGTTCTGATGGAACCGGTTTAAACAATTGTGCTGATAATAAATGTTGTGTTGTCATATAATATCATACAATCATAGCTTAATTTTGTTTTTTTTTCTGATAGAAAAGTAGTATGTTACAATCGAATAAGGTAGTATGTTGGGTTTTAGTATGTTGTGCTATTGTTGAATAATTGTTGCCACCGTGCAATCGTAGCGTCATCTTCTTCCAATGAAAATGAATTTTTGTTTAAATCAGCACATGAAATCAGAGCATCGTATACATGAAATCAGTACAACACTTCAATAAACGTTAGTGAACCACCAAAGCAACACATTATTGTTTGAAATCAGCACAATATTTCAAATAACTATATACCATTGGAAATAGCTTAATTCAGATATAGAAACGTTATTAAAATGCGGATGTTAAATAGATAAACTAATTGGAATTAATAAAACAATTATGAAATTGGAATAACATGAATATAGAAATTCATCAGGAATTTTTGCGTGAAAAATCCGTATACAAATATGATTGAAAAACAATTTTGAAATTTGAAATCCATGATTATAGGATTAGGATTTGATTAGAATTGTAACCGTAACTTTGTGTGAAATAATGGATTTTTTTATTAAAAAAAGGTTGTAAAAAGACTATGATACCGTTATTAGTAGTTTTAATAAAAGACACGTGTCATTAAATGGTTGGTTCCTATAGTTTTTAGGGGGAAAAAAGTTTTTATATGATCCTACACCTGTCATGTAAAACTTTTCCATAATACCCCTTATTGCATTATGCACTTGTACTATAACTATAACTATATAAACTTATCCCACCGTTACTTTGCTTATTATTATTCTTGCGCCACATTTGTTCACACACCTTTCCAACTTCTCACATCTCTTACCTAACAAAACAAAACCTACCAAATTCATCAATATGGCAACGATCGACCACACTAATCTTAATGCAAAAATGGTAATATTAATTTTTTTATATATTAGGTTTTGCTCAGAGACATGGGTGCCTATAAATCAAGCCTTGTTTTACGGTTTGTTGAAGGCCAATTTCTTGAATTTTAGGTTAGGTTTATACATTTTTTCACTATACAATGATATTTACAAATTTTCTAGCAAGTAATATGGCCTTTACATTTCCATTACTCTATTTTGTATTAATATTTGATAGTAAACTGAATCCGTTTTCAAATAACAGTCTTATATTTTCTTTGAATGTTGATGCGTTTGGTAATTATTTTGGATACTCGGTTGTATTTGTTGATTAACTTGATTTTGTCTTTGTTGTAATTTAACTTTAGTATGCCAGGAGATGGAGCTGGGAGTTTACTGGCTTTTTCAGCGTCCCTGGCAATATAGTCGGAATGTATATTTTAAGCCAGTTTTTTTTGTTTGCATTCCATTTATATATTTTGAAATATTTCGTATCATTTTACTGTTGGTAATAAATCATTAGCGTTCTAGAAAGAAACTCTGATGTGCGTCAAGAAATGGAATCTATGAAGGTAAACTGAATAACCAAATTTTAGGTTTATATTAAAAATTAACTCCTTATCTTTACAAGAATCTGTTTTGCTTTGCAGAAGATTGATGAGTGTGTTGATGACACAGAAGTAGATGTCGATAACCCTGTCCTCAAGGCTAAGCAAGATGCACAGGTATCTATCGACAGTTGATTGCAGCAAAGTTTTTTTTTTTTTTTTTTTTTGTAAATGACATACTGTAAGCAAATATATTGAGGTTTATTTTGTAATTTCAATATCACACAAGTAAGCCTAATAAAACCTTTTTGGTTATTTCATATACATCGTTTTTCATTCAAAGACAATGGAAGGAAGACAGTGTGTTTTTACACTTTTCCTACAACTTGGTGGGCTAACACGGCTACGCTTGTGCATTGTTCAAAAAAATATATTTATCTTAACCGTCCCGCAGCAACGCGCGGGTTTCCCACTAGTGTTTATTAAATAGGTTGAGTTATTCTACAAAGGCTAAAAAATGAGAAATGTGAGAACGATACAAAAAACACAATAAATAATGAAATATGACACAATGAGCCACAAAATATAACACAATGCAAAAAATATAACACAATGCTTAAAGAAAAAAGACACAATGATATAACGCATATTCTAAAAACTACAAGCTAAAACCCCAAAAAATGAAGACCTAAAAACTAACGCCGTAGTGTTCGATAAGACGATTTCAATGCCGCTTGAATGAGTTCAATCGAAATCCGTTTAAAACCCTTCCTACGACTTCCTATTTTTCTTTTCCTAACCCTTAAACATATATATAGCGGATCAGTTCAAAGCTAATTAATATTTTCATGTGGTGATGGTATTATATCATGATATATCACCTAGATTTAGCTATAACTTCTATTACACATTTCATCATGATTTTCTCTAACAACATTATTAAGTTATATATATATATATAGGGTCGAGATCCTGTGCAAAGTGTGTTTTGTGTGAGAAGGGTAAGAAGTGTTTTGGACCATTAGATCATCTTAATCTATGGTGTGGATTAATTGGATGGCATTTTTGTAATTAATATTATATTTTATTATTTGATTATACCATTAAGGGTAAGATAGTAAAATACACACTCTAATTAATTGCATCATTAAAAACTCATCTCTCACCTCTCTCCTCCTATTTATTATGATTCTCTCCCTTTCCTCCTCTCTCTCATCAATAATTACAGATCAAAAATAGACTAAGAAAACACTGTTGTATCGTAAAACACTATACTACACTGCTGTATCGTAAAACACTATACTACACTGCTGTAAAATCACAAAAAACATAAAAACACTGCTGTTTCGTAAAACACTATACTACACTGCTGTAAAAATCACAAAAAACATAAAAACACTACTGTTTCGTCAAACACTATACTACATTAAAAAACGATGATATGTATCTTAATATAAAAACTAAAACACAGTACGAACAGTTTTGAAAAAAATATAAAACACATTAATATGAATTGATTCGAATAAAACACACCAATATGATCGTGAATAATACAGAGAATGAATGATATTGTGTTGAATGTTAACAAAAAATCTGTAAAATAATGTAGAGGATGTGAAAACAAGAATCCCTAATAATTTTTGGTATTAATCACGAATTAAATGAGATATTATCTCCTAAAATAAGATTATCAAGCCAATTTACAATCTTACCCTTTTATGTAATATAATATGCCTTCATGTTATTGGTTCTCACACTTCTCACACAAATTAAGTTTTTCACATGATCCTAAACCTATATATATATATATATATATATATATATATATATATATGTGGGGAAGGTTATAGAAAACCTCAAAAATTTGAGAAAACTCAAGAAAATCCTACTTTTCGAACTTTTTTTTCTTTTGAAAATTTTAGGGCTTTTAATATACATGTTTTTAAGAGTTTTGAGAAAAAATATCAAAAAAGCAATGAGCATTTTTTTTAAATAAATAAGTTTTACAGGGTTACATATAAAAATGAGCCTTACCATGCAAATGGGTCTCATTCGCATGAATAGAACCATGCGAATTGTCCATTCGTCTAGATGGTCTAGTATCTCTTCCATTCACATGGTTAGGCAAATAAGACTCTAATTCACCTAATCATTACCATGCGATATGTGCCATTCACACACAAAGTGATTTGATTCGTATGTGCCCTTACGAATCGGTCAGCTTCATGTGTTTACAACGTTAACGCATAGGGTAATTTTATTGTGTTTTTTAGTTATTGTGTTATTTTTAGTTTAATTGTGTTTTTTATTTAGTTATTGTGTTTTTATAGATTAAGTTAGTTGTATTTTTAAGTAATTTTATTGTTTTAATAATTTAAATGTTTTTTATTCAGTTTATTTAAAAGAAAAAATAAAATAAAATAACCTATTGAAACGCCACCATCCACCCCACCACCGACCCATGGATTTCGGGCCTTGGAGAGGATTTCTCCCTACACTGATGTGGTTGTCACATGTCGCTTCATGTCTCCTTCATGTATGACCACACCGATTAGTCTAACAATTAATAATGTTTAGGTATATAAGGGTGGAGGGTGTGGAGCTAGAATATACCTTAACACTATCCAAGCATAGATCACGCACAACATATTTGTACCTTACTACCTTAAAACAATGTATTTGGAGCGTATGGTGATAGAAGGTATCCTAAACACTTTTTTTTTAGAAAAAAGAATTAAAAATATATTAAAAATTTTAATTTAATTAAGTAAACACTAAAATTCATTAAAATTTACTTAATAAAAAAAACCAAAAGTATGAAAAATAATCTTTTAAAAAAATCTACTCCATGTCGAATTCGAATACTCAAATCACATTCACCATTCTCTACCGTGGGCCCTCAAATTTTGCCAAGCTAAAACATGTGTAAAATCCTGATCATACCTATGTTTGTACTTTATTTTAGCCATTTCAGTGGCGTCTTCTTCGATTGGCCCACCTTCGTCGTTCATGACCTCATTGTAGAACTCGTTACACAGTACCGTCGTGGTCTTCAAATCACCCCACTTTGAACTTAGTTGGTGTGGGGTGTGATCGGTTTCACCACCCATATATAGGCAGAAGCGAGGAAAAGCTCCATTCCAAAAAGAATGGTGTCTCTCCCTAGGGGTCATTATTTCTTGACGTTTACTCAAGAGGTAGCCAACGCAATTTCTTCCTTCTCAGGCCACCTCATTTTTTTAAAAGTCATCATCATCACCATCATCATACTCAGTTAATCCCACCAATAGCAAAAGCTAAGGTAGAGTTTGAGGAGGGTAAGATGTAGACAGCCTTACCTCTACCAAATAGAGAGGCTGCTTCCAGTGAGACCCCCGGCTCAATAGTGGTTTTGTATTAAGCCTTAGACATAAGGCACATAACACTTAACAATCAGGACAAACCCGATGGGTGCATGTATCCCCTTGTCTTTTGGCTATCAACGTCACCACCTGATTCATGATTAATCGTCCGTCATTTTAACGTTATTTTCACGAAATTAGTAAAATAACGTTAAAATTAGTGAAACTTTACTTTTGCCCCCCGAGGGCTACACATAAAAAAGTGCATCTATTTATATTGAAGAAAGTAAAATTTTTTAAGTGTAACAGTTAAATACGTTTTTGATCAGTTAAATGTAAATGCCACTGTCCGATTCACCTAGCTGAATATTATACCCGGGAGTGGACAGGCGGTGTAACCGATTGGCTACCGCCTACTAAGACTATGTGGTGTGGTTGAGGCAAGGATTGAGAAGCCTTGCCGCCATGTTAGCAAAAAGTCGGCCAGCCTTTGTTTTAGACAACTTGAGGACTACCCAAGGGTGTGGGGTAGTCTTCCTTGGGTAGTCCTCCACTCCTATTGGCCAACATTTATTTTTTATTTTCTAATTTTTAAATAAGTAAATAATTAAAATAAATAACATAATATTAAAAAATGTTACAAATAAAAATGAAATTACGCCTAAAAAAACCCGAACAAATAAAAATAAGTAAATAATTAAAATAAATAACTTGTCTAGTTTCCCCGTTCGCCCAAATATAATCGACCAAATCCGATTGTAGATGTACGTGCCTGTGCTCGTTGCGTAATGAGAATTCGTTAAGTTCTTGCTGAGCCGGACTAACGGGAACACTATTTTCCCCGAGCTCGTTTTCATGAAAATCACAAATGGCCTTCCTTCGTCTTTGATATGCATGTTATGCAAGATAATACAAGCATACATATAATACCGCAAGTTTTTTGGTGCCCACATTTTTGTCGGGTTGTCAATGATATGCCACTTTGATTGTAGAACACTAAAAGAACGTTCGATGTCCTTTCTCGCCGCTTCTTGATACTTGGCAAATTTCTTTCTTTTTTCGTCGTTCGGGTGTGTAATGGTTTTAACTATTGTAGAGTATTTCGGGTAGATTCCATCAGCAAGATAATACCCGCGTGAGTATTGCACACCTGATACTGTGAAGCTAGTGTCTGGACCGGTCGCTTGCACAACATCTTCGAAAATTAGTGACTGATTGATGACGTTAATGTCATTGTTCGAACCGGGAACTCCAAAAAATGTATACTAAATCCACAAATCCTAGGAACAAGCAACCTCTAAGATTATTGCTGGATGTCCGTGTTGACCACTAGTGAACATTCCCCGCCATGATGTTGGACAATTCCAACACGGCCAACGCATGCAGTCAATGCTTCCGAGCATTCCTGGAAAACAATATATATCGGTATGGTGTTGATATAATTTTTGGACGTCGCTCCTCGTTGGTTTTCGCAAATATACTTTGCTGTAGATCTTCACAATACGCTTGCAAAACTTGTATAAACATTCCCGTGCAGTTCTATCAGACAGCTTTAAATATTCATCCTAGCTATCGGCTACCGTCCCGTAAGCTAGTTGGCGTAATGCAGTTGTGCATTTTTGAATAGTTGTGAACCCCCTCTTGCCTCTAGCATCGTATCACAATGTAAAAAATTGGTCACAACTCGATAAGTCATCGGCTATACGTAAAAATAGTCGTCGACTAATTCTAAATCGGCGCTGAAAAGTAACATCCGAGTACAACAGTTGCTCGCCAAAGTAATCATGCATTAGTCTTTCGTGGGCACCTACACGAATAATTTAAAAAAAAAAAACTAAATGTATGTAAAAATTAAAAAAACTAAAACATAAATATATAATGTAAATGTATATAATAATTAAACATAAAAATGAAACTTTCAATAATTTAAAAAAATGTTACCTTCCCGGTCTCTGTTTATTGCCGCTTACCTAGTTCGTGGTGCACTTGAGATCTCTTCGTCCTCATCTTGAATGATTTGCGCTGCCATTGCCACAATATTTATGAAAATTTGGTGTTCCTCAGTGGACGATAAAGATGACGAAACAAACAAAGGAGCATTCGACATTGTGTGGTAAGTTTTATAAAGATGTAAAGATTTGAGAGAGATTTGTAGTTGTGTGTGTGGGTGTTTTTTTTTTGTTAAAATGTTGAAGGCCAATGTATTATTTAAATAGAAAATGGTTTTTTTTTTTTTTTATAATTAAACGTTCATATGACCGTTAGTAGGCCCCATCACATTCAAACAACCAATCCCAAGCCTCATCTCTAACGTCCGAAAGTAGACGAATTGGCCAGCTCTCACACGACGGGGCGGTATTAGCCGGGTGTTAACGGGCTGGGCGGCCCTTGGCCTCCCCCTCCACCATAGTAAGTTCCATCTTACAAAATAAATATTTTAGATTTTTTTTATTAAAGTTTAGGCTCCCAAGATGGGATCACTAGACCGCCAATTTAGACCGTATTTTATTAGTGTCCCCATACCAAGGTGCTGTTTGTTTTTTCTGCAGGAAAAGGTCTGCAGTCTGCGAACCACATCTGCAGGAGAAGAGGTGGACCAAAGGTCTGCAGTCTGCAAGAAGAAGACTGTTTGTTTGTTAATGTCTGCAGGCTGCTGAAATAAACTGATTTCTTACAACAGTCTGGTGGTAGACGGTGGTGGTGGACCGTGGTGGTGGTGGTAGGTGGTGGTGATCGTGGGTGCTGGTGGACGGTGGTGGTGATGGTGGACGGTGGTAGGTTGTCGTGGACGGTTGTGGTGGTGGACCGTGGTGGTGGTGGACCGTGGTGGTGGATGGTGGTGGTGGTAGACGGTGGTGGTGGACCGTGGTGGTGGATGGTGGTGGTGGTAGACGGTGGGGTGGACCGTGGTGGTGGGTGGTGGTGGACCGTGGTGGTGGTGGTGGGTGGTGGTGGACCGTGGTGGTGGATGGTGGTGGTGGACCGTGGTGGTGGTGGGTGGTGGTGGACCGTGGTGGTGGGTGGTGGTGGACGGTGGTGGTGGTGGGTGGTGGTGGTGGTGGGCGAGGAGAAGAGAAGTGGAGAAGACCTTTGAAGACCTTAGAAGACTTTGGAACAAGTCTGCACCAAGAAGAGGTCAGGAAGACCTTTTTGAGTGAAAGGTCTTCCAAAAAAACAAACAATCTGCAGACTCCAAACGTCTGCGCGCGTCTGTGTGGTGCAGACAAAAGAGGTCAGAAGTGCTTCTGAGCAAAAAACAAACAACACCCAAAACGTAATGGGTGTAACACCCCAACCGATGGCGGAATCATCGAGGTGTCACGTAGTGACGATTGTTCAAAAGCTCATGGTACTAAAATGTAAATATTTGATTATTGAATATTGTTTAACAACACGTGAAAATAAATACACGACAACAAAATAGAGATAGTTGATTGATTTAATCTAAGTCCAAAGTTCCATGTGAAGCGTCAGGCAGCTTATCCTGAAACATGTACGAAAATAAATTTTTGTCAACATATGATGTTGGTGAGTATTACCTAGCTTTGTACATATAGTATAAGTTTGAAAAGCGGTACAATTCATGTGTCTAGCATCACCAAGGCATTATGTAAACACATAAGTAACCAAATAAGACAAGATCAAATGTAAAGTTAGTAAGGTAAAATTGATAATGAGCACCCTAACACGTGTCAAGTCTAAAAGAGCACCATAACATAAGTTATGTCTAAATGAGCACTGTAACATAAGTTACGTCTATATGTAAAGAGCACCATAACATAAGTTATGTCTAGATGTATGATTTTGTACGTAAGCTACATTCATGTTCAAACATAAAGCACAAAGATAAACAAGACACGTATATGAATTGTAAATGAAGAAAAATGTATGTAAGTGAATGTGCAAGTTTTGTATACTTGTGCATGAATCACCACAAAAGTGTAAAAACGAAAAAGGGGATAAGTAATACTCACAGTTCACGTAATAACTTGAAACTCTACCGCACAACGTGATGTGAATTAGGATTATCCCAAAGGATTAACCTAATGAAATATATAATTTGTAAGGGAATGAACTTAGAGTCTAAGCTATCTAGGATACAAGTAGTTCTAGGGTTCCTAATTTGGGGATAAGTAATTGTTTTATTAATTGGGTAAATTGTTAATAAATAAAGAAATTCGGTAATTAATTACATAAAAGACTATTGTAGGTTTTTGATTAAGGATGATCATGTTATAAGGTTTCTAAGTATGGAAATAATTTTTATAAAATTATTTCCTCAAAAATTGAATATTTAGTATATTTATTTCTATTTGTCAAAGATATAATTTTAATATCTAAAAATATTAAAATTAATAAATTTCAAATTAAAATTTATACTTCTGTTCTAAATGAACAAAAATAATTTATGTATAATTTTGGTATAAAAATATTGAAAAATGAATTTATTATGATTTATTTATGATTTAAAATAACAAAAATTAATTAAAAATATGAAACGAATGATTTTTCTGAAATAAAATTTATTTCTAAATGCTTATAGATCTACAAGTTTAAAATAATTTTTGTGGAATTTTATAAGAACGTTTACATATTTTTATAGAATTTTAAAATTATAAATGATTAAACTTATAATATTTATAATATATATTAAATAAATTATTTTTGGAAATCTAAAAATTGTATGATTAACTTTGTCATGAAATCTACTTAAGATAATTTTTGTAGAATTATTAGGACACTTTTGGTATTTTAAAACTATTTTTAAAAGAGTAAAAGGTTAAATATATAATTAAAGGGGGTAAAAAAAATTGCTGTTACTTATGGGATTTGAACCTGGGCCTCTGGCCAGTTCGGTGCTTAACATCACAAGTCCAGACCAGTAGAACAATTTTAAACAGGTACTTTTAATTATATCATGTGTTGGAGTGAAAATATGATTTTATTTATAAAAAGGAGAAGGAAAACGTGGGTGCCATGATTCGAACTCACGCCCCACAGGTTCCCCACAACGTGGGGTACCATCTGATTCAGATCAGATGATTATTACAAAATTATGCAGAAATGTTTTTAAACCATTAACAGCGAGTATCATCTTCCCCATTTCAAGACTATGAACCCTAGAATTACAATTGGCATAATAACTAAACGATAGCCCCAGATTTCATAGGGCTATCATTCGGGTAAAGACGAGGAATGAAAACATGGGTTCGATCAAAACTTACAAATACGAATTGAAGGTATAACCCGTAGTCAACCAAAAAGTCAACTGAGCACGATTTGAAGATTATCACGAAGATTTAGAACTAATAGAGAGTAGGGGTTTTGTTTTCGGCTCTTGTAGGTGATTCGGGAGGTATCAATTTATACACAAGCACCCGTATTGAAAGAATTGGAAAGTTGACCATCCTTTTAAATGTTAAACGCGTCATTGAGCACAATTATGGAATGGATGCGAGGTAATTGGATGTGTAATGGCCGAGAATGATGTGCTAGACACAAATCAATATTAATAGTTTCCGATTCTAGGTTCCAGACGCATAAATTTGATTTAATGGGTGAAGGGGATATGGGTTTTGACTTTTTCATGGTTGATTAGCCATAATCTAAGAGGTGTTTAAGTTTTAAACGTGTGGGATAACTTCACAAAAGATGATATGGCTCAGTTGGTTTGGATATAGGAGTTGTTATGGCTAGCCGGCTGTGGACGCGGGTTTGAGTCCCGGTCCACGCGATTATTTTTTTATATAATTATTTTACACATGTAATTATTTTTTATGTTGTTAGTATGATTACACGAGTTCAAAAGTACCCCAATATATATATATATATATATATATATATATATATATATATATATATTTTAACGTATAAGAATGATAAAAATGCGACGTTTTATTGAAAACTTTTAAATACGAAATGTTATAGTAAAAATAAATACGAAAGGTGACGGATGTCACAATGGGCAATTCAAGAAGAATGGAGGTTGAATCATCCAATGACACCCAATATGGATTCCCCAATTACCTTGCCTTTTTCACACATAAATTTCATATCCCCACAACAAAATAAATCAATCTCTATATCATCATCATCATCATACTCAGTTAATCCTACCTATAGCAAAGCTAAGGTAGGGTCTGAGGAGGGTAAGATGTAGACAGCCTTACCTCTACCCCTAAGAATAAAGAGGCTGCTTCCAGTGAGACCCCTGGCTCGATGTGGTTTGATATCAAGCCTTGGACATAAGGCACAAAACACTTAGCAATCGGGACAAACCTGATCGGTGCATGTACCCCTTTGTCTTTTGGCTATCAACGCCACCACATGATGCATGATTAACCGTCCGTTGTTTTTAACGTTATTTTCACGAAATTAGTAAAATAACGTTAAAACTAGTGCAACTTTACTTTTGCCCCCTGAGGGCCACACATATATACATTATATGCGCACACCGTAAAGTTTAGATTGATTTCGGTTTAGAAATCAATCTTGTTTTATTGGTAAGTAAGTTCCTTAGTTACATGTTTAATCAATGAACATTCTTAGATTAAAAAAAAATCCATCCATAGTGGTGGAGTGGCTTTTGTTTCATCTATAACACCGTTGTGCTTTCGAGCGGGTGGTGCTCGGGTTTCCGCGCATCAGGAGAAGGCAGGGGCTGCTGGAGGTCGAGTAGTCGATTCTTTGGCACGGCGCCCCGCAAGGGTGGTTGCCACACAATTGTTCGCCGATAAAAAAAAGTCTTGCTAAAAAAATCCATTAAATTTGAAAGTAATGGTAGAAGTTGCTAGTATCATGTTGCCATTGATACATTCTATCACAATTCACATGATTGTAAATGTAACTCACACATGGGATCGTATGTCAATATGCATCAATCGGAAAATAGATCCTAGCTAGTCATGTATAACAAATAGATGATGAAATGAGAATATATATATATAAGTGTCACTCGAAGATCCTCTAAACACTTCGTTAGTATTCTTTGTTCTTGAGCTCAAGAAGAAACATGTGCTCTTAGTGGATATAACAAATGACTATATATCTATTTTGTGTGTGCATATCAACTCAGGGGGTTTGTTCTTGAACCCGATAAGAAACATATGCTCTCAGAGGATTCTTCATGACAACTGTGAACTCCGTCTTCTCGGAAAGATCAACATGACAACCATCAGGGACAGTCCAACGGAAATACCAAACCAAATTGGCAACAAAATATTCCAAATGAAGTAGAGCTAAATCAATGCCAGGACATATCCTTCTACCAGCACCAAAAGGCATCATCTTTATCCCTTTGCTTCCACTTATATCAAACACGCCATCATTCACCAAGAACCGCTCTGGTTTGAACTCCAAGGGCTCATCCCAAACCTTTGGGTCTAGACCCATCTCACCTACCAAGAAATTGATGGTCGCGCCTTGTGGAATCGTGTAGCCTTGCACCTCCACCTCTTTCATGACCCGGTGTGGCAACACAAAATGCCCTGGTGGGTGCCTTCTCAACCCCTCCAAAACCACCGCTTTCAGATACAACATTTTCTCTAGATCCTCTTCATTTATAACCGATTCTTGCTCCAACTCTACCCCTTTTCTTGAAGGCGGTGGTCCAACAACTGCAACGATGTCTTCGTAGAGCTTGTTCTGAATTTCAGGATGCTTAACCAAATTAGCCATGATCCATTGTAGCGCAGTAGATGTGGTGTCAGTACCCGCGTTAAGAAACTCGCTACACATGCTCGCCATCTCCTTATCTATTAGTTTCCCACCATTTCCATTAACCGCTTCTTCATCCGGAAGCTGTAGATTCACCAACGTATCGACATAAGCCACGATTTGTTCATTCCCTAATTGCCTAATAGAATTAGCCGATCCAATTCGAGACTTGATAAGTGGAATCATAACATCTTCTCTATCACTACGCAATTTATCAAACTCTTTCCATCTATTTCTAAACAATATCTTCCCAAATCTTGGGAAAATACCAAGCAAGGTAAACCGTCCCGATCCAAGTTTTATCAACAAATTACGCTGTACTCTCATGATCTCATTAATCTTACTCTCGTCAAACTTCTCTCCAAAGCACATAAACACCAACAAACAAAACATTGCATACTGAAAATGATCAACCACCTTGATCCCTTCAGTCTCTTGTGGTTCTTGAAGGCGGTTAATCAATATTCGAAGCACCCACTTACGCGCCCAAGAGTACGATCTAATACGAGCAGGATGCATGATCTCGGTCGCAAGATTCCTGCGGAAGAGTCGCCAAGTAGGGCCGTATGCACAAGTGGCTATGTTGCGAACTAGAATGGATTTAGGGCGGTCGGAGAAGACCGCGCCTTTTTGGACAAGGATTTTATGGGCCAGAGAATGGTCGCCGACGATGATATTGGTTTGAAGTCCTGAGGAAAGAGTGAAGAGTGGTCCATAGAGGGTTTTGAGGTTAATAAGAATGGGTTCGAAGTTTATAGGGGAATTGGTTAGTAGTAGAAAGATGGTGGATAGGAAGGGTGGTCCTGGTGGTAGCTTCTTCTTACGGTGGAATATTATGGTTGTGATAAGGGTGGCTATGATGGAAAGGATAGTGATGAACCATGTCTCCATATTTGATGAATGGTGGGTTGGTTGTCTGGCTCATCGACCGTCCATATCTTATCTAGGATATATCAATCATATCTAAGTTTAGTAAAAATATGGTTTTGCTTTGGAATTTGTTTTTAGTGGGAAATATTATTTTCTTTTTTTTTTCTTTTTTTCTTTTTTTATCTTTTGAACAACAAATGTAACTTGATACAAAATTAACGAAGCATTTTTATCACCCAACTAAATTCCAAACCTTGAAATCCACTCATTACAAGTTAGAATCAAGTTAAGTTTAAATGAGTTCAATTCAACGATGGTGGTAGGGTGTCTACGGTAACAACGGTCACCGGTGGTGAGTGGCAGCGGCGGTCAGCGACAATAGTGACGGAGGCGGTGGCCGTTGGTGTTGACGGTGAGTGGCGGCAGAGCGGTGGGCAACAGGGGTAGGGCGTGGTAGCGACGGGTGGTGGTGGGATGTAGCCGCAATGGTGAGTGGTAGCGGTGGTAGGCAGTTACAGATAAGTGGCGATGGTCTGCTGTGGCAATGAAGGTAGATAGCGGTGGTGGTTGGTGTTCAATGGTTGGTGATGGTCAGTGGTGGCGGAGATGGAAGCAGTGGTCGGTGGCGATGAGTGGTGGTGATGATGAAGGTTGACAGAGATAATGAAATGCAAAAAAGCAACAGGGTTGATGAAATAATGGATGAAATAAATATGGGGTTTTTAAAAAGAAAGGAGTTGACGAAGTAATGAATGATTTATTATCTTGACCAACTATACACTTTTTCATTTAATTCGTATACTCAATTATTTTCCGCCTATCATACCTACATATCAAATACTACCGGATAATGAAAAATAGTTGTAATAATAGTAACAATTATATTATTAATATAATAGAATTTGGTTCATTTAAGAACTTTTAGTCAAATTGTGAACTGAGAGAACCATTCTTGACTATACGTTTCTCTAAGGTAAAAAAAAAATCTTTTTTGCTAAATCGTCCATTTTCCTGCAAGTTTTTTTTTTTTCATTTATACATATATGTATATACGTGTCTAAAACTAAAAAAACTAGTGTTGTGCATGTATATATATACATGTTTTGTAATGCACGTAGATGTGCAAATGTGTAGAAATGATTTCACATACCAATGGCGGATCGAGGCCACAAAATCAGTAGTAACGTTTTTCATTTTTTTCATTTTAGTAGCAACGTTTTTTCAAATTTCGTAAAAAAAAAAACAAATTTTCCACTACGCGCGCGAAGTTGAGCCGCAACGTCCGCGACCGCTGCTTCTTCCCTATATCCGCCCCTATCACATACATGTATAAAAAGAAATATTGTGAGTAGAAGCATGTTATTTTAATGTACATACGTATTTATACGTGTTCAAAATTAAAAAATAAGTATCATACATATATGTTTAACAATATACACAAACCTATAACTGAAAAATGTAATATACACATATCTATAAAAAAATAAAAATAAAAGAAACTATTCTTGCAAAAAAAGCTGCAATTTAGCAAAAAAAAATGGCATAAAGAAATGTGTGGTCAGAATAGTTCTCTCAGTTCTCAATTACTCAAGTGTTAATAATAATAATAATAATAATAATAATAATAATAATAATAATTCAAAGATTGTCCATTACTACAAATTGTTTTCACTCTTAATTTTCTTGTCACCGAATCATAACTGTTTTAAAATATGCTGCGCCCGCAGACCATCCCTCCCACAAGATGTCCCTTTCGGGAACGTTTTAATACATTCCAACACGCACTCAGCGTCCACCTGCTGGGGAGGACACATTGAGAGCCCTGATAGATAAACACCCTGTTGTGGACCCCCCGACCATGCCCTCCGCCTTGCCTTTGGAGCCAGCCTTGCAGGTGGACGCTGAGTGCGTGTTAGAATGTATTAAAACGCTCCCGAAAGGGATATCTTGTGGGAGGGATGGTCTGCGGGTGCAGCATATTTTAGACGCTTTCTGTGGCCAGGGGTCTCCAACAGCCTCCGGGCTCCTTAAAGCCATCACCGATGTTGTCAACTTGTGGCTTGGGGGGTTATGTCCTAAAGCTCTGGCGGAGTTCATTGCTTCGGCACCGTTAACCCCCCTATTAAAGCCTGACAACGGGATTAGGCCCATTGCGGTGGGGGCCATTTGGAGAAGATTGGTGTCAAAAGTCGCTATGCGTAAAGTGGGTAAAGAGATGGCAACCTATCTGGGGGATTTTCAGTTTGGGGTTGGGGTCCCTAATGGGGCAGAAGCGGTGCTGCACAGTGCTAACAGGTTTCTGAGCGCGTTCCATTCTGACGGGTCCCTGGCTATGCTCACTGTTGATTTTTCTAACGCCTTTAACGAGGTGGACCGTACGACACTTCTCAGGGAAGTTAGTTGCAGATGCCCATCTATCTTCCCGTGGGTCCAATTTTTATATGCGCAACCCGCAAGATTATATGTGGGGGATACCCATATTGGGGCTATGTGACATCCGTCACTTTTCTTTTCATTTTATATATATATATATATATATATAATAATAATAATAATAATAATAATAATAATAATAATAATAATAATAATAATCTATAAGAGTTAGTCATTATATTTCTCTTACCACCTCTAAACCAACCATCCTAACCTTTCTACAAGCCCAAAACACCCTTTGCCCTCGTCCATGTTACCCAGTTACACAGACCAGAAACGAGGCCCAATATCCGGAGCCCACAACTTGGCCCAACTCCCCCCTAGTTGCTTATTTAAAAAAAAAAAATTTGTAGCCGCCCAGACTCGAACCCGGGACGGCTACCAAACTAGACATCAACACCACCACTACACCACATACTCACTTTGTGTTTAGATCCAGATCCTAATTCTTTTAACACCTCCTAAAAACGAACCAGCTCACTTCCTTCATTCTTTCCCTGTTACGCGACCAACAGACCAAGTATGGTTGACCAAATTGCCTTCAATATTGACCATGTAATCAAGCTAAAAATTTGGAAACAAATTCGTAATTGACTCGTATAATGACTGATGCAAATCTTTCCATTGATAATCAATCAATTAATCGCGAATTACCAGCCTAATCCGAGCATATCTCACGCATTCTTGACCGTGGATGGTCAAACCTTTGATCCTTCCATTTTAATCACGGCACTATAAATTAAACCTATCATTCTACTCTGAATTCGCCGAAAAACAGAACCCCACCATTGAAACCCACTCTAAATTGCTCGTTGTACGTATTGAAGATTGTTTGACTTTTCGTTGACTCGCGAATAGGAAGCAATTCGATTTGGTATGTTCTAATTCATTGTCTCTGTGTGTATACCGGCCTAATCCTGATAATAACCCTATGAATAATTGGGTTATAATCGTGTATTGTTTGATTTAGGAAGCTAGGGTTTATCCATGAACGAATTGGGGAAGATGATATATATACGAACCTGTTTATATATTAAACGAAAAGAAAATAAACACAAACAGATTCGTAGACCAGTTGGTTACCCTCCTTTGCTCTAGAACATGAACCGGCCTATGGCCCAGGTTCGATCCCCATGAGCCACAAAGTTATTTTTGCACATTTTTAGCTTTTATCTTGATAGTTATTTTATTTAACTTTTTTTTTGTTTTAAAATACTTATAAGCGTTCAAAAATTACCAAAATTTTACATAATGATGTTCATACCCTAAATATCATTATCCAGATTTTTATTTCCGAAAATATATTTATTTTATATATATAATAAATAATACAAGTTTATTCAATTATAATTATAAAATTTTATAAAAATATCAAAACGATTATATAAATTTCCACAAAAATTATTCTGAGTTTTCATAACATTAAACTTTTCTGAAATGATTTTTAATTCTGAAAAATCATTTATTTAACATTTTTAATCAATTTTTGTTAGTTTTAATCATAAATAAATCATAATAAATTCATTTTTCAATATTTTTGCACCAAAATTTTATATAAATTAGTTCTGATTATCTGGAACAGAAATACAATTTTCTAATTTAAAAATTCTTTAATTTTAATATTTTTTAAATATTAAAGTTATATTTTGATAATTTGAAATAAATAGATTTAATATTCTATTTATAAGAAAATAATTTTATAAAAATTATTTTCACACTTAAAACTTTATATTGTGACCATCTTCAATTTAAATTTTACAAAAAGACTTTTGTTTATTTATTTACCAAATTTCTTTTATTTATTTAACGTTTAATTTATTAATCAAACGAATACTTATCCCCAATTCGAAACCCTAGTAAATACTTATAGACTAGATAGACTTAGACTTATTTGTTACCTTATACATAGGGTGATACTTGGCAACGTTGGATTACACTTATTCAATTCCACAAGACTTACCACCTTGCTAAGGTGAGTATTACTTATCCCCTTTTTCACTTTTACAACTTTTGGGGTGATTCATGCGCAAGTATACAAAACTTTCATAGTCATTTACACATACATTTTTATTCATTTACAATTCATATACGTGTCTTGTTTATCTTTGTGCTTATGTTTGAACATGAACGTAGCTTACATACAAAATCATACATCTAGACATAACTTATGTTATGGTGCTCTTTACATATAGACGTAACTTATGTTACGATGCTCATTTAGACATAACTTATGTTATGGTGCTCTTTTAGACTTGACACGTGTTAGGGTGCTCATTATCAATTTTATCTTATCAACTTTACATTTGATCTTTGTCATGTTTGGTTACTTATGTGCTTACATAATGCCTTGGTGATACTAGACCCATGAATTGTACTACTTTTCAAACTTATACTATATGTACAAAGCTAGGTAGTACTCACCAACATTATATGTTGACAAAATTTATTTTCGTGCATGTTTCAGGATAAGCTGCTTGACGCTTCATATAGGACTTTGGACTTAGACTAAATAAATCAACTACCTCAATTTTGTTGTGTATTCATTTTCATATGTTGTAAAGCAATATTCAATAATCAAATATTTACATTTTAGTACCATGAGCTTTTGAACAATCGTCACTACGTGACACCTCGATGATTCCGCCATCGGTTGGGGTGTTACAGATTGGTATCAGAGCCATGGTTATAGGGAACTAGGTTATTAGATAAGATGGCCTAGACTATAACCGAACTTCAACTTTCATGCATAATATTTCCTAAATTACCTTACCCCTCATTTCCCTCTACTTTCCTTCCTCTATCTTTCCCTTCTCCTCCATTTCTTCTCATCTTACATCATGGTGCATAAAGATGGTGACCTACAAGGAGTGGAAAGTCTACATCATCATGGAACGGGAGCAGTACCTTTCATAAAGACACTCTTAGGCATAATGCCTACTCTTATTTTGCTCATTCAAAGTTGTTGAGCTTTAATGAGTGTGATAGAACATGTGCAATCTGGAAGGGTGGATGCCTGTACACTGGGTTTTCTGGCATAGGCAAGCATAGCGCATAAATCCAATAACGGACCTGTTATGCTTACCTGGGGATTCCTGGAGTGAGTGTCCACTTATAGGCTAAAGCATGTCTTCTTTGATCACCATTGGGTTCAATTCCTTTGAAAAGTCAACGTTCTTGTTGGGCTATACAGCTAGACAAGGGCACTCCAAGCATTTTATGCAAGTTTTTCAATAATACTCTCTCGTTTCATAAACAATATTTTGTATTTCATGATTTTCATATATTGTTTACAAGTTCATACTTTCATAATCATCTGTACGGTTATACACTTACATTTTCTAATCTCATGATTATTCATTGACTACCTCATAGATGTCTGCTCGCCGCATGCTCCGTGATGCCAGCCAACGCCCTGTTCGTGCTTCTGGACAACGTTCTGATCGTCGCCTCACATCTTTAGTCGCTGAGCAAATTGCTGCAGTGATCCCAAACCTTGTCAGTGAGATAACCCAGAATAGTAACAGTGCCAACACAGGGGTGCGACTCAATTTCGGTGCACTTTCAAACACTTCAACTCCTGCAACCCCACAAAATTCACCGTGAGAAGGGTGCTACTGGCCTCCTCCAGTGGTTTGAAAGCATGGAGAGCACTTTTGTGAACAGCGAGTGTCCTGATGAACTCCGCGTTCGCTATGCTACTAGTGTCCTTCAAAAGGGGGCGCTAACCTGGTGGAATGGCGAAAAGCGCTATCGGGGCGCTGATGTTGCTTTATCTTTGTCTTGGGCTGAGGTTAAGGAACTCATGATCGCCAAATTCTGCCCTAGGAACGAAATCAGGAAACTGGAGGAAGAGTTCCATGGGCTGAAACAAGATAGTGGTGAGAACCTTGCGTACAACACTCGATATCATGAACTCAGCATATTGGTTCCACACATGGTTACCCCGGTGTCTCGAGCAATCGAAAAATATATCGAGGGATTACCTGACCTGATTCAAGATGTAGTCACTGGAAGCAAGCCCGCTATGGCAGAAGAAGCAATTCAACTCGCAGCCACATTAACAGACAAACACGTAAAGAAAGGAAACTTGGTTAGGAAGGGCACCAAGACGACTACTGAGAAAACCACCCATGTTGTTGAATCATCTAAGACCGTTTTAGCAAAGGCCGCCACTACTTCTTCGAACTCTAGGAAACGAATGGGCGATAATCAGAACCATACTGTTGTGGATCCTGTGACTCAACCCCCTATCAAGAAAGCCTACACGGGAATCCATCCTCAATGCAACACTTGCAAGTATCATCACCCTGCAAATCTTCCATGCCGTCAATGCACTAGATGTGGAAGGTTTGGACACTTTGTCACCACTTGTCGAGTAATGGTTAGGACACGGGATAATCATCAAACAGCTGCCCAGGAACCATTACCGATTACTAACGGTCGGGCATGTTATCATTGTGGAGACCCTAACCACATGCGACCTCGATGCCCTAAACTGAATAATGTAAACCTGGTGACACATGGACGAGCTTTCAATATCAATATCAACGAAGCAAACGGTCAGGATGACGTTAATCCCACTGTCTAAGCCATGGATGGAATCTTCTTAAGACTCGAGAATCCAATACTTGTGTTTTCATTTTCTTGATCCTATTATCATTTTGTACCTAATTTTGTCGCACTCATTAGCATACAACATCTAGAAATTTCCTTGCATACTATTGTGTACGAACACAGGTTGGAAATTTATCATATTTGGATACATTTATTTTAATCATAGAAGTTTAAAGACTCTACCTTACATTTATTTGAAACATTTGGACTTGATTTCCATAAAAAATCAAACTACTAAAAACTTGATACTTGATCCTACAGAGCTTTTCTAAAAACATCATTGTTTGTTATATGAAACTTGATTTTTCCCTTAATTTAACTATCCATTGAACATTTAATTATTCCTGAATCTCGTAAACTATTTCTATAGGCCACTAAGATAACACTTATACTTAATGGTTGTCGTACTTATAAACTTGCTTGCATGTGTGTATTATCAAATTGTATGTTGATCTATGAAAGACAATTACTACATAAACATTTCACTTAAAGGGCTCCTCGGGTGAGTGGTAGCCTATATGTAAATTTTGTTATGCTTGCAAGTCGTTGCAAACCAATGTAATTGACCTCATTATTACATAGCCTCATTTCGTTGATAACGTCTCATTGCAACCCAACGTGTTTGTTGTGTCATATTCTTGTGAAACTTATTTGCGATAATGTGTTGGTTAGATTAGGATCATAGAAGGACATAAAACCCTAATGTAAGGTAAATTGATGATTCCGGTCCGGAACGTAATCATGAATTTACAGGTACGTTAGGGTAGTGTGAAATTCTATTAGAGTTTTTGGTAGGCGTCCAGTACGTTTTCAAGGCGGAAACTAGGAAGGTTGCTAAGCACGAGGCAGCATGTCTAGAGAATCAACATGTGTTCATTCCATTTGCCTTCGATACTTTTGGATCCTTAGCCCCTGAGGCAGTTCGTTTTTTGAAGCGGGTGCAGAAGGTGGTCCACAGTGATTCGCAAAGCCCGAGGAACCAAAAGTTTGTATTTAGTAGAATAGGCTTTGCGATTCAAAAGGGGATAGCGGCGCAGCTTGTTGCTCGCTTACCCATTATCCAGATGTAACTTGGTTTATTTCGTATTTTATAAAATATATATGAAAAAAAAATATTATCAAAAGAAATATTAAAATCAACATACAAATCTCAATGGCAAACGTGTGTCACGCGAACAAGTTTTCATTTTGTCACAATCCTTGTTTTAAAATAGAAAAAGATATATGGTGATGGACCCGTTTTATGTCGTTTTCATAAGTTTCGAGGTGTGTGTTTTCTTTTCTTTGGATTATTCTTAGGGTATTGGGTTCAATGCATAATGGCTTTTGATTGGAATTGAAGTGTGCTTTTAAAGGACTCTGTTGAGTTTTTGTGCATAGGATCTAAGTATTTGTGTGCTGAGTTATAACAAGTTGAGCCTGATGGCCGTCAAAAGTGAAATCGGATTTGTTCATGCTGTGAATGCCGAAGCATATTATCATATTTCTGTTCAGAAAAGTCTACCCCTATGCAGTTTCCAGCTTGGCGATTTAATTTTGGACATGTTTCAGCTATATAAAACGCTGCAGGTTGGGTTGGGATCTTAGCAATCACTTATGGTGGTCAACAACAATTTCGGCTATTATTCGCTGCACATAAACGGCTCGTTTCTCTGGTTATTTGCTGCAACAAGATTTACTTGGCTTCATGTGCAGCTTCGGGGTATATTCTGCTTCGGATGTGCAGCATATTTGCAAGACTTAAGGGAGGAATTGTGATATGATTGGGAAGGCTAAGTATTGTTGGATGGTAGTATCCAAATTGTTTAAATAAAGCATAGTTTCAGGTTTAATGATGTTCGAATGTGCAACATCATTGTAATTATTGTGGGTGGTTTTGTGAAGAAGTGTTTGGAAGGTAAAGTATTACTCGAGTGAAGTATCGAAAACGTATGGAGACCTAGCTACCTGAATTGTGCCTGAGATCGTTGTTGAAGATAAAAAGTGTTTATCCTCTTATAGTTTTAGCTCAAGTGATTCTGGTTATGGTGACCATAGTTCTTTGGTTGGGAGATTAATAGTCATTGTATTTGATTGGCGATAGTCAGTCATCGGTATCTTTTATCTTTATTTCTGGTTTTCTAACCTCTGGTTAGGAAATTTTGTCTTTGTACTCGTTATGTTTTTGGTTTTTCCGTGTGGAATAAAAGTATCTCCTTCTCCGTTAAAAAAAAAATCATTGAGGGTCATTAAATCCAAAATTTGCTACCCAATTAATGTAAAACCGGGTAGCAAAGCTTGACACGACACCAACAATTACAAGTAAAATATAAAATATAGGAAAAATTACAAAATTCGTCCTTTAAGTTTACATCGTTTTTCAGTGGATACACTTTAGGTTTAAGATTGAAGAAAATCATCCTTAACGAATCAAAATCTTGTACCCACTATCCTTTAGCACTAACCCAGTTAAAAATTTCAGTTAACTCTGGTCATATGCCTTGCACGTGAGGGTAAGTTGGTAATTTTACTTAATATATGTTTAAATAAACTAGTGGGGAACCCGCGCTTCGCAGCGAGCTAAGACATAACAACGTGATAAAAAAAATATTGTCATTTGAATTTAAAGAAACACATAATGGTTATTTCCTTTCAAATTATAAAATGTAATATACATAAAGTTATAAAACAATTAAGTTTTCATTTCTTCTTGAGTAAATTACCAAAACCGTCCCTGTGGTTTGGCCCAATTTGCCACTGCAGCACAATCTTTTAAAAACTACTTGAACAGTCCTTGACTTTTGAGAAAATAGGCCAAAACAGTCCAACGACTTAACCCATTTAAATTTTTGGCGTTAAGTCAGAGGCATTTTCATCAACTCACTTATAAATTCATCTTCTTCCCGTTGTCTTCTTCCCTAATCGGACCCGCCACCATCGTCACCTTTCACCACCACCACCACCACTACCCACCATCTCCTCCACCTTTCACCACCACCATAAACAACTCATATTCTCTCAGATCTAAACTATGTTTTTAACACACCATTAAAGTGTCTCCTAAGTTCAAAACCCCTTAATACACAACTACCACACACACCAACAATACATCCCTTTGATTCAAAACATACACAAGATTAATATTTAACCAAAAAAAATCCATCTTTTCGGTCAATCACACACAAGTGCAGCAAATTCAAGCTTTTCTACCGAAAAGAATATGAACAAAAAGACAATGCTGGCAAAAAGAATCAAGCCAAAGATTAACAAAATTATGGATCGCTATTAAGTTAAAACCTCACCACTTCTATCATAAGGTTCGTAGTTCATAGCCAGCTTGCAATATAACCACAACAATCAATAAAAAACCTTAAATTCGCAAAAAGATTTAATAAAACACGAATTGAAGAAGCGTGACACAAAATCAAGGAGGATTGGTCTGTATACGGTTGAATGTGAAAGAGATTGATTGATTGAAGGCGATGATTGAGAGGTGAATTAGGGTTTGATTTGGGAGTTTTTAAGAGAGTAATGACAAAGAGGCGCGGATTTGAACGAGATCTATATTGAAATTTGTTTTTTTTTTGGTTAATTTTTTGGTCTGAGTTCCTGTTACTTTTGGGATTTGACTTTTAATTGTGTTGAGCTTGAATCGTTCTTGGTGGTGATGTTAAACCTTGGCTTACGGTGGTGGTGGTGGTGGTGAAAGGTGGAGGATATGTTGAGTAGTGGTGTTCAGTTGCAATCTATTGTTCAGGAACTACAACAATCTCCTATGTATGTCCCATCCTCACTATTCATGGTAAGACAATGAACTCAGAAGAAAAGGCAAGCTAGTAGTGGGAAATGTTCCATCATTAAGACTAAAGTTGCTCAAATGGTTCCATGATTCTCCTCAGGGTGGTCATTCAGGGGTGCAGGCTACTATAAAGAGGCTGAGTAGGTTGTTTTATTGGCACAAGATGAGACAAGAAGTTGCTGCTTATATCCAACAATGCCTAGTCTGTCAACAATGTAAGTATGACAATGCTACATACCTAGGTTTATTACAACCTTTACCAATTCCTTAGGGAGTTTGGGAAGACATTGCAATGGATTTTATTGAAGGGCTGCCCAAATACAATGGAAAAGATGTAATTTGGGTAGTTGTGGACAGATTGAGTAAAGGAGGTCATTTTGTGGCTTTGGCACATCCATTTTCTGCTGTGGAGGTGGCTCAAATTACCTTGACCATGTTTATAGATTACATGGTAACCCTAAGACAATTGTTTCTGACGGAGACAAGGTGTTTGTCAGCATCTTTTGGAAGGAATTAATGTTGTTACAAAGGGTTGATAAACATTTATCAAGTTCCTACCACCCTCAAACAGATGGACAAACAGAGGTACTGAATAAATGTTTAGAAAGTTATCTCAGAAATATGTGTTTTGAGAAACCTCAAGACTGGGCCAGATGGTTACCATTAGCTGAGTATTGGTACAACACTAGTTACCATTCAGCCATAAAGACCACCCCTTTTGAAATCATATATGGTCAACCCCTCCTACTCACATTCCCTATTTGCCTGGTGAAATCCATGTAGATGCTATTGACAGAAGTTTAACTGCCAGAGAAGAGGTAATCAAGCTGTTGAAACACAACATACAAGTGGCTCAAAATAGGATGAAGCAGCTCGCTGATCAACACATAAGTGGGAGGTCTTTTGCTATAGGAGATTGGGTTTACTTGAAGTTGCAGCCCCATAGACAGTCTACAATCCAACAAAGATCAAATCTTATGCTTGCAGCAAAGTATTTTGGGCCCTCCCAAATCATTGCCAAGGTCGGAAAACTTGCCTATACTTTGGATTTTCCTGATGGTGTGTCTATTCATCCTACAGTCCATGTATCCCTATTAAAAAAATATCATGGTTCAGTGCATGTTTATGCTACCACATGCAGTTCAGATTTCCTGTTCAAGTGCTTGAGACAAGAATGAAGAAAAGAGGTAATAAGATGCAAGTGCAATGGTTAGTTCAGTGGAGCTCTACTGGACCAGAAGATTCTACATCGGAATATGCTGCTATGATTAGTGATTCTTTTCCTTCATTCGATCATTGGGGTCAAGGATCATCTTAAAGGAAGGGTATTGATGTAAAATTGATAATAATAGTTTTGGCGGGGAAAGTTAGTTAAAACAGTTAGTGGTTAGAAATAAGCCTTTGTGGCTATATAAGTTGTTGTAATTAAGCACTTGTCAGTTAATGAATGATATAACCACTTTTCCCTCCTAATCGTTCTCTCTCTCTCTCTCTCTAAACCTTTCTTCTCAACTAATAACCTAACTACTCCATAGCTTCTTCTCCATTAGAGCTATCAAGTATTGGGTGTGTGTTTGTCCACTTAATTAGTCTCAAATACAGACCACATCATATTACGATAAGTTTTTTCTAATGTAAGAATGTCCGGAATTAGTTGTTCTGGTCTAAAGCCAAGGATGGGCTTTTCAGTGTCTCCATTAGTCCTCATGGAATGATGTCCTCATCCATATATATGATGTTCGACTAATATGCATTGATCACTAGACGACTAGAGGTGCATGTTTAAACCAGTTTGGGATCCGATCTGATCTGTCAGTTTGAAATCTGTATCAAAATATATTCGTTGAAACTAGTTAAAATGCATCTGAAACGAATAAAAGCTTGGTTTTTTTTTTTTTTTTTTTTTTTTTTTTTTTTTTTTTTTTACAAAAATCGGTTTCTAATATGAACTGGTTAGGGCTGATACGATATTAACTTTCTTAACCTCTATGCATCAAAGGAAACATCATCATCATCATCATACTCAGTTAATCCCAACAATAGCAAAAGGTAAGGTAGGGTCTGAGGAGGGTAAGATGTAGACAGCCTTACCTCTACCCCGTGGGAATAGAGAGGCTGCTTCCAGTTAGACCCCCGGCTCGATAGTTGTTTTGTATCGAGCCTTGGGCATAAGGCACATAACACTTAGCAATTGGGACAAACCTGATTGGTGCATGTACCCCTTTGTCTTTTGGCTATCAATGCCACCACATGATGCATGATTAACCGTCAGTCATTTTAATGTTATTTTTCACGAATTCAGTAAAATGGCGTTTAAATTAGTGTAACTTTACTTTTGGCCCCCAAAGGGCCACACATATACACTTTATAATATGTGCACAGCCGTAAGCGGGGCTTACATCAAGAAAAAATAATGGATGAATACTGTAAAGAATAAATACATTGTTTAGTTTGTTAGTCAAAAACTACATATTTTAATTCAAAAAATGTTTGTATGTTACCATCCTCTTTTGACTCTTTCAAATATGGCATATTCTCAGCCTAGTGACTATATATAGAAATACAAAGGAAGGGAAACTCCAAGTGCCACTTGACACCATACATACCCTGTCAACAATAATCATATTATTCATCATCATAGATAATGGTGTTGGAATTCAAACTCACTAGAACACTTAACAAACTCACAATAAATCAAACTAGCTCTCTTTTATTAATTGAACTGGAATTGTAAATGAAGTACATAACAATGAACTGAATCCTACAATTTATAGAAAAGAAATAAACGACTATGCTAAAACTTGGATCTTCAAATGGATATAGCTTAACAGCTTTATTCAAACTTGATGGATGACTTCAACCATAAAAATAGCAATGGATACTTAGAGCCAGGTCTTCCCATGCACATGCATGTATTTTGAACATGTGTTTGAATCATTCTTCAACACCTCCCTTGATTCAAACTCCACAACACCCAACCTGTGCCTAAGAATAGCAAACCTTTCACGACTAAGAGCTTTTGTGAGGACATTAGCCAACTGTTCATGAGTGTTACAAATAGTTAACAAGAAAATATACGATCACACAAATAAAATTCCTTAAAGTAAGTACTAACAACTGCCTGAAAATACACCGAAATAATCCATCGACGGCTCTACGCGGTGTTTGTAATATATGTTCTTTATATATAAATCTATTGATATGCATGAGTATATCGACTCAAGTGGTTTATTTTTAAGCCCTTGGAGATATTCGTGCTCTGAGTGGATTCTTCATGACAATAGTGAACTCAGTCTTCTCGGAAAGATCAACATGATGCCCATCAGGAACAGTCCAATGGAAATACCAAATCAAATTAGCAACAAAATACTCCAAATGAAGCAAAGCCAAATCAGAACCAGGACATATCCTCCTTCCGGCACAAAAGGCATCATCTTTATTCCTTTGCTTCCGGTTATATCAAACACGCCATCATTCACCAAGAACCGCTCTGGTTTAAACTCCATGGGTTCATCCCAAACCTTTGAGTCTAAACCCATCTCACTCACCATAAAATTAATGGTGGCACCTTGTGGAATCGTGTAGCCTTGCACCTCTACCTCCTTCATAACCCTATGAGGCAACACAAAATGGTTTGGTGGGTGTCTCCTTAGCCCTTCCAAAATCACCGCTTTCAGGTATGGAATTTTCTCTAGAGCATCTTCGTTTACAACAAAGTCTAATGATGGCACGGTAGGTGGAGGTCCCACCACTGCCACGATTTCATCATAGAGCTTGCTTTGAATGCGAGGATGCTTCACTAGGTTGGCCATGATCCATTGTAGCGCAGTAGAGGTGGTGTCTGTACCCGCGTTAAGAAACTCGCTACACATGCTTGCCATCTCCATGTAAGTCAACCTTCCACCATTTCCATTGTTCACATCTTCATCGGAAGCTGTAGATTCACCAGCGTGTCAACGTAAGCCACGATTCGTTCATGTCCTAGTCGAGCCTCGGAATTTACTGACTCAATTCTAGATTTGATTAACGGAACAATAACTTCATCTCTACCAGTCCGCGATTTCTCAAACTCTTTCCATCGGTTTTTAAACAATATCTTCCCCAACTTTGGGAAAACAGTAAGCACAGAAAACCGCCCTGAAGCAAAATCTAACAACAACCTACGTTGTACTTTAACAATCTCATTGATTTTACTCTCGTCACACTTCTCTCCAAAAACACATAAACACCAACAAACAAAACATTGCGTACTGAAAATGGTCAACCACCATGATCCCATCAGTCTCTTGTCCTTGTCGTCCTTGAAGTCGCTCAATCAATATTTGAAGCACCCACTTGCGCGCCCAAGAGTACGATCTAATGCATCCAGGATGCATAACCTCAGAGGCAAGATTCCTACGAAACAATCGCCACGTAGGGCCGTAAGAGGAAGTGGCGATAGTGCGCGTGATAACAGATTTAGGACGGTCAGAGAAGAGTGCACCCTTTTGAACTAGGAGTTGGTGGGCTAAAGAATTGCTGCCCACGAAGATGTTGGTTCGAAAACCGAATGAAAGAGTGAAGAGTGGTCCGTAGGTGTCCTTGAGTTTGATAAGAATGGGTTCGAAGTTTAAGAGGGAAGTGGTTAGTGTAAGGTAAGTAGAGTAAAGGAATGATGGACCTGGTGGGTAGCTTCTTCATCGGACGAAATATTATTAATCGGATAACGGCTGCGGTGCAGAGGGAGATGAATATTACGAACCATGTCTCCATTGTTAAAGAATGAAGGGTAAGTGATTGATTTGTGGATTGGTTTGTGTAATTTATATTATCAATTTGGTTAAGTTGATGTTAAATGTCAATGTTTGCTTTCATATGTATTTGATGAGAAGTTGCATAGATAATATATATAAAGCAACTTCAAATCTGGAAAAATATATAAAATAACTCATGGATTTGTTCAAAGCACGTAAACTAGAATTAAACTACTTATATATATCGTCTTCACACGATGTTTTCTTCGTTACCAAAATCATGTAAGTTAAATTATGTAGTATCACGAAAATACACATTAACGAACAAAAATCATGAAAATAAACATTCAATACGTCAAAGCCCAGAGATCTTACACAAATTAACAAGACTGTTAAAGTACTCCACTTGTACATCGCGTCTAAGTTTTAGTCTTTTAAAAATGCATCGGCCCCTCCCTGAAAACCAATAAAATATGACACGTAGCTTAATCCATAACCCAAACATCCATTTCATTCTAAAATTTCCGAAACAAGTGAGCACTTCTTGTCGGATATTGTATAAAATTTCTTCTGCTTGGGTTGTGAAGAATAATTCAAACTCTAGCCGTTGCATGTTGTTACTGATTCTACGTAAAAGTCTCCTGGTCTCATGCATGTTATTTTGAATAAGTGGTTATCATATGTAGGTAGAGAAGTCCTAGTTTTCTGGATCTATCCGTTGCATTAGTTTACTATAAATAGGTGTCATTTATTTCATTATGTATGCACTTCAATTTTCAGTTAATAAAAGAGAATCAGTACTTTGAGTCATTTGTGTGTTTATAGCTCTTTCATACCAACAGTTGTGGTATCAGAGCTAGTAAAGCTCTTTCTGAAAAAAAACCTGAGTGTGTGTGAGATCATTTCAATCCATCAATGGCTGAGCAAGTCAATACCCTTCCAATGGCCCCCACTCCAATCCCTGTATTCAAAGGTGAGGGCTACGAGTATTGGAGCATTCGACTGAAGACTATACTAAGATCCAGAGATCTGTGGGAGATGGTTGAGAATGGTGTAAATGAGGCAGAACCTGATCAAGGCAGGCTGAAGTCTAGTCGAAAAAAAGATGCTCATGCCATGGCTGTTATCCAACAGGCTGTGCATGATCAACTTTTCTCTCGAATTGCTGCTGCATCATCTGCTAAAGAGACCTGGGAATTCTGAAAATGGAATTTCAAGGAGATACTCAGGTGAAGTCGGTGAAACTGCAAGGTCTTAGGAGAGACTTTGAAAACTTATGTATGAGGAAAGTGAATCAGTTGGTGACTATTTCTCAAGGGTTTATGAGCATAGTCAGCCAACAAAGGTCCTATGGGGAGACTGTTGCAGATCAGACAGTTGTGGAGAAGATTCTCAGAAGCTTAACCCCTAAGTTTGACTATGTAGTCCCATCTATAGAAGTGTCAAATGATTTGACAACTCTAACTCCTGTCAAACTTATGGGTTCTCTACAGTCTCAAGAAGAAAGGATTAACAGTAGGGGGAATGACAGATTGAGAGGAGTGATGAGCAGGCACTACAAGTATTTCAGGAGAACACCAGAAGCCCTCAAGGCAGTTATAGAGGACGAGGGAGAGGCTATGGTAGAGGAAGAGGTAGAGGAAGAATGCCTGACAGATCAAGAGGCCCACAGTGTTACAATTGTAACAGATTTGGTCATGTGAAGAGGGAGTGTTGGTTCAATGATGAAGGGCAGGTTAATATTGCAGAAAATGAAGTACAAGATGATGTCAATGGAAGTGAGGAGCCTCACCTGTTCATGATGTATGTTCCAGATGATCAATTTGCTCTTATGGCGGATGATGAGTCTGATGGAAAGTCAAGCTGCTTCTGGTTCCTAGATTCTGGTTGTTCAAACCACATGACAGGAAACAGAAACAGTTTTACTGACCTGGACACAGGATTTAAAATCACAGTGAGATTGGGTGATAAGAAAAGGTTATCAGTAGAAGGGAAAGGAACAGTGAAGATTGAGCTCAAGAATGGAGGTTACAGGCTATTGGATGATGTATATTATGCTCCAAGCTTGGAGTATAATCTACTCAGTGTTGGTCAACTCATGAGGAAGGGATATTCTCTACTCTTTGATGATGGAAAGTGTGTGATAAAGAACAGGAAGTCTGATACAACTCTTATGACCATTATGGTGGCAAACAACAATATGTTCCTCTTGGATGCATCAACCTCTGAACCTGTGGCTCAATCTTCAAAAGATGATGATAAAGTTGATGATGTGTCTAAGCTATGGCACTTGAGGTATGGTCACTATAATTCTCATGCTTTAAAGACTCTATATGAAAAAAGAATGGTCTATGGTCTGCCAAAAATTAGAGTGTTTGATGATTGTAATGGGTGTATTTTTGGCAAACAAAGACAGTCACCTTTTAGCTCACACTTGTGGAGAGCTAAGAAAAAATTAGAACTTGTATATGCTGATGTGTGTGGTCCAATGCAAGTGACAAGTTTGGGTGGCAGTCTTTATTACCTCTTGTTTGTTGATGACTATACAAGGATGTGCTGGGTCTATTTTATAAAGCATAAATCAGAAGTTTTTGGAAAGTTTAAGATATTTAAAGTCATGGTTGAAAAAGATGCTGAGGCACCATAAAGCATCTCAAAACTGATAGGGGAGGTGAGTTTTGCTCAAATGAATTCAATCATTTCTGTGAAGCTAATGGCATCAAGCATGAACTCACACCCCCCTATACCCCACAACACAATGGGATTGTGGAAAGAAAAAATAGGACGGTTATGGGTCTTGCTAGAAGTATGATCAAGGAGAAACAGCTGCCAAATCAGTTTTGGGCAGAGGCAGTTGCCACTGCCATTTATCTGATCAATAGAGTTACCACTAAGGCCATGGTAAATCAAACTCCCTATCAGGCTTGGTTCCAGCATAAGCCTAAAGTTGATCATTTGAAAGTCTTTGGTAGTTTGGCTTTTGCAATCACTCCTACACAAGGAAGAAGGAAGCTGGATGACAGATCTGAACCATCAATTTTCATTGGATACATCAATGAAACTGATGGGTACAGAATGTACAATCCTGCAACCAAGAGGTTTTTTACTAGAAGGGATGTTAAAATCAGAGAAGAATTAAAGTGGGAATGGAAGAATGTTGCAGACAAGCAAGCCTATGAAGCAAACTATGTAGATCCATTTCCTGTCCTAGAAACAAGTGAAGAAGAAGAATCAGGTCCTGCACCCTCACACAACTCATCTGATACTGCCAGTGAATCTACATCAGATGAACCAGAATCCTCTGGTCAGTCTCATTCAGTCTCTCCAAAGTTGAAGGCCTTAAGTGACGTGTATCAAAATGCCAAGAAAGTTACTGTGAACTATGAAACAAATACAATTCATGATGATCTCACAATATGTCAGTTTGCCTTGAACATCACTGATCCAATGAATTACAATGAAGCAGTTCACAAGAAGGAATGGCAAGTTGCAATGCAGGATGAAATGCAAGCTATTGAGAAGAATCAAACTTGGGAATTAGTTGAAGTTCCTCCTGGTAAAAATGTGGTTGGATTAAAGTGGTTATTCAAGACAAAACTGGGTCCCAAAGGTGAAATTATGAAGCACAAAGCCAGACTTGTTGCTAAGGGCTATTCTCAGCAACAAGGGCTGGATTATCAAGAAACTTTTGCCCCAGTAGCCAGGTTTGAGACCATCAGGATTATTATTGCTATTGCAGCTCAGTTTGGGTGGAGATTGCATCAATTAGATGTTAAGTCAGCCTTTCTAAATGGTGACTTAACTGAAGAGATATATGTGCAACAACCTGAAGGTTTTGAAATAAGTGGAAAAGAAGGAAAGGTTTACAGATTGAAGAAGGCACTGTATGGCCTCAAGCAGGCCCCAAGAGCATGGTATTCAAGAATTGATAGTCACTTTATCAATCATGGGTACAAGAGAAGTGATAATGAACCAACACTGTATGTTAAGAAGGCTGCTGGTGGTCACATTATCTATGTGTGTATGTATGTTGATGATATAATCTGTATAAGCTCATGTCCCAAGTTGATTGCAGAATTTAAGAAGGTAATGAAGGATGAGTTTGAGATGTCAGATATGGGACTGCTCAAGTTTTTCTTAGGGCTGGAGATAAAACAAACTCAAGATGGTATCTTTCTGTGTCAAGAAAAGTATGCAAAGGCCTTGGTGAAGAAATTTGGTATGGAAGGTTGTAACTCAGAAAACATTCCTATAAATGTTAATGAGAAATTGCAGGTTGAAGATCTTGCTGACAAGGCAAATGAGACAGCTTATAGGAGTTTGGTTGGAGGACTAATCTACTTAACACACTCAAGACCAGATCTAGCTTATTCAGTTGGAATGGTTTCAAGGTTTATGCAGGTTCCATCAAAGATTCACTGGGGAGCAGCTCGAAAAATTCTGAAGTATGTGGCTGGTACAGCCAGCTTTGGCATTTGGTATGATAAAGGAGCTAAGGTGAAGCTGGTGGTTACACAGACAGTGACTGGGCAAGCTGTACAGATGATAGGAAAAGCATTTCAGCAAATGTGTTCTTCCTAGGGAGTGGCTGTGTTACATGGAGTTCAAAGAAGCAAAGTACAGTGGCACTTTCTAGTACTGAAGCTGAATATATAGCTGCCACTGCTGCTGCATGCCAGGCAATATGGGTCAGAAGAATTCTTGAAGATCTTGGGCTGCAACAAAATGAACCTACTGTGCTATACTGTGATAACAAGTCAACTATTGATCTCAGTAAGAATCCAGTGCTGAATAACAAGACCAAGCACATTGAGCTGAGGCATCATTTTGTGAGGGAAATGGTTACACAAGAGAAGGTGGAGCTAAAGTATTGTGGTACCAATGAGCAGCTAGCTGATATGTTAACCAAAGCATTGAATAGAGAAAAGTTTGCAAGTCTCAGGCACCAGTTAAGGGTGATGGAGTTTGAATCAAGGGGAGGTGTTGAAGAATAATTCAAACTCTAGCCGTTGCATGTTGTTACTGATTCTACGTAAAAGTCTCCTGGTCTCATGCATGTTATTTTGAATAAGTGGTTATCATATGTAGGTAGAGAAGTCCTAGTTTTCTGGATCTATCCGTTGCATTAGTTTACTATAAATAGGTGTCATTTATTTCATTATGTATGCACTTCAATTTTCAGTTAATAAAAGAGAATCAGTACTTTGAGTCATTTGTGTGTTTATAGCTCTTTCATACCAACATGGGTTACATGGCTGCACACACTCACTACAAGAAATGGAGGCTTTGGCGATGACAATTGTCGTCGCTAATAATGGCAAAAGTCGTCGCTATTGAAGTTTTATATACGATGAGTTTATAACTGCCCACTAGTTTACAATTTTTTTTACAACTTCGTTTCTTCCCGGTTCCCACCATTTCATTCTAAAATTACACACACGTCGTATTTACATTACTTAAATTTAATATGGTTTTGCGTTCCAAAGTATCCGAGGATAAAAATACAACCAAAGATATCCAACATCAACATCTTTATTGATTACTTTACATGAACTCCATCTATTTGTGTGTATTAAAGTGTTCATATATATGTACAAGATGTGAATATCAACTCAAGTGATTCGTTCATGAGCCGGGAAGGAAGTTGTACTCTTAGGGGATTCTTCATGACAACGGCGAATTCGGTCTTCTCGGAAAGATCAACATGACAACCATCAGGAACACTCCAATGGAAATACCAACCAAATTGGCAACAAAATATTCTAAATGAAGCAGAGCCAAATCAGAACCGGGACATATCCTTCTACCAGCACCAAAAGGCATCATCTTTATCCCTTTGCTTCCACTTATATCAAACACGCCATTATTCACCATGAACCGCTCTGGTTTGAACTCCAAGGGATCATCCCAGACCTTTGGGTCCACACCCATCTCACCCACCATGAAATTTATGTTGGCGCCTTCTGGAATTGTGTAGCCTTGCACCTCCACCTCTTTCATGACCCGATAGGGCAGCACCAAATGCCCAGGTGGGTGCCTTCTCAGCCCTTCCAAAACCACGGCTTTTAAGTACGACATTTTTTGTAGATTCTCTTCGTTTATAATCGATTTTGGCTCTAGTTCCACCCCTTTTCGTGGCGGTGGAGGTGGAGGTCCTACGACTGAAAAGATTTCATCATAGAGTTTGCTCTGAATTTGAGGATGCTTCACTAGATTAGCCATGATCCATTGTAGAGCAGTAGAGGTGGTGTCCGTACCCGCTTTAAGAAACTCACTACAAATGGTCGCCATCTCCTTGTGAGTCAGCCTTTCGCCATTTCCTTCTTCCATAAACTCTAGATTCTGTTGGCCGATTTACAAAGATGAACGCAAATCTATAACAGAAACTGATAATCTTATTGAATATTGATCGATAGAATCGTATGAAATTACAAAGGAATATGTTCTTGTGTTTTGGATAATAATAACTTGATAACTGTCAAATGAAACAAATGGAAACTATATATACATTAAGGAAATTAATCTAAACGACGTGACTGTAATTCCGAATCGTTGTGTCTTTCATTTGAACCGTCGCGTCTTGTTTTGTTTGTGAACCGGCGTGGATTATGTGAACCGGGTTTATAAATCTAGCTTATATACCATTAGCGTCCAATACCCTCCCTTAAGCTAGATTGGTAGTACATTTAACATTGTGCGTAGTCTTGTGAAGTCCTTTGGTTGTAGTGCTTTGGTGAAGATATCCGCTATTTGATCTTTTGTGTTGCAGTACTTGATCTCTACGTCTTCAGTCTTGATTATGTCTCTTATGAAGTGATATTTGATCCTAATATGTTTGCTTTTCCCATGATAGACTGGATCCTTTGTGAGATTGATGGTAGATTTATTATCACAATATAAAGTAATTGCTTTATTTGTGTCAATCTCTAAATCTTTTAAGATCCCTTTTAGCCATAGAGCTTGACATCCAGTGAGAGATAAAGCAATATATTCCGCTTCTGTTGATGATAATGCTACCACCTTTTGTTTCTTTGATTGCCATGAAATTGCTCCTGATCCTATATTGAATATATATCCTGATGTGCTTTTGCTATCATCTATATTTCCTGCATAGTCACTATCACTAAAGCCCTTCAAGTCAAATGAGTTTTTGTTGTATACGATTCCATATTCTGAAGTGCCTTTTATATATCCAATATATGTTTTCCTGCTTCCCAGTGTGACTTCTTTGGTTGATCCATGAATCTGCTGATTTTGCTGACTGCAAACATTATATCAGGTCTTGTATTTGTTAAATACATGAGGCTTCCAACTAAACTTCGATATAAGCTTGGGTCAATGTTCTCTTCGTTGCTATTCTTGATCAACTTTAATCCATATTCCATTGGAGTTGAGGCTCTAATGCTATCTGCCATTCGAAATCTTTCAAGTATGTCTTTAGCATATTTAGTTTGAGAAATCTTTATTGCTTCTTGATCATAAGTGACTTCCATTCCTAAGAAGTAATGTAGTTTTCCCATGTCTGTCATTTCAAACTCCCTTTGCATGGATTCCTTAAATGAGATTATTTCCTCCATGTAGTCACTAGCTATGATTAAATCATCTACGTATAAACACACCACTAAGCTGGAGGTTTTTGTCTTTCTTAAAAATAAGGTATGTTCAAATGTGCATCTTTTGAAGTTATGTTGTTCAAAATATTGATTGATCCGACTATACCATGCTCGTGGAGCTTGCTTCAATCCATACAGTGCTTTCTTAAGAAGACATACCTTATTTTCATTCCCCTTTTCTATAAATCCCAGAGGCTGTTCTATAAATACCTTCTCTTTTAGTTCTCCATTCAAGAATGCAGTTTTCACATCCATTTGGTGTAGATACCATTTATATTGAGCTGCTAGGGCAAGTACTAGTCTTACAGTCTCAAAACGGATTACTGGTGCAAAAACTTCCTGATAATCTATCCCATATTTTTGTTTGTAACCCTTTACCACCAGACGAGCCTTGTGTTTGTCTATGTTTCCATGTTCATCATATTTGGTCTTGTATATCCATTTTACTCCTATGGGTTTTTGATCTTTTGGTAAATCAACCAACTCCCAGGTTTCATTCTTTTTATAGATTCTATTTCCCTCTTCATTGCTTCCTTCCATTTTTCGTCCTTACTGGCTTCATCATAATCATATGGATCTGAATCAGTGTAAAGTGCAAAGTTTGCAGCTTCATGATGTCTCTGATATAAATCCCGTACTTCTGGACTACTTAATGGTTGGGTTCTACTAAGAATATCTGCCATTGAACGTATTTTTAAAGGTGGACTTTGACTGGATGTTGTGGCATCTAGATTTTCATCCTCAATTTCGATTCCTTGCTCTTCCTGTCTTTCATTTTCAGATGCATTGTGTATGGGTGAGTATTCTTCATTTCTTGATGTCTGATCATGTGTATTGTTCTCATTGTTTTCCGTGTTTTCATCTTGAATCACAATATCTTCATCTTCTATTTCTTTCCAAGTTTTGTCTTCGTCAAATATAACATCTCGGCTAACTATAGTTCTTCTTGTAGTTGGATTGTATAATTTATAAGCTTTACTATTCTCACTATATCCAACAAAGATGGCTCTTTCTGTTTTATCATCAAGTTTACCCGTTTTTGTTCTGGAACATGTGCATAAGCAAGACAACCAAATATTCGTAGATTTGATACATCAGGTTTGATTCCAGTCCAGGCTTCTTCTGGAGTTTTATCACTGATACTCTTAGAAGTTGTTCGATTTAAGAGATATGTTGTGCAACTTATAGCTTCTCCCCAATATTCATTCGGGAGTTTCTTTGTCTTCAACATGCTCCTACTTAATTCCATTAAGGTTCTATTTTTACGTTCTGCAACTCCATTTTGTTGTGGTGTATAACTTGTGGTCAGTTGATGATGTATTCCATGTTCTTGTAAGAATTCTTGGAAAGTATTTCCACAATATTCTCCACCTCTGTCAGTCCTAAGATATTTTATTCTTTTGTCTGACTGATTTTCTGCTAAGGCTTTAAATATTTTGAAGAAATGTAATGCTTGTGATTTTTCTTTGAGGAAGTATACCCAGGTTTTTCTTGTAAAATCATCTATGAAAGTAATGAAGTATCTGCATCCTCCTATTGTCTTTGTTCTCATTGGTCCACATATGTCTGAGTGAACAAGTTGTAGTGGACTTTCTGCTCTCCATTTTGCTTGTTTGCTAAATGGTTTTCTTGCATGTTTTCCTAAAGCACATCCTTCACATACGTTTTCTGTCTTATATATCTTAGGTAACCCTTTCACTGCATGTTTGTGTTCCATTTCAATTAACGTTTCATAGTTAATGTGACCATATCTTTGATGCCATAAGTCTGAACCGGTCTTTGTGGATGTGTATAGTACTTTTGGCAAGTCTTGATTTGGGTATAAAGGAAACATCTTGTTTTGGGTCATAGGTGTTTCTGTAATTGTCTTTCCTTCATGATTTTTTATGGTGCACATTCCTTTACCAAACAACACATCATATCCTTTTTGCAGTAATTGTCCCACACTGAGTAAATTGTGCTTTAGTCCTTCCACATAAAATACATTTGGTATTTTGTTTACCTTGTCGTTTACTCTTATGCATACTTCCCCACTTCCTAATACTTGTAATCTCTTATCATCACCTGTTCTAACTTCTCGTTTGTCTTGATCATTAAATGTGATGAATATACTTCTATTTCCTGTCATATGATTACTACATCCGCTGTCTAAGTACCAACAATTTTTATCCTTATTTTCTTCCATGTTGAATATCATGAACATGGTATCTCGTTCTGATTTATTTCCTTCTTTACACACCATTGCGGATTCTTCTTTCTCACTCTCTTCCTTATTTGGACAATTTCTAGCTATATGACCTAATCCTTGGCAATTATAACATACAATGGGTCCGTATCGCCCTGGTCTGCCTCCTCTTCCTCTGTAGCTGTTACTATATCTATTTCCTCCTTTATTTCTTATTTGAGTCCGTCTTGTACTTGGAATGCTTGATCAATGACTTGTGTGTCATATTGCTTAAGTCTTAATTCATGGGATTGTAATATTCCATAAGTTCTTCAATTGATAATTCCTCTAAATCTTTGGACTCTTCTACAGCTACTACCACTGACTCATATTTTCTGGTCATACTCCGCAATATTTTCTCAACTACTCGCTTATCGCTTATATCTTCTTCATTCATTCTTAACTGGTTAACTATTGTTGTAACCCTATCAAAGTATCCTTCTATTGTTTCTGTTTCTGACATTCTTAGGATGTCAAATTCGCATCTAAGGGTTTGTAACTTTACTGTCTTTACACGACGCTCTCCATGATATGATTTGTATAATATTTCCCATGCTTCCTTAGATGATTTTGCATTTGCAATTCTTTCAAATATTGTATCCGTTGATGCTTGAAATAGGTAGTGAAGTGCCTTCTTATCCCTTTTATTTTGTTCCTTATGTTCCTTTCGTAAGGCATCATTAGCATCATTGGGTAATTCTCTAACACCATCCTCTACTACATTCCACAAATCTTGGGACTCTAATAGCACTTTCATTTGAATGTGCCAATGGTAATAATTTTGTCCTAATAATTTTGGAATTTGGGTTTGTACCCCTCCTTGTGTTGTCATAATTTCTTCTCTTAATGATTTGTGAGTGTATTATTGAGAAGAAAAAAAATCCGAATCCCAAAAAATCAAGATAATTGAATTATCTAATCTGTTTTGTTTTTTTCGGTGCTTTGACTTATTAAAGTCAAATAATTTCAAAATAATAATAAATTATTTTCTTCTTTTGATTTCCCTCGTGAGACCTGATAAAACAACAACTACGGCAATTCTAGAAGAGGATCTTAAATATGTTTTCTAATCTTATTCGTATATGATATCTGATATACGTAATGACCGTTGAATAACCGTTCACTTATGTATAATCTAAATGACGATCTACCCTGTTTTACGAAGAGAAATAATCAAAAAATTGATAAGGATCGAGGGATTTTACAGACTATATCTCTTATGATTTGGTGAGAATTCCTTGTTGATGTGATCCGATGTAAATCCTCTTATTGTTTCTCGATTTTTCTCTTCCCTTTTAAACCGTCGAAGTGATCCTCTGTTTTTCCGATTGAATATGATAACCGGAATAGTGATCTTATTTGAATGATTTCTTCGTTTCCTTGGCTCTGATACCAGTTTTGTTGGCCGATTTACAAAGATGAACGCAAATCTATAACAGAAACTGATAATCTTATTGAATATTGATCGATAGAATCGTATGAAATTACAAAGGAATATGTTCTTGTGTTTTTGGATAATAATAACTTGATAACTGTCAAATGAAACAAATGGAAACTATATATACATAAGGAAATTAATCTAAACGACGTGACTGTAATTCCGAATCGTTGTGTCTTTCATTTGAACCGTCGCGTCTTGTTTTGTTTGTGAACCGGCGTGGATTATGTGAACCGGGTTTATAAATCTAGCTTATATACCATTAGCGTCCAATAGATTCACCAGCGTGTCAACATAAGCCACGATTTGTTCATTTCCTACTCGCGCTTTAGAATTACCCAACCCAATTCGAGACTTAATAAGTCGAATAACTACTTCATCTCTATCGCCGCGCAACTTCTCCAACTCTTTCCATCGGTTTCTAAACAATATTCTCCCCAACTTTGGAAAAAGAGTGATCACTAAAAACCGCCCTGAAGCAAAGTTTAACAGCAGATCACGATGCACCTTAGCGATCTCATTAATTGTACTCTCGTCAAGCTTCTCTCCAAAGCACATAAACACCAACAAGCAAAACATAGCGTATTGAAAATGGTCAACCACCTTAATCCCCTCAATCTCTTGTCGTTCTTGGAGGCGGTCAATTAATGTTTTAAGCACCCATTTGCGCGCCCAAGAGTATGATCTAATACGGGCGGGATGCATGATCTCATAGGCAAGATTCCGCCTTAGCATCCGCCAAGTAGGGCCGTATGAAGAAGTGGAGATAGTGCGCGTGATGAGGGATTTCGGGCGGTCTGAAAAGACCGCGCCTTTTTGAGCGAGGATGAGGTGGGAAAGAGAATGGGACCCGACAAAAATGTTAGGCTCAAAGCCGTAGAAAGAGTGAAGATGGGTCCATATTTGGCCTTGAGGTTTATGAGAACGGGTTCGAACTTTAAGGGGGGGTTTGTTAGTAGGAGGTAGCAGGTGTGAAGAAGGGATGGTCCTGGTGGCAGTTTGTGGTGGTGTCTCTGGCGGAATAGTGTGGATCGGATAAGGGCAGCGGTGCAGAGGGAGACGATTATTATGAACCATGTTTCCATCGTCGACAAACGGAGGAAAGTGGTTGTTTGCAGGATGGTTGTGCGCGTAATTTATCTTATCGCTTTGGTTAATATAATATTAAAATTAGTCACCATTTGGTTTAGTATGTATTTGATTAGAATATAATAGGGAGGTCGTGGATTTTGTCAAAAGTAAACTAATACTAATGATATCATCTTCAGACTTACGATCTTTCCTTCGTTATTAAGGCTTCGTCATAAAATATTTCAATATACATGCCTCCCCACATTACCAAGAAACATTGGCTTTTTCTTACACCAGATGTAGTGGCTCGTAGATTAGGTATGGAATGCGCCAAAAAACGCCCTTTCAAGCTCAAATACTGCCCTCAAGAATCAAACGGCGTGAAAATAATCATGATGAACTTGAGCGAGAAACTAGCTTGCTTTTTCTTAGCCAATCAAAATAGAACAAATGGAGAGGGGCGTGAAAAAAATCCCACCCATTACATGTCTTATAATATAATGTGTATGAATATGTGTGTGTGGGTGCTACTGTTAGAGGCTTACGTTTTGTTTAAGAAGGGTTTGAAAAGGAAATTATAAATTAAAAAATAAATACTAACAACAACATTTTTTTGGATGTATCACAAGGAGGTAATCACACAAGTAGCGATGTATATATATTACACTACAAGAAATTAAGCCTTTAGGGGCGAAGGCTTTAGCGGCGACCCGCGTCTGAGTCGCCGCTATTGCTCCAAGTCGCCGCTAAAGCCGTCACCCCTAAAGGTCAATCCGTGTGCTTTCTTTCTTACTCATTCTTGGCCATACGATCGCCCACCATCAACACCAAATCCAACGGTCCTCCTTCTCCCCTCCTCTTTTTCTCCTTCTAAAACAAACACATCCTTCATTAACAATCAAACTCCACCACCACTACCACCACCATCGTCAAGCTCCACCACCACCATCATAGTCAAGCTTCAAGCCACCATCCTTAGCTCCACCACCATGGTCATGCTCCGCCACCGTCAACCTCGCCACTGTCGTCAACCTACGCCGTCGTCTTCAACCTCCGCCGCTGTGTTCAACCTCCGCCACCGTCTTCAACCATGAGTTAGAGTTTTAAGTTGGAATTTTTTAATGTTTATGTAGGAATTTTGTAATGTATATGTTGAAATTTTGTAATGTTTAACAAGTTTAGTGAAAAATACTTTTGTTTCATGTATTTTCCTAGTTCAATCCACAATTTCGTGAAATGTTTGTGATGTGTAATAAGTTTCTGGCGAACTTTCCAGGTATTCTCCGTCATAGGTATTAGCGGCGACATGGGTCGCCGCTAATTGTCCCCTTCCTTGTAGTGTTACTATATTTGTAAGTGATTTTAAGTAAAATGTTGTTACTAGAAATTTCAGTTTTTCCAACATTATTAGTTTTCCTTAGTTTAATAAGCTTTTTTTTTTTTTATATTACTGTATTTCTATATGATTTATAAGCTACTTCTTTTAACTAGTTGTATTCATGCGCGCGCGTTGCGCTGCTGGAAAAAAGTTTCAATATTGGGTTAAGTCGCTGACACCTTGGGCTACATGAGCTTACAAATAGGAGAAACTAACATATCTAGGCGCCACATTCAAATTACACCTTGCAATATGCTATTGATCAGTTCCTTACATAGTCGGATCGTTGAGGATCGTTGAGTCTAGTCTGCCCCCTAACACCTAAACTTGTTAAAACTTGTTTTCTGACATCGCCAACTCCAACAAAGTATAAGAGAGACAAATCAATAGATATTTGCACAAAATTTAAGTATGTCATCCACACTTGGTACCCTTGAGTGTTTCAATTCAGTATCACCGACAATTTGAATACTTAAGCGTAATGATTCACCGTCAATGGCATCATCAATGATTCGAAAGCTGGTTTTCATATCGAACAAAATTGAGCCACCTCCTTTCTTTGCCCTAGAATACACCATGTTGTCCAAATATTATAAATATTGCCTTAAACAAACTGTAAAAAATTAAGATTAATGTAAGACTCCCTTTTCAACTTTGTTTTTTATAATTTTGCAGTGATATTAAGCGAACTTGTTAAAACGTACCTTCCCAAGTGTATCATTAGAAGACACAACAAATAGCGGACCTCTCATTTGCGCAAAAAAATGTGACATACTGCATGTGTATTCATGTATTAAGTTAACAACATGTATGAATTTTAATGTCATTGCTAAATATCATGGCTTATTTAAATCGCATAGAGTAGTAAAAATGATGTTGACAACATATGGTTAGTGCATACCGAATAGGCTACAGTTAGAAATCTAGCATTCAAGCCCAACTTGCCATTCCTTCCAATGTCTTTCAGGGCATAGGATCAAGGGTGTGTTTTGACCATATCTCTATCCAAACAACACATACAAAAATTATCAAAGATGAAAGAATTTGTTGGTCAAAATGTATACACAAATACAATTATTTCAAGTGTTGACTAACCTGAATAACTTATGCAACCATTGATAGCGAATAAAGAACCCATATGCGTGTTGCATGAATGCAAATCGGTTACCTGTACCAAAATAAACGCTGGTTATAGTATATTTTTCAATTCTATCGGACACAAACTAAGCGACAAACAATATCTTTTTTTAAACATCTTAAAACACATAGTGGAAAAACACTACCTAACCTACTGCCATAAATGAAAACTTCATACTGAATATGTGGTGTCCAAATAATTCAAATAGAGTCTCATATAACAAAAGCTCAAACTCAAGTTATAATTTATGACCGTGTATGTGTACATAACTACATATGACAAGTTAACTTTTTTTTTTTTTTTTTTTGCATAATTTTCAAATAAGCCTTTCAATATCAAATCATTCAGTAGACCAGGTCACAGATAAACAATGAGCGAAACGCACTTTGACCAATCAAACATCATCATCATCATCATACTCAGTTAATCCCACCTATAGCAAAGCTAAGGTAGGGTCTGAGGAGGGTAAGATGTAGACAGCCTTACCTCTACCCATAAGAATAGAGAGGCTGCTTCTAGTGAGACCCCCGGCTCGATGTGGTTTGGTATCAAGCCTTGGACATAAGGCACAAAACACTTAGCAATCGGGACAAACCCGATCGGTGCATGTACCCCTTTGTCTTTTGACTATCAACGCCACCACATGATGCATGATTAACCGTCCGTCGTTTTTAACGTTATATGTGCACACATATATACTTTGACCAATCAAACCATTTATGCATTTCATCGAACACCTTATGTGCAGATCAATAAAATCAGTGCATACATACAAATTGAATGATATGTATATCCAAACGAAACCGATCATATCAGAACAGAAGAAGATGTAAGTAATAAAAGAAAAACCATCAATTGTAAAGCAATCAACTAATCAAGAAAACGTACCTTAAATTGAAGAGAAGACGTCAGTGGAGAGATAAAACGCCGAGCTGGTAGGCCTTAACGCCAAATGGTTTATTTGAAAATTATGCAAAAAAAAAAAAGTAAAGCAAAAAAAAAACTACTACTTCAGTCTCATACATTTTTGTTTAAGAACACGTATGAAATAAACCAAAGTGTGCTTAACACGTATGAATGATTTAAACATTTTTGTTTAAGAACACATTTTTTTAATCATATTGATTTAAACCAAAGATGGGTTACCTGATTTCAGAAATCAATCAGGTGGTGATGAGTGCAATTGACAGATAGGGTGGTCGGAGTCGATGCAACCAGCAATCGAGCAACCTGAGACTCTCAGATTTCTCCTCTCTCTGTTTCTTTCTTCCTTCGTATTCTCTCTCTCTCTCTCTCTCTCTCTCTCTCTCTCTCTCTCTCTCTCTCTCTCTCTCTCTCTCTCTCTACAGGTGTATGTGTGTGTGTGAAAATGAAGGGTTTGTGGTTTTTAGCTTTGCTTTGCTAGTTGGCTGATGACTATGATGCCAGAGAACACAACACGTGGTGATGACTATGATAACCAAGAGCTACAAAATTACCAAAAACCCCTCAAAAATAAAACGTCAATAAAAAAAAGCCCAAGGGATTCGAACCCGGGTGATAGAGAACTTAATGCAATGCAGAAACCACTCTACCAGGCCTGACAGATTGTTATTGTATCCCACATAAATAAATATAAACACAAAACAAAACGGAGGAAAAAAAATCACTGTTCAAAGTGATTTACCTATTAATAAGAAAAGAAGAAAAAAAAACAACCCCTCATTCATCTCCACTCAATCATTTTCTCGTCGCCCCACCCTTAGTGATGTGATTGTAAAGGTGTTGGGGTTTTAAAGGGAAGGTTGAAGTTCAAACCTTATAAGAGGAAAAAAAATGGTATATTTAAAAGGGGATGAAATAAGGGTGTAATAAAAAAGGTGTAAGGAGGAGTGTAAAAAATGGGGGAGCCAATTAGTCGTTCAAAAAAAAAATTAGAGTTTCTGAAAACCAATCACATTCGGTTAAATTGATTATGTATATACAGGGGCAACGAACAAGTCCAAGCTCAACGAGGCTCGAGCACGAGCTCGATTAACTTATGAGAGCTTGAGCTCGAGCTCGCCTCGGGCTCAACTCGTTTACTATTTATTAATTAATGTATTAAATAAAAATAATATAAATAATACGTTCATCTAAGCTCGTGAGCTCGATAAGTAATTAAAGCTCGGGATCATGCTCGTTTACTAAACAAGCTTATTTTTAAGTTTAGGATCTGTTTGTAAACAAGTTTAAATAAACTCAAGTAAAACTTTGCAAATAGAAGAGTAAATGGCCAAATTCGTCCCTAAGGTTTGGTCAATATTGCTATATCCATCCAAAATAAGAACTTTTGACACGTGAGCCACTAAGGTTAGAAATCTTGTGCTAAATCCGTTCAATATGCAAACTCTGTTAAATACCAACATTAAATCATGGGCATTTTGGTCATTTCCTATTTCTAATTGCCAAATTAGTCCATGATATTTGTTCTAAATTGCTATATCAGTCCAAATGAGAATTTGTTGCTAGACCAGTCATCAACGTTTTTCTTTTGTTGTTAAAACAGTTTAAAACAAATTTTATAATGAATTATACATGATTAAAACAAGATAAATACATTAAATATGATTATGAATATATTTTCTAAAATAAAAATATGTAAACCCATGAACGAATATAATAATTGTATCATAAAAAATATGTGGGAATATCCTCAACCACGTGTGGTGTTATTGGGTTAAAAAAGGTTAAAAGGGGGCATGGTTTGACTTTTTTTTAACGATTAAACGGGACACTTTTATTCATTTCACCAAAATACAAACATCATAGATATATGATTACAACCAGAGCCTATTTAGCGAAATACTACCTGGGCCGTCAAACAACTGACCCATATAGACACTACATTACATACTAACCCAAAAGGATCTCGCCCAACCCGACTAAATTCTCCTGTTACCCATTATCATACACCGAAAAATCCCACCATTTTGTCGTCTAAATCCGGTTGTCTTCCCCTCTTAATCATCCACATGTAAGACTCCAACTTAACTTCTTCAAGGGTCTTTGGTGTTGATTTCTTGGCGTCGTTAAATAGTTTATCGTTCCTCCCCAACCAAAGCTTCCACAAAGCAAGTAAAATCACCGCATAAACTGTTTTCACAACCTTGGAGCAGCGATTTAGATTCATACATGTGTCGATGATTCGTTGTACCGAAGTGAATTCTGGAGCCTCGTTGATCTTCAGCCAGTTTCGCACATTCCACCATAATGCCCTCGCCCACACACAATCAATCAAGATATGGTTCGCCGTCTCTAATTCAGCACCACATCTTTTACATAAGCCGTCACCTATTTCGACACCTCTATACGACAACATTTCCGCAGTTGGGATTTTGTTTCAAGCGCACGCCACACAAAGCAATTGCCTTTTGGAGTCGCAATATGGCTCCAAATAAAATTAAACTGATGCTAACTCAGACCTGCAGCTCTACTCAGCTCCTGTCTCACTGATTTAACCGTGAACTCCAATAAACCGTTCTGCCCTTGCCACATCCAGACGTCTTCACCGACCCCCACTGTTACAGAGTTTATTAGCTACCAAAGACTCGCGGAAGCATCCATTTCTGTAGCCGAGCTGGGTAACCTGCTCCAGGGAATTTTCCACCACACCATGTTGTTTAAAACCTTGTAACACCCACTGACAAGGACATGCTTCAATCTACAAATTTCGAATAGTTCTGGGAACCTGTCTTTCAGCCGACTTCCATGACACCAAATATCTTCCCAAAACTTTACCGTATCCCCTCTACCAAATTTGCAAACAATTTTTGAGTCCAAACTCATGCCACTTTTTTGAAAACAGTTAATGGAACCAATCATATGCCACACGCCCGAAGCCGTTTTCTTAACCGGAATGAAACCATCTTTACTGCAGCCACCATGTATTGCTTTGATCACTTTGTGCCACACTTAATCGGATGATGATTTATACCTCCACCACCAATTAGCGATTAATCCCATATTGAGTTTTTCAATGCTACCAATTCCCAACCCCCCTTTTCTTTTCGGTTTCATAATATTGTCCCATGCTACCCATCGGATTTTGTTATTCCTTAAAGCCCCACCCCATAAGAATCTTCTCCTCAATCCTTCCAACACTTTCAAGACACCAATCGGCGCCTTAAAAAGCGACAAGTAGTAGTTTGGGACAGCAACTAAAACTGATGTGATGAGATATGCATTAATTAAAGAATTTCACTAATGGTCTCGAGCATCAATAAATGATGTGATGAGATATGCATTAATTGAAGAATTTCACAAATTGGATAAAACATGTAAATCGGAAACTAACTTTTTAGATTGTTCAATAAAATAACTTATGACTCTTGTAACGGTCGTTACTAGTTAAATGATACCAAATAATTAAATTCAAATAGTTTTTCATTAAGAGACTACTTCAAAAAACAAAAGATGCAGAACCATATGGGCTTTCTTATTTTTGTACATTGTAGACCTATAGATGCATGCATATGCAAATATCAACTCAAATGATTTGTCTTTCAACCCTTGGAGAAACCTGTGCTTGTAGAGGCTTCTTCATAACAACAGTGAACTCAACCTTGTCAGAAAGATCAACATCATAACCATTAGGAGCATTCCAATTGAAATACCAAACCAAATTAGCAACAAAATATTCCAAATGAAGCATAGCCAAATCAGAACCAGGACATATCCTCCTTCCAACACCAAAAGGCATCATCTTTATCCCTTTGCTTCCGGTTATATCAAACACGCCATCATTCACCAAGAACCGCTCTGGTTTAAACTCCATGGGATCATCCCAGACCTTCGGGTCCAAACCCATCTCAGCCACCATAAAATTAATAGTCGCGCCTTCTGGGATCGTGTAGCCTTCCACCTCTACCTCTTTCATGACCCTATGAGGCAAGACAAAATGCCCCGGTGGGTGCCTCCTCAACCCTTCCAAAACCACCGCTTTTAGGTACGGCATTTTTAGTAAATCCTCTTCGTTTATAACCGATTCTGTCTCTAGCTCACCCTCTTTTCGTGGCGGCGGTGGTGGTGCCCCAACCACTGCCACGATTTCATCATAGAGCTTGCTTTGAATGTGAGGATGCTTCACCAAATTAGCCATGATCCATTGTAGCGCGGTAGATGTGGTGTCCGTACCCGCGTTAAGAAACTCACCACAAATACTTACCATCTCCGTGTGAGTTAACTTTCCACCATTTTTATCACCACCATCTTCCTTAGGAAGCTCTAGATCCACCAAGCTATCAACATACGCCACAATTCCATCGTTTTTCGATCCAGATTTAACCGATTCAATTCTAGATTTAATAAGCGGGAGCAACGATTGTTCTTGATCATTACGAATTTGCATAAGCTCTTTCCATCTGGTTACAAACAACAACCTCCCCAACCTTGGAAATATTCCTAGAATATTAAACCGCCCCGAACCAATTAACAACAACAATCGACGTTGCACGCTAGCGATTTTGTTGATATGATCCTCATCTAGCTTCTCTCCAAAACACATAAACACCAATAGACAAAACATAGCATACTGAAAGTGATCAATCACCTTTATTCCATTAGCCTCCTTCTGTAAAACATAGATTTAATAAAAACCTCATAAGTTATTATGTATTATTAATCAACTATTTATAAAAATATAGCGAATTAACAACTTCAAAAGAAAAGTAATCCACTCAAATTTTACTATATTAATAACAATAGTACTTTATCTAATACATGATATGTGACATATGTGGTTATATATGTCACATAACAATATATTCTATCTAGTACATGATTTATATTGTATCGGGAAAATTAATTAAATAATATCTCCTGAATTAATAATATAAGTAGAATAATATATTATATCTAATACCTGATTGTGTAAGCGGTTGAGCAAGATATGTAGGACCCACTCGCGGGCCCACGAGTACGACTTAACCCGCGAAGGGTGGAGCACCTCCGACGCAAGATTGCGGCGGAGGAGCCGCCACGTTGGCCCATAGGAGGCCGAGGAGATGTTGCGCACGGCCATGGTTCGAGGGCGGTCGGAGAACACCGCGCCTTTTTGTATCAGGATTTGGTGAGCCAAAGAATGCGTGGCCACGAATATTGAAGGACGAGAACCGATTGATAGAGTGATAAGTGGCCCATATTTGGTCCTAAGGTTTCTAAGGTGTGGTTCGAGTTCGGAGAGGGAATTGGTTAGTAACAAGAGTGTCGAGGAGAGAGATGATGGTCCGGGTGGTAGTTTGTTGCGGTGGTTACCGCGAAAGAGTGATCGCAATAAGGCGGAAACGCAGAGTGTAACTACTAAGATGAACCAAGTCTCCATTGGTGGTGATAAAAAAAATGTACCAAATGATTGGGTATTTATAGGATATGTTTGGTGTACTTGTTTATCGATATCGTTCACATGTTTGCTTAAAAGTCGATGTCATCGGTAGCTTTTTTATCGTTTTATTGTTGCGATTTTACCAAATTACCCCTTGTATTTGGCTTAACTTTGGAAAATATCTTAGTACGAACTTAGCATATTTTGATTAATAAAATAATAATTAATAGTTTTTGGTGTTTTTTACCTGGAGAAAGTAGAAATTATTTAGCAACATATATCGGAAAGTTCTCGTGTGTTTGACGTATTAATTAGTTCCATAACTTTTCATGCAAGTATATTCTCGAAGTAACTACTTTCCGTCCAAGCTTTACACTGGCTTGTTTGTCAAGAAAAAATAATGGACTGATTGTAGAAATCTAGTACCATGATTTCAAATTTAAAATAAAGTATATATTATTAATTTCATGAAAAAGATTAAATAGTGTTTGCTTTTTATCTAATCTAAGTTTATAAAGGAATATAGCCGTATAGATTTGAAATTGATAAACGATTATATGAAATAAACTATACTCTATAATGATATTTTTTAAACTTAATGTAAAATAAATGAGAAGGGCAGGAGTGATACAAAAAACAAAACAGATCATAAAATATAATACAATGTTGTGGAAAAAGAACACATTGAGTCAAAAAACGACACAATGACTTTTAATTTAAAAAAAAAAAAGACAAAATGTCAAATAAAAGACACAATGATATACACAAATTTTAAAAACAACAGCTAAAAATAAAAAATAAAAAAAGCGAAAACCTAAGATCGTAGAGTTCAATTAGACTGTTCCAAAGTTGTTTGAATGAGTTCAATCGGAGTCCATATAATTACATTCCTACGACTTCCTATCTTTTTGTTCGGTGTGTTTTGATCCTAAAAAGTTATAAAAAAAGAGAATGGGTGCTCATGTGTCACAAACCAAACCAGTAAGAGACCGAAATGAACCTTAACCAAGTAGAGGTGCACAAAAAGTCGGAACCGGAATTGAAATTGTAGAAAAAGAAACCGGAACCGGGTATTAAAAATACAAGTTTTTTTATACGCAGAACCGTACCCGGCCCTACCCGCCAGGTACGCATAGGGTATAGATTTCTATGTAAAAAAATGTACCTGAAACCAAACCCGATTTATACCCGGTTTTTTTAAATACCCGGAACCGGGTTTTCCAAATACTCAGAACTAGGTTTTCCGAATACTAAAAAAGTATATGTCAAGCGACGAGACTATCTGGCATTTTGATGTTTAGACGGTCCAGAAAGGAATGTGTCACTTCGTGATTCAAGAAGGGTTGCTATTTGACCACTTCGACAACCCAAGATTGACGTGTCTCATCCAATGAATTCTATAACCGCGTTATATTCACCTAAGTAGCACTACCCTTCCACTTGATTGTATAAAGAGAATTCAATAGCCGACATACCTAGTTTTTTTCAATCCCAATGTACCCGGTTTTTTTCAGTACCCCGTATACCCAGAACCGAGTATTGAGAAATCCAGAACCGGGTATTGAAAAACAGAATCGGGTATACCTGGTATGGTTTTTTATGCTAGGAACCAGAACTGGAACCAGATCTTTCAATGCCCAGTCGAAGTAATACCTGACCATACTGAACCGGGTATTGAAAAACCTCGGTTTGTGCACCTCTAATACCAAGTAGACATGACAAAAAAAACCAGTTCTCAAACCCAAACCGGCCAAACCCAACCTGTTCCAATAGGAACCAGATTGGAACCGTTTTTTTAGAAACCAATTTCGGTCCTTATATCGAACCTACAGTCCTGGATCGATTCTCATATCCTTGAAAAAATTCCAAACCGGATTGAACCCAAATCGGTCTGCAAACCAGTTCCCAAAAAACCGGTTCGAACCGTTGAAGCCTTAAAATCCTTTTTCTTTATCGTTGGACCTTTTCTAGCCATTATAAGCTTCGAAATTCACCATTTTGCCACCCCAAATTAGTGTAAATAGGTTTTAGATGTTTTGGGTTGATCACAACACTAAGAACGCAAAACACATACCCAAAAACGCAAAAAATGAACTTGTATTCACCCTTTTTTGTTCGTTTTGCTGTGTGAGGAAGGGTTCGATCCTGGGCGCGAGGGGGGGTCTAGCTAATACTGGAAAAAAAAACACTAACCAAATTAAGCATTATTATAAAAATGATTGATTCTTTTCTAAAATAATACATTTATATGTCATTAACTTCAAATTTAAATCATGTACCTTAAATTAACCTCTTTTTTAAAATATGATATTTTATTCTAAATTTAAAACTATATTTGTTATGATGTTTGACAAATGATTTTTAAGCTTTACTGTGACTGGTTTTGTGTTAATTATTTAGATGTTAAATATGCACACCAAATATTATTAATTTTAGATGTTAACAATAGTTCAAAAGTCAAATAAACAAATTAATAAAAACACTATGTAATTAGTTAAGCTTTTGTGAGACTTTTATATTGTTATGAACAAATAATTAAATAAACTAATCAACATTAATTATTAAGAGGCGGATGAATATTTTATATTGAATATGAATGTTTTTTTACAATAAATTATTAAGAGGCTGATTAATATTTTATATTTTTTCGGTCGTAAATACACTTTTTTATTTTCAGTATAACTTTGAGAATCAAAGGGGGTGAAAAAAATTTATTTTTTTTTAGAATTTTTTTTTCCCATGTGCTTAAACATACTTTCTAAATGAATAATACAAAAAAAAATTAATTTTTTTTAGTGTAATTACGTCATTAAAGTAAATACATTAGTTTACACTAGAGTAATTACGTAATTACTCTACAACAGTAATTACGTAATTACTCTACACCAAAAAAAAAATTAATTTTTTTTAGATTTCAATACTATAATACATGTTAAACAATATGGAAAAAAAAATTTGAAAAAAAAAATACCCTCAGTTGATTCTCATAGTTCTTACTAAAAAAACACTTTATAAAGGATCTTTTCCCTATAAACTAAATTGTTTAACCCGTGTATCACACGGGTACATAACCTAGTGATACCATATAATTAAATTCAAATAGTTTTGCATTAAGAGACTACTTCAAAAAATAAAAGATGCAGAAGTCAGAACCATATGGGCTTTCTTATTTTTGTACATTGAAGACCTTTAGATGCATATGCATATGCTTATATCAACTCAAATGGTTTATCTTTCAACCCTTGGAGAAACTTGTGCTTGTAGAGGCTTCTTCATAACAACAGTGAACTCAACCTTGTCCGAAAGATCAACATCATAACCATGAGGAGCACTCCAATTGAAATACCAAATCAAATTGGCAACAAAATATTCCAAGTGGAGCATAGCCAAATCAGAACCAGGACATATCCTTCTTCCGGCACCAAAAGGCATCATCTTTATCCCTTTGCTTCCGGTTATATCAAACGCACCATCATTCACCAAGAACCGCTCTGGTTTAAACTCCATGGGATCGTCCCAGACCTTCGGGTCCCACCCCATCTCAGCTACCATAAAATTAATAGTCGCGCCTTCTGGGATCGTGTAGCCTTGCACTTCTACCTCTTTCATGACCCTATGGGGCAGGACAAAATGCGCTGGTGGATGCCTCCTCAGCCCTTCTAAAACCACCGCTTTTAAGTACGGCATTTTTTGTAGATCCTCTTCATTTATAACCGATTTTTGCTCAAGCTCACCCTCTTTTCGTGGAGGCGGTGGTGGTGGCCCAACCACTGCCACGATTTCATCATAGAGCTTGCTCTGGATGTGAGGATGCTTCACCAAATTAGCCATGATCCATTGTAGCGCAGTAGATGTGGTGTCCGTGCCCGCGTTAAGAAACTCACCACAAATACTTACCATCTCCCAGTGAGTTAACTTTCCACCATTTTTATCACCACCATCTTCCTTAGGAAGCTCTAGATCCACCAAACTATCAACATATGACACAATTCCATCATTTTTCGAACCAGATTTAATCGATTCAATTCGAGCTTTAATAAGCGGGAGCAACGATTGTGCTTGATCGTTGCGAATTTGGGTTAGCTCTTTCCATCTGGTTACAAACAACAACTTCCCCAACCTTGGAAATATTCCTAGAATATTAAACCGCCCCGCACCAACTAACAACAACAATCGACGCTGCACGCTAGCGATTTTGTTGATATGATCCTCGTCTAGCTTCTCTCCAAAACACATAAACACCAATAGACAAAACATAGCGTACTGAAAGTGATCAATCACCTTTATTCCATTTGCCTCCTTCTATAAAACATAGATTTAATAAAAACCTCTTAAGTTATTATATGTTATTGATCAACTATTTATAGGAATATAACCAAAACAACTACAAAAGAAAAGTAAAAGTAAAGTAATCCACTCAAATTTACTATATTAATGATATAACAATAATATTTTATCTAATACCTGATATGTGACATATGCAATTATATATGTCACATAACAGTATATTCTATCTAGTACATATAATACTTTATCTAATACCTGATATGTGACATATGCGGTTATATATGTTACATAACAGTATATTCTACCTGATACACTATGCGGTTATATATGTCACATAACAATATATTCTACCCGATACACTATCTAGTACATGATATGTATTGTATCGGGAAAACTAATCAAATCATATCTCGTGAATTAATAATATAATATAAGTAAAATAATATATTCTATCTAATACCTGATCGCTTAAGCGGGTGAGCAAGATATGTAGGACCCATTCGCGGGCCCACGAGTACGACTTAACTCGCGAAGGGTGAAGCACCTCCGACGCAAGATTGCGGCGGAGGAGTCGCCACGTCGGCCCGTAGGAGGCGGAGGAGATGTTGCGCACGGGTATGGCTCGTGGGCGGTCAGAGAAAACCGCGCCTTTTTGGATAAGGATTTGGTGAGCCAAAGAATGAGTGGCCACGAATATTGAAGGACGGGAACCAATAGAAAGAGTGATGAGTGGCCCGTATTTGGTCCTAAGGTTTTTAAGGCTTGGTTCGAGTTCGGAGAGGGAATTGGTTAGTAATAAGAGCGTCGAGGAGAGAGATGATGGTCCGGGTGGTAGTGGTAGTTTGTTGCGGTGGTTACTACGAAAGAGTGATCGCAATAAGGCGGAAACGCAGAGTGTAACTACTAAGATGAACCAAGTCTCCATTAGTGGATATAAATAAAAGTGTACCAAATGATTGGGGTATATATGCTATCGCCTTATCGATATCCTTCACATGTTTGCTTAAAATGTTTATCGTTTTATTGTTGTGATTTTACCAAATTACCCCTTATATTTGGCTTAACCTTGGAAAATATCTTAGTACGAACTTAGCATATTATGATTAAAAAAATAATTTATAGTTTTTGGTGTTTTTTTTACTTGAAAGTAGAAATTATTTAGCAACATATGTCTGAAAATTCTAATGTGTTTGACCGTATTAATTAGTTGTATGACTTTTTTTTTTCACCAACCACCTTAGAACATAAGCAATGCTTCATGCTCTTTAGTGGGTATTTTTCACCACATTATTATTATAAGACCTCTTAAAAAATGTGTAATGGTTAAAGCCACTTAATGCCTTCTTTAGTTATTATTTTCCATATTTTTTATCCTCTTTGGGTATTATACTATAAATGTCCCTCCCATTTAATGCTCATATAATGCCTAAGGGGATAGTGTTGCAGGCTGATTAGACACAAAGCCTGAGATTCTCTGAAAAAATTTACCCAGGCGCCTTGCTTTGGGCAAAGCGAGGCGCCTGACCCCATCAGATTTTACCTATAAATTCGATCGACTTTCATTATAAACTCATTCGATTTCAATTTTTTATCTACAACAAGTAAAATGTCGTATTACGACTTCATTTTCGGTGATTCTTACAACTCGTCAAAATCATATAATGTCGATGAGGGTCAGTCTAGTAATGTCGTGGAGGGTCAGTCTGGCATTCGTTACCGTGACAATACGGTGCAACTAAACTTAAATACACCCTGGAAGGACCCGTATGATTTTGATGACGGTCCCCGTCAACCCGACTACGGTCCTTATAGTTACTACAGTTACGGTGGTGATGACAACGCTGGCGAGGAGAAGCACGTAGAAGATCAGGAGGAAGGATCTAACCCGATCAAATTTTGGTTTGAGACTGATCGGACATTTTTCACATGTGATGAGTTGGTGGACTGGGTACAAGATACGGGAATGATAAATGGTTACGTAATTGTTATAAAAAGATCAAAGAAAAGAGGAGATCGTTGCGTGAAGGTATATATTTTAGTCAATATTGTTTTTAATATATTAACAAATACGTACTTTATAAATTTTTATTTAAAAAGCCACGAAAAAACTTAACGTATAAATTAACTACTAAGAACACGTGTTTTATCCTTGGTGAAGGTTAATTCCCTACATGTGCACCAGTGGTCTTCGAGTCACACACCTTTAGGATTACGTTTCTCCTTTGCTAAGAGTATTGTTAATTTTTACTAAATAAACTTTTTTTTATAATTTATTATTTAAAAAAGTTATAAAAAAACTTATTTCTAATAAACTTATTTTCGTGAAGGTTGTGCTTCAATGCAGTCTTGGGAGGAGCATAAGAGTGTGGCTCTTTTGAAGAAGACGGGTAGTAAAAAAATTGGCTACCCGTTTGAGTTGAGAGGGGTGCTTGAAGCTCGGACACAGGTCTGGAGGTTAATGGTGAAAAACCCGGAGCACAACCACACTCCCCTTGAACACTTAGAGGGTCACGCGTATGCTAGAAGGCTTTCTCTACATGATAGACAACTAGTTGGGCAGATGGCAGAGAATGACATTCCCAAGCGTAACATCTGGAAAATGCTCGTTTTAAAGAACCCGGAGAAAAAGACTACCCTGAAAGATGTACACAATGCGGCTCAGATTATGAATGCTGAAAGGGAGTTGGTCCCAAATGTGCAATGCCGCACCTCGAATCCTTTCTGTCGGAGAGAGGATTCACCTACTACACGTGCGCAAATGAGACCACGAAGGCCCTCACAGATATTTTCTTCGTTCACAGACATTCATTTACTATTTGGTGTGCATTCCCGCATGTGCTGATGATTGACGTCACCTACCAAACAAACGTGTACAATATGGCGTTTGTTCAGGTTGTGGGTATGGCGTCGAGAAACCAGTTGTTTTCGGTTGCCCATGTGTTTCTTTCTTCTGAGAAGGTTGGTAACTACGTTTGGCTGTTGGAGAAGCTAAAGAACATGTTGGTAGGCTGTATGAAACCGCGAGTGATTGTGACCAACAGGGACCTTGCACTAATGAACGCGTGTGATCAGATTTTCCCAAATGCGTACAAGTATCTCTGCCGGTTTCATATTGCGCAGAATATCAACAAGAACAGCAAGAATAAGTTCATGGATAAGGAGTGGAAGGAATTTGTGTGAACGTTTTGGTGGTTGTGTGACTCTTCGACTGAAGATCTATACGAATATAATTTGGCACAATTTCAGTCATATCTGGAAAAGATGGATCGTCAACGTGAGTACTTTTACATAATTATATACGTACTTGTTTACATACACACGCCTGACAAGTTATGGTTATATTTTTCAGAGGTTTTTGACTACACGAAGAATAACTGGTTGGACCCGTACCGTCATAAGTTTGTGTCTGCATGGACTAACGAAACGCTGAACTTTCGCCAGACCACAACCAACAGAGTTGAGGGCATGCATGCAAAAATAAAAGCTTACTGTCCAGGCAATCGCAACTCATTGTTGTCAATTGTGAAGTCCGTCGATAATATGGTTGATAAGAAATATAGAGACATTAAAAAAGGTTTTGAAGAGAGCCAAAGAAAGGCTATGAACCACCATAAGCGGCAGCCATTGCTTGATAAGTTACTTCGGGAGGTTAGCAAACATGCTCTTGACCTCATATACAGCGAGTTCGAACGTTTGCAAACGTCCATGCGCACATACCATAACACTTGTGGATGCCAACTTTTTAAAAGTTGTGCTTTGCCATGTGCCTGTCGTCTCGAGAAGTTACAAGCTGATGGTAATTAATACTAGTGACCATATGATTTTACTACATATTTATTACATGGTTTAACTTTCTAACACATGTTATCGTTTTCAGGTCATGAAATCTATTTGTTCTCGATAGACGTGTTCTGGAGGAAGCTTGACTTTAAACCTGCGAAGATTGGTTGCGAAGATATAAATGTAGATGAGGTGTGGGCAACATTAAGGGAAACAATTGACACAAAACCAATTTTTGCCCTATTAACCTACCTGGACAGATTTGCACAAGTCGTCACAGGCAACTACTCCCCCAACAAACCGCCTGTTGTGCAAAAGAAAACTCGTGGTCTTCCAACCAAGAAACAGCAAGAACAGAAGAGAAAACGATCTGCGAGAAAGAGCTTGCATATGCCGGATGAAGAATGTGGGTCTGACCAGGAGCCTGACTTTCCCCGGCACAGCTCTTTCATACCATCACAAGAGGAGCTCGTACGACCTTCCCAGTCCCAGCCTGGCATGCCTTACCAGCCTCACCGTCACAGCTCTTACATACCGTCCACGTCCCAGGGGAAAAGCATTTGGGACAAATTTGATTTCCGGATGCTACCGCGGACAACAAAGAGAGAGAACTTAGTAATAAAATATGGGGATCAAATTCCATCTATGTTTCACCCATATATATCCAAAATAAAGGATGTGAAACCAGATGGTCATTGCGGGTTTCGAGCGGTAGCAGTTGGGTTAGGGTTGGATCAACACGAGTTTTTGAATGTCCGGTCCCAAATGCTAAGAGAGTTGCGTAATAACCCTACCTTGTGGAAGGACATATTTGATCCACATGACGAAGGGCATTATAATCGTCTCGTAGAGAGTATAAAATTTGAAGGGGTGGCAAACGCACCATATAAGAATTGGATGGTGTTCCAGAGTTGGCATTTCTCGTTGCACAGAGGTGGGGTGATAATTTTGTTGAATATGCAGAAGACTGACCATCATACCAGGTCGAGGCCGGTCTTCTGCATATTCAACAAAATTAGACCCTGGTTTATAAGGTTCTTCTGCATATAGCCCTGAATATTGATCCGATACCGATCCCGATCCCGTACCGAACCGAGTGTCTAATTTTGTTGAATACGCAGAAGACTGACCTCGTCCTGGTATAATGGTCAGTCTTCTGCATATTTAACAAAATTAGCACCCGGCTTATACCGTTCTTCCATTAGTTATCCATTTCTTCTTCACCCGGTTCTACAGCCATAGGGTGTCTTTTGGGTCCACCTTGGCTTTTCGGATCAGGGCCTGGCCCATCTTGTATATGTTCCCGTCCTTGATACAAAAGTCAATGTGGAACCAAAGACTCCATAGGGTTGCCAAGATGACGAAGAGAATATGGATAAAGTAAATGGAAGAACCTTATAAATCGGGTGATAATTTTGTTGAATATGCAGAAGACTGACCATCATACCAGGTCGACGCCGGTCTTCTGCGTATTCAACAAAATTAGCACTAATTATTATATATTATAATTATTGTTATTATTATTATTGTTGTTGTTATTATTACTACTGTTCATTATTATTATGCTTATTGTTATTATTATTATTATTAATTATTATTAATCAAAAATTATTGTTTACATAGATATGGATACAAGTTTTTTTGAGGGGGCTTATGGTGGTGGAGATGACGTTGGGTCGTCTGCGCCGCCGCAGAGGGGTCGACAGGCTCCACCACCGGACCCTTTAAGGGACCACCCGTACCTGGAGTTTGAGGACCATCATAAGGATGTGCGGCGCAAGTGCAAGAAGCTGCGTCAAATGGCTGTCGACCCTCAGATGTACATCAGTTTGGATCTTCTGGATAGGGTCGGCGAAACCGGGAGGGCGAACGACTTTGTGGGGTTTGACACTCCATGGCGTCATCTCTTTGACATAGCCAACGAGGAATCTTACCGGGAGTTGACGATCGAATTTATGTCGTCGTTCGAGGTACTAGATCCGTCCCAGCACCCGAACCCAGCTGAGACTTTTCTCCTCATCCGATTTCGGTTGGCGAGGCATTGGCAGGAGATGACCCATGAGGTATGTTATTTCAAGTATCTGTCATTTTATTATTATGTTCCCAAATGTTGTTAATATTTACAATTATTTTTTGCAAGAATTTGTTGTTGCTTCGGGGTTGTACACAGCGGCGGAGATTGATACTGGTTTGTACCGGGGCGCTGTCAAGATGGTGGATAGGCCGACCCTGGTCAATTTTTGGAGGTACATCGCCACTTCGCACTTTGGTGAGAATATGGCGAAGGCGACGTCGATTAAGGACCCCCTGGACTATTATTTGCAGCATGCGATCGCCACCTCTATCGCAGCACGGGGGAGCAGCCGGGAGAAGGTCAACCAAAGTGACCTTTTCTTTTTATACTGTCTGATTATGCGGCAGCCGTGCAACCTAGCCGCGTCCCTGGTGGAGTACTTTCAGTGTGCGCACAAGCGCCAGGCTCGCGCACAACTCCATGGCGGGGCGTTCATCACTGTCATCGCGCGTCGTCTGCGCCTCTCGCCAGAGACTGACCCCCATCTGTCGCCCAAGATCCCATCGGTGGAGCTCAGTAAGGCTAATGCCCAGAGCATGGGGATCCTGATGGAGGTCGAGAAGGGAGTACATCGGTTTCGATCTCTCGGCACCAGGAGGCCTTTTGAGCCGACCCCCCTTCCTACGCCCGATGATATACCGGTCTACCTTGAGGAGCGTCCGGGAGTACCTCTGGTGGCGGACCTGGCGGGTCACGGTAACGATGCTGACGCCGAAGACGATGACGGCCCCCCACCTCCGCCGCCACCACAGCAGTACCCCCGTCATATATATGATGACCTCACTCGTTCTGCGCGTTGCGTGGCCGATGACATTGATCGCCGCATCGGTCAGGTACAGGAGGTTCAGCAGTGGACAATCGAGGCGATACAGGCGCTGGCACAGCGTTGGGGGTAGAGTTACGCGCACCACCAGGGGGCCACCACCGCCACAGTGATTATGTTTCTATCTTACTTTCATTAGACTTTTTTGCAGTTGTATTTTTTTTTCGCATGTACAAACTGATTACTATTATGCACCTGATCTTTTCTTTATATGTTGTCTGTTTTGAATGTTTAATTTTTTTTTTTTTTGAACGGCCAACGAATCAATTTCCAAGCACTCTCGGACACCCTTTGGGCGAATCAGGTACTCGAGAGTACCCGGGCCACCAATTGCCACCAATTCTCGGGAATACCTGACCACTCACCCGCCCGAAGGTACAACAGTGAAATAATCGGTAAAAACCGGTTGGGATCAGGACCAAATAAAACTAACACCAAATTATAAATTGCAAGCCAGTAAAACCAATGAGATCCAAACAGTAAATATCCGATTATAAACGTTAAAAACTCACTCAACCCTTTCAATTTCAAACCAAATAAAACTTACATGTTATGAAACAAAACGACGCCACCTTGACCATCAACCACCATATTCGTATCAAAATTTGTGAATTCGTCCAATCTTTCTCGACGAGGTCTTCTCCGTGAATAATTTATCCACTCACATTGACAATCAAACACTTTATTAATAGGTTAAAGTTAGGATTACTTGATTAATTATAGTTTGATTAGGGTTATTACGTTGTTTTTTAAATTAAAAAAAATAAATTACAATAATTAAAGGGTTAATTAAATTTAATAAAAAAGTTATAAAAAACACTTCAAAACAAACACAAAAAAACCCCCAAAAAACCCTCCCAACACCAAAATGTCCAGGTTCATCCCCCCTTTTGCCAAGCGCTTCGCTTTGGCCAAAGCGAGGCGCTTGGCCCCTTTTTTTAATCACTCCAATGCAACCTCGTACTGACTTTGACCTTGATGTGACTGAAGCGTCTCGCTTTGGCCAAAGCGGGGTGCTTCTTGGGGGAGTTGAAGTAGAAGCCAGTGGGTGCCAATAGACAGACCCATCATGAAATATGACACAATGAGCCATAAAATATAACACAGTCCTTAAAAATATAACACAATGCTGAAGAAAAAAGACACAATCAATTGAAAAAATGACACAATGTTGAAAATAAGAAAAAGACACAATGTTACATAAAAAGACACAATGATATAACGTATATTCTAAAAACTACAAGCTAAAACCACAAAAACGAAGACCTAAAAACTAACATCGTATGGTTCGATGAGACGGTTCCATTGCCGCTTGAATGAGTTCAATCGGAGTCCATTTGATACCCTTCCTACGACTTCCTATTTTTCTTTCACTGTGTATTTGATCCTAACCCTAAGGTAGCGTTTGGTATGATGGAATAGAAGGGGGGATGGAATATGCCATTACGAGGTAATGAAAAAAAAGTGTGTTTGGTTGGTTAAAGGAATGGAATCACCCATTCCACAAAGGCATTCCATTCCCTTAAAACCATTCCATCCACCCCCCATGTTTTTTTTTTCATTTCATCCCTCATTCACCCTTTACTAACAAAACCATAACCCAACATCACCACCTACCACCATCGTCACTACCCACCACCGCAATCACCATCGCCCACCGCCGCCGCTACCACCCACCACCGTAGCCTCCGCTACCACCCACCGCCGTCACCACCCACCACCACCGTCATTGCCACCAACCACTACCTTCACCCACCCATCACTGCCGCCACCCACCACCGTCACCCACCCACCACCCCCGCCGCCATCCAACACCACCCACCGCCTCCCACCACCATCACCCACCCACCGCCGCCTCCACCACCTACCACCTTCACTCACCACAATTTCCTTTACCCACCACTACCGCTGCCACCCACCACCACTCATCACCGCCGCCTCCACCACCCACCACCACCATTACTCACTATCGTCACCCGCCCACCATCACCGCCATCCACATCCATCGATCGCCACTGTTGCTGCCACCTACCACCGTCGTCGCCACCACCCATCACTGCCGTCGCCATCAACCACCACGCTACCGCCACGCACCACCACCTACCATCACCACCACCAACCACCACCCACCACCGCCACTACTCACCATCGTCACCCACCTACCATCACGACTGTCCATCTCCACCTTCCACTGTTGCCACCACCGCCGCCACCCACCATTGCCACCGCCACCCACCACCGCCGCTACCGCCACATATAACCACCCACCATCACCGCCACTGACCACCACCCACCACCGCCACTAACCGGCGATTTTATTCCTTCGTCTTTTCCTATCTATCCAACAACACAAAGTAATGTTTTGTTTCATTCCCACATAGCAACCAAACAAGACATGGAATGGTAATGATCCATTCCATTACCTTGTCCATTCCATTCCCTCATCCATTCCATTCCCCCATACCAAATAGACACTAAACTTATATTCCTTATATTAAGCAAACTATCTCCCATGATTTTTAAATAGTCAATTTTTTTTATACGTTAATACTTTTATTAAAAGAATTACATCATAATAATGAGCATTTTATTATCTTTAATTTGAGTATAGGATTGCTTTTTTTTATTTTAAAACTCTTTATGTGGTACGTGATTAACAATATCTAGGAGTGAGCAATAACTAAACCGTTCACCGAAGCCAAACCAAAAAGTAGACAAAACTGAACCACAATATATTGAAAACTGAAAACATCCGATTGGGGTTAAAATCGGTTATCGTTTTTTTTTTGTACCCTTAGTTAAGCGAAATTAGTTAAACTGCCCGCACAATGTGGTGGGGAACACAGACACTTCTAATGGTTCATGGTTGGGTTGGGTTAGGTAATTCAGTTCGGTTATAAGCCTCAACCGAAACAAAAATTAACATTATCGATTTATCGATCTTATTAACCAACTGGTTAATTGATTCAGTCTATTTGGTTACATTGTCATTTTTAGTTCGGTTTAGTTAATTTTGGTTAATAACCAAAACCAAACTTTGGTTAAAATTTGGCTCAGAATCACATGGAATGGGGGTATAAATACATGTAATGGATGTATAAAAGATATAAATTTATGAAAGGTTCAGTTTTGATTTGTTGATTTTGATTAACTTAGGGTACAAAAAAACCGATATTAGGTTAACTCGGTTTTGATTAATTTTCAGTTCAGTTTTGTATGTTTTTGTTCGATTTCGGTTGAGAGTCCAATTATTGTTCACCCCTAGATATTGTTAATCACGTAAAAAATCAGATTTTTAATTAAAAGTGTATAGCAAATTATACTCTAATATGGTTTGAAGCTGAGTATATAAGTTTTTGAATTGTAGTGGCGAAAGAAATAGAGGGTGTTTTCAAATTCTAAAATTTGAATAGTTTATTATCACCACTTATTCCGTCTTTTCTCTGTATTTCCTTCAAAATAATCTTCTTTGTCTTTGGCTTCACGCAAACTCTATGCCTCGCTATAGAGTTCATGGATTCTATTGAATAGTAATCTTATACATGAGATTCTTAAGTGTTGTGATCTCATTTTAACAAGTTTTTATATAGTTAATTTCTAGCTTATATGTCATTTTTGTCTTTTTAGTTTTTTAAATCTCATTCAATTGAATAGTGATTTCAATACATCATCACCAAGCTCACTCCTCTCCTATTCCAGTAGTGTAACCACAATATCTCAACTGTCAATTGTTAGCCATTTAGCCGTTAGGACCGGTCGACGGTATGCTTGTTTTCGTCTCCGGAAATATATAACTCGCAAGATAACAACATGTTCTTCAGTAAGTCTTTTCATTTATTTTTTGTGTTGATAAAATCTTTATATTGTTGATTCTCCTGTGTTGAGAAATTTATGATTTCCCAGTATATGAATCTTTATAAACTTGTGAGATTAGACTTACAAAAGTTGCATTTTTTGACAGTTTCGGATGTGTTTATTTATCTTGATCGTTGGTTTTTTTATTCCAATCTCTTTGTTCAAATTGAAGGCTTCTAAAAAGATCCAATTTCGTTGGATTAACATGTTGATGAAGTAATTGTAGAGACAAGATCATCTAGGTATAATTATAATAATACATGTACATATTAATTTAACGGAGTATTAGAAAATATCAGTTCAAATGCACTTTTAGTACATATATCTTGATTTCAATCATCAGTTTAAATGCACTTATGTTATTTATATATTTATTGTTGTTTTTAATAAAAATGATAAATGGTCAATTCATCAACAACTTAAAGATGAAGTAAGTGAAAGTTTGTGCAAGGTCCTTCACGGGTAGCTCGGTTGGTGAATGGACCAGGAATCCCTCTTGGGTATCCCGGGTTCGATTCCCACAAGGGACATAATGAGAAATGATGGATGACTCCTGGCCTATGGTCATGAGTTCGAGTCCTGATCTCGCCCGGGTGAAGAAACACGGATACCGGGTTACCGAATAGGCGCTAACCCAGTGGGTGATTCTACTGTATTTTATAAAGAGAGTGTGATTACAAAATACGTGAGGGTCTAAGAGCAAGACCAAGGAATCAGGAGACTACCAGTTAGAAGAGCCGAGCCTCTAAAGGTTAGTAAAATAAACAAGGGGTTGAAGAAGATACGAAAGAGTTCGTTTGCTTCTTGAGTGAAAATGTATGTGATATTCGATGCCCATAAAAGGAGAAGGGAGTCCTCCTTTTATAGTACCAAGATATCCTACTTTCTCAGCCCATCCTCTACCCTTAACGGGGCCCGGCCCAGGTAGAGGTGTCTCCATAATCCGGCCCAAGCCCTTAGGCCCATTTGGTGCAAGTAGGTTTTAGTAAAGTAGGGAAAAGTGGAATGCTAGGGGGGATGTTACCGTCCTGGCGCATATACACGTGGCGTCCAGTAAGTGGACGCTGATGGGTGGTGGACACGTGGTGCTCGCCTATTGGTAGAGGAAGGCGGTGGACAGTTTATGCTTTCCAGGACTTCGAGATGGGTAGAGAAAGTCTGCTTTGTCAGAAAGATATCTTGGCTGGGAGGCTGCCACGTCGTCGTCCTTTCTGCTCGTCAGACTGGGAATAGTCTTTGATTGGAGGGGAACTCTGACGGGCCACCTGTCATGTCAGATATATTTTGTTTGGGGCAGGGGTGAGTTCCAAAGCTGCCCCAAAAGGTATCTTCCACTTGTGGTGAAACTTGCCAAGGAAGCTTTGATGTATATTTGGCCCGCCGATGTGAAAGGGGCGGCCGTTCTTGCGCCTGGCGTTAAATGTACCGCTGACGTAAAACGGGCGGGTGACGCCAGCCGTTCCGTCGACGTAGAACCAGAGTATCGATGCTTGCGTCGGACGGTAGATGCATCGCTGACGTAGAACGGGCTTGTGGACGCCAGACGTTCCGCTGACGTAAAACGGGCGAATGGGCGTGAGACATCCGCTGACGTAGAACGGGCGGATGAGCGTCTAGCGGGGCCTGTTCTAAGTGGGCGATGGTATGGTATGTGTAGTGCTTTAATACCATATCCCTTCACCGGGTTTTACCAATCCTTCACCGTCGTGCCTACGGGCGGGTGAGGGTTTGGGTTTCCCCGGTTTTAGGAACTGCATGGGCGGGCCTGACTACGCCCATTGGGTTGGTCGTGGGGGCCTGCCCATAGTGTGGAGACTCCCCTGGGTAGTCGGGCAGAAATATTTGTTGGCCATTCAAAAAAAAAGTTTGTGCAAGAAAAGCATAAATAAAAAGTGGTGGCGATTTCCCTTTTTTTACACCTGCATCAATGATGTTGAGGTTAATCCAAACAAAGTCAGACAACGAATATTGTTAATCACATTATAACACATTAATTTTTGGTCAATTTCGGTTGAAGATTTAGTTAGTTTCACCCCTAGATATTATTAATCACATAACATATCAATTTTTTTAATTAAAAGAATTGTTGTACTATACTCAAATTAATAGCGCTATAATTTATAAACTTTATGAATAGCAAGTTACAGTTGGATAGTGGGTAAACGTATGAAACAATTATAAACAATAAAATGCCCGTTTTTTATAATATAGATTTTTTTAAAGTATTAACGTATGGTTATTTACAATTCGTAGTGGTAGTTGGTAGTTGGCTTAAAATAAAGAGAAAATTTGTAACTGTTATTTAAATAAACAAAAGTTAACTCTTAACTTTTGAGTGTAGTAAATTCGTAGGGGTGATAAATATTGTTTTGTGTACACTTAGTTCACCAAAAACCAAATTAACTTAAGATCGGTTATTGTTTTTTTACACTTAGTTAACCAAAGTCAACCAAGCCGAAACAGAACCATTTATATATTTATATATTTTTAGCTTTTATACCAAGGCCTGTAAACGAACCGAACAAATAAGGTGTTCATGTTTGTTCATTTTATTTCAACCGAACACATAATCAAACACATTTTTGTGTTCGTGTTCATTCATTAAGAAATTTGTCATGTTCGTGTTTGTTTAAAACCTAAATGAACAGTTCATGAACGAACATAAATAGACATTCAGGAACATAATACATGTGAACGATTTTGTATTACTAAAAACCCAATTACTAATTGGTTATATATTTATACAAGTAGCTAAACCCAATTTATGTTTATATTTATGTAAATATAAGTATGTATGTATGTAATTAATAAACTTAAACGAACATAGACGGACGTTCACAAACATAAATGAACGAACACAACGATTGTTCATGTTCGTTCATTTAACTAAATGAACAATTTTTTTCCTATTTGTTCGTTTATTAAAGAGAGGACATGACGTGTGCGTAACTATACATATTTTACAATGGATTTTAACACACGTTTTTGCTTTAATATTTATAAAAATGGTTTCGACCTTCATATTAAAACACACACACTAGGGCAAGTGTACCCTGTCATATATGTAGTAAGTACAGATAAGAACCAAGTATCGATCCATGGACGCGCGCGGAGCAATGGTACTAAAACTCTATCCCCGATTCACCAGTAAGTAAAAGATAAGTTTGAGTTTTGTTTAAGACTAAATTAATTCTAAAACATGTAAATAACTTAACTACGACTCCAAATAGAAAATATAACTATATAAGCTATAATACGCCAATCCTAGCATGTCATCTATATAAGAAATAAAGGCGTGATCAACATTCCCATTTTCCGACAGTTAGTGTCCCTTTCGGGCATCCTAACATGACAACTATACAGAAAGCTAACACGAATACACACGTTAACCGCTTCAAGTCGTTTATTAGCGAGCAGCTGATATGATCTCACGCAGATCTTCTAAAGATAAGTTAGTCATCCGTTAAGAGTTTTCTAACCTCACTAATTCAGGGAAGCGATACTGAATACACAACACAGCCACCTAAACTAGCATAAAGTAGAGCATTTCACAACCTATTCCATTTTACCAACTTTGAACCCAGATCTACTAAGATCGCTATTTTTACCAAAATAACTACCAAAGATCATTAACCGTGTCAAAGACTAGTAACGACACCATTAGGCTTTTTAAACCCTTTTACGTGCCAGTAAGCATTTTTAACCGTTATTCGACTGACTTTAACCAAACCAATACCCGGTTACAGTTTCATGGCATAAACTATTTAACAAGTTAACTAGTCTACTACCGGACGATTAAACGGACGGTTTTTCAACATTTATCCGCCTAACACATTCGACAATCGCTAAAGTCATTCAAATACAGCTACAAATCCATCAACAACGAAACAAGGTTGCGCTATGATCATCAAGATCTAAACATGAAAAACGCCAAATTCATACAAGACATGATTAACTATACAAACGATAGTTTAACATACTACATACTAGTGTTCTTGCCCGTAGGCGTACGATTAACTAAATAAACATCACAAACAAGCCAAAATATTCAGATTTGAACTACTTAAAAGTTTATAGATCAAACCATAAATCTTGAATGTGAAGGATCGGATGATGATGGTTGGATCGGACGGCGTCCCGGGCTTGTTCCACGCTTGTGCAACACTTCGTTAGCCCAGAAAATCGCCTCAGAACCTCTCTAGGATACCCAATTTCACCCAATATCTGATCAGTAAATTTTGCTCTGTTTTTATACAAGTTTTGATTTTGTGCACGGCCGTGCACATAAAGTGCACGGCCGTGCACTTTAACTTTTGATGTGACAGGCAAGTGGGCAATTGGTTCCTGAAAATATCTTGGGTTGCGCACGGCCGTGCAACAGGGGTGCACGGCCGTGCGGGTCTGGTGGTGTCCGGGTACAAGGTGTGCACTGGCTGGTGCACTGGCAGTGCAGCCGAGGAACTGGGTCGCACGGGCATGTGCACGGGAGTGCTGATCAAGGTGCCCGAGAATCTGATGTGCACTAGCAGCTGCACTGCCGTGCCACATGAGCTCGCACGGCCGTGCGCTTGGGGGTGCACGGCCGTGCACATCTTCCAGATTTGCCTGATTGTGCAGCAACTGTCCGTTTAGTCCAGATTTTGTCTGATTTCTTCGACTTTGTCTTTAGGGCGTCGTTTAAGACCTGCAATAAACATATGAAGCGGTTAAGTACCGAATTCGTGCAATTATGGTCGAAAACGCGTAATTTGGGAGTTTAATCGGGGATTTATATATGTATAATTTAACGTATATCAAACCTCCCCACACTTGAACTTTGCTTGTCCTCAAGCAAACAACTAAACAGAAATAAACGAAAAACTCGCCAAGTGGCAACAAAGACAAAATATAACCTGTACAGACGATAATAGTCAAGCCAACAAAGATATATAAAAACAGGTGATAAAATAACTAAAAATCAACGACTCACTTCCGATCTATAAGCACGCAAACCCGTACACGACTCACAATGTTCACACACACTCGGTTTTATTTATGATACATACGTGTAATGTGTATATGTAAATCGCTCCACTGCCAAGACAATGAATCGTGCAATATCATAAGCTTGTCAAAAGATCTAATCTTCACCAACTAACATGTGAAAAAGCACAAATCAAGAGGTCTTATAAGGGTTGTAATGTTAGGCAAAGGTAAGGGTGTGGAATGGATATTTACAGTGACGAAACGGCTAAAACTCGGCGGTTAAGTCTAACTAAACAGAAACAAACACAACTATACAAAACACACGCGAATATACGCGATTTTTATTTAAATCGAGCTAAACATATATAACTTCTAACTTTATAGCCCTGAAAACTGCTCGAACACTGCTAATTCACCCTATTTTAGGGTGTTCTCTTTTTCTGGAATTTTCTGGATTTTTTTTCTTTTTTTTTTTTTTTTTTTCTTTATTTTTTCTTTTTAATAACAAGCTTACAATACTGAATATAACTGAAAACTATAACGAGAATATACACAAAACACGGGATCTAAAAGCCCGAACATGAACTGTAACACAAAACGAGTCAAACAATAACCTAAACCGAGTTCCAACACAAAATGTTTAAAAGAAAAAGGCTAAATTTGGTTTACTGGTGAAATGGTGGGTTAAGTAAGAAAAAACACGGATATAGGCTCAACATGGTTAACTAGTGGATAACATTTGGGTGCGGGAAACAGATAAAACGAAAAGAAAAGGCTAAAACAAAAGGGTATCCTAAATGCCTCAATCATATTCATACAGTCTCACACGTTTCTGATCTAAACAAGTATGCTAATGACAAGTTCTAAATTACACAAAACATCCGGCTCACTCGAAAGCATGTCAAAGAAATGAAAATCTATTCTAAGGCTCAAATGCTCACGTAACCGGAAGGAAATGGGTGCAAGTGTGCGAATTTAACATGCTCGTATCTCGTCTGTTTGTCGCGCCTCAAGTTATTTTTATTTAAAATTAGTTAGGCTTGATGTTTATATGAGTATATATATACATATATGTACTTTAAAAGGTTTTTTTTTTTTAAGATATATATATACAAGAGGACAAACAAGATATAATCCCTCCCCACACTTGAAACTCACATTGTCCCCAATGTGACAATAGAAAGCGTTTATAAATTAGCTATCTATAACGTGAAAAAGGAGAATAATACTCCCCTCGTGTCGAAGAAACAGTGGAGTAATGAACGGCAAGAGCATCGACAACGGTGCTCGCCAGTTACCTGCAAAGTCAACATTCTTGACACAGCAAACACATCAAACCCACTCATCATCATCACAAACATAAACAAACTAAATTAAAATTTTAAATACTGAAATCAAAGTACAATACAAACCGAAATGTTCAAAATAAAAGTACTGAAAGCAGATAAAAATAAAATACTAACAAACGCTGGAAATGCAGTGGAATCGGCTACTTGTCATCCCCGTTCCTGTGGTGGTGACCGGAGCTGCCTGGTCGCCACGTGGTGCTTCATATGGGAACGAGGGCGGGTTCCTGAAGGAACCCGGATGAACCGACTCCAAGCCGGCAAAAAGGTACAAAAACAAAGTCGTGGGCCATCTGATTCTAGTTAACCTGCACGGCCGTGCACCTGAGGTGCACGGTCGTGCGGGTCTGTTTGGTTTGCAGGTCAGAGGCTGCCTGCCTTGTGCACTGGCAGTGCAACCTTAGTTTCTCGGCACGCACAGTCATGCACCTAAGTCGCACGGCCGTGCAGGTCAGTTCAGCTCGGTGATTCCGAGCTGCACTGCCAGTGCCTGGTCTGGTACACCTCAATCCGCACGGTCATGCATTTTAGGTGCACTCCCGTGCACGCCCTGCAGATTTTCAAAATTTTTCAATCAAAATCACCCAAATCTTCTACATTTATTAATAAAACTTATAAAACAACAGATTTAGGTAGGGAAGTGCACGGGTTCAACAATATTAACAAAAATCTAACATACTTTAAACAAAAACTAACAAGATTCTTGGGTTTATTAAAGGTTTATGAAGAAACCCCCAAATCTTTAACCTAGAGAACATAAAACACACGGATCAAAACTAAAAACCATGTAAAAGATGTGCAATATTATGAAGGGGATCATACCTTGAAGGATTAGCAAGTGAGGAGTGAAGAATCTAGACCAAAAGATGATGTTCTCGGCCAAAAAGAGGTGGAATGAGGGTGCAGCCGGGTGTGCAAGGGTTAGGGTTATGTTTTAGAAGTTAAAAATGCTTATATAGGTCCATTTCTGGGCTAGTTTTTTTTTTTTTTTTTTTTGGCCCGCACGGTCAGCTGCACGGTAGTGCGCTTGACCGTGCAACCTCCTTGCACTAGCCCTTGCACCCCAGTGCTGATCAGGCATGCTGAACAGTTCGTCTCGCACGGCCGTGGACAAAGGTCGCACGGCCGTGCACAAGCTCTGCACTACCACTTGCACCCCAGTGCTGATGAGGCATGCTGATCAGCTCGGGCTGCACGGCCGTGCACAAAGATCGCACGGCCGTGCACAACCTGCAGACTTGCAGAAATGCAGCCTGCAGCTGCATTTTTCCGCGCAGCGGCCCTCTTTTGTCTGAAAACATCATTTTAAGTAAATATAACCTGTTTGTAGACCCTTTTCGCTCCATTGCTCATTCCCGCTCCGCTCAAAACGGTACGAACCTGCACAAGACTCGAAAAAACGTTAAACTACGAAATTTAAAATAAACAAAGAAATATTAACACTATTTACATATTTACCCTTTGGCGCGCCCATACACGCCGCGCTAATTTTATTAACGAGTCGCTAGCTAGACTCACTTCCCCACGCTTCTCTAGGCGCGCGGAGCATGGAGTTCAAGTACCTCCACAATCGGGTCAACCGGTCCATCAATGTAAGCTTTTAAGCGATGACCGTTGACTTTTAAACTTAGTCCATTTTGATTTATGGACTCGTCCATATGGACTTTAAATTTCTTGGAATGGTCGTTTTCATAAAAGACTTTCTTTAAGATCGCTTTCGCCCGAATGGAGATTGAGTACGGGCGAGAAGATCGATCAAGCAATGAAGAAACATCGGCCATCCCCACACTTAAACTGACGCAATGTACGAAATAATTACAGAAGAAATAATTACAGACTCGATTTAAGAAAAATGGAAGAGATATACACAAATCAATATACCAAAAACTATACAATAAACTTAAATTATAATAATATATAAAATATGAAAATATACAATATTTTCAGCGAAATCTGAGTCGCTCGCGCATCGCGAAGAAGTATAGACCGCTTCTCGCGTGGCGCAAGTGACTACAATGACTCAAGGCGCTCGCGCGTTGCAACAAGATAAAGACCGTCTTTTTGCTTGCGCGAAAACAACCCCTTTTTCACCGAAAAATAATATAACGGAAGTTGATGGATAGAAACCATGATGGATGCCAATGAAATGAGTTAAAAACGGAAGATAGCGGCTATTCACGTTACACGAAGGACTCTGGTGATCCTGTTCGCGTATCGCGAACAATAAAAGATAAAACCCGGGTAATTAGGAACTCGCTAAAGGCGGAACCATAAGCCCAGCTTCTTTGCGAATCGCAAGGGAGCATTTTTCACAGAAAATTATTTTTATTAAAACCACTTCTATATTAAATAAATTTCCCAGTTTTTCTTAACCCAAACCTTTTATAAAAGCATCCGTACTATCAAATTCAAACGTAACATACCCAGACTTGCATTAATATTTACATAAAAACTATAAATACATAAAAATTAAAATTATATAAACAGATAAACATATGAACACATGGTCAATAAATAAAGAATTTAACTTTTTAAATCTAAAAATTAACAATTAGTCCGAATCCGGACAAATAAATCAAATAATGAATCAATCAAATTCATAGACAAACCCAATAAATCCAATATTTAACAAATTAAATCTATCAACATCCTAATGAATGAATAATAATCAATTCAATCCAATAAGCAAAAAAAATGAACAAATATATATGCAAACCTATGAACCAATCTAAAATCAATCCAATATATCAACAGACAGATAAATCTAATAAAAATCAATGAATCATATATGCAATTAAATTAATGAAATAATGAATCAACGAAGTATAAACAAGTATTCACAAGCATGTACACTGGTAAAAAGTTGACTTGGTCCGTTCCTAAAGCTCGTCGCGTCCCCGGCAACGGCGCCAAAAACTTGACGTGTGCGTAACTATACATATTTTACAATGGATTTTAACACACGTTTTTGCTTTAATATTTATAAAAATGGTTTCGACCTTCATATTAAAACACACACACTAGGGCAAGTGTACCCTGTCATATATGTAGTAAGTACAGATAAGAACCAAGTATCGATCCATGGACGCGCGCGGAGCAATGGTACTAAAACTCTATCCCCGATTCACCAGTAAGTAAAAGATAAGTTTGAGTTTTGTTTAAGACTAAATTAATTCTAAAACATGTAAATAACTTAACTACGACTCCAAATAGAAAATATAACTATATAAGCTATAATACGCCAATCCTAGCATGTCATCTATATAAGAAATAAAGGCGTGATCAACATTCCCATTTTCCGACAGTTAGTGTCCCTTTCGGGCATCCTAACATGACAACTATACATAAAGCTAACACGAATACACACGTTAACCGCTTCAAGTCGTTTATTAGCGAGCAGCTGATATGATCTCACGCAGATCTTCTAAAGATAAGTTAGTCATCCGTTAAGAGTTTTCTAACCTCACTAATTCAGGGAAGCGATACTGAATACACAACACAGCCACCTAAACTAGCATAAAGTAGAGCATTTCACAACCTATTCCATTTTACCAACTTTGAACCCAGATCTACTAAGATCGCTATTTTTACCAAAATAACTACCAAAGATCATTAACCGTGTCAAAGACTAGTAACGACACCATTAGGCTTTTTAAACCCTTTTACGTGCCAGTAAGCATTTTTAACCGTTATTCGACTGACTTTAACCAAACCAATACCCGGTTACAGTTTCATGGCATAAACTATTTAACAAGTTAACTAGTCTACTACCGGACGATTAAACGGACGGTTTTTCAACATTTATCCGCCTAACACATTCGACAATCGCTAAAGTCATTCAAATACAGCTACAAATCCATCAACAACGAAACAAGGTTGCGCTATGATCATCAAGATCTAAACATGAAAAACGCCAAATTCATACAAGACATGATTAACTATACAAACGATAGTTTAACATACTACATACTAGTGTTCTTGCCCGTAGGCGTACGATTAACTAAATAAACATCACAAACAAGCCAAAATATTCAGATTTGAACTACTTAAAAGTTTATAGATCAAACCATAAATCTTGAATGTGAAGGATCGGATGATGATGGTTGGATCGGACGGCATCCCGGGCTTGTTCCACGCTTGTGCAACACTTCGTTAGCCCAGAAAATCGCCTCAGAACCTCTCTAGGATACCCAATTTCACCCAATATCTGATCAGTAAGTTTTGCTCTGTTTTTATACAAGTTTTGATTTTGTGCACGGCCGTGCACTTTAACTTTTGATGTGACAGGCAAGTGGGCAATTGGTTCCTGAAAATATCTTGGGTTGCGCACGGCCGTGCAACAGGGGTGCACGGCCGTGCGGGTCTGGTGGTGTCCGGGTACAAGGTGTGCACTGGCTGGTGCACTGGCAGTGCAGCCGAGGAACTGGGTCGCACGGGAATGTGCACGGGAGTGCTGATCAAGGTGCCCGAGAATCTGATGTGCACTAGCAGCTGCATTGCCGTGCCACATGAGCTCGCACGGCCGTGCGCTTGGGGGTGCACGGCCGTGCACATCTTCCAGATTTGCCTGATTGTGCAGCAACTGTCCGTTTAGTCCAGATTTTGTCTGATTTCTTCGACTTTGTCTTTAGGGCGTCGTTTAAGACCTGCAATAAACATATGAAGCGGTTAAGTACCGAATTCGTGCAATTATGGTCGAAAACGCGTAATTTGGGAGTTTAATCGGGGATTTATATATGTATAATTTAACGTATATCACGACATAAACGAACTTCCCGCCGAACAAGTTCACGAACAGTTCATGAACGTTCGGTTCATTTACAGGCCTATTTATACTTCTATTTCATGTATTTATACCTCCATTTCATGTACTTATAGGCAAAAAAAATAGTCAAAGTTTGGTTTTTGTTATTCACCGAAATTAACTAAACCGGACTTAAAACCGATAATCTTGTAATACTAGCCGAACCAAGAAACCGATTGTTTAATAAGATTGATTAACTGATGACTTTGATTTTAGTTTCGGTTGAGACTAATAATCGAACTGAACCAAACCATACACACCTTTAGAAGTGTTTGTGTTCCCCGCTACATCGAGCGGGCACTCTACTAGTCTAAGTTTAAAAAGGAATATGGCCCTATAGATTTGAAATTGATAAATGATATTTTTTAAACTTGGTTCAAATTATTTTATACAATGTGAAATAAATGAAAAGGGTGAGAGTGATACAAAAAACATAACAGATCATGAAATATAACACATTGAGTCGGAAAAATGACACAGTGACAGAAAATAAAAAAAGACACAATGTCACATAAAAGACACAATGATATAACACAAATTTTAAAAGGGGGAATTGGAATTAAATAATCCCAACTTTGTAGGGTTAGAATGCAATAATCCCAACTTGAACATTGAAATCTAACATGACCCAATTTGTCTTGATTTTTATTTCATTAGACCAAAACCAACTATGTTTAACCCAGTTAGTTTTCTGCCTACGTAATATGCCACGCGACAGATGACGTGTAAAAATGTCCCACGTGGCAGATGACATTTAAAAAATGTCCCGCATGGCTGATGTCGTGTAAAAACCAGGGCCCACGTTTAGTTTTCTGCCTACGTGGCAGATGATGTGGCATGCCACGGTGGTAGAAAACTAACTGGTTTAAACCCGGTTAGTTTTAGTCTCGTGAAATAAAAATCAAGACAAATTGAGTCTGTTATATTCCAATGTTTAAGTTGAGATTATTATTTTCCAACCCAACAAAATTGGGATTATTTAATTCCAATTCCCTTTTTAAAAACTACGAGCTAAAAAAAAACGAAAACCTAAAAACTAAGATCGTAGAGTTCGATGAAACTTTTCTAAATCCGCTTGAATGAGTTTAATCGAAGTCCGTTTAATTACATTTCTACAACTTACTATCTTTTTGTTCACTTTGTATTTGATCCAAAAAAGTAATAAAAAAAGAGAATAGGTGCTCACGGGTATACTGGTTGGTTTCGGTTGCAGCCTAAATTTTTGGGCCGTAAGATGCAAATTAAGTACATCTAATGATCTAAACCTAAAGACTTCGATTTTGATTCTTTCTATAAAACCAATATTATTATTATTTCGATTACTACTTAAAGGTTGATCTCGTGTAACTCATGAGCACCTCAACTCGTTTACACGCTCTAGTCTCGCACTTTTAAGCTTAGGATCTTATTGACTTTCTTCTTTTCTCGCGAGGGATAATATCTTGGGCCAACCCATTATTTGCATTCGATTACTATGTAAAGTTGTTTTGGCCATTTTAGTTTTTATTACTAGTTTGGTTTATGAAATATGATCACTTTAGCTTTTTGTTTAACCCTCAACTTTAATAAACTTATAGTGGGTTGCCCGCGCTTTGCCGCGGGTTTGAAAGGAAAACCAAAATGATCAAATTGCGAATGTGATGCTAAAAAAAACCCGAGGAGACGATATATTTGAGAGTTACGAAAAAGTTATGTGGTTGTATAAGAAAGCCAATTTATTTGAACAAAATGTAAACTATCACGTATATAAAGAATAACGCGATGCACACACATTGAAGCATGTCGGTATAAGTATAGATAAAATAATATTGCAATGGTATGTTAAGAGATGAGTGTCAATTTAAAAGTTTTAAAAGACAGTTAGTTTAAAACAACGTTCATGGATTTTACTAATTAAATTGCAAGAGATGTAAACGAAAAAATTAAACTGAAGCATAATGGGACTTGCAAAATTAGAGCCGTATGTGATAAACTATTCAACCGATTCTCTAGATTAGTTATATTTACTCACTTAACTTATATGTAAATACATAAACAGATAAATCGTACCTACATATGTAAATTCTCATATTTTGTTCCTAAATTTCAGCTACCTGGCACCTACACACAACCATATCCTTTATTATTTGTTTTTTTTTAATTTGAAAAGGAATCTTCACAATCAATGAGATGAAAATCTCTTCCCAACAGTCCAACACTCTACCTCCTACCCTCCAATCTCTCTCTCAAAACACACAGTCTAACTTTAATACTGCCACCTCTGATCTGATACGAAAATGCTATTCAAATCACTAAACGCAACAACTAAAACCAACAAAAAGAGACGCTGGATCTGTGTCTAGTCGTTGCCGGTTGCAAAAATAGAGTCATATACGATAATCCATTCAACCGATCCACCCCCGTAGATGTCACCACCACATAACCCATCACCATCTACACCTACCTTCAAAGTGATCATCATCTTGAATATTAACCATCATCTCAGCCAAAAATCTCAACATCATTCTACTGTTTTCACCTACTCTTTCTCACCTGAAAATGAAAATAAGGGCTAAAGGGGTGTGAGTTGAGGGGAAAGCAACTTGGGATTACCTGGAAACTGGAACTATTGTTAAGAGGCTTCATGTTTTAATTATATATAGAATAGAATGAAGTAGAAACGAAGAGCAGAAGGCATACCGAGTGTATTTGTGGATTGCCGCCTTCAAAATCCGTGGGAGATGAACCCTGCGACACAATAATTACAGTCACAACAAATCATATTTACAATTGATCAGATAAATCTGATAATAAAGAATATAAGTGTATGCAAAAAGTTTAGAGGTAACCTGAAAATATTCGAGGTGAAGTAGCAAATGCAGAATGCATAATGAAAATTGGTGAGTTATAAAGGAAGAGATGTAAGGGATTTGTAACTAATGTAAGCTTGAATTGAGTGTTTTAGTGGAAGGGATTTGTAACCGATGTAGCCTTGAATTGGGTATTTAACTATTTATGAAGGAGAGTTACATATTGAGAGGGATACAAAGTATGTATTATACACCTATACACTTGGGATTAAAAGTTGTACATGAGGGGCATAACGGGAAGAAGATGACCAAAAGTTAGACTTTTGTGAAGAGGCTTTTGGACTCCCATCTTAAACATTTGATGAAATTACCTTATTGGACATCCTTCGTCCTTAATAAAGTAATATAATATAGATATAGATATTTCACTTTTCTTTAGCCGGTCTACACTACAACCTCTAAACTTTAAAAAAGTATACATATTTAAAGTTCATTTTATACAACGTTTTGATGATTAAAGTGATCCACTTTTAAAACCAAGGACCCAACCGCAACACGGGTATAAAACTAGTTAACGCAATATAATAAAGGTAAACCTTAAACATATTAGGTTAACCAACACAAACTTATCATAACATGCCATAAGTTGATGATCTATCGCTAGTAATTTCAACAAAAATCTGTCACTAGTCTTGCTACTTTAAGCTTGGGATGTTACTGACTTTCTCCTTCATGCGCGATATAAGCTTGAACTTTTCTTCTGCCTCAACTTGTTGGCGCATATCAGACCCCGAACATGCTCGATCTGGATGAAACCTTAGTAATGCCCGTTTATAAGCTGCATGAACCTGTAACAAAAAACAGTGTTCGTACAATAATAATCTAAATCTTTAAATTAGCCGTTTAAGTGTTTAACAAAACTAATCATTCAGCTAAATCATTTAGTATATTAATATGGTCTACATTAACTATAAATCCCTTAATTCAACCCAAATTTGTAACCATTAACAGATAAATAATAATAAAAAGATATAACAGGCTGCGGCCGGGTGGGGGTGGGGGGCAACCCAATAAGAAACATAACCTGACACCTGGGTTTTAAAAAGCGCGCCTAGGCGCATCAAGGCGCAGCCTAGGGCGCCTCGGGCTTTGCGCCTATTCTTTTTCCCAAAGGCGCGAGCCTCATGCACTTTTTTGTCAAATTTCAGGCACTTTTCTCCCTGAGGCGCACGCCTCACGTAACCTGGGTTTTTTTATGCATAAAAATATTGTACCTTGGTGTTTTTGGCTTGTACGTATAGGTAAAATCACATAAAAACCTTATTTATAGCTATATTTTGGGTAAATGAAGCTAAAAACTCATGGAATATATATGGGATATATAAAAAAAAATTATATAATTAGTGTGCGCTTCGGGTACGAAAATCCCACGCTTTTTGCGCTTAGACCTCGTCGCGTTTGTGCGCCTAGCGCCTTATAAAACCAAGCCTGACACAACGCACCTGCTGTGATGTAGCGTATGGGCTGCTGACAAGAATTCCTAAACCACATAGTAATGAAGCCATATCATGACATGTCAGTTCCAGCTTCTTAAGGTCTTGTTGGACTTCAATACGATACATTTCCTTTGCGATCATGTTTTCCTCGTCCTGTGAATAAACAGGAAACAAAAGTATTGTAATATAAACAGTGTTGGAGCTATCATTATAAACACATTACATGAAGTCTGCAATGCAAACCTGCTTTTGAGATTCCCTGATTTCTTCTACGCGTTGTTGCTGCCTTTTTTCAATATCTAGTAAACGCATTTCTTCAGCTTTTTTTCTTTTTAGTAAACGTCGCTGTTGCTGAGCTTCTTCTGCCTGCAAAACAGGTCAGCAGGTTGAGTGGCGGATCAAAATGGGCTCATGTTAAAACAAATCACATCAGGTTTGGTTGAGCGGCATAAACTTTTGTTGTGTTTTTCTAAACTCCATGTAAACAACTATGTGTTAACTATGACTACAAAAGCTAATATAATCTAACATCTTGTAGTAAAACTATTTAGGAGATTGTATACATTTTTTTTTGTAAGATTTTTTATTAACACATAATTGCGAAAAACTACATCAAGATAGTGAGCAGGCGGGCAACAAGCTGCGCCGCCACCCCTTTCTGGACGGCAAACCCTAGCCTACTAAAAACGAACCCCTGCCCCCGGAGTCGAGACACTGCTATGAATAACCTGTTGGACTCTGGTCAGGAAACGGATGGCTTCCGGTGCCAAGGAGCCAAAGGTATCAAATGTTTATCTTTTACTTTAATTTGACCCGTTTGAGATAAAAAAACAGACTTTATTGATCCCTTAAAAGGTAAATGGGTCAATTTATTTTGTATGCAGCCACTATATGCAACAGAATACACATTTAATTATGACACAAAAATATAATAATTATACAATATACAGGCATGAAAATCATTGTTTTTATGGTATACTGGTATGAAGTAACAAAGGTTAAATGGGTCAATTTATTAGTCGGTTAAATCAAAATCTTTTAGCGGTAAGCAAGGCTCCTGATCATGCTAAATGTACCTGAAGTTTTAAGGCCAACTGTCTAGCTGACAGTTCTTCCTCTTGTGCTCGCTTGTACTCAACGGTATCCTTAATCTTCTCTCTTTCATTCACAATTGTGCCCTCAATAGGCGCACCGTCAATGGCATCAGTACTTTCACCTTCTTTTTCATGGATAACACTCTTACAACCGTCATCATCATTATCATTATCATTATCTAACTGAATGTTTAAAGTACCATAACTGCGAGGACCTCTTCTTGGGTACATTCTTTTGCTTTTTGATAAATTCATAGGCGTCTCAACATCATCGTCATCATCAATGTATATGTATGCTTTGAAAGGAAAATTCATGTCATTTTTTAATCCTTTTGAACGTCGTGGTTTCTTTGCACGCCTTTTAGGTATCTTAGTGTCCACATTACTGAAACTGTAATCGTCCACGTCTATTATGACAACATCTTCGTCTTCCCCATCATTCTCGCGCCTGTTCTTGGTCGTCATCCCAGCAAACTGTGTGCCCAAAAACTCGGTTTCTCAATTTGTCACTACAAAAGGGGCATTTATGATATGTGACAATATGACCAAATTATAACAAACAGTAACACTTGGAAGTGTAATCCTGTAACACTGCTACACTTCCGCGGTTCCGCCCGAAAAAACAGGCAAAAAAAATCATCAGATGCTTTGAAGCTGTACTATCTGATCCAAACCAAAGGTTAAAAGAATGGAATCAAGCCTCGGGCGTTTCCCTTCGCCTCACGAGGCGTAAGCCTTGAGGCGAACCGAGGCGAATTAAAAATAAATACAAAAATTATATATCTTATAAAAAATAAAATAATTGACAAAAGAAAGTCTAAAACATCAAAAACACACATCAAAAATAACATAATTGATATAGAAACATAAAACATTAAAAACAGACAAAACCCCATGAGGCGCAAGTTTTCTTAGCGCCTCGGCCCTTCAAGGCTCACATACAAAATAACCCACTGAGGCGCGCCTTAGACACGTTTTATCAGTGCCTCGCCTCGAGGAGCGCCTAGAGGCATACGAATATATGGTTAACACAAATATGACAATAAATACAGAGCCTCATAAGACTAGGTAATCAGATACAAAAGCTAAATCATAAATTATTTGAGTAATAGTTTCATGAAACCCGATTCCCACTTTCATCATCCAACCCATCAAAATCCCATTTAAAAAAAAAACAAATCTTTTAAATATGTTTACATTAAATGTCTAGTTTTCTACAAAACTTGCATCAGACAAGAAGAAACTGAAGAGTGATTGTAACGTAAGTAATAATAAGTATAACTAAAATTGCAATTCAATCGTATAATACCTGCAGCTATAATCGATTTTCAGGTTGTGGGATTGTTTTCGTCTGTATGTTTGATCTGAAAATTTTGGTCTTGAATTTTTATGTTAAATAAATTTTTGAAACTTTAAAAGAAATTTGGAGGGAGCGGGAACTTTTTGATTTTTTTAAATAAATTTTTGGCTGCATTTGTTCAAGAGCGAATTAGATAAAAAAAAACATGCTTATTTAAGTTTTATTTTTTTCTAAGAGAAAATTATTCGAATAGCCCTCGTGGTTTGCTTAGATTTCATATTTAGTCGCTAACTTTTAAAAATTACAGGTATAGTCCTCAACTTTTGACATTTTTTAACTCGTATAGTCCCTGGAGCTAACGGAGGTTAAATAATCCAGTTAAGTGGGTGTGAAATTACTAAACTACCCTTAATTTAATAAAAATATATAATAAGAAAAAATAATACTAATTAATGTGGGTCCCATACTTCCTCTTCTCCACTTCATTTTCTCCACCTCATCACCTCCACAAGATTAACCCTGGAATGGATGCCGTCCCAGAAGTGGACCCAGAACAAAACCGCAGCCGAAGAGGGCCACATAAACTGACGGCCATATTATCTTCTTCTTGTTCTGTTTTGTTTGGCTGCAACATGCAAATTGTTTCCGGCTATGGCGGCGTACAGGAACCGAAATCTGAATTGGATGGAATCGGGTACATGAGCCAATACAAAGATGAAGTGGGGAAGATGAAGTGTGGGACTCACATTAATTATTTTTATTAAAGTAAGGGTAGTTTAGTAATTTCACAGCCACTTAACTGGATTATTTAACCTCCGTTAGCTCCATGGACTATTCGAGTTAAAAATGTCAAAAGTTGAGGACTATACCTATAATTTTTAAAAGTTGGGGACTAAAGGTGAAATCTAAGCAAACCACAGGGACTATTCGAGCAATTTCTCTTTTTCAAAAGTTAAGGACTATACCTGTAATTTTCTCTTTTTCTAACTCGACAAAACTGACCCCATACATATTAGCTTGACAAAAGCCCCCACACTTTTTAACTTCTCTTTAACCCTTAAAGTTTTGACATGTAACACATTCTACCCCAATCTTTGCTATAATGTCAAAGGTAACCCTCTACTTTGTAAATTTCACTTTGACCAACTCAAGTTTCTAAAATTTCAGGTTTACCATAAAACTAATTTTACATTTTTTTTATGGACGTGTCGATATAAATTCAAGTTCATCTGCGCTTTAATGTACCTTTTTAAAAAACTAGTAGGGTCAATTACAAAATCAGTTCTTTTTATGTACGTTTTAAGTTAGACTACGTTTTGATCGACGAAAATTTGATTTACCAAACGTTTTCAATGTAAATTTAGTTTGACAAGGAGCCTGGTTGATTATACTGTATACTTTGTCATTTCGCGTACGATGTCGATGCAACGCGTGGCGGGTTAAGGAACTGGTAACAAATAATCGTTTCTAGAGGCAATTCTATAATTAAAGAACCAAAGGGACTATCAATCATTTGACTCGATCACAGTTCACCCAATGTCGGAATCGTCCACTCGCCTCCCAGCAAGTCATATTGTTAAGAAAGCCTCATAATTTATTTAACTAAAAGCCATTTTGCTACAATAATTTTGTTTTGTTAATTACTATAGCAATTATCGTCGTATTATTAAATTTTGTTTAAATATAACTAGTATTAACGTTATTTTACGGTGTGCGCATATAATGTATATATGTGTGGCCTTTGGGGGCAAAAGTAAAGTTGCACTAGTTTTAACGTTATTTTACTAATTTCGTGAAAATAACGTTAAAAACGACGAACGGTTAATCATGCATCATGTGGTGGCGTGGATAGCCAAAAGACAAAGAGGTACATGCACCGATCGGGTTTGTCCCGATTTCTAAGTGTTTTGTGCCTTATGTCCAAGGCTTGATACCAAACCACATCGAGCCGGGGGTCTCACTGGAAGCAGCCTCTCTATTCTTAGGGTAAGGTTGTCTACATCTTACCCTCCTCAGACCCTACCTTAGCTTTGCTATAGGTGGGATTTACTGAGTATGATGATGATGATGATGTTGTGGCGGACGTGTAAAACCGTGCCAAGTAGCACCAATGCTACATTATCGGTAGCGACCACCAACACTATATAAAAATAAATAAAAACGAAAAAAAAAACCCAAACAAAAGTAGACGAAAAAAAAACGTTGAATTATGCACTTAAAACGTAAAACAATAACTAAGTTGATATAGGACCCGAGCGTTGCGAAGGGGTTGTTAAACTGTAAAACAGGCGTAAAGACGTTAAAAAACATGCCATGTTGTTCGGTGTTAATTCGCAAAATTTAGACCGAAACGTAAAACAAAAATTTTGTAAAAGATGAAAAACATAGAATATCAAAGTTGAAAATGAAAAAATGTTGGAGTTACAGTGAAATTTTTTTAAAGGTTTAGGGGTTAAAAGTAAACGAAAGTTAAAGATTAAAAAATACATACAACCCATTAAAGGTAAAAGACAAATTATAACTGTTTGAATAAAGTTGTGCACCAACATTCTATGTACAACAACACTAACCATTCTATGTGCAACAACACTAAAGTTGTGTTCCTGAGTTCACTAAACAGGATAAAAGAAAAGAAATGATGAATTTTCTCTCCTTTTCTTTTTCTCTTTTTTCCGTCCATTTTCTTTCCTTTCATTTCCTTTCAATTTGAAAGGATAGAATCTTACATTGTCTTCCCTTGTTTTCCTTTCTTTTCATTTCAAAAATAAACTCTGGAACACACATTTCTTCCATCATTCCATTTCCTTCCTTTAAGAAAAAACTCAAGAACACACATTTCTTCCATCTTTTATTTCTTTTCCTTTCCTTTCTCCTATTTAATGAACTCGGGAACACATCGTAACACTAAGCACAAGACACCCTTTTTTTCTTTTTTTTTTTTTTTTTTTTTTTTTTGAAGATTAAACTTTCATTAAAAAACCAAAGGCTCACTATCTCAAAGGCGGAGATAGCGCCCCAAAAAACTTACATCAACTCGAATTTATACCATTTATCTCATCCAACCGTATCCTTTTTAAATCTATACCTATACCACAAAAAACCAAAAACTTTAACATCGAACCTAATCTCTATAACCTTGCCTCTTTTGTTTTGAAATATCGCCTCATTTTTCCACTTCAAAATCATCCAACATGTTATGATAATAACCCCTTGTAAAATCGTCGAGTTCTTGATGTATTTTCATGAAGCTCTAACAGATCTTTAACAAGACACCTACTTCGCACAACATACAACAACATAAACTTGTAAATTAATACTATATAAATTTTATATTTTATGGGCCCACTTTTGCTAATCGTATTCAAAATTGTGGTTTTGAGGTTATAAACAAATGATTGAGTCAATTTATGTGACTTTAAATGACTTTCTAAAACTAGAATGTTTGTATTTTGCTCTATTTATTCATAAAGCGTTTTTTTATTTTTTTTTTGTTTTGTTTTTTGTTTTTTTTGTTGTGTGTGTTCTTTTATGAGTTTTATAATGGTATTAGAAATCATACACCTTTTAATTGGGAAATGGAAATCATACATCATGGCCCACATCAAACACTTATAGGAGGCTGTCACATACCCCAAAATATGATGTTACACCTTTAAAATGTGATGTCATGAGGTGTATAAAACGCAAACTTAGGGCGGACGGGGGACTACCCGTGAGTTTTTAAACTTCACTGATTTTAACCAATCCTACACTTTCACGTCACTTCACTGATTTCCTTCACTGAAACATTTTTTTGAAGGCAATGCTTCACTGATTATTTACCAACAATCAATTAGAGAGAGATAGAGACAAAGAGGAGAGAGAAAGAGAAAAAACCACTATCAGCATGGGTGGCGGCGATGTTACCGTGCTGGTAGTGAGGTACCCGTGCCTAATTCTGATAGCATCCCACCTGCCTTTATAATTTACTATGTAACAAAGTACAATGAACTTTGTTCAACGCCTTGAAAAATGCAAAGATCAGTTATCAGTATTGTCTTCCATGTGACTGAAGATTTGTTTTGTACAAACATGCATGCACATGTTCTCTTGCATATATTAAATTTTCATAACTTTTAGGTAATTTTATCACAAACTATCATTTACAATTTAACAATACAGTATTAGACTTGTTTTTTATATATTTTTATGTTACCTTAAGTGCTTAATTGTTTAGAGCATTCACAGTAGCTCTCCTATTTTTTATGTGAGAGTGTCCCAAATTATATGGAGTAAGTTTGAGAGGTTGTGAGTGAAAAAAATGAGAAATCTACCGTTAATCGGTATAATGAGGGTATTTGAGAATGTTTTGGGGGAAAACAGGAAACTGTATTTATTTTTTAATGTTTGTTGACAGTGGTTGTGAGTGGGGGAGAAATAAATTGTAATGATTTTTAATGTAATATGTACTTGTGATTGGTTGTGATTGAATGAGGGATGGAGAAGTTGATGTGAATGCTCTTATAACTTCTGACTTCCAATATAACGTTAATCACTTAATCATATAGCATTCGACATAATATATCACACTTTATACCATAATATTTAAGGTGGAGGTTGTGGACACCCGAACTACCCTAACACCCTCCAATCACATAGGTGTTGTTTGTTTTTTGGTCAGAAGTGCTTCTGACCACTTCTGTCTGCGCCGCGCAAACACGGGCAGACGTTTGGTACGCGCGGGTTGTTTGTTTTTTGGAAGACCTTTCACTAAAAAAGGTCTTCCTGACCTCTTCTTGGTGCAAACATAAACCTGTGTCTTCTAGCTTCTTCTCATCTCTTCTTCATTTTTTTTCTTCTCTTCTTAACAACAGCAACATCATCAATTCATCATCATCATCATCAAAGTTCTTCTTCTTCAACTTTACTTCTTCTCCTCCTCCCCCTCTCCCCTCCGCCGCCACACCGCCACCGCCCTCCTCCTCTCCCCTCTGCCACCGCCGCTCCGCCCCCCTCCCCACAGTCAACCGCCGCCGCCCTCCTCCTCCCCATAGTCAACCGCCGCCGCCCTCCTCCTTCCCACAGTCAACCGCCACCTCCCTCTTCCTCCCCACAGTCAACCGCCGCCACCCTCCTCCTCCCCACAGTCAACCGCCACCTCCCTCTTCCTCCCCACAGTCAACCGCCTCCGCCCCCCTGTTAGGTATTGTATTTTCGTTTTTTTTTTTTTCTTCAATCAATGTTAGGTTGAAGAAGTGGAGAATGTTAGGTTGAAGAAGTGGAGGTGGGTTTATTTTTTCTTTTTCTTTAATCGTTTTTTTCTTTTTCTTTAATATTATTTTCTTTAATCGTGATGACGATGGTGGTGATTGGTGGCTGGGTTTATGGTGGTTGGTGACGGGGATGGTGGTTGTTAGTGACGGGGATGGTGGTTGTTAGTGACGGGGATGGTGGTGATTGGTGGTTGGGTTGGTGGTCGTGGTGATGATGAATGATGATGATGGTGGTGATTGGTGGCTGGGTTGGTGGTGGTTGTTGGTGACTCGGATGGTGGTTGTTGGCAGTCGTGGTGGTGGTTATGTTGGTGGTCTTGACGATGGTCTTGGCTCGGGTCCGGTTCAGATTCGGTTCGGGTGGGTTGTGGTTGGTTATGGTTAGGTTAGGCTGCAGACGTTAACAAACAAACAGTGTTCTTCTTGCAGACTGCAGACCTTTGGTCCACCTCTTCTCCTACAGATGTCTACAGATGTGGTCTGCAGACTGCAGACCTTTTACCTCTTCAAAAACAAACACCACCATATTGTCATATTAATTTTTTCTACAAGGTACCCGAAATTGGAGGGTGGAGCATTGAAGGTACATTAAATCATGGGTCCTACCATTTTACACACATTGCCTACTACCTCCTCTTTATATCTATCACCTACACCTTCTCCCCATCGGATACTTCCACCCGAAAATGTTGCCAAATTTGTTACCCAAAGGGGGAGGGGCGGTGTAGCTACTCGCGTACCACCTACCTGAGGGTGTTACCCACATCTACACCCTCCACTCTTATAGAATAACTAATACAAGGGGACGTATCTAGGTGTTTTACAGACATTACCAAATGGTATGGATAAAAACATACATTTTATATTTGTATCTGACATTTGCATTACTGTAGGTTTTCTGACAATGACACCTATAATCTCTATTCGTAGTAACATATTACCATCAAAGACTCAAAAGAGTGTCTATGAAGCGAGATCCAAGGCAAAGAGACCGGTATCCAATTCGTCTTACATTCCATATCCTTGTTCCTCGGCTGAACACGCCGATTTGCTTGGGCAAACTTTTGCATGATGGAATTTACGAACTATGGACAAAAAAGCGTACCAAGGATATATGAGAATGGAACTTCTAATGGTGTTTGGTGATATCCACTCGATTATGAGAACTCATTTACTCATATCAAAACCTAAAACATTATATAAACTTAAACATTATAAGTAACACATTGAAATTGTTATACACTTAAAATTATTAACATTATAGAATTATTAGTAGTACAGTCGAGTATTTTATATTTCAAGTCGGTCTATATTCATTTCGAATATAAATAGCTTTTGTTAAGCTCAAGATCATAAACCATAAGTTGTTAATCACATATCTTGTATATTGAAATTATTATCTTGTATATCTTGGTGTCGAATTCCTCAAATTTTTGCCTTTACTATTCGAGATCTCTTTGACAGTCATAAGCATGCCGGGGTGATCTCTAAACTAAAGGCCGAAATTATTAAAGGTTTGATTATTGTCGCGTGTTGGAAGATTTGGAAAGCAAGGAATGATTGGATATTCTCCAAGGTTTTCAGAACCGGACCGGACGTCAAACCGGACCCCCGGGCGGTTCACCGGTTCGACCGGTCCGACCGGCCCGACCGGTCCAACGAACCGGGTCAAACATGTATCGAAACCCAAAAAATAATAAAAATAATAAAAAAAGAACGGTTCGACCCTTTATTTTCCGGTCCAACCGGCCGGTTCAGCGGTTCAAAAGCGGTTCAGTTGCAGAGCGGTCCAAACACCCGAACCGGACCGGTCCAGGCCCCGGACACCGGTCCGACCGGTCCGATCCGGTTTTCAAAACACTGATATTCTCTCATCGTGATGTTAATGTGGCGGACATAGTTGCGGATGTGAAGTCTATTGGTTTTTTTGTGGTTTAAGTATAGGTTCAAAGGTAAAAGTAGGGGTGCAAACGAGCTGAGCCGAGCTCGAGCTCGATTAAGCTATGAGAGCTCAAGCTCGATTAAGCTATGAGAGCTCGAGCTCGAGCTCGATTAAGCTATGAGCAAGGTTTTCAGAACCGGACCGGACGTCGAACCGGACCCCCGGCCGGTTCACCGGTTCGACCGGTCCGACCGGTTCGACCGGTTCGACGAACCGGCCCAAAAAAAACAAAAAAAATTAAAAAAATAAAAAAAAATTAAAAAATCCGGTCCGACCGGTCCGGTTTCCGGTCCGACCGGCCGGTTCACCGGTCCGACCCCCGGTTCGCTGCAAAACGGTCCGACTACCCGAACCGGACCGGTCCAGGCCCCGGAGCCCGGTCCGACCGGTCCGACCGGCCGGTCCGGTCCGGTTTTCAAAACAGTGGCTATGAGAGCTCGAGCTCGACTCGTTGGTAATTTCTCAAGCTCGAGCTCAGCTCGTTTATTATCTATTAGTTAATATATTAAATAAAAATAATATAAATAATCGTCCGTTTAGGCTCGTAAGCTCGGGCTCGCTTACGATAAGGCTCGACGAGCCTAACGAGCTTCACAAGCCAGGCTAGAGCTCGGGCTCGATAAATAAACGAGCTTTGTTTTAGACTCAAGCTCGGCTTGAGCTCGAGTAGCTCGCGAGCACCTCGGCTCGTTTGCACCCTAAAAGTGTGGATCGGAACAATTGGTGTACTTTTAACTCAATCTAATTGGTTGTAGCCGCGGCTTCCTGTTTCGCCTTGTAACAGGTTGTTGTTGGCGTTTTTGTGAATGAAATTGATGTTTCAAAAAAAAAAAAAAAAAGAAGTAAAAGTACATTATCAACTAGACTTATGCTTCAATGGTTCATAATAAATGTCATCATCAAAACTATCTACATCTTCAAATAAGGATTGTTCAAAACCTTTGACAAAAGTATAATCAACTAACTCATCCTATCTTTAAAACCATTCATTGCATAATGTATGCATGCAACATAACACCATGGTTGACTCTCCTCTGGTCAATGGTTGACCACTCAAATATAACCACAAACTGCCCCATAAAATCCCAATTTGTGGTAGAAAAATATCCACAAGAATTAGTCAACATAATGTTACTGAGACTGAGGGGCAGCCCACAAAAAAAGAATTAAAACCAACCCTCCATTCACACAAATTTCCATGAAAAGAAAGTTGCATCACAATAAAGTCAACAAAAGTCAAACTACAATCTTGATATTTACAATTGGTACCAAACATGTGTTTAGTACCTCATGAGTATGATCTAACAATACCAAAATTGCAAAAAGATTTGGACTTGAACAGCCCACCAAACAGGAATCTGTTGGGTGATTCTTGAGGATTTTGCGAAGATTCAGGCGGGTTGCCTTTGACTTTTAGTATTGTCTGCCCGATTTCTTTTCTGATGGAGTCTATGATCCGCGGGTCAATTGGGTACCCTGAGGCATCACCAACATAGAATGTGTTCATGGCTTTTCCAGCCCGTGTTGATACCTCGGCTCGTGTGACAGTGAGGCTGTTCTCCCGGAATATACGTGTGACGTCAGATAGCAGCCCGACCCGGTCGGTTGTGCAAAGTTCTAGCTTCAATCCCTAAATCAAAAAAAAAAATAAAAAAAAAATAAAAAAAAAATCTATGTTTAAATAATCAGGTTATACATAACAAGAAGATACAAAAGTGTTCCATTGGATCCATGTGAATACCAACAGAAAAGAGTCCAAGTTTGACTTTTGAATGTCAAAACTACTTTTTTATAACTTTAAATTTGACAAGAATCACATCATCCTTTGTAAAAATCTAATAACATAATATAAACTGCATATAATTTATCAATATTGTTTCGTTTCGAAATCACAAAGATATATATTTTAACGTCTAAATCGAACTTTGACTTATACTGTGTTTGACCAAATGAAATATGCACAAAAGTGTCATGGTTCTGCTTGTTATTACCTCAGACACTCTTCTTTCTATGGCAGCTTCAAGGCATTGGATCACTCTTTGCCTTTCGGCTTCTGAGTTCACAGGGAAACCATCGGTATGTCTGATACAATATTCCTACAAAACGAAACAGAACGTTGTAAAGTCAACACAACGGTCAAATCTATTATAACAAAAGAACCAAACTTTGCAAATTGCAAACCTGGTAAGCTTCGGGCCCTTCAGCATCGACATTTCCATGAAACACCACATACTCCATATCCGTTAATGTGCAAATGGTATCGAACAAAAGTTTGGGCCTATCTTTACACCTAATCGTAACAACCGAATAATCTTTATCATACCAATTCACAACTTTAACATCAGGCCTTTGATTTTCACTACAACCCTCCTGTGATCTCTCATAATCTCTATCTGCAAACATCATTTGGTGCAGCCGTCTTTCGGTATGGGTCACGCCATGAGAGACCACGGTTTTAGCCTCGTTACCTTTATTACTACCTTTAAGCACATTACAAAGCATTTTCTTTATAAGAGACAGTTTCTCCGGGTCCATAATGGCTAGCCCGGTTTCCTCATCAGTCACATGCATTACAGCTGCAGCCCGCGTGTTGTGGGTCCAAACTTCGCTGTTCAACACGTTACACTTCAAGTGTGTGAGAACCGCACACAGTTCAGAAAGTAGCCCGGGTCTATCACTTCCTATTAACTCGATTACTGTGTGGTCTGTTGACGATGTGACCCCTATTGATTCAACTGATGTTGTAAAGCTAGTTTCTGAACCAAGTGCCTGAAAACGAATCATATCGTTAACGAATATCGTCATATAGATACCCATATCAAAACCTATAACATTATAACTAACACATTGAAATTGTTATACACTTAAAATTATTAACATTATCAAATTATTAGTAGTACAGTCGAGTATTTTATATTTCAAGTCGGTCTATATTCATTTCGAATATAAATAACTTTTGTTAAGCTCAAGATCATAAACCATAAGTTGTTAATCACATATCTTGTATATTGAAATTATTATCTTGTATATCTTGGTGTCGAATTCCTCAAATTTTTGCCTTTACTATTCGAGATCTCTTTGACAGTCATAGGCATGCCGGGGTGATCTCTAAACTAAAGGCCGAAATTATTAAAGGTTTGATTATTGTCGCGTGTTGGAAGATTTGGAAAGCAATGAATGATCGGATATTCTCTCATCGTGATGTTAATGTGGCGGACATAGTTGCGGATGTGAAGTCTATTGGTTTTTTGTGGTTTAAGTATAGGTTCAAAGGTAAAAGTGTGGATTGGTGTACTTTTAACTTGTTGTAATTGGTTGTAGCCGTGGCTTCCTGTTTCGCCTTGTAACAGGTTGCTGTTGGCGTTTTTGATGAATGAAATTGATCTTAAAAAAAAAGTAAGAGTATATTATCAACTAGACTTTGCGCCAATGATCTCCAGCCCAGCTGGTTTAAGGTGGGAAGGTTTACCTCCTTGGAGGGATCCTGCCCGGGTTTGGTCTCAGGTTCGAATCCCACACTCCACTGAAAAAATAACTGCTTGGGTTTGAAAGGAAAAACCCGTGTGGTGCTATGGGATTCGATCCTGGGCAGTGGTCGCTTTGTAACACAGGATTTACCGCTAAAACACTACTCTCCAAAAAAAAAAAAAAAAAAAGTAGACTTAACGCTTCAATGGTTCATAATAAATGTCATCATCAAAACTATCTACATCTTCAAATAACAATTGTTCAAAACCTTTGACAAACTTATAATCAACTAACTCATCCTATCTTTAAAACCATTCATTGCATAATGTATGCATGCAACATAACACCATGGTTGACTCTCCTCTGGTCAATGGTTGACCACTCAAATATAACCACAAACTGCCCCATAAAATCCCAATTTGTGGTAGAAAAATATCCACAAGAATTAGTCAACATAATGTTACTGAGACTGAGGGGCAGCCCACAAAAAAAGAATTAAAACCAACCCTCCATTCACACAAATTTCCATGAAAAGAAAGTTGCATCACAATAAAGTCAACAAAAGTCAAACTACAATCTTGATATTTACAATTGGTACCAAACATGTGTTTAGTACCTCATGAGTATGATCTAACAATACCAAAATTGCAAAAAGATTTGGACTTGAACAGCCCACCAAACAGGAATCTGTTGGGTGATTCTTGAGGATTTTGCGAAGATTCAGGCGCGTTGCCTTTGACTTTTAGTATTGTCTGCCCGATTTCTTTTCTGATGGAGTCTATGATCCGCGGGTCAATTGGGTACCCTGAGGCATCACCAACATAGAATGTGTTCATGGCTTTTCCAGCTCGTGTTGACACCTCGGCTCGCGTGACGGTTAGGCTGTTTTCCCGGAATATACGTGTGACGTCAGATAGCAGCCCGACTCGGTCGGTTGTGCAAAGTTCTAGCTTCAATCCCTGAATCAAAAAAAAAAAAAAAAAAAAAAAAATCTATGTTTAAATAATCAGGTTATACTTAATGACTCAGTATCCAAATTTGCTATATCAAAAGTGTTCCATTGGATCCATGTGAATACCAACAGAAAAGAGCCAAGTTTGACTTTTGAATGTCAAAACTACTTTTTTATAACTTTAAATTTGACAAGAATCACTTCATCCTTTGTAAAAATCTGATAACATAATACAACTGCATAGAATTTATCAATACTGTTTCGTTTCGAAATCACAAAGATATATATTTTAACGTCTAACTCGAACTTTGACTTATACTGTGTTTGACCAAATGAAATATGCACAAAAGTGTCATGGTTCTGCTTGTTATTACCTCAGACACTCTTCTTTCTATGGCAGCTTCAAGGCATTGGATCACTCTTTGCCTTTCGGCTTCTGAGTTCACAGGGAAACCATCGGTATGTCTGATACAATATTCCTACAAAACGAAACAGAACGTTATAAAGTCAACACAACGGTCAAATCTATTATAACAAAAGAACCAAACTTTGCAAATTGCAAACCTGGTAAGCTTCGGGCCCTTCAGCATCGACATTTCCATGAAACACCACATACTCCATATCCGTTAACGTGCAAATCGTATCAAACAAAAGTTTGGGCCTATCTTTACACCTAATCGTAACAACCGAATAATCTTTATCATACCAATTCACAACTTTAACATCAGGCCTTTGATTTTCACTACAACCCTCCTGTGATCTCTCATAATCTCTATCCGCAAACATCATTTGGTGCAGCCGTCTTTCAGTATGGGTCACGCCATGAGAGACCACGGTTTTAGCCTCGTTACCTTTATTACTACCTTTAAGCACATTGCAAAGCATTTTCTTTATAAGAGATAGTTTCTCCGGGTCCATAATGGCTAGCCCGGTTTCCTCATCAGTCACATGCATTACAGCTGCAGCCCGCGTGTTGTGGGTCCAAACTTCGCTGTTCAACACGTTACACTTCAAGTGTGTGAGAACCGCACACAGTTCAGAAAGTAGCCCGGGTCTATCACTTCCTATTAACTCGATTACTGTGTGGTCTGTTGACGATGTGACCCCTATTGATTCAACTGATGTTGTAAAGCTAGTTTCTGAACCAAGTGCCTGAAAACGAATCATATCGTTAACGAATATCGTCATATAGATACCAATAATACAATAAATGTGTTTAAATCACTTCCTAACCTTTTGAATGTAATCCAAAACTTCTTCATTAGTGATTTTGTTCCCATCTTGATCAGTAACATTAAAAACTATCAAAGAAACATATTAATAACTTAAAACTACGACAAAACTCGACTCGGGTAACAAACAAAACATATTATAAATATAAATTGATATTGATATTGATATATATACCATCCATGAACCAGCCTCCATCAGAACTTATGTAAGCTTTTGTGAAAACAAAATTAAGATCAGTAAGAACTTGTACAACTTCCAAAAGAATACCATGTCTATTAACACTATCCACCTGTCACAGTAACACATTATACAGTTAATAAAACAACACAAACTTTGAACATATTCATCATCAACCATTAAACTAAACAACCACCTGAATAATGGTGGCATTCTTGCACGATTCGTTATCGATCACAACTCGCGGCGGATTCATTCGTCGAATAAACTTCTCATATTCATCATCCATGTTTCTTGAGTAACTCATGCTACAAGCCTCTAAAATAACATATGTAACATATCAGATAAACATATGTTAACTAATCACAATTTACAAAAACACAAACCATAAATGGAACAAAGAGTGTCTAGTAAGCAAACAGGAATGTATGTAAAGAAAAGGGTGCAACCAATAATGTTTCATGATGAAGATTTGATACAAAATCTATAATATTTTTTTTAAAAAAAAAAAAAAAAAAAAAAAGTGAACCAGATACCAAAAAAAAGGTGTTGATTGTTCAAGACTCTCTGTCCATGTGGGTATGGTGGGGTTCCCTTTACCCACAGAATATTAAACAGAATCACAAAATTAACAACCAATTAATAAACTTTATGTAAAAAGATTGTAAAGGGTATTAAAAAGATTACATACCCATTAATAATTTCAATTCAATTAACCAAAAATCACCTTCCTTTGTACTTTCTTGATTCTATAGACAGAAACAGAGTACAAAAAACAGAGCAAAACCCCTAAATGCTCTGTTTTGCTCTGTTTACCAATTATAAACATGATTTCATTCCCATATGTATAGAAAGAAAATATACCCAAATATGAATGTTATTGAGCTCTGTTTCTCTCTCTCTAATTTTGTTTCTCTCTCTAAAAAGTTTAATACTTTCTCTGTCTAAAAAGTTTCTAAAAAAAGATGGGATTTTGAAAATGAGGGGTGTGGGTACATAACAGGGGAGTTGCTAAAAATGGGGGTGGGTCGCAGTGATGAGGAGGAGGAGGATCTTGGACCGCAGCACATGTTAGCTGGATCTGGTACATGTTAGTTGACTAACTGGGGGTGGGCTAACGTGCGCTTTGGGTGAAATTAGTTGGGTTTTTTTAACCATGGCACGTGATGGGGAAGAAAATGGTATGGCAGTGTCTTTCCAATGTTTGTGGAGAGAGAAAGAAAGATCACATGAAAATGACTTATTGTAACAAATAAAAAATACATAGATAGGTTGGTGAAATGTTATAGAAAAGATTAATATGTTTTTGTATTGTTTGTAAAAAAGTTTTAAAACCTAATTTTATTTTAGGTAGTAAAGGGAGATCCACCCGCCCTGTGGTGTGGTGGTAAAAGTGTTGGAGTTTTAAAAAAGAAGTCGAGAGTTCAAGCCTTATAAGAGGCAAATTTAATGATGTGTTTTAAAGGGACTGTAAAAAGAGGTGTAATAAAAGGATGTAAGAAGATGTGTAAAAAATAGGGGGGGAAATTAGCCGTTCAAAAAAATGGGATCCACATTGCGTTCAGCAGATCTGCTTGTTATTGGGTGGGCCGATAGAAAACACCCTTGTGTTGACCAAACATGTGTATCTCCCTTAGTTGGCTTGAGGGATAGTATGTTTGTAACAAGGCAAGCGGTGTGGAAGACAGAGACGAAAAAAGTTGAAAAACATGCTAAAGTCTGTGAGAAGAACCAACACATTTTTGTACCTCTGGCTTTTGATACTTTTGTCACCTTGGCATCGGAAGTTACCCGTTTTCTGACTAGGATTCAACCGGTTATTTATATAGTGTCTCGAAGGACATTTGTGATTCACTTTAGCTGATTATTTATTTTCATATAATTAACAGACTAAGTATGATATATAAGTGGTAATTAATGGTTACTTGCAAGCGAACATGGCGTTTAAGGCTATAAGCTTCACAAAAAGGACCACGAAAATAACATTTTCATTTTCAAAATTGACATCCTTATTATGTTCATTTTCTATTCCAATTTTGGAAATCCTCATATAGATGTGGCTATCCTTAGAGGGATGTCTATCATACAATAAGTTGGGTATTTAACTAACTTCCACATGTTTTCTAATTCTTAAATGTAAACCTTATAGTGAGTTTGTGTGTAGATTAGTATGTATGGTTTGATTATTGCAACTTACTTTCAAGTGCTAAATAGGTTAGGCAAAGAGCAAGGTGTTCAAACTTCAAATACATCAATTGTGTGGATTAGTACCAAGATTTGATGATTGTTAAAAGAGGTAATCTTACCTTTCGCTTGCCAAACCCATAAAAATAAAATTCCGTTTTCAAAAAAGGGTGGCGGCGCAGCTTGTTGCCCGTCTTCCCGCTATCTTGACGTAATTCGTAATGTTTTTATATAAGTTGATTTTATTTATAAAAAAAAACACGGTTAAACTATAAAATTTAATTGGAAATTTATTTTTAGGTACTTAGCATAAACTTATCAATTTTTCAGTCGTTATTACTGTTCAAAACCCTATGTAATCATTTAACATGGCTAAACTTTATGATAAAGCATCTCATATTATGAAAAAAGAACAGACGAGCTTTGAGATGTATTGTGGTTATTAGTTTAGTATGTCGCTTTTGTGTTTAGTATTGACAACCTCCTCTTAAACTTGTCTCAACTTATAAACTCCTTTTAGTATTTGGCTACGTTTCGTCCAACACCTGTAGCCTAGTTGGTTGAGGGCCTAAAGTTTCCTATGTGAGGCTTGGGTTCAATTCCCAATAGCTACATTTGGAGGACATTGGTGGAGGGGAAATGAGGGATGACCCGGCCATTGGCTTGGGTTCGAGTCCTGATCCCGACCGGTTTTACCGATTATTTCACTGTCGTGCCTTCGGGCGGGTGAGTGGTCAGGTTTTCCCGGAAATTGGTGGCAATTGGTGGCCCGGGTACTCTCGAGTACCTGATTCGCCAAAAGGGTGCCCAAGAATGCTCGAAAATTGATTCGTTAGCCGTAAAAAAAAAAAAAGTATTTGGCTACGTTTCCAAGGATGCATAACCAAAAGGTACGTGTCCTTACCAAATAAAACATTGTTTAATATCCCCATTGGCTTTGACCTCAACTTCCCATGAAAGAGATAAGTCCTACAGAGTGTTTCAGTGTAGGATCATCTCTTTTTTATTTCATTGGGCCAGAGTTTGAGTTTATTTTTTTCGATCGGCAAATTTCCTCCCTTTTTTACATCACCTTTTTAAATACACTATTTTTTGCTGGCCAGAGTTTGAGTTTATATTTCTTTCCCATGTATAAAAGAACTTTTTAAAGTTTCGTTACTTTTTTTAACGGCTAATTTTCTTTCCCATTTTTATACCATTTTTTTTTGCTTCTTATGAGGTTTGAACTCACAACATCTCGTTTAAAACTCCAACACCTTTACTAGGGGTGCGCATGGGTCGGTTTGGTTCGGTTTTTACCATTAACCATAACCACTATTTCGGTTATGGTTAATCGGTTATGAATTCGGTTATGGTCATTTCGCTTATTAACCATAAACTTCAACTAAAACTAACTTTCGCCTAAAGTTTAAAAATTAAAATCGTATGGGCCTACAAAATAAAAAATGGAACCTACGATGGTGGACTTAGCTTAAGTTTTTTTTTTTAATAACAGTAACAAGATTTTTTTATTTTTTTTTTTGTTAAACTATGAATGGGTGATCCTTATTAATAAGAGACAATAAAAAACTTATTTAAGCCTAAGTTTAATTCTTTATTAAAATAAAGGTCACTTACATCAAGATTGTGTTGTTACTAGCATACATTTATTTTACTAGAAAACCTCTACATGGTTAGTGTAAAACATAATACAGTCGTAAAACTAGAAGTTCGGTTCAGTTATGGTTATATTGGTTAACCAAAGTTTCAAAACCATGACCATAACCGCTCGGTCGGCTAAAGAAATTTCATAACCATAACCATTGGTTATGACGGTTATCGGTTAAAATCGATTCGGTTATGTTGGTTATGGTTCGGTTATTGGTTATGACGGTTAATTTTGCTCACCCCTAACCTTTACCACCACACCACAAGGGGTGGGGCTTAAAGTTTTCTTACTTATTTTATGACAATAGCCCAAAAATGATAAAATTATTATTTATTTATTATTTTTGTTATGATATGAAAATGTATGAGAGTAAACTAGCTAAGTTGTTTGTGAGTTTCTTTAGATCAACTTGTAAAAAACTGGAATTGAGTTGAGCATAAACAAACTCAAACTTGAGCACAACTTTAAAATTAAGTTTGTTTAATAAATGTGTCCGAACCCAACCTTTACTTATCGGGCTCGAGTAGACCCACAAACCTAAACAAAATTATTACTTACGTAATTTTTATCTAAATTAGTTATAAAACAATTATTATAAATTAAAGATCCGTATTAAATATATTGTATGTTATGTCTAAATCTTATAACTAAATATATATAATATAATAAATAATAAACAAGTCACGCCGAACTGAAACTTGAAAATTACTCACGAGTCGAGCTCGAGCTGAGTCTGTTCTGGCCTCGACTTGTTTTCACCCCTTAGACCACCCGTAGTGGGGCTCCATTGGGGCTTTATTTTCAAAAATAGCGCCCCCCCACACCGCTACAGGGGGGCGCTATATGCTGATTTGGGGTTGGGGCTTTATATTTATAACGCCTGATGCATATGTTTCCATCCAATCAGACCTTGCCATGTGGCAAGGTCAAAGGTCAACCTTTTTTTTTATTTTTAATAATAATAATAATAAACATAATAATAATAATAAACATGATAATAATATTAATAATTGAAAATTTTAAATTTTAAACGGTTACTGTTCCAAACCGTTTGAAATTCAAAATTTCCCCCCAAACCGTTTAAATTTCAAAATTTGAATTTCAAACGTTTTCCCCCCAAACCGTTTGAATTTCAAAATTTGCTAACGCTATAAATAGGTAACCAAATCAGATTTATCAACCACACCTCCAATTCCTCATCCTCCTCCTCAAACCATAATATGTCTGGTTTTCAACCAGGAGGCTCATCCTCCTCTAACCTCCGACAGTACTCTCGCCGGTATCCCAGGGGACGGGGCCGTCCCCGGAGACTACCATTCTCCTCATCTCCTCCTCCTACTGCTCCACAACCTCCTATTTATCCTCCTCCTCCTCCTCCACAACATTGGTTATATCCCCCTCCTGCTGCTGCTGCACAACCAACCTTTCCTCCTCATCCTCCTGCCGATGATGACTGGACGGATGAGGAATTAGTCTGGGCTATGGATTATGTCATGGCCCAGCAACAAATGGAGCGACTAACGTTGTCGCCCCCTACCCCCTGGGCTGCTTCACTCCCCCAACACCAGACTACCCCTATCCCCATCCCCCAACACCAGACTACCCCCACCCCCTACCACGAGACTTCACCAACTGAGGGGGACTTGGAAGCCCTCAGGGAGATTGAGGAGGAGGAACTCTACTGGAGCCGACCTACCCCTCCTAGTGAGTGCTATTACTTTCCCTCGGATGCGAGATCCGATGGACGGGATAGCTCACGTTCCATCTCACCCGAGTACACCACCCTCCCCTGGGACAACTACTCTCCATAGTGGAGAAAATTAGGATTAATAAGTAATTTAGGATTAATAAGTAATTTAGGAATTTAGGATGTGTGTAACTTTTTTTTTTAATATTAGTTGTAATTTTTTTTAATATCAGTTGTGTGTTTTTATTATTATTTGTGATTTTTTTATATTTATTTGCATTTTTATTTTAATTATTTTGAATTAAAAGATTAAAAAAAAAATAAAAAAATCAACCAATCAGCATCAGGGGCTTTATAAATAAAGCCCCACCACTACACCCCTTTTTCAGTTTCTCTCTCCACGCTGACTCAGCAGCCACGTGGACCAATCACATTCAGGGGCTTTATATTTATAAAGCCCCACTACGCATGGTCTTAAAAAAAAAGCAAAAGTCAAATAAACTATTACAACTTTGAAAACAAATTATGGTCAGCAAGAAAAAGCCACCAATTATGGGTAGGAGGATCATAGGATGCTATGCAATGCAATGCATTGCTGACTTAAGAATCTCACGTGTCATTCACTTTCTTAAAACAGAATCCAATTACGGCATCTGAGGAGGATAGCATCTGCAAGGAAGGACTGGTTCACAACCTGTTCGACGATATGCGTCACAGACAACTTCCCGCACTTGAGGCAAATGTCTCAGTTGGTGCTGCCCGAGAGAGATGCCTCGTGCCACTTATTCATAGGGCAATAATAAGTGCTATGGATAATTGGTGGAAATCAGACCTACTACCCACCTATTGGATTTATTTATTTTAAGTAGAGTACATTTAAATATTATGGATTTGGTCTAGGTCTATGTGTGTAAAATTACAAAGTTTGTCTTTATTTGTGGAATTTGTAACACTAAATGTCTAAAAGCTAAAGTTTTCAAAATGTATTTTATCCATATCAAATCACATATTATGATAATATGATCCCTAAATCCTTTAGAGAACTTTACCTTTTTATTTGCTAATTTACTAAATTTAACCATGAGAAAATAACCATGAGAAAAAGCGTTTGTAAGCAGCGTGTCGCTCTTCATTCCTTGAACACCTCCTAACACAATTGACGACCATCATGCAACCCACTTACCTCCTAACATATTTTTGTTGCAACTATCGTCATTTTGTGTTTGTTTTGAATCCTTTCGCAATAACTTCACGCCGACAAAGAAGAGTACGATGATGTTGATTTGATTGTGTTAGGGTTTTGAATCTGGTTTTTTATGTGGAATAATACGGGTTTTTAGTAAAATTGGGATTTATCTTTGTTGGAAATAGGTGGGGTCATCTAGAGGTGAGCAAAAAAACCGGTTCGGGAACCGAAACCGGTAAAACTGACCCGAACCAAAACCGGTCAAAACCGGTTCCACGTGAAACCGGTACTAAAAAAATCTCAAACCGAACCGAAAACCGGCCTAAAACCGACGGAAAAACCGGTCAAAAGAAACCGGAACCGGTACACAAACCGGCCGAAATCGAAAAAAACCGAAACCGAACCAAAACCGGTTTAAGAAAAATACATTTTTTGGCCATAAACACAAATAAAACTTTGTTTTTTTGTATTAATATTCAATTTCTTTTTTTAAAAAACCCTAAAAGTTATTAAAAGCTAAATTTTATGTAATTTATACGATTTTAAAAAGTGCGCGAAAAACCGATTAAGAACCGAAACCGAAACAAACCGAACCGAAACCGGTCTTCGAAACCGGTCTTACGAATCGACAAAACCGGTCCAAAACCGAACCGGTTCGGAACCGAAACCGGTTCGGCCAGAAACCGGTACTGTAGCGAACCGGTTTGGAACCGAAACCGGTTCGGCAAAAAAAAACCGATTTGCTCACCTCTAGGGTCATCAGTAGCGAAGCTTGACCCGAAGGTTCAGGGGGTCGGAAGTCACCGGGGGTTCGGAAGACACTGGTTTCGGGGGGTCGAAAACCAGTTTCGGGGGGGTCGAAACCCTATATTTTCAAAATTTTCTACGGCACTATATAATCGGAACTTTTGCGCGAAAATCCGGGGGGGTCGGCCGCCCCTCCCCGCCCCAACAAACCTGCGCCACTAGGGGTCATGATAGTTCGGTGTGGTTGGCTAGGTTTGGGTGTATGATGGATGCTAGGTTTCGATGGTAGATAGAGAGAGTTTCAACGAGATTGTAGCATCCTAAAATTTATGTGTTTCATTTACTGGAAGTTACTTTTATAGATGACAAAATGATGGGTGCACTTGCCCTCACGTGAAGTATAGAGTGATAGTATTTATCGTGTTTATAAATGAAATACTTGAACTAGAGTAAAAAGCTAACAAAAATATATTAAAATTTATATACACCTTGACACGCCAGACGACAAAATAATGTTCCACTAAAACATTAATATGTCCTTTTCTCGCAATCACATGACACGCGTGTTTTTTAGATGTTGTCGTGTCCTCTTGTTTGGCTCGCCTAACGATATTCGCGAAAAATTATACCCTACTATCTGTTGATAATAATACTGGATTGGCAACGAGCGGTGGAATATATTTATCTTCATCTTCAATATCATTCATTTTGTAGAAATTAAGTACGAAAATTTATAAATAAGGATGCGGGTGGTGCTAGATATTGGGCGAATGGTGGTGTGTGTATATATATTACACATCAACAACGGGATTATACACATACGTGCCATACTCGTGGCCTAGAACCTATAAACAGTACCCGAGCACTTCTATCTAGGACACCGGCGACGATGTTCCTATACAGGCAGGGTCGTTGGGGTACCCGACTTGCAATCAGGTTGCACCCTGACCCCTGTTAAGCATCATATTATCCATGCATTGTAGCTTCAGTTATAGCTTTATGGTAACCCCAAATTTCATCTTCTAAAAACATTTTTAATTGTTTTCGAATCATTTTCGGGTTGCTTTTAGGGTATAAAACCGTTATATATGTCTACTTAATTCTAATTAGTTTCAATAGCTTTTCTAAAAGAATAAAAGAAACACTTTAAAAGCAACCTTTTATGTTGATTTCTTTATGTGGAAAGCTAAAAAAACATGTTCCATGTTTTGTGGGTTCTTAATTTGTTTAAGTTTCCCTGGTTTTAAATAAATGATGTTTCTTTTTTTTTTTTTTGAAAGTTTAATTTCTTTTTAAATTCTGTGGTCTATGAGATTTGAACCCAAGATATTCCACAACCTAAATGTTTTAAAGGCTTTACCTTTGTCAATGGACCACCACCCCATTGGTAAATAAATAAATGATGTTTCTCTTCGCAAGTTTTACCTTTCATTTTCGTGGTTTAACAATGGACAAAAATGTTTTGTCATCAGGCCTTGTTTTTTTCTAAATTTGTAAAACTACTATTTTGGCAAATTTACTTAGCATTCAGTTTCCGGTGTAGCTAGGTAATTTTATGATGCATATATCATATATGTGTTGTATTATCATATACTATATTAGAAACGTTGTATTATATGAGTTGAATAAATAATATATTAAATAGTTAGTAAAAAGATTTATAAATTATAAAATAGTATTTTTTAAGATAAAATATGATTGAAATTACGTATAAGAAAAAAATATTCACTAGTTACAAATAGTTTAATATATTATGTATTATTTATGTTCTCTCTCTTTTTTTTGATTAAGATGTTATCTATAAATATTAAAAATATTTCATTAAAACGAAACACGAAAGTTACATCACAATAGAAGGTAGACGGGTAACAAACTGTGCCGCCACCTCTTTCTGAATTGTGAACCCTAGTCTACCAAAGACAAATCCTTGCCCCCAAGGAGATGAAATATGATGCGGACATGTGAAAAAAGGAATCATGAAAAAAAAAAACTTGGGTTTACAAAGTTATGATATGTAGGTCAAACAGTTACTTATTCATTAGGTATAGATATCGATATTAATTTGTAACTATATTGTTTTTTATATTTTAATAATATATATTTATTGTGGACAAAATTACAAAAATCAACCTTTATGTATTACCAAAACTACAATCTATACCTTTCAGTTTAAAAAACACTCAAACCAACCTTTGTGTATATCTTTTGTTACAGATTATAACCTTTAACACTAACCCAGTTAATTTGTGCCGTTAAGTCAGGGGCATATCAGTCTTTTTACCCACCCAACCCCTTTTAATCATCTTCTTCAACATCAAACTAGGAATTTTAACCCAAAAAAAAATCCTTTGTCCAATAAAACCCAAACCCAACTCCAATCAAAGTTTCTCTCCGTTCTAATTCGGTGTCCGAGCAACGACGTCGTATTATTATTATTATGCTCAGACACCATTTTGTTTAACAGATTTAATATCAATATCAAAGATCATAAACACGGAAACGGAAAAAACAGAACAATTGTTAATTCTTTAATTTCTTTTTTTAACGATTGTTCATTTGAAAGAATATGGAATACATTAAATGGGGGGGGGGGTTAGTGATGAATTAAAGATTAAAGAGTGAATTTGTGTATCTGAAAATAGATTGCATTACATGAAGTGTGAGGTGTGAAGTGTGACATCAAATATTGTTGGATGAAAGAGGTGCAGGTAAGTAAAGATCTGCAAAGACGATAAAACCACTCTGTTTTTGTCTTGTTCGTTCCAATCTGAATCGTCAGGATCTTTTGGCAAAAACAGAGCATACCACTCTGTTTTCATACTGTTCGTTCTGGTCTGTTGTTGCTGTTTTGGGAACCGTTTTTTGGTGAGATCTTTCGGTTGTACAGATGGAGATTGAGATGATAAGAAGGAAGAGTGCGAGTCTTGTTTGAACTTGATTGGATGGATGATGTTGACGAAATGAGGTTGCGGATCTATAGATAAATATGGTGGTCGGATGGATGAGGCCGACAATGATTATGGTTCACACGGTGGTTATGATGGTGGTGTTATATGGTGGTCAAGGTGGTGGTCGTGAAAACCAGAGGTGGGTTAGGGTGATAGGGAAGAAGATGAAAAGAGTGGGTATAAAGACTGATATGCCCCTGACTTAATGTCACTAATTAACTGGGTTAGTGTTAAAGGTTGAAACCTGCATGAAAAGATATACATAAAGGTTGGTTTGAGTGCTTTTTTAAACTGAAAGATATAGGTTGTAGTTTTGGTAATACATAAAGGTTGATTTTTGTAATTTTCTCTTTATTGTGTTAATGCTCCTAAGACACAATTAGGGGTGTAATGATTCTACGCGCTCGTGGGGCACCTGCAATTAGGTTGTTGAAAAGCTTAAAAAAATGAAAAAGTTAGAATTGGAATTTTATTAAAACTGAGTTTGTGCTTAGCTGAAATTTGTATAAGCAATAGTGAATATTAGGCTTAATATTCTATTAGCTTATTATCATATAAGTGTGATATTATACGATTAATATCCTGTATAAATACGAAAATAAAATACCCAGAAGAATTTTACCTATAGCAAAACTATTGATGGGGGTTGGAAATGATGAGATGTAGCACTTGTAAGTAAACCTTTATCTCTATAAAAATAATACTAATATTATTATAAACAATAATAAAACTTAATCATATAGTTGTAAATACAAATATATCAAAACTAAACATGTAGCTAACAAAATCAAATAATAAGTAAATAAATATTAGAATGTCGTATACTTCTTAAAAACGAACAACCTTTTGCTTCATAAGATCTTCAGTATATGCAAGAATTATTTTGGTTTGGAATGATTATTGATAATTTTAGTTTCACATGTGATTGTAAAAGTGTGTCATATACCTCATGTCAAGTAATCAGGTCTGTCTATCATTTTGTCTACAACTCATTAGACACTGAAGTGGATTTATGGGTCTGTCACTCCACTAAATTGCAAATAGTTTGATAAGTTAACATCTTTTATTTGGTTTTCTACGATTTATAAAAATAAGTTCAAGTTATCCTATATAGGATAACAAGGTCGAGAACGGTGATTGACAAAGATACAAAAAACATAATGGATTACGAAATATAACACAAAGAGTCATAAATATAACACAATACCAAAGAAAAAAGATACAATAAATCGCAAAAATGAAACAATAACAAAAATAAAGAAAAGACACAATGCAACACAAAAAACATAATGATATAACACAAATTCTAAAACTATAAGCTAAAAATCCAAAAAATCAAAAACCTAAAAACTAAGATCGTAAGGTTTGATGAGACAGTTCAAATGTTGCTTTAATTAGGTTAATCGGACTCCGTTTGATACCCTTTCTACGACTTTCTATTTTTTCAATATGTATTTAATCCTAATCCTAGGAAATAATAATAATATATTAACTATGGTTTGTTATTAAACATTATCTTACCATTATATAATTTTTATTTATAAAACAGTAGTAAATATTGTTTAAAAATTAAAAGGTCCAAGCTATATATCAGCTGCACAATCGCACAACCACACCACACATAAAGAAATAATTATATAAAACCATAAATTACTGTTCAGGGCATGTGAGAGGTTCCACAGACTCACGTGACATGTTTTTCAAAAGAACATAAATATTTTTCAACTACGGTGCAAAACATTTAACCTAGTATATGTGTCAATACCCCATTCGATCATAGATTTCTTTGTTTTTTTGTTTTCTTTTTCTTGTTCAAACGTCCCTTCGGACTTGCCTATAGTCGTCGTCTTATGGTACAAGTTGCCAGCTCCGACAGCCACGTCATAAAGCTCAACGCTGACAATTTTTACATAATTGCATATGTTAAACTTTAAAGGGTGGTGATAATAACACACCCTTAAAATTGTTTGTATATCATTCTATATACGGCGTATAAAAGGTTGCATAAACTATCATACGTCATTAATGTTTATTAGTTACAGCCATGTCAGGACATATATACTAAGTATAGGCTTACACGTAACGTCTAGGGGGCCACTACATTTTTCTTGTCAGACACTCCATACGCCGCCAATGACCCTGTAGGCCTACATGTGACATATAGGATAACGAGGTGTGCAATAAAAGTTGAGAGTGAGCCAATATATGGAGCTATGCACAATCATATTATATGTTACTTTATATTATTTTTCAAAAATTAATGTAAATTTTGTAGTTTTATATCGTTAATCAATACAATTTTATAACGCAAGAGCATTTACATTTGAGTTTTTATCTATGTTCTTATAATTTAACTAAACATACATAAATTTTATTGACTTAAAAAAAAAAAAAAAAAAAAAAAAACTCTCTACATCCGATTCCTTACTATTCAATTAAATAACACTCTTTTAATCAATTTGTACCATTTTTTTTTCTTACTTCTATATAGAGATGAATGGTGAATTGGTTAATATATGAATTGGTTGTTACTTTCCTTAAAATTTTACGAATGAGAAATAAAGATAAGAAATCAGATGTGGAGGTAGAGGTAGAAGTAAAAATAAATTTTTCCTTGTGTTTTCCTTACAATTTTAAGTTACAGGTAAGAATAAAGACTCGATATAAATGCTTTATTACTTACATTGTCACTCAAATATTTTTTTTTTATTTCTTAAATATATTTTAAGCCTATGAATTTTGTATCATAAAATAACTATGTATGAAATGAAACTAAAGATAGGAAGCAAATGCTCTAGTCTCTCTTTTTTTTCATAGATAAACAAATCTTCATTTATATTTGACTTTAGTTTTTTTTTTTTTTTTTTTTTCCAAATAATCTAACTTTAATAGAATAACTATGACGAGGAAGAAAATGCTCTAGTCTCTATTTTTTCATAGATATAACAAATCTATTATAAATCTATTAATTAATAGCCTAGCGATTTAAACAGTAACTTTGGTTTCCAGCCTGTTGTAATACTTTATATAACATCATTTGTAACATTTATTTAATAGTGTGCATTTGGTTCAGTGGTTTGTGGTGAGGTTTAAAAACAGTTGTCCAGGGTTTGATTCTTTGCCGGCCCTTTTTTTGGTAATTTATTTTTAGGTTGTGTTTGCTAGATGAGTATTTATGTGGGTGTGTGTGTTGGCGGTTCATTAGCCTTCTTCACTTTATAATAACATATCTGCTATCTCTCTCTCAACAACTGTTGTGTAACATATCTATGCTCTCTCTCTCTCTCTCTACGACCCCTTTGTCTTCCTCTTTCATCCACCGTCTTTTAACGCCGGAAGCAAATGGCAGGTATTGATCTTCTCTTATACTCTTTACTCTCGGTCTCTCTTTCTCTCTGTTTTTCTTTATAGTCTGTATTTGATAAGAGTGTGTGTGTGTGTGTGTCTGTTTGTGTGCTAACCCCTAGCCGTCATCGTCTGCATTTGTTTTACAGTAGTTAGATGACGATGGTCATGGGTTGGCCTAAGATTGAAGGGACGTAGGCTCCTTTCTTGCTAAACCCTAGTCGTTTTCGTTGTGTGTTTATGTGCTAAACCCTAGCCGCCATCGTCAACGTTTGTTTCTCGGTTGTTAGATATGGTGGTTGTGATTGAAGGGACGAAGGCCCCTTTCTTGCTAAACCCTAGCCGCTACCGTCAACTTTTGTTTCTCGGTTGTTAGATGTTAGTGGTCATAGGTTGGCATGTGATTCAAGGGGTGGACGCCCCCTTCCTGCTAAACCGTAGCCGTCATCGTCTACATTTGTTTAGATGATGGTGGTCGTCAGTTGGCCTGTGATTGAAGGGATGGAGGTTTTGAGCCTCTGTTGCTATTTTTTAATGGCATGCATTGATTTTAAATTTTGGTTAAATATTTATTTTTCCATCAGTCTGCTTGCATGAGGTTAAAATAAACTTTGTTGTGTCTGCGTCAACGGTTTTTTTATGTGTGTTTGCTTTTCTGAAATTGTTGTTGCGATCAGTAGAAAGGAATATAATTCATACTTTAGGCTGATCGGTTTAAAGCAATATGATTGATAGTTTAACCTTTGAAGTTTTTGGTGTTATGGCCTTACTATTGTGTGTTGTATTGTTTATTTTATAAATAATTTTTTATCGAGTGGTCATGGTTTTGGTTGTTATGTGTGTATGAACCTATCAAGGCTAGGTCTTTGTTGGTGCATCTTTGTTATTGTTATTTGTACTTTTATAATACTTTCCATATTTAGCCGAAAACGAAATGCAGTGGCCCACCTGTTAAAGCAGCAGTCACTGCAAATGAACCTGGATGGGGTGCAAAGAAAAGTAAAAATGACGCTAATACGAGTTCTTGATCAGGTTGGGGTCAAAATGACCTCCTATATGTTACAGTTTTGTATGTAGAACCGCCTCCGATGTGTTATAAATAGGAGGTTGGTATGGGATAATTTTGTGTGTAGGACTATCTCTTAGGTATGTCAAACCACTTCCTAAAGGACCTCCTCTCAGTTTTGCTTATTTTTTTAGTGCAGTCGACAAGTTTAAAACTGATTTGGAAGTTTTGTCAGTTGCATTGTGTACGTATTTATTTGGTTGTTTGCTATTCTAGGTCTAGAATCGGCTCCCACGTTAGGACATGCGTTGACACATCTGAGTGATGAATCAATGATCTGGACACCAAGTTGGCTTCGCCAACTCTGTTCGTTGTGCATTTTGTGCGTCTGCTTGACTTGGATAACGGGTCAAAACATTTGAGCTTTTGTCAGTTGCATTGTGTATGTGTTTATTTAGTTGTTTGTTATTCTAGGTCTAGAATCGACTCCCACCTTAAAACCTGCGTAGACACCTCTGAGTGATGATTCAATGATCTGGACACCAACGTGGCTTGCCAGGTCTATCAGTTGTGTATTCTGTGTGTCTGTTTGTTCAGTTGTTTACTATTCTTGCTGAAATTGGATTCAACTAGTTAAAACTACCAAAACACAGGGACTCAAATAGTAATTTACTCTAATAATAATAATAGTGGTGGTGGTGGTGGTCGTGGTGGAAGTCGTGGTAGTAGTATAACTCATGCTAGTCTAGTCGTGTTTCGTTATTTTGTTTTCGTAATCTTTTAAAAGCAGTAAGAGACAAGGAAAATATAAGTTATTTAACTGTATATTTGTCTATATATGATGTGTTTACGAGGAGTGGCTGAGAGTGATCACGTGCAGAAGAGATTGTTGAGAAATGACCATTGCGGTCCAGTGATGGGGTGGTGGTGCGTCTCATATATGGTCCAATCCAAGCAAGCCTACTCACCATTCCCAACCCCTCTATCCACTTGGTTCGGTGGACCACTATTGATTCTGGCACAAAATCCATGCATAATATATATTTGATATATATTTCAGAATAAAATAAACAGAATACATTTTTATATGTTTACAAAGATTATTCTCTATTTTTATAGATATATTTTTTAATAATAAATATATTTAAAAAAAAAAACACAAACTTCATTCACACACCAAAAAACCAAGGCGTGCACTACTTCTAAAGACGAGACCAAGCCGCAACCCAGAAAACCATTACACAAAGTCAAACTTGCACCAACTTCGCCAATCTACATGACTATTTTTATGCCTATTTTTAAACCACAAAAATCCTAAAGCCTTCACTTATGTCATGATCCCCGACACATTAGACTCATTTTTTAGCAAAAATGATATCGTTCCAGGCTTTCCATATACGCCAGTATGAGATAATGATAAGACCATGTATAACCTCTTTCTTAATCTTATTAACATTGACCTGCTTATAAAGTTCGAACATGTCTCAAATCGTGAAAGCGTAGATCGAAGAGATAGAACACGCACCAGGCATCCTCCACTTGGATATTTCTTCTAACCAAAGCCAACCTAGTATGAAGAATATCCATCTCCGCCCGCCACGCGAAGATATTGCACTTCAAAGGAACCTATTATACCAACCAAACACATAGTCGTTTCAAACACTTTCATTCTTTATGATGTGCTTCTTGACAGAAGCAACCGAGAACAAACCTTACTCATCTGCAACCCATTTCCATGTATCGTTGTTGTCACTTAGATGGACTGGAAATAGGATATCCAAACAGCTTATCAGCTCTTGTATCTCAACCTCCGTGAAGGGCTGCCGAGACCATCTCCATTCCATTCTTGCCGCCCCTTTAAACCTTCTGAAAGGTTGCATTGTTTAACATTTTCTAACCAAAACGACTTTGGAATAAGGAACCGAAGAGGCTCATTAGAGACCCAGCAGTCCAACCAAAACTTAATGGAAACCCCAGTCGACAAAGAAGACGTTTTCCATTTGGACAACCTCTTTCTAAACACCTCCACTACTGGATCCAATGCGAGATCCGATTCATATTGGCATCAACCTTGATGCCCAAGTACAAAAAACGGGATGGAACCTGCTTTACAACCCACCTTAGCGGCCACATTCTCCAAATCTTCAGTTCCAACTCCAATACTAAACAAACAAGATTTGTGCAAATTAATCTTTAAACCCGAGCATAAATAGAAAACCCGCAATAATCTAACCACCACTTTCATATTGTCTTCTGACCATTCCCCTATCAACATGGCATCTTCTGCATAAAGAAGGTGGGAAATAGTCATACCTTCACTCGAAATTCTAACACTGTGAAAAGCACCCATCCCCAAGGCTTTGTTGAACATACACGACAACGCCTCCAACACCACAATGAAAAGAAAAGGAGATATGGGGTCACTTTGGCGCAAACCTTTCTTACAAGCAAACTCATACGTAGGAGACCCATTAACCAAGACGGAAGATCTTGCCGAGCTCAACACACCACTAATCCATAAAACCCACCTCTCTGAGAATCCCATTTGCCTTAGCATATCTATAATGAACTCACACTTTACGTTGTCATAAGCTTTTTCAGAATCGATTTTCAACATAAAGATCTTCTTCCCAATTTTCCTTGCCCATGTCACAGTTTCGTTAATAGTGAGAGGAGCGTCTAAAATATACCGTCTGCTTAAAAACGTTGATTGCGTTTCCGAAATGACTTTTCCCCAAACCCTTCGCATCCGATTGGCTAAAAGCTTGGATATGACTTTGCTTATGACACCGATCAGAGTGATCGGTCTGTAGTCCCCTAAACGCACCGGATCTTGTATCTTCGGAATTAGTGTAATAAATGACGACCCCACACCTCTGTTGATGACTTGATGGTACCAGACTCATAAAAATGCTGCATAATGTCCTTAAAATCATTAGAGAAAATAGGACAGAAAAACTTAATGAATTTAAAGATGAAACAGTCTGGTCAAGGGGCTTTGTCATCTCTGCAACCGAACACTGCATCCTTTATCTCCGTATCCGAAAACGAACCAATAAGCATCGAACTTTCATCATCAACCAACCTGCTCAAACCATGACAAAACAACGTCACTACTATTAACCGTATTTTTTATATGGTTTCTATTTTCAGTAAGAATCTGTTTCATAACTTTTTCACTGCCACCAAAAATGTAAATATACAGGCCGATTTTTATGTAGTATACACGAATTTCTCACTTCATCGCATATAAAAACTAGGTCTGTAAACGAACTGAATGTTCATGAACTATTCGTAAACTTGTTCGACGGGAAATTCATTTATTTAATAACGAATAAACACAATTAATAATCGATTACAGACGCGGATCACACAATACACTGAATAACACACACGAACATGTTTGAACAGAGTTTGAGCGCTAACAAACTGAATGACCGAACTAACTAACCCATTACTGTCAACCTATATATAGATTGTACTCATTCGCTACAAAACATCTAGGGAAGGAAAGATTTCCTAGAGCCACCCGCTAGAACGACTGTAAATTACAAACCAAACATCAAAATTGACTCGATCTATGTATAACGATTATCATATCGACATAAAAGCTACAGACACATATGAAATGCATTTACAAATAGTTATATTTATATAAGTATAAACATAAAATAGTCTTTCTAGATATTTGTATAAATAAAACCAATTAGTATACAAAATAGGTTTCCAATTTTACTTGTCATAACTGATCACTTATTTAATATGTATATAAAAAACTAATTATCGTTAGTATGCTTGAACCCTAGTTTAGATGTGTTATTTTTTTTATTACTTGTAACGTATTTTTCGTTTGTGTTCATTAATGTAAATATACGAGTTGTCGCTAACCCGTGCATTACGGCGGGACTTTGAATATGAATGTTTTAGTATCACTATAAAGGATTCAAAATCATAAAAAGGGGGGAAAATGTTAATAAAAAATCTAATCAAAGAGATTTGAGTTAATAAACTGATGAGAGTATAAAACGATACATCAAATATTTTTGCATACCAAAACATGTTCATTAATGTAAATATGGACTGTACCGATCGTTTTCAGCGAGTGGGTACAATTTAGAAAGCAGTAAAGTGTCACGCTCGCAGATATATCTGTTTGTGTTTGTTCAATAATGTTTATATATTTATGTTTGTTCATGTTTAGTCACTTATGTTCATTTAACTTTTTTGTTTATGCTATTCATTAACCGTTTGTTTATTAACATACCGTTGTTCATTTGTGTTTGTTCGATTCATTTATACAGGGCTGAAGAAAACCACACGGTATAAATAAAAATGCAAATATACTTGACATAAGTCAAATATATTTAACTAGCTGATTACCCCGGGAGGGTCCCGGGGTTGAAAAATCTAATTTTACGTGAAAACCTATTGCAAATGGCTCAAGTTAACTAACCACAAAATCTCTCAATCATTGCATGTTCATAGTATTCTAATTAGTAATAACTCATATTCCCTAATTTAAAACCTAATCAGTAATCATCTAAAGAATCACTAATGTAAGCTGCAACTATTAAAAAACTCATCACATCTCTCTAATTTCTCACATTCTAATGGTTCTTATAATTTCTAACCTAATCAACTAAACAAACACTTAAGTTGGAAGTTGTAATCATTGCATCTCATTATGCCACGTGGCATAATCAAGAGATGGTTGAGGCCACCATTGAACGCCACGTCAGCAACTATCAATTCTTTCCGGGAGCGTCCCGGGGTTGGAAAATATAACCATTATAATAATATTAATACTAATAGTAATAATTATTACTCTTGTAATTAAATAAATAAATAAATAACCTTGCTATAAGGTAACACCATGCGTTGCAATGTTGCGTGATTCTTTCTCCTAACTTCTCTTGATGAAGTATACCTAGTAAAATTCCAATGATAACATGACGATTGGGCTGATTTTCAACATCGTAGATAAGAACCTGGTTTAAAAGAAAAAATATGATTAATGAATAACATGAACACTTTGTGTGTTTTTTTCCTGTATGAACGAAACCCCACAAAAAATAGTCGATTTTTCTCCGTTTTTTATATAGGACTATGGTACTCGTTGGAAAGATAATAAAACGCTCGTTAATTTGGTGTAATTTTTTTTTCTTTAAAAAATCCCGTATATAAAAGATATAAACGTTTAAAAATTATGGTAGGAAACATGAGAGAAAAAATTTTAAATTTATTTTTAAATTCTTTTTTTCCTAAAATAACTCAATTTAATTTAGAGTTTTATGTTTATCTTTTTTTTAATTAAAAAAGGAAATAGTTCAAAAACACTAAAATCTTTCAATTATGATGCCACGTGGCACTCTCAAGGGGAGGTTGAGGCCTCCATTGCACGCCACGTCAGCATATACGTTTTCTTTTATATATATATAGATTTAATTGCTTTTTTATTTAATGATATGCGATGCTTCCACAGACCGAAGATTTCATTGGACCACAATATCCTACATCCACTAGCATCTTCATAGGCCCAGTTGCGGGGATTTCGCCGTTGGAGAAATAAAATAATAGTTTGTATCAATGTTACACAATATATTTAAAGATATCATCCCATAAACCCTAGCAACATGCTAGTTTATATTTTAACTAGAAACTAACATGTTCCTATTCTATTTCTATTAACCACAGATACTTGCATCTTGCAGGATCATAACCATCGATCTACCATAACACCATGTCTCTTTGGACACAAAACACGATACCAGTAGCCGAATTATCAAAGATAAACATGTCACAAATTGCTTTTTGAGAAACAACTAAAAAGACAACAAAAACAAAGGTGAAAAATCTCAAAACCCAAAAAGTAATTAAGGGCGTCAATGTATATTTAATGCAAAATGATCCATTTGGTGGAGTGACAGCTCCATGATCTTTCAATGTGGAGGTTGTGGGTGAGCCAGAGAAATTTTTTTCTAGGGTGAGCCAGAAGTTTTACCACAGTGGGCATTCGAGTGGTGGGTTTTCTCTGGAATGGTGGCAGGACGGGTTACCAGCGCCGTCTGTGTTTGCGGGCGTGAGTGGTCTTTTGCCACTGGGTTTACCTGGCTGACTATATACTGCATTGGGTTAGTTTTAGATTTTCTAGATCTCGAGAGCAAACGAATCAGAACTTCTGTTCAAAAGAACATTGGTCTAGTTTATATAAATGGTCGACAAATAAAACCTATGGTGCAAACATGACGCGGCTATTTGGAAAGTAATTATACATTTTGCACATGAACAAATACAACTAAAGATTTATATGTTCTTAAAAAGATTAGCAGGAACTAATGGAGGCAGGGCTGTCCTTAAGAATTCCTTAAAATTCTATGCGAGAAGAAAAAAGGGTGTCTAATTTGCCCCCCCCCCCCCCCCCCCCCTTTAATTTTCAGATTATTATCGCCCATTCTCCAATTTGCTATCCCTTTAGTTTTCAGACTTTTAGTCTTTGTGTTTTTTAAACGGGTTAAGTTTTTGAATACGTTACTGAGTTTAGTTGGGTTAAGACTATCAGGAGTGGGGGCGGGAGAGGGGCGGGAAGGGGGGGAACACCGCCGCCGGTAGGGCGGGAAGGCTGGCGTGGGGCGGAGGGCGGGAGGGGCTTCACCGGCGTGGGGGGAGTGTTTTGGGACACGTGGCATCGTGGCATTGGGCCATTTTTCAAACGGTAACATTTAAAAAAAAAAAAAATTTAATTTTTTGAACGGTAACATTAACGGTCAAAAAAAAAAATTATAAATTACCCCCATTTCACTACAAAACACCCACTTTAACCAAATTTTATACACTTTTCAACCAAATTTTATACACTTTTCATCCAAATTTTATACACTTCCTCAACCAAAAATGAACCCATACAACCGAGGTTTCGACCGAACAACCCATACGCGTTTGTCCCAAACCCGAATACACCACCGGTTCGCCCGATCCCAAACCGTCCACCCATTCCTTCACCTTGTCCCGACTACGCGGGTTATGCGGGTTTCATTAGTGGGCAAATTTATCCAAATTTCCCATTCAATGATTCTCTCGTTCCTTCACAACTTCCTTTAACCCAAACCGTACCCGAAACACAACCCCAAAATGTCGCGGGATCATCTTCGGGTAAAACCCCCCCTGCAAGAAGAAGTCACAGGAGGAAGACCCCGGAGGAGAAAGCAATAGCCGCCGCTAACCGCCAACCACTTAAGTGGACACCCGATGAAGAGCTCGCTTTAACGAAAGCGTGGATAAGCGAGTCGGAAAAAGAGCAAGGTATTTCTAATAATTTTTTTAACATGATTTATAGTAAATTTTTTTAACATGATTTTTATTTGTAATATTGCTAATATATATTTTTTTTTTGTAGGAACTAGTCGCCATAAAAACGACTTTTGGAACGACATAAACAACGCGTTCCATGGGTTGATGGGACGAGAGTTCTATCGAGTAAACGATAGTCTCTCGTCCAAGTGGACAGAGATAAACAGGGCAATGAACTCGTTTCAACCGCATTATTATTACGCAAGAAACAATCCAAGAAGCGGTGAAACGGACACCGACAGCCTAACCCGGTCGCTGTTAGCGTTTCGTAACGAAACCGGTCTCGAATTCAAGTTTCTTCATTGTTGGGAAATCGCCAAGAACCACTCAAAATGGGCGTACGTCCCCACTGCAAGCAACTCCGCAAAAAGGTCGAAAACAAATTCGTCAAGAAACCGTCAAACTGATCCTGAAAACGTAGAAGCCGTTAATTTGGATGAAGACGAGTTTGAAGAGGAATTGAGTCGCCCACCCGGTCGAGATAAGTCAAAAAAGAGGGCGCAAAAATCTACTGCCTCGGGTTCGGGTTCTGGATCAACCGGCGCCTACAGCACTGACTTGCAAGATTTAAATGCCACCATGATTCAGTTCAATACGATTCAAGAAAAAATGCTCGAGGAGAAAAAAAATATTCGCGAAGCGTTTGAAAAAAAATTGACTATGAAAGAGCGCAAATTGTCTATCAAAGAGCAGCGCGAAAAACGCGAGGATATGAAATTTCTCGCCATGAACACCGAGCATCTTCAAGGGCCGGAGTTAGAGATGACGCTTCAAATGAAGCGTGATATTATGGAAAAATATAATATGAACTGATTTGTTAGTCTTTAATTTTTTTCGGTTTTTTTTTGTATTTTTTTTTTAATTTTCTAGGTTTTTTTTTGTATTTTTCTAGGTTTTTATTAATTAAAAATATTTATTATTATTATTGTTTTATATATCAAAGTTAAAAAAAAAAAGAAAAACAAAATGCCACGTGTCACTTCCCCCCACCTCTTCCCCCCTTCCACTCCCCACAATTATTTTCCCCCCACAAGGGTCCCACAAGTGCCACATGACGCTTCATCCCCCTCTTTCCCCCCACCACTCCTTATAGTCTAAAGTAAATAGGATGAGTTAGAGAGTTGTTTTTTTTTTTTTTTTTTTAATAATATTAATTTTAAAAAACATATTTGGTTATAACTTTTCATTTAATTATATGGGTTGTTTATAAAAATTAGATATACATATATATAAATGAAACTTAATTGGTTAAATGGGTATATGCAATTGTTAAATAATATTTTTTTATCGGCTGACAATTTTTTTTTTTTTATTAATCACCAGCTTATTAGCAAGAAGCTAAACTACATGTACAACTTCTATAATCATTAATCTGCTAGATAATTAACTTGGGCTGACAACTCATACAAACCAATGGGCTGAAGACTAAATCAATATTGGGCTGAATATATGGGCACCGGTTTCATGAAGCATATGTTTCCAACTAAGGAAGAATTTTTGAAAGCTATGAGCAACATATTCTATTGTGTTGAAAGCGGAAATTAGAGCCATGATGCGGTAATCGTGTCATTTTTTATTTGTAGTGTTTTTGTAATTGGATGAGTACCATTAGGAGAGCAACTAGCTTGGTGGGTCTTGTTAGTTGTTTTGGTCTAAGATGACGACGACTAGGGATGTAAACAAGTCTAGTTGCTCGTAAATTACCTGAAAATAACGAGCATAGCTTAAATTGGGCTCTTTTAATTAATGAGTTCAAGGTTTACGTATCGAATCTGATTATACTCATGAGCTTGAACGAGCCTAAACGAGTTTATCATTTATTTAATTTTTAAATAATATATAAAAAATATATTTACATAATAGTTTATATTATAATTTAAAATTAAAAAATTAGACAATATATAATTTGTCATATATATTTTTTTTGAACCAATTAAGATTTTCCATTGACAACAAAAAGGTAAATTAGATAAGGATGGTAGGTAGGCGGGTAACAAGCTGCGCCGCCACCCCTTTTTGAATAGAAAATCCTAATCTGCTAAAAACAAAACCCTGCCCCTGGGGAGTGGAAAAGTTGCTGTGCACTACTCGTTGAACCCGAGCCAAAAACCGCACCGCCTCCGGTGCTAAGGAACCGAACGTGTCGAATGCCAAGGGAACGAAAACATGTTGATTATCCTTACATGCTTTAGCATGCTTTTCCACTTTCTTGGATTCAGCTCTCATGACCGCTTGCCCGGCCACAAACCCACTATCCCGAAGCCCAACAAGGGGGGACACCCCGGTAAGATCAACACACGCATGTTTCCCACCTTCCCAACCAAAAACTAAGACGTCTGCTGGGCGCAAGGTGGACCTCCCCTCCGCGGGGTCTGTGAGAAAATTAACTGACGCCTCTTTTCTTGCGGAGATCCCTGCTCTTCTAAGGATGTCTGCCAAAGCATCCCGGACAAAACTGTGCCGATATTTAAACCCTGGCAATTCCTTACAGTGTAACGCATGTTCCCCATACTTATCAAGGCATGCTTTGCGGCAGACCGGGCAATTTTCATCATCAGGGAAAATGGGTATCATCAGCCGGTATTTAAGGATTGCCCTGTACTCTACTGCCGACATCCGTTGCCCCAAGCCTTCGATAGGTAACACAGTAAGGAAGTCCTGGGCGTGAGGCTTTTGCAGGCATTCTAAGACGGCCCTCTGACGGGCGGACAGACGGAAATCCTCCTCCAAACTTTGCGCGATTCGGTTATAAAGAGCATTTGCCAGAGTTTTCTGTGGCTTTTTGGGGGCGGTGTCCTTATTAAAGAAACCGTCAATATCAAAGTCAGGAAGGGATCGTTGTAAAAGATCAATAGCGCCAGAATAGTCCGTGTCAACGTGAGCAACCCCACTGTTACGTAATATGTGGTCTTGCAGCCCCCAGGACTGGGATCTGGAGGCCACAAAAGCATAGGCAGCCACGTCCCGGGCTGAGGAGAGGCCTAACCCACCAAGTCGAAGCGGTAAAGTCGCAACCCGCCACTGGAGGTCCCCAAAAAAAGCCCCCCCCCCCACAAACAACAATGTCTTCTATGGCCTCCCGAAGGCCTTTGTCGAAACAGGAAACAACATTTTCCACAAAGGGAGGCTGACAGGTACGCAAACCGAAGAGCAATTTGGCCACACCCATACATGATCTAAGCAATAGAAGCTCGCTTTGGGGATCCCGTAATCTAGCGAGGAGCCCCATGAGGTCAACAGCCCGCGCCGCCCATTATATAACTATTTTTGTATATATAATTTATATTTATATACAAAAATAGTTATAAATATAGATAAACAAAATAATAATTAATAAATAAACCTTAAGCTGAATCCGAGCTTGAAAAAATACTAAGAACCCGAGCTCAAATTTTAGAATATAGCTCTAAATGATCCGAGCTAAAGGTTAAGCGAGCTTGATCTCAACTTGACAAATTTACACCACTAATGGCGGAGGCTAATATGTGCATGTTCATCGGGAGAAATGCCATACAAATGTAACCAAGTTTGCCCTCGGTCATATTGCTTCCAGATAATGTCACTAATTAAGATTAACCGTGTTAGTAAAAATAATGGTAGAAAAGGATGATTATTGTTTTTTTTATAACGTAAAAATAAAACCCAATGAGTTTTGTGTTTAAATAAAGATTATGTTGACATACATTGAAACCCAACCACAATTACTTGACTAATGTACTTAGAAGATCACTTACGAAATATTATTAGCAATGTCTAATGCTTCTACTTTGTCGCTTGTCAAGTGGCACTTGGAGTTCCCCCAAACACTTCAGTAGGAAATTTTAATTATTAAACTATCCCAATGAAGTGTTTGGAGGATCCCTTAGGGACACTTGGCTTTTTACCTTCATGTGTATTCCTTTGTAGTTACTTGATGTGTTGGTTATTAGAAATGGCCCATGTTTACATATATATATAGACAAGAGTTATGCACGGCATGCATTAGAAAAGGTGAACATGGTTGGAAATGAGGCTATATTAGGATAGTGGGAGTTGTCATGCTCAAATAAACAGGAAAAGATATGAAATCAAGAAGTCATATACGGTGAGGACCAGGTGAAGAGAGGTATTATATGCTCATTTTTTCATTTTTCCCTTATACATGACTAGGTTCAGTTTTTAACCTTAGAAATATTGGTATAAGATTCCACACGAGGGAATAGGACACTCCTTTAACTCTAAATGAGGAATAAACTAAAAAAATGTTTAATGGTGACTCTAGTAAACATTTAGGGGGTGGGGATGGGAGTATGGACAGAAATTTTATCGCATAGTAAAAAAGTTGTTTTTTTTTTCCTACACTAAATACTGTCAACTGAGTTTCTATAGGAGCTTAACCGTTACTTTTATGTTTTTTTTTTCCTAAGGGAAACTTTCATTAAACACAAACACGGCTAATCTCCAATAACCTTCTTTATGCCGACTCCTATACCAAATATACCCTAAAGACTTTACATCGGAAATAATCTTTATAACACTAGGGCCAATATTAGAGAAAATCTTTTCGTTCATAGCCTTCCATAAACGCCAACAAGTCAAAACCACTATGACATAGACGACCTCCTTGTAATTCGACAACCCCATATTATCCAAACCGTGAAGCAAATCAGATGTCGAGAAAGCAAACAACGGAGGAAGCTTACACCACGACCCTATACCATTCCACACACTGTCCGCCAATCTACAAGCCGTAAACATATGATCCGGAGTCTCTTCGTAATCGCTACAAAAAGTACACCTATCATCCCCATGTAATATGTTCCTCCGACGAAGAGCACTCTTAGTCGGGATCCTATCCAATAAGGTTCTCCACATGAAAATATTACACTTACACAGAATCCATTTACACCACACATATACATTATCTCTTTCAGTGCAATTCGTATCATTTAACCATCTACGAGCCTTCTTTACAGAATAATTATCATTTTTACCATTATTCCAAACCCAAAAATCCTCATTCTCGCTGATTCGTACCCCCGAGACTAACCTGTAGCAATCGATCATTTTTGGACTTCCACAACCGAGCTGGGATACTTCTTCCAAGCCCAATAAACCGGCCCAATATTATCACCAGCCGAAATCCTATCAGCCACCAAACAATTTTTTTGCTCCTCAAGTTGAAACAATACCGGAAACAGATCCTTAAGAGGTTCACTAGAGATCCAAGGTTCCATCCAAAACTTAATCTCCTTACCACTACCAACTATGCCACGAAATCATATTTACAAACCTTGTAACATTAATCTTCAACAGGTAACTGAACGTAACAATCTTATTCCACATACCGGAAATGCTTTTATTACAAGGAAAAGCATCCCATCTTCTCACTGCTCCATGCACCGCGTCCCCAACCTTTGTCCATAACGCTTCCTTTTCAATCCTATACCTCCATAACCATTTAAGCAATAATGCACTATTGTTTTCGCCAAACTTATGAAGACCCAACCCCCATTCTTGCTTAGATTTTGTGATTTTCTCCCACGCCACCCAATGAACTTTATGAATCTCGTCAGTCCCTCCCCGAAGAAAACGTTTAATAATAGCCTCAATTTTATTCACAACCGTCACCGGAGCTTTATATAAGGAAACATAATAAGTAGGAATACTTTCTAGCACTGATTTTACTAGTGGGGTGCCCGCGCGTTGCGGCGGAGACCACAACACTCTAATTGATGATTTTAAGGGTGTGTATAAGTTGTTGTTCGGTTCACTTCGGTTCCGAGCCATAATCAAAACAAAAAAATTTCGATCAAGATATTTCAAAAACCAATTGGTTTCAATTATTCATTTGTTCTAGTTTGGTTAATTGGTTATAAACATCGGTCCAACTGGTTTTCGATAAATAACCGAAAACTTTACTTTAGTTGGAAATGTGGACTTGAGTTGAAGTACTCAAGAAGGAGAACCCATTATTATTTATTTATTTATTTTTATGTTATTGTCCAATCCTTTTATATGAATATTTCTAAATAGCTTTGCTTGAAATTCATTATAAACATAATCTTTCTTTTCCGATTAGAGAAAATCTTTTCGTTCATAGCCTTCCATAAACGCCAACAAGTCAAAACCACTATGACATAGACGACCTCCTTGTAATTCGACAACCCCATATTATCCAAACCGTGAAGCAAATCAGATGTCGAGAAAGCAAATAACGGAGGAAGCTTACACCACGACCCTATACCATTCCAACCGAGAATTGTTAAGATAACTGAGAACTAATAATATATCCAAGAACTAATGTGAAATTCGAGAACATAAGCATTTTTTTTTGAAATCTTTAAACCATCAGAGAACTATAACATTTTTTGGGAACTCCTTATGTTGTTCGAGAACCCATTACTCTTCGAGAACAAAAATGAACCGAAAACTAACTTTTTTCGAGAACTCGTTATGTTATCCGAGAACTCATCAAGTTATTCGAGAACTCATAAATTTTTTGAGAACTCATAAGATTATTGAGAACGCATTAGTTTTCCGGGATCTCTAATAATTTTTTTTTTTGGAGTTTTGATAAAACATAATGTATCAAGTTTATTCAAAACGTTATTTCCAAACCTTGCTTAACCTGCAATACATTTTGAGTGTCACTTCTACCCAACGGTGATGTGTCACATTAGTTCGTTATTTAAGATCTCGTTAAGCATTGTAGCTTAGTTTACATAATGTCCATAAGGTTTCACTTCTGCCCAACGGTGATGTGTAACAGATTATGTTGGTAAACTAAGTGTATTGCATTAAAACATTGAAAGTCTCACTTCTGCGCAAAGGTGATGTGTTACAATCATTGTTTGCAAACCTAATACTTAAATAAATAGTGTATAGCCAAAGCTAGAAGCATGTTATTTAAGTAGTGTTAATGTGGTGTTATAAGTTATCACAGCTTCGTTACGTATAATGGTCTATTATGTATGCCTTAGATTCTTACTTGCCCCATAAGTCACTATAAATTCTTCATTATCTTAGTATCCTAAAATTCTCATCTTATTCCACTCTCAGCTCCCAACTGCGGCATCACTCAATTAACTGGTGATAACTATGCTGCCTGGAAAGAATTTCTTTTACTGACCCTGGCATTACTGGATTTTGATTATGCCTTGAGAGAGAATGCCCCTCCTGCACTTACTGCTTCAAGCACTGCTAATGACAAAATAGTGCATGAAAAGTGGGAGAGGTGCAACCGAATGTCTCTCATGTTTATGAAGAATTCCACCAGCTTGCCTATCAGGGGTTCCATTCCAGGCTCTAATATCGCTAAAACTTATCTGGCTTCGGTGGAAGAACAATTCAAAGGAACATCAAAGGCACATGCTTCTACTCTCATTTTGAAACTCGTGACAACTAAGTATGATGGAAAGAGCGGTATTCGTGAGCACATTATGATGATGAACGACATGGCCAACAAACTTAAGGGACTGGACATGGAGATTAGTGACGGTTTCCTCGTGCATTTCATCATGACCTCGCTTCCTTCGGCCTATGACGCCTTTAAGATCAACTATAACACACAGAAGGATAAGTGGACCATGCAGGAGTTGATCGCCATGTGTGTGCAAGAGGAGCGGATGAAGCTGGAGAAACCAGAAGTTACTTACCTGATGACTACTCATTCAAAGAAAAGGAAGAGACAATCTAATAAGAATCAATCTTTTAAAACTTAGAGGAATGATGCAAGTACCTCATCTGGCCCTAAGAACTCCATTACTAAGAGCAAGTTCTACTGCAAGTTCTGTAAGAAAGAGGGACATAAGCAGAAGGACTGCTCTGCCTTCAAGGAGTGGCTAACTAAGAAAGGTAATCATTTATTTATGATACTTGAGTCCTTTAACTTAAATGTTCCATCTAACTCTTGGTGGTTTGATTCTGGTTCTATGGTCCATGTGACCAATTCTCTTCAGGGATTCCGTACAATCCAGAAGCTGGCAAGAAACCAAAGAACACTTAATGTTGGGAATGGAAAGTCTCTTATTGTCGAAGCCGTGGGAACATTAGAATTAAAATTTAAAACTGGTTTATGTATTGTTCTTTATGATACCTTATATATTCCTGAGATTACTCGGAATCTTGTATCAGGACCTAAATTAGACATGGACAGTTTTGATGTTTCTCATGGTCATGGCAAACTTACTATTACTTATGATTCCCAAGTGTATGGTTATGGTTTTCTGGATGGTGGTCTCTATAAGTTAGAACTAGATGATGATTTTTCCAAGTCTTTATTATCATATAATATTAATGAATCACTAACAAAGAAGAAGTTCAGGAGAGACTTAGAAACTTCATCCATGTTGTGGCATCAACGTTTAGGCCACATTTCACGAGAAAGGTTAACCAGACTCGTGAGGGATGGGGTATTACCCTCTCTTGATTTCAATGATTTTGAAACATGTGTCAAATGCCTTAAGGGCAAGATGACACCAGCAAATAAGAAAGGTGCCACTAGGAGCTCTAATTTATTAGAACTCATTCATACTGACATTAGTGGCCCTTATAACATTGCTGGAATCACTAGACATAATTCATTTATCACTTTCATTGATGATTATTCTCGATATATGCACTTGTATCTCATTAAAGAAAAGTCTGAGTCATTGACAACTTTTAAAGATTATAAGGCTGAAGTTGAAAAGCAATTAAATCATCAGATGAAAGTTGTTAGATCAGATAGAGGGGGTGAATATTATGGTAGACATACTGATGTGGGTCAAGCCCCTGGTCCATTTTATGAGTTTTGTAAGAGCCAGGGGATTGTGAACCAATACACCATGCCAGGTACTCCTCAGCAGAATGGTGTAGCTGAGCGGAGAAATAGAACCCTAATGGACAAGGTGCGCAGTATGTTAGCCAACTCAAGTTTACCTTTATTCCTCTGGACTGAGGCCTTAAAGGCAGCCGTTCATATACTCAATAGAGTTCCTACGAAGTCTGTCCCCAAAACTCCTTACGAACTTTGGACAGGTAGGAAACCGAGTCTTAGATATATGAAAGTATGGGCTGTCTTGCCGAAGCTAAATTATATAACCCGTTCTTACGGAAGCTTGACATGAAAACCGTCAGTTGTTTCTTTATCGGGTATCCTGAGAACTCCAAGGGTTATAGATTCTATTGTCCTTCCCATGTCACTCGTATCGTAGAAACCAGGCGTGCTGCGTTCCTAGAGGATTTCAAGGTCAGTGGGAGTAATGCAAACCCTTACGAAGAATTGCAAGAAGTACAAGATGCGGGGGAGACAGATCCGTCGCTTACTATAACTCCGATGATTCCTCTTGTACCCAATGCCAATTCTGATCCTAATGTCACTGCACCAACACCGAATAATTTACAACCAGATCTTCACGTACCAGCTAATGAAGGCCTATCAAACACTCATCACCATGACACTGCTGAACCTTAAAACCCGCTTCGAAGGTCATCAAGGTCTAGAAGGCCTACCAATTTTGATGATTATGTTACCTTCCTAACTGAAGCAGATATGGATACTGGAAAGCTTACTGATCCTAACTCTTATAACGAAGCCATTAGCAGTGATCAGTCTTCTGAATGGACTAAAGCCATGACTGACGAGCTTGAATCCATGAAGAAAAATGACGTTTGGGATTTGGTTGAATTACCCAGCGGTGCAAAAGCCGTAGGATGTAAATGGGTCTTCAAAACAAAACTAGATCCGAAAGGGAACGTTGAACGCTATAAAGCGAGATTGGTTGCGAAAGGCTACACTCAGAAAGAGGGAATTGATTATCAGGAGACGTTTTCACCTGTCTCTCGAAAAGATTCCTTAAGGATCGTTATGGCCCTCGTAGCTCATTTTGATTTAGAGTTACATCAGATGGACGTTAAGACTGCTTTCCTTAATGGTGACTTGGACGAAGAAGTGTTCATGAAGCAACCTGAAGGCTTTAAACCTGAAGGTCAAGAACATCTAGTCTGCAAGTTGAAGAAATCCATATACGGTTTAAAACAAGCCTCACGTCAATGGTACTTAAAGTTTGATGAAGTCGTTAAGAGTAATGGTTTCATGAAGAATCAAGTTGATCAATGTACCTACCTTAAGATGAGTGGGAGTAATTTTACTATTCTTGTCCTTTACGTTGATGATATCTTACTGGCAAGCAATAGCTTAGATATGTTGCATGAGTCGAAGCGATTACTTTCGTCTAATTTCGACATGAAGGATCTCGGAGAAGCCTCTTATGTCATTGGAATCGAAATACACCGAGATAGATGCAATGGGATTTTAGGTTTGTCCCAAAGGGCCTACATTGATCGTGTTCTCACGCGTTATAACATGAAACATTGTAAACCTACTCCAGCTTCGGTAGCTAAGGGAGATGTCTTCGGTTTATTCCAATGCCCGAAAACAGATGTGGAGAAAGAAAAGATGAGAATGATACCTTATGCCTCAGTAGTCGGTAGTCTTGCTTATGCTTAAGTCTGTACACGTCCAGATATCGCTTACGTTACTGGAATGCTAGGTCGTTACTTGAATAATCCTGGCCATGATCATTGGAAAGCAGCTAAGAAGGTGTTAAGATATCTGCAAGGGACTAAAGACTATAAACTGACTTACAGAAGAAGTGATAATTTAGAAGTGGTAGGATACTCTGACTCTGACTTTGCTAAATGCAAAGATGATAACAAATCCACTTCGGGGTATATCTTTATGTTAGCAGGCGGACCCATTTCATGGAAGAGTCATAAACAGAGACTTACGGCAACATCCACAATGATGGCAGAATACATAGCTGTGTATAATGCTACATGTCATGGAATGTTGATTAGGAATCTCATTACTGGACTCAAAATCGTTAATTCCATTTCTAGACCATTGAAGCTTTACTGTGATAACTCAGCCGCCGTTAGTTTCTCGAACAGTAACAGTTCGGCTGGCGCTGGTCATTTCTTAGATACAAAGTATTTGTTCATGCGTGAACGAGTTGAGGAAAACAATCTTTGTATCGAACATATAAGTACTAATGATATGCTTGCGGATCCGATGACTAAAGGTCTCTCACCTAAAGTATTCGAAGATCACGTTTCGAAGATTGGACTTACTAATGACCTTGTTTAGAAGCATATGTACTTATTGACCACTTATGTTTACTTATGACTTATGTTTTATGAATAATGACTTATGTTTAATGAAATTTCCTCATTATGATTTGTTTGTCTATTACTATGTTAAGCTAGCATAATGACATAAAGACAATAATGTAACAAATCAACAACTAAGGGCATAACTTAATTGATCCTAATGTTAAGTTTTAGATTTGGATTGTAGTATGATTAATGGGGGTCCTAAGTCGAATAAAGACTTAACGGCTGTATTTCTCTGCTACAGTTTGGGTTTAGAACTAAAATGGGTATTTAACTCACGAGGCTTACGGAATACTCATAATAAATGATTACTCGGCTAAGTGGGAGAATGTTGGAATAAATATACGTAACGTTTGTATATTTATCGGTAGCCATGATAATCATTTATATTATAATTGATCAATTGTTAAAATACTCTAAGCCCATAACCGATTTGTCTTTGATGGACAGACTTATCATTAGTTGGGCCCAACTAGAGTGTCCCCTGGGTATGTATAAATATAAGGAGATTACTAGGGTTGAGGATTGATGCACATAACCTAATCATAACACCACCTAAACTAAGGGTTACTCCTCCCCTCTCCTTCATCGATTCTTCTTCAAGAATCATTAGCCATCATAACCACATACCATAAAGGGAACTCAAACACACTGACAAGGATGTCTTCCAATACGCTTACAGCATCAGTATCTGGTCTCACAAATCTGTCAGATATCATTATTATTATGTTTTCCATTACATACAGCCCAAACTGATCAACAAAGTGACCATCAAAAGTTAATCTATATATCTAACCAAATGCGTTTGGATATTTATTAATTGATGCATTGACAAATGGTTTTTTAAACTACACTTTGTGGGGGTCTGGAAGGGTGTGTGAAGCCTTCCATGCCGACCACATCACCCACTGTCCAATGTGAATAATGAAGTGGGGTATTTTCGAGGGAGATTTCTATAGGCGTGAAGCAACTTCTAATGGTCACATGGAGGGTTTTGAGTGGTGACGGTTATGGAGAAAAAAAGTTACAGTTGGTCCGTCTCTCCCAACGGTAATGGTTTTGTTTTAAATACATTCAACTAATTTAATTTTAGCCCCTATATATATAATACACCTCTTTCAACTTTATTACCCCAAACCACACTTCTCTTAAATCAAGCCGATTACCAATTATATAATCAATCCCATGTTGACATCGTAGACTGAGGAGGAAGAACTAGCCTTAACATTGGGTTGGATAAAGTGCACTAGAATACTAGAGTTTCAAGCACACTTCATGCAATAACGTTTTGGGCTAAAGTTTTAGCTGAATTCCGGGTTCTTGTTGCCAGGGACACATACAACGATTCTGATTCACTGAACAACAAGTGGTTGGACATCATATCAAAGTGTGCAATCCTTGAAGCGATGTTTAAAGCAACAATGGATGAAGACCCAATCGAATTCAATGAAGTTGCAATAGAACTATCGAAATTACTCAAGTCGACTACACTTTTGAGTTTGGCTAGGAGTTTGAGTATTTTTTTTCATGACAAATGTTACACCTTAATTATATCTAATTTAATGTTTTAGTTTTATGTATTTTTAATTTATGTTTTTTATGTAATTTTTTTTGTTTAATATAATAGTGGTTTTTATTTATTTTAATGGGTTATTTATGATAGTAATTATCTTTCATTAAATTAAAAACAATACACAGTACATCAAGATAGTGGGAAGGCGGGCAACAAGCTGCGCCGCCACCCATTTCTGAATGGCAAAGATACATGGAAAAGATAAAAAATAGATCAAAACCCGTGAGTTGTCACTACCACGACCCACTATCCATGCGACCACCACCCCGCCGTTCTTGTTCCATGCCCCACCGATGAGGTGGATTCTACATGTCGTTCCATGCCCCTATAACCCCTATAAGGACATGACAACATCGTGTCCTAGAAGTAAATGTGAAAACAATAAACAAACTAATACTAAGACAAAACCTATTTTAATCCATCACTACTTGAAAATATAAGACACATACATCATAAACCAGGTTCTCTGCGATAGCTCCATATTAACTATATATTTTTTCAACAACAAAAAGAAAAACTTTATAATATTAGGTTTTATTGGTTGGACAGATTAAATAAATTTAAATTTCTCATTAAAAAGGCCCATACCAACCCATCAAGAGCCTATTTCTTCTCTTCTTCTCACCACATTTCACAAGCGCATGCACCTTGTCGTACCATCGCTCACGGACCACCATCTTAACACTCTCACAGACCACCATCTTAACACCAATCATTCTAGTAAGACAAGTAAGATGGTCAAAGTAGACAGGTATATAGTTTATAATAAGTGTATATTTGTAAAAATTTCTTGGGTTCGGATATTCATATTAAATATTATTACAAAAAAGTAATACAATTAGGATATTTCCTTTCCCTTCTTGTATTTTATGTGACATGGTTCATTATTAAATATGACATGGTTTCATGTATACATATAGGTCATCTTCAGACTTCAGGTACCAAAGTTGATTTTCCAAATAGGAAATTGTACATTCATGAACTGAAATTCATCAAAGGCTATGTGTTTGTGGCTATTTGTCTGGTTAAAAAGAATTAATAATAAGACTTAATATATCAACTCATCATGCATTTGGTTATTTGTTAAGCAATCAACAAACCAACTGTCACAATCCTGTGGTTTCAGTTTATAGCAAAAAATGGAACCCAATCTATCCATGGGCATTTACTCTTGTCAGAAGTAACATTGTTGATTATATCCTTAAACATATGTCAAAACTTAGAACCTAATCATGTTTATTCAATCAACATCCTATTTCTTCCATTAAAAAGGCCGGAAATCTTCACGTATTTAGGGGTTGTTTGGTAAACCTTTTAATGAGGCTCTGAACCATTCAGCGCTGAATGATTCAGCATTCAGCGTGTTTGTTTCAGCTTCTGAATGGAATGGTTAAGGCTCAACCATTAAGGTTATGTGTTTGTGCCTATCTGCCTAGTGAAAACAAGTTAGTGACAATTAACAAGACTAATTTATCAACCCATCATACATGTGCTTATTTTTTAATAATTAAACAAATGAATGTCTTAGTTTGCTTTCGGTTTATAGCAATTGCCGAACCCAATCTATCGATCCATGCACATTCACTCTGTCTGAAATAGCATTCCTACACTCCTTTTGCTCTCATGTACATACGTTGGTTGTTTGTGTATATTTGTCGACTTTAAATAGTTTCTGCCCTTGATCACAATGCTTCTAGATATGGTGGCTAACTAAGACCAAGCAGAGTAGTAAAGATGCATTACAATCAGAAGATTACTGGTTTGCTATTATGTAATAAAGATGAGTTTTGATTTAAACAATTATTTCGATGACATACATTGAAACCCACCTTGACTAATGTACTTAATTAGAAGGTCAGTTGCAACATGTTATTAGCAATGTACAACACTTCAACTTTTCTGGTTGTCAAGTGACACTTAGAGTTCCCCCAAACACTTCAGTAGGAAATTTTGATTAAAAAACCATATCCCAATGAAGTGTTCGGAGGATCCCTTAGGGACACTTGGCTTTTCCCTTCATTTGCATTCCTTTGTAGTTACTTGATGTGTTTGGCTATTAGAAATGGTTAAGGTTTACATATTTATAGACATGAGTTATTGAGAGTGTATGATCTATGAATCTGCATGAAGCATATCAGAAGGGTGAACAAGGTTGGAAACGAGTCTCTATTAAGAGTGTGTTAGTTTTCAATTTCACAAAAAGAGGAAAAGATATGACATCAAGAAGTCATGTATGGTGAGAACCAGGTGAAGAGAGGAATTATATACTCATTTCTTCATTTATCCATTAAACATGTCTAGGTTCAGTTTCCAACTTTAGAACTTTTAGCAAATGATTCCATATGAGGGTATTGATGCAAACTAAAAGTAAAGCTCGAATGGAATGAAATATACCTAAAGATGTAGAAGGGTGACTCCAATATACGATCACGTTGTCGGCTGTGTGTGTAGGTGTGGCTAATAGTGCACGCTAGTTACTTGACCTGTACTATTTGTGTAAGTTGGGTCCTAAATCTAACCTAACCACCTAAATTTAAACTTTCTATAATCCTATGGAAGATATATATAGAGATGAGAAAAGAAAGAAGACATTGATGGTGCAAATGTGGTTTTACCACGTACTAAATGATTGACAAATGGAAATCTTATACGAAAAGTATAGAAATCTAGCGGAAGCGATTTTCTATTTGGTTTGGTTTATTAGTGAGCCCACTACAACAAACAAGAGCAATAGCGGCGACTTAAGTCGCCGCTATTGCAAGCGCTGCTATTGTCTTGTCGCTATTGCTCAACCCGTCGCCGCTATTGTTAAAGCCGTCGCCGCTAATGGCTATGCCGGAGAATAACCTGAAAGTTTGCCGGAAACTTATTACACATCACAATATTTCACAAAATTGTGGATTGAACTCGGAAAATACATTAAACAAGAGTATTTCTCATTAAAACTTGTTAAACATTACAAATTTTCAACACTAACATTACAAATTTTCAACACTAACAATACAAAATTTCAACATAACATTACAAAATTTCAACTTATACATTACAAAATTCCTACATAAAGATTACAAAATTCCAACTTAAAACTCTAACTCATGGTTTGGATGTTGAAGACGGCGCGGCGGCAAACTCGCACCCGAGCTCCATTGGACCCAAACCTGAGCCGGACCCAAACTCGCAACCAAGCAACAACTACTTGACACCATGACAGAGCTCCTGTAACAACCACAACAGTAAGCTGCCAACTACCGGACCACCACAAGCAACCATGACCGAACCAGATCTGAACACCTGGCCAAAACCCCAACCGGACCTAACAAACCACCGATCGGCCCTGTAACGTAGCCGCCACCATCAAATTTCTCGTCACCACAGCCGGGCACCTCCGCCGCCCCTCTCCCTTCTTCTGCCCGATTTGGGCTTTCTGAAACAGTACGCCGCTGCCACCAGGGAAGGTGGTCGGCCGGCTCTTGTTACCAAGGGGAGGAGAGAAAGAGACGAGTGAGAAAGATAGGGGTAGATAGAGAGAGAGAGAGAGAGAGAGCTGCGAGAGAGTTGAGAGAGATGAGAGGGTTTTCTAGTAATCGAGTCTCAAAATGGCTAGGTGGATTTGGTATAAGAAATGTAGAGAGAATATGAAAGATGTTATTTTATTACAATGTTTGGTACAATACAAGGAGGAAATAACCTCCTATATAAATACATAAAGGAAGTACATAAAATGAGGAAGTGACTAAACTTTAGGGCATAATCCAAGGAGGCTAATCTCTAGTCTTCGTCAATGATCAATAATGTTGGTCAGTGGTCAAGGTCAACATTATTGATCACTTGGGGCACAAAGCAAGCAAGACTTTGACTACAATACTTTGACTAGCTAGTCAAATGGTCATAATCTCCAATACTCCCCTCAAGTTGGAGCGTGAAGGTTACGAACGCCCAACTTGCCAAGTAATATTTTTTTTGTGAACACTCCTCTTCAAGTTGGAGTGTTTTTTTTTTCTTTTTTTGCGGGCTCATAGTTTGGGACCCGACTTTTCTTCTTGCGGGCTCAAAGAAACCCGACTTTTCTTTTTCCCGCGAGTCAAAGAACCCGACTTTTCTTCTTGCAAGTTCGACGAACCCGACTTTTCTTCTTGCGAGTTCAAAGAACTCAACTTTTCTTCTCGCGGGCTCAAAGGAACCCGACTTTTCTTCTTGCGGGCTCAAAGGAACCCGACTTTTTCTTCTTGCGGGTTTAAAGAACCCGACTTTTTCTTCTTGTGGGTTTAAAGAACCCGACTTTTCTTCTCGCGAGTTTAAAAAACCCAACTTTTTTTTCTCTCGGGTTCAACAAACCCGACTTTTCTTCTCGCGGGTTCGAAAGGACCCGACTTTTCTTTCTTGCGAGCCCAACGACCCGACTTTTCTCGCGAGTTAAGAAAACTCAACTTTTTTTTTTCGGGTTCAAAGGGCCCGACTTTCTTTTATCTTGCGGGTCAAAAGAAACCCGACTTTTCTTTCTCGCGAGTCTAAAGAACTCGACTTTTCTTTCGAGTTCAAGGAACTCGACTTTTCTTTTTCTTGCGGGTTCAAGGAACCCTGAACCCGACTTTTTTTTTTGTCTTCGTTCTTCTCCATCTTGCTTTCCCCCATTCATTGCCTCCTTAATTTTTTTTTAGTTCATCTCCTTTCAAAAAATAGAAAAACAATTTTTTTTTTGTGAGCAGATTGTTCCAGGATCAAGAACACTGCTCTGATACCATATAGAAATCTAGCGGAAGCGATTTTCTATTTGGTTTGGTTTATTAGTGAGCCCTGCAGCCAAGGGCTGCTTGGTTTCTAGTAATCGAGTCTCAAAATGGCTAGGTGGATTTGGTATAAGAAATGTAGAGAGAATATGAAAGATGTTATTTTATTACAATGTTTGGTACAATACAAGGAGGAAATAACCTCCTATGTAAATACATAAAGGAAGTACATAAAATGAGGAAGTGACTAAACTTTAGGGCATAATCCAAGGAGGCTAATCTCTAGTCTTCGTCAATGATCAATAATGTTGGTCAGTGGTCAAGGTCAACATTATTGATCACTTGGGGCACAAAGCAAGCAAGACTTTGACTACAATACTTTGACTAGTCAAATGGTCATAATCTCCAATAAAAAGAGATTGTATTTTTCTTTTAAGTGAATTTCAAATGAACCTAACAAAGCTAAAACCAGGAAGTTATAAAGTTTATGGTTCTTGAATTTGGGATGATGCAAAAGGACCGGAAACCACCCTTAACCAAATCAAGACAATATATCAACGACAGTTCTAAAACAAATCCAGAATCCCTATAGGCTATAGCTTCTCCACATGTTTCATATCCATGTGATCAAAAGAACCGATCACATGGGCACTTAAGTGATCTACAATACTTACCTAGCCTTCGTTTCATAGATTACAAAAGAACTGGAACTGGAATTCGTACGAGAACCATAATTTGATTTGGAATTTTGATGTATTCGTTTCATAAAATAGAGTGAAGTCTCGATGGAATTGAAATGTGGATTCTCTTCCATATGTTGTTCAATTACAATTCCTTTTTTTTGTTGTAACGAACAACATAAGAAGTCAAATACGCATTCCAATTCCATTCCATTCCATTCCCATGAAACAAACGATAACTAATTTGATTGAATTCTTACTAATTGATGTATTGACAAAAAGGTTTTTAGAAGTATATTAAATTCCAAGGTTTCCGTTTCATTTGAATTTTTGAGGAGTGGTGTAATAATGTACGGCATTTTCACCGCAAGAGGGACTTCGAGTAGTTTTACCCTAGAGATACAATGCTGTAAAGAGGCTTCCAAGGTTGTGGAGAGAACTAGCATCGATATATGCATAATTTGAAACTCGCAATAAAAAGTTTTAGTTTTCCGAAGCAGATGTGGCATCGATTGTTTTTCAAATACTAAGACCACCCGTAGTGGTATGTGAATTGGGCAAAAAAACTCTCCACAACGCTGGGAACACCGTCTCTTTGGGCATTTTTTTAAATGGTGGTGGTGTGAAGTATATAACGTCATGGATTTTAAAAGATTCGAGAAATATTACCGTTGAACGGTAATATAACGGTAAAAAAAGAAATTAATTTTCAATTTTTTTAATTCAATTTATTAACTTATTTAAACCCCAACTCAACCCACTTTTTATACACTCTATCTCAATTCTTTTATAAACTCCTATCTTATACTTTCTAAAAAAATTATCATGCATCCATTCCGCCCCCTTTTGGTGTTCCGTCTCCCCCAACCATCCCAAATGTGTATCGCCAAACACCACCCAACCGCTACCAACATTTAATTACCAAGATTTCGACCCGTCAACGATGGGGCCTTCACTACTACTAAGCATGCCCAACAATACTTTCAAGGTCCAATAGGTTTCACATCAAATATGAATATTAGCATCGGTGGTACGCATGGTTCTCAAGAAGAACCCGAGATCGAACACATGCCGGAGACAACCCGAGCGTGAACCCGAGAGATCTCAACGTGGAAGACGCTTGCATAAAAAAAGAAGTTCCGTGCCTCGTAAGAGAAGGAACTATCAACCTTGGACAAAAGACGAGGAGTACACACTCGCATGGGTTGGCTCGACATTGGGGAGGATCCTAATGTTGGTAAGTGTTATTTTTTATAATACTATTTATTTTTTAAAAAATAAAGTATAATATATTTTTCTAACTTCTGTAGCCAACTATCAAACACTACCCCTTTTTGGACGAAAATTTCAGAAACCTTCTATAAGGCCATGGGTAGAGTGGAATGTCGGGAAAATGATTCAATATCAAGCAAATGGATAGATATAAATGGGAGATGTCATGCGTTTCAAGAATTTTACCAACGTACGAAGGACAATTGGGGTAGCGGTCAAAGCGATGCGGATATATTAAAAAAGAACGTTGGAGAAGTACAACGCAACGCGTGGGACATCGCATACATGAGGTGTTGGGAGCGTCTAAAAGGAAGTCCTAAATGGGCTAACATAGCGCCCATGACGTCTAGTAGTAGGCGTAAAGCAAAACAATTCAAACCTCCTCTTCGGTTGATCCGGAAACACCCACTTCCAATGCTCAAAACGGCGATTTAAATGATCCTATTAATATTAATGTGGATGTTGAGGAAGAGAAAATTGAGTTGCCCCGACCGCCCAGTAGAAGAAGCGAGCGAAAGGGGGGAAGGGCGGAGTCATCTTCGGCTGGTGTCGAAATGAAACAAGACTTCGAAGAGATGAACCGATGACTTCAAGATATACGAGACCTTTGCCATAGGCGTTTGGAAACAATGCAAGAAAGAATCGTTGAAAACAAAAGGTTCGTCACAATCCAGGAGGCAAGGCAAATGGAGAAAGACATCGGTCTAAACTCATCGATAACCTCATAGGAGAAGCGTTACTCCTAGCACAAATGCGCAGGCAACAAATCCGTGACAAATATGGACTTTAGCATGTTTCGTCTTTTATTTTATTTTTTTAGTACTTTTGCATGTTTCTTCTTTTATTTTATTGTTTTAATTTTAATTTTAAAAAGGGGCGCTAAGACTTCCCCAACGAAATAATTTGCATGGGTAAAAAAATTGATAAAAAAAGACGTTGGAGGGCGACGGTCAAAAAAAAATATTATATATCCAAACCATTTTTTAACAAACAACACGTATCAAACCAAACAAAAACACACACATCTTCCCCAATTTTATAAAATTTACCAAATTATTTTTATAAAAATATGAGATCCCCGACCTCCTCATCTGGCATCTAGGATTATTATTACAAAGAGTTTTTAGGCGATAGGGGTGAGTCAACCAACGAAACTATTAATTCCAACCAAAGCAAAACAATTGCTCCTTCCCTATGCTATCCAAAATTTTACTAGTCTTTGCATCTCGATCATTCTTGTTATTCGAGATAGTATCATTAAAAGACATAACACCCTGATGTAAGGTAAATTGGCAATTACGATCCAGATCGTAATCGCGAATCTACAGGTACGTTATGGTGGTATGGAATTCCATGAGGGTTTTGGGAAAATTTCTAGTTCGTTTCTGAAGTATCAAAGGTGTGGTGGGTTGGCTGCGATACACCCTATATATAAACACCGATGGTACATCAGGAATGGGACTGGGAATCAATCCAAAAATAAACCCCATTCCTTGAAAAAGACTTCCGGCACGTTTCTGGAGTATCAAAGGTGTGGTGGGTTAGCTGTGGTACACCCTATATAGATAAACACCGATGGTACGTCAGGGATAAGACTAGAAGTCCGATCTAGAATAAATCCTAATCTGTTTTCAGACATTAGATCAAATTGGATATCCTCTTCACGTTGTTTTGAACGAAACCATTGATTCCGATTGAATATCGTAGTCCTTGTGAAGATGATGCGATCAATGTGAAAACAAAGAAAAGATTTGAACTTCCCAATTTTCCCGTGAAACTCTCTGGTCAAAACCAGAAGATACTGTTCTGTTGCCTAATGCTGAGGACCCCGAAAATTCTATCCAGTTAAATCCACTCGTTGGAAAATAAGAACACACCAAAACCATTTCGGCCTTGTATTTTAAACAAAAAGAAAAAACACTCGATATGAATAGTACTTATTTACCGAAGACCAAGTGACACCCAACTTGGCAAGTGTAAAGTTGGTTTTCTTTTGCTCGTCCATTCGAATGCCTTTCATCCCTCCCCATTGACTCGTTTCGTTAGAATGATAAGGAAATGAAATAGGACCATTCTTAAAACCAATCGAACGACCAAAAGCTAGGAATTTACGAATCCTGTTTCCATGTCCTAGCTATTAATTTACCCGTTTTGACGACTGTAAAGCCACCGACTTGGTAAACCTCCCTGTATTTGGGCACCCCATCCGATAGAGTCAATCTTCATACTCTCCTCGTATGTAGCATTGTCAAAGTTTAAAGCCTTCGTGTTGTTCATATGAGCCGTAAACCTGCCTCGAAAAATATATAATGATCCGCATAGAGCCCTAGTATACATAGATCCTTATAACCTTGTGGTGTATTTTGGATTTATTTCCTCGATTTTCAGTAGTATGACATGTTTACCTAGTTAGATAACTATAAATTCGCATCCACAAGTGACACTAGAGAAGATAACCTTAACAAGTTATGAGAACGGTGGTTGAACTACAAGGTCTATAACCCCAACCAAAATTTCGCGGACGAAATTCTTATGGGGGGGGGGGGGGATGTAACAACCCAGAGTGGACCCCAAAAATTTTTCGCGTTTAATTTAAATTAAAACCAATAAATATTACGTTTATATGCGAATAGAAAACCGAACCGCGTATATGTATAATATTATTAAAGTGCGTTTTATGAGACCGGACCGATAAACGCTACGAACCTAATCCCGAGCCCGAACCCAACTTGGTAAGTCAACAAGGGAGGACACTTGTCCTCCCCTCCGTTTGCCAACCCATCCACCAAAACCAACAAATGGTTTTGGTGAAAACCATATTCCACCCCTCCATATAAAAACCCAGCCATCATTTTTATTTGATAACACACACATCACAATATACTAGTGGGGAGCACGCGTGATGCGGCGGAGTGACCAATTTACAAATATAAGTATAATTTAGGTAAAGATAACTTAAAAAAAAAACGTAGCACCATAAGATAATGGAATCAATATAGTCCCCCGCGCTACACGTAGCAAATCATTTGGGAGCGTTTACATGTTGTTTGATCGGAATCGACTGTTGTGAAAATTAAAAACCAAATGCAAATTGTGTGTTACGCAGTAACACAGTTGCAATATTTGCATTGGTGTTTTCATTTTATTTTATATAATTTATAAGAGTGTGGTGTCTTTTCATATTTCTTCAAGTAATTAATTGATATTTAACATTCAAAGGAGTTGCATCTCTTAAAATTCAATGAAAAAATTGGCTTTAAATTTATGAGGGGTTAGAAGTTGAGGGGTTAGTGTCTCATCATATTTCCTTAAGTAATAAATTGATCACTTAAAATTTAATGAAAAAATGGACCTAAATTTATGATGGGTAAAAGGTGTAAGTAATGCATAAAAGACAAATTTGCCTTTAAAAATCTTTTAATATGTGCATTATTTGGTGTACCTTATGAAATTATACTTTTACTTCTTAAATTTTAAGAAGTCCCTATAAAATGCTTTATAATATAGTATAGATATAGATATAGATATAGATATAGATATAGACTAATAAAAAGAGAGAGATACTTAGAGGAAGAAAGAAACCAGAAGAGGATGAGCCGAGAGGAAGAGACCAAAGGGTCTCCTGGCAGTCAACGACGCATGGAAGAACCACCCAAACCAGTTAATCCCCCACCCCTCATACCGGTTGCACCTTACCCTGAGTTAGAGAGAGAAGGGAGCTTGAGAGAGAGGATGACCAGAGAGAGAGAAACCGTACAGAGAGAGAGAGAGAGAGAGGCGGACGGGAGAACGTCACCGGCCGAGGCCTCCGGCCGGTCGTACCTGTCAACGAAGAAGAAAGCGGCGGCGGTAGCCCCTTTGGCTCCGAATGAAAACGAGGTAAAACCCCAAACCAACCCTTCTCCATTAATGTCTAAATCTGTGAATCATGATTGTAAAGATGATGATGATGATGATGATGTTGAGGGTTTTCAATGGTGGTACAGAGGGCTCAGGCGGCTGTCGGATCAGAGTCGTGACCCGATGAAGGGTTCGGATGTTGTTGGTAGGAGACGGTAGTGACGAATGATTGTTGTGTTCATAGTGATAGTTACTGAAGGAGGGCCAGTGGTGGTTGGAGATGGAGATATAGATGTTGCTGGGTGAAGAGGTATAAAACCTCTTGTCCGAACCTCAACCTCCCTAGACGCGGCATAATAGTGATATGACGCGGCTCAAAGACACGTGTTCACCACCAACGACCGGAGGTCACTAGGACGAAGGTTAGTACACCTGGACGAAGGATAGTACAACAAATTCTGACTAGTATAAATACCCCCACACAAGTACAAGTGAAGCACGGTCTGACACACTCCGAACCTCTCTCTCTCTCTCTCTCTCTCTAATTTCTATTCCCTTTTCTTCTCCAAACATATACTTATCCTCACGCCGGAGGGTGGTCACAGAGAGGCCCTCCCAGCCCTTCTTTGTGACGAGCCTAACGGTTTGTCTAATTTTGCAGGTTAATTCCTCTAAGATCTTATCAAGCTAGTCGTCTTCTACCTCTTCTCTGAGATGCGTCCAGCTTTTGGATCTTCATTGGCGCCATCCTATTGCAGATCTACTCTCTCCACTCAGATCTGGAATGGCTATGGAAAATTTAAACATCATTGACATCACCAACAAAGAAAGTGACGACGTCACTATTTCTGAACAACACACCGCTGGCTATTCCAGGGTATTGTCAGATCTCGTATTAGTCGATGCTACTGAAACAGTCACTGCACCCAGCGGGATGCAAACTGCATCAGCAGAGTTTGACGAGAACTTTTTACAACGAAATCGTGATTTCCTATTAAAATTAAAAGAGCAACAGGATAAAGATGAAAAACTTCACAGTGTGCAGGTTAATTTGTTCCCTTCCGAAGGAACAATATCTGCAGTAATGTCCACCCCTGCTAGTCTCCAAACATATTCTACTGTGGTTACGTCCGTCCCATTACAAACACCGTACGGCTTCTTAATGCCCTACGGATATACCGGACCGTTGCCAACTGGACTTACACCCACGGGGCCAATGGCTATCGGGTCCGTACAATCAGCCAAGCAACAAAACCAGCTCCGGTATGGTTGATGAAGAACTTACAGCTCCAGACAGACCAGCATACATGACTCAATACTCCAAGTTCGCACCTCGAATTGCTAGTGCTCCTTTGCCAGCAAAACTAAAAATGCCAACAACAATAAAAAGATATGAGGGTACTTCGGATCCGGATGATCATCTTCATGACTTCGGGGGGCCGCAGAAATCGAGATGTGGCCCATGCCAGCCTGGCGCCACATGGCGCCCAGACCCTCACAGGTGCAGCTAGAGTATGGTTCGATGGTCTACCAGCAGGGGAAATAGCAAATTGGACCGAGCTTCGCCGAGCTTTTCTACAAAACTTCTCCCAACAACGGCGATGCTCAAAAGATATCACCGAAATACACAACATCCGTAGAAAAGATGGAGAATCACTTGAAAGGTTCATCGACAGGTTTAACAAAGAAAACATGCAGATACCCGGAGCCGTTGATCAACTGCGGATATCTGGTTTCTGTCATGGGGTTCGAAACAATCAACTAGTTGAAAAACTGCATGAAGACTTACCAAAAACCATGGAGATACTGATGGAACGAGCGTGTGCTTTCGCAAGGGGAAAAAGTGCCTGTGGTCAATCAGCAGAAAGCGACCACAAGGGTAGCTCCCGAGGCAACTCCTGGAAAAAGGGAGCCTCGGCTCCAGTAGAAAGAAACAGTTCATGGTCGAAGCATAGGTCACAACCATACGGAAGAAGCGACAGAAATGAGAGGTCCAGCTCCGGACACTCTGCAAGAAGCACCAGCTATCGCGACCTTAATAAAACCCCAAGTGAAATCTTAAGCACCGAACAAATACGTTTTCCAACCCCACCAAAACAGAAACCCACCTCCGACCGAAACACTAAGAAGTACTGTGAATATCACCAGGCAAGAGGCCATAACACGGATGATTGTTGGTCGCTGAAGCAAGAAATAGACAAAGCATGCAAAGCAGGGAAATTGTCCCACTTGATTCGAGAACTGAAGGAAGGAAAACCAGCCGCACCACAAATCGTCAATCCGAACAATCAGGCAGGGATCCACATGGTACGGTCCATCCTTGAACATGGGACCAAGAGAAATAACGAACATATGGCACCATGGATGGAGAAATTGTTGTTCTTCCCACCAATCGACCCAAGAGATGCGAAAGAAGCTCCAATCATTGTCTCCGGGGTCGTGGCAGGACATAAAGTCAGACGGATTTACGTAGATAATGGTAGTGCATCCGAAATCATGTACTATCAATGCTATCAACAGCTAGCTCCGGCCACCAAAGACAAGTTAGTCGCCGTCCAAATACCATTGATCAGTTTCTCGGAGAAGTCATACATCCTTTGGGACAGTTAACCCTTCCAATCACTCTTGGGACCGAAGAACACCAAAGAACAGTTGTGCTTACCTTCTTAGTGGTGGGGGCACCTTCAGTTCATAACATCATCTTGGGAAGACTAGGTATGAAGGCTTTCAGTATGGTAACTTCCACAATTCACGGAGCTATCAAATTTCCTACCGAAACAGGAGTAGCAACGATGCATACCGAATCAGAGGTATATGTGGCCGAAGTACGACAGGCTTTAGGCTCTTCTCCCCCAGAAAACAAAGATTCCGAAGTCAATACGACAGAAGATTGGTCCATCAATCCGGCATTCCCAGAACAAAAAATAACCATCGGTACTCAATTACCAGACGCGGTAAAAAGGTCCTTGTGGAGGCTGTTATCTACATCTCTTGATGTGTTTGCTTGGCAACAATCAGACATGACCGGAGTACCAAGAGCTTTAGCCGAACATAGGCTTAACATCCGTCCGGATAAAAAGCCAGTGGCTCAAAAGAAACGAAGTATGGCCCCGGATCGCATCAAGGCAATCACACATGACGTACACGTCCTGCTAGACGCAGACATTATCAGAGAAGTAAAATACCACACCTGGGTTTCAAACCCGGTGATGGTTCGAAAACATGATGGGTCGTGGAGGATGTGCATCGATTTTAAAGATTTGAATGATGCATGCCCTAAAGATTGCTACCCCCTACCAGAAATAGACTTGAAAGTTGATGCCGTGGCAAACTTCAAATTGAAATGTTTTTTAGATGCTTACAAGGGATATCACCAGATCCAAATGGCCGAAGCTGACGAAGACAAAACAACCTTCGTCACCAGTCAAGGGTTATATTGCTACAAGAAAATGCCATTTGGGTTGAAGAATGCCGGAGCCACATATCAGCGGGTCATGGACCAAGCTTTCAAGGGGCAAATAGGTCAGAACTTAGAGGTGTATGTGGACGATCTAGTAATCAAAAGCTCCGACGAAGAAGTTTTACTAAGAGACATCAAAGAAACTTTTGACAAACTCCGGGAGGTAAATATGAAGCTCAATCCAAAGAAGTGTTCATTCGGACTAGAAGAAGGAAAGTTCCTGGGCTTTCTAATGTCTAAGGAAGGCATTCGACCTAATCCTGAGAAGGTAGAGGCTGTTACGAACATGAAGCCCCCGTCCAACTTAAAAGAAGTACAAACATTGAATGGGCGGTTGGTCGCTCTACATAGGTTCTTGTCCAAAGCCGCAGAAAGAACGTTGCCTTTCATGGCAGTTCTAAAAAAGTATTTAAGCACGAAAGAATTCAGATGGACGAATGAAGCAGACGCAGCTTTCACTGATCTGAAAAAAATGTTTGGCAGAATTGCCAACATTAACTGCACCAGAGCCTGGGGAAACTCTCACCATATACTTATCTGCCTCGGAGGCATCCATTAGTTCCGTATTAATGGTCACCAGGGGTAAAGCACAAGTACCCATCTTCTATGTAAGCCGTGCCCTCCGAGACTATGAGACGCGATACCCAGCTATGGAAAAGCTCGCCCTCTCTCTTGTACATGCTTCACGAAGATTACGCCGATACTTCCAAGCTTTCGAAATTGAGGTACAAACTGACCAGCCAATTTTGGGTGTATTAAGAAAACCAGAAGTCTCCGGAAGACTTGCCAAGTGGGCAATCGAGCTCGGAGCATTTGACATAACCTACAAGAGAAGAGGCCCGATTAAGGGGCAAGTAGTCGCAGACTTCCTCACCGAATTAGCAATGAGTCCAGACGAAGTGATTGCACCAATAGAGTCAAATGAATGGATATTTTTACTGATGGAGCATCTAGCTCCGAAGGTTCTGGGGCCGGAGTAGTCCTGAAAGATCCTAATGGGCAAGAACTTGTATACTCGATCCGTTTGAACTTCAGAAGCTCCAATAATGAAGCCGAGTACGAAGCTTTTTTGGCTGGGCTCCGACTGGCAAAAAAGATCGGAGCTCGAAAGGTATATACCTCGGCAAAACGAGGATGACCCTTCTTAAAAAAAAAAAATATTCGAGAAAGAATGAAATAATCTAATGCTCAAAATACCATGTTTTTGCAAACAGGTTATAGCACATGTAGATTCAATGTTGGTTGCACGCCAGATCAGTGGGGAATATGAAGCAAAAGAGGCAAACATGGTTCAATACCTCCAAAAGGTACGGACCTTACCTCTCAAAAAATACTTCATTTCCCAGAAAAAAGGCATAGCTCCTAACTTTTGTTTTCGTTTGATACAGGCAAAAAGTTTGATAACAGAATTTGAAAAATGTGAGGTAAAACACGTGCCAGGATCAAAAAACAAACAGGCCGACGCTTTAAGCAAGCTCGCAGCCAACACACCAGACCATATGTCACAAGAAGTGAAGCTCGAGATATTGAATGCCCCATCTACAGCCGAAGCAGAAGTTTGTGCAATAAGCACAAATACAGAGTCATGGATGACTCCCATCATGAACTACATCTTGAATGATGCATTACCACCAGATAAAGCACAAGCCCGGAAGATTAAAGTCAAATCTTTGCAATACCAAGTGATTGATGGCACGTTATACCGAAAGACCTTCTTAGGCCCCTTGCTCCGATGCCTAGAAGCAGAACAGGCAAAGTACGTCATAAAAGAAATTCACTGGGGGATCTGCGGCATTCATGCTGGGCTACGAATGGTGGTTACGAAGGCCATGAACGCAGGGTATTTCTGGCCAGGTATGCATCAAGATGCAGTACACGAGTTACAAAAGTGTGAAAACTGCCAAAGGCACGCACCAATCAGTCTCCGAGCAAAAAACAAACTGGTTCCGGTAACCGCAGCTTGGCCCTTCCAGAAGTGGGGCATTGACATAGTAGGTCCCTTCCCGGTATCCTCCGGCCAAGCAAAATTCTTACTTGTTGCGGTAGATTATTTTACCAAATGGGTGGAGGCCAAGCCCTTTGCAAAAATTTCAGGGGCCAAAGTAAAAAAGTTTGTCTGGAAAAACATTGTATGTAGGTTCGGCCTGCCCATGGTTATCATCAGTGATAACGGCAAGCAATTCGCCCACAACCCCTTCAAAAGATGGTGCTCCAGTCTCGGAATAGAACAAGCCTTTTCTTCCGTTGCCCACCCCCAAGCAAACGGCCAAGTCGAACGAGTAAACCGCAGCCTAGTGGAAGGCATTAAGAAGCGACGGGGAAGAAAAGAAGTGGGTGGGTAGATGAACTACCGAACGTCCTTTGGGCATACCGAACGATGAACAAGACAAGCACTGGTGAGACACCCTTTAGCTTGACATATGGGACCGAAGCAATGATTCCGGTCGAAATAGGCATGCCGACCCATAGGGTGGCTAACCCACAAGAAAATGAAAAAAGAGCTCTGATGCAACCTAGATCTCCTGGACGAACGACGAGAGGCCGCAGCCATCCGGGAGGCAAAATACAAACGGACCTTGGAAAGATATTACAATTCAAGGGTCCGAGAACAAAAATTCAGAATGGGAGAATATGTGATGCGGAGTAATGAATCAAGTGGTTCGGAAAAGCCGGGCAAAATGAGTCCTAAATGGGAAGGACCATATGTCATTACTTTGGTAGGAGAAAAAGGAGCCTACAGGCTCGCAACTCTTGATGGGGAAGAAATCCCCCGAACGTGGAATGGGATACATCTCAAGAAATGCTACATCTGAAGAAAAGAAGAAAAGTAATAAAGTATTTAGTTGCTTTTCTTTTTTCTATGTAAGAGTGGGACGTGAATACCCCACAATTTTCAATTTCTAATATGTACTGCGGAATGAGAAATTCTCCGCACATATAATATACATGTTTGTTAAAAATGAGCTGCGACATGCCTCATTTCAAAAAAGATGATCCTTACAAAATCATTCCATTATTAAATGTTCACTTATACGAACTTACAAACTTCGATAACCGAAGTAAAAGTACCTCGGTCTATAAAAGGGGATAAGAATTAGGGCATGGGGGTGTCGAAGGCCCTTTCGTCCGGACTTCTTGGTCAAACAGGCTCGAGGAACCAAAAATACCGAACCTAAAAGACACCCCATAAAGACTACGTAGCATCTTTATCTAAAAAACTAACTCGCGAAAAATGAACGTTCTACTTCGAATGTTATAAGCTGTTAAGGATAAAAAATTCTGAAACACTTAAAACATAATTTATTACCGAGGCTCAAACATTATGGACGCATGATACAGTCTCTATACATATAAGCTGAAGCTTTTAAAACTTCAGTAAAATATGCAATTAACTTCTACTTAAAAAATAAGTAAGGAAAAGAACATCCAAAGCATGAAAGAAAAGGCATTTCCATTTATATAGTGCCAAAACATTACTGTTCACGTTCGTCCCTAGGACAGACTTAACAAAAAATATTACAAGCCAACCACGGCTGCATCCCTAAAAGGGGTTTCCTACCAACTACAAAGCCGAACCTATGATAAGGTTCGGATGGAACAGATGTTAAGAAAGCTTCACAAAGATTAACTAAAAACCCCGAACCTATGTGGAGGAACGGGTGGTACTCGAACATGCAAACTAGAAATCACTTCGGTGGATCTTGAGGCACGCCTTCCAAAAGGGATAAATCCTGAAAGGCCTTGATAGCTACGTCCACAGGCTCAGAAGAAAGATCTTGCATCTTGGAGAGAGAAGGAAAGGAGACTTCATCATAAATTTTGACAGCATCCATCAGTTGCTGTTTGGCATTGGGCACAAGCTTCGGTACGGCATTTACGGCCACTCCTTTAAGAGCCGCCCCATGTCCGGCTCGAACTCCAGTGTTATAGCCTATCCCGTGCATAGCATTATTTACCCCAGCAACCGCGGCTTTCATTGATGAACAGCTCCGAACATATTTTGACACCATCTCCACTCCCTCAGATAGCACGAATTGTTTGAAGCCAAACAATCCTTCGATCTCCTTCAGCAAGTCCAGCCTCTCCGATTCTTTCTTCTCAAACTCCGTCCTCAAACTGGACACAAGCTTCAAAGCCTCTTTCTCCCGAGCCATGGCCTCATCCTTATCTGAAAAAAGAAACAAAAATAAAATTTACCAAGTACAAAAAAGGCATGAAGAAAAATGAAAAGAGAAAGAAGCACGAACCTTTCACCAGTTGGTCCGCAGCAGCCTTAGTCTTCTCCATAACCCGCTCAAGCTCCTCAATAGAGTGGATATACTTCTTTTTTGAAGTCTCATGAGCTAGCTCGGAGGCCTGTAACTTCTTCTTCAAACCCTCCAATTCCCCCTGAAGAGCGTCCCTTTCCTCTCCAGCCGCGGCCAAAGAAGCCTGCACCGACCTAACCTGTTCTTGGCTCGCCTTTAAAGACTCCAGCACATTTCCATGATTACACACCCCCCTTTTCTCCAACTTGCCACGCTGAAACTCCGAATCAACCCACCGTCTATACACCTCCGACACTAAAAAGTTAGACTGAGCCTGGTTAATCATCAAAGCATCACCCAAGTCAGTGTCCTTCAACCTCCGGTAGTGAGCATGATCAGCCGGAGTATGCAAATTAAAGAGCATCATCTTCGACGACAAGGCATCGATTACACGAGAGCCGTTCTTCAAATCCCAATCAGGGACGAACACATCCTCGGCTGTAGCCGGATCAACCTCCATCGCATCATCCAGAGGGTCTACAAGATTAAACAAGATCAATGTCTCAGTCTCGAATCAATAAGGAGAATAGGACGCACCAAACTCATTCTCCTCACTAGCACGAAAGTTAGATACACGACCAGTTGACTTACACGGGGAAGCTATTGAAAAATCACCAGAAGCTTGAGCCACCGAAGTCCGGGGCGGACTGTTAGCAATATCCCTAAACACATCATCCTCCTCCTTATCACCTTCACCACCTAATTTATCCCCCGGAACATGCATGTAAATCAAATCACCATCGCGAGGAGATTTCCCACCAGAAATGTGCAAATCAAATACATCTAATATGTTACCTTGAGTTGATTCGGAAATGGTAAGAGCCGGTGCTACAAACTTCACCTTCTTGGGACTCCTCTTAACTTTAGATGGTTCGGCCTTCCTCTTCCGGGCTTCCACATTCAAGTCTAAGGAAGCGTCTTCGGTAAGGTCATCTTCCGAAGCATGAACGCTTGAAGAGCTCACAAATTGAAGAGGAGCAGGGTTAGGAAAAATCTTGCCAACAGTCACATCACCGGCATCCCCCTCCGGAGCAAGGGTTCGCCCTTCTCACCACCATCACCATCTCCATCCTTCCCACTACCTTCGCCCACAACTTCTCCTTCCCCCGAAGGTTTCTCAGCCTGCTCCGTCTCCTCTCCCTCCGGTCGAATTGGTGCCTGTATCTTAGTCACTTGTTCCAAGATGGGCTTGCTAGATCCAAGGGGCTCGCTGGTAAAAGAAAGATTGTCATCATCAAAGTCGTCGAACTTCAGGGCTGCAAGCAGCGACATCTCTGCAAAAAAGATAAAAGTTAAGAACAAAATTCACAAGACAAAGATTCAAGGGCGAGGAACGTGGCTCACCTTTCTTCCTATACCGGATAACAGGCCATCGGTCAGGTTCATCCCAAATCCTACTAACCCCGGCTAACACCAAAATATGCTCCGGGTATTTCTTAATGTTCGACTTGTGAGTCACAAGCTTGTTGTACAAAGTTGAATCACACTCAAAGTTAGCCGGGAGCTCCCACTCAGATGATACATAATCTTTCCTCCATATGCCCAACATCTCCTTAGGAAGACACCGATCGTCCAACCAAAAGAACTGCGTCTTCCAGTTCTTCAGGCTGGAGGTATCCTTCAAATGGCATTCGGGCTTCTTCCTCCTCTTCTCGAAAGTAAACCAATCGCCGGCCTGGCTCAATTTGTAAAAAGCCCTAAACACCTCTAGATCGGCCCTGGACTTCAAAGCCCGACACTTCAATTCAAAGTGGCAGATTCGGCCCAAATCAAAAGGGTTCACTTGGGAAAAGTGAACCCCATGGAAAAGAAGAACCTTAAACAAAAACTTTGTCAAAGGAACCCTGCAATTGGAAAAATTGCATACTCGCGTATAGAACGCAAACTTGCCAGAGAGGTGGGGGTAGATGGCTCTATCAGGGGCAGGGAGTTCAGGATGAAGGTCTAAAGGAATCCTATAATCTGCTAAGAATTTGTCTAATTTCTTTTTGGTGAGGGTGGAGAAACTAACATTCATGTTATCCTTCCCCATGACAAACCAATAAATGAGAAAAAAGAAATGTTCGGGAAATAGACAAGAGGAAGGAACGAACCTGAATAAGAAGAGGCTAGTTGAAAGTCACAGTGGCAAGGAAAGGTAGCAGGAAAGCAAGAAGATCGATTATGAGGAAAAAAGTAAAAAAGAAATGGAAAAGACTGGTTTAAATAACCAAGAAAAGTGGAATTCAAAACGGTGCCACGTGTCGCAATCGCTCACCAAAAACACCAAGCTTCAACGGCTGAGATTGCCTGGGAATAACCGCCACAATACATGGCTTGGGGAATTGCCATGTGCCGCGTCCATCAAACAGCTGGAAAGCATTACTCGGAGAACGATCAACTCCACTAAGTTATAAATTAACTTATGGACTTGAGGGGACATGAAGAGGTATAAAACCTCCTGTCCGAACCTCAACCTCCCCAGACGCGGCATAATAGTGATATGACGCGGCTCAAAGACACGTGTTCACCACCAACGACCGGAGGTCACTAGGACGAAGGTTTGTACACCTAGACGAAGGATAGTACAACAAATTCTGACTAGTATAAATACCCCCACACAAGTACAAGTGAAGCACGGTCTGACACACTCCGAACCTCTCTCTCTCTCTCTCTCTCTCTAATTTCTATTCCCTTTTCTTCTCCAAACATATACTTATCCTCACGCCGGAGGGTGGTCACAGAGAGGCCCTCCCAGCCCTCCTTTGTGACGAGCCTAACGGTTTGTCTAATTTTGCAGGTTAATTCCTCTAAGATCTTATCAAGCTAGTCGTCTTCTACCTCTTCTCTGAGGTGCGTCCAGCTTTTGGATCTTCACTGGGGATTGTGATTCTCGGTCAACCAGAGGTCAAACCTCCGTCAACAGAGCTGGTCAACAACGAGTTAAACATGGTCAAGCGGGTCAGTCGGGGTCACTCGGAACATAATACGAACGTGAGGTATAAACTGAACTTGAGATTTAATAATTATATTATACATAACCTTTGCGTGTGGGACTTGACGAGCGCTATGATGAACCAAACTTAATGGCGAATATATATGTATTTGCATAACCTTAATAACTTGGACTCTCGGATTAGTCGTATGGATACTAGTTAACTTGCGGACTAGTCATATGAGAATTATATAACTTAGAGACTCGCCTTGAACATAACAATGGGACTTAAGACTCGGGCACCTTGAACTTGATATCTAGAAACGGGCATGATAACAATAGGGTGTTGAGATATAAACTCGTACACTTGAACAATGAGACATTGGACGAGTATACCCAAGCTTTGGACTTGACGTTTAGACAATAGAACTATGATTGGGGCTTGACTAAAATAAACACACGACACATTACTAAGTGCAAACATGTAAAGTGGATAGTACTTTAACACCTAGACACATAAATGGGATTAGATAAGAATAATAGCAAACATCGCGACTTAAGATTTGGACATTGGAACTCATAGACCTAACGTCTTGGACGATAGAACTACGATGCGGCATATGGAACATACGAAACCTTGAACTATAATACCAAAGCTTTAGACTCGACCTCTAAATATAGAACACTTAGAACCTTACAAACATTATTATTAATACCTCAGACTTTTGGACATTGACTTGAACATGTGACACTTAGAATATGGACTCGCCGACTAAGATTCGGATATAGACTATGGATTTATAAGATGAGAGGAAACATAAATAATATAAACCATACACTCGAGCTCGTCCCCACGCGTAACCATTAATCAATAAAAACCAAGACTAACAACATGTGCCGACATAGGGCCTAACTAGGAGAATACCAGGACGCGATACCAGGCACCCTGTTTACCATTTATTTCCGCAGTGCTATCCAGGTGAGTCTCGTGAACCATCCCCTCTTTTTCTGTTTTAAATTGTTTTGGGGTGAACATATGCTTCCAGTGTAAAAACCAGTATGATAACCAATTTGATATGACAAGGTGTGCTCCCGAATACCAAACCTTCACACTCATTAACCCAACGGGAGATTGGGCCACTTAATATGTGGGTAGTACTACTTGGGGAAACCCCCACACAGTGGACCCGGAAGCCCGGGGAACCCTCCACTACAGTCTGTGTCATGTATTTTGCCATGGGAATCCACAATGGGAGTAGGTGGATTCAGTGTTAGGTTTGAGGTGTGGCTTATACATCACCAGTGCAACCATGTGTTGAACCGTATTAACTTGTAAACCTGTTTTGGAATAATAAACCAGTTTTGTGGGAAACCATGTAAACTTATAAACTGGCTTTTGAACGATAAACTGTTTTGAGAAGATAAACTTATTTCAAAACCATTTAAACGCACGCACGGACTCACCAACATTATTGTTGACCCAAACCTATTTTAAGCATGTGTTCAGGTACCTGTTTGGATTAAAAGGAATAGGCAGCTATGACTAGGAGTTTCCCGACGGACAGATTGGAAGACAAGTGCAAACCTTAGACATTACTCGAAGTAATTGTATTAGATATTATACAATTATATAGAAATGTAAACACATATTTATAAAAGTCTAGTTATTTGCATTGATTCCGCTGTTTGCTTGCATTGGGAGATGTTTGGTAACAATCTGTATTTCGACCAGGCCCACTTTGGTCGGGTTGTGACAATAGATATAGATGGGAGATGCCACACGTTTTAAGAAGTTTACCAACGTACGAAGACAATTGGGGTAGCGGTCAAAGTGATGCGGATATATTAAAAAAGAACATTGGAGAAGTACAACGCAACGCGTGGGACATCGCATACATGAGGTGTTGGGAGCCTCTAAAAGGAAGTCCTAATGGGCTGGCTAACATAGCGCCCATGACGTCTAGTAGTAGGCGTAAAGCAAAACGATCCAAACCTCCTCTTCGGTTGATCCGTAAACACCCATAATGCCCCATTGCTGACTAGGATGAAAACGAAGAAATTTACACTAATGAGCTAAAAATCGACAGGGCAACGGCACCCTGGCCCTACGTAGGATTTGCCCTTGGTCGCCCTATTGATCGCCCTTTAGCAACGACAAATGTCACCCCTAATGCTTCAAATCTTTGCAGACTGAGCTTTATTAAATTAAACGAGCTATATCTGAGCTTAAAAAAGATTATAGGTAGAAATCTAATTTCATGTAAGAAACGATGGTTCATGGTGTCAACTGAATGCATAAGGTAGCCTCACTTGTGGTGTGCTACAATCTTAGCTATTGCTACAAACTTAGCTCGCATACAATTTACAAAAGGTATTGTATATTAATTGTGTATAAAATAGAGTTGTGTGACCCCTATATCTATATCTATATCTATATCTATACTTATATATATACTATATAGTGAGTTCTGGACGGGCAAGGAAGTCATTTTATAATCAACTATATGGGCAAAATTGTAATTTTATTATATTAACAAGACAATTTTAATGCAACCATTAAATAACTTTGTAGTAATTAAAAACAATAATTAACTTATGCTTTTTATTTTAATTTAATTTAATTTTATTATAACTTATATAAATACATCTCCCTTATCATTAAAATAGTAACTTGACAACAAAATCTATATACTACTATATAGTGAGTTATGGACGGGCAAGAAAGTCATTTAATAATCACCTATATGGGCAAAATTGTAATTTTATTATATTAACAAGACAATTTTAATGCAACCATTAAATAACTTTTTAGTAATTAAAAACAATAATTAACTTATGCTTTTTATTTTAATTTAATTTAATTTTATTATAACTTATATAAAGGGAAAATGGCCAAAATAGTTCGTTGACCGTGTGTTTTGAAAGAATAACCCTCTCCCTCCTCTTTGGAGAGACGGGACACGGCTCCCAACGAGCCTGAACCGTCTCTTGAGAGGGTTCCCATTCCAGCCAACAGAGGACCGCCACGCGTCGTTGTTGATCCCGAGACAGACCTGAGACGTGAGACAGACCTGAGACGTCTCCGGTGAAGATGAAGAACAAGAAAAAAAAACAGAGGATCATGAAACTTCGTCGGAGAAGACGAAGAACTCACCAGAGTGAGGTTCGAGACGTCTCCGGTGCTTCATCCCGTGACTCGGGCGTCTCTGTAACGTCTCCACCGTGCCCGTGACGTCCCTGCTCTGTTTCTCGGACAGAACACACATCTTTAACAACAACTAATGATTACACCCAAAACTAAAACTGAAACCCTAGATTTGAAATTAATAAAATGTAAGTGAAATTGGAAGGAAAAAACAGTAAATTACCGGTTAGAAAACGAAGGAATGATATTAATAATAATAAGGAAAAGATTTGATTATTGTTTGACCTTGTGATTTTCAAACCAAGGAGAGGGAGGAATTGGACCGAACCGGTCAAAAGGTCAAAACCCCTCTCTCTCTCTCTCTCTCTCTCTCAAGAACACAGTGTTGTGGAGAATATGAATGATGATGATGAAGAAAATACAGAGACTTCGAGAATATGAATGATGATGATGAAGAAAATACAGAGACTTTTGAGAGAGAGGAGAGAGAAAGACGGTTCAGGAGAGAGAAAGGGAGAGAGAGAGTGAGGAGAGAGGAGAGAGAAAGCGAGGAGAGAGAGTGTCTGATGAGGTGTTGGTTTTGTATTGGTTTATCTGGGAAGCCTCTCGGGAGACGCCTCAGACTTGTTGGGAGCCGTGTCCCGTCTCTCCAAAGAGGGGGGAGAGGGTTATTCTTGCAAAACACACGGTCAACGGGCTATTTTGGCCATTTTCCCTTATATAAATACATCTCCCTTATCATTAAAATAGTAACTTGACAACAAAACAAGTTTTTAAATCTGTATGTACAACCACTTACAACATCCATGAGTAAGACGCATCTCTTGGATTCTTTCAAGACGCCAATTCTGATCACCCACATATTTGTCTTTTCAATTTCCCTCACTCTCAAGACCAATTTAATGAGATTCAATCGCGAATTGAAGGAGTAATTACCCTCACATTAAAGCCATGAATTTAATCGGCCCATTCGTTTTAATCGTTTGTTGTTCTTATTTTTCCGAAACCTGCACACTTCGATTTGATCGTCTTTCTTCCTCTTCTTCTTCCAAACTTACGAACTTCAATTCAATCGTTATTCGTGTGTAATCATTCAGAAAGTATTGGAGGAGGCCATGGGAGTATCGATTGGTTCTATACTACTATATAGTGAGTTATGGACGGGCAAGGAAGTCATTTTAAATACTCTATACACGGTGCGCTAATTGCTTGAACAAATATGATATGTCTTTTTATAGTTTGTGTAACATTTGTTATCTGTCAGCCTTTGGTTTTGATGAGTTTTTTCTGCATGTGTTTCACTTTGATATTGAGGAGAACACGAGGGGTCGGTTTCTCAGGTGATGAATCTGTGTTGTTATGGTTTCCTTAAGTTTCTTCAACTCAAACGTGCTTTAAAATGTTTATTTCTTTGTTTGTTGCTTCATTTAAGTTTCTTCAACTTAAATATGCGTTAAAATGTTTCTTTCTCTGTTTGTGTGTGTGCTTAGTTAATGAACCACCATGTATGAAGAATTTAAAATATAGATGGACCAGTGTCCATGAGAATTTATAGAGGATAAAAAAGGAATGTGACATTTTGACAACAATATCAATATTTATAGTCTTACTCAAGGAGGTTTCTAAGCAGAAAGAGTGTATATAACACAAATGCTTGATAAGATGGGATCCTTTTGTCCCAAAATAGATCCAAGATTTGACTGCCATAATAGTTTAAGTCTTTAAGTGATGTCAATCAGTCGATGTATGCTTAAGTTAGATGAGGAAAGATGGCATATAGTTAAAAAAACATACATTTGAATGTTATTGTTCCTTATGCATATTATTAACATGATCATATGGGTGCTTTAATAGTTAGTTTAGGTGATACATGAACTGCAATAAAATACATACTTCTTTGGAAGACATGAATTTGGAAATAAAGTTTTTGTTAAGAAGAGTCTAGAAACGAGCGACAATGAGTTCAACTACAAATTATGTCATGTCTAGATACGACCAACAACATCTACAAATTATGTTACAACCACTATTCTTATGCCATGTATAATCGTTATAACATCTGTTACACCCTAAACAACATATTATGCATCCTCAATCTGACAACCAAATTAAAACACCCGCAAACCTAGATAACTCCGCCGCAACGCGCGGGTTCCTGCTAGTAGCCATTAGTACATATAGAATTCGTTAGTTATATTCTGCTAAAAATTGTCGTTCAAAAATATATATATATATTCTGCTAAATTAATTATGTGGCGTGGTTCATTATTATATACGACATAGATTCATGTGTTGAAATCCCATCAAAGGAAAGTGTGTGTGCCTATTTGCCTTGTTAAAAATCATTAATAACAAGACTTAAATATCTCAATACATCATACATTTTCTTATTCAGTTTTCAAGAATTCAAACAAACCGACTATCTCACATTCTTTCCGTTATTAGCAAAAAACCAAACCCAATCTATCCATAGGCGCTCTACCCTCATCATATTTTACATCCCTCAACTGCATTTGCTTCCATGTACGTTCGTTGATTTGCATATAATCATTGAGTTCAAATGCCTTTTGCCCAGGATTGCATATGCTTCGATGACGTCACTAATATTAAAGACCAGCACTGTAAGTAAATATACATGTAGAATTAGAAAATTACTAGTTTTTTAGGGGAATTGGAATTAAATAATCGCAGCTTTGTTGGGTTAGAAGATAATAATCCAACTTGAAAATTGGAATCCAACAAGCCCCAACTTGTCTTGGTTTTTATTTCACTAGACCAAAATTAATTGTGGTTAACCCAGTTAGTTTTCTGCTTGACTTTTTTGCCAACCAAGAAACTAACTGAGTTAACCTTAGTTAGTTTTGGTCCAGTGAAATAGAAACCAAGATAAGTTAGGTCTGTTAGATTTCAATTTTCAAGTTGGGATTATTGTCTTCCAATCCGACAAATTTGGGATTATTTAATTCCAATTTTCCTTTTTTATATGGGGTAACACAAATAGAACGACTTTTGTTTCAAGATTATTCTATGATGTACATTGAAACCCACCTTGACTAATGTACTTAGAAGGTCATATACTTACCACATGCTATTAGCAACGTCCAAAACTTCTACTTTGCTAGCTGTCAAGTGGCACTTGAAGTTCCCCCAAACACTTCAGTAGAAAATCTAAATTAATATATAATCCCAATGAAGTGTTCGGAGGATCCCTTAGGGACAATTGGCTTGTTTTCCTTCTTGTCTATACCTTTGTATTGGCAATGTCCAACACTTCTACGTACTTTGCTGGTTGTCAAGTGGCACTTGGAGTTCCCCCAAACACTTCAGTAGGAATTAAATCCTAATTAATATATATTCCCAGTGAAGTGTTCGGAGGATCCCTTAGAGACACTTGGCTTTTTTTCCTTCTTGTGTATTCCTTTATATTAGCAATGTCCAACACATCTACTTTGCTGGTTGTCAAGTGGCACTTGGAGTTCCCCCAAACACTTCAGTAGGAAATTCTAGTTAATATATAATCCCAATGAAGTGTTCGGAGGATCTCTTAGGGACACTTGGCTTTTCTCCTTCTTGTGTATACCTTTGTAGTTACTAGATGTGTTTGTGTAATAAAATGGCTTAGGTAAACAAGAGTTACGGGGAGTGCATGATCCATGAATCTGCATATATTAGAAGGGTGAACATGGTTGGAAATGAGTCTCTATTAGGAAAGTTGTAGTTTTGATTTTTGAAAAAAGAGGAAACGATACGAAATCAACAAGTCGTATATGGTTCGGACCAGGTGGTCAAGAAAGGAATTATATTCTCCTTTCTTCATGTAACCATTAAAATGACTAGGTTCGGTTTCCAAACTTTAGAAGTTTTGACAATGGATTCCATATGAGGTATTGATGCAAGTTAAAAGTAAAGGTCGAATGGATGGAATATACATAACAAATTCTGAATGAGAAATCGGCTTACGAAGATGTAGAAGGGTTACTCCGATATACATGTACGTGGTGTTTGGGACCTGTGAGCTTTTATGAGTTAGAAATACACATAAATCCTTGGTTTTGATAAGCTATAAACCTTCAGTTTTCTATTGATTTTCTCAACCTTTTATAATAATACAATGAGATAGAGATTATCTACAAAATACAAATTTCAAATATACTATCAACACATGTGTTATCTATTACACCCCACAGTCGAAGCGGGAGGAGACCGGATGCTGAGACTGTCTCGAAAATCTTCAAACAGAACGCGAGGAAGACCTTTAGTGAATATATCTGCAACCTGGTGGCGAGAGGGGACATGAAGCACGCGCACATTTCCCCGTTGCACCTGTTCACGAACAAAATGAATATCTAGTTCAATGTGTTTGGTTCGCTGGTGTTGTACGGGATTTCCTGATAAATAAATAGCACTGACGTTGTCGCAATATACCAATGTGGCTCGTGATAAAGGATGGCGTAGCTCAAGTAATAAATTTCGTAACCAGCAGATTTCTGCGACGACGTTTGCAACTCCCCGATATTCTGCTTCAGCGCTGGAACGCGAAATGGTGCTTTGTCGTTTCGACGACCACGATATAAGGTTATCCCCGAAATAGATACAGTAGCCGCTTGTGGAACGCCGTTTGTCGGGGCACCCGGCCCAATCGGCGTCAGTGTTAGAGACAAGTGATTGGGACGGGGAGCCTTGAAGCAGAAGTCCGAAGTGTGTGGTCCCTTTGATATATCTGATAATACGCTTAAGAGCATTCCAATGAGCAATGCGAGGGGAGTGCATGTGCATACATACCTGCTGAACCGCATATGAGATGTCCGGACGTGTAAATGTAAGGTACTGAAGAGCACCTGCAAGGCTACGGTACAGAGTGGGATCATGAAACAAATCACTGAGTGTGGCACTGAGTTTGCCGTTGGTGTCAACTGGTGTGGCAACGGGGTTGCAATTCTGCATGGAGGCACGAGTAATAATCTCAGCTGCGTAAGAGTGCTGTGAAAGGAACATGGTGTCTTTGACACGAGACACTGAAATACCCAGAAAATAGCTAAGGGGACCCAAGTCCTTCATGGCGAATTCACCTGCGAGTTTCGCCATGAGTGATTGACGCAGCTTGTCAGAGGAGGTAACAAGAAGAATGTCGTCCACATATAATAGAAGGTAGGCCGTGTAGGGACCCTGGTGAAGAGTGAAAAGAGAAACGTCACTCTTGCTGTGAGTAAAACCTATGGTGAGAACAAAGTCAGTGAACCGCTGGTACCAGGCCCGAGGAGCCTGTTTGAGACCGTAGAGAGACTTCTTAAGAGAGCAAACATGGTCGGGGAAACGTTTGTCACGGAATCCCATGGGTTGGTACATGTAGACGGTTTCATGGAGATTCCCATGAAGAAAGGCATTGGTGACGTCCAACTGACGGACAGACCAATTTTTGGATAAAGCAATGGAGAGTACAGTCCGAATAGTAGCCGGTTTGACGACCGGGCTAAAAGTTTCACCACAATCCACACCAACCTGCTGTAAGCGACCATCACATACTAAACGAGCTTTGTAGCGTTCCAATGAGCCATCCGACCTGTATTTATGTTTAAACAACCACATGCTTCTAATAACATTCATATCAGTCGTACGAGGTACTAATTCCCAAGTTCCATTACTAACTAATGCATTGTACTCAGTAGACATAGCGGAGTACCATTCCGGTATAGTTAAGGCATCGGTAGGGCTCTTTGGGACTGGTACGACAGGTGGGGTAGTGGAAGTGTGTAGGTTGAATGGTTGTTTGGGTTTGTGAATACCGCTCATAGAGCGAGTATGGATAGTATGGGGTGGAAGTGGCGGTTGTGAAGGGTTCGGTGGTGGGGTAGGTTCGGACGTGGAAGGTGAAAGAGGTTGGGCCGGTGAGGTTTGGGCCGTGGAGGGCTGGGTCGGGGTGGGCTGGGAAGAAGGCGGTGATGTAGGGTGGTTACGGTTTGGCAAGGGTTGGGCCATATGGAAACTTGGTGTGGAATGGGCCAGAGGTGAGAAAGGTTGGGCCTGGGATGTTGGGGCGGGTGGTGAGGGAACTTGGGTGGTACGCTGTATGTGGTGGAACAAGTGATGAGGGAATGTGGGTGGGTCAAGGAAGTCATAACTAGGTGAGGGGTCGATGGTCATCTTGAAAGGGAAGGTTGTTTCATCAAAGGCGACATGTCTAGAGATGTAGATCTGTTTGGTTTTCAGGTCAAGACACCGGTACCCCCTATGGGTAGGTGGGTAACCGAGAAAGACGCATGGTTGAGCGCGGGGATCAAGTTTGTGAATGGTAGGGGAAGGGGTAAGAGGGTAGCATAGACAACCAAAGACGCGAAGGTGGTCATAGGTGGGTGTGGTGTTGTAGAGGATTTCGGTTGGTGTTTTATTGTTGGTGAGGGTGGTGGGAAGAATGTTTAATAGGTAGGTAGCAGTTTCTAAAGCAAAGTGCCAAAAGTTGGTGGGTAAAGAGGCGTGTGTCATGATGGTGCGGATGAGATTGTTTATAGTACGGATTTTTCGTTCGGCTTTGCCGTTTTGTGAGGACGTATAAGGGCAAGACAGACGATAAAGAGTGCCATGAGTGGTGAAAAATTGTTGAAAAGAATTGTTTACGTATTCACGGCCGTTGTCGCATTGAAAAGTTTTAATGGTGCGGTTAAATTGGGTGGTGATGGTGGATGTAAATTGGGTGAAGGCGGAGAAAACATTTGATTTGTGTGTAAGGGGATATGTCCATAAAAAATTAGAGTAGTCATCTAAAAATAAAACATAATATTTATGACCGGATGAACTAATTATGGGGGACGTCCACACATCACTATGTATTATATCAAACGGTAAAATAGTGCGAGTAATAGAAGGAAAAAATGGCAGTCTAATGCTTTTGCCCAAAACACAAGCCTCACATACAAATTCAACAGACACGGAATTATCCCTAGTAAATTTACGAACAGAAATAAGGTTTTTAACTAATTTGGGTTAGTACAGGACATTTTTAAGAATAAAAGGCGGGAATGGTGGGGGAAGGTATTTTGTGCCTTGTCCTATAACGGGATGGTATTCCCATCGCCTACAATAATATTATGAGGAATGCAAGAGTTAGTAAAAGAATGGAAATCACCTTGCTCGTTGGTCATGGTAGAGGAGGCCCCGGTGTCCATGTATTGAGTGAGATCCGGTTGCTGCAAGGACATCGTGTATAAGGCCTGCTCGATGTCTATCGGAGTGTAGGCCGCATAATTATTCTGAGCGGGACGTGGGCCTAAAATACCGGGCTGCTGGGCTGAAGGGACACTGCTGTTGGGCCGGGGAGTATTTGGATAGGGGCATGGTGGACTGGCCCATGGAAATAAGGGTGGGCTTTGGTAAGAGTTAGTGGCTGATGCATGGGATGTGTTAGTGGGCCAATTTGCAAACCACGGATTAAATGGAATAGGCCAGTAGGAAAATGGATGTTGCTGTGACCGTCCAAATCCACCTCGTCCACGGCCACGACGGCCTGAACGGCCCCCGCGACCACGTCTGAGGTAAGGGGAGGAGGTACGAAGGTTATCGGAGGGGGGGTTTGAGTTATTGGGGCGGTTTTGTGTGGTGGCAGCCAACTAGCCAAGGCAGAGGAAGCCGTTTGTGACGCGTGTGCGGCCCGCTCAGTCTTTGTGGTTTCAGCCTGCATAAGTTTAGATCTGGCCACGTAGAATGAAGGTAAAGGATGTGTATTTTGTATTATAGTGGAGATACCTTCATATTCAGCATTTAAACCCGCGAGAAGTTGTAAAAAATATTCTGATAACTTCATTAATTATGTGGCGTGGTTCATTATTATATATGACATGTGTTGAAATCCCATCAAAGGATAAGTGTTTGTGCCTATTTGCCTAGTTAAAAATCATTAATAACAAGACTTAATATATCAATGCATCATACATTTTCTTATTCAGTTTTCAAGAAATCAAACAAACAGACCATCTCACATTCTTTCCATTATTAGCAAAAACCAAACCCAATCTATCCATAGGCGCTCTACGTACCCTCATCATATTTTACATCCCTCCACTGCATTTGCTTCCACGTACGTTCGTTGATTTGCATATAATCATTGAGTTCAAATGCCTTTCGCCCAGGATTGCATATGCTTCTCGATGACGTCACTAATATTTAAGACCGGCTGTGTAAGTAAAGATACATGCAGAATTATAAAATTACTAGTTTTTTTAGGGGAATTGGAATAAAATAATCGCAACTTTATTGGGTTAGAAGACAATAATCCAACAGGCCCCAACTTGTCTTGGTTTTTATTTCACTGGACCAAAATTAACTGGGGTTAACCCAGTTAGTTTTCTGCTTGACTTTTTTGCCAACCAAGAAACTAACTGAGTTACCCTTAGTTAGTTTTGGTTCAGTGAAATAGAAACCAACACAAGTTAGGTATGTTAGATTTCAATTTTCAAGTTGAGATTATTGTCTTCTAATACGACAAAGTTGAGATTATTTAATTCCAATTCCCCCTTTTTATATGGGGCAACAGTGTAACACAAATAGAACGACTTTTGTTTCAACAAATAACGATTATTCTATGATGTACATTGAAACCCACCTTGACTAATGTACTTAGAAGGTCATGTACTTACCACATGCTATTAGCAACGTCCAAAACTTCTACTTTGCTAGTTGTCAAGTGACACTTGGAGTTCCCCCAAACACTTCAGTAGAAAATCTAAATTAATATTTAATCCCAATGAAGTGTTCGGAGGATCCCTTAGGGACACTTGGCTTTTTTTCCTTCTTGTCTATACCTTTGTATTAGCAATGTCCAACACTTCTACTTTGTTGGTTGTCAAGTGGCACTTGGAGTTCCCCCAAACACTTCAGTAGGAATTAAATCCTAATTAATATATATTCCCAGTGAAGTGTTTGGAGGATCCCTAAGGGACACTTGGCCTTTTTCCTTCTTGTGTATTCCTTTGTATTAGCAATGTCCAACACTTCTACTTTGCTAGTTGTCAAGTGGTACTTGGAGTTCCCCCAAACACTTCAGTAGGAAATTCTAGTTAATATATAATCCCAATGAAGTGTTCGGAGGATCTCTTAGGGACACTTGGCCTTTTTCCTTCTTGTGTATTCCTTTGTATTAGCAATGTCCAACACATCTACTTTGCTGGTTGTCAAGTGGCACTTGGAGTTCCCCCAAACACTTCAGTAGGAAATCCTAATAAACAATCCCAATGAAGTGTTCGGAGGATCTCTTAGGGACACTTGGCTTTTCTCCTTGTGTATACCTTTGTAGTTACTAGATGTGTTTGTGTAATAAAATGGCTTAGGTAACCATATATATAGACAAGAGCTACGGGGAGTGCATGATCCATGAATCTGCATGATGCATATTAGAAGGGTGAACATGGTTGGAAATGAGTCTCTATTAGGAAAGTTGTAGTTTTGATTTCTGAAAAAAGAGGAAACGATACGAAATCAACAAGACATATATGGTTCGGACCAGGTGGTCAAGAAAGGAATTATATACTCCTTTCTTCATGTAACCATTTAAATGACTAGGTTCGGTTTCCAAACTTTAGAAGTTTGGACAAAGGATTCCATATGAGGGTATTGATGCAAGTTAAAAGTAAAGGTCGAATGGATGGAATATACCTAACAAATTCTGAATGAGAAATCGGCTTACGAAGATGTAGAAGGGTTACTCCGATATACATGTACATGGTGTTTGGGACCTGTACGTGAGCTTTTACGAGTTAGAAATACACATAAATCCTTGGTTTCAGTAATTGAATAGGAATGTGAACGTATATGATTTGGGTTATAAATCTAATCTAACCACCTAAAAGTAAACTTTCTGTTTTTGTTAGACATCAAGATGAGAAGAAAAGAAAATGATTCTTGTTGCAAATGTGGTTTTTTACCAAGTAATTACTAATTGACAAAAGGCAATCAGTAATTTTAACTTGGTGGCAAAATGACCCTACGTGGCATTCTAGGTGGCAAAATGATCTTATTTGCCTTCCTACATGGCATCCAAAGTGGCATGCCACGTTAGCATCACACTAACGGAGTTAGCCTCGGTTAGTTTGGATCCGTTGGTGGTCAATATGTCGAAAGTTGGGACCGCTAGTGGTTATTTTCGTAGTTGGGACCATTATCGGCCAAAGAGTAATAGTTAGGATTATTTATTTCCATTACTCCTAAATAATATTAGGCCACGGATGGTTCATATTATACCAGTCGCTTGCTTATTTCTGTTTCTTCGAGTACGACAAGAAATTTTTCAATTTCAAGAATCAACATTTGCAAAATATAATAAGCAACATTTTTCTATGAGTGAGTGAATGAAAACACGCGACTATTCAATTGCAACATTCAATCTGCATTCACTAAGTTGCGATTGATGAGGGGTTGAGGGGATGTGGAAGATATATTTTGCCATGGGAGGAGTAGGGGTAACAAGTAATGTGAATTGGGGTTTATAGTATGAAATGTACAAGTGGGTGTTGCAAGCAAGGGTAGTATTGAATGGTTTTTTTTATGACATTTTGGGTTTAAAGCAAGAAACTATTCTTATTTCATCTTAAAAATTATAGGAAATTACTATTGTAGCCACATTTGATACTTTATAATGTAGTATAGATATAGATATGCCGTATATACAACACACTTTCACCATTTTTTGCAACCAGCTTAACTTGACATAGGTTTTGGAGAGGTGGGTCTGATTTAATTTCTTGGGCTTATAATTGTAACAATTGTAGTAGGCGATGTGGTATGGGTTAAGGTTGTGTTGTTGCTAGTGGCTTGCTAGTACAAAATGTTGTACATAATTTGGGAATGAATGAAAAATGTTTGCCGTCCCAAAAACAAAAAGCTATACATACAAGGGAATAGAGTGAAAAGCATGTTGTATTTTTGTGCACTTTAGTTAACCCAATGATGTTTTCATATTGACATAAAAAAGTTTTGAAAAGAGTCTTGGTGAAGACCAGATCATAAAAAGTGGAATATATTATATACTTATATTCTCATTTAATAATGTATATCGCTTATAGGGTTAGGTTCATTTCATTTAAATCTATAACAGCTTCAGAAATAAGTAAAAAACTACAGAAAATAACATGCAATGAAGAATGACCTGCTTTCCATGGTTTTGAGATCCAATGTAAATTCAGTATTATTGACATGAACAAATTAATTTAAATTTGATTGAAAAGAGGAACATGATAGCACCACATAACCATAAATGATAAAGATAGCATAGTTACAGATAGGGGTGTAAATGACACGTAACGGCTTGAGAGCTACCCGGGATCGGCTCGGCAAAAAGCCCGAACAAGCCGAGCCTTAACGAGCCTGAGCCCAAGCCCGAGCCCGAGCCTGAAATATGGCTCGTTTAGTTATCAAGCCCGAGCTTGAGCCCTAGATACAAAGCTCGATTGGGCTCGCGAGCCTAAACGAGCCCAAACATAATTATAAGTTATTTATATATCTTTTATAATTTATAGCCCACATCTCCAAAGCCCAAGTCCTTATTTCATAGGCCCATTTAATAACACTCGTGAGCTGAGCTTTTGCGATCTCGAGCCGAGCCTTGAGCTCGTTTGAGATTGTTCTCAAATCACCTCGAGCCGAGCCGAGCTCGAGCTTTTGATTTTGCTAACGAGCCGAGCTCGAGCTCAAGATTGTAGGCTCGAACCGAGCCGAGCTCGAGCTCGAGCTTCATAAAACCATAACGAGCCGAGCTCGAGCCCAGTTAGGCTCGAGCTCGGCTCGGCTCGTTTACACCCCTAGTTACAAACTTTATAAGTCATAATCAACATTAATTGGTGGGAAAAAAAGTATATTATATTTGGGATTCTTCGCTACTAAAGGTAGTGACAAGTGATAGTTTTTAGAAACCGTCGTATATTGTGATAGAATAAATATAAACTAGTGGATTGCCCTGCGCTTCGCGTCGTACATTTCTATCGGCATCATCGTTATGGTATCGACCTAACGCATTGTGAGGGAAAGTCGATTTTGATCGTTACGGGTTTGTTTGTTTGTTACGGTATTGATATGGAACCAACCAGGGACGAAGCACTTTGAGGGCCAGCTGGCCCTGGCCCCCTTGTTTTTTGACGCAGTAGTAGAAATTTATGATTTTTGTAGGTAAATTTAGTCGAAGTTGAGTCTGGCCCCCGCCGATTTGCCACTACCGATCGAAAACAATTGAGTCCGGCCTCTCCCGATTAGCGAACCAAGCTTCGCCCATGGTACCAACACTCAAAAGATGTATGCCTTTATAAAAAAAAAAAAAAAATACCGATGTCTACTCCGATAATAAGGGACTGCAACCTAAGAAATCAAACCAAAAAAATGAAACATGAATTGACATGATGAATTGATGATGGGGCAACAACACGTGATCTTAGCAGATCCCATTGATTTGTCAACAACTTCAAAGACAGCATTACATTAACAGTTCATAAATATCGATTGATTAAAAACAAACTATAATCCCTTATAATTATCCTAAATGACAATAAAGATCACTCCCTCCATAACCTCTTCAATGTCTACGTGTGTGTGAGTGTGTGTGAATGTACAATGTTTATATATCTTACCAGAATTAAAAAGACAGACTAATGACAAAAATGATAAAGATTTGAGAATTAAATTTCCCCTAAATTTATGTTTCCTATACCAAGTTGCATCATAGATGGAAAAAGAAAGCCATTACTATTTTTTTAATCAAGCAGTAGCTACTAATTTTGATTTTCAATCTCCTCACTTCTCACACAAAATCCCCAATAGCGAGATGTCTCCCTCTCTCTAGAGATCATCTCCTTCCTTTGACTCCACCATCACAAAGCATACACCTTCACAACAACACACAACACCATCACTAACAACTAGGGGTGAGCATTTCGTGGTTCGGACCCACAGGAACCTTGAACCCGACCATGAGAACCTTGGACCCGAACTTTTTTAAATATATGGGTCGGTTTCCGGTTCTAGATTTATATGAATTATCGGTTCCGGGTCGGGTCGGTTCCAAACCCACGGTTCTAATATAAGAACCACAAGAACCGTTTGTATTTTAATTAAAAAAATAAAAAATAATCTTTTTTAGTCTTTTCACTATTCGTTTTTACGTTTTATTGTAATCGATTTCATGTAATGTTAATACAATATTAAAAATATTATTTATAATAATAACAATGTATTTTTTTTGAAATATTTTTTGGCTTAATGGATATGCATAGATGTGATATATTATATAAGATATCCAAATTTGAAGTAATATATATATATATATATATATATATATATATATATATATCGCTCTGATGTGTGTGTAGTTATTATGTATACATAACAGATTCACATAATGTTTCTAGTGATGAGAATGACAAAATTGTTACGAAAACATAAGTCGAGAAACGAAGAGTGACTTAAAAAAGAAACTCATGGGCTATTGTTAGACTGTCCATTGTGGAAGCGCGAGCAGCATGACGCAAACAAGGTTTCAGCGCCCGTGCTCACCCCAGCCACAACAGCCCACGCGAACAGTCCTGGCGGGAGCACAAGCGATGGTGGTCGCGTGGGTTAACGGGAAAAAGTGACATTTGGTCGCGCCGTTGCTCACCCTCAGCCACAATCGGGTCAAGTGACCGGATTACTTGATAGTCACGTCGGTGGCTCGCGCCCGTTCGCTCGTGCGTCTGCAACGGACGGCCTTAGAACCATATGGTTGAATTCTTTTACGATCATGGTAAAAGAATAGGAATATGTAAGTTCTCTAAAAGTGGCTATTACATTAAAAGGTTCTAGAAGGTCAGAGCCTTTTACCCGACCCATCAGAACCTTTAGGACCCGGAACCGCATAGTCTTTAAAGGTTCGGTTCGTGGTTCTTAATTTCAACAATAAAAGAGTATACGGTTCTGGTAAGTCTGGGTCGGGTCGGTTCTGGACCCTTTGCACAGCCCTACTAACAACCGCAACAACCACCACCAACCACCAGCAACCGCCGCTACCAACACCACTTACCATATGTGTTATAGATGCATATCGCCAAACACCACCCAACCGCTACCAACCAACCCAAATGCATATCGCCAAACACCAACCAACCGCTACCAACCTTTAATTACCAAGATTGTGACCCGTCAACGATGTGGACTTCACTACTTCTAAGCATGCCCCAACAATACTTTGAAGGTCCAATAGGTTTCGCATCAAATATGAATATTAGCATCGGTGGTAAGCATGGTTCTCAATGTGGAAGACGCTTGCATAAAAAAGAAGAAGTTTTCGTGCCTCGTACGAGAAGGAACTATCAACATTGGACAAAAGACGAGAAGTACACACTCGCATGGGTTGGCTCGACATTGGGGAGGATCCCGATGTTGGTAAGTGTTATTTTTATAATACTATTTATTTTTAAAAAATAAAGTATAATATATTTTTCTTACTTTTGTAGCCAACTATCAAACACTACCCCTTTTTGGATGAAAATTTCATAAACCTTTTTTTAAGGCCATGGGTAGAGGGGAATATCGGGAAAATGATTCGACATCAAGCAAATGGATAGATATAAATGGGAGATGCCACGCATTTTAGAAGTTTACCAACATACGAAGGACAATTGGGGTAGCGATCAAAGCGATGCGGATATATTAAAAAGAACGTTGGAGAAGTACAACGCAACGCGTGGGGCATCACATACATGAGGTGTTGGGAGCCTCTAAAAGGAAGTCCTAAATGGGCTAACATAGCACCCATGACGTCTAGTAGTAGGCGTAAAGCAAAACGGTCCAAACCTCCCCTTCGGTAGATCCGGAAACACCCACTTCCAATGCTCAAAACGTCGATTTAAATGATCCTATTAATATTAATGTGGATGTCGAGGAAGAGGAAATTGAGTTGTCCCGACCGCCCAGTAGAAGAAGCGAGCGAAAGGGGGAAGGGCGGAGTTGTCTTTGGCAGGTGTCGAAATGAAACAAGACTTTGAAGAGATGAACCGATGACTTCAAGATATACGAGACCTTTGCCATAGGCGTTTGGAAACAATGCACGAAAGAATCGTCGAAAACAAAAAGTTCATCGCAATCCAAGAGGCGAGGCAAACGGAGAAAGACATCGACTTTATGTCTAAACCGATCGGTAACCGCATAGGAGAAGCGTTACTCCTAGCACAAATGCGCAGGCATCAAATCCGTGACAAATACGGACTATAGCATGTTTCGTCTTTTATTTTAGTTTTTTTAGTACTTTTGCATGTTTCTTCTTTTATTTTTTTTATTTTAATTAAGGGTAATGTAATTTTTATTATTTGTTTTTACTGAAATATTATTTGTTTTAATTAAAAAAATAATAATATAATTGGATAATCATTGCAACGGGTATTATGAGGCATTATACCACTATACCATTTTTAACTTCAAGCCTCATAATGCCCCATTGCTGACTAGGATGAAAACGAAAAAAATTACACTACTGAGCTTAAAATCAGTGGGGCTGCGGCACCCCGGCCCTATGTAGGATTCAACCTATTGATCGCCCTTTAGCAACGACAAATGTCACCCCTAATGCTTCAAGTATAATATATATAGGGCCTTTATATCACTGATGGTTTGGCAAAGTATAATATATATAGGGCCTTTATCTTCAGGAGTTCCGGTATCAATGATGGTTTGCGAAATAGGATATTGTGCATTCGTATGTTGAAAATACTTCAAATCCCATCAAAGGATAAGTGTTTGTGCCTGTTTGCCTTTAAAAATCATTAATAACAATACATCATACATTTTCTTATTCAGTTTTCAAGAAATCAAACAAACCGACTACCTCACATTCTTTCCGTTATTAGCAAAAACCAAACCCAATCTATCCATAGGCGCTCTACCCTCGTCATATTTTACATCCCTCCACTACATTTGCTTCCATGTACGTTCATTGATTTGCATATAATCGTTGAGTTCAAATGCCTTTTGCTCAGGATTGCATATGCTTCTCGATGACCTCACTAATATTAAAGAGCAGCTGTGTAAGTAAAGATAGATGTAGAATTAGAAAATTACTAGGTTTTTTAGGGGAATTGGAATTAAATAATCGCAACTTTGTTGGATTAGAAGAAAATAATCCAAGTTGAAAATTGGAATCCAACAAGCCCCAACTTGTCTTGGTTTTTATTTCACTAGCCCAAAATTAACTGGGGTTAGCCCCGTTAGTGTTCTGCCTGACTTTTTTGCCAACCAAGAAACTAACCGAGTTAACCATAGTTAGTTTTGGTCCAGTGAAATAGAAACCAAGACAAATTAGGTCTGTTAGATTTCGATTTTCAAGTTGGGATTATTGTCTTTCAATCCGACAAAGTTGGGATCATTTAATTCCAATTCCCCTTTTTTATATGGGGTAGCACAAATAGAACGACTTTTGTTTCAACAATTAACGATTATTCGATGATGTACAATGAAACCCACCTTGACTAATGTACTTAGAAGGTCATGTACTTACCACATGCTATTAGCAACGTCCAAAACTTCTACTTTGCTAGTTGTCAAGTGGCACTTGGAGTTCCCCCAAACACTTCAGTAGAAAATCTAAATTAATATTTAATCCCAATGAAGTGTTCGGAGGATCCCTTAGGGACACTTGGCTTTTTTTTTCCTTCTTGTTTATACCTTTGTATTAGCAATGTCCAACAATCTACTTTGCTGGTTGTCAAGTGGCACTTGGAGTTCCCCCAAACACTTCAGTAGGAAATTCTAGTTAATATATAATCCCAATGAAGTGTTCGGAGGATCTCTTAGGGACACTTGGCTTTTCTCCTTGTGTATACCTTTGTAGTTACTAGATGTGTTTGTGTAATAAAATGGCTTAGGTAACCATATATATAGACAAGAGCTACGGGGAGTGCATGATCCATGAATCTGCATGATGCATATTAGAAGGGTGAACATGGTTGGAAATGAGTCTCTATTAGGAAAGTTGTAGTTTTGATTTCTGAAAAAAGAGGAAACGATACGAAATCAACAAGACATATATGGTTCGGACCAGGTGGTCAAGAAAGGAATTATATACTCCTTTCTTCATGTAACCATTTAAATGACTAGGTTCGGTTTCCAAACTTTAGAAGTTTTGACAAAGGATTCCATATGAGGGTATTGATGCAAGTTAAAAGTAAAGGTCGAATGGATGGAATATACCTAACAAATTCTGAATGAGAAATCGGCTTACGAAGATGTACAAGGGTTACTCCGATATACATGTACATGGTGTTTGGGACCTGTACGTGAGCTTTTACGAGTTAGAAATACACATAAATCCTTGGTTTCAGTAATTGAATAGGAATGTGAACGTATATGATTTGGGTTATAAATCTAATCTAACCACCTAAAAGTAAACTTTCTGTTTTTGTTAGACATCAAGATGAGAAGAAAAGAAAATGATTGTTGTTGCAAATGTGGTTTTTTACCAAGTAATTACTAATTGACAAAAGGCAATCAGTAATTTTAACTTGGTGGCAAAATGACCCTACGTGGCATTCTAGGTGGCAAAATGATCTTATGTGGCATCCTACATGGCATCCAAAGTGGCATGCCACGTTAGCATCACACTAACGGAGTTAGCCTCGGTTAGTTTGGATCCGTTGGTGGTCAATATGTCGAAAGTTGGGACCGCTAGTGGTTATTTTCGTAGTTGGGACCATTATCGGCCAAAGAGTAATAGTTAGGATTATTTATTTCCATTACTCCTAAATAATATTAGGCCACGGATGGTTCATATTATACCAGTCGCTTGCTTATTTTTGTTTCTTCGAGTACGACAAGAAATTTTTCAATTTCAAGAATCAACATTTGCAAAATATAATAAGCAACATTTTTCTATGAGTGAGTGAATGAAAACACGCGACTATTCAATTGCAACATTCAATCTGCATTCACTAAGTTGCAATTGATGAGGGGTTGAGGGGATGTGGAAGATATATTTTGCCATGGGAGGAGCAGGGGTAACAAGTAATGTGAATTGGGGTTTATAGTATGAAATGTACAAATGGAAATAAATAATCCCAACTATTGACTATTGGCCAATAACAGTCCCAACTACGAAAATCACCAATATTGGTCCCAACTTTCGACATATTGGAAACCAACGGACCCAAACTAACGGAGGCTAACTCGTTAGTGTGATGCTGACGTGGCATGCTTAGGTGGCAAGATGATAGGAAATTACTATTGTAGCCACCTTTGGTACTTTATAATGTAGTATAGATATAGATATGCCGTATATACAACACACTTTCACCATTTTTTGCAACCAGCTTAACTTGACATAGGTTTTGGAGAGGTGGGTCTGATTTAATTTCTTGGGCTTATAATTGTAACAATTGTAGTAGGCGATGTGGTATGGGTTAAGGTTGTGTTGTTGCTAGTGGCTTGCTAGTACAAAATGTTGTACATAATTTGGGAATGAATGAAAAATGTTTGCCGTTCCAAAAACAAAAAGCTATACATACAAGGGAATAGAGTGAAAAGCATGTTGTATTTTTGTGCACTTAGTTAACCCAATGATGTTTTCATATTGACATAAAAAAGTTTTGAAAAGAGTCTTGGTGAAGACCAGATCATAAAAAGTGGAATATATTATATACTTATATTCTCATTTAATAATGTATATCGCTTATAGGGTTAGGTTCAAACGTACTATTACATGCGCATGAAGGGACAGGCTATGCAAGATAAAGATCCCATTTAACATTTGGAAAAATATTTTCATATAAGATATCTTATTGTGTTGTTACTTATCACTGTGTTTCAAAGTTCCAATGTTGAAGAAACTAACAAAATTATTCAGTCATCATATACTATACTAACACATTTTTGTCTGTTAAGAAAATGAGATACGTGCATTTCATTTAAATCTATAACAGCTTCAGAAATAAGTACAAACTATAGAAAATAACATGCAATGAAGAATGACCTGCTTTCCATGGTTTTGAGATCCAATGTAAATTCAGTATTATTGACATGAACAAATTAATTTAAATTTGATTGAAAAGAGGAACATGATAGCACCACATAACCATAAATGATAAAGATAGCATAGTTACAGATAGGGGTGTAAATGACACGTAACGGCTTGAGAGCTACCCGGGATCGGCTCGGCAAAAAGCCCGAACAAGCCGAGCCTTAACGAGCCTGAGCCCAAGCCCGAGCCCGAGCCTGAAATATGGCTCGTTTAGTTATCAAGCCCGAGCTTGAGCCCTAGATACAAAGCTCGATTGGGCTCGCGAGCCTAAACGAGCCCAAACATAATTATAAGTTATTTATATATCTTTTATAATTTATAGCCCACATCTCCAAAGCCCAAGTCCTTATTTCATAGGCCCATTTAATAACACTCGTGAGCTGAGCTTTTGCGATCTCGAGCCGAGCCTTGAGCTCGTTTGAGATTGTTCTCAAATCACCTCGAGCCGAGCCGAGCTCGAGCTTTTGATTTTGCTAACGAGCCGAGCTCGAGCTCAAGATTGTAGGCTCGAACGAGCCGAGCTCGAGCTCGAGCTTCATAAAACCATAACGAGCCGAGCTCGAGCCCAGTTAGGCTCGAGCTCGGCTCGGCTCGTTTACACCCCTAGTTACAAACTTTATAAGTCATAATCAACATTAATTGGTGGGAAAAAAAGTATATTATATTTGGGATTCTTCGCTACTAAAGGTAGTGACAAGTGATAGTTTTTAGAAACCGTCGTATATTGTGTTAGAATAAATATAAACTAGTGGATTGCCCTGCGCTTCGCGTCGTACATTTCTATCGGCATCATCGTTATGGTATCGACCTAACGCATTGTGAGGGAAAGTCGATTTTGATCGTTACGGGTTTGTTTGTTTGTTACGGTATTGATATGGAACCAACCAGGGACGAAGCACTTTGAGGGCCAGCTGGCCCTGGCCCCCTTGTTTTTTGACGCAGTAGTAGAAATTTACGATTTTCGTAGGTAAATTTAGTCGAAGTTGAGTCTGGCCCCGCCGATTTGCCACTACCGATCAAAAACAATTGAGTCCGGCCTCCCCCGATTAGCGAACCAAGCTTCGCCCCTGATACCAACACTCAAAAGATGTATGCCTTTATAAAAAAAAAAAAAATACCGATGTCTACTCCGATAATAAGGGACTGCAACCTAAGAAATCAAACCAAAAAAATGAAACATGAATTGACATGATGAATTGATGATGGGGCAACAACACGTGATCTTAGCAGATCCCATTGATTTGTCAACAACTTCAAAGACAGCATTACATTAACAGTTCATAAATATCGATTGATTAAAAACAAACTATAATCCCTTATAATTATCCTAAATGACAATAAAGATCACTCCCTCCATAACCTCTTCAATGTCTACGTGTGTGTGAGTGTGTGTGAATGTACAATGTTTATATATCTTACCAGAATTAAAAAGACAGACTAATGACAAAAATGATAAAGACTTGAGAATTAAATTTCCCCTAAATTTATGTTTCCTATACCAAGTTGCATCATTGATGGAAAAAGAAAGCCATTACTATTTTTTTAACCAAGCAGTACTCTTTTAATTTAAATATTCTTCATTAAAATACGAAAGAAACCAAGTTACATCTGGATAATGGGTAAGCGAGCAACAAGCTGCGCCGCTATACCCTTTTGAATCGCAAAGCCTATTCTACTAAATACAAACTTTTGGTTCCTCGGGCTTTGCGAATCACTGTGGACCACCTTCTGCACCCGCTCCAAAAAACGAACTGCCTCAGGGGCTAAGGATCCAAAAAACCAAGCAGTAGCTACTAATTTTGATGAATCCATTAGCATATTCAACCTCCTCACTTCTCACACAAAATCCCCAATAGCGAGATGTCTCCCTCTCTCTAGAGATCATCTCCTTCCTTTGACTCCACCATCACAAAGCATACACCTTCACAACAACACACAACACCATCACTAACAACTAGGGGTGAGCATTTCGTGGTTCGGACCCACAGGAACCTTGAACCCGACCATGAGAACCTTGGACCCGAACTTTTTTAAATATATGGGTCGGTTTCCGGTTCTAGATTTATATGAATTATCGGTTCCGGGTCGGGTCGGTTCCAAACCCACGGTTCTAATATAAGAACCACAAGAACCGTTTGTATTTTAATTAAAAAAATAAAAAATAATTTTTTTTAGTCTTTTCACTATTCGTTTTTACGTTTTATTGTAATCGATTTCATGTAATGTTAATACAATATTAAAAATATTATTTATAATAATAACAATATATTTTTCTTGAAATATTTTTTGGCTTAATGGATATGCATAGATGTGATATATTATATAAGATATCCAAATTTGAAGTAAATATATATATATATATATATATATATATATATCGCTCTGATGTGTGTGTAGTTATTATGTATACATAACAGATTCACATAATGTTTCTAGTGATGAGAATGACAAAATTGTTACGAAAACATAAGTCGAGAAACGAAGAGTGACTTAAAAAAGAAACTCATGGGCTATTGTTAGACTGTCCATTGTGGAAGCGCGAGCAGCATGACGCAAACAAGGTTTCAGCGCCCGTGCTCACCCCAGCCACAACAGCCCCACGCGAACAGTCCTGGCGGGAGCACAAGCGATGGTGGTCGCGTGGGTTAACGGGAAAAAGTGACATTTGGTCGCGCCGTTGCTCACCCTCAGCCACAATCGGGTCAAGTGACCGGATTACTTGATAGTCACGTCGGTGGCTCGCGCCCGTTCGCTCGTGCGTCTGCAACGGACGGCCTTAGAACCATATGGTTGAATTCTTTTACGATCATGGTAAAAGAATAGGAATATGTAAGTTCTCTAAAAGTGGCTATTACATTAAAAGGTTCTAGAAGGTCAGAGCCTTTTACCCGACCCATCAGAACCTTTAGGACCCGGAACCGCATAGTCTTTAAAGGTTCGGTTCGTGGTTCTTAATTTCAACAATAAAAGAGTATACGGTTCTGGTAAGTCTGGGTCGGGTCGGTTCTGGACCCTTTGCACAGCCCTACTAACAACCGCAACAACCACCACCAACCACCAGCAACCGCCGCTACCAACACCACTTACCATATGTGTTATAGATGCATATCGCCAAACACCACCCAACCGCTACCAACCAACCCAAATGCATATCGCCAAACACCAACCAACCGCTACCAACCTTTAATTACCAAGATTGTGACCCGTCAACGATGTGGACTTCACTACTTCTAAGCATGCCCCAACAATACTTTGAAGGTCCAATAGGTTTCGCATCAAATATGAATATTAGCATCGGTGGTAAGCATGGTTCTCAATGTGGAAGACGCTTGCATAAAAAAGAAGAAGTTTTCGTGCCTCGTACGAGAAGGAACTATCAACATTGGACAAAAGACGAGAAGTACACACTCGCATGGGTTGGCTCGACATTGGGGAGGATCCCGATGTTGGTAAGTGTTATTTTTATAATACTATTTATTTTTAAAAAATAAAGTATAATATATTTTTCTTACTTTTGTAGCCAACTATCAAACACTACCCCTTTTTGGATGAAAATTTCATAAACCTTTTTTTAAGGCCATGGGTAGAGGGGAATATCGGGAAAATGATTCGACATCAAGCAAATGGATAGATATAAATGGGAGATGCCACGCATTTTAGAAGTTTACCAACATACGAAGGACAATTGGGGTAGCGATCAAAGCGATGCGGATATATTAAAAAGAACGTTGGAGAAGTACAACGCAACGCGTGGGGCATCACATACATGAGGTGTTGGGAGCCTCTAAAAGGAAGTCCTAAATGGGCTAACATAGCACCCATGACGTCTAGTAGTAGCGTAAAGCAAAACGGTCCAAACCTCCCCTTCGGTAGATCCGGAAACACCCACTTCCAATGCTCAAAACGTCGATTTAAATGATCCTATTATTATTAATGTGGATGTCGAGGAAGAGGAAATTGAGTTGTCCCGACCGCCCAGTAGAAGAAGCGAGCGAAAGGGGGAAGGGCGGAGTTGTCTTTGGCAGGTGTCGGAATGAAACAAGACTTTGAAGAGATGAACCGATGACTTCAAGATATACGAGACCTTTGCCATAGGCGTTTGGAAACAATGCACGAAAGAATCGTCGAAAACAAAAAGTTCATCGCAATCCAAGAGGCGAGGCAAACGGAGAAAGACATCGACTTTATGTCTAAACCGATCGGTAACCGCATAGGAGAAGCGTTACTCCTAGCACAAATGCGCAGGCATCAAATCCGTGACAAATACGGACTATAGCATGTTTCGTCTTTTATTTTAGTTTTTTTAGTACTTTTGCATGTTTCTTCTTTTATTTTTTTTATTTTAATTAAGGGTAATGTAATTTTTATTATTTGTTTTTACTGAAATATTATTTGTTTTAATTAAAAAAATAATAATATAATTGGATAATCATTGCAACGGGTATTATGAGGCATTATACCACTATACCATTTTTAACTTCAAGCCTCATAATGCCCCATTGCTGACTAGGATGAAAACGAAAAAAATTACACTACTGAGCTTAAAATCAGTGGGGCTGCGGCACCCCGGCCCTATGTAGGATTCAACCTATTGATCGCCCTTTAGCAACGACAAATGTCACCCCTAATGCTTCAAGTATAATATATATAGGGCCTTTATATCACTGATGGTTTGGCAAAGTATAATATATATAGGGCCTTTATCTTCAGGAGTTCCGGTATCAATGATGGTTTGCCAAATAGGATATTGTGCATTCATGTGTTGAAAATACTTCAAATCCCATCAAAGGATAAGTGTTTGTGCCTGTTTGCCTTTAAAAATCATTAATAACAATACATCATACATTTTCTTATTCAGTTTTCAAGAAATCAAACAAACCGACTACCTCACATTCTTTCCGTTATTAGCAAAAACCAAACCCAATCTATCCATAGGCGCTCTACCCTCGTCATATTTTACATCCCTCCACTACATTTGCTTCCATGTACGTTCATTGATTTGCATATAATCATTGAGTTCAAATGCCTTTTGCTAAGGATTGCATATGCTTCTCGATGACCTCACTAATATTAAAGAGCAGCTGTGTAAGTAAAGATAGATGTAGAATTAGAAAATTACTAGGTTTTTTAGGGGAATTGGAATTAAATAATCGCAACTTTGTTGGATTAGAAGACAATAATCCAAGTTGAAAATTGGAATCCAACAGGCCCCAACTTGTCTTGGTTTTTATTTCACTAGCCCAAAATTAACTGGGGTTAGCCCCGTTAGTGTTCTGCCTGACTTTTTTGCCAACCAAGAAACTAACCGAGTTAACCATAGTTAGTTTTGGTCCAGTGAAATAGAAACCAAGACAAATTAGGTCTGTTAGATTTCGATTTTCAAGTTGGGATTATTGTCTTTCAATCCGACAAAGTTGGGATCATTTAATTCCAATTCCCCTTTTTTATATGGGGTAGCACAAATAGAACGACTTTTGTTTCAACAATTAACGATTATTCGATGATGTACAATGAAACCCACCTTGACTAATGTACTTAGAAGGTCATGTACTTACCACATGCTATTAGCAACGTCCAAAACTTCTACTTTGCTAGTTGTCAAGTGGCACTTGGAGTTCCCCCAAACACTTCAGTAGAAAATCTAAATTAATATTTAATCCCAATGAAGTGTTCGGAGGATCCCTTAGGGACACTTGGCTTTTTTTCCTTCTTGTCTATACCTTTGTATTAGCAACGTCCAAAACTTCTACTTTGCTGGTTGTCAAGTGGCACTTGGAGTTCCCCCAAACACTTCAGTAGAAAATCTAAATTAATATTTAATCCCAATGAAGTGTTCGGAGGATCCCTTAGGGACACTTGGCTTTTTTTTTTCCTTCTTGTTTATACCTTTGTATTAGCAATGTCCAACAATCTACTTTGCTGGTTGTCAAGTGGCACTTGGAGTTCCCCCAAACACTTCAGTTGGAAATTCTAGTTAATATATAATCCCAATGAAGTGTTCGGAGTATCTCTTAGGGACACTTGGCTTTTCTCCTTGTGTATACCTTTGTAGTTACTAGATGTGTTTGTGTAATAAAATGGCTTAGGTAACCATATATATAGACAAGAGCTACGGGGAGTGCATGATCCATGAATCTGCATGATGCATATTAGAAGGGTGAACATGGTTGGAAATGAGTCTCTATTAGGAAAGTTGTAGTTTTGATTTTTGAAAGGAATTATATACTCCTTTCTTCATGTAACCATTAAAATGACTAGGTTCGGTTTCCAAACTTTAGAAGTTTTGACAAAGGATTCCATATGAGGGTATTGATGCAAGTTAAAAGTAAAGGTCGAATGGATGGAATATACCTAACAAATTCTGAATGAGAAATCGGCTTACGAAGATGTACAAGGGTTACTCCGATATACATGTACATGGTGTTTGGGACCTGTACGTGAGCTTTTACGAGTTAGAAATACACATAAATCCTTGGTTTCAGTAATTGAATAGGAATGTGAACGTATATGATTTGGGTTATAAATCTAATCTAACCACCTAAAAGTAAACTTTCTGTTTTTGTTAGACATCAAGATGAGAAGAAAAGAAAATGATTGTTGTTGCAAATGTGGTTTTTTACCAAGTAATTACTAATTGACAAAAGGCAATCAGTAATTTTAACTTGGTGGCAAAATGACCCTACGTGGCATTCTAGGTGGCAAAATGATCTTATGTGGCATCCTACATGGCATCCAAAGTGGCATGCCACGTTAGCATCACACTAACGGAGTTAGCCTCGGTTAGTTTGGATCCGTTGGTGGTCAATATGTCGAAAGTTGGGACCGCTAGTGGTTATTTTCGTAGTTGGGACCATTATCGGCCAAAGAGTAATAGTTACGATTATTTATTTCCATTACTCCTAAATAATATTAGGCCACGGATGGTTCATATTATACCAGTCGCTTGCTTATTTCTGTTTCTTCGAGTACGACAAGAAATTTTTCAATTTCAAGAATCAACATTTGCAAAATATAATAAGCAACATTTTTCTATGAGTGAGTGAATGAAAACACGCGACTATTCAATTGCAACATTCAATCTGCATTCACTAAGTTGCGATTGATGAGGGGTTGAGGGGATGTGGAAGATACATTTTGCCATGGGAGGAGCAGGGGTAACAAGTAATGTGAATTGGGGTTTATAGTATGAAATGTACAAGTGGGTGTTGCAAGCAAGGGTAGTATTGGAAGGTTTTTTTAATGACATTTTGGGTTTAAAGCAAGAAACTATTCTTATTTCATTTTAAAAATTATAGGAAATTACTATTGTAGCCATCTTTGGTACTTTATAATGTAGTATAGATATAGATATGCCGTATATACAACACACTTTCACCATTTTTTGCAACCAGCTTAACTTGACATAGGTTTTGGAGAGGTGGGTCTGATTTAATTTCTTGGGCTTATAATTGTAACAATTGTAGTAGGCGATGTGGTATGGGTTAAGGTTATGTTGTTGCTAGTGGCTTGCTAGTACAAAATGTTGTACATAATTTGGGAATGAATGAAAAATGTTTGCCGTTCCAAAAACAAAAAGCTATACATACAAGGGAATAGAGTGAAAAGCATGTTGTATTTTTGTGCACTTAGTTAACCCAATGATGTTTTCATATTGACATAAAAAAGTTTTGAAAAGAGTCTTGGTGAAGACCAGATCATAAAAAGTGGAATATATTATATACTTATATTCTCATTTAATAATGTATATCGCTTATAGGGTTAGGTTCAAACGTACTATTACATGCGCATGAAGGGACAGGGTATGCAAGATAAAGATCCCATTTAACTTTTGGAAAAATATTTCATATACGATATCTTATTGTGTTGTTACTTATCACTGTGTTTCAAAGTTCCAATGTTGAAGAAACTAACAAAATTATTCAGTCATCATATACTATACTAACACATTTTTGTCTGTTAAGAAAATGAGATACGTGCATTTCATTTAAATCTATAACAACTTCAGAAATAAGTACAAACTACAGAAAATAACATGCAATGAAGAATGACCTGCTTTTCATGGTTTTGAGATCCAATGTAAATTCAGTAGTATTGACATGAACAATTTAATTTAAATTTGATTGAAAAGAGGAACATGATAGCACCACATAACCATAAATGATAAAGATAGCATAGTTACAGATAGGGGTGTAAATGGCACGTAGCGGCTTGAGAGCTACCCGGGATCGGCTCGGCAAAAAGCCCGAACAAGCCGAGCCTTAACGAGCCCGAGCCCAAGCCTGAGCCCAAGCCCGAGCCCGAGCCTGAAATATGGCTCGTTTAGTTATCAAGCCCGAGCTTGAGCCCTAGATACAAAGCTCGATTGGGCTCGCGAGCCTAAACGAGCCCAAACATAATTATAAGTTATTTATATATCTTTTATAATTTATAGCCCACATCTTCAAAGCCCAAGTCCTTATTTCATAGGCCCATTTAATAACACTCGTGAGCTGAGCTTTTGCGATCTCGAGCCGAGCTTTGAGCTCGTTTGAGATTGTTCTCAAATCACCTCGAGCCGAGCCGAGCTCGAGCTTTTGATTTTGCTAACGAGCCGAGCTCGAGCTCAAGATTGTAGGCTCGAACCGAGCCGAGCTCGAGCTCGGCTCGGCTCGTTTACACCCCTAGTTACAAACTTTATAAGTCATAATCAACATTAATTGGTGGGAAAAAAAGTATATTATATTTGGGATTCTTCGCTACTAAAGGAAGTGACAAGTGATAGTTTTTAGAAACCGTCGTATATTGTGTTAGAATAAATATAAACTAGTGGATTGCCCTGCGCTTCGCGTCGTACATTTCTATCGGCATCATCGTTATGGTATCGACCTAACGCATTGTGAGGGAAAGTCGATTTTGATCGTTACGGGTTTGTTTGTTTGTTACGGTATTGATATGGAACCAACCAGGGACGAAACACTTTGAGGGCCAGGGTGGCCCTGGCCCCCTTGTTTTTTGACGTAGTAGTAGAAATTTACGATTTTCGTAGGTAAATTTAGTCGGGGTTGAGTCTGGCCCCCGCCGATTTGCCACTACCGATCGAAAACAATTGAGTCCGGCCTCCCCCGATTGGCGAACCAAGCTTCGCCCCTGGTACCAACACTCAAAAGATGTATGTCTTTATAAAAAAAAATACCGATGTCTACTCCGATAATAAGGGACTGCAACCTAAGAAATCAAACCAAAAAAATGAAACATGAATTGACATGATGAATTGATGATGGGGCAACAACACGTGATCTTAGCAGATCCCATTGATTTGTCAAACAACTTCAAAGACAGCATTACATTAACAGTTCATAAATATCGATTGATTAAAAACAAACTATAATCCCTTATAATTATCCTAAATGACAATAAAGATCACTCCCTCCATAACCTCTTCAATGTCTACGTGTGTGTGAGTGTGTGTGAATGTACAATGTTTATATATCTTACCAGAATTAAAAAGACAGACTAATGACAAAAATGATAAAGACTTGAGAATTAAATTTCCCCTAAATTTATGTTTCCTATACCAAGTTGCATCATAGATGGAAAAAGAAAGCCATTACTATTTTTTTAATCAAGCAGTAGCTACTAATTTTGATTTTCAATCTCCTCACTTCTCACACAAAATCCCCAATAGCGAGATGTCTCCCTCTCTCTAGAGATCATCTCCTTCCTTTGACTCCACCATCACAAAGCATACACCTTCACAACAACACACAACACCATCACTAACAACTAGGGGTGAGCATTTCGTGGTTCGAACCCACAGGAACCTTGAACCCGACCATGAGAACCTTGGACCCGAACTTTTTTAAATATATGGGTCGGTTTCCGGTTCTAGATTTATATGAATTATCGGTTCCGGGTCGGGCCGGTTCCAAACCCATGGTTCTAATATAAGAACCACAAGAACCGTTTGTATTTTAATTAAAAAATAAAAAAATAATCTTTTTTAGTCTTTTCACTATTCGTTTTTACGTTTTATTGTAATCGATTTCATGTAATGTTAATACAATATTAAAAATATTATTTATAATAATAACAAGGAAAAATGGAAATAAATAATCCCAACTATTCACTATTGGCCAATAACAGTCCCAACTACGAAAATCACCAATATTGGTCCCAACTTTCGACATATTGGAAACCAACGGACCCAAACTAACGGAGGCTAACTCCGTTAGTATGATGCTGACGTGGCATGCCTAGGTGGCAAGATGATCATACGTGGCATCCTACGTGGCATGCCACATGGCAAAATAATCCTATGTGGCATCCTATGTGGCATGCCACGTGGCAAAACGATCCTACGTGGCATTCTACGTGGCATGCCACGTCAGCATCACACTAACGGAGTTAGCCTCCGTTAGTTTGGGTCCGTTGGTTTCCAATATGTCGAAAGTTGGGACCAATATTGGTGATTTTCGTAGTTGGGACTGTTATTGGCCAATAGTGAATAGTTGGGATTATTTATTTCCATTATTCCTAATAACAATGTATTTTTCTTGAAATATTTTTTGGCTTAATGGATATGCATAGATGTGATATATTATATAAGATATCCAAATTTGAAGTAAATATTTATATATATATATATATATATATATATATCGCTCTGATGTGTGTGTAGTTATTATGTATACATAACAGATTCACATAATGTTTCTAGTGATGAGAATGACAAAATTGTTACGAAAACATAAGTCGAGAAACGAAGAGTGACTTAAAAAAGAAACTCATGGGCTATTGTTAGACTGTCCATTGTGGAAGCGCGAGCAGCATGACGCAAACAAGGTTTCAGCGCCCGTGCTCACCCCAGCCACAACAGCCCCACACGAACAGTCCTGGCGGGAGCACAAGCGATGGTGGTCGCGTGGGTTAACGGGAAAAAGTGACATTTGGTCACGCCGTTGCTCACCCTCAGCCACAATAGGGTCAAGTGACCGGATTACTTGATAGTCACGTCGGTGGCTTGCGCCCGTTCGCTCGTGCGTCTGCAACGGATGGTCTTAGAACCATATGGATGAATTCTTTTACGAGCATGGTAAAAGAATAGGAATATGTAAATTCTCTAAAAGTGGCTATTACATTAAAAGGTTCTAGAGGGTCAGACCCTTTTACCCGACCCATCAGAACCTTTAGGACCCGGAACCGCATAGTCTTTAAAGGTTCGGTTCGTGGTTCTTAATTTCAACAATAAAAGGGTATACGGTTCTGGTGGGTCTGGGTCGGGTCAGTTCTGGACCCTTTGCACAGCCCTACTAACAACCGCAACAACCACCACCAACCACCACCAACCACCACCAACCGCCGCTACCAACACCACTTACCATATGTGTTATAGATGCATATCGCCAAACACCACCCAACCGCTACCAACCAACCCAAATGCATATCGCCAAACACCAACCAACCGCTACCAACCTTTAATTACCAAGATTGTGACCCGTCAACGATGTGGACTTCACTACTTCTAAGCATGCCCCAACAATACTTTGAAGGTCCAATAGGTTTCGCATCAAATATGAATATTAGCATCGGTGGTAAGCATGGTTCTCAATGTGGAAGACGCTTGCATAAAAAAGAAGAAGTTTTCGTGCCTCGTACGAGAAGGAACTATCAACATTGGACAAAAGACGAGAAGTACACACTCGCATGGGTTGGCTCGACATTGGGGAGGATCCCGATGTTGGTAAGTGTTATTTTTATAATACTATTTATTTTTAAAAAATAAAGTATAATATATTTTTCTTACTTTTGTAGCCAACTATCAAACACTACCCCTTTTTGGATGAAAATTTCATAAACCTTTTTTTAAGGCCATGGGTAGAGGGGAATATCGGGAAAATGATTCGACATCAAGCAAATGGATAGATATAAATGGGAGATGCCACGCATTTTAGAAGTTTACCAACATACGAAGGACAATTGGGGTAGCGATCAAAGCGATGCGGATATATTAAAAAGAACGTTGGAGAAGTACAACGCAACGCGTGGGGCATCACATACATGAGGTGTTGGGAGCCTCTAAAAGGAAGTCCTAAATGGGCTAACATAGCACCCATGACGTCTAGTAGTAGGCGTAAAGCAAAACGGTCCAAACCTCCCCTTCGGTAGATCCGGAAACACCCACTTCCAATGCTCAAAACGTCGATTTAAATGATCCTATTAATATTAATGTGGATGTCGAGGAAGAGGAAATTGAGTTGTCCCGACCGCCCAGTAGAAGAAGCGAGCGAAAGGGGGAAGGGCGGAGTTGTCTTTGGCAGGTGTCGGAATGAAACAAGACTTTGAAGAGATGAACCGATGACTTCAAGATATACGAGACCTTTGCCATAGGCGTTTGGAAACAATGCACGAAAGAATCGTCGAAAACAAAAAGTTCATCGCAATCCAAGAGGCGAGGCAAACGGAGAAAGACATCGACTTTATGTCTAAACCGATCGGTAACCGCATAGGAGAAGCGTTACTCCTAGCACAAATGCGCAGGCATCAAATCCGTGACAAATACGGACTATAGCATGTTTCGTCTTTTATTTTAGTTTTTTTAGTACTTTTGCATGTTTCTTCTTTTATTTTTTTTATTTTAATTAAGGGTAATGTAATTTTTATTATTTGTTTTTACTGAAATATTATTTGTTTTAATTAAAAAAATAATAATATAATTGGATAATCATTGCAACGGGTATTATGAGGCATTATACCACTATACCATTTTTAACTTCAAGCCTCATAATGCCCCATTGCTGACTAGGATGAAAACGAAAAAAATTACACTACTGAGCTTAAAATCAGTGGGGCTGCGGCACCCCGGCCCTATGTAGGATTCAACCTATTGATCGCCCTTTAGCAACAACAAATGTCACCCCTAATGCTTCAAGTATAATATATATAGGGCCTTTATATCACTGATGGTTTGGCAAAGTATAATATATATAGGGCCTTTATCTTCAGGAGTTCCGGTATCAATGATGGTTTGCCAAATAGGATATTGTGCATTCATGTGTTGAAAATACTTCAAATCCCATCAAAGGATAAGTGTTTGTGCCTGTTTGCCTTTAAAAATCATTAATAACAATACATCATACATTTTCTTATTCAGTTTTCAAGAAATCAAACAAACCGACTACCTCACATTCTTTCCGTTATTAGCAAAAACCAAACCCAATCTATCCATAGGCGCTCTACCCTCGTCATATTTTACATCCCTCCACTACATTTGCTTCCATGTACGTTCATTGATTTGCATATAATCATTGAGTTCAAATGCCTTTTGCTAAGGATTGCATATGCTTCTCGATGACCTCACTAATATTAAAGAGCAGCTGTGTAAGTAAAGATAGATGTAGAATTAGAAAATTACTAGGTTTTTTAGGGGAATTGGAATTAAATAATCGCAACTTTGTTGGATTAGAAGACAATAATCCAAGTTGAAAATTGGAATCCAACAGGCCCCAACTTGTCTTGGTTTTTATTTCACTAGCCCAAAATTAACTGGGGTTAGCCCCGTTAGTGTTCTGCCTGACTTTTTTGCCAACCAAGAAACTAACCGAGTTAACCATAGTTAGTTTTGGTCCAGTGAAATAGAAACCAAGACAAGTTAGGTCTGTTAGATTTCGATTTTCAAGTTGGGATTATTGTCTTCCAATCCGACAAAGTTGGGATTATTTAATTCCAATTCCCCTTTTTTATATGGGGTAGCACAAATAGAACGACTTTTGTTTCAACAATTAATGATTATTCTATGATGTACATTGAAACCCACCTTGACTAATGTACTTAGAAGGTCATGTACTTACCACATGCTATTAGCAACGTCCAAAACTTCTACTTTGCTAGTTGTCAAGTGGCACTTGGAGTTCCCCCAAACACTTCAGTAGAAAATCTAAATTAATATTTAATACCAATGAAGTGTTCGGAGGATCCCTTAGGGACACTTGGCTTTTTTTCCTTCTCGTCTATACCTTTGTATTAGCAATGTCCAACACATCTACTTTGCTGGTTGTCAAGTGGCACTTGGAGTTCCCCCAAACACTTCAGTAGAAAATCTAAATTAATATTTAATCCCAATGAAGTGTTCGGAGGATCCCTTAGGGACACTTGGCTTTTTTTTTCCTTCTTGTCTATACCTTTGTATTAGCAATGTCCAACAATCTACTTTGCTGGTTGTCAAGTGGCACTTGGAGTTCCCCCAAACACTTCAGTAGAAAATTCTAGTTAATATATAAGCCCAATGAAGTGTTTGGAGGATCTCTTAGGGACACTTGGCTTTTCTCCCTCTTGTGTATACCTTTGTAGTTACTTGATGTGTTTGTGTAATAAAATGGCTTAGGTAACCATATATATATATACAAGAGTTACGGGGAGTGCATGATCCATGAATCTGCATGATGCATATTAGAAGGGTGAACATGGTTGGAAATGAGTCTCTATTAGGAAAGTTGTAGTTTTGATTTTTGAAAGGAATTATATACTCCTTTCTTCATGTAACCATTAAAATGACTAGGTTCGGTTTCCAAACTTTAGATGTTTTGACAATGGATTCCATATGAGGTATTGATGCAAGTTAAAAGTAAAGGTCGAATGGATGGAATATACCTAACAAATTCTGAATGAGAAATCGGCTTACGAAGATGTACAAGGGTTACTCCGATAAACATGTACGTGGTGTTTGGGACCTGTGAGCTTTAACGAGTCAGAAATACACATAAATCCTTAGTTTCGGTAATTGAATAGGATTGTGAACGCATATGATTTGGGTTATAAATCTAATCTAACCACCTAAAAGTAAACTTTCTGCATGTTTTTGTTAGACATCAAGATGAGAAAAAAAGAAAATGATTTTTGTTGCAAATGTGGTTTTACCAAGTAATTACTGATTTTAAAAGGCAATCAGTAATTTTAAGTGAAATAAAGATATTAGTATTTTTGTAATTATAAGTAAAATTCAAATGAATATAGTTATGTTAAAACCAGGAAGTCAAAACTCATTATTCATGAATTTGGGTGGTGCAAGAGACAATATATGGACTATGCTTAAATATATAAATAAAATCCTTGTAACTTCTCAACATGTTTATTTCCAACGTTAAGATCAAACGAACTTTACTTTGGGACTTAAGAGACCTACCAAACTTAATTTATACATCTAACCAAATGTATTTGAATTCGTACTAATTGATGTCTTGACATAATCTAAAAGTAAGTGAAAAATGTGAGGGTTTTTTTTTATTTTTTTTATTTTTTATTTTCATCTTATATAAATTTGTCACAAAACATTATTAATTTATAATTCAACACTTTTCAATTTAAACTTTAGTCCCTATGCTTTTTTTACGAATTATGTTACACTTTAAATTTTGGGAGTCAACACGCCGTAACTTGCCTATGTTGTTAAATGTTAACGGCTCTAGTGGTATGTGGGTCCTAGCTTGACTTGATTATTATTTTATATATTTTACATTTCAGTCAAAATTTCAGTGTTAACACGCTGCAACGGGTGTGCATGGTTCAATGTTGTTACATTTACATTTTGTTTGGTTTAATTGTCCGCGGCAACGCACGGGTCCTAAATACTAGTTAATCAACAAACCGTCTTTCAAGCGAGGTGTTAGAAATAAAGATATACACCAAAGTTCTCCATGAACCAATCAAAATAAATTTACATCGTATTTCAACCACCTATGAGTTAGCATATCTGAGTGAGACTATGATTGTTTAATAAATCCATGCTTATGAAAAACACAAGAACCAACATTTTTAGTTTTTAGTGAAATCAAATAACTAATGATCGATTCCCACGTGAACCTAATATAACATTACATCTAGATCTAGCTACTTGTATATCACTTACGAATAAAGGGAAAGTAGCAAGCAAAAAAAATACCAAGTAATATAGCATAGCATATACTTCAAATTATATGGATAAGTTTACTATAATACTTGATAAAACTTACAAATAATGATTGGTTTCAACCACACTTGCTTCTAATCAATGTACTATGTCTAATCATATGTTTGTAAGGTATCAGTCGGCGCAGCGGAATCAAACACACAAACGGCGCACACGATTAGCACGCGGTGAACAGTAAATAATAAACACGACACAAGAATTTTACGTAGTTCGGTCCCAGTGGGGGACCTACGTCCACGGGCTGCAACTAGGTTATTTCAAAGTTCAAGGCACACTAGATTACAATACATAACTAGGGTATATATCGAGAACAATTAGGTTAAACAACTTAGGGACCAAGAAAACTAAACCGGGCCTGGCCCATGTCTTCTAATGTCAACCCTAAAGCCTAATAAACGAAGGACTTCACCAACCCAACAATCTCCCACTTGAAGGCCTTGCGAGGAACTCCATCCTGCCAACAAGTAAATAACAACCCAATCATCTAGTACTTAGTAATCTCTAAACACACAGGAACAGAAGTCTTCCAGGTCCAACTCCCAAAGAACAAACCAAACTCCAAACCTGTCCATGTATCCACCTAGCTGCAACGGCCCTTCTCATCAGTAACCTGAAAGGCCCATTGAAGCTCCGAACAACTCCAATATGGTCATCAAAGACCCAGTCATGGCAAAACCCGCCATGGACACATCCTCAATCTCAACCGGCCCCTACTTAATCAAATCGCCGGCTCCAGAGACTCCAGAGGAAAGAACACTCTCCACTAACAGCAATCTCCTAGGAGAGATTTCATTCGGATCCTTGGTCTTCCAAACCTAACGTCGATTTACAGACTGTGTCAGAACACCCCATGTGCTCCCACTGTTACAAAAATCCTGTCCATGCTCAGACCTCCGAATACGCTCAAGCGGATTACCTAGAGTCCTAGAGTCCTTTGCTGTAAACTAGACTCGTTTAACTCTCGAATCAGCGAGCCAAGATACTACACGGAAGTTGGTTCTATTCTTCCGGTTGCGCAGCAATCTGCACACTTCAAAAGTCTTCAACAATAGATTCACTAATGCTTCATTGAAGTAGGTAACAAGAAATGAAGCCAAATAGAATCTCGAACCCAAGAGTCTCACTACCTTCCACTGAGTCCCAATGTATCAAACCCTAACACATTCTCAGAAGTAGAATTTCCGATTTATGACATCGACTCTAAAAAATGTCCACACCTCCATGCAGCCCCCACAAGTCAACTACGCCCAGCTCCCACTATCTCTATTATCTTAACCCATGCCAAACCGACACTCATGAGTCAAACCTCCACTCGTACTTCCCCAGCGAAAACCTTCACCCAATACCAGTACAAAGATTCCCTCAAATGTCAAACCATTGATCACCACCGAACAAGAATTAACATCACAGTTCCAGACCAACTAACAGGCAAATGGTTATAACAACAGTCGAGCTTTCATGGAAAGCAAGCGGTACCAAGGGTTCTATGACCGTACACACGACCAGTTAACGCAAACCCTAACCGAAAGATCATCCAACTAGCAATAGTTCACATGACTTGATACTAACCTTTTTTCACTTATGTCGTCACCAGCACGCCTGAGTAGGAATACTTAAAACCCAAAGTATTCTAAGCCAGCTGGTTCCATTTTCTCCAGGTTTTACCCATAAACAGTACCATATCCAAGTTCCTTTGACAAACAAATCAACCGACACATAAAACCGTCGAACATTCCGATTACAACCATCCCGTCTTCAGTTATAATAATACCAATCGAGAATAAACCGGAAACAATGAACAGACACAGCAATTGCACAAGCCTGAACTTGACGACTGTTCTACTGAACACTGTCAATCAAACCGATTTGCTCCTACAACTTTTGTAGACAAACCAAAACACCCGAATGTTGAATTCACAAAACACGGTCTAGAAATAATAATAATAATCACGGTTGATAAATGTAAAAAAACCGAACAAAAAAAAAAACAAATCCTACTTAGCCCGCAACCCAAACTCGATCAACGACTGAATAGACATAGTCAGTGGCTCCAATCGAATTCAACAAACTAAACATACGGCTCAAGGATTAAATTAAATCGATACTCACCTTCCTCGGATCACGAACATCCAGCCATAAAACCAAGTTCTCGCTGACAATCCGATCCGATCAAACCTCCACCGCAATTGTTCGTGCAAATCTCAGTGTCTTAACGAGCCAAAGCTCTGATACCACTTGTTAGGTACCAGTCGACGCAGCAGAATCAAACACACAAACGGCGCACACGATTAGCACGCGGTGAACAGAAAATAATAAACACGACACAAGAATTTTACGTGGTTCGGTCCCAGTGGGGGACCTACGTCCACGGGCTGCAACTAGGTTATTTCATTAAGCTCAAGGCACACCAGATTACAATACATGACTAGGGTATATATAGAGAACAATTAGGTTAAACAACTTAGGGACCAAGAAAACTTAGGGACCAAGAAAACTAAACCGGGCCTGGCCCATGTCTTCTAATGTCAACCCTAAAGCCTAATAAACCAAGGACCTCACCAACCCAACAATGTTTTTATTTAACTAAGTTCATAGTTGACTAAACTTGGTTAGGCTTAACATATTTGAGTGGTGATTTTGTGGAAAATCATGATTTTGAACTAGCCTCTTTAGTCACGTCTCCTCTTTTAATTGGTTATTTAACGGGTTTGATATAAGTGGGAGAGTCTAGCCGTAAGCCTCTTCAACCCAGTGTCCTTTTTCTAAAGACTCTAGGATTTGATAAAGTCTCTAAAATCTAGAAGCAACAATTGTTTATTTTGGCAAATATCATTCGTTCAAATGAACTTTACTTTGGGACTTAAGAGACCTACCAAACTTAATTTATACAGCTAACCAAATGTATTTGCATTCGTACTAATTGATCTCTTGACATAATCTAAAAGTAAAAGTAAGTGAAAAATGTGAGGGTTTTTTTAGTATTTTTTTTATTTTCATCTTATATAAATTTGTCACAAAACATTATTAATTTATAATTCAACACATTTTCAATTTAAACTTTAGTCCCTATGCTTTTTTTTTTACGAATTATGTTACGCTTTAAATTTTGGGAGTCAACACGCCGTAACATGCCTATGTTGTTAAATGTTAACGCTCTATCGTGGTATGTGGGTCCTAGCTTGACTTGATTATTCTTTTATATATTTTTACATTTCAGTCAAAATTTCAGTGTTAACACGCTGCAACGGGTGTGCGTGGTTCAATGTTGTTACATTTACATTTCGTTTGGTTTAATTGTCCGCGACAACGCGCGGGTCCTAAATACTAGTTAATCAACAAACCGTCTTTCTAAAGAGGTGTTAGAAATAAGGATATACACCGAAGTTCTTCATGAACCAATCAAAATAAATTTACATCGTATTTCAACCACTTATGAGTTAGCATATCTGAGTGAGACTATGCTTATGAAAAACACAAGAACCAACATTTTTAATTTTAAGTGAAATCAAATAGTGAAAATTGAAAAAGATCTTGAGGAATTGAGCATAAATCCAGCTGAGATGATTAAGGGGAAGCTTGGGGATGGGGACTCTATCAGATTCTGGATCGATACATGGTGCTGTGATTCTCCTCTCATGATTCGGTTTCCTAATTTGTTTGTTTTGGAAGATAATAAAAGCTGCAAGGTAAGTTCTAGAGTGCAATTGATTGGGGGTAACCTGGAGGGTCGTTGGGGGTGGAAAAGAGAGCCGATGTTACCGATAGAACTCCGGGAGCTGCAGGAATGTAATGGTTTAATTCAAGGCTGCAACCTGTTAATTAGTCAAGATGAGTGGAGCTGGGTTCCTGATCTTGCATGTGGCTTTTCGATTGCCTCATGTAGGAAGCTGCTGACTGCTTCGGCTGTACCATTTTATCCTTTTGTTGGGAGCAAGTGGGTTCCGAAGAAGGTCAACTTATTGGCTTGGCGGGCGGAACAAGATCGGCTACCTACTAAGAAAGGTTTAGTGCGAAGGAATATTATTAATGGGTCGGATATTTGTGATCTGTGCGGGGACGCTACGGAGACTGCGGACCACCTTTTTACTTCCTGTTTCGTGGCAGCCAACATGTGGAACAATGTCGGGGAGTGGTGTAAGCTTCCTCCAATTTTTGCATTCGGTTTCAAAGACCTTCTGGAGTTGCCCAACGCTCAAGGACTAGGAAAGGTCAAGAAAAAGGTGATTCAAGTGGTCGTGCTCACTACTTGTTGGGTGATTTGGAAAGGGCGTAATGATAAGATATTCAATGGAAAGAGAGTGGAACTCGATCGGATGCTGGCCGACATTAAAGCAACTTCCTTCATGTGGGTCAGATCCAGGGCAAAGAAACACTCTTGGGAGTGGGAGAAATGGAGATCTTTTGATTTTGAGCAATGTAATTGATAGGGAGCAATATGGGTGCTGTATTTTTTACTTCTGTAGAGCAGCTTGCTCATAGTTGTATTCTGTACATAATGTTGGGTGATTAATGAGAAGTAATATGCCGTTCAAAAAAAAAAGAAAAAAAAAGTGAAATCAAATAACCAATGATCGATTCCCACGTGAACCTAATATAACATTACATCTAGATCTAGCTACTTGTATATCACTTAGACACTTACGAATAAAGGGAAAGTAGCAAACGAAAAAAAAATACCAAGTAAAAACCAACTCATAGCAGAGTGCTACAACTTTCCTTCCGAATTCCAACGACAGTTTTTCATTGTCCTTTTCTCTAACGTCCATTTTTTCATTCCATATATGGTACAACTTTATTTTACATGAAATACTTTTGTTTTACAAAGTTATACCTATTATCCTTATACGTACGAGCATATGCGCTTCGAAACCCATTACAAGATATCATTTTGTCATTTTATACAAGAAAATATATATACAAAGTGATGTATATAGAGTGACACATACTCATGTTCATACATACAAACATACTAGTGGGAATGCCCACGTGTTGCCACAGGTACGTAGAATTGAAGTATGAACGAGTGAAATCGTTTACCAATAGGGGGCCGACTAAACGTATGTGATTTTATATAAGGAATAATAGAAATAAATAATTCCAACTATTGACTATTGGCCAATAACAGTCCCAACTACGAAAATTACCAATAGTGGTCCCAACTTTCGACATATTGGAATATAATAGACCCAAACTAACGGCGTTAGTGTCGTGCTGAGGTGGCATGCCACGTAAGATGCCACGTAGGATCATTTTGCCACGTCGGATCATTTTGCCACCTAGGATGCCACGTCAGCATCACACTAACGGAGTTAGACCCCCGTTAGTTTGGGTCCATTATATTCCAATATGTCGAAAGTTGGGACCACTATTGGTAATTTCGTAGTTTGGACCATTATTCCTTTATATAATAGGTGAAGTGATCTATGAGTTGAATTGCTTTCTTGTAACTTACAACACTCGTGTCATTATCATATTCAACCACAATGGAGACGTGTCAACTATTTTCAGAATTTTGATATTTATAATTTAAAATTTTGAATGTAATAATCAATATAGCTCTATAAATAATAAAATTATTGGCAGTGGCAGTGCTGCTCAAAGGAATACGGTTATAACCGTTTAAAGTTTTTTGGAAGCTTACTACAAGAAGAAATTGAATGTAGATTTTCAGGTCTTTTTTGTTCGTGATTTTTATTTTTATTTTTATTTATTCCAAGTTTTAATCCTGTATTGTGACCCTCAAAACCATATTGATGCTTGACCCGTTTTAGGGCTTCTAACTTCATTTAGATTCCACTATAATATGCGCACAAAGGGTTCTGTCAGGTAAATGCGAGTGCCCAAGATCCCGTAGACTCTTTCGGTCATTTGATTTTGTCCACCAAGAACCGTCTAGCGTCACCTCTATTTAAGTTGCATCATCCCCACAGCTATGCATCTGAAAAATTAAAGGAATCGAATAAGAAGTCTAGTCAAGCATATCATTAAAAGGAAAATAAAACAATCAAAATTGAGAACACGTTCTCACATGCCACCTTAGATGTGATATGAGTAAAACACGGTCAATAATGACATTTTCCAGAGAGTAGTTCTTGAGACAAATCGGACATTGCCATTGCCAACAAAATACATAAAAATAGGAAGAAGGCTTATGAAGTACAGGAAAGCTCTTATGACTTGATAAAATGACTTGCCTTACGAGACCATCGATTCATTTCCACAAACACTTAAGAGATAAAAACAGCCCATGTGTGCACAAGGTTTGAATCTTCCAGCTATTTTAATTCTTGAACCTCTCATTTGTAGCAAAAAAGACAGTAGTTGCACGACACATGAGTCAACATCACGTCATGCATCAATGTTATCTCTTTTGGTTGTTTTTACATATCAGCCTTCTACAAACGCTATATTTTTAAACCAAATTTGATCCAGAAGTTGAAGCATTTTCACAACTAACATTATAGATGAAGTGATGACAGCTGCTTTCACAACTACTACTTGAGTTTAGACAAAATGAAGAGGAAAAAAGAAAGAACTTAATAAACGCATGCAAACCGGTTATTCCTAACAAATATATTTAAAACCATCCTGAAAGGAAAGCAACAATATATTTTTTTTCTTTTGAAATCATCAACTATTGGTCACTAATTTACAACAAACAAACACAAAAAATGTGAACAAATAATGTTAATTACAAGGCCTTGTAGACTAACAAAATATATTGTCAGCAACAACCTCTAGATCTTTGTCATTGACATGATTGTCTGTGGCAGCACCACTACCTACACAATGGTGAATACGTGCAAGGGCGTATTCAAATCGCTCACCATCAAACTCTTTTGGTATAAGGTTGAGAATCTATTGGGGTAGAATGACAACATTAAGAAGTGGTTAGGCCATTAGGGAAAGCTGAGACATTTTTCTGCAAAATAGCCATTGATATCACCTTCAAGTTCTATCATAAATATTAAATACAAAGTTGAAGGTACATTATCATCAACTTTTACAACCATTATAATAAAGACTTAACAATTCCAACCAAAATTTTAATAAACAAAAAGGATATTTGAATGAGACATGACATCCAAATAGCAGAGTATACTGATCAACATCAAAAATCAAGAGCATACAAAAAAGTTTAAGATTAATTAGTCTTACATAGTTGCACTCATAGCCCTCATGTTGACACCAAAGAGAAACAATAATGGGACTTCCATAGAACAAGGCAGTATGTCATGAATTGGGTCATTTCCAAAAGCTAAATAAATTTAAAAAAGGTCAGCCCTTTTGCCTGCTCAAGTTAGAACAATCACCATCGCTGATTAACCAAACAAACACAAGCCTATATTATATTATAATATCAACAAAAAAAAGAATAACTTACTTGGCCCAGTTCATCACCAAAACCATCCAAAAGGCATGATAGAAATATGTAAGAGATCCCGCAAATTCAAGTTAATTAGAAAAAAGAGAGATTGAAGTATAAACAAAATTAAATAAAATTATGCAATTTAATGGGTTTAGCCGAAAATATTCATAGGCATAGTCGTAAACGAATGGAGGCGGCAGAGAGCCCCTAGCTTGATAACCCAAAGTGACACTATTAACATATTGCATAAATAATAAGTTCTATAAACCAAGATGGCATTCAAAAATAAATAATATTAGGCCATGGATGGTTCATATATGCCGTATATACAACACACTTTCATCATTTTTCGCAACCAGCTTAACTTGACATAGGATTCGGAGAGGTGGGTCTCATTTAATTTCTTGGGCTTATAATTGTAACAGTTGTAGTAGTCGATGTGGTATTGGTTAAGGTTGTGTTGTTTGCTAGTGGCTTGCTAGTACAAAATGTTGTACATAATTTGGGAATGAATGAAAAATGTTTGCCGTTTAAAAAACAAAAAAAGCTATACATACAAAGGAATAGAATGAAAAGCATGTTGCATTTTTGTGCACTTAGTAACCCCAATGATGTTTTCTTATTGACGTAGAAAAGGTTTGAAAAGAGTCTTTGTGAAGACCAGGTCATAAAAAGTGGAATATATTATATACTTTTATTCTCATTTAATAATGTATATCGCGTATAGGGCTAAGTTCAAACGTACTATTACATGCACATGAAGGGACAGGGTATGCAAGATAAAGATCCCATTTAACTTTTGGAAAAAGATTTTCTTATAAGATATCTTGTTGTGTTGTTACTTATCACAGTGTTCCCAAGTTCCAATGTAGAAGAAACTAACAAAATTATTCACTCATCATATACTATACTAACACATTTTTCTCTGTTAAGAAAATGAGATACGTACATTTCATTTAAATCTATAACTGCGTCAGAAATAAGTACAAACTACAGGAAATAACATGCAATGATGAATGACCTGTTTTCCATGGTTTTTGAGATCCAATGAAAATTCAGTAGTAATAAAATGAACAAATTAATTTAAATTTGATTGAAAACAGGGACATGATAGCACCACATAACCACAAATGATAACGATGACATCATAGAGTAACAGACTTTGTAAGTCATAATCAACATTAATTTGTGGGAAAAAAGTATATTATATTTGGTATTCTTCGCTACTAAAGGAAGTGATAAGTGATGGTTTTTAGAAACCGTCGTATATTGTGTTAGAATAAATATAAATAACGTTTATTATATTTATTTAATTTTCATCATTATCATTTATATTACGTTGATCAATTATTATTATATCTCTAAGTTTATAATAGGTAATTTCTTGATAGACGTAATTACCCTTATTAACATTATTTAGGTGTCCCATCTGTGTATAAATAGAGAGCTCATTACAGGTTGAAGGGGTTGACAAATCATAAACCTCTATCTCATAAACATCTTCATCAAGAACTCATAATCCCATAATTTAGATACACCATAAAGGGAACCCAATACTACTGGAAAGGATGTCATCCTCCACCAACACTTTCTCTACATCTGTTGCTAGTCTCACCAATCTATCAGGTATCATTATTATCATGTTTTCCATTACTAACAATCAGAACTTATCAACATGTTATTTTTCTTGCAATAAATATTAAAAAATTAGAAGATTAAGGTTTCCTATGAAGCTAAAAATACATGAAAGATCACTTATGACTACTAAGAAAGCAAGGCTCAAGAATTTTAGTTTGCTATGTCAAATAGCTTTTGGAGTTCCTCAAGCACTTCACTAGGAAATGTATATATGAAACATCCCAATGTATTTTATATTGTACAACGTTAAGTGGTTGACAATTAATAATAGGCCACAATTTTAGGTGTATATTTTGTTGAATGCAGGATTGTATTAACAAGACTTATGTAAGATTTGGATAGAGACCTATGTAAGATTCAAAAGTATTTGACTTGCAATATATCAATGCATCATACGTTAGGTTTTCATTTTTAACAACAAAGGCCCGAACACCCTAGATCACCCTCGCAGATGGGTCATTCTTCCGATAGAAGAACATATAACATGGTGACCTGGCCCACTCACAATTAGGAAAATCCCTCGGCTCAACCTAGAACAAAATTTGTCCCAAGCGAGAGTCCAACCATGATCTCCCATTTGAAAAGTCATGGGGCTACCACTCAACCAAAAGGCTTGGTAGTAAGTTATTTAATTTGTTAAGTAATCAACAACACAATGTCCATATGCCATGGAAGAGTAAAATGCTGCATTTTCTTTAACAAACATAATAGTGTTTGTAAATTGGGATCAATTTTCCCAACCTTAAAAATGAAGCAACAATAGTCAAAATGCTTGAAACCAAAACAAAATAACTAATCCCTAAAAACCAAAACCAAATGGTTTCAATTTGCTAGTTACCAAACCCTTTCATTATGCTAAAACTCACATGGGGATGTCGATTTTTGGTAAAAACCCAAAGCCAATCTATTAATGTGCGCTCACTCTGTCAAAAATAGTGCTATCCCCTACATATGCTCTCAATGTATAGTTGTGTTAGAAAAGCTATATGTATAATTAGAAGATTATTGGTTTCTTATGAGTAACAATGTAAGATCCCACATCGGTTGTGTGAGGGAGAACAAAACTTCTTATAAGGGAGTGGCCACCCTTACTATCACAACGCGTTTTGGCCAGTCCTTCGGGGGTGAGACCAATGCAAAACCGTGAGTTGCGGCAAAGCAGACGATATTGTGGTACGGGTTACTTTGGGCTGTTACAGATGGTATCCGAGCCGGGGCCCGGATCGGTGTGCCAGTCGTGCCCGCGAGGACGTTGGGCTCCCTAAGGGGGTGGAATGTAAGATCCCACATCGGTTGTGTAAGGGAGAACATAACTCCTTAAAAAGAAGTGGCCACCCTCACTATCACAACGCGTTTTGGCCAGTCCTTTGGGTGTGAGACCAATGCAAAACCGTGAGCTGCGGCAAAGCGGACAATATTCTCGTACGGGTTACCTTAGGCTGTTACAAACAAAAATTAAAAGAGTTTTGCCTTTATAAAATGATTGTGTTGACATACAGTGGTTCCTAGCCACAAATCCTTGTGTAATGTACTTACAAGATCACTTACCACCTACTATTAATAATTTCCCAATACTTCTACTTTGCTTATTGTCAAGTGGCACTTGGAGTTCCCCCAAACACTTCAGTAGGAAATCCTATAATGAGACCTCCCAGTGAAGTGTTTAGAGGATCCCTTAGGGACACTTGGCGATTACCTTCATGTGGATTCCTTTGTAGTTACTTGATGTGTTTGATTATTAATTAGTAATGTCCCAACACTTCTACTTTGTTGGTTGTCAAGTGGCACTTGGAGTTCCCCCAAACACTTCAGTAGGAAATCCTATAATAAAAGATCTTAGTGAAGTGCTCGGAGGATCCCTTAGGGACACTTGGCTTTTCCCTTCATATATATATATTCGATTATAGGTACTTGATATGTTTGTTTCTTAAAAATTGGCTTAGGTTTACGTATATATAGACATGAGTTATGGGAAGTGTTTCATTCATCAGCTTGCATGATGTATCCGAAGCGTATGAACATAGTTGTGAATTAGTCTTTATTATGAAAGTGGTAGTTTTCATGCTCACATAAAGAGGAAAATCAATCATAAGAATAAAACATATACTGTGAGGACCATTTATATTGTTAAAGGGGGGATTTTATGCTCATTTATTCACTTATCTCTCAAACATGACTAGGTTCGTTTTCAACTTTTAAAACATTCGCACAAGAACATATGATGGTAGAAATGTAAGTTAATGATAATTCATAGCTCATACATAGTCAAATATGTGGTGATTGTAGATGAAGAATAAGCCAAATATTGTTATAAGATACCATATGATAACAAAATGTCACAGTGAAGGAAAGGCGAAAAAAGGAGAATATAATTCACCATTACGGGTGAGTGAAGAGACAAGGTATGCAAGAATCCGCCACATTGAATTATTTGTTTAACATTTGCTATAATATGTTTAAAAGTTGAGCTCGACTTTTTCAAACAACCACTTTCAATTGGTGTCCATTTATACGTATGCGCAAATTTTAACTTCCTAATCTTATATTATTTTAAATAATGAGTTAAACTGCATTAGTGCACAAGAATGTGTAGAATAAATCATTTTAATATATAGCTTAGCATATACTTCAAATTATATAGATAAGTTTACTATAAAACTTTTGATAAATCTTACAAATAATGATTGGTTTCAACCACACTTGCTTCTAATCAATGTACTATGTCTAATCATATGTTTTTATTTAACTAAGTTCATAGTTGACTAAACTTGGTCAGGCTTAACATATCTGAGTGGCGATTTTGTGGAAAATCACGATTTTGAACTAGCCAGTTTAGGCTTTGAATCTAGGTTAGAGACGCTACAAAACTCAGGTGTCTACTAGCCTTTTTAGTCACGTGTCCTCTTTTAATTGGTTAATTAACGGGTCTGAAATAAGTGGAAGCATTTAGTCGTAAGCCTCTTCAACCAAGTGTCCTTTTCTAAAGACTCTAGAATTTGGTAAAGTCTCTAACATGTAGAAGCAACAATTGTTTATTTTGGCAAATATCATTCGGTCAATAATTAAAATCCTGAATTTCCAGTGATTTTTGCTGGGCCTCCCCGGGCCGTCTTTTCTCGGTTTGTACTTTCCCCGGCCCATTGTGGCCTCCACGACCCGTGGTGGGGGATGTTTAGGGTTTTGAACGGGGATGTGTAAATAATATCACCCCTTCTTATTCAGTTTTCAAGAAATCAAACAAACCGACTATCTCACATTCTTTCCGTTATTAGCAAAATCCAAACCCAATCTATCCATAGGCGCTCTACCCTCATCATATTTTACATCCCTCGATCCACTACATTTGCTTCCATGTACGTTCGTTTATTTGCATATAATCATTGAGTTCAAATGCCTTTTGCCCAAGATTGCATATGCTTCTCGATGACGTCACTAATATTTAAGACCAACTGTGTAAGTAAAGATACATGTAGAATTAGAAAGTTACTAGTTTTTTTAGGGTAATTGGAATTAAATAATCGCAACTTAGTCGGGCTGGAAGACAATAATCCCAACTTAAAAATTGGAATTCAACATACCCAACTTGTCTTGGTTTTTATTTCACTGGACCAAAACTAAAGTAACTAGGGTTAACTCAGTTAGTTTTCTGCCTGACTTTTTGCCAACCAAGAAACTAACTGAGTTAACCCCAGTTAGTTTTAGTCCAGTGAAATAGAAACCAAGACAAGTTGGGCTTGTTAGATTTCAATTTTTAAATTGGGATTATTGTCTTACATTCCAACAAAGTTGAGATTATTTAATTCCAATTCCTCTTTTTTATATGGGTAACCCAAATAGAACGACTTTTGTTTTTAACAATTACCAATTATTCTATGATGTACATTGAAACCCACCTTGACTAATGTACTTAGAAGGCCATGTACTTACGACATGCTATTAGCAACGTCCAAAACTTCTACTTTGTTGGTTGTCAAGTGGCACTTGGAGTTCCCCCAAACACTTCAGTAGAAAATCTAAATTAATATATAATTCCAGTGAAGTGTTCGGAGGATCCCTTAGGGACACTTGGCTTTTTTCCTTCTTGTCTATACCTTTGTATTAGCAATGTCCAACACTTCTACTTTGCTGGTTGTCAAGTGGCACTTGGAGTTCCCCCAAACACTTCAGTAGGAATTAAATCCTAAATAATATATATTCCCAGTGAATAAAAAGCTTGTTATGTAAGAGTTTCAATGGTTTTCTCAATTTGAGTGGATTTTCTCTCTATATTTAGCCTAGATTCAAGTATAATATATATAGGGCCTTTATCTTCCAAAGTTCCAGTATCAATGATGGTTTGGCAAAGTATAATATATATATAGGGCCTTTATCTTCCGGAGTTCCGGTATCAATGATGGTTTGCCAAATAGGATATTCTGCATTCATGTGTTGAAATCCCATCAAAGGATAAGTGTTTGTGCCTATTTGCCTTTAAAAATCATTAATAACAAGACTTAATATATCAATACATCATACATTTTCTTATTCAGTTTTCAAGAAATCAAACAAACCGACTATCTCACATTCTTTCCGTTATTAGCAAAAACCAAACCCAATCTATCCATAGGCGCTCTACCCTCATCATATTTTACATCCCTCCACTGCATTTGCTTCCATGTACGTTCGTTGATTTGCATATAATCATTGAGTTCAAATGCCTTTTGCCCAGGATTGCATATGCTTCTCGATGACGTCACTAATATTTAAGACCAACTGTGTAAGTAAAGATACATGTAGAATTAGAAAATTACTAGTTTTTTAGTCGGAATGGAATTAAATAATCGCAACTTTGTTGGTTAGAAGACAATAATCAAACTTGAAAATTGGAATCCAACAAGCCCCAACTTGTCTTAGTTTTTATTTCACTGGAGCAAAATTAACTGGGGTTAACCCAGTTAGTTTTCTGCCTGACTTTTTTACCAACCAAGAAACTAACTGAGTTAACCTTAGTTAGTTTTGGTCCAGTGAAATAGAAACCAAGACAAGTTAGGTCTGTTAGATTTCAATTTTCAAGTTTGGATTATTGTCTTCCATTCCGACAAAGTTGATATTATTTAATTCCAATTCCTCTTTTTATATGGGGTAACACAAATAGAACGACTTTTGTTTCAACAATTAACGATTATTCTATGATGTACATTGAAACCCACCTTGACTAATGTACTTAGAAGGTCATGTACTTACCACATGCTATTAGCGCAACGTCCAAAACTTCTACTTTCCTAGTTGTCAAGTGGCACTTGGAGTTCCCCCAAACACTTCAATAGAAAATCTAAATTAATATATAATCCCAATGAAGTGTTCGGAGGATCCCTTAGGGACACTTGGCTTTTTTTCCTTCTTGTCTATACCTTTGTATTAGCAATGTCCAACACTTCTACTTTGCTGGTTGTCAAGTGGCACTTGGAGTTCCCCCAAACACTTCAGTAGGAATTAAATCCTAATTAATATAATTCCCGAGTGAAGTGTTCGGAGGATCCCTTAGGACACTTGGCTTTTTTCCTTCTTGTGTATTCCTTTATATAATTAGCAATGTCCAACACATCTACTTTGCTGGTTGTCAAGTGGCACTTGGAGTTCCCCTAAACACTTCAGTAGGAAATTCCAGTTAATATATAATCCCAATGAAGTGTTCGGAGGATCTCTTAGGGACACTTGGCTTTTCACCCTCTTGTGTATACCTTTGTAGTTACTTGATGTGTATGTAATAAAATGGCTTAGGTAACCATATATATAGACAAGAGTTACGGGGAGTGCATGATCCATGAATCTGCATGATGCATATTAGAAGGGTGAACATGGTTGGAAATGAGTCTCTATTAGGAAAGTTGTAGTTTTGATTTTTGAAAAAAGAGGAAACGATACGAAATCAACAAGACATATATGGTTCGGACCAGGTGGTCAAGAAAGGAATTATATACTCCTTTCTTCATGTAACCATTAAAATGACTAGGTTCGGTTTCCAAACTTTAGAAGTTTTGACAAAGGATTCCATATGAGGTATTGATGCAAGTTAAAAGTAAAGGTCGAATGGATGGAATATACCTAACAAATTCTGATTGAGAATCGGCTTAAGAAGATGTAGAAGGGTTACTCCGATATACCTGTACGTGGTGTTTGGGACCTGTGAGCTTTTACGAGTTAGAAATACACATAAATCCTTGGTTTCAGTAATTGAATAGGAATGTGAACGTATATGATTTAGGTTATAAATCTAATCTAACCACCTAAAAGTAAACTTTCTGTTTTTGTTAGACATCAAGATGAGAAGAAAAGAAAATGATTGTTGTTGCAAATGTGGTTTTACCAAGTAATTACTAATTGACAAAAGGCAATCAGTAATTTTAACTTGGTGGTAAAATGCCCTACGTGGCATCCTAGGTGGCAATATGATCTTACATGGCATCCTAAGTGGCTTGCCACGTTAGCATCACACTAACGGAGTTAGCCTCAGTTAGTTTGGGTCCGTTGGTGGTCAATATGTCGAAAGTTGGGACCGCTAGTGGTTATTTTCGTAGTTGAGACCATTATCGGCCAAAAAGTAATAGTTGGGATTATTTATTTCCATTACTCCTAAATAATATTAGGCCACGGATGGTTCATATTATACCAGTCGCTTGCTTATTTATGTTTCTTCGAGTACGACAAGAAATTTTTCAATTTCAAGAATCAACATTTGCAAAATATATTAAGCAACATTATTTAGGAGTAATGGAAATAAATAATCCCAACTATTATAAGTAAAATTCAAATGAATATAGTTATGTTAAAACCAGGAAGTCAAAAACTCATTATTCATGAATTTGGGTGATGCAAGACAATATATTGACTATGCTTAAATATATAAATCAAATTCCTGTAACTCTCAACATGTTTTATTCCCAAAGTTAAGATCACACGAACTTTACTTTGGGACTTAAGAGACCAACCAAACTTAATTTATACAGCTAACCAAATGTATTTGAATTCGTACTAATTGATGTCTTGACATAATCTAAAAGTAAGTGAAAAATGTGAGGGTTTTTATTTTTATTTTTTTTATTTTCATCTTATATAAATTTTTCACAAAACATTATTAATTTATAATTCAACACTTTTCAATTTAAACTTTAGTCCCTATGCTTTTTTTTCGAATTATGTTACGCTTTAAATTTTGGGAGTCAACAGCCGTAACCTGCATATGTTGTTAAATGTTAACGGCTCTAGTGGTATGTGGGTCCTAGCTTGACTTGATTATTATTTATTTTATATATTTTACATTTCGGTCAAAATTTCAGTGTTAACATGCTGCAACGGGTGTGCATGGTTCAATGTTGTTACATTTACATTTTGTTTGGTTTAATTGTCCGCGGCAACGCACGGGTCCTAAATACTAGTTAATCAACAAACCGTCTTTCTAGCGAGGTGTTAGAAATAAGGATATACACCAAAGTTCTCCATGTACCAATCAAAATAAATTTACATCGTATTTCAACCACCTATGAGTTAGCATATCTGAGTGAGACTATGATTGTTTAATACATCCATGCTTATGAAAAACACAAGAACCAACATTTTTAGTTTTTAGTGAAATCAAATAACTAATCATCGATTCCCACGTGAACCTAATATAACAATTATATCACTTACGAATAAGGGAAAGTAGCAAGCAAAAAAAATACCAAGTAAAAACCAACATAGGAGAGTGCTACAACTTTCCTTCCGAATTCCAACGACAGGTTTTCATAGTCCTTTTTTCTAACGTCCATTTTTTCATTCCATATATGGTACAACTTTATTATCTATACATATAATAAAACCAAAGCCATTTTAATGACATGGCATTCAAAGAGGGTATTCTCTTCATTGAGTGTGCCATGTGTCATCCCATGTGGCAAGTGCTTTATTTTAGGAAAATAATAATTTAAAATTTAAAAACAAATTAGATTTTTATCTCTAATCTTTTCTCCCATAACTTTTAAACGTTAATATCTTTTATATACGAGATTTTTTAAAGAAAAAAATTACACCAAATTAACGAGCGTTTTATTATCTTTCCAACGGGTACCATAGTGCTATATAAAAAACGGAGAAAAAAACGACTATTTTTTGTGTGGTTTTGTGCGTACATGAAAAAAACACAAAGTATTCAGGTTATTCATTTATCTTTTATATGCGAGATTTTTTAAAGAAAAAAAATACACCAAATTCCAACGAGTACAATAGTGCTATATAAAAAACGGAGAAAAAAAACGACTATTTTTTGTAACCCGGCATGTATTGTGTCAGGTTTGGAATTAGTTTAAAAAAAAGAGTAAACTGCCATTTTCGTCCCTGAGGTTTGGCACTTTTTGCCAGTTTCATCCAAAAGTTTATTTTTTCTCAACTGGATCCAAAGGTATTCAAATTCTTGCTGGTTTCGTCCAAGTGCCTAACTCTGTTAGTCAATCTCAGTTAACAGAGGGGCAGAGTTGTCAATTCAAATAATAATAATAATAATAATAATAATAATAATAATAATAATAATAATAATAACATTTACATGATTACTAGCTCTGTTTAACTGTGTTTGTTCCTTGCTGCATCTAATTATGTTATTAAGTGAACTTCATATTATATCAAAATTATATAAATGTATCGACCTCAAACATCAAGTCAGATCGGTCCGAAACGCCATCGAAGTATCGAAGTATCGAACCGCTAGGGTTTAAAGAGAGAGAGAGAGAGAGTCCGGGTCAGGTTTGTTGTTGAAGCTGATGGTGATGGTGTGTTGAAAAAGATGATGAAGGTGATGGTCGTGTGATGATGGTGGTGGGTTGAAGACTTGAAGAAGAAGATGATGACTGTGGTGGGTTGAAGAAGAGACAGAGAGAGGTAGAGGAGAGAGAGAGAGTAAAGAGAGAGAGAGAGAGCAGAGCAAAGAGAGGGGTAGAAGTTAGGAGAGAAAGAGAGTTAAATAAAGATTTTATTTATTAAACATATAAAATATAAGGGTATTTTAGTCTTTTTACAAGAAGTTAACAGAAAAAAATGGATGGAGTTAACGAGTTAGACGAAACCAGCAAGAGTTTGAAAACCTTTGGATCCAATTGAGAAAAAATAAACTTTTGGATGAAACTGGCAAAAAGTGTCAAACCTCAGGGACGAAAATGACAGTTTACTCTTAAAAAAAATGTGGGTTTGGGTCGGGCCTAGGATTAGGTGATACCCGACCCAATTACTTTTTTTTTATATTAAAATATGATAACTTATGGCAGAGATTTGTTTAAAATAATAATAATAATAATATTCATTAATCATATATTGGCAAGTCATTAATTATGTTGTCATATTAGATATTTTATTATGTCATATTAGATATTTCAACCTGGGACGCTCTCCAACAGGTAATTGATATGTTTTTCTTTTTCTACCATATTCTGAAATAACTCAAATCTTATTGTATGCAGTTAAAGACCTTTGAGTGAATGTATTGGTGCTAAACAATCTCTGTCCCCTTGAAGTGCTTGGGATCTTTATATTCTGTTTTAGGTGTTGATGTTGTAAGGTGAAATTGATCTTTTGGTATATTTTTTTAAAGTATCTAATGTAAGTTGATACATAGATGCCATTTTTATAGTTTAGATATTTCTAATTTTATTCACTTTACTTAGATTTCTTAACCCGGGACGCTCCCGGGGTATAAGCTAGTACATTATACATGAAATACTTTTGTTTTACAAAGTTAGGGGAGGATCAAATGAGAAGAAACTTTATATGAGAACAAAAAGAAGAAGTTACATAATGGTTAAACATTAATTGTTTAACTTTTCTTACATTAATTATCATCTATCTAATTCAATAGTCATTAACACTTATCCTACACATTATCAAAATTTGTCCTACACATATAAAAATTCACCCTACATATAACGAAATTGTCATATGTTTATCCTACACATATCGAGATTATCATACATGCATCCTACACATATAAAAATTCACCGTACATATATTGAAATTATTCTTCACTACAAATAAGGGTTGCTTTGACAGAATATATTTTAAAAATGAATTATAAATTTCATTTATTTAACTGGTTTAAAGAGGTTACAAAAAAATATAAATTAATTTAACATTCAATACAATTATTAAATTAAAGTTTCCTATTGGTTAGAATTTGTTCTTTTTCTTCTTACAAAACATTTTCTTCTAATTTGAACTCTCCACTACAAAGTTATACCTATTATACTTATACGTAGGAGCATATGCGCTTCGAAACCAATTACGCAAGATATCATTTTGTCATTTTATACAAGAAAATATATATACAAGTGGTGTATATAGAGTGACACAAACTCATGTTCATACATACAAACATACTAGTGGGAATGTCCGCGCGTTGCCACGGTACGTAGAATTGAAGTATGAAATACTGAAATCGTTTACCAATAGGGGGCCGACTAAACCTATGTGATTTTATATATTAGTTGAAGTGATCTATGAGTTGAATTGCTTTTACAACACTCGTGTCATTATCATATTCAACCATAACGGAGACGGGTCAACTATTTTCAGAATTTTGATATTTATAAACTAAAATTTTGAATGTAATAGTCAATATAGCTCTATAAATAATAAAATTATTGGCAGTGACAATGTTGTTCATAGGAATACCGTTATAACCGTTTAAAGTTTTTTTGGCAACTTGCTACAAAAGGAATTTGAATGTAGATTTTCAGGTCTTTTTTGTTCGTGATTTTTGTTTTAATTTTTATTTATTGCAAGTTTTAATCCTATATTATGACCCTCAAAACCACATTGATGCTTGACCAGTTTTAGGGCTTCTAACTTCGTTTAGATTCCACTTTAATATTCACACAAAGGGTTCTGTCCGGTAAATGCGAGTGCCCAAGATCCTGTAGACTCTTTCGGTCATCTGATTTTGCCCGCCAAGAACCGTCTAGCATCACCTCTATTTAAGTTGCATCATCCCCAGAGCTATGCATCTTAAAAATTAAAGGAATAAAATAAGAAGTCTTGTCAAGCATATCATTAAAAAGAAAACAAAACAATCAAAATTGAGAACACGTTCTCACATGCTACCTTAGATGTGATATAAGTAAAAGACGGATCAATAATGACATTTTCCAGAGAGTAGTTCTTGAGATAAATCGGACATTGCCATTGCCAACAAAATACATAAAAATAGGGAGAGGGCTTATGAAGTATAGGAAAGCTCTAATGACTTGATAAAATGACTTGCCTTAAGAGACCATCGATTCTTTTCTACAAACGCTTAAGAGATTATGTGTTCACAAGGTTTGAATCTTCCAACTATTTTAATTCTTGAACCGCTCATTTGTGGCAAAATGACAGCAGTTGCAGGATGCATGAGTCAACGTCATGTCATGCATCAATGTTATCTATATTTGTTGGTTTAATAAAGCTTTCATAATTATTTCATCTCTTTTGGTTGTTTTTACAGATCAGCTGTGACACCCGACATGTTTGGGTCAACATTTTATAAACACATAAGTCTACCTTAGCGAAAAACGTTTATTAAACATACTTGACGGGGTCAGTAGAGTCGGAACACAGTCCGTATTGTCCAGGGTTCAATGATCGGTAGGATCATTGGGAGTCGTTTTGGGGATACACTAGTACCGGGTCCCGTTGTTGGTGAATTACATAAACTAATTAAGTGTATGTGTAGACTAATTGTCGTATGGTGGATTATATGCTTAGATGTGTTTAAATGATGTGTAGATAATTATCCGTGCTTAAATATGTTAAACATAGACTAGGTTGCATGCTCGTATGTTAGGTTGCGTTAGAATGCGATAAACACGACAAACAGAAAACTAGACAAACATGGACTCTGGTTCGACCACTTCGAACGGTCGAAGGAGAAACTTGTTTGGTTCGACCCTTTGTGAATGGGCGAACCTGGAGATGGAATTGAAAGAATTCCCTTCGGCTAGGACAGGGCTCATTCGACCCTGTGAAAGGGTCGAAGGAGAGCACATTCGCCCAGGTAGAAGGGGCGAATGTGGACATAGTATAAATACCACACTTTGTCATTTTTCACCATTTCACAAACCCTAAACGCCTCAAAACACTCTCTAGCAACTTTAAAACATTGGGGAAGGAGTTTTTGCCCTTGTTTTCTATAATCTAACCTACAAACATCTTCTACACAAAGATCTAAGGTGTGTTCTTCATTTTAAATCATTTTTAAAGCATTTCAATTCGTTTTCATTAAACCCCAAGAGTCCAGATCTGATTCAAACATGTTTTCATGAATAAAAACCTTCCTAATATCTTTCTAAACAAAACCTATTCATAAACAATGAGTTTTCATACAAAATAACATGTGTTAATGGTGTTTTATGTGATGTTATGCATTGTTTAATGATTGATTGCTGTATATATGTTATGACAATGATCTAGGACTGTTATTGATGATGTTTTATGATTGAGATAGGTTACAATTGATTATTGATGATGATTATGTTCATTTTGGGGATTTTGGGTTAGATCTAGGGCTTGTTCATGATGATAGTGATGAGGATGGGATTGGGGGTTTATTGTGCATGATAATCTGAGCATATTAAGTTGAATATAGATTGATTTCATAAAGTTTCCTAATTGGGTAAAGATTGCATGCATGATGATGTGACATCTCCATAATTTACTATTTTGGGAAACTTGTAAAACGACTAGATTTTGGTGTAAAATCGGTAGGGTTTTGTAGGGATAAGTTACCCATGCTTGACTGCTGTGTTTGATGATGTTTCGAGTCGTTTTGAATGTGTTTGAAGCGTTTTTAGGAAAATTTGCACAACAGGGGCGAACCTGGCCTCCTTCGACCGATCGAAGGTGCGAAGGAGGATCTCCAGGGTCGAACCTGGTTACTAAAGGGTCGAACGTATTACAAACGGGCGAAGGAGGGAGAAAAGGGGCGAAGGTAGCCACATTCGACCGTTTAAAGCCTCATTCGACCGCTTAGAGCTACATTCGACCCTGCGATTACAAAAATGAGATTTTTGATGCAAACTAAGTGTTTTATGCTTGAAGCTTATGTGTTAAACTTATGTGCATGACTAATTGATGTAATGGGTCACCAACGGGATGTCGGGTCGGTCTGGGATGTCCGGTTAACGTTTAAACACACTTTTTAACACACGTAGTCAAGATCTGGACAATCGGGGACTAGTTAGCCTTCGGGTTAGTGGTCATCACACTTATGTAAACTCATTGATAGGTTGTCACTAGTTGGGATTATCATACACGTGTTGGATTTCTAATTATCAGAAGACGCACTCTAAGGTGAGTTCACGGCCCCTCTTTTATACTCTTTTCTCTCGGGGGAGAAGCATGCCACACGTTTTAGCAATGCAACGTTTATGATTTGAAAACGCAACTCTTATGAAACTTACCACTTTTGGAAACATAATGCTTTTGAAACACGACGCTTTTGAAGCACAACACTTTTAGAAACATGACGCCTTTTGGGAATGTGACTCTTTTTAAGAAACGTGACACGTTTGGCATTTGGCATATTTAAACATTGGCACTTGACACTTTTAAACATTGATGTTTGGCATTTGACACTTGACGCTTGGCACTTACTTACTATACGACGAAACCGAAGTCCCTATTGAAACCATGAATGTGCGGGGCACAACGGGGGAAATGTGGATAGATCTATCGGGTGTGACGAACCCCACTCGACGGCTTGGAGGGCCGGGGGGGTGCATATTGTCTCTACTTGACACTTGACACTTGACACATGGGCAGCAACTTGAGCAACGTTTGTCAGTAATGGTTTTAGCAATATAGTCGTTGTAGTAAGGGAAGTTTGTTATTTACTTGGAACTTTTGCACACTTGGCACTTCATGAGAAATCGCTTCACACGTGAAAACGTTTACGAACTAAAAACCTGTGAACTCACCAGCATTATATGTTGACATCTTTTTGGCATGTTTTCTCAGGTCGCTAAGGTAGCTACTTTGAGTATAGGCGCACGGAGTCTCACGGCGTCTAGGGATCATATGCATATTTTGTTAAACATTTCAGACTTTGAGTTTTACTGTTAAGTTGTAATAATACATTTTGCTTCCGCTGTGTTAGAACGGTTTTGAAACTCAATGGTAGTTTACGTTGTTTTCTTATCATATAGATGTCGTTTATTGTGACCGTTGACTTGGATCCTGGTGTGTCACGCGCCTCGCGGTAAAACCCCGCACGTGGAAATTTGAGGGTGTGACAGATTGGTATTAGAGCCAATGGTTATAGTGAACTAGGATTGCATGTAGAGTCTAGTCTATAGCCGAGTATCACACACATTAGACCGTCACACATATATACGAGTCGTGTCATTTGGTAAACGTACTAATCTTGTCGGGGTGTCAGTGTCCTCATCACACAGTATCACGTTATCCATCTTTTGTTATTCCTACCTTGGTTCTATCTTCTTCTTCGGGTTCGAAGATGAAGGGGCTTATCGCTTATACTTGACAGTAGTGTACATTGGGGTGGCTTCGGCACATTCTTGAGATCTTTCCGGGTTTTGGATATCTCCTCTTTATGCTCTAATGTACATACTTGCCTGCACACACACTATCATGCACTAGTACTTGTCATAGTACACTCCTGAGTGACTGTTCACTTTGGGATCTTCGTGCGATAACTGTTTCTTTTAGGAATGTGTGTATCGGGTGATTTGAAGTTCTAGCTAGGAGCACGCCTAGAGGACCATGTAGAGCGATTTGTTATTTCGGGTGCACACGAAATCATAAATCGAAATGCATGAAAATCTTGGTGGACTTCGTGTTCGGACTAATGGTCATGCTGGAACCACGTTCTGAATTCGTTTGGTCACTTGTATCTCGATCTGTTGGTGACTTTGAGTGTCTTGTCTCATGTTTTGCAGAACATGTCTGGTCGCGCTGGCGGACGTGCTGGTGGACGCCGTGGTGGCGGCGGGGGTCGCAATGGCGGTGGACGAGGTGGTGGGAACATCACCATGACTCAGGCGGAGTTGGAGAACATGTTGCAGCAGCAGTTGAACATTGCGTTGGCTGCTTTCCAGGCTGCTCAGCAGACCCTGGGAAATACTAATCAGGTGCAGTCTGGGTGCACCTACAAGAAGTTCATGGACTGTAAGCCCCATTTCTTCAATGGGACTGAAGGGGCAGTGGGTCTGCTCGGTGGTTAGAGAAGATCGAGTCGGTGTTTGCTATGAGTAACTGTCCTGACGCTGATCGCGTCAAGTATGCTTATGCTACTCTAGAGGGACACGCTTTGACCTGGTGGAACTCCACCACTGCGAATCTTGGCCTGGGTGAGGCCAATGCTATGCCGTGGTCCGAGTTTGTTCAGATGTTGCGAGCAAAGTATTGCCCGAGGACGAGATTATGAAGTTGGAGCATGAGTTCTGGAATCTGAAGATGGTTGGGTCGGAGTTCGAGGAGTTTACTGCTAGGCACAACGAGTTGGCTGTGATGTGCCCCGGTTTGGCTACACCGGAGTACCGAAGGATTGAGCACTACGTTGCTGGGTTAGTGCCGGAGATTGCTGGGCTTGTTGCCGCTGCTGATCACACTACTATGTTGGCCACTGTTCGGGCAGCTCACAAGCTGACCAACATGAAGGTTGCTGAGGGTGTTCTACCTCCGAGGGGTGCTGCTGTGAAAGCCCCTGCGGACAACAAAAGGAAGTGGGAGAGTGCTGGGAAGAACGTTGGGTCATCTCAACAGCAGGTTAAGAGGCAGGACGTTGTGGGAGCGTCATCTGAGCTGAAGACTGGGGGTTATGTTGGTAAGAGTCCGAAGTGTAACACGTGTGGGTATCACCATGTTGGGGGTTGCGATGCGTTTCGCTGTAATCGTTGTCAGCGAGTCGGTCACATGGCTAAGGATTGTAGGGTCAATCTGCAGCCGAAACAGACTCAAGCGGTTGTCCCCGCTCCTGCTCCTCGGGGAAACCATGGGTGTTATAACTGTGGGGAGACTGGGCACTTCAAGCGGGATTGTCCTAAGCTGGACCAAGGGACTGCGGGTGGTGCTGGGAACGAAGGTGGCGGTCGAACTACTCGTGGTCATATTTACGTCATTGGCGCTAGGGAGAACCAGGAGGATCCTGACACTGTTACTGGTGAGTGTTCTTTTCTTGATTCTCGTTATGTTCGTATTCATTCTCGTTCACATTGTTTGGCGATTCGTATTCATTGTGTGCATTCAGTTTGGTATTTGGTCATCGTTTTGCATTCATGGGTCTGATGTGGGTCCTCTGGAGATGCTACTTGGACGGTACGGTGCGTCATTTATACCGATCACAGTAGTCTCTAGTAGGCCTTCGATCAGGAGGATTCATTCTTTTGTATTCACTTTGGGGGAGGGCGGTTCCCCGGCATAGAGTATTTGTTGATATCATCTTTCGTTCATGGTTATCACTTCGTTTGCGTTCCAGGAGACGTTACTTGGGTTAGGTCGACGCTCATTACTGTCGAAGAGTGAATCTCGGGGCGAGATTCCTTTCAACAGGGGGATGATGTGACGACCGGGAAAATTTTTTTCTTTTATCGCATCGTTCTCTTTGACTTCGGGAAATTTTCGGGACGAAAATTCTTTCAACAGGGGGATGATGTGACACCCGGCATGTTTGGGTCAACATTTTATAAACATATAAGTCTACCTTAGCGAAAAACGTTTATTAAACATACTTGACGGGGTCAGTAGAGTCGGAACACAGTCCGTTTTGTCCAGGGTTCAATGATCGGTAGATCATTGGGAGTCGTTTTGGGGATACACTAGTACCGGGTCCCGTTGTTGGTGAATTACATAAACTAATTAAGTGTATGTGTAGACTAATTGTCGTATGGTGGATTATATGCTTAGATGTGTTTAAATGATGTGTAGATAATCATCCGTGCTTAAATATGTTAAACATAGACTAAGGTCGCATGCTCGTATGTTAGGGTGCGTTAGAATGCGATAAACACGACAAACTGGAAAACTAGACAAACATGGACTCTGGTTCGACCACTTCGAACGGTCGAAGGAGAAAACTTGTTTGGTTCGACCCTTTGTGAATGGGCGAACCTGGGAGATGGAATTGAAAGAATTCCCTTCGGCTAGGACAGGGCTCATTCGACCCTGTGAAAGGGTCGAAGGAGAGCACATTCGCCCAGGTAGAAGGGGCGAATGTGGACATAGTATAAATACCACACTTTGTCATTTTTCACCATTTCACAAACCCTAAACGCCTCAAAACACTCTCTAGCAACTTTAAAACATTGGGGAAGGAGTTTTTGCCCTTTTTTTCTATAATCTAACCTACAAACATCTTCTACACAAAGATCTAAGGTGTGTTCTTCATTTTAAATCATTTTTAAAGCATTTCAATTCGTTTTCATTAAACCCCAAGAGTCCAGATCTGATTCAAACATGTTTTCATGAATAAAAACCTTCCTAATATCTTTCTAAACAAAACCTATTCATAAACAATGAGTTTTCATACAAAATAACATGTGTTAATGGTGTTTTATGTGATGTTATGCATTGTTTAATGATTGATTGCTGTATATATGTTATGACAATGATCTAGGACTGTTATTGATGATGTTTTATGATTGAGATAGGTTACAATTGATTATTGATGATGATTATGTTCATTTTGGGGATTTTGGGTTAGATCTAGGGCTTGTTCATGATGATAGTGATGAGGATGGGATTGGGGGTTTATTGTGCATGATAATCTGAGCATATTAAGTTGAATATAGATTGATTTCATAAAGTTTCCTAATTGGGTAAAGATTGCATGCATGATGATGTGACATCTCCATAATTTACTATTTTGGGAAACTTGTAAAACGACTAGATTTTGGTGTAAAATCGGTAGGGTTTTGTAGGGATAAGTTATCCATGCTTGACTGCTGTGTTTGATGATGTTTCGAGTCGTTTTGAATGTGTTTGAAGCGTTTTTAGGAAAATTTGCACAACAGGGGCGAACTTGGCCTCCTTCGACCGATCGAAGGTGCGAAGGAGGATCTCCAGGGTCGAACCTGGTTACTAAAGGGTCGAACGTATTACAAACGGGCGAAGGAGGGAGAAAAGGGGCGAAGGTAGCCACATTCGACCGTTTAAAGCCTCATTCGACCGCTTAGAGCTACATTCGACCCGCGATTACAAAAATGAGATTTTTGATGCAAACTAAGTGTTTTATGCTTGAAGCTTATGTGTTAAACTTATGTGCATGACTAATTGATGTAATGGGTCACCAACGGGATGTCGGGTCGGTCTGGGATGTCCGGTTAACGTTTAAACACACTTTTTAACACACGTAGTCAAGATCTGGACAATCGGGGACTAGTTAGCCTTCGGGTTAGTGGTCATCACACTTATGTAAACTCATTGATAGGTTGTCACTAGTTGGGATTATCATACACGTGTTGGATTTCTAATTATCAGAAGACGCACTCTAAGGTGAGTTCACGGCCCCTCTTTTATACTCTTTTCTCTCGGGGGAGAAGCATGCCACACGTTTTAGCAATGCAACGTTTATGATTTGAAAACGCAACTCTTATGAAACTTACCACTTTTGGAAACATAATGCTTTTGAAACACGACGCTTTTGAAGCACAACACTTTTAGAAACATGACGCCTTTTGGGAATGTGACTCTTTTAAGAACGTGACACGTTTGGCATTTGGCATATTTAAACATTGGCACTTGACACTTTTAAACATTGATGTTTGGCATTTGACACTTGACGCTTGGCACTTACTTACTATACGACGAAACCGAAGTCCCTATTGAAACCATGAATGTGCGGGGCACAACGGGGGAAATGTGGATAGATCTATCGGGTGTGACGAACCCCACTCGACGGCTTGGAGGGCCGGGCGGGTGCATATTGTCTCTACTTGACACTTGACACTTGACACATGGGCAACAACTTGAGCAACGTTTGTCAGTAATGGTTTTAGCAACATAGTCGTAGTAGTAAGGGAAAGTTTGTTATTTACTTGGAACTTTTGCACACTTGGCACTTCATGAGAAATCGCTTCACATGTGAAAACGTTTACGAACTAAAAACCTGTGAACTCACCAGCATTATATGTTGACATCTTTTTGGCATGTTTTCTCAGGTCGCTAAGGTAGCAGCTTTGAGTATAGGCGCACGGAGTCTCACGGTGTCTAGGGATCATATGCATATTTTGTTAAACATTTCAGACTTTGAGTTTTACTGTTAAGTTGTAATAATACATTTTGCTTCCGCTGTGTTAGAACGGTTTTGAAACTCAATGGTAGTTTACGTTGTTTTCTTATCATATAGATGTCGTTTATTGTGACTGTTGACTTGGATCCTGGTGTGTCACGCGCCTCGCGGTAAAACCCCGCACGTGGAAATTTGAGGGTGTGACATCAGCCTTCTACAAACGCTATATTTTTAAACCAAATTTGATCCAGAAGTGGAAGCATTTTCACAACTAACATTATAGATGAAGTGATGACAGCTGCTTTCACAACTACTACTTGAGTTTAGACAAAATGAAGAGGAAAAAAGAAAGAACTTAATAAACGCATGCAAACGGTTATTCCCGACAAATATATTTAAAACCATCCTGAAAGGAAAGCAACAATATATTTTTTTTCTTTTGAAATCATCAACTATTGGTCACTAATTTACAACAAACAAACACAAAAAATGCGAACAAATAATGTTAGTTACAAGGCCTTGTAGACTACTAAAATATATTGTCAGCAACAACCTCTAGATCTTTGTCATTGACATGATTGTCTGTGGCAGCACCACTACCTACACAATGGTGAATACGTGCAAGGGCGTATTCAAATCGCTCACCATCAAACGCTTTTGGTATAAGGTTTAGAATCTATTGGGGTAGAATGACAACATTAAGAAGTGGTTAGGCCATTAGGGAAAGCTGAGACATTTTTCTGCAAAATTGCCATTGATATCACCTTCAAGTTCTATCATAAATATTAAATACAAAGTTGAAGGTACATTATCATCAACTTTTACAACCATTATAATAAAGACTTAACCATTCCAACCAAAATTTTAATAAACAAAAAGGATATTTGAATGAGACATGACATCCAAATAGCAGAGTATACTGATCACATCAAAAATCAAGAGCATACAAAAAAGTTTAAGATTAGTCTTACACGGTTGCACTCATAGCCTCTCATGTTGACACCAAAGAGAAACAATAATGGGACTTCCATAGAACAAGGCAGTATGTCATGAATTGGGTCATTTCCAAAAGCTAAATAAATTTAAAAAGGTCAGCCCCTTTGCCTGCTCAAGTTGGAACAATCACCATCGTTGATTAACCAAACAAACACAAAGCCTATATTATATTATAATATCAACAAAAAAAGAATAACTTACTTGGCCCAGTTCATCACCAAAACCATCCAAAAGGCATGATAGAAATATGTAAGAGTTCCCGCAAATTCAAGTTAATTAGAAAAAAGTGAGATTGAAGTATAAACAAAATTTAGTAAAATTATGCAATTTAATGGGGTTTAGCCGAAAATATTCATAGGCATAGTCGTAAACGAATGGAGGCGGCAGAGAGCCCTAGCTTGATAACCCAAAGTGACACTGTTAACATATTGCATAAATAATAAGTTCTATAAACCAAGATGGCATTCAAAAATAAATAATATTAGGCCACGGATGGTTCATATTTTACCAATCGCTTGCTTATTTCTGTTTCTTCGAGTACGACAAGAAAATTTTTCAGTTTCAAGAATCAACATTTGCAAAATATAATAAGCAACCTTTCACTACAAGAAATTTGGGCAATAGCGGCGACACCAATAGTGTCCAGGCAAAAGCGACGGGACAAATAGCGACGACTGTTGCCGCTAATAGTAATAGCGGCGACTTAAGTCATCGCTATTGCTCTTGTTTCTTGTAGTGTTTTTCTATGAGTGAGTGAATGAAAACACGCGACTATTCAATTGCAACATTCAATTTGCATTCACTAAGTTGCGATTGATGAGGGGTTGAGGGGATGTGGAAGATATATTTTGCCATGGGAGGAGCAGTGGTAACAAGTAATGTGAATTAGGGTTTATAGTATGAATTGTACAAGTGGGTGTTGCAAGAAAGGGTAGTATTAGAAGGTTTTTATGATATTTTGGGTTTAAAGCAAGAAACCATTCATATACCATCTTAAAAATTATTGGAAATTACTATTGTAGCCACATTTAGTACTTTATAATGTAGTATAGATATAGATAAGCCGTATATACAACACACTTTCACCATTTTTCGCAACCAGCTTAACTTGACATAGGATTCGGAGAGGTGGGTCTCATTTAATTTCTTGGGCTTATAATTGTAACAGTTGTAGTAGGCGATGTGGTATTGGTTAAGGTTGTGTTGTTTGCTAGTGGCTTGCTAGTACAAAATGTTGTACATAATTTGGGAATGAATGAAAAATGTTTGCCGTTTAAAAAACAAAAAAAAGTTATACATACAAAGGAATAGAATGAAAAGCATGTTGCATTTTTGTGCACTTAGTAACCCCAATGATGTTTTCATATTGACGTAGAAAAGGTTTGAAAAGAGTCTTTGTGAAGACCAGGTCATAAAAAGTGGAATATATTATATACTTATATTCTCATTTAATAATGTATATCGCGTATAGGGCTAGGTTCAAACGTACTATTACATGCACATGAAGGGACAGGGTATGCAAGATAAAGATTCCATTTAACTTTTGGAAAAAGATTTTCTTATAAGATATCTTGTTGTGTTGTTACTTATCACAGTGTTCCCAAGTTCCAATGTAGAAGAAACTAACAAAATTATTCACTCATCATATACTATGCTAACACATTTTTGTCTGTTAAGAAAATGAGATACGTACAATTCATTTAAATCTATAACAGCTTCAGAAATAAGTACAAACTACAGGAAATAACATGCAATGAAGAATGACCTGTTTTCCATGGTTTTTGAGATCCAATGAAAATTCAGTAGTAAGAAAATGAACAAATTAATTTAAATTTTATTGAAAACAGGGACATGATAGCACCACATAACCACAAATGATAACGATAACATCATAGAGTTACAGACTTTGTAAGTCATAATCAACATTAATTGGTGGGAAAAAAGTATATTATATTTGGTATTCTTCGCTACTAAAGGAAGTGACAAGTGATGGTTTTTAGAAACCGTCGTATATTGTGTTAGAATAAATATAAATAACGTTTATTATATTTATTTAATTTTCATCATTATCATTTATATTACGTTGATCAATATTTATTATATCTCTAAGTTTATAATAGGTAATTTCTTGATAGACGTAATTACCCTTATTAACATTATTTAGGTGTCCCATCTGTGTATAAATAAAGAGCTCATTATAGGTTGAAGGGGTTGACAAATCATAACCTCTATCTCATAAATATGTTCATCAAGAACTCATAATCCCATAATTTAGATACACCATAAAGGGAACCCAATACTACTGGAAAGGATGTCATCCTCCACCAACACTCTCTCTACATCTGTTGCTAGTCTCACCATTCTATCAGGTATCATTATTATCATGTTTTCCATTACTTACAATCAGAACTTATCAACATGTTGTTTTTCTTGCAATAAATATTAAAAATTAGAAAATTAAGGTTTCCTATGAAGCTAAAAATACATGAAAGATCACTTATGACTACTAAGAAAGCAAGGCTCAAGAATTTTAGTTTGCTATGTCAAATAGCTTTTGGAGTTCCTCAAGCACTTCACTAGGAAATGTATATATGAAACATCCATTGTATTTCATATTGTACAACGTTAAGTGGTTGACAATTAATAATAGGCCACAATTTTAGGTGTATATTTTTGTTGAATGCAGGATTGTATTAACAAGACTTATGTAAGATTTGGATAGAGACCTATGTAAGATTCAAAAGTATTTGACTTGCAATAAATCAATGCATCATACGTTAGGTTTTTATTTTTAACAACAATGGCCCGAACACCCTAGATCACCCTCGCAGATGGGTCATTCTTCCGATAGAAGAACATATAACATGGTGACCTGGCCCACTCACAATTAGGAAAATCCCTCGGCTCAACCTAGAATAAAATTTGTCCCAAGCGAGAGTCCAACCATGATCTCCCATTTGAAAAGTCATAGGGCTACCACTCAACCAAAAGGCTCGGTAGTAAGTTATTTAATTTGTTAAGTAATCAACAACACAATGTCCATATGCCATGGAAGAGTAAAATGCTGCATTTTCTTTAACAAACATAATAGTGTTTGTTAATTGGGATCAATTTTCCTAACCTTAAAAATGAAGCAACAAAAGTCAAAATTCTTGATACCAAAACAAAATAACTAATCCCTAAAAACCAAAACCAAATGGTTTCAATTTGCTAGTTACCAAACCCTTTCATTATGCTAAAACTCACATGGGGATGTCGATTTTTGGTAAAAACCCAAAGCCAATCTATTAATGCGCGCTCACTCTGTCAAAAACAGTGCTCTCCCCTACATATGCTCTCAATGTATAGTTGTGTTAGAAAAGCTATATGTAGAATTAGAAGATTATTGGTTTCTTATGAGTAACAATGTAAGATCCCACATCGGTTGTGTGAGGGAGAACAAAACTTCTTATAAGGGAGTGGCCACCCTCACTATCACAACGCGTTTTGGCCAGTCCTTTGGGTGTGAGACCAATGCAAACCGTGAGCTGCGGCAAAGCGGACAATATTGTCATACGGGTTACCTTAGGCTGTTACAAACAAAAATTAAATGAGTTTTGCCTTTATAAAATGATTGTGTTGACATACAGTGGTTCCTAGCCACAAATCCTTGTGTAATGTACTTACAAGATCACTTACCACCTACTATTAATAATTTCCCAAGACTTCTACTTTGCTAATTGTCAAGTGGCACTTGGAGTTCCCCCAAACACTTCAGTAGGAAATCCTATAATGAGACCTCCCAGTGAAGTGTTTGGAGGATCCCTTAGCGACACTTGGCGATTACCTTCATGTGGATTTCTTTGTAGTTACTTGATGTGTTTGATTATTAATTAGTAATGTCCCAACACTTCTACCTTGTTGGTTGTCAAGTGGCACTTGGAGTTCCCCCAAACACTTCAGTAGGAAATCCTATAATAAAAGATCTTAGTGAAGTGCTCGGAGGATCCCTTAGGGACACTTGGCTTTTCCCTTCATATATATTCAATTATAGGTACTTGATATGTTTGTTTCTTAAAAATTGGCTTAGGTTTACGTATATATAGACATGAGTTATGAGAAGTGTTTGATTCATCGGCCTGTATGATGTATCCGAAGCGTATGAACATAGTTGTGAATGAGTCTTTATTATGAAAGTGGTAGTTTTCATGCTCACATAAAGAGGAAAATCAATCATAAGAATAAAACATATACTATGAGGACCATATTGTTAAAGGGGGATTTTATGCTCATTTATTCACTTATCCCTCGAACATGACTAGGTTCGGTTTTCAACTTTTAAAACATTCGCACAGGAACATATGATGGTAGAAATGTAAGTTAATGATAATTCATAGCTCATACATAGTCAAATATGTGGTGATTGTAGATGAAGAATAAGCCAAATATTGTAATAAGATTCCATATGATAACAAAATGTCACGGTGAAGGAAAGGCGAAGAAAGGAGAATATAATTCACCATTACGGGTGAGTGAAGAGACAAGGTATGCAAGAATCCGCCACATTGAATTATTTGTTAAACATTTACTATAATATGTTTAAAAGTTTAACTTGACTTTTTCAAACAACCACTTTCAATTGGTGTCCATTTATACGTATGCGCAAATTTTAACTTCCTAATCTTATATTATTTTAAATAATGAGTTAAACTGCATTAGTGCACAAGAATGTGTAGAATAAATCATTTTAATATATAGCTTAGCATATACTTCAAATTATATAGATAAGTTTACTATAAAACTTTTTGATAAATCTTACAAATAATGATTGGTTTCAACCACACTTGCTTCTAATCAATGTACTATGTCTAATCATATGTTTTTATTTAACTAAGTTCATAGTTGACTAAACTTGGTTAGGCTTAACATATCTGAGTGGTGATTTTGTGGAAAATCATGATTTTGAACTAGCCATTTTAGGCTTTGAATCTAGGTTAGAGACGCTACAAAACTCAAGTGTCTACTAGCCTTTTTAGTCACGTGTCCTCTTTTAATTGTTTAATTAACGGGTCTGAAATAAGTGGAAGCATTTAGTCGTAAGCCTCTTCAACCAAGTGTCCTTTTCTAAAGACTCTAGAATTTGGTAAAGTCTCTAAAATGTAGAAGCAACAATTGTTTATTTTGGCAAATATCATTCGGTCAATAATTAAAATCCTGACTTTCCAGTGATTTTTGCTGGGCCTCCACGGGCCGTCTTTTTCTGGTTTTCACTTTTCCCGGCCCATTGTGGCCTCCACGGCCCGTGGTGGGGGATGTTTAGGGTTTTGAACGGGGATGTGTAAATAATATCACCCCTTCTTATTCAGTTTTCAAGAAATCAAACAAACCGACCATCTCACATTCTTTCCGTTATTAGCAAAATCCAAACCCAATCTATCCATAGGCGCTCTACCCTCATCATATTTTACATCCCTCGATCCACTGCATTTGCTTCCATGTACGTTTGTTTATTTGCATATAATCATTGAGTTCAAATGCCTTTAGCCCAGGATTGCATATGCTTCTTGATGACGTCACTAATATTTAAGACCAGCTGTGTAAGTAAAGATACATGTAGAATTAGAAAGTTACTGGTTTTTTTAGGTAATTGGAATTAAATAATCGCAACTTAGTCGGGCTGGAAGACAATAATCCCAACTTGAAAATTGGAATTCAACATACCCAACTTGTCTTGGTTTTTATTTCATTGGACCAAAACTAACTAGGGTTAACTCAGTTAGTTTTCTGCCTGACTTTTTTGCCAACCAAGAAACTAACTGAGTTAACCCTAGTTAGTTTTAGTCTAGTGAAATAGAAACCAAGACAAGTTGGGCTTGTTAGATTTCAATTTTCAAGTTGGGATTATTGTCTTACAATCCAATCAAGTTGGGATTATTTAATTCCAATTCCTCTTTTTTATATGGGGTAACCCAAATAGAACGACTTTTGTTTTTAACAATTAACAATTATTCTATGATGTACATTGAAACCCACCTTGACTAATGTACTTAGAAGGCCATGTACTTACCACATGCTATTAGCAACGTCCAAAACTTCTACTTTGTTGGTTGTCAAGTGGCACTTGGAGTTCCCCCAAACACTTCAGTAGAAAATCTAAATTAATATATAATCCCAGTGAAGTGTTCGGAGGATCCCTTAGGGACACTTGGCTTTTTTCCTTCTTGTCTATACCTTTGTATTAGCAATGTCCAACACTTCTACTTTGCTGGTTGTCAAGTAGCACTTGGAGTTCCCCCAAACACTTCAGTAGGAATTAAATCCTAATTAATATATATTCCCAGTGAATAAAAAGCTTGTTATGTAAGAGTTTCAATGGTTTTCTCAATTTGAGTGGGTTTTCTCTCTATATTTAGCCTAGATTCAAGTATAATATATATAGGGCCTTTATCTTCCGGAGTTCCGGTATCAATGATGGTTTGGCAAAGTATAATATATATATATATATATATATATATATATATATATATATAGGGCCTTTATCTTCCAATGTTCCGGTATCAATGATGGTTTGCCAAATAGGATATTGTGCATTCATGTGTTGAAATCCCATCAAAGGATAAGTGTTTGTGCCTATTTGCCTTTAAAAATCATTAATAACAAGACTTAATATATCAATACATCATACATTTTCTTATTCAGTTTTCAAGAAATCAAACAAACCGACTATCTCACATTCTTTCCGTTATTAGCAAAAAACCAAACCCAGTCTATCCATAGGCGCTCTACAATCATCATATTTTACATCCCTCCACTGCATTTGCTTCCATGTACGTTCGTTGATTTGCATATAATCATTGAGTTCAAATGCCTTTTGCCCAGGATTGCATATGCTTCTCGACGGCGTCACTAATATTTAAGACCAGCTGTGTAAGTAAAGATACATGTAGAATTAGAAAATTACTAGTTTTTTAGTCGGAATGGAATTAAATAATCGCAACTTTGTTGGGTTAGAAGACAATAATCCAACTTGAAAATTGGAATCCAACAAGCCCCAACTTGTCTTGGTTTTTATTTCACTGGAGCAAAATTAACTGGGTTAATCCAGTTAGTTTTCTGCCTGACTTTTTTGCCAACCAAGAAACTAACTGAGTTAACCTTAGTTAGTTTTAGTCCAGTGAAATAGAAACCAAGACAAGTTAGGTCTGTTAGATTTCAATTTTCAAGTTTGGATTATTGTCTTCCATTCCGACAAAGTTGAGATTATTTAATTCCAATTCCTCTTTTTATATGGGTAACACAAATAGAACGACTTTTGTTTCAACAATTAACGATTATTCTAAGATGAACATTGAAACCCACCTTGACTAATGTACTTAGAAGGTCATGTACTTACCACATGCTATTAGCAACGTCCAAAACTTCTAGTTTGCTAGTTGTCAAGTGGCACTTGGAGTTCCCCCAAACACTTCAGTAGAAAATCTAAATTAATATATAATCCCAATGAAGTGTTCGGAGGATCCCTTAGGGACACTTGGCTTTTTTTCCTTCTTGTCTATACCTTTGTATTAGCAATGTTCAACACTTCTACTTTGCTGGTTGTCAAGTGGCACTTGTAGTTCCCCCAAACGCTTCAGTAGGAATTAAATCCTAATTAATATATAATCCGAGTGAAGTGTTCGGAGGATCCCTTAGGGACACTTGGCCTTTTTCCTTCTTGTGTATTCCTTTGTATTAGCAATGTCCAACACATCTACTTTGCTGGTTGTCAAGTGGCACTTGGAGTTCCCCCAAACACTTCAGTAGGAAATCCTAATAAACAATCCCAATGAAGTGTTCGGAGGATCTCTTAGGGACACTTGGCTTTTCTCCCTCTTGTGTATGTATGCCTTTGTAGTTACTTGATGTGTTTATGTAATAAAATGGCTTAGGTAACCATATATATATAGACAAGAGCTACGGGGAGTGCATGATCCATGAATCTGCATGATGCATGTTAGAAGGGTGAACATGGTTGGAAATGAGTCTCTATTAGGAAAGTTGTAGTTTTGATTTTTGAAAGGAATTATATACTCCTTTCTTCATGTAACCATTAAAATGACTAGGTTCGGTTTCCAAACTTTAGAAGTTTTGACAATGGATTCCTATGAGGTATTGATGCAAGTTAAAAGTAAAGGTCGAATGGATGGAATATACCTAACAAATTCTGAATGAGAAATCGGCTTACGAAGATGTAGAAGGGTTACTCCGATATACATGTACGTCTTGTTTGGGACCTGCGAGCTTTTACGAGTTAGAAATACACATAAATCCTTGGTTTCAGTAATTGAATAGGAATGTGAACGTATATGATTTGGGTTATAAATCTAATCTAACCACCTAAAAGTAAACTTTCTGTTTTTGTTAAGATGAGAAGAAAAGAAAATGATTGTTGTTGCAAATGTGGTTTTACCAATTAGTAATTAGTGATTGACAAAAGGCAATCAGTAATTTTAAAACCAGGAAGTCAAAACTCATTATTCATGATATTGGGTGATGCAAGACAATATATTGACTATGCTTAAATATATAAATCAAATCCCTGTAACTTCTCAACATGTTTTATTCCCAAATTAAGATCAAACGAACTTTACTTTAGGACTTAAGAGACCTAACAAATAGGGCTGTAAACGAACCAAACGAACACGAACAAGGCTTTGTTCGTGTTTGTTTGTTAAGGTTTCTTAGACAAACGAACCGTTCACGAACACACTAACGAACATAATTCTGTGTTTGTGTTTGTTTGTTAAGAAATTCAGTTGTTTGCGAACTGTTCGTGAACACGGGTCTTGAACACAAAACAAACAAAAACAAACATTTAATATGCAACTAACTAAAAAAACATTGTTAATATTAACCGTTAGACAAAGTACATCTAGTAAACGATGTCGATAAGTCAAATTGTACTAACTTAGACATAATTATCTAAAAATTACTTAGGCATAGGCATGAATACATGATATTCCTAATTCAAAAGTTCATAATTATCCTAAGTTTTAACTAGTGATCGAACATAAACAAACATACACGAATGGATATAAATAAACGAACGTAAACAAACACATTGTCGAACGTTCACGAACGCAATCGAACGAATGAGACATTTGTTCGTGTTTGTTTGTTTAGTTAATCAAACGGAATTTTTTGTTTGTGTTCGTTCATTTATTAAACAAACGGACACAAACGAACTTCCCGCCAAACGGTTTACGAACTGTTCACCGAACGTTTGGTGTGTTTACAGCCCTACTAACAAAACTTAATTTATACATCTAACCAAATGTATTTGAATTCGTACTAATTGATGTCTTGACAATCTAAAAGTAAGTGAAAAATGTGCTAATTAATATATAGTAATCTTTTTTTTTTTTAAACAAACCAACAAACTTATCATTATCATTATCATTATCATTATGTATATAACAGTTGAGGTGCTTGCTTATCAATAGTGCCTATTTTGTCATTTTGTAAGTTTTTTTTTTTTACCTTTTTATTTTCATCTTATATAAATATGTCACAAAACATTATTAATTTATAATCCTACTTTTTCAATTTAAACTTTAGTCCCTATGCTTTTTTTACGAAGTATGTTACGCTTTAAATTTGGGAGTCAACACGCCGTAACCCGCCTATGTTGTTAAATGTTTTTACCTCTATGTTTTCCTGGTTAACGGCTCTGTCGTAGGATGCGGTCCTGGCTTGACTTAATTATTATTTTATATGTTTTACATTTCGGTCAAATTTTCAGTGTTAACACGCCGCAATGGGTGTACGTGTTCAATGTTGTTACATTTACATTTTGTTTTGGTTTAATTGTCCGCGGCAATACGCGGGTCCTAAATACTAGTTAATCAACAAACCGTCTTTCTAGCAAGGTGTTAGAAATAAGGATATACACCGAAGTTCTCTATGAATAAAAAAAAATAAATAAATTTACATCGTATTTCAACCACCTATGAGTTAGCATATCTCCTATGCTAGTTTAATACATCCATGCTTATGAAAAACACAAGAAGCAACATTTTTAATTTTAAGTGAAATCAAGTAACTAATGATCAATTCCCACGTGAACCTAATATAACATTACATCTAGATCTAGCTACTTGTATATCACTTACGAATAAAGGGAAAGTAGCAAACGAAAAAAAAAATACCAAGTAAAAACCAACTCATAGCAGAGTGCTACAACTTTCCTTCCGAATTCGGAATTCCAACGACAGTTTTTCATTGTCCCTTTTTCTAACGTCCAATTTTTCATTCCATATATGGTCCAACTTTATTATACATGAAATACTTTTCTTTTACAAAGTTATACCTATTATACTTATACGTACGAGCATATGCGCTTCGAAACCCATTACGCAAGATATCATTTTGTCATTTTATACAAGAAAATATATATACAAAGTGGTGTATATATAGTGATACATACTCATGTTCATACATACAAACATACTAGTGGGAATGCCCACGTGTTGCAACAGGTACGTAGAATTGAAGTATGAACGAGTGAAATCGTTTACCAATAGGGGCCGACTAAACGTATGTGATTTTATATTGGGGAATTGGATTTTAATAACATGAACTATTTGAAATTGTCCACTGGCACCCACAACTAAAAAATTGGCCGTTTATAACCTGAACTATTGACTTATTGGAATCTAGCACCCAACGAACTGACGTCGTTAGTTGGGTTGCTGACGTGGCACGCTGATGTGGCACTAGTTGCTAACGTGGCACGCTGATGTGTGCACACGTGGATAGACACATCAGCATGCCACGTCAGCGAACCCACTAACGGTGTTAGTGTCTTAACCGTTAGTGGGTGTTAGATTCCAATAAGTCAATAATTCAGGTTATAAACGGCCAATTTTTTAGATTGGGGTGCCAGTGGCCAATTCAAATAGTTTAGGTTATTAAAATCCAATTCCCCTTTTATATATTAGTTGAAGTGATCTATGAGTTGAATTGCTTTCTTGTAACTTACAACACTCCTGTCATTATCATATTCAACCACAACACAGACAGGTCAACTATTTTCAGAATTTTGCTATTTATAATTTAAAATTTTGAATGTAATAATCAATATAGCTCTATAAATAATAAAATTATTGGCAGTGCCAATGCTGTTTATAGGAATACCGTTATAACTATTTAAAGTTTTTTGGCAGCTTACTACAAGAAGAAATTGAATGTAGATTTTTAAGTCCTTTTTGTTCTTGATTTTTGTTTTTATTTTTATTTATTCCAAGTTTTAATCCTGTATTATGACCCTCAAAACCACATTGATGCTTGACCAGTTTTAGGGCTTCTAACTTCGTTTAGATTCCACTTTAATATGCGCACAAAGGGTTCTGTCAGGTAAATGTGAGTGCCCAAGATCCCGTAGACTCTTTGGGTCATCTGATTTTGCTCGCCAAGAACCGTCTAACATCACCTCTATTTAAGTTGCATCATCTACACAACTATGCATCTTAAAAATTAAAGGAATACAATAAGAAGCCCAGTTAAGCATATCATTAAAAAGAAAACAAAACAATCAAAATTGAGAACACGTCCTCACATGCTACTTTAGATGTGATATGAGCAAAAGACGGGTATATTATGAGATTTTCCAGAGAGTAGTTCTTGAGACAAATCGAACATTGCCATTGCCAACAAAATACATAAAAATAGGGAGAGGGCTTATGAAGTACAGGAAAGCTCTTATGACTTGATAAAATGACTTGCCTTATGAGACCATCGATTCATTTCCACAAACACTTAAGAGATCATGTGTGCACAAGGTTTGAATCTTTCAGCTATTTTAATTCTTGAACTGCTCATTTGTAGAAAAAAGATAGCAGTTGCAGGATGCATGAATCAACGTCACGTCATGCATCAATGTTATCTATATTTGTTTGTTTAAAAAAGCTTTCATAATTATTTCATTTCTTTTGGTTGTTTTTACATATCGGCCTCAACAACTCTATTTTTTTAAACCAAATTTGATCCAGAAGTTCAAGCATTTTCACAACCAACATTATAGATGAAGTGATGACAGCTGCTTTCACAACTACTACTTGTGTTTAGACAAAATGAACAGGAAAAAAGAAATAAATTAATAAACTCATGCAAACCGGTTATTCCTGACAAATATATTTAAACCATCCTGAAAGGAAAGCAACAATATATTTTTTTTTCTTTTGAAATCATCAACTATTGGTCACTAATTTACAATAAACAATAACAGTAAATGCAAACAAATAATGTTACTTACAAGGCCTTGTAGACTAACAAATATATTGTCAGCAACAACCTCTATATCTTTATCATTGACATCATTGTCTGTAGCAGCAGCACCACTACCTACACAACGGTGAATACGTGCAAGGGCGTCTTCAAATCGCTCACCATCACTCTCTTGGTATAAGGTTGAGAATCTATTGGGGGTAGAATGACGACATTAAGAAGTGGTTAGGCTATCAGGGAAAGCTGAAACATTTTTCCTCAAAAATAGCCATTGATATCACCTTCATGTTCTGTCATAAATATTAAATACAAAGTTGAAGGTACATTATCATCAACTTTTACAACTATTATAATAAAGACTTAACCATTCCAACCAAAATTTTAATAAACAAAAGGATATTTGAATGAGACATGACATCCAAATAACAGAGTATACTGATCAACATCATAAATCAAGAGCATACAAAAAGTTTAAGATTAGTCTTACATAGTTGCACTCTTAGCCTTCATGTTGACACCAAAGAGAAACAATAATGGGACTTCCATAGAACATGGCAGCATGTCATGAAGTGGGTCATTTCCAAAAGCTAAATAAATTTAAAAAAGGTCAGCTCTTTTGCCTACCCAAGTTGGAACAATAACCATCGCCGGTTAACCAAACAAACACAAGCCTATATTATATTATAGAATCTACAAAAAAGAATAACTTACCTGGCCCACTTCATCACCAAAATCATCTAAAAGGCATGAGATAAATCTGTAAGAGATCGCTTCAAGTTAATTAAAATAGTGAGATTGAAGAATAAACAAAATTTAATAAAATTATGCAATTTAATGAGTTTAGCCGAAAATATTCATAGGCGTAGTCATAAACGAATGAAGGCAGAAAGCCCCTAGCTTGATAACCCAAAGTGACACTGTTAACATATTGCATAAATAATGAGTTCTATAAACCAAGATGGCATTCAAAATAAATAATATTAGGCCTACGGATGGTTCATATTATACCAGTCGCTTGCTTATTTCTGTTTCTTTGAGTACGACAAGAAATTTTTCAGTTTCAAGAATCAACATTTGCAAAATATAATAAGCAACCTTTTCTATGAGTGAGTGAATGAAAACACGCGACTATTCAATTGCAACATTCAATCTGCATCACTAAGTTGCGATTGATGAGGGGTTGAGGGGATGTGGAAGATATATTTTGCCATGGGAGGAGCAGGGGTAACAAGTAATGTGAATTGGGTTTTATAGTATGAAATGTACAAGTGGGTGTTGCAAGCAATGGTAGTATTGGAAGGTTTTTGATGACATTTTGGGTTTAAAGCAAGAAACCCATTCATATGTCATCTTAAAAATTATAGGAAATTACTATTGTAGCCACCATTGTTACTTTATAATGTAGTCTAGATATGCCATATATACAACACACTTTCACAATTTTTCGCAACCAGCTTAACTTGACACAGGATTCGGAGAGGTGGGTCTCATTTAATTTCTTGGGCTTATAATTGTAACAATTGTAGAAGGCGATGTGGTATGGGTTAAGGTTGTGTTGTTGCTAGCGGATTGCTAGTACAAAATGTGTACATAATTTGGCAATGAATGAAAAATGTTTGTCGTTCGAAAAAACAAAAAAGCTATACATACAAGGGAATAGAGTGAAAAGCATGTTGCATTTTTGTCCACTTAGTTAACCCCAATGATGTTTTCATATTGACGTAAAAAAGGTTTGAAAAGAGTCTTGGTGAAGACCAGATCATAAAAAATGGAATATATTATATACTTATATTCTCATTTAATAATGTATATGCTTATAGGGCTAGGTTCAAACGTACTATTACATGCGCATGAAGGGACAGGGTATGTAAGATTAAGATCCCATTTAACTTTTGGAAAAAGATTTTCATATAAGATATCTTGTTGTGTTGTTACTTATCACTATGTTCCTAAGTTCCAATGTTGAAGAAACTAACAAAATTATTCAGTCATCATATACTATACTAACACATTTTTGTCTGTTAAGAAAATGAGATACGTACATTTCATTTAAATCTATAACAGCTTCAGAATAAGTACAAACTACAGAAAATAACATACAATGAAGAACGACCTGCTTTCCATATATGGTTTTGAGACCCAATGTAAATTCAGTAGTAATGACATGAACAAATTAATTTAAATTTGATTGAAAATAGGGACATGATAGCACCACATAACCACAAATGATAACGATAACATCATAGAGTTACAGACTTTATAAGTCATAATCAACATTAATTGGTGGGGAAAAAAGTATATTATATTTGGGATTCTTCGCTACTAAAGGAAGTGACAAGATATTTTTTAGAAACTGTCGTATATTGCGTTAGAATAAATATAAATAACGTTTATTATATTTATTTAACTGCCATCATTATTATTTTTATTACGTTGATCAATTATTATTACATCCCTAAGTTAATAACATGCAATTTCTTGATGACGTAATTACCCTTAGTAACATTATTTAGGTGTCCCATCTGCGTATAAATAGAGAGCTCATTAGAGGTTGAAGGGGTTGACAAATCATAACCCGCTCTCTAATAAACATGTTCATCAAGAACTCATAATCCCATAATTTAGATACACCCTAAAGGGAACCCAATACTACTGACAAGGATTCATCCTACACCAACACTCTCTCTGCCATCAGTTGCTAGTCTCACCAATCTATCAGGTATTATTATTATTATTATTATGTTTTCCATTACTTACAATCAGAATTGATCAACATGTTGTTTTTCTTGCAATAAATATTAAAAATTAGAAGACTAAGGTTTCCTATGAAGCTAAAAATACATGGAAGATCGCTTATTACTACTAAGAAAGCAAGGCTCAAGACTTTTAGTTTGCTAGTGTCAAATGGCTTTTGGAGTTCCTCAAGCACTTCACTAGGAAATATATATATAGGAAACATCCCAATGTATTTCATTTTGTATAATGTTAAGTGGTTGACAATTAATAATAGGCCACAGTTTTAGGTGTATATTTTGTTGAATGCAGGAATGTATTAACAAGACTTATGTAAGATTTGGATAGAGACCTATGTAAGATTCAAAAGTATTTGACTTATAATATATCAATGCATCATACGTTAGGTTTTTATATTTAACAACAAATGCCCTGACACTAGCTAGATCACCCTCACAAATGGGTCATTTTTCTGCCATAAGAACATATAACATGGTGACTTGGCCCACCCACAATTGGGAAAACCCATCGGCTCAACCTAGAACAAAATTTGTCCCAAGCGAGAGTCCAACCATGACCTCCCATTTGAAAAATCATGGGGCTACCACTCAACCAAAAGGCTCGGTAGTAACTTATTTAATTTGTTAAGTAATCAACAACATAATATCCATATGCCATGGAAGAGTGCAATGCTGCATTTTCTTTAACAAACATTATAATGTTTGTTAATTGGAATCAATTTTCCCAACCTTGAAAATGAAGCAACAAAAGTCAATGCTTGTGTGACATCCGTCACTTTTCTTTTTATTCTATTTTTATTTTTATTCTTGTATATAATAATAATAATAATAATAATAATAATAATAATAATAATAATAATAATAATAATAAATAATAATAATAATAATAGTCTTATAACTCACAAGCCTAACTAAAGCAAGCCCAAGCAATCCCTTTAAAACATGAGCCCACCTTTATTTTTTTTTCGAAGCCCAGCCACTGCAGCCCAAGGTCCGGCCCAAACCCATCTCCTTCCTTTCACCTTTAAAAAAAGAAAAAAGAAAAACAAAACATGCTGATGCCCGGACTCGAACGGTGCCATCACCCGGGTCAGCATACACAACACACGCACACCACCACTAGGCCACGAAGGGGCTTTTGTTATTATCCGGACTTCTAAAGTTTTATACACAAACAGCGAGCCATCAGCTCCTTCTTTCCTTGTCTGTCCTATGCTGTGCGATGGTCAAGGGACCAGAAAACAAGTCAGCTTCAAGCTGAAATTTTGGATCAATCATCACAAATAATTGCCTTGGTTTGACCGACGAATGACTACACGTCAATCCTGTGCATAATTAACGCATTTAAACAGCCAATTCTTTCCAAATTGTATCAATTCTCACGCGTTTTGACCATGGATGACCAAATAATTAAGACTTACCAAATCGTTGAAGCTAGTATAAATTGAAGCCTTTGTTAGATCCTAAAGGGGCCGAAAACTAAATCCACACAATCATTTTTCGTTCTCGTTCTCTCTATTGCACATATTATCCACCGGTTGACTTTTGGTTTGACTCACAAACAGAAGCTTTACGGGTCTGGTGAGTTTCAATCTTCGATTGTAGTATGTTAATCAGGTCTTGATAGTCATTAACCCTAATGTTAATCGTGTTTTATTCACGTGTGTTATTCGATTAAGAAACTAGGGTTCATAAGGGTTTGATTTGGGGAAGAACACTCTGCAGACTTTGTATATATAATTAAAACAGACGCGATGAAAACACAACCACTGATCTAGATCAAGTGGTTGTGTCTGTTGGTGTGTCAATCAAGGGACGCGGGTTCGAGTCCCACATCAAACGTTTTTTTTCCTTTCTTTTAAAATGTTTATAAACCAAGTTTCAACCTAATTATATAATTAATTCAAACCGAGTTTAACCGTTCTCAGGGTCTAGCCCAGTTGGTGGCTAGGCTTGTGATTAAAACCCGAACCGGTCCCAGACCCGGGTTCGATTCTCAACGTCAACAAAACATTTTTTTAAGCTTATATATATTCTCTTGCATTTTTAAAATTAGTTTTAAAATACAAAAAAACTCTTTTATAAATTCCACAAAAATTGTTTTATGTTATTCTAAGGGAAAAGTTTAACATACAATTTTTAGTTTTCCAAAATTTATTTATTTAATATATATAATAAATATTCCAAATTTATTCTATTTTATTTATAAAATTCTATAAAAATATCAAAACGATTATATAAATTTCCCACAAAAATTATTCTAAGTTCATATGACATTAAACATTTCTGAAATGATTTTTATTTCTGAAAAATCATTTATTTAATATTTTTAATCAATTTTTGTTAGTTTTAATCATAAATAAATCATAATAAATTCATTTTTCATTGTTTTTGCGCCAAAATTTTATAGAAACTATTTCTGCTCATTTAAAACAGAAATACAAATTTTAATTTAAAAATTCATTAATTTTAATATTTTTAAATATTAAAGCTATATTTTGACAATTTGAAATAAATAGATTTAAATATTCTATTTTTAGGAAAATAATTTTATAAAAATTATTTTCATACATGAAACCTTATAATGTGACCATTTTAAATCTAAAGTTTACACAAAGACTTTTGTTTATTTATTTATCAAAATTCCTTATTTATTAAACATTTTATTTATTAATCAAACGAATACTTATCCCCAATTCGAAACCCTAGAAATACTTATAGACTAGATAGACTTAGACTTATTTGTTAGCTTATACATAGGGTGATACTTGGCAACGTTGGATTACACTTATTCAATTCCACAAGACTTATCACCTTGCTAAGGTGAGTATTACTTATCCCCTTTTTAGCTTTTACAACTTTTGGGGTGATTCATGCACAAGTATACAAAACTTTCATATTCATTTACACATACATTTTTATTCATTTACAATTCATATACGTGTCTTGTTTATCTTTGTGCTTATGTTTGAACGTGAACGTAGCTTACATACAAAATCATACATCTAGACATAACTTATGTTATGGTGCTCTTTACATATAGACGTAACTTATGTTACGGTGCTCATTTAGACATAACTTATGTTATGGTGCTCTTTTAGACTTGACACGTGTTAGGGTGCTCATTATCAATTTCAATTTATCAACTTTACATTTGATCTTTGTCTTGTTTGGTTACTTGCGTGTTTACATAATGCCTTGGTGATGCTAGGACACATGAATTGTAATACTTTTCAAACTTATACTATATGTACAAAGCTAGGTAGTACTCACCAACATCATATGTTGACAAAATTTATTTTCGTGCATGTTTCAGGATAAGCTGCTTGACGCTTCATATAGAACTTTAGACTTAGACTAAATAAATCAACTATCTCAATTTTTGTTGTGTATTCATTTTCATATGTTGTAAAACAATATTCAATAATCAAATATTTACATTTTAGTACCATGAGCTTTTGAACAATCGTCATTACGTGGCACCTCGATGATTCCGCCATCGGTTGGGGTGTTACAGATTGGTATCAGAGCCATGGTTATAGGGAACTAGGTTATTAGATAAAATGGCCTAGACTATAACCGAACTTCAACTTTCATGCATGACATTCCATTCCCCTCATTTCTCTCTACTTTCCTTCCTCTATCTTTCCCTTCTTCTCCATTTCTTCTCATCTTTCATCATGGTGCATAAAGAGGGTGTCCTACAAGGAGTAGAAACTCTACATCATCATGGAACGGAGCAGTACCTTTCATGAAGACACTCTTAGGCATAATGCCTACCCTTATTTTGCTCCTTCAAAGTTGTTGAGCTTTAATGAGTGTGATAGAACACGTGCAATCTGGAAGGGTGGATGCCTGTACACTGGGTTTTCTGGCATAGGCAAGCATAGCGCATAAATCCAATAACGGACCTGTTATTCTTACCTGGGGATTCCTGGAGTGAGTGTCCACTTATAGGCTAAAGCATGTCTTCTTTGATCACCATTGGGTTCAATTCCTTTGAAAAGTCAACGTTCTTGTTGGGCTTTACAGCTAGACAAGGGCACTCCAAGCATTTTATGCAAGCTTTTTCAATAATACTCTCTCGTTTCATATACAATATTTTGTATTTCACGATTTTCATATATTGCTCACAAGTTCATACTTTCATAATCATCTGTACGGATATACACTTACATTTTCTAATCTCATGATTATTCATTGACTGCCTCATAGATGTCTGCTCGCCGCATGCTTCGTGATGCCAGTCAACGCACTGTTCGTGCTTTTGGACAACGTTCTGATCGTCGCCTCGCATCTTTAGTCGCTGAGCAAATTGCTGCAGTGATCCCAAACCTTGTCAGTGAGTTGACCCAGAATAGTAACAGTGCCAACACAGGGGGTACGACTCAATTTCGGTGCACTTTCAAACATTTCAACTCCTGCAACCCCACAAAATTCACTGGTGAGGAGGGTGCTACTGGCCTCCTCCAATGGTTTGAAAGCATGGAGAGCACCTTTGTGAACAACGAGTGTCCTGATGAACTCCGTTTCGCTATGCTACTAGTGTCCTTCAAAAGGGGGCGCTAACCTGGTGGAATGGCGAAAAGCGCAATCGGGGCGCTGATGTTGCATTATCTTTGTCTTGGGCTGAGTTTAAGGAACTCATGATCGCCAAATTCTTCCCTAGGAACGAAATCAGGAAACTGGAGGATGAGTTTCGTGAGCTCAAACAAGATAGTGGTGAGAATCTTGCGTATAATACTCGATATCATGAACTTAGCATACTGGTTCCACACATGGTCACCCCGGTCTCTCGAGCAATCGAGAAATATATCGAGGGATTACCTGACCTGATTCAAGACGTTGTCACTGGAGGCAAATCCACTACGGTAGAAGAAGCCATCCAGCTTCAGCCACTTTAACAGACAAACACGTAAGGAAAGGAAGCTTGGTAAGGAAGGGCACCAAGACGTCTGCTGAGAAAACCACCCATGTTGTTGAACCATCTAAAACCGTTTTAGTAAAGGCCGCCACTACTTCTTCGAACCCTAAGAAGCGAATGGGCGATAATCAGAACCATGTTGTTGATCCTGTTACTCAACTCCCTATCAAGAAAGCCTACACGGGAATCCATCCTCAATGCAACACTTGCAAGTATCATCACCCTGCAAATCTTCCATGTCGTCAATGCACTAGATGTGGAAGGTTTGGACACTTTGTCACTACTTGTCGTGTAACGGTTAGGACACAAGATAATCATCAAACAGCTGCCCAGGAACCACTGCCAATTACTAACGGCCGGGCATGTTATAATTGTGGAGACCCTAACCACATGCGACCTCGATGCCCTGAATTGAATAATGTGGCACATGGACGAGCTTTCAATATCAACATCAACGAAGCAACTGGTCAGGATGGCGTTAACCCCACTGGCTAAGCCATGGATGGAATCTTCTTAAGACTCGAGAATCCAATACCTGTGTTTTCATTTTCTTGACCCCATTATCATTTTGTACCCAATTGTGTCGTACCATAAGCATATAACATCTAGAAATATCCTTGCATACTATTGTGTACGAACGCAGGTTGGAAATTTATAATATTTGGTTACGTTTATTTTTAAGACTCTACCTTACATTTTGTTGAAACATTTGGACTTGATTTCCATGAACTACAAAAAAACTCGATACTTGATCCTACAAAAAAATTTTTCTAAAAACATCGTTGTTTGTTATATGAAACTTGATTTTTCCCTTAATTTGACTATTCATTGAACATTTAATTATTCATGATACTCGTAAACATGGCTGGTCAAATATGAACTATTTCTATAGGCCACTAAGATAACACTTATACTTAATGGTTGTCATACTTATAAACTTGCTTGCATGTGTGTATTATCAATTTGCATGTCGATCTATGAAAGACAATTACTACATTATCCACTCAACTCAGACAAACATTTCACTTAAAGGGCTCCTCGGATGAGTGGTAGCCCATACGTAAATTTTATTATGCTTGCAAGTCGTTACAAACCAACGTAATTGACCTCATTATTACATAGCCTCATTTCGTGGATAACGTCTCATTGTAACCCAACGTGTTTGTTGTGTCATCTTCTTGTGAAACTTATTTGCTTTAATGTATTGTTAGATTAGGATCATAGAAGGACATAAAACCCTAATGTAAGGTAAATTGATGATTCCGGTCCGGAACGTAATCATGAATTTACAGGTACGTTAGGGTAGTGTGAAATTCTATTGGGGTTTTGGTAGGCGTCCAGTACGTTTTCAAGGTATCAAAGGTGTGGTGGGTTAGCTGCGGTACACCCTATATATAAACACTAATGATGCATTGAAAGTGAGACTGGAAGTCGGACCAGGAACAAACTCTACTTACTTGGTAGTTCATTTGGTCTTTTATAGTCAATCAACCCATACATTTATTTCAGGATTCCTAAAACTTGAAGTTTAGTATTTTATTGGATTCTTATTCTCCTTACTATTTGAGACGAACCTAATCCAAATCCTTAACTCACACCTATCCTCTTATCCAAATCATTCGAACTTTCCAAACCACAGTTATCTTAATTTTTACCCAACATCCATAACCCTATGTTTCTAATAACTTCGGGACGAAGTTTCTAAAAGTAGGGGATGCTGTGACATCCGTCACTTTTCTTTTTATTCTATTTTTATTTTTATTCTTGTATATAATAATAATAATAATAATAATAATAATAATAATAATAATAATAATAGTCTTATAACTCACAAGCCTAACTAAAGCAAGCCCAAGCAATCCCTTTAAAACATGAGCCCACCTTTATTTTTTTCGAAGCCCAGCCACTGCAGCCCAAGGTCCGGCCCAAACCCATCTCCTTCCTTTCACCTTTAAAAAAAAACAAAACAAAACAAAACATGCTGATGCCCGGACTCGAACCGGTGCCATCACCCGGGTCAGCATACACAACACACGCACACCACCACTAGGCCACGAAGGGGCTTTTGTTATTATCCGGACTTCTAAAGTTTTATACACAAACAGCGAGCCATCAGCTCCTTCTTTCCTTGTCTGTCCTATGCTGTGCGATGGTCAAGGGATCAGAAAACAAGTCAGCTTCAAGCTGAAATTTTGGATCAATCATCACAAATAATTGCCTTGGTTTGACCGACGAATGACTGCACGTCAATCCTGTGCATAATTAACGCATTTAAACAGCCAATTCTTTCCAAATTGTATCAATTCTCACGCGTTTTGACCATGGATGACCAAATAATTAAGACTTACCAAATCGTTGAAGCTAGTATAAATTGAAGCCTTTGTTAGATCCTAAAGGGGCCGAAAACTAAATCCACACAATCATTTTTCGTTCTCGTTCTCTCTATTGCACGTATTATCCACCGGTTGACTTTTGGTTTGACTCACAAACAGAAGCTTTACGGGTCTGGTGAGTTTCAATCTTCGATTGTAGTATGTTAATCGGTCTTGATAGTCATTAACCCTAATGTTAATCGTGTTTTATTCACGTGTATTATTCGATTAAGAAACTAGGGTTCATAAGGGTTTGATTTGGGGAAGAACACTCTGCAGACTTTGTATATATAATTAAAACAGACGCGATGAAAACACAACCACTGATCTAGATCAAGTGGTTGTGTCTGTTGGTGTGTCAATCAAGGGACGCGGGTTCGAGTCCCACATCAAACGTTTTTTTTCCTTTCTTTTAAAATGTTTATAAACCAAGTTTCAACCTAATTATATAATTAATTCAAACCGTGTTTAACCGTTCTCAGGGTCTAGCCCAGTTGGTGGCTAGGCTTGTGATTAAAACCCGAACCGGTCCCAGACCCGGGTTCGATTCTCAACATCAACAAAACATATTTTTAAGCTTATATATATTCTCTTGCATTATTAAAATTAGTTTTAAAATACAAAAAAACTCTTTTATAAATTCCACAAAAATTATTTTATGTTATTCTAGTGGAAAAGTTTAACATACAATTTTTATTTTTCCGAAAATTATTTATTTAATATATATAATAAATATTCCAAATTTATTCTATTTTATTTATAAAATTCTATAAAAATATCAAAACGATTATATAAATTTCCACAAAAATTATTCTAACTTCATATGACATTAAACATTTCTGAAATGATTTTTATTTCTGAAAAATCATTTATTTAATATTTTTAATCAATTTTTGTTAGTTTTAATCATAAATAAATCATAATAAATTCATTTTTCATTGTTTTTGCGCCAAAATTTTATAGAAATTATTTCTGCTCATTTAAAACAGAAATACAAATTTTAATTTAAAAATTCATTAATTTTAATATTTTTAAATATTAAAGCTATATTTTGACAATTTGAAATAAATAGATTTAAATATTCTATTTTTAGGAAAATAATTTTATAAAAATTATTTTCATACATGAAACCTTATAATGTGACCATTTTAAATCTAAAGTTTACACAAAGACTTTTGTTTATTTATTTATCAAAATTCCTTATTTATTAAACATTTTATTTATTAATCAAACGAATACTTATCCCCAATTCGAAACCCTAGAAATACTTATAGACTACATAGACTTAGACTTATTTGTTAGCTTATACATAGGGTGATACTTGGCAACGTTGGATTACACTTATTAAATTCCACAAGACTTATCACCTTGCTAAGGTGAGTATTACTTATCCCCTTTTTAGCTTTTACAACTTTTGGGGTGATTCATGCACAAGTATACAAAACTTTCATATTCATTTACACATACATTTTTATTCATTTACAATTCATATACGTGTCTTGTTTATCTTTGTGCTTATGTTTGAACGTGAACGTAGCTTACATACAAAATCATACATCTAGACATAACTTATGTTATGGTGCTCTTTACATATAGACGTAACTTATGTTACGGTGCTCATTTAGACATAACTTATGTTATGGTGCTCTTTTAGACTTGACACGTGTTAGGGTGCTCATTATCAATTTCAACTTATCAACTTTACATTTGATCTTTGTCTTGTTTGGTTACTTGCGTGTTTACATAATGCCTTGGTGATGCTAGACACATGAATTGTACTACTTTTCAAACTTATACTATATGTACAAAGCTAGGTAGTACTCACCAACATCATATGTTGACAAAATTTATTTTCGTGCATGTTTCAGGATAAGCTGCTTGACGCTTCATATAGAACTTTAGACTTAGACTAAATAAATCAACTATCTCAATTTTTGTTGTGTATTCATTTTCATATGTTGTAAAACAATATTCAATAATCAAATATTTACATTTTAGTACCATGAGCTTTTGAACAATCGTCATTACATGGCACCTCGATGATTCCGCCATCGGTTGGGGTGTTACAGCTTGAAACCAAAACAAAATAACCAATCCCTAAAAACCAAAACCAAATGGTTTCAATATGCTAGTTACCAAACCCTTTTCATTATGCTAAAAATCACATTGGGATTTCGATTTTTGGCAAAAACCCAAAGCAAATTTATTAATGCGTGCTCACTCTATCAAAAAATAATGCTCATCCCCTACATTTGCTCTCAATGTATAGTTGTGTTAGAAAAGCTATACGTAGAATTAGAAGATTATTGGTTTCTTAGGAGTAACAAAAATTAAATGAGTTGCCTTTATAAAATGATTGTGTTGACATTCAGTGGTTCCTAGCCACAAATCCTTGTGTAATGTACTTACAAGATCACTTACCACCTACTATTAATAATTTCCCAAGACTTCTACTTTGCTTATTGTCAAGTGGCACTTGGAGTTCCCCCAAACACTTCAGTAGGAAATCCTATAATGAGACCTCCCAGTGAAGTGTTTGGAGGATCCCTTAGGGACACTTGGCGATTACCTTCATGTGGATTCCTTTGTAGTTACTTGATGTGTTTGATTATTAATTAGTAATGTCCCAACACTTCTACTTTGTTGGTTGTCAAGTGGCACTTGGAGTTCCCCCAAACACTTCAGTAGGAAATCCTATAATAAAAGATCTTAGTGAAGTGCTCGGAGGATCCCTTAGGGACACTTGGCTTTTCCCTTCATATATATATATATATATATATATTGGATTATAGGTACTTGATGTGTTTATTTCTTAAAAATTGGCTTAGGTTTACGTATATATAGACATGAGTTATGGGAAGTGTTTGATTCATCAGCCTGCATGATGTATCCGAAGCGTATGAACATAGCTGTGAATGAGTCTTTATTATGAAAGTGGTAGGTTTCATGCTCACATAAAGAGGAAAATTAATCATAAGAATAAAACATATACTGTGAGGACCATATTGTTAAAGGGGGATTTTATGCTCATTTATTCACTTATCCCTCAAACATGACTAGGTTCAGTTTTCAACTTTTAAAACATTGGAACAAGAACATAGGATGGTAGAAATGTAAGTTAATGATAATTCATAGCTCATACATAGTCAAATATGTGGTGATTGTAGATGAAGAATAAGCCAAATATTGTTATAAGATTCCATATGATAACAAAATGTCACGGTGAAGGCAAGGCGAAGAAAGGAGAATATAATTCACCATTACGGGTGAGTGGAGAGACAAGGTATGCAAGAATCTGCCCCATTCAATTATTTGTTAAACATTTGCTATAATATGTTTAAAAGTTGAGCTCGACTTTTTCAAACAACCACTTTCAATTGGTGTCCATTTATATGTATGCGCAAATTTTAACTTCTTAATCTTATATATATTATTTTAAATAATGAGTTAAACTGCATTAGTGCACAAGAATGTGTAGAATAAATCATTTTAGTATATAGCTTAGCATATACTTCAAATTATATGGATAAGTTAACTATAATACTTGATTTAAAACTTACAAATAATGATTGGTTTCAACCACACTTGCTTCTAATCAATGTACTATGTCTAATCATATGTTTTTATTTAACTAAGTTCACAGTTGACTAAACTTGGTTAGGCTTAACATATATGAGTGGTGATTTTGTGGAAAATCACGATTTTGAACTAGCCTCTTTAGTCACGTCTCCTCTTTTAATTGGTTATTTAACAGGTCTGATATAAGTGGAAGCGTCTGGCCGTAAGCCTCTTCAACCCAACGTCCTTTTTCTAAAGACTCTAGGATTTGGTAAAGTCTCTAAAATCTAGAAGCAACAATTGTTTATTTTGGCAAATATCATTCGGTCAATAATTAAAATCCTGATTTTCCAGTGATTTTGTCTTTACTTAAAAGGTATGCATAATCTACTCTTTTTATGTAATTTCCTTAAAATTCACACTTAACAAGACATTATTGTAAACCTACTAGATATACCGAATGCACCATGTGACAGTCGGCGGAGTATGGTTATGTGTATGTAATCCAAGACAAGGACAACCTTTAGTAAACAATAATTCAAAATTAACTCGTTATGTGATTGTTTCTTATCATTATCCAATTTAAGTTATGTTACGATTCTGCAGTTTTAACTTTATTTTAATAATCAAAACAATCATTTGGGTTCTTCTTTCCAATCTGAAAAGAGAAGGGGACAACAAATACAAACCATCGTTTCCCGTCCAAGTATTAACCCGGAACCGGATGCATTCTCCCGTACCAAGGGGCTCAAAGTGTCTTTCCAACTAAACACGGTGACGCAAATAGTGGTTTACTCATGATAATAACAATATGTCTTATTGGTTTGAGCACAATCTAAATGTGTGAAAGGTAAAAAACCATCTTATTCAACAAAGACGGATATAAAATCATGATATCATATATTTAAGAAGTATTGGATTTAAATAATCTCAACTATCAGCAATTAGCCGCCATGAGTCCCAACTAACAAAATATGTGTTGGCGGTCCCAGCTTTTAACATATTGGCCACCGACAGACTATGGCTAAAAAAAATTTGTTCCATTTATATAATCAGTTAGTATTCTGTTAATCAAAGTCCATTGGTGGCCAATTTGTTAATAGTTGAGACCGCTAGCATACATTTCGCTAGTTGGGACTGATGGCGGTCAATTGCTGACAATTGAGATTATTTAACTCTAATACTCAAACAACATAAATACATTTATGTATATATTGATGTGTGTGTAAGTAACAAGGATTACTATAGAAAACAATAAAGTTATGAGAAAACTCATATAGACTAATAACAAAATTATAATTTATTTATTTATCATTTCGTTTAAGGATGATTAAGTAAACTTTCACCTCCTTAGTTTAGGGATTTATACAAGGACGAAGGATTTAAAGGGCCAGGGTGGCCCTGCCCCCCCCCTCCCCTTTTTTGACGCAGTAGTGGAAATTTGCGATTTTCATAGGTAAATTGAGTGCAGGTTGAGTCCGGCCCCCGCCGATTTGCACTACCGATCGAAAAAAATTGAGTCCGGCCCCTCCAATTCGAGAAGCAAGCTTCGCCCCTGGATTTATATTAATCCAATTACAAATCATTTGATTCTCTCCTATGTTAATCAGTTTTTTATTGTTAAAAAAATTCAACCTATCATATTCGTCTCCTCTCCTTTGTTTTGACAATTACCACATCCACTATGGCCTATTGCCCATTTTAGTCCCCATAGTTTTGATTCATGTTTATTAATATCCGGCTAACATCACCCAAAAATTATGGATTATTAACATATCTAGTTTAAGTAGTTTGTCGGATTTTATTTCATACAGTTCGGTTTTTAATTGTATTAGCCGTAACACCAGTTTAGTTATTCATAAGTACAAGACAGTGGAGGATGAGTTTCGTGAGCTCAAACAAGACAGTGGAGAGAATCTTGCATATAATACCCGATATCACGAACTTAGCATACTGGTTCCACACATGGTCACCCGGTTTCTCGAGCAATCGAGAAATATATCGAGGGATTGCCTGACCTAATACAAGACGTAGTCACTGGGAGCAAGTCCACTACGGTAGAAGAAGCCATCCAACTTGCAGCCACTTTGACAGACAAACACGTAAGGAAAGGAAACTTGGTTAGGAAGGGCACCAAGACATCTGCTGAGAAAGCCACTCATGTTGTAGAACCATCTAAAACCGTTTCAGCAAAGGCCGCCACTACTGCTTTGAACTCTAGGAAACGAATGGGCGATAATCAGAATCATGCTGTTGTGGATCCTGTAACTCAACCCCCTATCAAGAAAGCTTACACGGGAATCCATCCGCAATGCAACACTTGCCAGTATCATCACCCTGCAAATCTTCCATGCCGTCAATGCACTAGATGTGGAAGGTTTGGACACTTTGTCACCACTTGTCGAGTAATGGTTGGGACACAGGGTAATCATCAAACAGCTGCCCATGAACCACTACAGATTACTAACGGTCGGGCATGTTATCATTGTAGAGACCCTAACCACATGCGACCTCAATGCCCTAAGTTGAATAATGTAAACCTGGTGGCGCATGGACAAGCTTTCAATATCGATATCAACGAAGCAAACGGTTAGGATGACGTTAATCCCACTGGTTAAGCCATGGATGAAATCTTCCTAAGACTCGAGAATCCAATACTCGTGTTTTCATTTTCTTGATCCTATTATCATTTTGTACCCAATTTTGTCGCACTCAGTAGCAAATAACATCTGGAAATTTTCCTTGCATACTATTGTGTACGAACACAGATTGGAAATTTATCATATTTAGTCATGTTTATTTTAATTGTAAACTCTACCTTACATTTATTTGAAACATTTGGACTTGATACTTGACCTTACAGAGCTTTTCTAATAAAACATCATTGCTTGAAACTTGATTTTTCCCTTAATTTGACTATTCATTGAACATTTAATCATTCATGATAACACTTATACTTAATGGTTGCCGTACTTATAAACTTGCCTGCATGTGTGTATTATCCACGCAACTCAGATAAACATTTCATTTAAAGAGCTCCTCGGACGAGTGGTAGCCCATACTTAAATACTGTCACACCCTCAAATTACCACTGCGGAGTTTTACCGCGAGGCGCGTGACACACCAGGATCCAAGTCAACGGTCACAATAAACAACACTATATGATACGTAAAACTGACATAAGTAAACCATTAAGGTTCAAAACTGTTCCAACACAGCGGATGCATAATATGTATTACAACTCAAAATGAAATATAAAGTCTGAAATGTTTAACAAAACGTGCATATGATTCCTAGACGCCGTGAGACTCCATGCGCCTATCGACAGCTGCTACCTTAGCGACCTGAGACAAACATGCTAAAAACGTCAGCAAATAATGCCGGTGAGTTCACAGGTTTTTAAGTAAAACGTTTCACGAACTTTTGAAAGACCATCATGATACTACCGACCGATGAAAACCCTCGTTAAATGTTTGAACTTCATAACGAACCTCCCAAACGAACTATCGCCCACCGAAGTTAACGAACTACCATCCCATGGTCAACGAACTGCTTTACCATAGCTAACGAACTACCATCCCATGGTCAACGAACTACTATATCATAGTTAACGAACTACCACATAAGGGCTAACGAACTTCCGCATCGCGGCTAACGAACTGCCACCACATAGGCCATATAATACTGAACATAAATGAATACCTTGAACCCAAATGAATACTCCCAAACGTAATGAATACTCCCAAAAGTAATGAATACCCCCAAACGTAGTGAATACATGAATACCCAAAAACATAGTTGACACGCCTTTTATGAAAACACATTTGACACCCGTTTAAAGAACACAGCATGTTTTCTCCCCCGAAAATGTAAAACCAGTAAAAGAGTGGGGCCGTGAAACTCATCTTAGAGTGCGTCTTCTGGTAACTAGAATTCCAACACGTATATGATAATCCCAACTAATGACAACCTATCAATGAGTTTACATAAGTGTGATGACTATTAACCCGAAGGCTAACTAGTCCCCGATTGTCCAGATCTTGACTACGTGTGTTAAAAAGTGTGTTTAAACGTTAACCGGACATCCCAGACCGACCCGACATCCCGTTGGTGATCCATTATCCTAACTAATCAAGTACACATAGATTACACACAAGGTTCAAGCATAAAACACTTAGTTTGTATCAAAAATCTCATTTCTGCATCAGAACGGTCGAACCAGTCAGTTCTAAGTCTCCTTCGCACCTTTTTGTCTCCTTCGCACCCTTTTTACATCTCATTCGACCGTTTGATGCTTCCTTCGCCCGTTTTATCACATTCGCCCAATATAAACCCAGGTTCGACCCTGGATCCCTCCTTCGCACCATCGACTGGTCGAAGGAGGCCAGGTTCGCCCCTGTTGCATAATTTTTCCTAAAAACGCTTCAAACACATTCAAAACGACTCGAAACATCATCATTCACAGCAGTCAAACATGAATAACTTATCCCTACAAAACCCTACCGATTTTACACCAAAATCTAATCGTTTTACAAGTTTCCCAAAATAGTAAATTATGGAAATGTCACATCATCATGCATGCAATCTTTACCCAATTAGGAAACTTTATGAAATCAATCTATATTCAACTTAATATGTTCAGATCATCATGCACAATAAACCCCCAATCCCATCCTCATCACTATCATCATGAACAAGCCCTAGATCTAACCCAAAATCCCCAAAATGAACATAACATCATCAATAATCAATTGTAACCTATCTCAACCATAAAACATCATCAATAACAGTCCTAGATCATTGTTATAACATCTATACATCAATCAATCATCAAACAACACATAACATCACATAAAACATCATTAACACATGTTAGTTTGTATGAAAACTCATTGTTTATGAATAGGTTTTGTTTAGAAAGATTCTAGGAAGGTTTTTATTCATGAAAACATGTTTGTATCAGATCTGGACTCTTGGGGTTTAATAAAAACGAATTGAAATGCTTTAAAAATGATTTAGAATGAAGAACACACCTTTGATCTTTGTGTAGAAGATGTTTGTAGGTTAGATTATAGAAAACAAGGGCAAAAACTCCTTCCCCAATGTTTAAAGTTGCTAGAGAGTGTTTTGAGACGGTTAGGGTTTGTGAAATGGTGAAAAATGACAAAGGTTGGTATTTATACTAATTCTCCTTCGCACCAATTCATTGGTCGAAGGTGGTCTCCTTCGCCCCTATCACAGGGTCGAATGAGCCCTGCTTGGTCGAAGGAAATTCCTCAAATTCCACTTCCCTGGTTCGCCCATTTCACAAGGGTCGAACCAGGCAACTTCTTCTCCTTCGACCACTCGAAGGGTCGAACCAGAACCCCTTTTTAACTAGTTTTCCAGTTTGTCGTGTTTAACGCATTCTAACACATCTTAACACATAAGTATGCATCCTTAATCTATATTTAACACATTTAAGCACAGATAATCATTTACACATCATTTAAACACACCTATGTATATAATCCACCACACAACCCATAATCTACACATATACTTAATTAGTTCATGTAATGTCACCAACAACGGAACCCGGTACTAGTGTATTACCAAGACGACTCCCAATGATCCTCCAGATCATTGTACCCTGGACCAACCTAACTTGACCCGACTCAACTGACCCAGTTAAGTTTGTTTAATAAACGTTTTTCGCTAAGGTAGACTTATGTGTTCATAAAGTGTTGACCCAAATATGCCGGGTGTCATAAATACTGTTATGCTTACAAGTCGTTGCAAACCAATGCAATTGACCTTATTATTTCATAGCCTCATTTCATTGATAAACGTGTTGTTGTGTCATCTTCTTGTGAAACTTATTTGCTTTAATGTGTATTAGATTAGGATCATAGAAGGACATAAAACCCTAATGTAAGGTAAATTGATGATTCCGGTCCGGAACGTAATCATGAATTTACAGGTACGTTAGGGTAGTGTGAAATTCTATTAGAGTTTTTGGTAGGCGTCCAGTACGTTTTCAAGGTATCAAAGGTGTGGTGGGTTAGCTGCGGTACACCCTGTATACAAACACTAATGATGCAGTGAAAGTGAGACTGGAAGTCGGACCAGGAACAAACTCTAGTTACTTGGTAGTTCATTTAGTCTTTCTATAGTCAATCAACTCATGCAATTATTTTAGGAGTCCTAAAACTTGAAGTATAGTGTCTTACTAGATTCTTATTCTCCTTAGTATTCGAGACGAACCTAATCCAAATCCTTAACTCACACTTATCAAACCTCTTATCCAAATCATTCGAAACAGTTACCCTGTTACCTATAAATTCACCTCGTGCCTTAAATCAAATTTTCCAAACCACGGTTACCTTAATTTTTACCCAAACATCCATAACCCTATGTTTCTAATAACTTCGAGACGAAGTTTCTAAAAGTAGGGGATGTTGTGACATCCGTCACTTTTTATTTTATTTTTATATAATAATAATAATAATAATAATAATAATAATAATAAGTTTTTTTTTATATAACTAAACCAAACCATAACCCAACAACAACATGAACCAAATCAGACCCACACCTCTAGCCCACTTTACCTTTTTAAAAAGTTTCACAGCCCAGACTTCAGCCCAGAAACATAACCAGGCCCAACTCCCTAATCCTCCTTCCCCTTGTACCTGTTCAAAAAAAAAAACAACGAATCGCTTCTGCCAGGAATCGAACCTGAGCAGAAGCCGGGCCAACCTCAAACACACACGCCAACAACCACTAGGCTATGAATGAGCTTTTGTTTTTAACCCGACCTTCTTATTATTCATACACAATCAGCGACTAAGCTGATTCTCCTTCTTCCTTGCTGTTCGGTCGCAGCAGCTAAACAACATCAAGAGGCCGAGTTTTCTGGCCATAAACACTCCAATCAGTCAACCAATCCCGTGTATCACGCACCCTTATCACCTCTTCTATCTAAAACAATAAACACGCGTGATTCAACGCGTTGAATTGACCATTCACGATTTTAAAACTATTAATAAACTTTCCATATGAGCTCGACTGAAAACCTTATAAATACATGTTATTAACTCAATCAAACCTGCACACACACACACATATATGCGATTAAGAGAACCTCACTTTCAATTCCTGTTAACAACTCGTTCCTGATCGTAATCCTTCGCGTTTGACTTTCTTATTTGACCGAGCTATACGTACGATTTCATTAGTGTAAGTCATTTTTCTTTGATGGGTTTTGTTCATCGGCCATCAACAAACAATAACCCTATGATTAATCGGGTTATTGTTTGTTGGATTGGTGTATTGATAATCTAGGGCTCGAAATCATTAGAATTGGGGAAGAACATCATTCTGAAACGTGTATATAATTATAACATACAGAAACCAAACACAACCACTGATCTAGATCAAGTGGTTGTGTCTGGTGCTTGTGAGCCGGACACCACATGGTCGAATCCCATCAGCAGCATCTTTGTTTCTTTTTCCTTTCTTTTTGCTTACAAAACTTTACATACATATATATATATATATATATCATTTATGCCTTACAAATTCATTTAAAAATACTAAAACATTTTTAAAAATTCTACAAAAATTATCTTGTATTAATCTGATGGAAAAGTTTAACTCACAATTTTTAGTTTTCCAAAAATTATTTATTTAATATATATTATAAATATTACAAGTTTATTCATTTATAATTATAAAATTCTATAAAAATATCAAAACGACTTTGTAAAATTCCACAAAAATTATTCTAAGTTTATAAATCAATAAGCATTTCTGAAATGATTTTTACTTCAGAAAAATCGTTTATTTAATATTTATAATCAATTTTTGTTAGTTTTAATCATAAATAAATCATAATAAATTCATTTTTCAATATTTTTGTACTAAAATTTTACATAAATTATTCCTATTCATTTGGAACAAAAATAAAATTTTTAATTTAAAAATTCTTTAATTTTAATATTATTAGATATTAAAGTTATATTTTGACAAATTGAAATAAATAGATTAAAAATTCTATTTTCAAGAAAATAATTTTATAAAAATTATTTTTATACTTAAAACTTTATATTGTAACCATCTTCAAATTGATTTTACAAAAAGACTTTTGTTTATATATTTACCAAATTTCTCTTATTTATTAAACATGTTATTTATTAATCAAAACGAATACTTATCCCCAATTCGAAGCCCTAGAAAATACCTATAGACTAGATAGACTTAGACTTATTTGTTACATTATACATAGGGTGATACTTGGCAACGTTGGAATATACTTATTCAATTACACAAGACTCACCACCTTGCTAAGGTGAGTATTACTTATCCCCTTTTTCCGTTTTTACAACTTTTGGGGTGATTCATGCACAAGTATACAAAAGTTTCATATTCATTTACACATACATTTTTATTCATTTACAATTCATATACGTGTCTTGTTTATCTTTGTGCTTATGCTTGAACATGAACGTAGCTTACATACAAAATCATACATACAGACATAACTTATGTTATGGTGCTCTTTACACTTAGACGTAACTTATGTTACGGTGCTCATTTAGACATAACTTTGTGTTATGGTGCTCATTTAGACATAACTTTGTGTTATGGTGCTCTTTTAGACTCACACGTGTTGAGGTGCTCATTATCAATTTCAATGTACAACTTTACATGTGATCTTTGTCTTGTTTGGTTACTTGCGTGTTTACATAATGCCTTGGTGATACTAGACACATGAATTGTACTACTTTTCAAACTTATACTATATGTACAAAACTAAGTAGTACTCACCAACATCATATGTTGACAAAATTATTTTCGTGCATGTTTCAGGATAAGCTGCTTGACGCTTCACATAGGACTTTGGACTTAGACTAAATCAATCAATTATCTTTATTCTTGTTGTCTTGTATTTAATTTCACATGTTGTAAAACAATATTCAATAATCATATATTTACATTTTAGTACCATGAGCTTTTGAACAATCGTCACTACGTGGCACCTCGATGATTCCGCCATCGGTTGGGGTGTTACATATCCCTACAAAACCCCACCAATTTTGCCCCAAAACCAGTTTGTTTTAACACTTTCCCAAAATGGCAAAATTATGGAAATGTCACATCATGCATGGAATTCTTACCCAATTTAGAAACTTTTTGAAGTCCTTTCATAATCATCTCAATATGCTCTGTTTAATGTGTTTATGAAAACCCCCAATACTTCTATTAATGATAATAACATGTAACAACCCTTATACTTATCAAAAATCCCCAAAATACCCATAATATCACCATCTATCTAATTGTAACCCTAAACAACAATAAACCAACATCAATAGCAACCCTAGATCATGTTTCTATCATTAGAACAGCAGCAAATCATTCAACAACACATAACATCACATAACACACGATTAACATATGTTTATTGATACAAAACCTATGTTTAATGATAGGGTTTAGATTTAGAAAGGTGTTTAAAAGGTTTTTATTGATAAAAACATCCTTAGAACAGATCTGGACATTTAGGGTTAGATGAAAACGAGTTAAAATGCCTTAAAAAGATTTAGGATTAAGAACACACCTTGGATTCTTGTTTAGATGTTGTTGATAGGTTAGATTATGAAAAAGAAGAGCAAAAACTCCTTCCTTAGTGATTAAAATCGTTTGACAGTGTTTTGAGACGGTTAGGGTTTGTGAAATGGTGAAAAATGACAAATTTTGGTATTTATACTTGTCCACCTTCGACCCTTGTTCCTGGTCGAATGTAACCTCCTTCGACCCTTTCACACGGTCGAATGTACCCTGACTTGGTCGAAGGGAATTCTTTCAATTCCACATCCCAGGTTCGCCCTTTTGCAAAGGGTCGAACCAAGGCATATTTCCAGGTTCGCCCACTCGAAGTGGTCGAACCAGGACCTATGTTTTCTAGTTTTCCAGTTTGTCGTGTTTAACGCATTTTAACGCACCTTAACAAATGAGCATGCAACCTTAGTCTATGTTTAATATATTTAAGCATGGATGAGTATTTACACATTGTTTAAACACATCTATGCACATAATCCACCACACGACAATTAATCCACACGTACACTTAATTAGTTTATGTAATTTCACCAACAACGGGTGTAACATTTCGTATTTATACTTGTACGTTACATCACCATTATTAATAAAACGTCAAGTTCTATCGTTAATGTTCGCATTTAATTATTTTTGTCGCATTGTTGGAACCCTAATACTAAATATATTATATATATATATGGATTATAGCTTGGTAAATTGTCAAAAAATAAGGTGCTTGGGCCGGGAATCGAACCCGCGCCCAAGACCGGCCCAAACAACACAACACACACATGAACCAACTGGGCTGGCCATTATAGTTGATTCAAACCGGGCGCGCTTTAATTATATCTATTGCTTAAATCGTCACAGTTGACTTGGAAAGTCAACTGTGACACACGACTCGCTATAATCATCAACATTAAACTCGTGATTACCTATTTTTGGCATCTTTACACGATTATCGGCCATCTATGACTAGGATACACGTTGATTATCAATCAATTGATACCCAATTAACCTTATACGCGTATAACATTGAATGTGTGGTCAACACTTACCATTTCATCGATCCAACGCTTAACACTATAAATTGAACATTCTCGAGCCTTCACAACTCGCCAATACATCTCTCTTAACCTCCAATCTTCTTAATTATACTCTGTTTGTTCATCACGATCGCATTCTTGACTTTTTGGTTTGACCAATCAATCGAGCTCGTAACAACTTTGTAAGTGAAATGTTTTCTGTGGGATATGTTCATCGGCATCCACACATCAATAGCCCTATGATTAATTGGGCTATTGATGTGTGAATCAAACTATTGCTGAATCTAGGGCTTTGAATGTTTGATTTGGGGATAAACTCAATTCTGCATAGTGTATTTATTTTATATAAAACAGAATTAATCACAACCACTGGTCTGGACCAAGTGGTTGTGACTGTTGCTTGCCTCCTGAGCCACCCGGGTTTGAGTCCCGGCAGTGGCGTCTCTTTTCTTTCCTTTTTCATTTTTAAACAACAAACCTCACTTAATTATATATATTACATATAATCTTATAAATTCGTTTTTAATTATTAAAACCCTTTTATAAATTCTAAAAAAATTATTTTTAACTAATCTAATATAAATGTTCCACCTACAATTTTTAGTTTTCTGAAATTAATTTATTTAATATATATAATAATTAAATCAATTTTATTCTATTATATTTATAAAATTCCATTATAATATCAAAACAATTTTATAAATTCCCACAAAAATTATCCTGAGTTTGTACAATGATAAACTTTTCTGAAATGATTTTTAATTCTGAAAAATCATTTATTTTATATTTTTAATCAATTTTTGTTAGTTTTAATCATAATTAAATCATAATAAATTCAATTTTTAATATTTTTGCACCAAAATTTTATACAATTTATTTCTGAATATTTAGAACAGAAATATGAATTTTAAAATAATAATTCTTTAATTTTAGTATTTTTAAATATTAAAGTTAAATTTTGGCAATTTGTAATAAATAGATTTAATAATCTATTTTAAAGAAAATAATTTTATAAAAATTATTTTTATACTTCAAACACATTATTGTGAACATCCTAAATTCAAACTTTATAAAAAGACTTTCATTTATTTAATTATCAAATTTCCCTTTATTTGTTTAAACATTTTATTATAAATTCAACAATTGGATATCCCCAAATCGAGACCCTAGAGTATACTTGTAGACTAGATAGACTTAGACTTATTTGTTGCCTTATACATAGGGTAATACTTGGCAATCTATTGGGCTACACTCATACTATTCCTCAATACCTAATACTATACCAAGGTGAGTTTACGTAACCATGTTTATGCGATGCTTTATACTTGCAACATTTTATTTAAGCAATTCAACATGTATGTCTAGTTGTAAACTTTATTGCCTCATGAATTAGTCAACAACAGTTTCAACGAGTTTCAACGAGTTTCAACATTACATAATCATTAGCTATGGCCAAGCCGGCGATACTCAATAATAGATCTATTGGATTGACAACCCCACCTGGATACGCGTACCTCCTACATGGGTAGCGTGGGTGATTGTTATCGTTCCAACATATTACTAAGGTGAACCGTAGATGACGGGATGGACCTAAACTAGTCGGAGGTTTGATTATGTCGATTCAACATATTATGCTATTCATGTAGACTTAAACTTACGATAGACATATGAATTGCTAAACTTTTATACTTAACTATTTGCTTAACATGGATTATGTATTCTCACCAACTTCTAGTTGACCCCCCCATTTTTACAACTCAACAGAAAATAATGATGCATGAAGACTAGAGTATTTTATGAAGACAATATGAAGTCTATGCTTGCTTGATTCTTTTGTGATGTATTAGATTTCCACATTTAAAACTCATTATGTATTTCTACTTTTGGATATTTGCACTTTAAATTTATTTCAATTAAAATTTGGTTACCATGTGCTACTGTATACTCATTCTTACGTGACACCTCGATGTTTCCGCCATCGGTTGGGGTGTTACAGATTAGTATCAGAGCCTTGGTTATAGGGAATTAGGTTATTAGAAAATAATCTAGACTATAACCTTAGGGACTTAAACAGTACTTGCTTCTCTTACTTGTAACCCTAATTGCTTCTCTAAACCTATCCTTATCCTATACCTTATATAACCCTAAGCCTACTTGTGACTACTCTTATTCGTCTGCTGCAATCCTGATCCACCATTAGATTAATAGGACAAAATCCTCAGGTTTAACCTGAACCCCCTTGAGATCTCGTCGAAGTTCTAGATTTTAATAACGAACACGTGCAATCTGGAAGGGTGAACGCCTGTATTCTGAGTCTTCTGTCTAGGCTGGCATTGCGCATATATCCCAGTCAGATGAGGGACCCGGATGCCTACCTGGGAATTCTCGGGATGAGTGTTCACTTATAGGCTAAAGCATGTCTTCATATGTTATTAGAATTTAGAATCTTTGATAAGTCAACGTTTTCGTTTATTCGTTTTAATTAATGAATAAATGATTACATTCCTTATATAATCTCATTCATTTCATTGTGTCTATTACAGATCATGCCTCCACGTCGCAGCACTCGCAACAGCAATGGTGAGAACCACGAAGAAGGTGGTGACAACCATAACCATAACCAAGGTCCTAACCACAACAACAATGGTGTCGATGCCCAACTGGCTGCGATCATTTCTCAACAAATGGCGCAGCAAATCGCAACTGTCACACCCTCAAATTTCCAACTGCGGAGTTCTACCGCGGGGCGTGTGACATACCAGGATCTAAGTCAACGGTCACAATAAACGACGTCTAAATGTAAAAACATACGTCAACAAACCATGCATAAGTTTTAAACCGACATTTAAACAGTGCGGAAGCATTTAAAGTTTACAAAAGTCATGCATAAATAAACATAAGTTCAAAAGTTCATAATCCCAAAACGTGCAGATGAGACCCTAGACACGAGACGACTCCAGTGCGACCACGTACGCCTATCCATATGCTGCTACCTTAGCGACCTGAGAAAACATGCTAAAAGAGTCAACATATAATGCTGGTGAGTTCACAGGTTTTAATTAAACGTTTACAGTGATCCTTCAAAATGTTACCATCACAATTACTACTATGCTTGTGAGAACGCCAAACCAGGCGCAGAATGAGATACTCATACGGGTGAAACCATTACTGACTAAGCCGTGTGTTACCCTTAGTTCCTATGGGCTACCGTCATCGCCGGTAGACCTTGTTTTGTTAGAGACAATATGCACCCGCCCGGTCCAACCGTCGAGTGGGGTTTGTCAGTTCCCAATAGCGCTATCCATATTTCCCCGCCATATACCCATGTTAGTGGTTTCAAGGGATTTTCGATGAACCGTATAGTAAGATAAGTAAGCCATAGTATAACGTGATAACAAGTCATAAGTCATAAGAGTTTAACAAGTCATAAGTCATAAAAGAGTTTGTAAGCATGTTTCTCACCCCGAAAGTAAAAACTGTAAAATGTGGGGCCGTGAACTCACCTTAGGTTGCGTATTCCGTTTAAGAGTAAACCGTATGCGTGATATGAGTAAACCGTCTGTAAGATATGATAGCCCCAACTATTGGCGACCTATCATAAGATATGTGTCAAGTTAGACTAATAACCCATCGGGTTCATTAGTCCCTAAGTCCAGTCCATGACCATTATGTGTCCGAAAAGCATGTTTAACCGACAACCAGACAACGTAAGACAAGACTCGACATCCCATTGGTGACCCGACATTCCACGTGTTAGATAAATACAAGACAACATGCCACATATGCAATTAAACACTTAATACGCGCAACAGTTCACCTAGTCTAGCATAATATCCGTTTAACGCATAAACAGGTCCGAATACGTGTTACTAAGTCATTGGGTGAATCCCGGGGTTCCTATCATGTTCCTAGGCGTCAAATCATGTTCCGGGATGTTAAAATATACATACAGCAGCATTACACGCGATTAGGAATCAAACTAGCAATTAGGAAAAGTCAACATGTGATTAGGGCTGGTCAACAGGCGATTACAAGGCTAATCGCCTATATGTACACACGAGTAGGCTTCCCTTCAGGCGATTACACCCCTAATCGCCTATACAGTCATGCGATTGGGGTGCTACTCGCCTGCAGTAGCTGTACAATGCAATTTCGCGCGTTTAACGCTCCAGATCAGATCCGAAACATGTAAAAACATCCAATAATCATCCTAACACATTTACAAACATATTCCAAGCAAAACCCCTAAGTTTTCATCATTCTAACAGTCCCGAATGCGAGCGTTTTCCCAAAATGGCAACTTAGCATGTAAACATCACATCAACATGCAAAAACTTGCCCTAAATAGCAAATATTCAGATTTAACCACATAATCACGTTGTCCGATAGCATCCTACTGTTCTAGCATCATCCTAGAGCAAACCCTAACATCATTCAATCAACAACACACCTCATAACATCTTTAATCATCTAAAATCCTTCAAATGGGTCAAAATATCAAATATCAACAATACACCACCAAAACCATCCAAACTCCTAGAACATCATCATACTAACTTATCTCAGCAATAAACATCAAAATAACATAAGAACAACCATGATTCAATCCTAAAAATCCTACCTTTAAACATATATAACACATATAACACATGTAAAGGTGTGGGTTTGTTTAAAAACGGTTTTAAATGGATTTTCAAAGATAAAAACATTTATAAGTCAGGTCTGGACGTTTAGGGAGTAAAACATAATCATTTAAAAGTTTGGGTTTGAAGAACACACCTTGTAATCAAGAGGTAATGATGGAATAAGCTTGAAAATGGTGGTTTTGATGCAAAAACGAGTTCCAGAGGGTGTTTGGGTGTTGGGTTATGTTATGGGACGGCTAGGGTTGCACAAATGATGTTTTGGAGGTCAAGGGTGGTATTTATAGGCGTTTTTGGTCGTCCAGCACGTATCATGCGAGTGTGCAGGTTTATACGCGATTGGGGTGCCTAATCGCATGACTGTTCATGCGATTGGGGCCTAATCGCATGAACAGTAGTGTGATTAGCCCCCTACTCGCTAGTATCCTCCCCTACTCGCCCCTATACAGGCGATTAGGCAAGCCTAATCGCCTGTAACCCCTGTGTTGGTGTGTTTTGCGCGTTAAACCCCGTTTTAACACATGTTAGCACATATTCACATACCGACAAGTCACACAATGATTGTAAACATATAACACATGATAAATGACACGTTCCCGCCCGATCACCAATTCCCGGGACCCGAGACTTGCGTATGTTAAAACTCTAATGATGTGCGACTCGACTCGACCGACCTTGTTATGTGTAACGTATGCGCGACTCGCTAAGGTAGACTTACTAAGTTTTCAAAAGTTAGTTACCGAAAGTTGCCGGGTGTCACATCATCCCCCTGTTGAAAGAATTTTCGTCCCGAAAATTTCCCGAAGTCGAGGAGGGAAAACAAATAAGAAGAAAAATTTTCCGGGTCGTCACATCATCCCCCTGTTGAAGGGAATCTCGTCCCGAGATTCTTTCGGTTTCAACAGTAATGAGTGTCGACCTCTGCGCCCAAGTAACGTATCCCCAAAATACGACAAGTGAAGGTCATGAATCAAACGTGCCAGTAATAACCGGGAACCACTTTCCCAAATACGAGTATGAGACAAGAGACTCCCGATGAAAGCCTACTGGAGCCTACTGTGATCGGTATAACTAACCTACTGGTACCGTCCTAGTAGCATCCCCAAAGGACCCTCATCAACCCAAAGAATGAGAGACAGAGACCAAACCACAAAGAAAACACCCGAAACACGAACGCATAACAATGCGGATAAAAGTATGACCAAAGCGTAACAAGAGATAAGAGAGAATACGTACGGGTAACAGTGTCTGGGTCCGCCTGGCTCTCCCTAGCACCAATCACATAAGCATGAGCACGAGTCCACCGGCCGCCGCCTTCCTTGTCCCCATCCTTCCCTGTAGTCTCTGTGCCCCCTTGAGTCAACTTGGGACAGCTTCGCTTGAAATGCCCCGCTTCCCCACAATGGAAGCAACCCTGGTTCCCCTGTGGAGCAGGGGTAGTAACAGTAGCAGTCTGAGTCGTCCCGGAAAGGTTGACCCTACAATTCTTGGCAAGATGCCCTGTCTTCTGACAACGCTCACAGCGAAAGCTCTCACAAGTACCAAAGTGATGAAACCCACAACGTCCACACTTAGGGCTTTTCCCAGCATAGCCCCCCTGTTTCTGGTCCGATGCTGACCCGGATGCTTCAGTCTTCTTCGCTGCCGGTTGTCGCTGAGTCCCCGATGAACCCTTATCCACGCTATCCCACTTCCTCTTGTTCTCAGCCGGCGCCTTCGCAGCAGAGCCTCTAGGAGGCAAGACACCCTCAGCAATCTTCAAATTGGTCATCTTAGTGGCTGACCGCACAGCCTCTAACATAGTAGTAGGGTCCCTAGCAGACACCAGTCCCGCAATCTCTGGCACCAAACCCGCAAGATACTGCTCTATCCTCCTATACTCCGGTGTAGACAAACCTGGACACATCACAGCTAGCTCGTTGTGCCTGATCGTGTACTCCTCAACCTCAGAACCAACCATCTTAAGATTCCCATATTCCTGTTCCAACCTCTTAATCTCCTCACGCGGGCAATACTCCTCCTTCAACCTACGCACAAAATCTGCCCAAGGCATGGCGTTGGCCTCCCCAAGACCAAGTGTCTGTGTGACGCAGTTCCACCACGTCAGAGCGGCTCCTACAAAAGTCCCCGAAGCAAACTTCACCCAATCCACCGCTGGAGTCTCACATAAAGCAAATACCGACTCCGTCTTCTCCAACCACCTGAGTAACTCCACAGCTCCCTCCGTACCCTGGAAGCTGAGAGGCTGACAATCCTTAAACCGCTTATAGGCAACACCTGCCTGAACTGGAGGAGCAGCAGCACCCATGAAAGTCTGCTGGGCTGCCTGAAAAGCAGCCAGTGCAACGCCCAACTGTTGCTGCATCATCTCATTGAGCTCATCATACGTCATAGTAATGTTACCACCACCTCTACCCCCACCACGGCGTCCACCTCCGCCACCACGGCGTCCACCTGCACGTCCACCAGCGCGACCAGACATGTTCTGCCAAAACATGAGACGAGACACTCAGTACCAAAACAAACCAAGCTACAAGTGACCAACCGAACTCAGAATACGGTTCCAGCATGACCGTTAGTCCGAACACAAAGTCCACCAAGATTTTCATGCATTTCGATTTATGATTTCGTGTGCACCCGAAATAACAAATCGCTCTACATGGTCCCCTAGGCGTGCTCCGAGCTAGAACTTCAAGTCACCCGATAACCACATCCCAGAATGATATAACTAACTCAAAAGATCGATAAATAAGTCCCCTCGGCTGTAATCCAGAGAAGAAAATAAAGTGAAGCTAAAAATAGCCAAGAATGAGATAAGTAATGTGACACTGTATGGTAAGGAGACCGACACCCCGACAAGGTTAGTATGTTTACCCAAAAGACACGACTCAAATGTATGTGACCGTCTAGTGTGTGAGACTCGGCTATAGTCTAGACTCTACATGCAGTCCTAGTTCACTATAACCATTGGCTCTGATACCAATCTGTCACACAATGATTGTAAACATATAACACATGATAAATGACACGTTCCCGCCCGATCACCAATTCCCGGGACCCGAGACTTGCGTATGTTAAAACTCTAATGATGTGCGACTCGACTCGACCGACCTTGTTATGTGTAACGTATGCGCGACTCGCTAAGGTAGACTTACTAAGTTTTCAAAAGTTAGTTACCGAAAGTTGCCGGGTGTCACATCATCCCCCTGTTGAAAGAATTTTCGTCCCGAAAATTTCCCGAAGTCGAGGAGGGAAAACAAATAAGAAGAAAAATTTTCCGGGTCGTCACAGCAACTCTCGTTCCCAATTTGCTAGCACAAGTCATCCAAATGAACGGCAACGGGAACGGCAACGGCAACGGGAACGGCAATGGTAATGGAAATGGAAACCACAACGGGAATGGAAATGGTCTCCCAGCCTGTACCCTTAAGCATTTCAATTCTTGTAACCCTCCAAAGTTTAGTGGTGAAGAAGGAGCGACAGGACTCCTCCAATGGTTTGAGGGTATTGAGAATACCTTCATCAACAGTGAATGCCCCGACAACTTCAAGGTTCGTTACGCCATGAGTGTTCTCCACAAACGAGCACTCACTTGGTGGAATGAAGAAAAGCGCACTCGTGGGGCCGAAGTTGCTCTTGCTATGACATGGGACCAAGTCAAGGAGGTCATGAAGGAAGAGTTTTGTCCTCGCAACGAGGTTAAGAAGCTTGAAGATGAGTTCCACACCCTAGCTCAAGATAGTGGGGAAAACCTTGCCTACAACACCCGCTTTCACGAGCTTAGCTTATTGTTGCCTCACAAAGTCACTCCCCTGCCGGTAGCCATCGAGAAGTACATCGGTGGTCTGCCCATGCAAATCCAAGACACCGTTTGGGGAAGGAATCCTGCAACTTTGGAAGAGGCCAAACGTCTAGCGGCCACTCTTACTGATAATCACGTGACGAACGGTACTCTCTTCCGCAAGGGCACGAAGAAGACGGTTGCCAAAGACACTCCACAGCCCGCAATTGAAGTCAAGCCTGAGACCTCAAGCAACAAAAAGCGCAAGGCTAGAAACTACATGGTTGCTACCACTCCATTTTTACAACTCAACAGGAAATAATGATGCATGAAGACTAGAGTATTTTATGAAGACAATATGAAGTCTATGCTTGCTTGATTCTTTTGTGATGTATTAGATTTCCACATTTAAAACTCATTATGTATTTCTACTTTTGGATATTTGCACTTTAAATTTATTTCAATTAAAATTTGGTTACCATGTGCTACTGTATACTCATTCTTACGTGACACCTCGATGTTTCCGCCATCGGTTGGGGTGTTACAACGGGACCCGGTACTAGTGTATTCCCAAGACGACTCCCAATGATCCTCCAGATCATTGAACCCTGGACAATCCTAATTTGACCCGACTCAACTAACCTAGTTAAGTCCGTTTATAAACGTTTCCCGCTAAGGTAGACTTAGATGTTACTAAAATGTTTAAGCCAAATATGCCGGGTGTCACATCATCCCCACGTTGAAAGAATTTTCGTCCCGAAAATTGCACAAAGCCCAAAAATGAAAAAGAAGGAACGAACGAAACGAAAAAGAAATTTACCGGATGTCACATCATCCCCACGTTGAAAGGAATCTCGACCCGAGATTCATTCTGCTTCAGCAGTAACGTGTCTTTATTCGAATGCGCGCTTCGGAAAAAGATGAGGATGCTTAGCTTCATCTGATCCTCCCGTTCCCACGTGAACTCCGGTCCACGGTTCGAGTTCCAACGAACTTTGACGATGCGGATTTTACTCCGACGAAGGCTACGAATCTTGTAGTCGAGAATCTCGACAGGTTCCTCCACGATGCGAAGACGATCATCAACCTTGATCTCTTCCAGTGGTACAATGAGAAATTCATCAGCCAAACACTTCTTCAAGTTAGACACATGGAAAACGTTGTGAACACTACCGAGCTCCGCCGGTAGGTCCAGTCTGTATGCCACCGGTCCAATCCGATCCAGGATTGCGAATGGTCCGACATAACGAGGGTTAAGCTTGCCACGCTTTCCAAAGCGTATGACGCCCTTCCATGGTGAAACTTTCAGAAGTACCCTGTCCCCAACCTGGAACTCTAAAGGTTTGCGACGGCGATCGGCATAGCTCTTCTGACGATCCCGCGCAGCAGCCAAACGGTTACGAATTGGTATGATTTTCTCCGAAGTTTCGTACACAAGTTCCGGACCAGTGAGCTGGCTCTCGCCCACCTCGGCCCAACAAAGAGGTGATCGACATTTCCATCCGTAGAGAGCCTCGAACGGAGCTGCCTTGATACTAGAGTGATAGCTGTTGTTGTAGGAGAATTCTACCAACGGTAGGTGGATCTCCCAGCTCTTACCAAAATCGATAACACATGCCCGAAGCAGGTCTTCCAAGGTTTGGATTGTCCGCTCACTCTGTCCATCAGTTTACGGATGATAAGCCGTACTCATATCCAACTGAGTACCCCAAAGCCTTGTGGAGAGCCTTCCAGAAACGCAAAGCAAAACGAGAATCACGATCAGAGATGATAGAAACAGGCACCCCGTGCCGAGCAACCACCTCCTTAAGGTAAAGTCGAGCCAACCGCTCAAGTCCGTCGGTTTCCTTAATAGGTATGAAACGTGCCGACTTTGTCAACCTGTCAACAATCACCCAGATCATATCATAACCACTAGGTGACCTTGGCAGCTTGGTGACAAAATCCATCGTGATTCGCTCCCACTTCCATTCTGGAACCTCTGGTTGTTGCAGGAGACCAGACGGCCTCTGATACTCCACCTTGACTTTAGCACAAGTCAAGCATTTGCTGACATAAGAAGCTATGTCAGCCTTCATGTTTGGCCACCAATACAGTATCTTCAAATCCCGATACATCTTATCGGAGCCAGGGTGAATAGAATACCAGGATTTGTGAGCTTCATCCAAAACAAGCTCGCGTAATCCCCCGAATAAGGGAACCCAAACACGTCCCGCAAAATAGTGCAAGCCATCGGTCCTGAGTTCAAGATGCTTGTCAGCACTGTACATAGTTTCAGCCTTAAGGTTCTCCTCCTTTAAAGCTTCCAACTATGCAGAACGGATTTGGTCAGGCAACGAGGAATGAATGGTGAGCTGTAAGGCTCGAACACGACGAGGATTCGCAGACTCCTTCCTGCTCAAGGCGTCCGCCACAACGTTCGCCTTGCCAAGATGGTATTTGATAGCACAGTCATAGTCGTTCATGAGTTCAACCCAGCGACGTTGCCGCATGTTTAACACCTTCTGGTCGAAAATATGCTGAAGACTCTTGTGATCGGTGTATACTTCACACTTGGTACCGTACAAGTAATGTCTCCAGATTTTCAACGCAAAGACCACCGCACCCAGCTCCAAGTCATGAGTAGTGTAGTTCTTCTCTAAAGAAAAGGTCTTCGTATTCGCTGTTGTGTACAAAGCGACCACACTGAGCACACCTTGGTATGCAAATTATGCAACTAAACAATTAAGCTACCCATGATCTAATTAAACACTAAACCATGTAACTAAATAAACATACTTCATGCAACTCATTTGATGCTCATCAACCGTATCCAATGACCCAAATTACAGTATCTCACCCAATAATAAGAACACTAGAAGGTAGAGTTTAAGATCAAATACGCAAATCCGTTAAACTAGATATACGATAGGTTTTACAAAGAAAAACCTACAAAACTTCCAAGAAACATCAAGAGACGAAGAGAGACAAAAGCACAATGCTTTCTTTAATTGATTTCATTCATACCTAATCAAATGCAATTACATGAATAAATAGATGCAAAAGCTACTTGACTAACTCCACGAATTCAGTAACTAACACCATAACTCCACTATTCCATGACTCCACTAATCCTACATGCATGCACTTTATTGACCACTAATGTTAATGTCTAAATGCAGAATAAAAATAACAATTGCAATTAAAATAACAAATGCAAATTCAATCGGACTTGGGCTAAGCATCTGGTAACGAACGGGCTTGATACTATGTCTTTTGGGCCTGGACTGTGCAACTGTTGGGCTTTAATGCTGGGCATAACTGTGACCCATCCCGTAACTACCAGGCACGTAACAATATATGATACCAACATATAAACACCCTGAAAACCAACTCAGTTTATATACATTTAATAGATTACAATTTATAAAATTGTATTTATGTATATTGTATACACACTATTGGTGACTGAAGTCACTAAAATCAGTTGTTTGAGTAAAATATATACGTAGAATTAAAAGATGACTTGTTTCTTATGATGTAACAAATGATAAATGATGTTTGCTTTTAGAAAAGTATTTTGTTGATGACTTACATTGAAACCCGACCGCTATTCTTCGACAAATGTACTTGGAAGATCACTTAAAACGTATTATAAGCAATGCCCAACGCTTGTAGTTTGTTGGTTGTCAAGTGGCACTTGGAGTTCCCCCAAACACTTCAGTAGGAAATCCTAATAAACAATCCCAATGAAGTGTTCGGAGGATCCCTTAGGGACACTTGGCTTTTCCCTTTAGGCTTCATCTGTATTCCTTTATGGTTACTTGATATGTTTGGTTATTAGAAATGGCTTAGGTATACGTATATATAGACGAGTTTTGGGAAGCGTCTTATACATGCACGAACATGCATGATTCATAGGAAGCATGAACATGGCTGGCATTGAGTCTCTGTTACCATTTTTCATATTTTTTTTTTTTTTTGAAAGGTAAACTTCATTAAACCAAAAAAACACGGGTTATCTCTAAGCTAGAGATAACCACACAACCAAAACATTAAGTTACATCAAATCGACACCAATCTTTCCAACCAATCCTATCATTTTTAGATCTACTATTGAACCACAAGAAACTAATTCGCCTTGACATCTGACAGCATCTTCGTCACATTCACAGATCCTTGCCTGAAAATAACCTCGTTCCGTGTCATCCATAACTTCCAGCAAGCTATAATTAAGATACCATAAATCACCTTTTTCCTCGAAGGAGAAGTAGACACGTGCTCCGTCATCGTTAATATGTCATGGACTGAAAAAATAATCATCGGAGGGATACGAATCCACGACGCAGTGCCAACCCACAACCCATTAGCTATCGCACATGCCGTGAACACATGTTCTAATGTCTCATCTATCTCGCCACAAAACCGACATAAACCATCACCCGTGAAGACATTCCTTCGAGCTAACGCACTAGCCGTTGGAAGCCTATCCAAAGAAGCGCGCCACATAAAGATATTACATTTATTAGGAAGCCATTTACACCACTTGTATTTAAACCCATCGACCACCCCATCAGCATTACGCAGCCATTTACGAGCTGCGTTCACCGTATACGAACCATTCGACCCACTATTCCATTTCCACGAATCTCTGTTTTGATTCAGCCGAACCACCATAACCATTCGATGACACTGTATTAGCTCCATCATCTCATTTGTCGAACACGGATACCTCTTCCATTCCCATGTAATACCACTATTCCCATTACCATATCCAATCCTATCCGAAACTTTGCACCATTTATGTTTTTCAAGAGCAAATAAATTCGGGAACAACTCTTTCAAGGGGAGATCATTAATCCAAGCATCCACCCAGAATCGGATATCCAAACCATTACCAATAGAACCCCGGATCATATTTAAAACATTAACACCTTGAATCTTAGTGACATAGGCCACCTTCACCATCTTACTCCACGGCCCGCTAGACTGTTTATTCCAAGGCACCATATCCCATCGTCGTTTAGAGACATGAAGCGCATCTATAACTCTTTTCCACAAGGCATTCTCTTCAGTTTTATATCTCCACAACCACTTAAACAACAGCGAAAGATTACAATCCATCAATCTACTCAAACCCAGACCACCATCTATCTTAGGCTTCGCCACCCGATCCCAAGCCACCCAGTGAATCTTACCAATATCATCTGACCCTCCCCATAAAAAACGCTTGATAAGCCCCTCAAGAGTATTAATAACCGCAACCGGGGCCTTAAACATCGAGAAATAATATGACGGAATACTCTCCAAGACTGATTTTACCAAAACCAACCTCCCCCCATAGACAGAGTGCGAGCCTTCCACAGAGATAATCGCTTTTTGAACACCTGAATCACTGGATCCCAACTATTAATTCTGGACATATTACCTCCAACCTGAATACCCAGATATTTAAAAGGGGTCTCCCCAGCCCGGCACCCTAGAGCCGAAGCTTTATGTTGCACCTCGGGAAGATCCTTACCAATACCAAACAGAGTGGATTTATGAATATTAATTCTCAAACCTGAACATAAATGAAAAAAACCATTTTTCATATTAACATAAGGAGGGAAAAGATACCAAAACAAGAACTTATGGGGAGGACCAGGTAGTAGTATTATATACTCATTTCTTCATTGTCCATTAATCATGGCTAGATTCAACTTCCATCTTTAGTAATATTGGCATAAGATTCCATGAGTGTACACATGTGTAAATTAAAATAACTCAAAGCTAGAGTGGAATATACATTTATTCTTGATGAGGATAATAAGGTAATTAAAGATGTAGAAGGATGAACAGTCGAATATACAGTTATGAGTGGGGGAAGAGCCATCGTATGCAAGAATCTGCCCCATTGAACTTTTGTGAAAGATTTTCTTAGATATCATCAAATCTTTCACAAAATAAAAGTTTAAATATGGTCCATTTAAAACTTCCTATACACCTCTTAAAAAAGTTACTACTTGAAAATTGATCAGTTGTGAGTACGGTTTCGGTCGCAAATCGTCGCGACTAGAATAGAATGACAGTAGCAGTCGCAAAGTGATTATCGGTTGCTTTCTATTTTTTTATGTTTTTATATATATACTTTTCCTATATTTGTGATCACATAATATATGGTTTGAATTTGGATCATTTAAGAACCACAAGAAGAGAACTAAGAAACTAATGTGAATATGGGGTATTTTTGTAAATATGAAGTGTGAATACAAAAATCCTTCCACCAAAAAATAAAAAAATAATAAAAAAGTAATATAACCTAAAAAAATAAAAAATTTAAAACACCAAAATAAAAAAAATAAAAAATGGCTATATTACGTCATGTCTGATGCACATGTGCATTGCACTTTTAGAGCACACTTTTAAATAAATTGTCAATTACCATAATTAAATGAACATTAAATGGACGCGATACGAGATATAAGGAGGCAAAAATTTTATTCAATGATCATTAAATGGACGTGAAGTAAGATATAAAATACACTCAAAATCATCAATTGTTTAGTTATGCATATTATAACATAAATTGAAAATAAGACAAGTGTAGGACAACAAACAGGAATAAACTTAAAATAACTCTATATAAAAACTATAAAATAAGACAAGTGTACAAATACATATGTGTATTTCACTATTATAGTTAGGTTTTTTTAATGGGTTTAGCTTTAGGGTTTAGTTTTTAGGTAGGATTATTGGATTTTATTACTCCCAACTATATGGTATTGTATTGGCCGATGTCGCTCCCAACTATCAGTTTGACTCCCGCCACTCCCAACTTAGCACCTTGTTTGTTGTGTCACTCCAGATCTGACGTGAAATTGGCGTGGATCTGATGTGGCAAGTACCTCCGGAGTGACACTACAAACAAAGTGTTAAGTTGGGAGTGGTAGGAGTCAAAGTAATAGTTTGGAGTGGCAGCGGCCAATACCTTATAATTGGGAGTAATAAAATCCAATAACCCTTTTAGGTATGGTGGGAGGGGATTTAGGTTTTTGGGGTTAGGGGGTGAATAAACTTAAAAAAACTCTATATAAAACTATAAAATAAAACAAGTGTACTGCAAGCACATATGCATTTCATTATTGTAGTTAGGGTTTTTTTTTTTTTTTTTTTTTTTGATGAGTTTAGCTTTAAGGTTTTGTTTTTAGGTATTGTGAAAGGGGGTTAGATTTTGGGGGATGGGCGGGGGGTTTAGGTTTTTAGGGGGTGGCGGGTTTAATTATAATTATGCACATGTGCATATGTCAATTTCCTTATCGTACCAATTTACATACGTTAAAATAATAATCACAAACATAATCAACCTATCAACCACCATATAAGGCCACCCAAAATATACTTATGTGCATGAATCATCCTTCAATAACAAAAATTTTGTACCCATCTGTTTTTATCATACAATTACATGTAGTTTCTACCAAATGCGTCAAGACAATAAAACAAATGATAAAAAAATATACATATTACAAATCAAACATGTTACCACTGACCACCTACGAACTTCTAATTATATCACAACGTCACATCCACTAACAGTGTCATCTTCTATTGCTTATTTGTCCCATTTTCATCTTCTTCCCCTTTTACTTATCTTCTCTCACCACTCTTCACACCTAATTGATGGCTCATCTAACATATCCCTTGTTTTTCATCTGTCAATCTGAACATCGTATACTTCTCAAATTTTTCACATTGTTCGTGTGTTTAAACAACTAACAATTAGCATTTATTAGTTAACATGAAAAAATATACATATGTGCACATGTGCATACATATCTAAATTGCTTAAATAAATAATAACACCTTTTTTAACTTCCTGATCAACGATTATGTCATCATCCTCAATCGCATCTGGCAGCTTTTTTGACTCTTTCTTCCTCGATTCTAAGACAAAGGTTACCTTCTTCGATTTTTTTCCCATTCTTTAACTACAAATAATAAATAACACTTAAGAAAACCAAAATTTCAATCTTAATGTGCATTAACGTTATTTTTTTCATTACCACATAACATATGCACATGTGCATTAAAATGAATGACCGTAATGATAGCAAGAATTAAATCTTAATGCACATGTGTATTAACATTAACTTTATCATTACCATATAAATTATGCACACGTGCATTAATATAAATGACCTTAATGGTACATAATGCAATGAATACACATATCCATACTGTAAAAAAAACAACAATCCAACCAATTTATGCTACTCATGAAATTCAACTCATTAAACATGCCCTCTTCTTTATTTTTTCTTCCCTTTTCTGCTTGCCATCTTTTACTTTAGAGCCTAAAACACATAAATACAAACACTCGTTATACCAAAAAGTCAACAACAATAAATTAATACAATACGATGGATGATCAACCCCATCTCCACTTGACTCACCAATTTTACTCTCTTCTTCCTCGTTAAATTTTGTATGCTTCTTTGTCATTTTTGTTTGGCCACTAGGCTTTTTCGATATGCTATATTCGTCCCTTTGGGTGATTATGCTACTCATGAAATTCAACTCATTAAACACGCCCTCTTCTTCTTTTTCATCCCTTTTTAGCTTGCCATTTTTTTACTTTAGATCCTAAAACACACAAATACAAAAACACCCATTATACCACATAATCAACATCAACAAAATTAATGCAATATGGCCAGTCAACCATAATAAGATCCAATTAAAGGATAACATCATAAAGCAGGGAAATACTCCAAAGAACCCCACCTCAAAACCATCAATGACCTAACTATTTATGTAAAAACGATACAAATCTCTACTCACTTGGAATGAAGAAAGGTGGGGAGCAGAACGTAATGCTCATAATTTCCCTCTAGACTTAGTTGCTATTGAAGCTCCATCTATAAATGGATATGACTTTGGTCTGATTGTATTGGAGTTTTTGAACTAAAAAAGAAGCAATAACGTCCTTTTGATAAAACAAGAGGGAAGCTATTGCTTCTTTTTTTTTTTATTTAGTACTATTTGCCTTACACAGTTTCCTTAAAAATGTTTTATAGTTTGGTTCGATTTGCGTGTTTTTTCTTTGTATTCATTTATATTATAGGTTTCTATATCATATACTTTTCCCAATCTTTTATGAAGTTTTATTTACAATTCAATTTCAATCGAAAATAGACAAAAATGACAATTTTTTTTTATTCACATACTTACAGAGTCGGTTGTGTTCAACTTTGACCTACAAAAAAACCATCTTATACCAATTTTAATATTTTTATATTTGCTACAACTTTACTCCATTCCAATAGGTGTGTTTAAAATTGTTAAGACATTGCCTCTATGGCATCTCGAATATCCAATAAAATTCGAAGGGTGATTATGGCATTGACTCAATTACTAGTTAGGTCACCTCATTCTGGTTAGTTTTATTTTCCTATTTTGACTTTGATATCTCAAATATCCAACAAAAATCAAATCGTAAATAAAACATATCTATACTATATGAGGGTAAAATAGTCATTCAAATAATTTTACACTTTGCTACCTCATTTTAGTTACTTTATGTTGATTTAGAGGCTCTCTACACTCACGAAATATATATGTAAAGGTGCAGTATGTTTGTAGAATAGAAAAGGAATGCAAAGAGGTTGTATTATTAATCAACTCAAGAAGCCTTTATATAGGCATACATTGGAACGTACACCAAGAAACTTCCACTTAAAGAATAGCTACAACCTACCTACTCTAACGTACACTTTTCTCCAACCTTCACATGCATATTACTTGGTCAAACCTCAAACCTTTATTCAAATGCATAAACAAAACCTTCATATTTCCAGCCATGCACCTTTAGCCTTTGAAATTTCCATGCACATAACTTCAAACCATCTAAAATACTAACGCATGACCCGTACTTGACCCGAACCATCAAGATTAACCCAACACTTTAATTCCCTCATTTTTAAGGCTAAATGAAATTTATTAATCCCACATTTTTGTATTTCGCCGATAATAATTCCTCCCGAGTATAATATATATAAGGCCTTTATCTTCCGGAGTTCCGGTATCAATGATGGTTTGCCAAATAGGATATTGTGCATTCATGTGTTGAAATCCCATCAAAGGATAAGTGTTTGTGCCTATTTTCCTTTAAAAATCTTTAATAACAAGACTTAATATATCATTACATCATACATTTTTTTATGGGTCATGTTATTTACACCGAGGTTTTTAGGGTTTTACAGGTCTTTACGGCTCGTAGAGGCCTCTACGGGCCGTAGAGGTGTCAGAACATTGGCCGTAGAGGTGGGTGCCCACTACAATGATTGACACATGCCTCTACAGCTCATAGAGGCCTCTATGAGCCGCAGAGAACCCTCTACAGCTCGTAGAGGCCTCTACGAGCGGTAGAGGCCGGTGCAAATAAGTTTTGGGGTGGTGCAAATAGGGGGCCATTTTTCGTATTCAGTTTTCAAGAAATCAAACAAACTGACTATCTCACATTCTTTCCGTTATTAGCAAAAACCAAACCCAATCAATCCATAGGCGCTCTGCCCTCATCATATTTTACATCCCTCCACTGCATTTGCTTCCATGTATGTTCGTTGATTTGCATATAATCATTGAGTTCAAATGCCTTTTGCCCAGGATTGCATATGCTTCTCGATGACGTCACTAATATTTAAGACCAGCTATGTAAGTAAAGATAAATGTAGAATTAGAAAATTACTAGTTTTTTTTAGGGGAATTGGAATTAAAATATAATCGCAACTTTGTTGGGTTAGAAGACAATAATCCAACTTGAAAATTGGAATCCAACAGGCCCCAACTTGTCTTGGTTTTTATTTCACTGGACCAAAATTAACTCGGGTTAACCCATTTAGTTTTCTGCCTGACTTTTTTGCCAACCAAGAAACTAACTGAGTTAACCTTAGTTAGTTTTGGTCCAGTGAAATAGAAACCAAGACAAGTTAGGTCTGTTAGATTTCAATTTTCAAGTTGGGATTATTGTCTTCCAATCCGACAAAGTTGGGATTATTTAATTCCAATTCCCCTTTTTTATATAGGGTAGCACAAATAGAACGACTTTTGTTTCAACAATTAACGATTATTCTATGATGTACATTGAAACCCACCTTGACTAATGTACTTAGAAGGTCATGTACTTACCACATGCTATTAGCAACGTCCAAAACTTCTACTTTGCTAGTTGTCAAGTGGCACTTGGAGTTCCCCCAAACACTTCAGTAGAAAATCTAAATTAATATTTAATCCCAATGAAGTGTTCGGAGGATCCCTTAGGGACACTTGGCTTTTTTTCTTTCTTGTCTATACCTTTGTATTAGCAATGTCCAACACTTCTACTTTGTTGGTTGTCAAGTGCTACTTGGAGTTCCCCCAAACACTTCACCCTCTTGTGTATACCTTTGTAGTTACTTGATGTGTTTGTGTAATAAAATGGCTTAGGTAAACCTATATATAGACAAGAGTTACGGGGAGTGCATGATCCATGAATCTGCATGATGCATATTAGAAGGGTGAATATGGTTGGAAATGAGTCTCTATTAGGAAAGTTGTAGTTTTGATTTTTGAAAAAAAGAGGAAACAATACGAAATCAACAAGTCATATATGGTTCGGACCAGGTGGTCAAGAAAGGAATTATATACTCCTTTCTTCATGTAACCATTAAAATGACTAGGTTCGGTTTCCAAACTTTAGATGTTTTGACAATGGATTCCATATGAGGTATCGATGCAAGTTAAAAGTAAAGGTCGAATGGATGGAATATACCTAACAAATTCTGAATGAGAAATCGGCTTACGAAGATGTAGAAGGGTTACTCCAATGGGACCTGCGAGCTTTTACAAGAGTTAGAAATACACATAAATCCTTGGTTTCAGTAATTGAATATGATTTGGGTTATAAATCTAATCTAACCACCTAAAAGTAAACTTTCTGCGTGTTTTTGTTAGACATCAAGATGAGAAAAAAAGAAAATGATTTTTGTTGCAAATGTGGTTTTACCAAGTAATTACTGATTTTTAAAAGGCAATCAGTAATTTTAAGTGAAATAAAGATATTAGTATTTTTGTAATTATAAGTAAAATTCAAATGAATATAGTTATGTTAAAACCAGGAAGTCAAAACTCATTATTCATGAATTTGGGTGGTGCAAGAGACAATATATGGACTATGCTTAAATATATAAATCATATCCTTGTAACTTCTCAACATGTTTATTTCCAAAGTTAAGATCAAGCGAACTTTACTTTGGGGAAAAAAAAAGGGACCTACCAAACTTAATTTATACAGCTAACCAAATGTATTTGAATTCGTACTAATTGATGTCATGACATAATCTAAAAGTAAGTGAAAAATGTAAGGTTTTTTTTTTTTTTTTTTTTTTTTTTATTTATTTTCCTCTTATATAAATTTGTCACAAAACATTATTAATTTATAATTCAACACTTTTTCAATTTAAACTTTAGTCCCTATGCTTTTTTTTACGAATTATGTCACGCTTTAAATTTTGGGAGTTAACACGCCGTAACCTACCTATGTTGTTAAATGTTAACGGCTCTGTCGTGGTATGTGGGTTCTAGCTTGACTTGATTATTCTTTTATATATTTTACATTTCGGTCAAAATTTCAGTGTTAACACGCTGCAACGGGTGTGCGTGGTTCAATGTTGTTACATTTTGTTTGGTTTAATTGTCCGCGGCAACGCACGGGTCATAAATACTAGTTAATCAACAAACCGTCTTTCTAGCGAAGTGTTAGAAATAAGGATATACACCAAAGTTCTCCATAAACCAATCAAAATAAACTTACATCGTATTTCAACGTAACCACTACCAGTGAGTTAGCATATCTGAGTGAGACTATGATTGTTTAAGACATCCATGCTTATGAAAAACACAAGAACCAACATTTTTAATTTTAAGTGAAATCAAATAACTAATGATCGATTCCCACGTGAACCTAATATAACATTACATCTAGATCTAGCTACTTGTATATCACTTACGAATAAAGGGAAGTAGCAAGCAAAAAAAAAAAAAAAAAAAATACCAAGTAAAAACCAACTCATAGGAGAGTGCTGCAACTTTCCTTCCGAATTCCAACGTCCTTTTTTCTAAGGTCCATTTTTTCATTCCATATCCATTATACATGAAATACTTTTGTTTTACAAAGTTAGGAGAGGATTAAATGAGAAGAAACTTCATATAAGAACAAAAAGAAGAAATTACATAATGGTTAAATATTAATTGTTTAACTCTTCTTATATTAATTATCATCTATCTAATTCAATAGTCATTAACACTTTATCCTACACATTATCAAAATTTGTTCTATACATATAAAAATTCATCCTACATATAACGAAATTGTCATATGTTTATCCTACAAATATCGAGATTATCATACATACATCCTACACATATAAAAATTCATCCTACACATATCGAAATTATCCTTCACTCCAAATAAGGGTTGCTTTGGCAGAATATATTTTAAAAATGAATTATAAGTTTCATTTATTTAACTAGTTTAAAGGGGGTTACAAAAAATAATAATTAATTTAACATTCAATACAATTATAAAATGAAAGCTTCCTATTGGTTAGAATTTATTCTTTTTCTTCTTACAAAATATTTTATTCTCATTTGAACTCTCCACTACAAAGTTATACCTATTATACTTATACGTAGGAGCATATGCGCTTCGAAACCCATTACGCAAGATATCATTTTGTCATTTTATACAAGAAAATATATATACAAAGTGGCGTATATAGAGTGACACATACTCATGTTCATACATACAAACATACTAGTGGGAATGCCCGTGCGTTGCCGCGCATACGTAGAATTGAAGTATGAATGAATGAAATCGTTTACCAATAGGGGGCCGACTAAACGTATGTGATTTTATATATTAGTTGAAGTGATCTATGAATTGAATTGCTTTTACAACACTCGTGTCATTATCATATTCAACCATAACGGAGACGGGTCAACTATTTTCAGAATTTTGATATTTATAATTTAAAATTTTGAATGTAATAATCAATATAGCTCTATAAATAATAAAATTATTGGCAGTGGAAATGATTTTCATAGGAATACCGTTATAACGTTTAAAGTTTTATGGCAGCTTGCTACAAGAGGAAATTGAATGTAGATTTTCAGGTCTTTTTTGTTCGTGATTTTTGTTTTAATTTTATTTATTGCAAGTTTTAATCCTGTATTATGACCCTCAAAACCACATTGATGCTTGACCAGTTTTAGGGCTTCTAACTTCGTTTAGATTCCACTTTAATATTTGCACAAAGGATTCTTTCAGGTAAATGCGAGTGCCAAAGATCCCGTAGACTCTTTCGGTCATCTGATTTTGCCTGCCAATAACCGTCTAGCGTCACCTCTATTTAAGTTGCATCATCCCCATAACTATGCATCTTAAAAATTAAAGGAATAAAATAAGAAGTCCAGTCAAGCATATCATTAAAAAGAAAACAAAACAATCAAAATTGAGAACACGTTCTCACATGCTACCTTAGATGTGATATAAGTAAAAGACGGATCAATAATGACATTTTCCAGAGAGTAGTTCTTGAGACAAATCGGACATTGCCATTGCCAACAAAATACATAAAAATAGGGATAGGGCTTATGAAGTATAGGAAAGCTCTTATGACTTGATAAAATGACTTGCCTTAAGAGACCATAGATTCTTTTCTACAAACACTTAAGAGATCATGTGTTCACAAGGTTTGAATCTTCCAACTATTTTAATTCTTGAACCGCTCATTTGTAGCAAAATGACAGCAGTTGTAGGATGCATGAGTCAACGTCATGTCATGCATCAATGTTATCTATATTTGTTGGTTTAATAAAGCTTTCATAATTATTTCATCCCTTTTGGTTGTTTTTACATATCAGCCTTCTACAAACTCTATTTTTTTAAAACCAAATTTGATCCAGAAGTTGAAGCATTTTCACAACCAACATTATAGATGAAGTGATGAAAGCTACTTTCACAACTACTACTTGCGTTTAGACAAAATGAAGAGGAAAAAAGAAATAAATTAAGAAACGCATGCAAACCGGTTATTCCCGACAAATATATTTAAACCATCCTGGAAGGAAAGCAACAATATATTTTGTTTTCTTTTGAAATCATCAACTATTGGTCACTAATTTACAACAAACAAAAAATAGTAAACGTAAACAAATAATGTTAGTTGCAAGGCCTTGTAGACTAACAAATATATTGTTAGCAACAACCTCTAGATCTTTGTCATTGACATCATTGACTGTGGCAGCACCACTACCTACACAATGGTGAATACGTGCAAGGGCGTCTTCAAATCGCTCACCATCACTCTTTTGGTATAAGGTTGAGAATCTATTGGGGTAGAATGACAACATTAAGAAGTGGTTAGGCTATCAGGGAAAGCTGAAACATTTTTCCTCAAAAATAGCCATTGATATCACCTTCTAAGTTCTATCATAAATATTAAATACAAAGTTTAAGGTACATTATCATCAACTTTTACAACCATTATAATAAAGGCTTAACCATTCCAACCAAAAATTTTAATAAACAAAAGGATATTTGAATGAGACATGACATCCAAATAGAAGAGTATACAGATCAACATCATGAATCAAGAGCATACAAAAAAGTTTAACATTAGTCTTACACGGTTGCACTCTTAGCCCTCTTGTTGACACCAAAGAGAAACATTAATAGGACTTCCATAGAACATGGCAGCATGTCATGAATCGGGTTATTTCCAAAAGCTAAATAAATTTAAAAAGGTCAGCCCTTTTGCCTGCTCAAGTTGGAACAAACATCATCGCCGGTTAACCAATCAAACACAAGCCTATATTATATTATAGAATCTACAAAAAAGAATAACTTACCTGGCCCACTTCGTCACCAAAATCATCCAAAAGGCATGGCAGAAATCTGTAAGAGATCCCGCAAATTCAAGTTAATTAGAAAAAAGTGAGATTGAAGTATAAACAAAATTTAATAAAATTATGCAATTTAATGGGTTTAGCCGAAAATATTCATAGGCGTAGTTGTAAACGAATGAAGGCAGAGAGCCCCTAGCCTGATAACCCAAAGTGAAACTGTTAACATATTGCATAAATAATGAGTTCTATAAACCAAGATGGCATTAAAAAATAAATAATATTAGGCCCACGGATGGTTCATATTATACTAGTCACTTGCTTATTTCTGTTTCTTCGAGTACGGCAAGAAATTGTTCAGTTTCAAAAATCAACATTTGCAAAATATAATAAGCAACCTTTTTCTATGAGTGAGTGAATGAAAATACGCGACTATTCAATTGTAACATTCAATTTGCATTCACTAAGTTGCAATTGATGAGGGGTTGAGGGGATGTGGAAGGTATATTTTGCCATGGGAGGAGTAGGGGTAACAAGTAATGTGAATTAGGGTTTATCTATAATACATTATAAAGGAGGAGTGATGTACAACATAGTCATTTTCATTTCCGTACAACTTAACAAACAAGATGTACAATATATTTAAGCAAAAAAATAAGGGTATTATTGGCATACTTGTGACTATTAGGACACTTAGGAGGGTAGATTAGTAAATTTAACATAATCCAATACCTCACATCCTAAAATCTTATCCCAATTATGCCCTTATGTCCAACTTTTAAAACACAAAATACAACCTGTGACACCCGGCAAACTCCGGTAACTAACTTTTTGAAAACTTAGTAAGTCTACCTTAGCGAGTCGCGCATACATTACACATGACAGGGTCAGTCGAGTCGAGTCGTGCATCATTGAGGTTTTAACACACGCAGGTCTCGAGTCCCGGGAATTGGTGAACGAGTGTGAACGTGGTTGTTTTCATGAATTATGTGTTTATAATCTTTATGTGACTTGTCGGTATGTGTATACGTGTTTACATATGTTAAAACAGCGATTACACGTAATTGCATGATATTATAGGTGATTAGCCCTAATTGCATGATATTATAGGTGATTAGCCCTAATTGCATGATATTATATGTGATTAGCCCTAATTGCATGCTGATAGGGGGTGATTAGCCCTAATCGCCTATAGGGTAGGCGATTAGGAGGTTTGGGTAGGCAATTAGAGCCCTAATCGCCAATAGGGTAGGCGATTAGCAGCCCTAATCGCCTGATAATGCTGCACAATCGCCTGCCGTGTTTTAAACGACTAGAAACGCCTATAAATACCACCCTTGACCTCTAAAACACCATTTGTGCAACCCTAGCCATCCCATAACCTATCCCAACACACAAACACCCTCTGGAACTCGTTTTTACATCAAAACAACCATTTCCAAGCTTATTCCATCATTTCCTCTTAAATCCAAGGTGTGTTCTTCAAACCCAAACCTTTAAATGATTATATTTTGTTCCCTAAAAGTCCAGACCTGACTTATAAATGTTTTTGTCTTTGAAAATCCATTAAAAACCGTTTTTAAACAAACCCAAACCTTTATGTGTGTTATATGTGTTATATGTGATTAAAGGTAGGATTTTTATGATTGAAACATGATTGTTCTTGTGTTATTTAGGTATTCATGGCTGCTATGAGTTAGTATGATGATGTCCTAGGAGTTTGGATGGTTTTGGTTGTGTGTTGTTGATGTTTGATGTTTTGACCCATTTGAATGATTTTGAATGATTAAGGATGCTATGAGGTGTGTTGTTGATTGTATGATGTTAGGGTTTGCTTTAGGATGATGCTAGAGTAGTAGGATACTATCGGACAACGTGGTTATGTGGTGAAATCTGGATATTTGCTATTTAGGGCAAGTTCTTGCATGTTGATGTGATGTTTACATGTTAAGTTTACTATTTTGGGAAAACGCTCGCATTCAGGACTGTTAGAATGATGAAAACTTAGGGGTTTTGCTTGAAATATGTTTGTTAATGTGTCATGATTGATATTGGGTGTTTACACATGTTTCGGATCTGATTTGGAGGGTTAAACGCGTGAAAAGGCTGAACAAAACAGCGTAGGCGATTAGGATTTCCCAATCGCCTATGTTGTAGGCGATTAGCCCCTAATCACATACCCTATAGGCGATTAGGGAGCCTAATCGCCTACCCACCATGCAATTGTGATCCTAATTGCTAGCTAACTTCAGAATAGCATGTCTTATGACTCCTAATCACTAGTTAACTTTTCCTAATTGCATGCTAAGTTCCTAATCGCGTGTACTGCTGTTATAAGTGTATTTTGACATTCCGAAACCCGATTCGACACCTAGGAACATGCTAGGAACCCCGTGACATGCCTAGTAACATAGTAACACATGTATGGACTTGTTTGTGCGTTATTTGACCTATGTGTTAGACTCGTTGAACTTTAACACATGTTAAGTACTAAGTTGCATGATTTGTGTATGTTTGAGTATGAGATGAACACGTGGAATGTCGGGTCACCAATGGGATGTCGAGTCTTGTCTTACGTAGTCTGGTTGTCGGTCAAACACGCTTTTTGGACACATAATGGTCATGGACTGGACTTAGGGACTAATGAACCCGACGAGTTATTAGTCTAACTTGACACATATCTTATGATAGGTCGCCAATAGTTGGGACTATCATATCTTACAAACGGTTTACTCATATCACATAAGCGGTTTACTCATTAAACGGAAGACGCAACCTAAGGTGAGTTCACGGCCCCACATTTTACGGTGTTTGCTTTCGGGGGAGAAACATGCTTAAAACTCTTTTATGACTTATGGCTCGGTTTCATCTTAAACTCTTTTATGACTTATGACTCTTTTTCACGTTATACTATGGCTTACTTATTATTACTATACGGTTCATCAAAAAGTCCCTTAGAAACCACTAACATGGGCGTATGGCGGGGAAATATGGATAGCGCTATTGGGAACTGACAAGCCCCACTCGACGGTTGGACCGGGCGAGTGCATATTGTCTCTAATAAAACAAGGTCTACCGGTGATGACGGTAGCCCATAGGAAACTAAGGGTCAGTAAACGGCATAGTCAGCAATGGTTTCACCCGTATGAGTATCTTATTCTACGCCTAGCTAGCGTTCTCACAAGCATAGTAGTAACTGTGATGGTAACGGTGTTCGAAGGATCACTTTAAACGTTTAAATAAAACCTGTGAACTCACCAGCATTATATGTTGACTCTTTTAGCATGTTTTCTCAGGTCGCTAAGGTAGCAGCTGTCAGATAGGCGCACGGAGTCGCACCGGAGTCGTCTCGCGTCTAGGGTCTCATTTGCATGTCTTGGAACTGTTAACTTTTGAACTTATGTTTTATTTCTGCATGACTTTTGTAAACTCTGAATGCTTCCGCATTGTTGAATGTTGGTTTTAAATCTTATGCATGGTTTTTGTTTACGTACGTTTTTACATTTAGACGTCGTTTATTGTGACCGTTGACTTGGATCCTGGTGTGTCACACGCCTCGCGGTAGAACTCTACACGTGGGAATCTGAGGGTGTGACACAACCTAACCTATGATGCATCTTAAATGTGAGACCTTTCAACCCCTCATCTATATTATTACATATACTTCATTATAATCAATTTCTTGAATGCTAATAGTCTTTTCATCACCCCAAACAAAATCTTAGAGCTAATTTCATGCTTTGAAACATTGTTTTGTCCAAAAAAAATTATGTCTTCATTAGATGAGAAGAGAAAAAAATCAATAAGAAGTTAAGACGCTTGCAAGATATGGTTTTCGGATGCTACAAGGTATAAAGATATGAGTTAATCTTTATATACATATATACATTTTTTTCTACTTGTTCATATGTTCTTTGACAATTACAAAAATTTGTCATCATAATATATCATTGTTTTGCTCCATTCAAATTTAGTTATTTGCTATAGACAATGGGAATGCCTGTGATGTTGGATGTAATAATCAACTATGTTGGATCGTTGCAGAATCAAATTGAGGTAATTTAATTATGAAACTAACAATTAAAACAATAAACAAACAATATTTAGAAATATTGATGAGAAAATATTTTTCAAAATTAATTAGTATAGTTTTTTCTCTTCTTTGTGCATTTTTAGTTTCTCTCCATGAAGCTTTCAGAAGCCAGCATGTTCTATGATCTATTGACCTCAACTCTACTGAATTGGATGATATGGCCCCTATGAAGGTGACAAATGGCTTTTTTAACTATCCTTGTTAAGAAGTTGTGTATCTTGAATCATATATGTTGTTAACTAAATAAAACGGACAAAATTATAAATATAACATTCTAGATTTGCTAATATATTTCTAATATATTATAAATATTACTTCCACTTACTGCATGAGATGAAAACTGATGTTGCAGGGAACAAATGGACATGAAGGACAGATGATGGAGAGGATGGTTGGAGAAGGGTATGGAGACTTTCCTCAATTTCAATCAACATGGTCTCCTTGAACGCCATGAAATAGTTAACCCGATCTATGCGTAAACTATATTTGTTCTAAGACTTTTAAGGTATTTGTTGATCTATTTAATGTTCTTGTTAAACGTTGTATGAAGTGTGGTTCAGAATATTATTTTGCTTTCGGCAATTGTATATTGTTTAAGTTCTAATTCTAATCAATAAAATAAATTAAACACTAGCATAAAGAGAAAACAAAAACTTAACTATGTGTTAATTACTTATGTTATTTGTGTTAAGAAATAAGAAATCGAAAAAGCCATAAATTCATGCTCACGCTAATGAATCAACCTGAATCTTTATCTTCTATACTATATTATAAAACATCAGTGAAGGATACCCGCAAAATTTAAGTAAATACAACCTTTATTGCTTATAGTACAATGCTTATTGAAGTCATTTAAGGGGTAAAATTGTCTTTCTACTTAAATATTCAATTGTTGAAGAAAATAATTTAAACATAATTATAAAATTGATGAGGAAATTAACAATAATGTGGTGACTCTTTACATTCATAACCTCCATGTCTTTATTATATTTGTATCAATGTTATAGTCTTATAAATAGTGGTCATGTATTTGGTATATAAAGACTCTTCACATACATAATTTACATGTACGTCTTTCAATGTTTATAGTAAATAAATTATATCATATATTATGTATTTATATCTTCTTTTTAAATTTATGTGGTTGCAGGTTGGTATGATGTGACACTTCTGCACACAAATGAATATGCAGGCTTGAAGTTTGCCAACACACCCAACCCATGACATGTTTCAACCAATTAAAGTGAGTGATATATGTAGGCTTGACGTTTATACAAGCAGATATGGTAGAGATACTTCATGAGCAACGTCATCCTCTTCCTCGATGGTTTTTTGTTTTCTCTGCTACTATAAGCTTCTAGGAATAGAATTTAAGTTTCTGATCTCACGAAGTCACCAATTGTTTACATATCCAAAAGAAGACAAGTTCTTATCAATCGATTTGGTAGTTTTAACTATATTGATTACTAATTTGTTTGGTCCAATATATTTGTTACGACGCTTGTCAAACTAACATAAAACGAGAGTATCTATGCAAATCATTGACTCCGCTGCATCTCGCGGGTGCCCTAAAATAATAGAAATATGTTGCACACTAAAAAATGCATTTTAGTAATTACATCACTTCCACTACAATCTTATGGTCATTAAGAGATACAACGCCACTTCACTACGCTAAGCACCGCTCTACAATGGCATACTTATCTGCCTTCGAGATACATCAAAAGGGTCCCACCGAAGGACGTGGGCCAATCTAAGGGTGTTGCAAGGAATAGTACGGGCTATTGTTATGTATCCATTTAAAATTTTCAGAAGATATACTTATGAGTTTCAGTTTTTAATAACATATATTTTATACATCGTTGTTTTCTACTTCATCATAACGAATAGCCAACAAACACGATGCACAAGGGGCAAAACAGATGCACCCGCTGCAACGCGCGGGCATTCCTACTAGTAATATGAAATGTACAAGTGGGTGTTGCAAGCAAGGGTAGTATTGGAAGGTTTTTTTATGACATTTTGGGTTTAAAGCAAGAAACCATTCATATGCTATCTCAAAAATTATAGGAAATTACTATTGTAGCGAACATGGGTACTTTATAATGTAGTATAGATATAGATATGCCGTATATACAACACACTTTCACCATTTTTCGCAACCAGCTTAACTTGACGTAGGATTCGGAGAGGTGGGTCTCATTTAATTTCTTGGGCTTATAATTGTAACAATTGTAGTAGGCGATGTGGTATGGGTTAAGGTTGTGTTGTTGCTAGTGGCTTGCTAGTACAAAATGTTGTACATAATTTGGGAATTAATGAAAAATATTTGCCATTCTAAAAACAAAAAAAAGCTATACATTCAAGGGAATAGAGTGAAAAGCATGTTGCATTTTTGTGCACTTAGTTAACCCAATGATGTTTTCATATTGATGTAAAAAGGTTTGAAAAGAGTTTTGGTAAAGACCAGATCATAAAAAGTGGAATATATTATATACTTATATTCTCATTTAATAATGTACTCCGTATATCGCTTATAGGGCTAGGTTCAAACGTACTATTACATGCGCATGAAGGGACAGGGTATGCAAGATAAAGATCCCATTTAACTTTTGGAAAAAGATTTTCATATAAGATATCTTGTTGTGTTGTTACTTATCACAGTGGTCCCAAGTTCCAACGTTGAAGAAACTAACAAAATTATTAAGTCATCATATACTATACTAACACATTTTTGTCTGTTAAGAAAATAAAATTCGTACATTTCATTTAAATCTATAGCAGCTTCAGAAATAAGTACAAACTACAGAAAATATCATGCAATGAAGAATGACGTGCTAGATCCAATGTAAATTCAGTAGTAATGACAAGAACAAATTAATTTAAATTTGATTGAAAACAGGGACATGATAGCACCACATAACCACAAATGATAACGATAACATCATAGAGTTACAGACTTTATAAGTCATAATCAACATTAATGGGGGAATTCACGAACCATGCACCCCTTAATTAGGAATGATACACCCCGACTCACATCATGCACCAATAAGAGCGTGCCACATACCTCAGAATGTGATGTCACACCCTAGAATGTGATGTCACGGGGTGTATGAAACCTAGAACCCTTAATTGGTGGGGAAAAAAGTATATAATATTTGGGATTCTTGGTTATAAAGGAAATGACAAGTGATAGTTTTTAGAAACCGTCGTTAGAATAAATATAAATAGCGTTTATTATATTTATTTAATTGCTTTCATTATCATTTATATTACGTTGAAAAATTATTATTATATCCCTAAGTTAATAATATGTAATTTCTTGATAGACGTAATTACCCTTAGTAAGATTATTTAGGTGTCCCATCTGTGTATAAATAGAGAGCTTATTAGAGATTGAAGGAGTTCACAAATCATAACCTTCTCTCTCATAAACATGTTCATCAAGAATTCATAATCCCATAATTTAGATACACCCTAAAGGGAACCCAATACTACTGAAAAGGATGTCATCCTCCACCAACACTCTCTCTGCATCTGTTGCTAGTCTCATCAATCTATCAGGTATCATCATGTTTTCCATTACTTATAATCAGAACTAATCAATATGTTGTTTTTCTTGCCATAAATATTAAAAATTAGAAGACTAAGGTTTCCTATGAAGCTAAAAATACATGAAGATCACTTATGACTACTAAGAAAGCAAGGCTCAAGATTTTTAGCTTGCTAGTGTCAAATGGCTTTTGGAGTTCCTCAAGCACTTCACTAGGAAATGTATATAGGAAACATCCCAATGTATTTCATATTGTATAATGTTAAGTGGTTGACAATTAATAATAGGCCACGGTTTTAGGTGTATATTTTGTTGAATGCACGATTGTATTAACAAGACTTATGTAAGATTTGGATAGAAACCTATGCAAGATTCAAAAGTATTAGACTTGCAATATATTAATGCATCATACGTTAGGTTTTTATTTTTAACAACAAAGGCCCGAACACCCTAGATCACCCTCGCAAATGGGTCATTCTTTTGCCACAAGAACATATAACATAGTGACCTAGCCCACCCACAATTGGGAAAACCCCTCGGCTCAACCTAGAACAAAATTTGTCCCAAGCGAGAGTCCAACATGACCTCCCACTTGAAAAGTCATAGGGCTACCACTTAACCAAAAGGCTCGATAGTAACTTATTTAATTTGTTAAATAATCAACAACACAATGTCCATATGCCATGGAAGAGTACAATGCTGCATTTTCTATAACAAACATTATAGTGTTTGTTAATTGGGATCAATTTTCCCAACCTTATAAATGAAGCAACAAAAGGCAAAATGCTTGAAACCAAAACAAAATAACCAATCCCTAAAAACCAAAACCAAATGGTTTCAATATGCTAGTTACCAAACCCTTTCATTATGCTAAAAATCACATTGGGATTTCGATTTTTGGCAAAACCCAAAGCCAATCTATCAATGCGCGCTCACTCTGTCAAAAATAATGCTCCTTCCCTACATTTGCTCTCAATGTATAGTTGTGTTAGAAAATCTATATGTAGAATTAAAAGATTATTAGTTTCTCAGGAGTAACAAAAACTAAATGAGTTTTGCCTTTATAAAATGATTGTGTTGACATACAGTGGTTCCTAGCCACTAATCCTTGTGTAACGTACTTTCAAGATCACTTACCACCTACTATTAATAATTTCCCAAGACTTCTACTTTGCTTATTGTCAAGTGGCACTTGGAGTTCCCCCAAACACTTCAGTAGGAAATCCTATAATGAGACTCCCAGTGAAGTGTTTGGAGGATCCCTTAGGGACACTTGGCGATTACCTTCATGTGGATTCCTTTGTAGTTACTTGATGTGTTTGATTATTAATTAGTAATGTCCCAACACTTCTACTTTGTTGGTTGTCAAGTGGCACTTGGAGTTCCCCCAAACACTTCAGTAGGAAATCCTATAATAAAAGATCTTAGTGAAGTGCAGAGGATCCCTTATGGACACTTGGCTTTTCCCTTCATATATATATATATATATATATATATATATATATATATATATATATTCGATTATAGGTACTTGATATGTTTGTTTCTTAAAAATTGGCTTAGGTTTACGTATATATAGACATGAGTTATGGGAAGTGTTTTATTTATCAGCCTGCATGATGTATCCGAAGCGCATGAACATAGTTGTGAATGAGTCTTTATTATGAAAGTGGTAGTTTTCATGCTCACATAAAGAGGGAAATCAATCATAAGAATAAAACATATACCGTGAGAACCATATTGTTAAATGGGGGATTTTATGCTCATTTATTCACTTATCCCTCAAACATGACTAGATTCAGTTTTCTACTTTTAAAACATTGGCACAAGAACAAATGATAATTCATAGCTCATACATAGTCAAATATGTGGTGATTGTAGATGAAGAATAAACCAAATATTGTTATAAGATTCCATATGATAACAAATGTCACGATGAAGGCAAGGCAAAGAAAGGAGAATATAATTCACAATTACGGGCGAGTGAAGAGATAAGGTATGTAAGAATCTGCCCCATTGAATTATTTGTTAAACATTTGCTATAATATGTTTAAAAGTTGAGCTCGACTTTTTCAAACAACCACTTTCAATTGGTGTCCATTTATACGTATGCGCAAATTTTAACTTCTTAATCTTATATATATTATTTTAAATAATGAGTTAAACTACATTAGTGCACAAGAATGTGTAGAATAAATCATTTTAGTATATAGCATAGCATATACTTCAAATTATGTGGATAAGTTTCCTATAATACTTGATAAAACTTACAAATAATGATTGGTTTCAACCACACTTGCTTCTAATCAATGTACTATGTCTAATCATATGTTTTTATTTAACTAAGTTCATAGTTGAATAAACTTGGTTAGGCTTAACATATCTGAGTGGTGATTTTGTGGAAAATCACGATTTTGAACTAGCCTCTTTAGTCACGTCTCCCTTTTAATTGGTTATTTAACGGGTCTGAAATAAGTGGAAGAGTCTGGCCGTAAGCCTCTTCAACCCAGTGTCCTTTTTCTAAAGACTCTAGGATTTGGTAAAGTCTCTAAAATCTAGAAGCAACAATTGTTTATTTTGGCAAATATCATTCGGTCAAACGAACTTTACTTTGGAACTTAAGAGACCTACCAAACTTAATTTATACAGCTAACCAAATGTATTTATGTCTTGACATAATCTAAAGGTAAGTGAAAAATGTGAGGGTTTATTTATTTATTTATTTATTTATTTTCATCTTATATAAATTTGTCACAAAACATTATTAATTTGTAATTCAAACACTTTTTCAATTTAAAATTTAGTCCCTATGCTTTTTTTACGAATTATGTTACGCTTTAAATTTTGGGAGTCAACACGCCGTAACCTGCCTATGTTGTTAAATGTTAACGGCTCTGTCGTGGTATGTGGGTCCTAGCTTGACTTGATTATTCTTTTATATATTTTACATTTCGGTCAAAATTTCAGTGTTAACACGCTGCAACGGGTGTGCGTGGTTCAATGTTGTTACATTTACATTTTGTTTGGTTTAATTGTCCGCGACAACGCGCGGGTCCTAAATACTACTTAATCAACAAACCGTCTTTCTAGCAAGGTGTTAGAAATAAGGATATACACCGAAGTTCTTCATGAACCGATCAAAGTAAATTTACATCGTATTTCAACCACCTATGAGTTAGCATATCTGAGTGAGACTATGCTTGTTTAATACATCCATGCTTATGAAAAACACAAGAACCAACATTTTTTATTTTAAGTGAAATCAAATAACTAATGATCGATTCCCACGTGAACCTAATATAACATTACATCTAGATAGCTACTTGTATATCACTTACGAATAAAGGGAAAGTAGCAAACGAAAAAAAAAAATACCAAGTAAAAACCAACTCATAGCAGATGGTACAACTTTTTTCTAACGTCCATTTGTTTTACGTACGAGCATATGCGCTTCGAAACCCATTACGCAAGATATCATTTTGTCATTTTATACAAGAAAATATATATACAAAGTGATGTATATAGAGTGACACATACTCATGTTCATACATACAAACATACTAGTGGGAATGCCCACGTGTTGCCACAGGTACGTAGAGTTGAAGTATGAACGAGTCGATCGTTTACCAATAGGGGCCGACTAAACGTATGTGATTTTATATAATAGGTGAAGTGATCTATGAGTTGAATTGCTTTCATTTAACTTACAACACTCTTGTCATTATTATATTCAACCACAACTATTTTCAGAATTTTGATATTTATAATTTAAAATTTTGAATGTAATAATCAATATAGCTCTATAAATAATAAAATTATTGGCAGTGGCAGTGCTGCTCAAAGGAATACTGTTATAACCGTTTAAAGTTTTTTGGCAGCTTACTACAAGAAGAAATTTAATGTAGATTTTCAGGTCTTTTTTGTTCGTGATTTTTGTTTTTATTTTTATTTATTCCAAGTTTTAATCCTGTATTATGACCCTCAAAACCATATTGATGCTTGACCCGTTTTAGGGCTTCTAACTTCGTTTAGATTCCACTTTAATATGCGCACAAAGGGTTCTGTCAGGTAAATGCGAGTGCACAAGATCCCGTAGACTCTTTCGGTCATTTGATTTTGTCCACCAAGAACCGTCTAGCGTCATCTCTATTTAAGTTGCATCATCCCCACAGCTATGCATCTTAAAAATTAAAGGAATCGAATAAGAAGTCTAGTCAAGCATGTAATTAAAAAGAAAATAAAACAATCAAAATTGAGAACACGTTCTCACATGCTACCTTAGATGTGATATGAGTAAAACACGGGTCAATAATGACATTTTCCAGAGAGTAGTTCTTGAGACAAATCGGACATTGCCATTGCCAACAAAATACATAAAAATAGGAAGAAGGCTTATGAAGTACAGGAAAGCTCTTATGACTTGATAAAATGACTTGCCTTACGAGACCATCGATTCATTTCCACAAACACTTAAGAGATAAAAACAGCCCATGTGTGCACAAGGTTTGAATCTTCCAGCTATTTTAATTCTTGAACCTCTCATTTGTAGCAAAAAAGATAGTAGTTGCAGGACGCATGAGTCAACATCACGTCATGCATCAATGTTATCTATATTTGTTGGTTTAAAAAAGCTTTCATAATTATTTCATCTCTTTTGGTTGTTTTTACATATCAGCCTTCTACAAACGCTATTTTTTTTAAACCAAATTTGATCCAGAAGTTGAAGCATTTTCACAACTAACGTTATTGATGAAGTGATGGCAGCTGCTTTCACAACTACTACTTGAGTTTAGACAAAATGAAGAGGAAAAAAGAAAGAACTTAATAAACGCATGCAAACCGGTTATTCCTAACAAATATATTTAAAACCATCCTGAAAGGAAAGCAACAATATATTTTTTTTCTTTTGAAATCATCAACTATTGGTCACTAATTTACAACAAACAAACACAAAAAATGCAAACAAATAATGTTAATTACATGGCCTTGTAGACTAACAAAATATATTGTCAGCAACAACCTCTAGATCTTTGTCATTGACATGATTGTCTGTGGCCGCACCACTACCTACACAATGGTGAATACGTGCAAGGGCGTCTTCAAATCGCTCACCATCAAACTCTTTTGGTATAAGGTTGAGAATCTATTGGGGTAGAATGACAACATTAAGAAGTGGTTAGGCCATGAGGGAAAGCTGAAACATTTTTCCGCAAAAAATAGCCATTGATATCACCTTCAAGTTCTATCATAAATATTAAATAAAAAGTTGAAGGTACATTATCATCAACTTTTACAACCATTATAATAAAGACTTAACCATTCCACCCAAAATTTTAATAAACAAAAAGGATATTTGAATGAGACATGACATCCAAATAGCAGAGTATACTGATCAACATCAAAAATCAAGAGCATACAAAAAAGTTTAAGATTAGTCTTACACAGTTGCACTCTTAGTCCCCATGTTGACACCAAAGAGAAACAATAATGAGACTTCCATAGAACAAGGCAGTATGTCATGAATTGGGTCATTTCCAAAAGCTAAATAAATTTAAAAAAGGTCAGCCCTTTTGCCTGCTCAAGTTGGAACAATCACCATCGCTGATTAACCAAACAAACACAAGCCTATATTATATTATAATATCTACAAAAAAAGAATAACTTACTTCGCCCAGTTCATCACCAAAACCATCAAAAAGGCATGATAGAAATCTGTAAGAGATCCTGCAAATTCAAGTCAATTAGAAAAAAAGTGAGATTGATGTATAAACAAAATTTAATAAAATTATGCAATTTAATGGGTTTAGCCGAAAATATTCATAGGCATAGTCGTAAACGAATGAAGGCGGCAGAGAGCCCCTAGCTTGATAACCCAAAGTGACACTGTTAACATATTGCATAAATAATAAGTTCTATAAACCAAGATGGCATTCAAAAATAAATAATATTAGGCCACGGATGGTTCATATTATACCAATCGCTTGCTTATTTCTGTTTCTTCGAGTACGACAAGAAATTTTTCAGTTTCAAGAATCAACATTTGCAAAATATAATAAGCAACCTTTTGCCATGGGAGGAGTAGTGGTAACAAGTAATGTGAATTAGGGTTTATAGTATGAATTGTACAAGTGGGTGTTGCAAGCAAGGGTAGTATTAGAAGGTTTTTTTTTTATGATATTTTGGGTTTAAAGCAAGAAACCATTCATATACCATCTTAAAAATTATAGGAAATTACTATTGTAGCCACCTTTAGTACTTTATAATGTAGTATAGATATAGATATGCCGTATATACAACACACTTTCACCATTTTTCGCAACCAGCTTAACTTGACATAGGATTCGGAGAGGTGGGTCTCATTTAATTTCTTGGGCTTATAATTGTAACAGTTGTAGTAGGCGATGTGGTATTGGTTAAGGTTGTGTTGTTTGTTAGTGGCTTGCTAGTACAAAATGTGGTACATAATTTGGGAATGAATGAAAAATGTTTGCCGTTCGAAAAACAAAAAAGCTATACATACAAAGGAATAGAGTGAAAAGCATGTTGCATTTTTGTGCACTTAGTAACCCCAATGATGTTTTCATATTGACGTAGAAAAGGTTTGAAAAGAGTCTTGGTGAAGAGCAGGTCATAGAAAGTGGAATATATTATATACTTATATTCTCATTTAATAATGTATATCGCTTATAGGGCTAGGTTCAAACGTACTATTACATGCACATGAAGGGACAGGGTATGCAAGATAAAGATCCCATTTAACTTTTGGAAAAAGATTTTCATATAAGATATCTTGTTGTGTTGTTACTTATCACAGTGGTCCCAAGTTCCAACGTTGAAGAAACTAACAAAATTATTAAGTCATCATATACTATACTAACACATTTTTGTTTGTTAAGAAAATGAGATACGTACATTTCATTTAAATCTATAACAGCTTCAGAAATAAGACCAAACTACAGGAAATAACATGCAATGAAGAATGACCTGCTTTCCATGGTTTTGAGATCCAATGAAAATTCAGTAGTAATAAAATGAACAAATTAATTTAAATTTGATTGAAAACAGGGACATGATAGCACCACATAACCACAAATGATAACGATAACATCATAGAGTTACAGACTTTGTAAGTCATAATCAACATTAGTTGGTGGGAAAAAAAGTATATTATATTTGGTATTCTTCGCTACTAAAGGAAGTGACAATTGATGGTTTTTAGAAACCGTTGTATATTGTGTTAGAATAAATATAAATAACGTTTACTATATTTATTTAATTTTCATCATTATCATTTATATTACGTTGATCAATTATTATTATATCTCTAAGTTAATAATAGGTAATTTCTTGCTAGACGTAATTACCCTTATTAACATTATTTAGGTGTCCCATCTGTGTATAAATAGAGAGCTTATTACAGGTTGAAGGGGTTGACAAATCATAACCCTCTATCTCATAAACATGTTCATCAAGAACTCATAATCCCATAATTTAGATACACCTTAAAGGGAACCCAATACTACTGGAAAGGATGTCATCCTCCACCAACACTCTCTCTACATATGTTTCTAGTCTCACCAATCTATCAGGTATCATTATTATCATGTTTGTGACACCTGGCAAATTCGGGTTAACAACGTTGTCTAGATGAAAGTCTATCTTAGCGAGTCACGCGTATATTGTACTTAACTGGGTTAGTTAAGTCGGGTTATGGTTCGGGAACTATTGGTTAGTCTAGAAGATCATTGGATGTTGGTCTAGAGGTTCGTTAGATGTCAGTCCTTAACCAAGTGTACAAACGGTGACGATTTGTAGGATCGTGACGATTTGTAGAATACGTCAGGCATACGGAACGTACGAGTCTCGTGAATGGTGAATACTTGTGTTATGTGTTTACAATCATTATGTGACTTGTCGGTACATGAATATGCATTAACATATGTTAAAACGGGGTTTAACGCGCAAAACACACCAACATAGGGGCTATAGGCGATTAGGCTTGGTGGATAGCCTAATCGCATGACTTTGGGGCGAATAGGAGGATTCCTATAGGCGAATAGGGCTAATCGCATGAACAGTCATGCGATTAGGCACCCTACTCGCGTATAAACCTGCACAATCGCATGGAACGGGCTGGACGACTAGAAACGCCTATAAATACAACACTTAACCTCCTAAACTCAATTAGACAAACCCTAGTCGTCCCATAACCGCCCCAAACACTTAAACAACCTCTGGAAGGCGATTTTGATCAAAAACACAAGGTTTCAAGGTCTAACCATCAATCTTTTACAATTCCAAGGTTTGATTCTCATCCATAATACTTTGTAAATGTTTTTAATCAATCCCTAAAGGTCCAGACCTGTTCATAAACGAAAAAGCTTTCTGAAAATCGTCAATAAGAGTTATTAATCGGATTATAACTAATAAACATGCGTTATGGGTATGTATGACTAGAAAGATAGGATTTTTTATGAATCTTGATGATGTTTTGATGTGTTATTATGCTAGGTCAGAATTAATATTGTTAGTATGATGATAGAAATCTCAGTAATTGGATCATAGGGTTATGATTACGTGTGTTAATTGATTGTTGCATGCTATGTGTATGTGTTTGGATTGCTTTGGTTGCATGCAGGACTGATTTTACGAGGATGAACGAAGGGTTTTGGGTTAAACCTGTTTAGGATAGTATTTGGGATGATATTGGGTAGTTACACACGCTCTGGATCTGATTTGGAGCGTTAAACGCGCGAAAAATCGGAACAGCAAGGTTACAGGCGAGTAGCCTTGCTAATCGCCTGTGTTAGGGGCGATTAGGCCCCACTCGCGTGTAATGAGGGCGAGTAGGCCCACTCGCCTGGCTACAGGGGCGAGTAGCCCAATCGTGTGGTCCCAAGGGCGAGTAGCCCTAATCGCCTGACTTAAGGGGCGATTAGCCCCAGTCGCGTGACATGACATGCGATTAGCCTCCCTAATCGCGTGTACTGCTGCTGTAAGTGTAAATTAGCATTTCGAGACCCGATTTGACATGTAGTAACACGCTAGGAACCCCGTAACATGTCTAATAACTTGGTAACATATAATTGGATGTATTTCGGTGACACGTGAACTATGTGCTATAACTTGTTGAACGTTAACGTGTGTTAAGTGTAATTGCGTTATTGTATGTTTTGGGAGCGTAAACATAACACGGGGAGTCTCGGGTCACCAATGGGATGTCGAGTCTTGTACTTTGGGTCAGTTAAACAGTCACCGTATTTTCAAACGAACTTGGTTATGGTCTGGACATCTAGGGACTAATTAACCTGCGGGTTATTAGTCTAAGTACTTGTAACTGTCGTATGTTAGGTCGCCACTGTACGGGACTAACATAGCAGCTGAGTTTACTCGGGATTAGGAGTAAAGCAACTTAAGGTGAGTTTACGGCCCCTCTTTTAAACTGGTTTACACTTTTCGGGGGAGAAAACATGTGTTAAAACAATTATGTGGTAACAACTGTCATACTATGGGTTTCTAACGTATACTACACGATCTTTGGAAGTCCGGGGGGAACCATGAATGTGCGGGTTTGCACAACGGGGAAATGTGAATAGCGCTATTGGGAGTGACCAACCCCGCTCGTCGGCTTGGAGGGCCGGGCGAGTGCATATTGTCTCAAACAGGAACAACAGGAACATTTGGAACTATTCGGGCACAACAACTGGTATTCGAGTTAGTAATGGTTTTCCAATCGTGGTAGTAGCAAAACGTACGCCTAGCTAGCGTATACTGGTTTTCTATTTGTTATAGTATGGACAGGTGGACTTGGTACTTGAACTGCAAACCTGTAAACTCACCAGCATTTTTGTGCTGACGTAAACTTTTATATGTTTTCTCAGGTCGCTAAGGTAGCACATGGAACTAGGGCGCACGCGTCTGCACGGCGTCTAGATAGAGTTGCATGATTTCATAAACATTGAACTTTGGTTATTTATGTTGAACTTTATTTTGAATAAGCTTCCGCTGTAAACGGGATTTTAAAACTATGTTTTGGTATTGCATTAATTACATTTAGACTTGTTTATTGTGATCGTTGGTTTGGATCCTGGTTTGTCATGCGCCTCGCGGTAAAACTCCGCAAGTGGATTTTGAGGGTGTGACAGATTGGTATCAGAGCCAATGGTTATAGTGAACTAGGACTGCATGTAGAGTCTAGTCTATAGCCGAGTCGCACACACTAGACGATCACATGGTACTAAACGTTATAGTGGTTTACGTATGGTCTTGTCGGGGTGTCTCTAAATCGTTAGTATTTCTACGTTACATCATCCGTTCTATCTTAGGTTGGGTTACCTGTTTTTCTAGGCAATGTGGTCTGTTGGAGTAACTCGTGTACTCTTGAGATTTGTCCAAGGCTCGGACATCTCCCTTTCGTATTCCAATAGAAACATTTGTCATGAACTACCGTAGTATTACGGTGTGTAGCCAAGAGTCTATGTTCGGTGATTTGAACTTTGAACTAGGAGAACACTTGGAGGACCATGTAGAGCGTTTTATCATTTTGGGTGCACACAAAATCATAAAACGAAATGCATGGAAACCCTAGTGAGCTCTGGGTTTGAGGGGATAGTCCTGGATTGGATCTGGCTTTGATCTTGTGAACATTAGTAGTTATCTTTAACTGCGAAACTAAATTTTCTCGTTCTTTCTGCCAGAATCATGTCTGGAGTGCGTGGAGGACGAGGAGGTGGTCGCAATGGTGGACGTGGTGGTGGTCGCGGTGGTGCTGGTGGTCGTGGTGGAGGTATTAACCTGTCACAGGCTGATCTGAACAACTTGCTCCAGGCTGCCTTTCAGTTAGGGCACAACGGTGGTGGTAAGTTGTTTTATCTGTTTTCTTTGCCTCATTGGTGAACCTTGTTTACGTATTTCGTGGTTCTCATACGTTTCATTTCAGGTGGTCCTGTTGACCCACCCCCACCCATGTGCACCTATAAGATGTTCCGGGACTGCAAGCCCCAGGAATTCTCTGGCACCGAGGGTGCGGTCAGTTTGCTTAGGTGGTTGGAGAAAGTGGAGTCGGTATTCCTGATGTGTAATTGTCTCCCAGAAGATCGGGTGAAGTATTCGGCTGCGTTATTTCAGGACGTGGCATTGACTTGGTGGAATGGTATCACCCAGAACATGGGTATTGGGGAGGCATATGCTATGCCATGGGAGAACTTTGTGCAGATGCTGAAGCGGGAGTATTGCCCGAGGGAAGAAGTACAGAAGTTGGAGCATGAGGTGTGGAACCTCAAGATGACTGGATCGGAAATCGAGAAGTATACCGTGAGGAGAAATGAGTTGGCGGTGCTGTGTCCCGATTTGCACGTGCCGGAGTATCGTAAGATTGAACATTATGTCTCAGGGTTAGTGCCGGAAATTGCAGGGTTAGTGGCTGCTGGGAATCATCCTACTTATGCGGAGGTAGTTCGATCTGCACATAGGATGACTAACTTAAAGGTGAATGAGGGGATTCTGCCTGCGAAAGGTTCGACTGCTAAGGCCCCAGAGAACAATAAGCGCAAGTGGGAAAACGACGGGAAAGGGTCTGGGTCTGCACAGCAGGGTAAAAAGTTTGATAATGGGGGTTCATCGTCTTCGGGTAATAAGCAGGGTGGTTATGCGGGAAAACTGCCCAAATGCAACAAATGTGGACGCCATCACCAAGGGAACTGCGACAGTAACCGTTGTCACCGCTGCCAGCGAACTGGGCACTATGCTAAGGATTGTCGGGTTACACTTCCATCGACTCAGGCTCCGACTAACAGCTCAGCTCCGACTACTCAGGGGACTACAGGGAAACAGGGATGCTACAACTGTGGTGACACTGGGCATTACAAGAAGGATTGCCCAAAACTGAAACAGGGTGGAAACAACGGGAATGGTAACAACGGGGGCGGCGGCAGAAATGCACGTGCCTTCGTCATTGGAGCTGCTGAGGCTAGGCAGGACCCTGATACAGTCACCGGTACGTTTCTTCTCAATAATCATTCTGTTAGCGTGTTATTTGATTCTGGTGCCGACAAGAGTTTTGTATCCATGGGTGTTAGTCGACTGCTAGATATAGTATCTGTACCATTAGAGACCAAGTATATTATTGAGTTGGCTGACGGTAAAACAATTGAAGCTACTAGTGTTCTTCGGGAGTGTCAGTTAGAGTTGTCGGGTTTATCATTCCCCATCGACCTTATGCCGGTACCATTGGGTAGTTTTGACGTTGTAGTAGGAATGGATTGGTTATCTTTGTATCGCGCGGAGATCGTCTGTTACGATAAGATTATTCGGATTCCTCTCCCTGATGGAGAATTTCTTTCTGTATACGGTATCAAGGGTGGTGTTTCGCTAAACATCATCTCTAGCATGAAAGCCCTTAAGTGTCTTCGAAAGGGTTATCCAGCCGTTTTGGCGCTCTTATCTGTTTCCACTAGTGATGAGAAGAAGATTGACGACATTCCGGTGGTACGCGAGTTTTCTGATGTTTTTCCCGATGATTTATCTGGTCTTCCTCCTCATCGTCAAGTCGAGTTCGGCATTGATCTTGTACCAGGGGCTGCTCCTATTGCTCGGGCCCCCTATCGTCTTGCACCTCCCGAGATGCAGGAGTTGTCTAGTCAGTTACAGGAACTCTTGGACAAGGGTTTCATCCGGCCAAGTTCTTCCCCTTGGGGAGCCCCAATTTTATTTGTCAAGAAGAAGGATGGGAGTTTCCGATTGTGTGTAGACTACAGAGAGCTGAACAAGTTGACCATCAAGAACCGTTATCCTCTTCCACGTATCGATGATCTATTCGACCAGCTTCAGGGTTCTAGTTATTATTCCAAGATCGATTTGAGGTCCGGTTATCACCAGCTGCGCGTCAGGGAGGCTGACGTTGCAAAGACTGCTTTTCGAACACGTTATGGCCATTTCGAATTCTTGGTCATGCCTTTCGGTCTCACGAACGCACCGGCGGTTTTCATGGACTTGATGAACCGCGTCTGTAAACCATATTTGGACAAGTTCGTCATTGTATTTATTGATGACATTCTGATCTACTCCAAGAACGAGACCGAACACGGGGAACATCTGCGGTTAGTTTTGGAACTCTTGCGACGGGAACAACTTTACGCCAAGTTCTCAAAGTGTGACTTTTGGTTACGCGAAGTTCAATTCCTAGGACATGTGGTTAATGAACTAGGGATTCATGTCGATCCAGCTAAGATCGAAGCTATCAAGGACTGGGGAGCACCAAAGACGCCAACTGAGGTGCGGCAATTCCTAGGCCTTGCGGGCTACTATCGTCGTTTCATTCAGGGGTTCTCGAAGATTGCTCAACCCCTCACCACTCTCACTCAGAAGGATAAGAAGTTCGACTGGGGTGAATCACAAGAGTCCGCGTTTGAGGAACTAAAGTCTAAACTGTGTTCTGCTCCTATTTTGTCTTTACCTGAGGGTCCTGATGATTTTGTCGTTTACTGTGATGCTTCCATTCATGGACTCGGTTGCGTGTTGATGCAACGCGAGAAGGTGATTGCGTATGCTTCTCGTCAACTTAAGGTGCACGAGAAGAACTACACAACTCATGACTTGGAGTTGGGTGCTGTGGTATTCGCGTTGAAAATTTGGAGACATTACTTGTACGGTACCAAATGCACCATCTACACCGATCACAAGAGTCTCCAACACATTTTCGACCAACAACACTTGAACATACGGCAGCGTCGCTGGATTGAACTTTTGAACGATTATGATTGTGCTATTAAGTACCATCCTGGCAAGGCGAATGTTGTAGCAGACGCCTTGAGCAGGAAGGAATCTTCTAAACCTCGTCGCGTTCGGGCGTTGCAGCTCACTATCCATTCGTCGTTACCTGATCAACTCCGTTCTGCCCAATTGGAAGCTTTGAAGGAGGAAAACCTTAAAGCTGAAACTATGCACGGTGCCGACAAGCACCTAGAGCGAAGGCCTGATGGCCTGCACTATTTCGCAGAACGTATATGGGTTCCTTTGTTCGGGGGACTACGGGGGCTTGTCCTTGATGAGGCACATAAGTCTCGGTATTCTATTCATCCTGGTTCGGATAAGATGTATCAAGATCTGAAGGTGCTTTACTGGTGGCCAAACATGAGGTCAGACATAGCCTCATACGTGAGCAAATGCTTGACCTGTGCTAAGGTCAAGGTGGAATACCAGAAACCGTCGGGTCTCCTGCAACAACCTGAAATTCCGGAATGGAAATGGGAACGGATTACTATGGATTTTGTCACACAACTTCCTAAGTCACCAAGCGGGAACGACAAGATATGGGTGATTGTCGATCGGTTAACGAAATCAGCCCATTTTCTTGCTATTAAGGAGACCGACACTATGGATCGTTTGGCTCGTCTTTACTTGAAAGAAGTTGTTTCTAAGCACGGGGTGCCAGTTTCTATAATCTCGGATCGCGATTCTCGCTTTACTTCTCACTTCTGGAAGTCTTTGCACAAGGCTTTGGGTACCCAACTAGACATGAGTACGGCTTACCATCCACAGACTGACGGTCAGAGTGAGCGTACGATTCAAACTTTAGAAGACATGCTGCGGGCGTGTGTGATCGATTTTGGGAAGGGTTGGGAAGCTCATCTGCCGTTGGTAGAATTCTCGTACAACAACAGTTATCACACGAGCATCAAGGCTGCTCCGTTCGAGGCACTGTACGGACGGAAATGCCGCTCTCCCCTTTGTTGGGCTGAAGTGGGTGAGAGTCAACTCACTGGGCCTGAACTAGTGTACGAAACTTCGGAAAAGATCGTACAGATTCGAAATCGGTTGGCGGCGGCACGGGACCGGCAAAAGAGTTATGCCGATCAGCGTCGCAAACCACTGGAATTCCAAGTCAATGACAAGGTACTTCTAAAAGTCTCACCGTGGAAGGGCGTCATACGCTTTGGGAAGCGGGGCAAACTCAATCCGCGATATGTCGGCCCATTTACGATCCTGGAACGGATTGGGCCGGTGGCATATCGACTTGATCTACCGACGGAGCTCGGTAACGTGCATAACGTCTTTCACGTGTCAAACTTGAAGAAGTGTCTGGCTGACGAGTCTCTCATCGTTCCACTAGAAGAGATCAAGGTTGATGATCGTCTTCGGATTGTGGAAGAACCTGTGGAGATCCTTGATTACAAGATTCGTAGCCTACGTCACAGCAAGATTCGTATCGTTAAGGTTCGGTGGAACTCGAACCGGGGACCGGAATATACATGGGAACGGGAGGATCAGATGAAGTCTAAATATCCTCATCTCTTTCCTAAGGAAGCGTTCGAGTCGAGGCATGTTTCTTCGGCAGCTGAATGAATCTCGGGTCGAGATTCCTTTTAACGTGGGGATGATGTGACAACTCGGGTAAATCTCTCTCTTTTGGTTTCTACCTTTTGCTTGTTTCCTTCGTTACTTCTTTTGTTCTTTCTGTACTTGTACAAATTTTCGGGACGAAAATTCTTTTAACGTGGGGATGATGTGACACCTGGCAAATTCGGGTTAACAACGTTGTCTAGATGAAAGTCTATCTTAGCGAGTCACGCGTATATTGTACTTAACTGGGTTAGTTAAGTCGGGTTATGGTTCGGGAACTATTGGTTAGTCTAGAAGATCATTGGATGTTGGTCTAGAGGTTCGTTAGATGTCAGTCCTTAACCAAGTGTACAAACGGTGACGATTTGTAGGATCGTCAGGGCATACGGAACGTACGAGTCTCGAGTCCCGGGAATTGGTGAATACTTGTGTTATGTGTTTACAATCATTATGTGACTTGTCGGTACATGAATATGCATTAACATATGTTAAAACGGGGTTTAACGCGCAAAACACACCAACATAGGGGCTATAGGCGATTAGGCTTGGTGGATAGCCTAATCGCATGACTTTGGGGCGAATAGGAGGATTCCTATAGGCGAATAGGGCTAATCGCATGAACAGTCATGCGATTAGGCACCCTACTCGCGTATAAACCTGCACAATCGCATGGAACGGGCTGGACGACTAGAAACGCCTATAAATACAACACTTAACCTCCTAAACTCAATTAGACAAACCCTAGTCGTCCCATAACCGCCCCAAACACTTAAACAACCTCTGGAAGGCGATTTTGATCAAAAACACAAGGTTTCAAGGTCTAACCATCAATCTTTTACAATTCCAAGGTTTGATTCTCATCCATAATACTTTGTAAATGTTTTTAATCAATCCCTAAAGGTCCAGACCTGTTCATAAACGAAAAAGCTTTCTGAAAATCGTCAATAAGAGTTATTAATCGGATTATAACTAATAAACATGCGTTATGGGTATGTATGACTAGAAAGATAGGATTTTTTATGAATCTTGATGATGTTTTGATGTGTTATTATGCTAGGTCAGAATTAATATTGTTAGTATGATGATAGAAATCTCAGTAATTGGATCATAGGGTTATGATTACGTGTGTTAATTGATTGTTGCATGCTATGTGTATGTGTTTGGATTGCTTTGGTTGCATGCAGGACTGATTTTACGAGGATGAACGAAGGGTTTTGGGTTAAACCTGTTTAGGATAGTATTTGGGATGATATTGGGTAGTTACACACGCTCTGGATCTGATTTGGAGCGTTAAACGCGCGAAAAATCGGAACAGCAAGGTTACAGGCGAGTAGCCTTGCTAATCGCCTGTGTTAGGGGCGATTAGGCCCCACTCGCGTGTAATGAGGGCGAGTAGGCCCACTCGCCTGGCTACAGGGGCGAGTAGCCCAATCGTGTGGTCCCAAGGGCGAGTAGCCCTAATCGCCTGACTTAAGGGGCGATTAGCCCCAGTCGCGTGACATGACATGCGATTAGCCTCCCTAATCGCGTGTACTGCTGCTGTAAGTGTAAATTAGCATTTCGAGACCCGATTTGACATGTAGTAACACGCTAGGAACCCCGTAACATGTCTAATAACTTGGTAACATATAATTGGATGTATTTCGGTGACACGTGAACTATGTGCTATAACTTGTTGAACGTTAACGTGTGTTAAGTGTAATTGCGTTATTGTATGTTTTGGGAGCGTAAACATAACACGGGGAGTCTCGGGTCACCAATGGGATGTCGAGTCTTGTACTTTGGGTCAGTTAAACAGTCACGGTATTTTCAAACGAACTTGGTTATGGTCTGGACATCTAGGGACTAATTAACCTGCGGGTTATTAGTCTAAGTACTTGTAACTGTCGTATGTTAGGTCGCCACTGTACGGGACTAACATAGCAGCTGAGTTTACTCAGGATTAGGAGTAAAGCAACTTAAGGTGAGTTTACGGCCCCTCTTTTAAACTGGTTTACACTTTTCGGGGGAGAAAACATGTGTTAAAACAATTATGTGGTAACAACTGTCATACTATGGGTTTCTAACGTATACTACACGATCTTTGGAAGTCCCGGGGGGAACCATGAATGTGCGGGTTTGCACAACGGGGAAATGTGAATAGCGCTATTGGGAGTGACCAACCCCGCTCGTCGGCTTGGAGGGCCGGGCGAGTGCATATTGTCTCAAACAGGAACAACAGGAACATTTGGAACTATTCGGGCACAACAACTGGTATTCGAGTTAGTAATGGTTTTCCAATCGTGGTAGTAGCAAAACGTACGCCTAGCTAGCGTATACTGGTTTTCTATTTGTTATAGTATGGACAGGTGGACTTGGTACTTGAACTGCAAACCTGTAAACTCACCAGCATTTTTGTGCTGACGTAAACTTTTATATGTTTTCTCAGGTCGCTAAGGTAGCACATGGAACTAGGGCGCACGCGTCTGCACGGCGTCTAGATAGAGTTGCATGATTTCATAAACATTGAACTTTGGTTATTTATGTTGAACTTTATTTTGAATAAGCTTCCGCTGTAAACGGGATTTTAAAACTATGTTTTGGTATTGCATTAATTACATTTAGACTTGTTTATTGTGATCGTTGGTTTGGATCCTGGTTTGTCATGCGCCTCGCGGTAAAACTCCGCAAGTGGATTTTGAGGGTGTGACAGATACCTCCTGGGAAGTTTCCACCGGGGCACCCAAAAACAAATCCGTGAGCTCTGGGAGGGCAAAGCGTACAATATTGGTGGTGAGAGGGGTGGGGTGTTACAGATGGTATCAGAGCCACTCCTGTGCCGTTCGGGATGGTGGGTGCATACCTCATCAGGGACGATGAGACTCTAACCTCATCAGGGACGATGAGACTCTAACGGGAGGTGAATGTGACACCCCAGGAAAATCCCACATCGGCCGTGGCCAGGAGAGATCCTTGGTTCATAAGTAATGTCTTGCCTCTTAAATCACCAACGCGTTTTGGGGCTTAATGTTAGTGGATGAGAGGAGAACTCCACAGTTAAGCGTGCTCAGGTGGGAGCATTTTCAGGATGGGTGACCTCCTGGGAAGTTTCCACCGGGCACCCAAAAACAAATCCGTGAGCTCTGGGAGGGCAAAGCGTACAATATTGGTGGTGAGAGGGGTGGGGTGTTACAATGTTTTCCATTACTTACAATCAGAACTTCTCAACATGTTGTTTTTCTTGCAATAAATATTAAAAATTAGTAGATTAAGGTTTCCTATGAAGCTAAAAATACATGAAAGATCACTTATGACTACTACGAAAGCAAGGCTCGAGAATTTTAGTTTTCTATGCCAAATGGCTTTTGTAGTTCCTCAAGCACTTCACTAGGAAATGTATATATGAAACATCCCAATGTATTTCATATTGTACAACGTTAAGTGGTTGACAAATAATAATAGCCACAGTTTTAGGTCTATATTTTGTTGAATGCAGGATTGTATTAACAAGACTTATGTAAGATTTGGATAGAGACCTATGTAAGATTCAAAAGTATTTGACTTATAATATATCAATGCATCATACGTTAGGTTTTTATTTTTAACAACAAAGGCCCGAACACCCTAGATCACCCACGCAAATGGGTCATTCTTCCTATAGAAGAACATATAACATGGTGACCTGGCCCACCCACAATTAGGAAAATCCCTCGGCTCAACCTAGAACAAAATTTGTCCCAAGCGAGAGGCCAACCATGATTTCCCATTTGAAAAGTCATGGGGCTACCACTCAACCAAAAGGCTCGGTAGTAAGTTATTTAATTTGTTAAGTAATCAACAACACAATGTCCATATGCCATGGAAGAGTAAAATGCTGCATTTTCTTTAACAAACATAATGGTGTTTGTTAATTGGGATCAATTTTCCCAACCTTCAAAATGAAGCAACAAAAGTCAAAATGCTTGTCACCAAAACAAAATAACTAATCCCTAAAAACCAAAACCAAATGGTTTGAATATGCTAGTTACCAAACCCTTTCATTATGCTAAAAATCACATGGGGATTTCGATTGTTGGTAAAAACCCAAAGCCAATCTATTAATGCGCGCTCACTCTGTCAAAAATAGTGCTCTCCCCTACATATGCTCTCAATGTATAGTTGTGTTAGAAAAGCTATACGTAGAATTAGAAGATTATTGGTTTCTTATGAGGAACAATGTAAGATCCCACATCGGTTGTGTAAGGGAGAACAAAACTTCTTATAAGGGAGTGGCCACCCTCACTATTACAACGCGTTTTGGCCAGTCCTTCGGGTGAGATCAATGCAAAACCGTGAGCTGCGGCAAAGTAGACAATATTGTGGTACGGGTTACCTTGGGCTGTTACAGATGGTATCAGAGCCGAGGCCCGGATCGGTGTGCCAGTCGTGCCCGCGAGGACGTTGGGCTCCCTGGGGGTGGAATGTAAGATCCCACACCGGTTGTGTAAGGGAGAATAGAACTCCTTATAAAGGAGTGGCCACCCTCACTATCACAACGCGTTTTATCCAGTCCTTCGGAGGTGAGACCAATGCAAAACCGTGAGCTGCGGCAAAGCGGACAATATTGTCGTACGGGTTACCCTAGGCTATTACAAACAAAAATTAAATGAGTTTTGCCTTTATAAAATGATTGTGTTGACATGCAGTGGTTCCTAGCCACAAATCCTTGTGTAATGTACTTACAAGATCACTTACCACCTACTATTAATAATTTCCCAAGACTTGTACTTTTCTTGTTGTTAAGTGGCACTTGGAGTCCCCCAATCACTTCAGTAGAAAATCCTATAATGAAACCTCCCAGTGAAGTGTTCGGAGGATCCCTTAGGCACACTTGGCGATTACCTTCATGTGTATTCCTTTGTAGTTACTTGATGTGTTTGATTATTAATTAGTAATGTTCCAACACTTCTACTTTGTTGGTTGTCAAGTGACACTTTGAGTTCCCCCAAACACTTCAGTAGGAAATCCTATAATAAAAGACCTTAGTGAAGTGCTCGGAGGATCTCGTAGGGACACTTGGCTTTTCCCTTCATATATATATATATATATATATATATATATATATATATATATATATTCGATTATAGGTACTTGATATGTTTGTTTCTTAAAAATTGGCTTAGGTTTACGTATATATAGACATGAGTTATGGGAAGTGTTTGATTCATCAGCCTGCATGATGTATCCGAAGCGTATGAACATAGTTGTGAATGAGTCTTTATTATGAAAGTGGTAGTTTTCATGCTCACATAAGGAGGAAAATCAATCATAAGAATAAAACATATACTGTGAGGACCATATTGTTAAAGGGGGATTTTATGCTCATTTATTCACTTATCCCTCAAACATGACTAGGTTCAGTTTTCAACTTTTAAAACATTGGCACAAGAACATATGATGGTAGAAATGTAAGTTAATGATAATTCATAGCTCATACATAGTCAAATATGTGGTGATTGTAGATGAAGAATAAGCCAAATATTGTTATAAGATTCCATATGATAACAAAATGTCACGGTGAAGGCAAGGCGAAGAAAGGAGGATATAATTCACCATTACGGGTGAGTGAAGAGACAAGGTATGCAAGAATCTGCCCCATTCAATTATTTGTTAAACATTTGCTATAATATGTTTAAAAGTTGAGCTCGACTTTTTCAAACAACCACTTTCAATTGGTGTCCATTTATATGTATGCGCAAATTTTAACTTCTTAATCTTATATATATTATTTTAAATAATGAGTTAAACTGCATTAGTGCACAAGAATGTGTAGAATAAATCATTTTAGTATATAGCTTAGCATATACTTCAAATTATATGGATAAGTTAACTATAATACTTGATTTAAAACTTACAAATAATGATTGGTTTCAACCACACTTGCTTCTAATCAATGTACTATGTCTAATCATATGTTTTTATTTAACTAAGTTCACAGTTGACTAAACTTGGTTAGGCTTAACATATATGAGTGGTGATTTTGTGGAAAATCACGATTTTGAACTAGCCTCTTTAGTCACGTCTCCTCTTTTAATTGGTTATTTAACGGGTCTGAAATAAGTGGAAGCGTCTGGCCGTAAGCCTCTTCAACCCAACGTCCTTTTTCTAAAGACTAGGATTTGGTAAAGTCTCTAAAATCTAGAAGCAACAATTGTTTATTTTGGCAAATATCATTCGGTCAATAATTAAAATCCTAATTTTCCAGTGATTTTGTCTTTATTTAAAAGGTATGCATAATCTACTCTTTTTATGTAATTTCCTTAAAATTCACACTTAACAAGACATTATTGTAAACCTACTAGATATACCGAATGCACCATGTGACAGTCGGCGGAGTATGGTTATGTGTATGTAATCCAAGACAAGGACAACCTTTAGTAAACAATAAATCAAAATTAACTCGTTATGTGATTGTTTCTTATCATTATCCAATTTAAGTTATGTTGCGATTCTGCAGTTTTAACTTTATTTTAATAATCAAAGCAATCATTTGGGTTCTTCTTTCCAATCTGAAAAGAGAAGGGGACAACAAATACAAACCATCGTTTCCCGTCCAAGTATTAACCCGGAACCGGATGCATTCTCCCGTACCAAGGGGCTCAAAGTGTCTTTCCAACTAAACACGGTGACGCAAATAGTGGTTTACTCATGATAATAACAATATGTCTTATTGGTTTGAGCACAATCTAAATGTGTGAAAGGTAAAAAACCATCTTATTCAACAAAGACGGATATAAAATCATGATATCATATATTTAAGAAGTATTGGATTTAAATAATCTCAATTATCAGCAATTAGCCGCCATGAGTCCCAACTAACAAAATATGTGTTGGCGGTCCCAGCTTTTAACATATTGGCCACCGACAGACTATGGCTAAAAAAATTTGTTCCATTTATATAATCAGTTAGTATTCTGTTAATCAAAGTCCATTGGTGGCCAATTTGTTAATAGTTGAGACCGCTAGCATACATTTCGCTAGTTGGGACTGATGGCGGTCAATTGCTGACAATTGAGATTATTTAAATCTAATACTCAAACAACATAAATTTATTTATGTATATATTGATGTGTGTGTAGGGCTGTAAACGAACCAAACGAACACGAACAAGGCTTTGTTCGTGTTTGTTTGTTAAGGTTTCTTGGATAAACGAACCGTTCACGAACACACTAACGAACATAATTTTATGTTTGTGTTTGTTTGTTAAGAAATTCAGTTGTTTGCGAACTGTTCATGAACACGAGTCTTGAACACAAACAAACAAAAACAAACATTTAATATGCAACTAACTAAAAAAACATTCTTAATATTAACCGTTAGACAAAGTAAATCTACTAAACGATGTTGATAAGTCAAATTGTACTAACTTAGACATAATTATCTAAAATTACTTAGGCATAGGCATGAATACATGATATTCCTAATTTAAAAGTTCATAATTATCCTAAGTTTTAACTAGTGATCGAACATAAACAAACATACATGAACGAATATAAATAAACGAACGTCAACAAACACATTGCCGAACGTTCACGAACACAATCGAACGAACGAGACATTTGTTCGTGTTTGTTTGTTTAGTTAATCAAACGGATTTTTTTGTTTGTGTTCGTTCATTTATTAAACAAACGGACACAAACGAACTTCCCGCCGAACGGTTTACGAACTGTTCACCGAACGTTTGGTTTGTTTACAGCCCTATGTGTGTGTATGTAACAAGGATTATTAGAAAACAATAAAGTTATGAGAAAACTCATATAGACTAATAACAAAATTATAATTTATTTATTTATCATTTTGTTTAAGGATGATTAAGTAAACTTTCACCTCCTTAGTTTAGGGATTTATATTAATCCAATTACAAATCGTTTGATTCTCTCCTATGTTAATCAGTTTTTTATTGTTGAAAAATTCAACCTATCATATTCGTCTCCTCTCCTTTGTTTTGACAATTACCACATCCACTATGGCCTATTGCCCATTTTAGTCCCCATAGTTTTGATTCATGTTTATTAATATCCGGCTAACATCACCCAAAAATTATGGATTATTAACATATCTAGTTTAAGTAGTTTGTCGGATTTTATTTCATACAGTTCGGTTTTTAATTGTATTAGCCGTAACACCAGTTTAGTTGTTCATAAGTACAAGATAAATATTATTAGAAAATTCGGGATGTTAAGTAACCTTTTGAAACATAGAAATATATGTTTGTGTAGGGTTGAGTTATTCTACAAAGGCTACAAAAAATGAGAAGGGTGAGAAGGATACAAAAAACACAATAGATCATCAAATATGACACAATGAGCCACAAAATATAACACAGTGCCAAAAAATATAACACAATGCTGAAGAAAAAAGACACAATGAATTGAAAAAATGACACAACGATGAAAATAAGAAAAAGACACAATGGTACATAAAAGACACAATGATATAACGCATATTCTAAAAATTACAAGCTAAAACCCCAAAAAAACGAAGACCTAAACACTAACGACGTAGGGTTCGATAAGACGATTCCAATGCCGCTTGAATGAGTTCAATCGGAGTCCGTTAGATACCCTTCCTACAACTTCCTATTTTTCTTTCACTGTGTATTTGATCCTAACCCTGTTTGTGTAAACAAACTAAATTTTATGACATAACTTTTCGAAATGGTGGATTCCTTCTTTTACCTATCTCAATCATTACTAACTTCCAATTAATAACAAAATTTGTAACTAGATCAACCTTAAACATACCTAAAATATATTAATTCAATTACTAATCCTTTGATTCTCTCCAATTACATTATCAAATCATATTGTTCTTCAATGTTGGTTTTTTTCAACCTTTCACGTGAATCAAAGCACGACCATAAGGAAAAGAACGACGCGAAGGAAAGGCCAAATTCTCAACAAGTCATCACCGCCACCATGACAATACTCGACATAATTAAAGCCATATTTTTTTGAACAAGAAACTGGAGGGGGGGGGGTTACAAAACAGAACAGAACCGAACCGAACCGAAACAAAAACAAACAAACAATGACCAAAAACAACCGGCCAAGTTACACCATGTTTACAAGATCAAATTGAACCTAACTTTCCCAAGACGGGTTAGGACCACTCGCACGATGCACCATCCAAAAGAAAGTATCTTCCTTGATCAAATCAATAGTCTTGCCAACATGAATGAAATTCTTCTCAAATGTCTTCAGGTTTCGAGCATGCCAAATCCTCCACGTAGTAGCCATGGCGATCATAGAGATCATCTTCTTCCACCTTTTACTTCCAACCTGAGCCGCCAAGTAGCTTAACACCCCTTTCGGCGAATCAAAATCTCATGGCCATATTTAAAGTTTGGCTTAGTTCATTGTTAATTAATTGTTACATTTATGCTTGTTTGATGCAGTTGGGCATTTATTATTATTTTTATTATTATTACTACTACTACTACTATTATTATTATTATTATTAATATTATTATTAACAGCTAAATCTTTCTACCCTTTAATACACCCATTTTTGCCTTTTTATAAGGCCTGAACTTTCAATCTCTCCTTTAAAACACCAACACCTTGCTTTCATTTAACCAAACAACTTACTTTTATAGGAAGAACAAACTTGCACCTCACCTAAAGAGAGGCCTGTAAGCGAACCGAACGAACACGAACACATGCGTGTTCGTGTTTGTTCATTTAACTTTAACCGAACACGAACACATAATCGAACACATTTTTGTGTTCGTGTTCGTTCATTAAGAAAGTTGTCGTGTTCGTGTTCGTTTATGTTCATTCAATTAAAACCTAAACGAACAGTTCATGAACATAAACGAACACAAATGAACATAAACGAACATTAATGAACACAAACAAAAACAAGTTTAATAATGATTCATCACAATTCAACCAAGTCTAATACATCACAATGCAACCAAAACAAAATCTAAATTAGTAGGGTTGTGGAGTGTGGAGAAGAAGGGAGGTGGGGCTGTGAAGTGTGGAGAGCGGCTGATATGTTTAGAATGTTAGGATTAAATTTTAGAACATATCAAATATATTGTATATAATATAATATGAACCAAATGGAAATAAATAATAAAAATAAAGTAAAGTTTAATTAAACGAACATAAATGAACATAAATGAAAGAACATAAACGAACGTTCATGAACATAAATGAACGAACAAAACGTGTGTTCATGTTCGTTCGTTTAATTAAACGAACAAAAAATTGTGTTCGTGTTCGTTCATTTATCTAAATAAACGAACATAAACGAACTTCCCACCGAACAGTTCATGAATGTTCAGTTCGTTTACAGGCCTACCTAAAGATACGGGAAAATAACTTACCCACTAACCCATAACTTTGACTAAAAAATTAAACATCCAATGATCTAGTTAAACACTAATTAAAGGGACATGTTATTTACACCTTAGGGTTTTTTAGGGTTTCACAGGTCTCTGTGGCTCGCAGAGGCCTCTGTGAGCCACAGAGGTGTCAGAGCCTAGAAAACAGCAACCCAATACGGCTCGCAGAGGCCTCTGCGAGCCGCAGAGGTGTCAGAGCCTCAAAACCCTAACCTTTCTATGGCTCGCAGAGCCCTCTGCGAGCCGCAGAGGTGGTGCCCACAGAACATTCAATGTCCAGGACGCAAAACAGCTTTTGTCAGTGAGCTCTGTGACCCGTAGAGGTCTCTGTGAGCCGCAGAGGTGTCTGCGAGCCACAGAGGCCTCTGCGAGCCGCAAAGGTCATATAGGGTTAGAAAGTACGAGGTATCCGAGTATCAGACTGACAATTCTGACCAAATAATCCCTCTGCGAGCCGCAGAGACCTCTGCAGGCCACAGAGATCTGGTTGGTGAGGTGGAGATCCCGAGGCCCGTGCCCGACCCTCAGGCCCAGCAGTATCCGCCACACGTTTTTCGGGCAGTGAAGTTGAATCCTAGCGTCGTAGAGCAGCTACGGGTGATAGAGGAGGAGGCCGTGGCGTCGCGTCAGTGGCGGCAGGAGATGGACCAGTGGCGGGCGGCAGTGGATCAGCAGCAGGCGGCAGTGAGTCAGACTCTCAGTCTGCTGCTTGCGAGCAAGGAGGAGAGGCGTGCGAATGCCGGTTTGAGACCGTTATCACAGCTTGGTGCAGGCACCCATGCCGGGACGTCCTCCCAGGAGCCCGGGTCGTCCTCGCTGCAGCCGCCGCCTGTTGACACCCCGTAGCAGCAGTCGCCCACCCTGTAGTGTTATTTTGATTTGATGTATTTGGCTAGTACACTTGTTTACATTATATTATCATATTTTGGGTACATTATGTTTTGAAATGCTTGATTATATTTGTCTGTCTATTTATATAAATGTTTGTTATACACTTACACGCTTATCGAGACAACATCGGGAACAAAAAACCGCTTACACGCTTATCGAGACGATAATATGCGTTTACACGCTTATCAAGACGACAACGGAAACAAAACAAAAAAACCACTTACACGCTTAACGAGACGATTATATACGCTTAACCACTTACACCTAAAAAAAACTAAAAAACTAAAAGTGTCATCTTGTTAGCGTTATTTTATTAAAAATTTTGTTGGCCGTTCTCAAAAAAAAAAAAAAAACAACAAAACGAAGGTAAAAGTAGTAAAGTATTAAAGTGATATTCTACGGCTCGCAGAGGCCTCTGCAGCCCGCAGAGGCATAAGTCAATGATTGGCAATGATTGGTAATGATTGACACAGACCTCTGCGGCTCGCAGAGGTCTCTACAAGCCACAGAGGAGCCTCTGTGACTCGTAGAGGTCTCTGCAAGCCACAGAGGCTGGTGCAAATAAATTAAAAGGAGGTGTAAATAAGTCTTGCCTATTTTTTTTCCATTGTTTAATTATTAGTTTTGATGTACATTGATTTCAATATTCTGATTAGTGATATATTATTTTGATTTTATTGTTTTGTTTTAGCTTAATATTTGTTATTGTAGTGATTTTTTTTTGTTTGTTTTAACATTTTAGTTTTACATGTTTGTTTTATTATATTTGTGGTTTTGTTATGTTTAGCCTTCATGTTTTTTTATTTTCTTAACCTTATGTTTTCCTCGAGTGTCCTGCGGCAACGCATTCTATCCTTACAGACAACACCTTTTGATTTTGGCTGCCAAATTTTGTTTGATTGCCAATTTTGGTTCCTTAGGTTTTTTTTCTGTCTTTTAGTTTTAGTATTCTTACTTCCCCATAAGTTTAAAGTTATCACTTTTGCCAGCCCTTTCTAAAAAGAGTTAATGGCCAAAATCGTCTTTGAGGTTTGTCTTTGACCCTCTCGATTGTCTAATACGTGATGATATAGATTCGAGTTCATCTAGGTTTTGCATCACGTGAATTACTTGGTGTTATAAATTCGCATTTAGTCATTGTTGACTTGCTACTTAGCGCGGTCTCCGCCCTCCCACAACCAACAAAACGCTAGTAACACGGTTTTATGGTTCCGCCTCGCAACGCGGGGCCTTAAAACTAGTATATATAAGACTATAGGGAGGGGAGGAAGAGGGGCATGAAGCGTCATGTGGTACTTGTAGGACCCGTGTTTGAAAGGTGAAAATTGTGAGGAGTGGAAAGGGAGGGAGGGGAGGGGAATAACATTATATTATATTATTTAGTTTGTGTGTTAAAGTCTAAAAAAAGGAGGCCAACTCAATCTCAAGCGCCCCCCCCCCCCCCCCCCCCCCCGCCTGTGATGATTTCCTCGCCCAAGGGGCTCCCCTCACTTCACTTCACCTCCCCCCCCCCCCCAACCACCACTCCGTGCACTCTAACAATTGAGGTGGTTGCTTAACAACAGTGCCTATTTTGTCATTTTGTGAGTTTTTTTTTTCTTTTTTTTTTACTTTTTACCTTTTTATTTTCAACTTATATAAATTTGTCACAAAACATTATTAATTTATAATCCAACACTTTTTCAATTTAACCTTAGTCCCTATGCTTTTTTTACGAATTATGTTGTTAAATGTTTTTATCTCTATGTTTTCCTGGTTAACGGCTCTATCGTAGTATGCGGGTGTGACACCCGGCAAACTCAGGTTAGTAACGTTGACTAAACTAGCAAGTCTACCTTAGCGGGTCATGCATATTACGTACTTAACGGGGTCAGTCGAGTCGGTATGATGATTCTACAATGATTCTGGGAATCATCGGGAGTCGTTACGATGATCCGCGGGATCATCGGGAGTCGGTCCATAACCATGTGTACAAGGATTGGTGATTCGTGGAATCGCCGGGTTTAACGCACACACACAAGTCTCGAGTCCCGGGAATTGGTGAACGGATGTAAACGTGTTAGTTATCGTGCATTATATGTTTGTAATCACTATGTGACTTATCGGTATGTGAATATGTGTTTATATATGTTAAAATAGTGTTTAACGCGCCAAAAACCTGTTCCAGCATCTCCGAGGCGATTAGGAGCCTGTGAAGCCCCTAATCGCCCCAACCAGAGGCGAGTAGGAGAGGCTTGGGGCGAATAGGAGCCTACTCGCCTAAGCTTGGGGCGAATAGGAGCCTACTCGCCTAAGCTTGGGGCGAATAGGAGCCTACTCGCCTGAAGCTGTCTGCTACTCGTGTGTACTGCTGAGCACGGGTCAAAACACCTATAAATAGAACCCTTGACTCCCCAAACACCATTTGCGCAACCCTAACTGATCCTAAGCCACCCACACACCCTAGAACACCTCTGGAACTTGTTTTGCTACAAAAATCACCATTTCCAAGCTTACACACCTTTCTTTGATAAAATCCAAGGTGTGTTCTTCATCTCTAACCTTTGTAAAGTTGTTGTTTTGGTTCCCCAAAAGTCCAGACCTTTTTTTGCTAAGTTTGTGTCTTTAAAACCCTTTGAAAAGAGTTCTAAAACAAGTCTACACCATAATACTTGCTATATGTGAAGTATTTGTGCATATGATGATTGTTGGTGATTATAACATGAATTCCATGAATTTGTTGTACTTCTGACGTGTAGGTGTTGTTAGGATGATTATCTATGAGTTTAAGCTCTTGTTATGGTGTTTAGGTGCAAGTATGCATTTTGACCCATTTGGGTAATTCTTGAAGAATAGGATGTTATGATATGATTCATTGCTTGTTTATGGTTAGAAATCATGCTAGGATGATGATATAACATAGAGATGATGAATTGCAACTTGTAGGAGATGAAATCTGATTGTTTCCACATAAGGAAAGATAAGGTTAGTTAATGAAACCTAGTATTTTGCCATTTTTGGAAATAATCGCACCGAGCCCGTTAGAGCTGAGATAAATTGGGGGTTTTGCTTGGAAAGGGTTGGTTAATAGTTTAGTTTTGATATTGGGTGTTTTTACATGTTTCGGATCTGATTTGAAGGGTTTAACGCGCGAAAACGCGCATCAGCAGGCTTGGGGCGAATAGGAGCCTCATCGCCTGAAGCTTGGGGCGAATAGGAGCCTACTCGCCTGAAGCTTGGGGCGAATAGGCCCTACTCGCCTGAAGCTTGAGGCGAATAGGCCCTACTCGCCTATTGACCTCCTCCTACTCGCTAGTTGACTTTTCCTAATTGCATGAAAGTTTCCTAATCGTGTGTACTGCTGTCGTAAACGTATTTTGACATCCCGGAACATGATTTGACACCTAGGAACATGGTAGGAACCCGGGATACACCCAATGACTTAGTAACACGTGTTCGGACCTGTTTATGCTTTAATTGGACATTATGCTAGACTAGGCGAACTCTTGCGCGTATTAAGTGTTTAATTGCATGTGATGCATGATGTCTTGTATTTACCTAACACGTGGGATGTCGGGTCTTGTCTGGTACGGTCGGTTTAACAGTCAAAGATGTTTTCAAACGTTTATGGTCACGGTCTGGACATTCGGGGACTAGTTAACCCACGGGTTATTAGTTCGAATACTTATACACATCTTATGATAGGTCGCCGCTATTTGGGGCTATCATAGCATAATTACTTAACTGTTTTCAAGTAACGCAAACCGAGGTGAGTGTCTTAGCCCCACTTTTACCGTTTTGCTTTCGGGGGAGAAACATGCTACTTATTTTGATTACTCATCATAGATCATGTTATACTATGGTTATTTCACGTACTATGCGGCTTTTACGGAAAGTCCCAGGGGGAAACCATGAATGTGCGGGGATGCACAACGGGGGAAATGTGGATAGATCTATTGGGCCTTACAAACCCCACCCGACGGCTGGGAGTCGGGCGGGTGCATATTGTCTCTAACACTTTGGGGTTACCGAGGCATCGGTAATCCCGTCCGTCTGGGCTGGCTTCAACACTTATACCGGTTTAGTAATGGATTCCCAACCGCAGTAGTAGCAACACTTAACGTCTAGCTAACGTTCTCATAACATAGTAGTAACGGAAATGATCTTACCGAACTTATAACAACGCTTTATAAAAGAAAACCAGTGAACTCACCGGCATTATATGTTGACATTTTTGGCATGTTTTCTCAAGTCGCTAAGGTAGCAGTCAATGGGCTAGGCGCACGGAGTCATGCACAGCGTCTAATATTTTGAAGCATATTAAACAATGTTTTGTAAACAATGATATGTCTTTTGGTTGTAAACAAGAAATGCTTCCGCTGCTGGTTTACGGCTCAAAGCATGATATTTTGGTTTTAAATATATTTATGAATGCATGTTTGTTGTATGTTTATTGTGATCGTTGACTGAGATCCTGGTGTGTCACGCGCCTCGCGATAAAACCCCGCACGTGGAATTTGAGGGTGTGACAGATTGGTATCAGAGCCAACGGTTATAGTGAACTAGGACTGCATGTAGAGTCTAGTCTATAACTGAGTCGCACACACTAGACGGTCACAGATAGTCGAGTCTTAACAAGTGGGTAACAACATGACTTGTCGGGGTGTCGGTGTCACCATCTTCTACGCTACATCTTCTGTTTACTCTTTATCATCCCATTTCTCGACTTGTCCTTACTATAATTCGATGGCGAACGATATACTAATGAACCTTCATGACGACGGTGTGCATTGGGGTAGCTTCGGCGTACTCTTGAGATCTGTCCAGGGATTTGGACATCTCCCTTCTATGCCCTAATGGACACGCTCGTTCTTATGCATACTATCTTGTACTTATACTTATGATAATACCATGATTGGGCGCTAGTGTTCGGTGACTTGAAGTTCAAACTTAAAGCACGCCTGGAGGACCATGTAGAACAGTTTATCATGTCGGGTGCACACGAGATTATAAACTGTGATGCATGGGATCCCTAGCGGACTTTGTGCTTGAACGGATGGACCCGAACTGGGCTCGGTCTAGTTCCTTAAAATTCCTAATGGGTTATACCACGGGCGAGCCTAAATCTTTTGTTTCATGTTGTGACAGAAGATGTCGGGAGCTCGTGGAGGTCGCAGAGGCGGCCGTGCTGGCGGTCGTGCTGGCGGCCGTGGTGGCGGCGGTGGCCGTGGGAACATTAATATGACCCAAGCGGAGTTGGATAACCTGATGCAGCAGCACGTGAACATTGCTTTGGCTGCGTTCCAAGCTGCTCATAATGCTATGGGTGGTACGTCAATTCTCACCCATCCTATCTTGTTCTTGGGTACTGTACCTTTTCTTGGTTTTCACCTGTGTGTCTGTTCCAGGTGGTGCTGTCAATCCCCCTCCACCCCAGTGCTCTTACAAAAAGTTTATGGATTGCAAGCCCCATAACTTTAGTGGAACTGAAGGGGCAGTGGGACTGCTCCGCTGGTTGGAGAAAATTGAATCGGTTTTCTCAATGTGCAGCTGCCCAGAAGGCGACCGGGTGATATATGCTCCTGCGACCCTGGAGGGTCAAGCTCTGACTTGGTGGAACTCCACCACCCAGACTATGGGTATTGGGGAAGCCCACGCTATGCCTTGGACAGAGTTCATCCAGTTGTTGAAAAACGAGTACTGTCCGAGGGATGAGATCCAGAAACTTGAGCACGAAGTCTGGAATCATAAGATGGTGGGGTCTGAGATTGAAGCTTACACTGCTAGGCACAATGAGTTGGCGGTGTTGTGCCCTGATTTGCACGCACCAGAGTACCGGAGGATTGAACACTATGTCGCTGGGTTGGTGCCGGAGATTGCGGGTTGGTAGCTGCGGGTAATCTCACTGTTTATTCTGAAGTGGTTCGGTCGGCTCACAGGCTGACCAATATGAAGGTGGCTGAAGGGATCTTGCCTCCTCGAGGCGCTACTGTGAAGGCTCCTGAGAGTAACTGTTAGGACAAAGAGGATTGGTGAAACCACTTTTGGAAACCTTAGTCTAATTCACTTCTGTCATTTTGGCTAAGTATAGAAGTACTGAAGAGAAGACAAGAAACTGCTGAAGAGAAGATATGAGAAGTGCTGAAGAAGAAACCTCATCAGAAGTTCTGAAGTCCAAACCAGACAAGTTCACTTCAGAAGTACTGAAGACAAACTACTCATCAGTAGTTTGTCATTCATCAGCACTTAGCATCAGATATTTTCCACCGCCTTTTGCATCAGTAGTTTTATTGTTTATTATTACTTTTAGCTGTATTTGTTAGTTTCAATGTTGCAACTTGTGCAACTTGTTTCTGATGTTTCTGTACTTGCTTTTTGGGCAAGATACATGTATGTAAACGTCTATAAATAGGAGGCTTCAACCTTCTATTTTAGACATTGATTTTTAATAGAAAAATCCTTCAAACACCTTCACTGTTCTATTCCATTTCAGTATTTATTGTGAATCTGTCTAAGTATCTAATTCTCATTTACTGCTTGGATTCATAATAAATACTTGTCATTTATTAGTTTCAATCATCAAGGGGGAGTAATAACTCTTCCTTAGTATAAAAAGTGTTGCTTTAACTTATACATTCCGCTGTGCTTATAATCTGATATACAAGGGCTTGCTAAACACTTAAGTGTCAAGATAGCAAGTTCTTACTTAGCAAAAGAGCAAACTGATCCAACAATTGGTATCAGAGCGTTGGTTTATCTGATCACATATCAATCTAACAAATTGAGAATCAGACACAAAGCTCTTATTGATACTCAATAAAAAGATCAAAAGTTCACTTTTTATCAACATCCATCACTTAAAAGAGTCATCTGACAAATCTATACTCTTTAAAATGGATCCACATAATACTGGTTCTGCCACTAAACCTGCCATGCTTGTAAGAAATGAATACAACATATGGCAAAAGAGAATGGCACATACCTTGTCACAGACCAACACAGGTTGTTGGAGATCTGTGATATATGGTCCTCACAAACCAGTAAATGTCAATCTTGAAACTAATGTTAAGGTCCCTAAGGACCCAAAAGAATATATAGATGATGATTTCCTAAAACTTGAGCTAGATGCAAAAGCATTCTCTATGTTGGCAATGGCTCTCCCAAATGAGATATACTCTGGCCTTTTACATTGTGAAAGTGCCAAAGAACTCTGGGATTGTCTTAAAGAACAGTTTGGAGGAACTGAAGAGGTGATTGCCAACACCAGAGAGATTTTAGCTCAACAATATGAGACATTTGCTCATATTAATGGGGAAACTTTAACTCAACAATTTGAAAGATTCTCCTCATTAATATCTAAGCTAAAGTTAAATGGTCAGACCTATACAACAGTGTCTATGCTACATAGATTTTTAAGGTCTTTACCAGACAAATGGGAAACATACTCCATTGTTTTAAGATCCTCACCAGATTTTAGCTCCCTCACTCTTACAAAACTCCATGGGAGATTACTTACTTTTGAGAGAGAAATTGATCAAAAGAAGAAATTACAATCATCTGGTAAAACTGCTGATGACTACCTACCAGGTAGTACAGCACTTTTGGGACAAGACTCACCAACTTGTTCCTATGGATCTTATGACAACATTGACATAACAACTGGGATCTCATCTGAAAGATCTTTCCCAGGTTATGACAATAATGACCAAAGTCAAACTGCTGATAATCTATGTTTTATCATGGATGATTTGAAAAACTTTAGCAGTGATGACTTAGAAGAAATGGACATTTTACACCAACTGGCCATGCTAAGCATTAAAACTAACAAGTTTTATAAAAGGTCAGGAAGGAAATTTCCAGGATTGACCAGTAATACAAAAATTGGTTTTGACAAATCTAAACTGAGATGTCACAAGTGTCAGAAGTTGGGACACTTTGCTAGAGAGTGTAGAAGCTCTAGCTTTAACCAATCACAATCTGGAAATAACTATAACCCCAATTATAATAGGAATAATGGAATTCAAGGGAGTGCTCATTTTGTACAGGCACAAGCTCCTCAACAGCAATACATGCCACAAGTACAATATGTTCAAATGCCTGCTCAACAGATGCAGAGCCAATCAATCCCTTCCTTTCCAGCTGCTCAACATCCTCCACAGCCTCAACAACCCTCTCAACAAAGTCTTTTCACCTCAGGGTATGTTGACTGGAGCAGTCTCCCTTTTGACACCACAGAGTGCAATCCTGATGCAGACAACAAAGTGTTTGACATCAACTGGGGAGAACCAGACAATGGCAGAAAGAACTTTGCCTTAATGGCATTTGAAGGCTGTACTTCAAAATCTGCATTGTCACAGGTATCAAAAGAATCTTTGACAAAACTTTGCTCAAATTCTTGCAAAGAAACTTTTGCTCTCATAAGAGAGACAAATGTGCACTTACAAGGTAAAGCCAATGATTTAGAAAGAAAATACACACAGATAAAATGTGATTTAGAAAATAAACTGTGTGCTAAAACAAAAGAAGTTTCTAAATTAACTGACTCTACTATTGAAACCCAAGCACAAATTAAAATCATGCTAAATGACCTGGGAGATGTCAGACAAGAGCTTGCTGACACCAGGATCACATGTGAAAAATGGGTAGAATCTTGTAAGGGGTATCAATTGTTGCTAAACAAACAAAGTGCTTCAAATGTTAAGTTTGGCATAGGATACCATCATGTTGAAACACCAACAGATTTCTCTCCCAAAACTACTGAAGATGGGAGAAGAATGCACATCTTTCCATGAAAACTTTCTAAACAGAAATCCTGGCATTTTCAAAGAAAGTACTTCAGAAGTATTAACAAAATCTGACAACAAGCCATCAGTAGTTTTATCTACATCAGGAGTTGAGATCCTGAAAACTACTGATGAGCAAAATCTTTACACAAATGTCAGAAATTTGCCTTTAGATCAAAAACAAAAGGCAAAAGAGTGTGAAATTTGTGGTCTGTTCAACCACAAAACTGAATTTTGTAGATACAGAAAAGGAATTCAGTTCAATCAAAAAATTAAACAACAGGTTGTGGGAAATCAAATCAGAAATGATTATGAAAGAATCTTTAAACCCAAGAAACAACAACCTGAAAACACCTTTTCTCAGAAAAAGATAAAATCTCAACCAAAATCTTTTTCTCAAAATTCTTTGTCAGTAGTTAGACCTGAATCATCAGCAGTTTCACAAACTGCTGAGATACAAAATCTAATGAACATGGTACAACTACTGATGACCAAGGTTGATGGTGGTCCTGAAAAGGATACCACCATGGTTCTTAATGAAAAATCCATTGCCAAAAAGACATGGATTTCTCAACCTGGTCAAGAACAAACTGTAACTGTTCTCAAGAGCAAACCCAAAGCCAAACAGGCTTGGGTTCCTAAACCTAACTAATTTGCTTTTATGTGCAGAGAGTTTCCAGGGCTTAAACAGCATATGGTATGTTGATAGTGGAGGCTCTATGCACATGACTGGATGCAGATACCTGATAAACAACTTTATCAGCCAAAGAGAAGGATCTGTATCCTTTGGGAACAATGCTAAGGGATATGTGCTAGGACATGGCAATGTCTCCTCTGGCAAAATACAGTTTGACAAGGTCAATCTGGTGGAAAACCTTGAATACAACTTGCTAAGTGTGTCACAAATGTGTGATAAAGGATATTCTTCCTTTTTCACAAAGACAGCATGCAAGATCATCTCACCAGAAGGCCAGAAGTTGATAGAGAAGATCATTGAAGATCATACTTTGCTGATTGCCAAAAGATGTGGCAATGTCTATGCAGTGGACATTGAGAAAGACAAAGTATTGAACAACACTGCCTGTTTCTTCTCAAGGGCATCAACTTCAGAAACAGATCTCTGGCACAGGAGACTTGGCCATGTGAAGTTTAAAACCATAAATAAAGTCACAAAAATGGGCTTGGTCAGAGGTCTACCTTTGAAAGTATACCAGTGTCAAGAACACTGTGTATCCTGTTTAAAGGGAAAACAGCATAAGTCCTCCTATAAGTCTATTGAAGAATCAAAAACTACTGCATGTCTTCAACTACTCCATATGGACTTATTTGGACCTGTCAAGATTATGAGCCTTGGTAAGAAGAAGTACTGCTTAGTCATCATTGATGACTACTCAAGATTCACATGGGTATTCTTCTTATTCTCCAAGGATGAGGCTGCTGAAATCATCAAGTTCTTCATTCTACAAGTAGAGAAACAATATTCTCTATCTGTCAAAACCATTAGAAGTGATAATGGGACAGAGTTCAGGAACAAAACTCTGGATGAATTCTGTTTGTCTAAAGGGATTATTAGACAATACAGTGTTCCCAGAACTCCTGAACAAAATGGTGTAGTAGAAAGGAAGAACAGAACATTGATAGAAGGAGCAAGAACAATGTTAGCTGATTCTGGACTGCCCTTGTACTTTTGGGCAGAAGCAGTTAACACATCATGTTATGTTCAGAATAGAGTTCTTGTGGTCAAGAGACATTCCAAGACTGCCTATGAAGTTCTTCATGGCATGAAGCCCCTTATCTCCTTTTTCAGGGCTTTTGGGTGTCAATGTTTCATCTTGAACATCAAGGAATCTATTTCAAAGTTTGCTGCCAAAGTTGACTCAGGTTACTTTCTTGGTTACTCTTCAACTAGAAAAGCCTACAAGGTTTTTAATTCTCACACCAGGATAGTAGAAGAAACATTGAATGTCAAGTTCAATGAGTCAAAACACACTCTTATTCCAGCACATCCTGCTGAACTCTTTGACCTTGACAACTTCCACTTTGGACCTGAAAAGACTGTTACTCCTTCCAAACCTACTTATTATGGTGATCAAAGGTTTGAAGATGAGGATCCTACACCATGGACTCCTCAAACAGTCATTAAGTCAACTTCAACACCATCAGAAGTTTCACAAACTTCTGATCAAACAAATACTGAAGGTCAAACTCAAACATCTGCTTCAGCACCTGAAACTACTGAAGACACTAAAACTGCTGAACCAGATATTATAGACCTCAGTAGTTTGTTTGAAGAACAAGAGCCACCTACACCTGTCAGTGGTTTACAACAACTGATTGAACACAGAGATCATCCACTTGATCAAATCATGGGTGATATAGCTTCAGGTGTTCTTACCAGAAACCAGCTCTCCAACTTTTGCCTATTTTCAGCCTTTATCTCTCAGTTGGAACCAAAGAAGTACCAGGAAGCCCTCAAAGACAATAATTGGGTGCAAGCTATGCAAGATGAACTGCTTCAGTTCAACAAGCAACAGGTCTGGGAAATCTGTCCCTTACCTCCAAACAAGCAACCAATTGGCACAAGATGGGTTTTCAGGAACAAACAAGATGAAGCTGGTATGATAATCAAGAACAAGGCAAGACTGGTAGTTCAAGGGTACTCTCAAGAAGAGGGAATTGACTATGATGAAACCTTTGCTCCAGTTGCAAGGCTTGAGGCCATCAGGTTATTTCTGGCCTATGCCATTTCCAACAAAATTAAAGTTTATCAAATGGATGTGAAAAGTGCATTTTTGTATGGAAAAATAAAAGAGGAGGTGTATGTCTGTCAGCCACCTGGGTTTGAGGATCCTTCTCATCCTGAGTGGGTGTACAGACTGGACAAAGCTCTTTATGGGCTCAAACAGGCTCCAAGAGCCTGGTATGATACACTCTCCACCTTTTTACTCAAAAATAACTTTACAAGAGGTGCCATTGATAAAACTCTTTTCATAAAACATGTTGGAAATCATGTCTTACTTGTTCAAATTTATGTTGATGATATCATTTTTGGTTCAACAAATACAAAACTGTGTGATGATTTTAAGAAACTCATGCAATCAAAATTTGAGATGAGTACCATGGGAGAACTGCAGTACTTTCTAGGACTGCAGATCAAGCAACAAACAAGTGGAACTTTTATACATCAATCAAAATATGTTAAAGAATTATTGAACAAATTTTCTTTAAAAGACTGTAAATCATGTTCCACTCCCATGACACCAATCACACAAGTTGAACCTGATGATCAAGGAAAACAGGTTGATCAAACCATGTACAGATGCATGATAGGTTCCCTTTTATATCTAACTGCTTCTAGACAAGATATTATGTTTTCAACATGTGTCTGTGCTAGATATTAATCAGCACCAAGGGAATCACACCTTATAGCAGTCAAAAGAATTTTCAGATATCTGAAAGGAACTCCAACACTTGGAATTTGGTATCCTGCTTCAAGCAATACCAAGTTATCAGCTTTTTCAGATAGTGACTATGCAGGGTGTAAGATGACAAGAAAGTCAACATCTGGTGGTTGTCAATTCCTGGGTAACTGTCTAGTGTCATGGCAATCAAAGAAGCAAACATCTGTTGCAACTTCAACTGCTGAAGCTGAATACATTGCAGCTGCAAGTTGTACATCACAGATACAATGGCTCCAATATCAACTTCTTGATTATGGAATCAAAGAGACCAAGACATCTTTGTTTGTAGACAGCAAATCTGCCATTAGCATCATTCAAAATCCGGTACAGTTCTCAAAAACCAAACATATTGAGATCAGGTACCATTTCATAAGAGATTGCTATGAAAAAGGCAAGATTGAGGTGAAGCATGTAGCAACAGCTAATCAAATAGCTGACATCTTCACAAAACCCCTTGACACATCAACATTTCAGAAGTTAGTATCCATGCTTGGGATGCTAAATTTGTAAGTGTTTATTTTATTATTCTGCAATTTTTCATTTTTCACTTACAAACAGACAAAAAGTCTGAAACAAAACTTCTGAAAAGAGAGAAACTACTGATGAACAAAACATCAGTATGGGGATAATTTTCTGAAAAGTGTGTAACTTCTGATAAAATAACCTTCAGAAGTTATGAATAAAAATATTTATAAAAACATTTCTCATCAGCTGTTAAAACTACTGAAGAGGAAATGGGAACTACTGATGAAGTAATCCTTCATCAGCAGTTTAGTCAAAAGGGCAAATCTGACTTTTCCCATCATCAGAGGTTTGACCTAATCAGTTTAAAACTTCTGATAAAAAGATTTTTAACCAAAGGCGGTTTAAAAACTTCTAATAAAGAAGATTCAAGCGGTTAAAACTTCTGATAAATACTTTTTCTCAACACTTATCCTTTCAAACTCAAAATATCCCTCTTTCTCTCTCAAAAACTCTCTCAATAACCTAAACCTGCAAATCAACTGTTCGATCAAAACTCAAACCACATGGCTCTAGTTCTAAAACAGGGACACAATCAAAGGGCCTTTCTTGAAAAACAAGAAGGTTGGTCCCAATACGATGAGGTCATTGATCTTGTCGTAAAATCCCAATATTTTACTGCTCTCACTATAAACCCACCAATTCACACTGAAACTCTGAATGAGTTCTGGGCAAATGCTGAGACGGTGACAACGGATGATGAAGTCATTTCCCTCAACTCAAGAATAAAAGGGAAACCACTGACCATCACACCGGCCACACTGGCAACAAGACTGGGTCTGGATGATGTAACTGCCCCTGACCATGTTGCTAATTCTGATATTCACCTAACCATGACAGAGTGTGGTTATCAAGGTACTCTCTCCCATGCTACTATCTTCAAAAAATATTTTGAACCAAAATACAAGCTTTTGTTTCATTATATTATTATGTGTTTGAGTCCAAAAACAGGGTCTTATGACCAGATGCCCTCCACTTTTCAACCAATATTTCATTTTATTGTGAATGAAACTAAATTCAGGGCATCAAAACTATTTTTCAATGAGTTGGTGTTACATCACAATAATACCAAGAAAAAGTTTTTGTTGTACCCAAGGTTCATTATGCAATGCATAATAGGGGAACTGGGTAATGAGGTGCTTGTGGAAAAATTTCAACTTTAAATCCTTTAACATCACAAGCATACTCTAGGCATAACAAACCGGCTGCCTGGCCAGAAGATGATCAGGGAGAACAACAACAAGTCCCCCTGAAACCCACATCTTCCAAACTCACACCACCAAAAGCCAAACAGCCCAAGCCAACAAAGACAAAAACCCACCAACCCAAAAGAAAAGCTGTTCAGGAGGTTGAGATGCCTGAACATGCTCATGAGCAGTCTGCTCTTCAAATAGGTGAGACTGAAACACCCTCTCAGTCTCATCCATCTCAAACCCCACCAAGAGCACCCATAACCATTTTATTCAAAAGAAAAAGACTAAGAAAAACTATTGAAACTCACTCTTCTTTTGAAACTGCTGAACAACAAATTTCACCTATTGCCCAAACTACTGAACCAACCCCACAAATTTCTGAACAAGAGGCAATAGAAATTGCCAAACTTCTCTCTGGGCTAAAAGAGAAGGTCCCATCTGATTATGTCAGTCCCCTACAACCACAACAAACAGGGGACATAACCACAACATCAGACATGGATATGGACATCTCTAGCCCTATCCCAAGAGATGAGGGTGGACCAGAGTCTTTAAGCCCAATTTTAGAGACTCTTGGGGCATCTGAGGCTGCTACTACTCAGTTACCACCCAGTGGTGGATCTGAGGATAGAAGTAACATAGCTAAGACCTCAGATGTGGCAACTACTGATGAAGGCTTAATGCCTGAAGTAGGAAATCCTCAGAACCAAGAACAAGAGGTTCATGAGAGAACTGAGTTGGGCTCAGCTCATGATTTAACTGAGACAGTCCTCATTGAGGGCAACATCAGGGATTCAGATGATTCCATTAATTTGGATGATGTTTCAAAAACACAAACTACTGAATTGACGGCACTTTATGAAGGTCCTGTTTCAGGGGTATCCAGGCTCAAGAAGCCAGTCACCCCTGCACAGGTTAAAGCCCACTCAATCCCTAAAACCCCTAGAGTGGCATCCTCTGTACAACATGAGGATCACCCAAAAACACACCCTTCACAAGAAATGCCTACCCAATTCCCTAGGCAAACAAGCATAGACCTGAACCAGCTATGCAGCCCAGAGGGTCCCCTGTACCACATGATGAACACTCTCATCAGAATTCACTTCCAAACATACACAGCTAACTTGGAGCTGTCTATCAAAAATCAATTTGGAGTGATCAAGACGAAGATGAATGATCTGTCCAACAAGATAGACTTCAACAGCAAACAGATTGCTCATCTTCAAGGACAATTCTCCCAACCCTCAACCTCAAAACTTAAACTTGATGAATCCAAAAAGGGGGAGAAAATCAGGGAACCTAAGGAGTCATTCCAAGCCAGGATAAGGGCAAGAGTGGCCATCCTTTAAAGAGATCAAAAAGATCAAGCCAGGAAAGAAAAACTGGCCAAACAGTTTGGTGTCTCAGTGGAAGAGATTGAAGCCACAGAAAAAGAAGGTGAGACCCAAACCTCTGAAGAATCCCTAAGGCACAATGAAGAAACTTCTGATGGCAAAAGTTCTGATGAAGAATCAGAAAGTACTGAAGACAATCCTTCAGTAGTTGACAAACCATCAGCAGTTGTCAACCCATCAGAAGTTAACACTTCCAAACCTCAAACTGCTGACCCTTCCATAACCACTGCTCCCATTCAACCAACATCTGATCCCATCAGGCCTACTACAGTTACAACAATGACTGTACTAAACCCTTCTCCTATCTCTCAATCAGCTGAATTACTAGAGAAGAGCTTAGTTGCAGCCAACAAGAAGGCCAGAGAAGATCTGATCTGGAAAACTCTGGAAGAAAGGGATGATCTAGATTTAAGCCATGAAGAAAAACTTCAGGCTTATAAAGCTGAACTACAATGGCAGGCTAGCCTTGATGAGATTGCTGAACAAGATAAAAGACAACAACTGGTGTCTTACATTACAAAGAACAGCAAGACTAAAGCCTACACACTCAAGGGACTCTCTATGCAAGAGCTGACAAGAAGAGCACAACTGCTTGCAGACAAACTGGCCACAAGCAAAGAAGGAAAGGCCAAGAGAGCCCAGATAATAGAAGAATTAGTAGCAGAGGGCTATGGTTCAAAAGCCTCAGTATCCAGATGGAAAGAAGAAAGACTAATGGATACTTACAGAAAATACTTGGCTGCCAAGGCTGCAAATCCAGAGAAGTTTCAAACTGCTGATCCTTCAAGATCAGTAGTTAGAACTTCTGGTGTATCAACAAGAAGACCTGCTACTCAGAGAAAGAAAGCAGAGGACAATGTCAAAACTGATTTCAAAATGGTACTACTTGAAGGAAGTTCAATAGTCCATTCAGATTTTGACATTGAGGAGAAACCTCTGTTGACACAATTCAGGGATCCTTCCACTTTTGCCTACCAAATACAAAAGACCATCAAAGAAAAGATGCATACCAAAGTAGTGACTGAACACCATCTCCCAACTGTTCAGATGCCTGATATGCAACAACAACAAGGAAGAGACTCCCACCTGAGGTTAACTGAAACAGAAGACATCCAACACTCAGGACCATCAACCCAAGGGACAAGTCTGGTTCCCTATTCTTCTGACTTTAACAAGTCAAAGATACCTATCATCAGATGGTCACTTACTGATAAAAACTCAGTATTGTTGACAAGAAGAGACCTCTCAAGCAGGGCTTACAAGAAGATCAGTGATCTGAAGAAACTGTCAACACAAGACCTGCTCACAATTCAACATCTGGAACCACAGAGAGGATCTCTATCTGATGAACAGTTAAACCAGCTCAAGAACACCATGTACAAAGAGATATGGAAGATTGTTCAAGACAGAAGAAAAACATAAGGAATTTGTAAGGTTTTGGCTTCATCAATCCAGGGGGAGATTGTTAGGACAAAGAGGATTGGTGAAACCACTTTTGGAAACCTTAGTCTAATTCACTTCTGTCATTTTGGCTAAGTATAGAAGTACTGAAGAGAAGACAAGAAACTGCTGAAGAGAAGATATGAGAAGTGCTGAAGAAGAAACCTCATCAGAAGTTCTGAAGTCCAAACCAGACAAGTTCACTTCAGAAGTACTGAAGACAAACTACTCATCAGTAGTTTGTCATTCATCAGCACTTAGCATCAGATATTTTCCACCGCCTTTTGCATCAGTAGTTTTATTGTTTATTATTACTTTTAGCTGTATTTGTTAGTTTCAATGTTGCAACTTGTGCAACTTGTTTCTGATGTTTCTGTACTTGCTTTTTGGGCAAGATACATGTATGTAAACGTCTATAAATAGGAGTCTTCAACCTTCTATTTTAGACATTGATTTTTAATAGAAAAATCCTTCAAACACCTTCACTGTTCTATTCCATTTCAGTATTTATTGTGAATCTGTCTAAGTATCTAATTCTCATTTACTGCTTGGATTCATAATAAATACTTGTCATTTATTAGTTTCAATCATCAAGGGGGAGTAATAACTCTTCCTTAGTATAAAAAGTGTTGCTTTAACTTATACATTCCGCTGTGCTTATAATCTGATATACAAGGGCTTGCTAAACACTTAAGTGTCAAGATAGCAAGTTCTTACTTAGCAAAAGAGCAAATTGATCCAACAGTAACAAGCGTAAGTGGGAAGTTGTGGGTAGAGGCTCGAGTTCGGCTCAGCCTCAGCAAGTGAAGAGGCCTGATGTTGGGGGACCGTCGTCTGAACGACAACCGGGGGTTTATGCTGGGAAATTACCGAAGTGTGATCGGTGTAACTATCATCATACCGGTCCTTGCGATGACAAGGACCATTGCCGTCGGTGCCATAAGATTGGGCACCAAGCCCAGGATTGTAGGTCCAACCCTCTGGGGAACCGAAACCCGTCAGTCACACCAGCCCCAGCCCCTCAAGTCGCTGCTCCCCAGGGAAATCAGGGGAAACAAGGGTGCTATAACTGTGGTGAGCTTGGTCACTACAAGCGTAACTGCCCCAAGTTGAAACAGGGTGAAGCCGGGAAGAACGATCGGGTAATGGAAACAACGGGGGCGGAGGCAGGAATGCTCGCGCCTTCGTGATTGGTTCGAGCGGGCTTGACAGGATCCTGACACTGTTACTTGTACGTTTCTTCTCGATAATCGCTATGCTACGGTTTTATTCGATTCCGGTGCCGATAAGAGTTTTATATCTCTTGGGTTTAGTCAATTGCTTGATAGGGTACCCACACCTTTAGAGACTAAGTACTTGATAGAATTGGCTGATGGTAAGAAAGTCGAAGCGACGCACGTCCTTAGGGAGTGTCACCTTGAGTTGTCGGGTTATTCCTTTCCTATTGATCTTATGCCGGTGTCCTTGGGTAGTTTCGATGTTGTCGTGGGTATGGATTGGTTGTCCTTGTATCATGCTGAGATCATTTGTTTTGATAAATTCATTCGACTTCCTCTCCCTGATGGAGAAATTCTATTGGTGCACGGTGAGAAGAGCGGGGTCCCTTTGAGTATCATTTCGTGTATGAAAGCTTATAAGTATCTTCGGAAAGGGTATTCTGCCATCTTGGAGCTTGTTTCGGTTTCGTCTGAGGAAGAGAAGAAGATTGAAGATATCCCTGTCGTCCGTGATTTTCCCGATGTATTTCCTGAGGATTTACCTGGTCTTCCGCCTTATCGTCAGGTCGAATTCGGTATTGAACTTGCTCCAGGTGCGGCCCCTATTGCCCGAGCCCCATATCGTCCTGCACCTCCCGAGATGCAGGAGTTGTCTAACCAGTTGCAGGAGTTGTTAGAGAAGGGTTTCATCCGACCTAGTTCGTCCCCGTGGGGAGCCCCTATTTTGTTTGTCAAGAAGAAGGACGGAAGCCTACGGATGTGTGTCGACTACCGGGAATTGAACAAGGTTACCATCAAGAATCGTTATCATCTCCCTCGCATCGATGACTTATTCGATCAACTTCAGGGTTCTAGTTTCTATTCGAAGATCGATTTGAGATCGGGGTACCATCAGTTGAGGGTCCAAGAAGCTGACATTCCGAAGACCGCCTTTCGAACTCGCTATGGCCATTTCGAATTCTTGGTCATGCCTTTTGGTCTCACCAATGCACCGGCCATTTTTATGGATTTGATGAACCGTGTTTGCAAGCCTTATCTTGATAAGTTCGTGATCGTCTTCATTGATGATATTCTAGTCTATTCCAAGAACGAAGTGGACCACCAGGAACACTTGCGTCTTGTTTTGGAACTCCTGAGGCGGGAACAGTTGTACGCCAAGTTTTCTAAGTGTAGCTTCTGGTTGCGTGAAGTCCAGTTCCTTGGTCATGTAGTTAATGAGAAAGGAATTCACGTTGACCCAGCTAAAATTGAAGCCATCAAAGACTGGGAAGCACCAAAGACGCCATCTGAGGTGCGGCAATTCCTGGGTCTTGCAGGTTACTACCGTCGTTTTATCAAGGGATTTTCGAAGATCGCTCAACCCCTCACCTCGCTTACCCAGAAGGACAGGAAGTTCGACTGGGGTGATTCGCAAGAGTCAGCCTTCCAGATGTTAAAGGCTAAACTCTGTTCTGCTCCTATCTTGTCCTTGCCTGAAGGCACAGACGATTTTATGGTTTATTGTGACGCTTCTATCCGGGGTCTCGGTTGTGTACTGATGCAGCGCGAGAAGGTCATCGCCTATGCTTCTCGTCAGCTCAAAGTTCACGAGAAAAACTACCCCACCCATGATCTGGAATTGGGTGTTGTAGTCTTTGCTTTAAAGATTTGGAGGCATTACTTGTACGGTACCAAGTGCACCATCTACACCGATCACAAGAGCCTCCAGCATATCTTTGATCAGAAGGTGTTGAATATAAGACAGCGTCGCTGGGTCGAGCTTCTTAATGATTACGAGTGCGCTATTAAATACCATCCTGGCAAGGCGAATGTGGTCGCAGACGCCTTGAGCAGGAAGGAAACGGCTAAACCTCGTCGTGTTCGAGCTCTTCAGCTCACCATCCATTCCGGCTTACCTGATCGAATCCGTTCGGCGCAGCAAGAAGCTTTGAAGGAGGAAAACCTTAAAGCTGAAACCATGCATGGTGCTGATAACCACCTTGAACTCAGGTCCGATGGCCTACGCTATTTCGCTGAACGTATTTGGGTTCCTTTATTTGGGGGCTTGTGGGGGCTCGTTCTTGATGAAGCTTACAAGTCCCGGTACTCTATTCACCCTGGCTCCGATAAGATGTATCAAGACCTAAAGATACTTTATTGGTGGCCGAACATGAAGGCGGACGTGGCTTCATACGTGAGCAAGTGCTTGACTTGTGCCAAGGTCAAGATTGAATATCAAAAGCCGTCCGGCCTTCTGCAACAGCCTGACATTCCCGAGTGGAAGTGGGAGCGGATTACGATGGACTTTGTGACCAAATTCCCGAAATCGCCCAGTGGTTGTGACATGATCTGGGTGATTGTTGACAGGTTGACAAAGTCTGCGCACTTCCTCGCTATCAAAGAAAGAGATGGCCTCGAGCGTCTGGCACGGTTATATCTTAAGGAAGTGGTCTCTCGGCACGGGGTGCCTGTCTCTATTATTTCTGATCGTGATTCTCGGTTCGCCTCTAACTTCTGGAAATCCTTGCATAAGGATCTGGGTACTCAGTTAGACATGAGCACAGCTTACCATCCGCAAACTGACGGTCAAAGTGAGCGGACAATCCAAACACTAGAAGACATGTTCCGGGCATGTGTGATCGATTTTGGCAAGGGGTGGGAGAGTCATCTACCGATGGTGGAGTTCTCCTACAACAATAGTTACCATTCTAGCATCAAGGCAGCTCCGTTCGAGGCTCTTTACGGGCGGAAATGCCGGTCTCCTCTTTGTTGGGCCGAGGTGGGTGAGAGTCAACTCACCGGCCCGGAACTTGTGTACGAGACTTCCGAGAAGATCGTACAAATCCGTAACCGCATGGCAGCAGCTCGGGATCGTCAAAAGAGCTATGCCGATCGTCGTCGCAAACCTTTAGAGTTTGAGGTTGGCGACAGGGTTTTATTGAAGGTATCTCCGTGGAAGGGCGTTATACGTTTTGGGAAGCGGGGCAAATTGAATCCTCGGTATGTGGGACCGTTCCAATTCTGGAACGAATTGGACCGGTAGCATACAGGCTTGATCTGCCAGCTGAACTCAGTAATGTCCATAATGTCTTCCATGTCTCTAATCTCAAGAAGTGTCTGGCGGATGAATCTTTGGTTGTTCCTCTCGAAGAGATCAAGGTGGATGATCGTCTGCGTATTGTGGAGGAACCGGTTGAAATTCTTGACTATAAGATCCGTAGCCTTCGTCGGAGTAAAATCCGCATTGTTAAAGTCCGTTGGAACTCGAATCGTGGACCGGAGTTCACGTGGGAACGGGAAGATCAGATGAAGGCTAAGTACCCCCATTTATGTCACACCCTCAAATTTCCACGTGCGGGGTTTTACCGCGAGGCGCGTGACACACCAGGATCCAAGTCAACGGTCACAATAACAACACTATATGATACGTAAAAATGACATACTCAAACCATTAAGTTTTCATAAATGATCCAACGCTGCGGAAGCGTAAAACTTTATTACAACGTGAAATCAAAAGTACGAAAGTCTGAAAATGCTAAATGAGATGCACATGAATCCTAGACGCCGTGAGACTCCGTGCGCCTACCAACAGCTGCTACCTTAGCGACCTGAGACAAACATGCTAAATACGTCAGCAAATAATGCTGGTGAGTTCACAGGTTTTTAAATGAATACCGACTCCAAATGTATACCAACTCCAAGTGATAATCGACTCCAACTGAATACTCATGGACAATCCAGACCACATGCATGCAAAATATATGAATACCTGTTACTACTGCGATTGGAAAACCATTACTGGACTCGAATACTATGAATACTGAATACGTGCCCGAATGAATACTGAATACTGAATACTGCATACTGAATACTGAATACCTAAGAGACAATATGCACCCGTCCGACCTCCAGTCGACGAGTGGGGCGGGTCAAGCCCAAATAGCGCTATCCACATTTCCCCCGTTGTGCATCCCCGCACATTCATGGTTTCCCCCGGGACTTCCAAAGATCGCATAGTAATATAATGAATACTCTAAAACATAATGAATACGTGAAAACATAATGAATACTCCAAACCCAATGAATTCATGAATACCAAAACGTAGTTGACACATCTTTCCTGAAAACTTAGTTGAAACGCCTTTTATGAAAACATAGTTGACACATGTTTAAAGGACACAGCATGTTTTCTCCCCCGAAAATGTAAAACCAGTAAAAGAGTGGGGCCGTGAAACTCACCTTATTGTGCGTCTTCCGATAACTAGAATTCCAACACGTGTATGATAATCCCAACTAATGACAACCTATCAATGAGTTTACATAAGTGTGATGACTACTAACCCGAAGGCTAACAAGTCCCCCAATTGTCCAGATCATAACCAAGTATGTTTTAAAACGAGTTTAAATGTTTAACCGACACACTAGACGGTCCCGACATCCCGTTGGTGACCCATTACTCTAACTAATCAAGTACACATAGATTACACGCAAGGTTCAAGCATAAAACACTTAGTTTGTATCAAAAATCTCATTTTTGTTAACGTAGGGTCGAATGTGGCTTTGAGTGGTCGAAGGTGGCCTTAAACTCCCACCTTCGCCCCTTTTCTTCCACCTTCGCCCCTTTTCTTCCACCTTCGCCCCCCTCAGTTCCAGGTTCGACCCTTGGAACCCACCTTCGCCCATTCGACTGGCCGAAGGTGTTCCAGGTTCGACCCTGTTGTGTTGTTTACTCAAAAACGCGTCCAAAAACATCCGAAAACATCACGAAACATCATGAGTTACAGCAGTCAAGCATCATTATTATATTCCTACGAAACCCTACCAATTTTACCCCAAAATCTATCCGTTTTTACAAGTTTCCTAAAATAGTAAATTATGGAGATGTCACATCATCATGCATGAAAATATTACCCAATTAGGAAACTTCTGAAATCAATCAATAATCAGCTCATCATCATCAAATCATCATGAACAAGAAACCCCTATCATAACCTTATCATAACCATCCAAAACAAGCCCTAAATCTAACTAAAAACCCCTTTAATCGACAAAACACCATCAACAATCAATTGTAACATGTTTCCATTATAACTCTCTATTAATAACAGCCCTAGGTTGTAGTCATGTCATCTACATAGCAAGTAATCATCAAACAATGCTTAATACCACATAAACACATGTTAAATTGTATGAAAACTCATTGTTTATGAATAGGTTTTATTTAGAAAGATATTAGGAAGGTTTTTACCCATAAAACATGTTGATATCAGATCTGGACCCTTGGGGTTTAGATGAAAACAAGTTAAAATTGTTTAAAAAGGATTTGTAATGAAGAACACACCTTAGATCTTCACTTGTAATGATTTAGAGGGTTAGGTTATGAAAAATAAGTTCAAAAACTCCTTCCCCAATGATAATAGCTGATAGAGAGTGTTTGGAGGCGTCTAGGGTTTGTGAAATGGTGAAAAATGGCTAAGGATGGTATTTATACTATCTGCACGTTCGCCCAGTTTATGTGGTCGAATGTGGAATTTTTCCACATTCGCCCCTTTTTAGTGGTCGAATGTGGAAAAATTCCACATTCGCCCACTTTGTTTCTACGTTCGCCCATTTTTCAAACCCCATTTCCACATTCGCCCAAAAGTTCCACATTCAGGTCATCAGCACATTTTTAACACATGTTAACAGCACTTTTAACACATGTTAACCTTTTTCCAGTTTGTCGTGTTTAACGCATTCTAACACATCTTAACACATAAGCATGCATCCATAGTCTATACTTAGCATGTTTAGGCACGTATAATCATTCGTACATCATTTAAGCAAGTATAAGCATACAATCCACCACACGACCCATAATCTACACATATACTAAATTAATTCATGTAATGTCACCAACGACGGAACCCGGTACTAATGTATTCCCAAAACGACTCCCAATGATCCTCCAGATCATTGAACCCTGGACAATCCTAATTTGACCCGACTCAACTAACCCAGTTAAGTTTGTTTATAAACGTTTCTCGCTAAGGTAGACTTATGTGTTTATAAAATGTTGACCCAAACATGCCGGGTGTCACATCATCCCCCTGTTGAAAGAATTTTCGTCCCGAAAATTTCCCGAAGTCAAAGAGAACGAAGCGATAAAAAGAAAAAATTTTCCCGGTCGTCACATCATCCCCCTGTTGAAAGGAATCTCGCCCCGAGATTCACTCTTCGACAGTAATGAGTGTCGACCTAACCAAAGTAACGTTTCCTAGAACACAAACGAAATGATAACCACGAACGAAAGATGATATCAACGAATACTCTATGCCGGGGAACCGCCCTCCCCAAAGTGAATAGAAAACAATGAATCCCCCTGATCGAAGGCCTACTAGAGACTACTATGATCGGTATAAATGATACACCGGTACCGTCCAAGTAACATCTCCAAAGGACCCACATCAGACTCATGAATGCAAAATGATGACCAAATACCAAACTGAATGCACACAATGAATACGAATTGCCAAACAATGCGAACGAGAATGAATACGAGCATAACGAGAATCAAGAAAAGAATACTCACCAGTAACAGTGTCAGGATCCTCCTGGTTCTCCCTAGCGCCAATGACGTAGGCATGACCACGAGTAGTTCGACCGCCGCCTTCATTCCCAGCACCACCTGCAGTCCCTTGGTTCAGCTTAGGACAATCCCGCTTGAAGTGTCCATTATCTCCACAGTGATAACATCCCTGCCTCCCCTGAGGAGCAGTAGCAGTGGTAGTAGTAGTGGCCTGTGCCGGTTGTAGCTGAAGAGTAGTCCTACAGTCCTTAGCATGATGACCAAAACGCTGACACCGTCGACAGCGAAACCTCTCACAATCACCCGTATGATGAAACCCACACTCACCACACTTCGGGAGTTTCCCAGTATATCCCCCAGACCTCTGCTCGGATGATGCTCCCACAACTTCTTGCTTCTTCGCCTGCGGCTGGGACGACCCAGCGCTCTTTCCAGCACTCTCCCACTTTCTCTTGTTGTCCGCAGGGGCTTTCACAGCAGCACCCCTCGGAGGTAGAACGCCCTCCGCAACCTTCATGTTGGTCAGCTTGTGGGCTGCCCGAACAGTGGCCAACATAGTAGTGTGATCAGCAGCAGCAACCAGTCCAGCAATCTCCGGCACTAACCCAGCAACGTAGTGCTCAATCCTCGGTACTCCGGTGTAGCCAACCCGGGGCACATCACAGCCAACTCGTTGTGCCTAGCAGTAAACTCCTCGATCTCCGACCCAACCATCTTCAGATTCCAGAACTCATGCTCCAACTTCATAATCTCGTCTCTTGGGCAATACTCTGCCCTCAACATCTGAACAAACTCGGACCACGGCATAGCATTGGCCTCACCCAGACCAAGGTTCGCAGTGGTGGAGTTCCACCAGGTCAACGCATGTCCCTCCAGTGTAGCAGAAGCATACTTGACGCGATCAGCGTCGGGACAGTTACACATAGCAAACACCGACTCAATCTTCTCCAACCACCTAAGTAGTCCCACCGCTCCTTCAGTCCCATTGAAGAAATGGGGCTTACAGTCCATGAACTTCTTGTACGTGCACCCAGTCTGCATCTGATTAGTATTTCCCAGGGTCTGCTGAGCAGCCTGGAAAGCAGCCAACGCAACGTTCAACTGTTGTTGCAACATGTGCTCCAACTCCGCCTGAGTCATGGTGATGTTCCCACCACCTCGTCCACCGCCATTGCGACCCCCGCCGCCACCACGGCGTCCACCAGCACGTCCACCAGCGCGACCAGACATGTTCTGCCAAACATGAGACAAGATACGCAAAATCACCCATAGATCGAGCTACAAGTGACCAAACGAATTCAGAACGTGGTTCCAGCATGACCATTAGTCCGAACATGAAGTCCACCAAGATTTTCATGCATTTCGATTTATGATTTCGTGTGCACCCGAAATAACAAATCGCTCTACATGGTCCTCTAGGCGTGCTCCTAGCTAGAACTTCAAATCACCCGATACCCACATTCCTAAAAGAAACTGTTATCGCACGAAGATCCCAAAGTGAACAGTCACTCAGGAGTGTACTATGACAAGTACTAGTGCATGATAGTGTGTGTGCGGGCAGTATGTACGTTAGAGCATAGAGGGGAGATATCCAAAACCGGAAAGATCTCAAGAATGTGCCGAAGCCACCCCAATGTACACTACTGCCAAGTATAAGTGATAAGCCCCTTCATCTTCAAACCCGAAGAAGAAGATAGAACCAAGGTAGGAATAATCAAAAGATAGATAACGTGATACTGTGTGATGAGGACACCGACACCCCGACAAGGTTAGTATGTTTTCCAAATGACACGACTCGTAACTATGTGTGACCGTCTAACGTGTGTGATACTCGGCTATAGACTAGACTCTACATGCAGTCCTAGTTCACTATAACCATTGGCTCTGATACCAATCTGTCACACCCTCAAATTTCCACGTGCGGGGTTTTACCGCGAGGCGCGTGACACACCAGGATCCAAGTCAACGGTCACAATAACAACACTATATGATACGTAAAAATGACATACTCAAACCATTAAGTTTTCATAAATGATCCAACGCTGCGGAAGCGTAAAACTTTATTACAACGTGAAATCAAAAGTACGAAAGTCTGAAAATGCTAAATGAGATGCACATGAATCCTAGACGCCGTGAGACTCCGTGCGCCTACCAACAGCTGCTACCTTAGCGACCTGAGACAAACATGCTAAATACGTCAGCAAATAATGCTGGTGAGTTCACAGGTTTTTAAATGAATACCGACTCCAAATGTATACCAACTCCAAGTGATAATCGACTCCAACTGAATACTCATGGACAATCCAGACCACATGCATGCAAAATATATGAATACCTGTTACTACTGCGATTGGAAAACCATTACTGGACTCGAATACTGTGAATACTGAATACGTGCCCGAATGAATACTGAATACTGAATACTGCATACTGAATACTGAATACCTAAGAGACAATATGCACCCGTCCGACCTCCAGTCGACGAGTGGGGCGGGTCAAGCCCAAATAGCGCTATCCACATTTCCCCCGTTGTGCATCCCCGCACATTCATGGTTTCCCCCGGGACTTCCAAAGATCGCATAGTAATATAATGAATACTCTAAAACATAATGAATACGTGAAAACATAATGAATACTCCAAACCCAATGAATTCATGAATACCAAAACGTAGTTGACACATCTTTCCTGAAAACTTAGTTGAAACGCCTTTTATGAAAACATAGTTGACACATGTTTAAAGGACACAGCATGTTTTCTCCCCCGAAAATGTAAAACCAGTAAAAGAGTGGGGCCGTGAAACTCACCTTATTGTGCGTCTTCCGATAACTAGAATTCCAACACGTGTATGATAATCCCAACTAATGACAACCTATCAATGAGTTTACATAAGTGTGATGACTACTAACCCGAAGGCTAACAAGTCCCCCAATTGTCCAGATCATAACCAAGTATGTTTTAAAACGAGTTTAAATGTTTAACCGACACACTAGACGGTCCCGACATCCCGTTGGTGACCCATTACTCTAACTAATCAAGTACACATAGATTACACGCAAGGTTCAAGCATAAAACACTTAGTTTGTATCAAAAATCTCATTTTTGTTAACGTAGGGTCGAATGTGGCTTTGAGTGGTCGAAGGTGGCCTTAAACTCCACCTTCGCCCCTTTTCTTCCACCTTCGCCCCTTTTCTTCCACCTTCGCCCCCCTCAGTTCCAGGTTCGACCCTTGGAACCCACCTTCGCCCATTCGACTGGCCGAAGGTGTTCCAGGTTCGACCCTGTTGTGTTGTTTACTCAAAAACGCGTCCAAAAACATCCGAAAACATCACGAAACATCATGAGTTACAGCAGTCAAGCATCATTATTATATTCCTACGAAACCCTACCAATTTTACCCCAAAATCTATCCGTTTTTACAAGTTTCCTAAAATAGTAAATTATGGAGATGTCACATCATCATGCATGAAAATATTACCCAATTAGGAAACTTCTGAAATCAATCAATAATCAGCTCATCATCATCAAATCATCATGAACAAGAAACCCCTATCATAACCTTATCATAACCATCCAAAACAAGCCCTAAATCTAACTAAAAAACCCCTTTAATCGACAAAACACCATCAACAATCAATTGTAACATGTTTCCATTATAACTCTCTATTAATAACAGCCCTAGGTTGTAGTCATGTCATCTACATAGCAAGTAATCATCAAACAATGCTTAATACCACATAAACACATGTTAAATTGTATGAAAACTCATTGTTTATGAATAGGTTTTATTTAGAAAGATATTAGGAAGGTTTTTACCCATAAAACATGTTGATATCAGATCTGGACCCTTGGGGTTTAGATGAAAACAAGTTAAAATTGTTTAAAAAGGATTTGTAATGAAGAACACACCTTAGATCTTCACTTGTAATGATTTAGAGGGTTAGGTTATGAAAAATAAGTTCAAAAACTCCTTCCCCAATGATAATAGCTGATAGAGAGTGTTTGGAGGCGTCTAGGGTTTGTGAAATGGTGAAAAATGGCTAAGGATGGTATTTATACTATCTGCACGTTCGCCCAGTTTATGTGGTCGAATGTGGAATTTTTCCACATTCGCCCCTTTTTAGTGGTCGAATGTGGAAAAATTCCACATTCGCCCACTTTGTTTCTACGTTCGCCCATTTTTCAAACCCCATTTCCACATTCGCCCAAAAGTTCCACATTCAGGTCATCAGCACATTTTTAACACATGTTAACAGCACTTTTAACACATGTTAACCTTTTTCCAGTTTGTCGTGTTTAACGCATTCTAACACATCTTAACACATAAGCATGCATCCATAGTCTATACTTAGCATGTTTAGGCACGTATAATCATTCGTACATCATTTAAGCAAGTATAAGCATACAATCCACCACACGACCCATAATCTACACATATACTAAATTAATTCATGTAATGTCACCAACGACGGAACCCGGTACTAATGTATTCCCAAAACGACTCCCAATGATCCTCCAGATCATTGAACCCTGGACAATCCTAATTTGACCCGACTCAACTAACCCAGTTAAGTTTGTTTATAAACGTTTCTCGCTAAGGTAGACTTATGTGTTTATAAAATGTTGACCCAAACATGCCGGGTGTCACAATTTATTTCCTAAACGCGCGTTCGAATCGAGGCATGTCTCTGCTGAAGCTGAATGAATCTCGGGTCGAGATTCCTTTCAACAGGGGATGATGTGGCAACCGGAAAATTTTTCTTCTCTTTCGTCTCTTCCTATTCGGCCTTGAGCAATTTTCGGGACGAAAATTCTTTCAACAGGGGGATGATGTGACACCCGGCAAACTCAGGTTAGTAACGTTGACTAAACTAGCAAGTCTACCTTAGCGGGTCATGCATATTACGTACTTAACGGGGTCAGTCGAGTCGGTACAATGATTCTACGATGATTCTGGGAATCATCGGGAGTCGTTACGATGATCCGCGGGATCATCGGGAGTCGGTCCATAACCATGTGTACAAGGATTGGTGATTCGTGGAATCGCCGGGTTTAACGCACACACACAAGTCTCGAGTCCCGAGAATTGGTGAACGGATGTAAACGTGTTAGTTATCGTGCATTATATGTTTGTAATCACTATGTGACTTATCGGTATGTGAATATGTGTTTATATATGTTAAAATAGTGTTTAACGCGCCAAAAACCTGTTCCAGCATCTCCGAGGCGATTAGGAGCCTGGGAAGCCCCTAATCGCCCCAACCAGAGGCGAGTAGGAGAGGCTTGGGGCGAATAGGAGCCTACTCGCCTAAGCTTGGGGCGAATAGGAGCCTACTCGCCTAAGCTTGGGGCGAATAGGAGCCTACTCGCCTGAAGCTGTCTGCTACTCGTGTGTACTGCTGAGCACGGGTCAAAACACCTATAAATAGAACCCTTGACTCCCCAAACACCATTTGTGCAACCCTAACTGATCCTAAGCCACCCACACACCCTAGAACACCTCTGGAACTTATTTTGCTACAAAAATCACCATTTCCAAGCTTACATACCTTTCTTTGATAAAATCCAAGGTGTGTTCTTCATCTCTAACCTTTGTAAAGTTGTTGTTTTGGTTCCCCAAAAGTCCAGACCTTGTTTTGCTAAGTTTGTGTCTTTAAAACCCTTTGAAAAAGAGTTCTAAAACAAGTCTACACCATAATACTTGCTATATGTGAAGTATTTGTGCATATGATGATTGTTGGTGATTATAACATGAATGTTTCCATGAATTTGTTGTACTTCTGACGTGTAGGTGTTGTTAGGATGATTATCTATGAGTTTAAGCTCTTGTTATGGTGTTTAGGTGCAAGTATGCATTTTGACCCATTTGGGTAATTCTTGAAGAATAGGATGTTATGATATGATTCATTGCTTGTTTATGGTTAGAAATCATGCTAGGATGATGATATAACATAGAGATGATGAATTGCAACTTGTAGGAGATGAAATCTGATTGTTTCCACATAAGGAAAGATAAGGTTAGTTAATGAAACCTAGTATTTTGCCATTTTTGGAAATAATCGCACCGAGCCCGTTAGAGCTGAGATAAATTGGGGGTTTTTGCTTGGAAAGGGTTGGTTAATAGTTTAGTTTTGATATTGGGTGTTTTTACATGTTTCGGATCTGATTTGAAGGGTTTAACGCGCGAAAACGCGCATCAGCAGGCTTGGGGCGAATAGGAGCCTCATCGCCTGAAGCTTGGGGCGAATAGGAGCCTACTCGCCTGAAGCTTGGGGCGAATAGGCCCTACTCGCCTGAAGCTTGAGGCGAATAGGCCCTACTCGCCTATTGACCTCCTCCTACTCGCTAGTTGACTTTTCCTAATTGCATGAAAGTTTCCTAATCGTGTGTACTGCTGTCGTAAACGTATTTTGACATCCCGGAACATGATTTGACACCTAGGAACATGGTAGGAACCCCGGGATACACCCAATGACTTAGTAACACGTGTTCGGACCTGTTTATGCTTTAATTGGACATTATGCTAGACTAGGCGAACTCTTGTGCGTATTAAGTGTTTAATTGCATGTGATGCATGATGTCTTGTATTTACCTAACACGTGGGATGTCGGGTCACCAATGGGATGTCGGGTCTTGTCTGGTACGGTCGGTTTAACAGTCAAAGATGTTTTCAAACGTTTATGGTCACGGTCTGGACATTCGGGGACTAGTTAACCCACGGGTTATTAGTTCGAATACTTATACACATCTTATGATAGGTCGCCGCTATTTGGGGCTATCATAGCATAATTACTTAACTGTTTTCAAGTAACGCAAACCGAGGTGAGTGTCACAGCCCCACTTTTACCGTTTTGCTTTCGGGGGAGAAACATGCTACTTATTTTGATTACTCATCATAGATCATGTTATACTATGGTTATTTCACGTACTATGCGGCTTTTACGGAAAGTCCCAGGGGGAAACCATGAATGTGCGGGGATGCACAACGGGGGAAATGTGGATAGATCTATTGGGCCTTACAAACCCCACCCGACAGCTAGGAGCCGGGCGGGTGCATATTGTCTCTAACACTTTGGGGGTTACCGAGGCATCGGTAATCCCGTCCGTCTGGGCTGGCTTCAACACTTATACCGGTTTAGTAATGGATTCCCAACCGCAGTAGTAGCAACACTTAACGTCTAACTAACGTTCTCATAACATAGTAGTAACGGAAATGATCTTACCGAACTTATAACAACGCTTTATAAAGAAAACCTGTGAACTCACCAGCATTATATGTTGACATTTTTGGCATGTTTTCTCAGGTCGCTAAGGTAGCAGTCAATGGGCTAGGCGCACGGAGTCATGCACAGCGTCTAATATTTTGAAGCATATTAAACAATGTTTTGTAAACAATGATATGTCTTTTGGTTGTAAACAAGAAATGCTTCCGCTGCTGGTTTACGGCTCAAAGCATGATATTTTGGTTTTAAATATATTTATGAATGCATGTTTGTTGTATGTTTATTGTGATCGTTGACTGAGATCCTGGTGTGTCACGCGCCTCGCGGTAAAACCCCGCACGTGGAATTTGAGGGTGTGACAGCGGGTCCTAGCTTGACTTGATTATTCTTTTATATGTTTTACATTTCGGTCAAAATTTCAGTGTTAACATGCCGCAACGGATGTGTGTGGTTCAATGTTGTTACATTTACATTTACATTTTGTTTGGTTTAATTGTCTGCGGCAATGCGCGGGTCCTAAATACTAGTTAATCAACAAACCGTCTTTCTAGCAAGGTGTTAGAAATAAGGATATACACCGAAGTTTTCCATGAACTAATCAAAATAAATTTACATCGTATTTCAACCACCTATGAGTTAGCATATCTGAGTGAGCATATCTGAGTGAGACTATGCTTGTTTAATACATCCATGCTTATGAAAAACACAATAACCAACATTTTTAATTTTAAGTGAAATCAAATAACTAATAATCGATTCCCACGTGAACCTAATATAACATTACATCTAGATCTAGCTACTTGTATATCACTTACAAATAAAGGGAAAGTGGCAAACGAAAAAAAAAAATACCAAGTAAAAACCAACTCATAGGAGAGTGCTACAACTTTCCTTCCGAATTCCAACGACAGTTTTTCATTGTCCTTTTTTCTAACGTCCATTTTTTCATTCCATATATGGTACAACTTTATTTTTTTATTTATTTATTTTTTTGAACGGCAAACAAATTCGTATTTATTATCACCAAGAAATTGCTGCCAACAAAAGAATTGGCAAGCATAACAGATTGTACTAAATTACACCCATATAACTCAATTCAAAGTTACACCAGTCATTCCACTTGAGGTTCCGGCCTTTTCCACGATTTCGAGCCCATAAGAAACTTAGCACTTTAATTTCTTCCATGAAATACTTTGTTTTACAAAGTTATACCTATTATACTTATATGCGCTTCGAAACCCATTACGCAAGATATCATTTTGTCATTTTATACAAGAAAATATATATACAAAGTGGTGTATATAGAGTGACACATACTCATGTTCATACATACTGAAGGGATATGGTATCAAAAGCATTATAAAAACCATACCATCGCCCAACTAGAACCGGCATCGCCTAGCGTCCATCCGTCCGTTTTACGTCAGCGGATCGTTTAGCGTCCATCCGCCCGTTTTACGTCAGCGGAACGTTTGGCGTCCACTCGCCCGTTCTACGTCGGCGATGCAACTGGCATCCAACGGACGCCAGTAAACAGCGCTACCCGCCCGTTTTACGTCGGCGATACACCCTGGCGCAACATCGTCTGCCCGTTCTACGTCAGCGGACTTAACGTACTACGAAGCTTCTCTAGCAAGCCAAAGGAAGCTTCGGGCAACACAACTGGAAGATACATTTTGGGGCAGCCTTGGGACTCACCCCTGCCCCAGACAAAATATCTCTGACACAGCACGCGGCCCGTCAGAGTTCCTCTCCAATCAGAGACTGCTCCCAGTCTGACGTACAGAAAGGACGACGACGTGGCGGCCTCTCAGCCAATATATCTTCCTGACAAGCAGACTTTCTCAACCTGTCTCAAAGTCCAAGAAAGGTATGATTACTCACCGCCCTCGGTCTACCAATGGGCGTGCGCCACGTGTCCGCCGACCACCAGCGTCCACTCAATGGGCGCCACGTGTACCAACCGTCAGGACGGTAACATCCCCCTTAGCATTTTACTTTCTCCTTTTTATCAAAACCCACATGCACCAAGTGGGCTTAAGGACTTGGGCCGGATTATGGAGACGCCTCTACCTAGGCCGGGCCCCATTAAAGGTAGAGGATGGGCTAAGAAAGTATGATAGCTAGGTACTATAAAAGGAGGAGCTCTTTCTCCTTTTATTGGCATCTAATATCACATACACTTTCACTCAAGAAGAATACGAACTCCTTCGTGCCTTCTTCAACCCTTGTTTATTATACTAACTTTTAGAGGCTCGGCTCTTCTAATCGGTAGTCTCCTAAACTCCCTGGTCTTGTCCTTAGACCCTCACGTATTTTCCAAACACACTCTCTTTGCAAAATACCGTAGGATCACGTACTGGATTAGCGCCTGATTGGTAATCCAGGATTCGTGTTTCTTCACATACAAACCAGGGCCGGCCCTAAGCATGGGTTGGGTGGTCACCGGCTCAAAGCCCGATCCTCAAATGGGCCCGAACATTTATATATATATATATAGGGTGGGGTTCTTGTACAAAGTGTATTTTTCGTACAAAGTGTGAGAAGTCTATATAGGCATTGTGTTTTAAATATTAGGCATGATGTTTTATGTTCCTTTGGCATAGTATTATATAGAAAAATACAAAAATTAACAATTTAAAACACTAATTAATGTATTCTCGACATGCAATCTAAAACACCCTATGTAGAAAGTAATCAGTGTGTTTTAAATTTAATGTCTAGAATACATTTGATTGTGTTTTAAATTGTAACGTTTGGTGCTTTTCTATATAAATCAATGCAAAAGGAATCAAAAACATTATAGCCAAACTTTAAAACACAATGACTATATAGACTTCTCACACTTTGTACGAAAAATGTACTTTGTACAGGAACCTATACCTATATATAATATATATATATATATATATAGGGGGAGGATAAATTTAAAACCTTGTTGAGTTAAGAAAACTCAAGAAACTCAATCATAACCATTGATTATATATGATCTATGGTTGAGATTAAAAGCCACTTTATTGGTTTGATTAAATTCCTTATTTTAATGCTTTATGGAACAAAAGGGTAGAATTGTCAAAAACACTTTCTTCTCTTACTTCTCTTCCTGACAACTTTTTACCACTTTATAACATTACATCCTCATCTCTCTCCTTATTTAAATGAAGCATTCTCTCTTTACATTTTTCTCTCTCATCTTATTTTACAGTGTTATAATTTTACAAATATTACTTCATATAATAATGTTATACATGTGTTTGGTAGCTATTATTTCTGTTACAATGTTACAGTGTTATAGTAGGAAAAATTATATATGTTACAATCCGAAAATCAATACTATTAGACATGTATACATGTTGTGTTAAATAAAAATGTTACATTGTTACAGCCTAATTATGTTATCTTATATAAATCTTCTTTTTACATAAATGTTACATAAATTGTTACATGTAACAGACACATGTCACATAAAAAAATGTTACATAAATTGTTAAGGAGTGTCTCCTCTATAACTAACTAAATATGAAACATATATAACAAACTAAAAATGTAACATAAAGGTTACATGTGAAACTTACATGATAAATCCACTATTATTAACACCAACACGTTCTTATAGAATAAAAACAAAACAAACACTATGTAACGCCAATATGCTTGTCTTCGGGGGGTACACTGACGGGGACCCATCCACATCAGCTCCCTGAACCTCCACCCCGTCTCACACCTCTCCGTCTTATAAGTGTATCATCATCATCTTCATAGTTACTGACTTCAACCTTTCTTGTGTGAAAAAAAAAAGTTCATAATTTTGTCATTATTCACAACTTCCATCACATATAAAATATCACGATCAAAACTTCAATACTTTGTATCATCATTCAATAAGATAAAAAATCTAAAAAAGTTAAAGATTAAAAAATACCACAAACAACCCTAGTAACCATTTAATACACCTAGATCCCATTACACAGCTAAAAAATAAAATAAATCTTGAAATTTACAAGGTTCATTAATGAACAAAAAAATATTTTGGGGAAAATATTCATTGAAAAAAAATTACCCAAGGTTCCTAAATAGATGATGATGGTAGTTGTGGCACAACCCTTGAAGAAGAAGAATCTTATCTAAAGGCAGACGCAGCTTACTCTTCCCACGCCGTTGTTTCTTTCTCTCTCTACGTCTCTTTCATTCCCTCTCTAAGTGACAAATAATCGTCAACCAATTGTTCACCATCATTGTTGATCTTGAACAATGTAAAAAAACATTCAAACTTGTGGGTATGAGGGTTTGGGTAATACTGAGTTGAAAATGGTGGATCTAAATTATGTGTGTTTTGATAGAAAGAGAGATGATGAATATTATATAATAAATGGAAAAGAGAGAAGAGAGAGGGGAATAGACTTTAATGTCTTTGTCAGACATTGACAAGTTCAAAGAATAAAAGCAAAGTGGAGTACCAAATTTACACTTGTAGTATTCTTTAAAGAAGAGTACGTGGAATGATTTGAGCCATTCAATGGTGTGACACCCGGCAAACTCAGGTTAGTAACATTGACTAAACTAGTAAGTCTACCTTAGCAAGTCATGCATATTACGTACTTACCTGGGTCAGTCGAGTCGTTACGATGATTCCGGGAATCATCGGGAGTCGTTACGATGATCCGCGGGATCATCGGGAGTTGGTCCATAACCATGTGTACAAGGATTGGTGATTCGTGGAATCACCGGGTTTAACGCACACACGCAAGTCTCGAGTCCCGGGAATTGGTGAACGGATGTAAACGTGTTAGTTATCGTGCATTATGTGTTTGTAATAATTATGTGACTTGTCGGTATGTGAATACGTGTTTATATATGTTAAAATAGTGTTTAACGCGCCAAAAACCCAACCCAAAACACTATAGGAGATTAGGAACCAGAGGGGCTCCTAATCGCCAGTATTATAGGCGATTGGGAGATAACAGGGGCGAATGGAGCTCCTAATCGCCAGTATATAGGCGATTAGGACTCCTAATCAGCATCTCTACTCGCCTGATCTGCTATGCACGAGTCAAAACACCTATAAATACAACCCTTGACTCCCCAAACACCCTTAGTGCAACCCTACAGATCCTAAGGCTCCCACACACCTCAAAACACTTCTGGAACTTGTTTTGCTTCAAAACTCACCATTTCCAAGCTAACACACCTTTCTTTGATAAAATCCAAGGTGTGTTCTTCATCCCAAACCTTTGTAATGTTATTGTTTTGGTTCCCCAAAAGTCCAGACCTTGTTTTGCTAAGTATGTGTCTTTAAAAACCTTGGAAATGAGTTATAAAACAAGTCTACACCATAATACTTGCTATATGTGAAGTATTGATGCATATGATGATTTTTGGTGGTTATAACATGAATGTTTCTATGAAATTGATGTACTTCTGATGTGTAGGAGTTATTAGGATGATTATCAAAGAGTTTGAGCTAGTGTTATAGTGTTTTGATGAAAGTATGCATTTTGACCCATTTGGATGATTCTTGAAGAATTAGGATGTTATGATATGATTCATTGCTTGTTTGTTGTTAGGAATCACACTAGAATGATATTATAACATAGAGATGATGAATTACAAGTTGTAGGAGGTGTAATCTGGTCTTTACCATTTAAGGAAAGATTTCATAGTTAATGAAACCTGGTACTTTGCCATTTTTGGAAATAATCGCACCGAGGCCGTTAGAGCAGAGATAAATTGAGGGTTTTTGCTTGGAATGGGTTGGTAAATGGTTTAGGTTTGATATTGGGTGTTTTTACATGTTTCGGATCTGATTTGGAGGGTTTAACGCGAGAAAATGCGCGACAGCAGCACTAGGGGCGAATAGGGCTCTAATCGCCTGATACATCAGGTGATTACAGCCTAATCGCCTGATGTAACAGGAAATTAGCCCCCTACTCGCCTGTTGACCATCCCCTACTCACCAGTTGACTATTCCTAATTGCGTGTTAGTTTCCTAATCGCGTGTACTGCTGTCGTAAGCATATTTTGACATCCCGGAACATGATTTGATACCTAGGAACATGATAGGAACCCCGGGATACACCCAATGACTTAGTAACACGTGTTCGGACTTGTTTATGCGTTAATTGAGCGCATAGTTGCAAAAGTCGTCCGAGTTGACCGATTACTCGCCGAGTACTCGCTACAGGGTGTGTCACCGAGTATAGCCGAGTTGACCGAATATTCCGAGTACTCCCCGCATAGGCCGATTCGACCCCCGAGTACTCGCCCGACTAGGCCGAGTACTCGCAACTCCCCAGTCGGCCGAGTTGGTAGCGCCTAGCGAGTTCTGCAACTTTGATTGAGCGTTATGCTAGACTAGGTGAACTCTTGCGCGTACTAAGTGTTTAATTGCATATGTTGCATGATGTCTGGTATTCAGCTAACACGTGGGATGTCGGGTCACCAATGGGATGTCGAGTCTTGTCTGGTACAGTCGGTTTAACAGTCAAAGGTGTTTTCAAACGTTTATGGTTATGGTCTGGACATTCGGGAACTAGTTAACCTGCGGGTTATTAGTCCGGATACTTATACACATCTTAATGATAGGTCGCCGCTATTTGGGGCTATCATAGCATAATTACTTAACTGTTTTCAAGTAACACAATCTAAGGTGAGTGTCACAGCCCCACTTTTACCGTTTTGCTTTCGGGGGAGAAACATGCTACTTACTTACTTATTAAAGGTCATCTTATACTATGGTTACTTCATGTTACTATACGGCTTTTACGGAAAGTCCCAGGGGGAAACCATGAATGTGCGGGGATGCACAACGAGGGAAATGTGGATAGATCTATTGGGCCTCACAAACCCCACCCGACGGCGGGGGTGCCGGGCGGGTGCATATTGTCTCTAACTCTCGGGTTATCGAGGCATCGGTAACCCAGTCAATCTGGGCTGGATTCAACATTGGTACATGTTTAGTAATGGGTTCCCAACCGTAGTAGTAAAAACACTTAACGTCTAGCTAACGTTCTTATAACATAGTATTAACGGGAATGATCTTTTCAAACTTATAACAACTCTTTTATAAAAGAAAACCTGTGAACTCAGCAGCATTATATGTTGACATTTTTGGCATGTTTTCTCATGTCGCTAAGGTAGCAGTTAATGGACTAGGCGCACGGAGTCTTGCACAGCGTCTAGAATTTTGAAGCATATTAAACAATGTTTTGTAAACTATAATATGTCTTTTGGTTGTAAACAAGAAATGCTTCCGCTGCTGGTTTACGGCTCAAAGCATGATTTTGGTTTTAAAATATATATGAATGCATGTTTGTTGTTTGTTTATTGTGATCGTTGACTGAGATCCTGGTGTGTCACGCGCCTCGCGGTAAAACCCCGCATGTGGAATTTGAGGGTGTGACAGATGGGTTTCTAGAGTTTGCTTAACTCGGGTGGGTTTTCTAAATATAATTTCCCTATATATATATATATATATATATATATATATATATATATATATATATATATATATATATATATATATATATATATATAGGCTAAGTATCTAGGAAAAACCCCCTAAAATGAAAAAACCCCCCACAAACCCATCTTGTGGTTCTCATGGTTCCACATCACCCATTAGTAGAAATATTATTTTATTGTCTTAAGGGGTATATTAGACATTTTCCTTTTCCCCCCATTTAATAATTTGAATTTTTTTTATTCTCCCTCTTATATAAAGAAGTCTCTCTCTCTCACATATACACACACACTCTCTCTCTCTCTCTCTATCCCCCCCCCCCTCTCTCTCTCTCTCATATTTGATCTATATCTTTCACAAATCTCATCACAGGCCATTCTATGTGTAACAGAACCACCGTCGCCGCCGTCGACGATGACGGACCAACCTCCAAACTAGCTACAAGTCATCTCATCCTCTGTTTCCTATTTTACTTTCACACCTCTGTTTCCTATCGCTTTTTATTATTTTTGTTTTTTATGAATTTGTTTTATGTGATGGTTCAATTCGTTGGACTTGGAAGTGGGATTGACGCGTGGACCATGACAAAATACATGTTAAAGAAATAATCACGTGAACTACAAATTTAGTTATGTTGAAAAATATCAACCAAAAAAATTGGAATATATAAAGCCAAAATAATAACTAATTGTATTTAAGCATTTGAAAATTAGTTTAAAACTTTTAGCTTATTTTTGCTGGAAATGATTCTGTGTAATTATCTCTAATTTGGTTTGGCTCTATGAATCGACTTTTAGCTTCTTCTTTTTTATTAGTAATAATAATAATATTGGTTTGGAGATGGATTGGTTAGTATGTTTTTTTATGTGTAATATTGATTAATAATAATAATATCGGGTTGGAGATGGATCGGTTAGTATGTTTTATTATGTGTAATATTGATTAATAATAATATTTTATTGGTGTTGGATTACACGTAGGTTTACTTTCAACACCAGTTGCATATATTAATTAAAACAAAAGTCACTAACCATGGGATGAAATCTATGTTGCGTCTGTTTCGTATGTAACAACAGAACTAAGTTGGTATAAATTAGTTTCTGATTTTTTTACCAGATACAAAGGTTTGATTTTTTGACTTTCATCAGTTACACATGGGATAAAATCTATGTTTGCGTCTGTTTCGTATGTAACAGCAGAACTAAGTTGGTATAAATTAGCTTTCTGATTTTTTTTACCATATATTAATTAAAACAAAAGTCACTAATCATGGGATCAAATATATGTTTGCGTCTGTTTTCGTATGTAACAGCAGAACTAAGTTGCGTATGTTACACATCTATGCAGTTATATAACATTCCTTCTAAGTTAAGTTTGATAATCTTGATAACTAAATGGATAAAACAATGTTTGTATCAGTTTTGTATGTTTTTTTGTAATCCAGATGGTTAACATACGTTAAGACGGGGGGTTAATTGTAAATTGATGATTTTTGTTTTATTTTTGCAGGTGAGCATATTTTTTTTGCATTAAAGATGAAGATGATTATCAAGAATGAAGGGTAGACAAATTTTTTTTATTTATGATAGTTTTTTTAGCATTTGTTGATTTGTAATGACCGTTTTGTTTGTTTTTAGCACTTTGTAAGAAACAATTCTTTGTGTACATTTGAATGTTTTTTTATCTATAAAGTTTTTAATTGATTTTATACAATCTATGTGTCTATAACCATATCAATTCTCGTTACGTATGCAACAATTCTGGTGCTGGCACATTAAAATGAAAAAAATATTGTCTAATAAAAAAATCAGCATCTTTTAAATAATATAAACTGGCAAGTCAGTTTTAACCTATCTAACACAACACATGTTACCTATGTAACACGGCGTCTGACAGCTTTTTATAAGAATGTGAAAAAAGTAAGAGAGAGATGATGTGATGGGGTGTCATATCAGCTTTTGTCATACTCTTTTTTCAGAAAAATCAAATTACCCATATGCCCTTATTGGTACTTGTCACCATTATAATATTACACATTTAATCTCCACCATTGATCTAGTTTGATCAATGGCTCTAAATGAGTTTACAAGGTTTCTTCAATTTAGGTGGGTTTTTATTTAATCCATCCCCTATATATACATATATATATATTTATTAAATTCTATATTTAGGATATATATTTGTGCTTTATACATTAAAAGTCTTGTTAGTGGAGTTGGAAAAATCATGCTAATTTATTGTAGAGATCTCAAGTTCAATCCTTGGCTCTAGCACCATATTTATTTATTTTTAATTGATTTCCCTTTACAAAATTTTGGGCCCAAATTTTTTTTTTAGTGTTCTCGAAGACGGCACTGATACAAACATACTAGTGGGAATGCCCGTGCATTGCCGCGGATACGTTGAATTGAAGTATGAACGACTGAAATTGTTTACCAATAGGGGGACCGACTAAATGTATGTGATTTTATATATTAGTTTAAGTGATCTATGAATTGAATAGCTTATATTCTCATTATATACTTATATATACTTATATTCTCATTTAATAATGTACTTCGTATATCATAAAAGTGGAATATATTATATACTTATATTCTCATTTAATAATGTACTCCGTATATCGCTTATAGGGCTAGGTTCAAATGTACTATTACATGCACATGAAGGGACAGTGTATGCAAGATAAATTAGATCCCTTTTAACTTTTGGAGAAATATTTACATATAAGATATGTTGTTGTGCTATTACTTATCACTGTGTTCCCAAGTTCCAATGTTAAAGAAACTAACAAAATTATTCAGTCATCATATACTATACTAACACATTTTTGTCTGTTAAGAAAATGAGATACGTACATTTCATTTAAATCTATAACAGCTTTAGAAATAAGTACAAACTACAGAAAATAACATGCAATGAATAATGACCTGCTTTCCATGGTTTTGAGATCCAATGTAAATTCAGTAGTAATGACAAGAACAAATTAATTTAAATTTGATTGAAAACAGGGACATGATAGCACCACATAACCACAAATGATAACAATAACATCATAGAGTTACAGACTTTATAAGTCATAATCAACATTAATCGAGGAATTCACGAACCATGCACCCTTTAATTAGGAATGATACACCCGACTCACATCATGCACCAATAGGAGCCTGCCACATACCTCAGAATGTGATGCCACACCCCCAGAATGTGATGTCACGGGGTGTATGAAACCTAGAACCCTTAATTGGTGGGGAAAAAAGTATATTATATTTGGGATTCTTGGCTACTAAAGGAAGTGACAAGTGATAGTTTTTAGAAACCGTCGTATATTGTTTTAGAATAAATATAAATAACGTTTATTATATTTATTTAATTGCTATCATTATCATTTATATTACGTTGAAAAATTATTATATCCCTAAGTTAATAATATGTAATTTCTTGATAGACGTAATTACCCTTAGTAACATTATTTAGGTCTCCCATCTGTGTATAAATAGAGAGCTCATTAGAGATTGAAGGAGTTGACAAATCATAACCCTCTCTCTCATAAACATGTTCATCAAGAATTCATAATCCCAAAATTTAGATATGTGACACCGGCAACTTCCGACCTACACCGACGTGATTTTTATGATTAAAATTAAATATTTATTTAAAATATTGTTAATTATTGAATTTCGGAAGTTTACTGACCGTTTTTACAATCAAAACTGTGACCGGTTAAATTAACGCGATTTAAACGCGTGTTCTGAAAACACGCGTCGGACATCAAAAATATTTATATTTATGCTCGGTTTTGTATTTCGAACAAAACCGACTACTTTTTATAATTTATTAGCGGGCCTAGAATAGAAACCGAGACGTTTTAAGTTTGTACGGGTTCGATACGCGGTAGAAGCCCACCTACCTAAACCCTAGCTATAAAAGGGCCACTTATCTTCTTCCTCCTTCCATTAACACCCGCAGCCAAACACCCCCCCCCCCTAACTCTCTGCAATCCCTCTCTCTCTACTCTCTCTCTCTCTAACCATCTCTCTCTCTCCTCACGAACCCTTCCTCCTCCCCTTTAGCAGAAACCTGTCACCACCATCCATGGTGGTGACGGCATGGAAGCTGGGCGGCGCAGGTCTCCATGGCCGAGAAACAGAAGCTAAGGCGGCGACGCGCTTTTCCAGGCCCAGAAACGAGTGTTTTTGACGAGAATCGGAGCAGAAGGGTCGGGTTAGGGACTTGTGGCCTGTGGTGGTTGTTGTGCTCCGGACCCGACGAGGCTGGGTTTTGGGTCCGGTTATGGTTGTGTGTTGAAGGCGGCAACAGTACAAGGGTCCGATGGGTTGGGTTCCGGTCGTGATTAAGGTCCCGTGATGGTTTATTTCGTTCCGGTGGTAGGTGCGGCCGGTGGTGGTGTCACGAGGTGGGGTTCGTGGTGGTCCGGTGGTGGGTTCGGGTTGGGTCCGGCTCGAGTCAGATGGATTGTTGGGGGTTCGGGTTCGGGTCAGTTTGGTAGGTTCTGGTTCGGCCCGGTGGAGGTGGTTCGTGGTGGATGCCGGTTAGTAGGGTGGCGTTTGGTTGTGGTTTGGGTGTGTCGGGTCAGATTCGGTTTTGGGTTCGTGTTCGGGTTTGGTCAAACATGGTCAACGGGTCAGATCTGGTTGGTTCGCGTCTGGTCAACACGCGGTCAAAGCTGGTCAAACTTTGGTTCCGGTCTACACGTAGTTCGAGGTGGCTTCGGGTTACGCGCGTACGAATCGGAATACTTTAATTCGTATTTGTATATTTGTTGTGGATATTATATATATACATAAATACATTGATATTCTTAAAATAGTTTTGACTCGCGAACGAACCGAATAATAATAATAATAAATGTTAACTACACATTATATCGGACGACCGGTAATAGTGACTAAAATGCGTGACTTATAATATCGATATCGGACTAAATTGGTTGGACTATAATATATATATATTGTCGTGTCTTTATATAAATAAGTATAGTTTTCATATAAAAGCGTCGAAACGTATAAGTCTCGTTTGAATTGGAATTGCGGATGAACAAATTGAAGTCTTGTATTGGATATTGATTTTGGGAAAATTGAAGGCGACTTGTGTTGCCTGGTTTGTACGAAAACAGAGGAAACTCTGCCGAAATTTTATAAAATTTATAAGCATAAATGAAGGCGATATTTGTTGTATATTTCATTATCAACAATCTTCAAGTATTTTTGACAAACGATTTCTTGCAACATTTAAAGAAAAACGTCGAACGCTATTTCCAAAACAAATGCATATTATTTACTAAGCGTCAATTGTGTCGATCTTCAAAGATTTTAGTAACTAAAACATTGCCATTTAAATGATTTTGAATTACAAAACGCTCGGCTTATTTGAGAAAGAATTATATAAAAATTTATGTTCGAAACCTTTAAAGACATGGATTTGGAAGAGAAGCGACGTTATTATTAATCAGTTTAAATAACTATACTTACATTTTTATCAAAGGGCATTTTTCCTAAAATATAATTATATAAGATAGATACATTTATACGAATTACAAAATGAGCTACGACTCAAGATAAGTTATACATTTCGTAATATTAGTCCAACGTGGTGTACACACGAATAGTGACAAGTGCGCAACTTGGGTACTATGTCGTGTGTTAACGCATAAGTAAGATAAGTCACGATCGGTTCGTCGAGTTAAAGCATATTAGTACTCGAGTTACACACGAGTCTAGATAGTTGGATAAACTATCTTTTAGCCGGATAATAGGCTAGGTTTATATGTGTTAGACTTTAAGGTGTCCTTTGTTGTATTAGGGCACAAGGAAGTCGGTCGAGGATTCAGGCTCTGTTTGCTAGCTTAGCAAGGAAATTAAGGTGAGTTCATGACCCCACTTTTTACTGCTTTATAAATGTTTTCGGGGTGGAAGACATGCTTCTTTTATGAAAACCTGAGGAATTCCAAACGAACAAGTTTTAGAAAAATGAAATGGGTGCGTGAATGTCACGGCCCTGCTGTTACTGGTTTTACATTCGGGAAAGAAACATGCGTACTACTTACATCGTTTTAAAGATCATGTTATACTATGGGCACTTTATATTACTATACGGCTTTTATGGAAAGTCCCAGGGGGAAACCATGAATGTGCTGGCATGCACAACGAGGGAAATGTGGATAGATCTATTGGGCCTCACAAACCCCACTCGACGGCGGGGCCGGGCGGGTGCATATTGTCTCTACCTATCGGGTTACCGAGGCATCGGTAGCCCAGTCATCTGGGCTGGTTTCATCATTTGGTTCATGTTTAGTAATGGGTTCCCAACCGTAGTAGTAAAAACACTTAACGTCTAGCTAACGTTCTTATGACATAGTATTAACGGGAATGATCTTTTCAGACTTATGGAAACTCTTTTACAAAAACTTGTGGAAATATTTATGCAAACTTATGAACTCACCAGCTTTATGTTGACTTTTTAAGTATGTCTTTCAGGTTTAAACTTTGGTAACGGCACGGTTGGAGTAAGTGACAGTTGGGATCGGGAATCCTAGAGGTTTAGAATTGGCGTACAGGGAACCAGAGTCTTAGATGCAACTTTCCGCTGCGCTGGCAAAGGCACCAAACGTCGCAACCGACGAGGGAAAAGTCGGGGTGTGACAAGATACACCCTAAAGGGAACCCAATACTACTGAAAAGGATGTCATCCTCCACCAACACTCTCTCTACATCTGTTGCTAGTCTCATCAATCTATCATGTATCATCATGTTTTCCATTACTTATAATCAGAACTGATCAATATGTTGTTTTTCTTGCAATAAATATTAAAATTAGAAGACTAAGGTTTCCTATGAAGCTAAAAATACATGAAGATCACTTATGACTACTAAGAAAGCAAGGCTCAAGACTTTTAGTTTGCTAGTGTCAAATGGCTTTTGGAGTTCTTCAAGCACTTCACTAGGAAATGTATATAGGAAACATCCCAATGTATTTCATATTGTATAATGTTAAGTGGTTGACAATTAATAATAGGCCACAGTTTTAGGTGTATATTTTGTTGAATGCACGATTGTATTAACAAGACTTATGTAAGATTTGGATAGAGACCTATGTAAGATTCAAAAGTATTTGACTTGCAATATATCAATGCATCATACGTTAGGTTTTTATTTTTAACAACAAAGGTCCGAACACCCTAGATCACCCTCGCAAATGGGTCATTCTTCCGCCAGAAGAACATATAACATGGTGACCTAGCCCACCCACAATTGGGAAAACCCCTCGGCTCAACCTAGAACAAAATTTGTCCTAAGCGAGAGTCCAACATGACCTCCCACTTGAAAAGTCATGGGGCTACCACTCAACCAAAAGGCTCGATAGTAACTTATTTAATTTGTTAAGTAATCAACAACACAATGTCCATATGCCATGGAAGAGTAAATGCTGCATTTTCTTTAACAAACATTATAGTGTTTGTTAATTGGGATCAATTTTCCCAACCTTAAAAATGAAGCAACAAAAGTCAAAATGCTTGAAACCAAAACAAAATAACCAATCCCTAAAAACCAAAACCAAATGGTTTCAATATGCTAGTTACCAAACCCTTTCATTATGCTAAAAATCACATTGGGATTTTGATTTTTGGCAAAAACCCAAAGCCAATCTATCAATGCACGCTCACTCTGTCAAAAATAATGCTCCTCCCCTACATTTGCTCTCAATGTATAGTTGTGTTGGAAAAGCTATACGTAGATTTAGAATATTATTAGTTTCTTAGGAGTAACAAAACTAAATGAGTTTTGCCTTTATAAAATGATTGTGTTGACACAGTGGTTCCTAGCCACAAATCCTTGTGTAATGTACTTACAAGATCACTTACCACCTACTATTAATAATTTCCCAAGACTTCTACTTTGCTTATTGTTAAGTGGAACTTGGAGTTCCCCAAACACTTCAGTAGGAAATCCTATAATGAGACCTCCCAGTGAGGTGTTCGGAGGATCCCTGCTGCATTTTTTTTCCAACATTATAGTGTTGTTTGTTAACTGCGATCAATTTTCCTAACCTTAAAAATGAAGCAACAAAAGACAAAATGCTTAAAACCAACACCTAAAAACCAAATCCGGCCAAATGGTTTCAATATGCTAGTTACCAAACGGTTTCATTATGCCAAAAATCACATTGTGGTTTCGATTTTTGGCAAAAACCCAAAGCCAATCTATTGATGCGCGCTCACTCTGTCAAAAATAATGTCCCTCCCCTACATTTGCTCTCAATGTAGTTGTGTTAGAAAAGATATATGTAAGATTAGAAGATTATTGGTTTCTTTGGACGTAACAAAAATTAAATGAGTTTTGTCTTAATAAAATGATTGTGTTGACATACAATGCTTCCCAACCACAATTCCTTGTGTAATGTACGTACAAGATCACTTACCACATAGTATTAATAATGTCCCAACACTTATACTTTGTATGTTGTCAAGTGGCACTCGGAGTTCCCCCAAACACTTCAATAGGAAATCCTATAATAAAACTTCCCAATGAAGTGTTCGGAGGATCCCTAAGGGACACCTGGCTTTTACCTTCATGTGAATTCCTTTGTAGTTACTTGATGTGTTTGGCTATTAGTAATGTCCAAACACTTCTACTTTGTTGCTTGTCAAGTGACACTTTGAGTTCCCCCAAACACTTCAGTAGGAAATCCTATAATAAAAATCTTAGTGAAGTGCTCGGAGGATCTCTTAGGGACACTTGGCTTTTCCCTTCATATGTATTCAATTATAGTTACTTGATGCGTTTGTTTCTTAAAAATTGGCTTAGGTTTATGTATATATAGACATGGATTATGGGAAGTGTTTGATTCATCAGCCTGCCTGCATGATGCATCCGAAGTGCATGAACATAGTTGTAAATGAGTCTTTATTATGAAAGTGGTAGTTTTCATGCTCACATAAAGAGGAAAATCAATCAAAAGAATAAAACATATACTGTGAGGACCATATTGGTGATTTTATGCTCATTTATTCACTTATCCCTAAGACATGAGTAGGTTCAGTTTTCAACTTTTGAAACATTAACACAAGAACATATGAGGGTAGAGATGTATATTAATGATATTTCATAGCTGATACATAGTCAAATATGTGGTGATTGTAGATGAAGAATAAGAATAAGCCAAATATTGTTATAAGATTCCATATGATAACAAAATGTCACGGTGAGGGCAAGGCGAAGAAAGGATAATATAATTCACCATTACAGGTGAGTGAAGAGACAAGGTATGCAAGAATCTGCCCCATTGAATTATTTGTTAAACATTTGCTATAATATGTTTAATAGTTAAGCTCGACTTTTTTCAAACAACCACTTTCAATTGGTGTCCATTTATACGTATGCACAAATTTTAACTTCCTAATCTTATATTATTTTAAATAATGAGTTAAATTGCATTAGTGCACAAGAATATATATACTTCAAATTAAATGGATAAATTTACTGCAAAACTTAATAAATCTTAGAAATAATGATTGGTTTCAACCACACTTGCTTCTAATCAATGTACTATTTCTAAGCAAACCCCTGGGTATTTTTTATTTAACTAAGTTCATAGTTGACTAAACTTGGTTAGGCTTGACATATCTGAGTGGTGATTTTGTGGAAAATCATGATTTTGAACTAGCCCTTTTAGGCTTTGCATCTAGGTTAGAGACGCTACAAAACTCAAGGGTCTACTAGCCTCTTTAGCTACGTGTCCTCTTTTAATTACTTATTTAACGGGTCCTAGATAAGTGGAAGCGTCTAGTCTTAAGCCTCTTCAACCAAGCGTCCTTCTCTAAAGACTCTAGGATTTGGTGAAGTCACTAAAATCTAGAAGCAACAATTGTTTATTTTTTAACAGCAAGGAATGAGGTGCCAACCACCATATCATCGGGCGTTGTGGCTAAGGTCGACTACTCGACGGTCGCTAGCCCTTGGCTCTCCCAGATGAGAGGAAACCCGGCCTTCACCTGCCCGAAGGCACGACAGTGGAATAATTGGTAAAACCTCTCCTCCATCAAGTCGAACCGGCGCCACCCATATTCGCTCTTCACTAGGATGTTGCTAGAAAATAATGGGGAGAGTGGGAATCGAACCTGGGTCTCAAGAAACACCAAGTTTTTCCTCAACCACTCTACATGTATGTAACTCTTTAATTTATAAAAGATGGTCAATTCCATAATGCGAAATACTAGAGCTACATGTATGTAAACATGAGAGTTATACCTCTAAACATATTTTTTTAACATCTAGTGTTACCTAGGGCTGTCTATAAAGCTTGTGGCTCGAAGCTTGCTCGGATTTACCTCGTAAAAAGCTTGCTCGACATGGCTCAGTGTTAGTGCACTTCGTGTATGTCCCAGCAGCTGGTATGTAACATACACCTCCTACTTATCTCATACATGTGCCCCCCACATGTATGAAAGTCATAAGTGTGATGTCATGGAGGTGTATGAAGGAATAATATAAATACCCATGTCTTAGCTTATTTGCAACTTTTGCCAAACTTTTGCCATTTCCTAATACAAGTGCAATCATTTGTGTGTGAGGGGGTAGCAGGAATCGAACCCGCATCGTTACCTTTTGTGTGTGTGCTCTCATATTATATATATACAAAGTGGTGTATATAGAGTGACACATACTCATGTTCATACATACAAACATACTAGTGGGAATGCCGCGCGTTGCCGCGGGTACGTAGAATTGAAGTATGAACGACTGAAATCGTTTACCAATAGGGGGCTCGACTAAACGTATGTGATTATAAATATTAGTTGAAGTGATCTATGAGTTGACTTGCTTTCTTGTAACTTACAACACTCGTGTCATTATCATATTCAACCACAATGGAGACGGGTCAACTATTTTCAGAATTTTGATATTTATAATTTAAAATTTTGAATGTAATAATCAATATAGCTCTATAAATAATAAAATTATTGGCAATGGCAGTGCTGCTCATAGGAATACCGTTATAACTGTTTAAAGTTTTTTGGCAGCTTACTACAAGAAGAAATTGAATGTAGATTTTCAGGTCTTTTTTGTTCGTGATTTTTGTTTTTATTTTTATTTATTCCAAGTTTTAATCTTGTATTATGACCCTCAAAACCACATTGATGCTTGACCAGTTTTAGGGTCTCTAACTTCGTTTAGATTCCTCTTTAATATGCGCACAAAGGGTTCTGTTAGGTAAATGCGAGTGCCCAAGATACCATAGACTCTTTCGGTCATCTGATTTTGCCCGCCAAGAACCGTCTAGTGTCACCTCTATTTAAGTTGCATCATCCCCACAGCTATGCATCTTAAAAATTAAAGGAATAAAATAAGAAGTCAAGCATATCATTAAAAAGAAAACAAAACAATTAAAATTGAGAACACGTTCTCACATGCTACCTTAGATGTGATATGAGTAAAAGACGGGTCAATAATAACATTTTCCAAAGAGTAGTTCTTGAGACAAATCGAACATTGCCATTGCCAACAAAATACATAGGAGTAATGGATTTAAATAATCCTAACTATTGACTATTGGCCAATAACAGTCCCAACTATGAAAATAACCACTAGCGGTCCCAACTTTCAGAAATTTTGCTCTCAATGGACTCCCCGTTAACTCACAGTAACGTCGTTAGATGAAACTCACAATTGTAGGCGATTTTTCACCGGGTTTGAAAGAGGAAATCGAGGCGATGATATTGGTATGTTCAATTGCAGAAATGAGCATGGTTCAATGGCTTAATCGTCGGTTCCGGTCATCCCATCCGAGGAGAACATCAACCTACAACCGACGAACCATGCTTATTTCTGCAATTGAACATACCAATATCATCGTCTCGATTCCCTCTTTCAAATCCCGTGAATAATTGCCTAGAATTGTGAGTTTCAGCTAGCGGCGTTAGTGTGAGTTAATAGGGTCCATTGAGAGCAAAATGTCTGAAAGTTAGGACCGCTAGTGGTTATTTTTATAGTTGAGACTGTTATTGGCCAATAGTCAATAGTTGGGATTATTTAAATCCATTACTCCAAATACATAAAAATATGGAGAGGGCTTATGAAGTACAGGAAAGCTCTTATGACTTGATAAAATGACTTGCCTTGCGATACCATCGATTCATTTCCACAAACACTTATGAGATCAAAATAGCCCATGTGTGCACAAGATTTGAATCTTCCAGCTATTTTAATTCTTGAACCGCACATTTGTAGCAAAAAAGACAGTTGCAGGATGCATGAGTCAACGTCACGTCATGCATCAATGTTATCTCTATTTGTTGGTTTAAAAAAGCTTTCATAGTTATTTCATCTCTTTTGGTTGTTTTTACACATCAGCCTTGTACAAACTCTATTTTTTTTAAAACCAAATTTGATCCAGAAGTTGAAGCATTTTCACAACCAACATTATAGATGAAGTGATGACAGCTACTTTCACAACTACTACTACCGTTTAGACAAAATGAAGAGGAAAAAAGAAAGAACTTAAGAAACGCATGCAAACCGGTTATTCCTGACAAATATATTTAAAACCATCCTGAAAGGAAAGCAACAATATATTTTTTTTTCTTTTGAAATCATCAACTATTGGTCACTAATTTACAACAAACAAAAACAGTTAATGCAAACAAATAATGTTACCTACAAGGCCTTGTAGACAAACAAATATATTGTCAGCAACAACCTCTAGATCTTTGTCATTGACATCATTGTCTATGGCAGCACCACTACCTACACAATGGCAAATACGTGCAAAGGCGTCTTCAAATCGCTCACCATCAGAATCTTTTGGTATAAGGTTGAGAATCTATTGGGGGGTAGAATGACAACATTAAGAAGTGGTTAGACCATCAGGGAAAGCTGAAACATTTTCCCTCAAAAATAGCCACTGATATCACCTTCAAGTTCTATCATAAATATTAAATACAAAGTTGAAGGTACATTATCATCAACTTTTACAACCATTATAATAAAGACTTAACCATTCCAACCAAAATTTTAATAAACAAAAGGATATTTGAATGAGCCATGACATCCAAATAGCAGAGTATACTGATCAACATCAAAAATCAAGAGCTCACAAAAAAGTTTAAAGCCCTCGTGTTGACACCAATTCAAGAGAAACAATAATGGGACTTCCATAGAACATATTGGAGTATAAACTAAATATAGGGGTCATGGTGTTATTATTAAAAAGTATGTACATATGTATTATAAAGTCTAGGGGCTAGGTATGTCAAAACCAATGTGGATAAACACCACTAACCGCCACTACACATGTCAATTCATCAAGAGTTATAAGGAGACACACCTCTTCATCAATGGCTAAGATCAAACAACGAAGAGACATCATCCAAGGGTTGCGATGGTTCATCCAAGGGACACAACTCCTCATCATCCAATTCAAACAAGGGGTGCGACTTTTCACCAATAGTTGTGTTGATTAGAGGTGTCTATTCATTTTTTATAAATAGGGTCCATGTATTGGTTTGTAAACATACCATCTCATTCTATTTTCAATCAAGTATGGTTCGGTTGATTCTTGTTCTTGTGTTTGATTTACCAACAGTGGTATCAGAGCACACGGTTAATCGATCAAGGGAAGAAAGGTTGTAGTGGTTGATCGATCCAAGGCAAAATTGAAGATTGAGGCGGTTTCAATTCTGCAAATTTTGAACCAAAGAGGAAAGACGCTGTGGGGTTTTGGTTTTGTAACCGTCAACACAGAAAGAAGGAAGAAAGGAAACGGATGTTCTCTATGTGATGATCGACTACTGACAAAAGGAATCGAGTAGGCGGAGAAAAGGTACAAATCTCATGATATTTTCATTTTATGAATGATTTCAACAAGTGAAAATATTGAGAATTCCAAGTTAGCAAGTCAAACAAATCGTAAAGCAAGTAGCAAAAATTAAACCCGTGTGGTTCCTAGTAAGTTCGGGCCCTCATGGGTCAAAGCAAGAACAAGAAAGTATACCGGTTTGATCAAATTAAACTCCAATTAGCAAGTTGGTTGGATGTTTTTTGATCAAACTCTTATAAGCAAGTCGGTCGGAACCTGATTAGCAAGTAGGTCAGGAGCATGTAAAACCTGATTAGCAAGTAGGTCAGGAACAAATCCCCGATTAGCAAGTTGGTTGGGAGTAAGAAAAATTGGTTAGCAAGTTGGCCAAAAGCAAGTACAAAGAAAGAAATATTTGATCTTTGGATCAAAAGGAAAGCGCAAGAAGTTGAGAAAACATTTCTAATTAGCAAGGAAGGAAAGTAAGCAAGATAGGAAAGAAGAAAGAAAGAAAGCAAGGAGGCATGGCAGACAAAGAAAGCACGTCAACACCAATTCGTGAACAAGGAAACATATCCCTTCAGTGCCCAAAATTAACCGAGTCAAGTTACACACAGTGGGCAATTCAGATGGAGACAATCTTAAAGGCATATAGCCTTTGGGAAACACTTGTTTTAACAGAAGGGGTAGATGAAAAGAGGGCGCATACAGCGAAAGCAATGATCTTCTAAACACTGCCAGGAGATCTTTTGATGCAAGTTGCGCAATACGAAAGTGCGAAGGAAGTATTGGATGCAATCAAAGTTCGATATCTTGGAGCAAATCTCGTCCAAAAAGCAAGATTGCAAACTTTGAGGAGCGAATTAGAAACCTTGAAGATGAAAGAAAACGAAACTATAAGTGACTTCTCAGGAAAGTTAGGCAGCATACAAGCCAATTATAAAAACTTTGGTTCAACCCTCAAAGATAAGACTATTGTGAGAAAGTTACTTAACTCGGTTACAAAAGCTATATTATATTATAGAATCTACAAAAAAGAATAACTTACCTCGCCTAGTTCATCACCAAAACCATCCAAAAGACATGACAAAAATTTGTAAGAGATCCCGCAAATTCAAGTTAATTAGAAAAAGTGAGATTGAAGTATAAACAAAATTTAATAAAATTATGCAATTTAATGGGTTTAGCTGAAAATATTCATAGGCATAGTCGTAAATGAATGAAAGCAAAGAGCCCCTAGCTTGATAACCCAAAGTGACACTGTTAACATATTGCATAAATAATGAGTTCTATAAACCAAGATGGCATTCAAAAATAAATAATAATAGGCCCACAGATGGTTCATATTATACCAGTCACTTGCTTATTTCTGTTTCTTCGAGTATGACAAGAAATTTTTCAGTTTCAAGAATCAACATTTGTAAATATAATAAGCAACCTTTTTCTATGAGTGAGTGAATGAAAACACGCGACTATTCAATTGCAACATTCAATCTGCATTCACTAAGTTGCGATTGATGAGGGGTTACAGTTATTACGGTTATACCCGATGAGTTAGTTAGAGGATGAGCACCGACTGTGTATGTGTATATATAGGGATGTTAGCTTGTATTTTCTGTAACACAAATCATAATAACAATTACACTCTCTCTCTATATTTTGTTATCATACTTTCTATAGTAACAACAATGTCTTAACCTCTTTCCGGCTCACTCATAACCTCTTCCTTTTTATGACCTATTGCTTCTTTCTTTTTGTTGAACAAAAAATTGTGATCAACCTTTTTTGTTGCTTTCTTTCTTCTCAAAGACGACTCCCAAACCTGCGATATGAGCCTAGGGCTCTAATACCAATTGTTGGGATTTCAAGCTTCAAACAAACTAGAAATACAAACTCACAAAAGGGTATTTTTAGTGCTAGAAAACCCTTGCTTTCATATTAACCAAACAACTTACATTGAATAAGAAAAACAAACTTGCACCTAAAGATAAGGGAAAATGACCTACCCACTAACCCATATCTCTGACTAAACAATTAAGCTACCCATGATCTAATTAAACACTAAACCATGTGACTAAATAAACATACTTCATGCAACTCATTTGATGCTCATCAACCGTATCCAATACCCAAATTACAGTATCCCACCCAATAATAAGAGCACTATGTTGGAATTTTTTATTTTGAATGGATATTTAATTAACAAAATTTATTAATTAATGTATTCATAATGTGAATTGAAGGAAAACTCTTGAGTAGAGTTTTTGATTTCACTTGATTAACTTTTATTAGAGTAATTAAGTCTCTAATTAAAGAGAAAGACTCTTCACTCATCCTCAACTCTTGTATAAATAATAGGCTATGTGTCTTATTTGATACTAGAGAAAATAACATACTTGAATACATGAAGGGTTCTTGATATGTTGAGTACATAGAGATGAATACTTTCTACCAAATTCCATAAGTTCTAACACTACAATTTACCTGGTGTAACCTCGGGCGCGTAGCCTTCTCCGGCAGTACAGATTGCTTCGGCTGTTGTACCCTGGGAGACAGACGCGTTGTCTTTAGTAGAAGCGTGAAATCTGTTTTAAGGGAAGCGTGTTGAACACGTGCCTCAGCCACAACCGTCAACATTAGTTTGCTTATTCTTGCAGCCAAGAAGGATCATACAAAAGGACGCGGTTCAAGTCCTTGTTAAAGACGAAGCAGAAATCACATAAGAAGACGCGGTTGAAGCTCTTGATGAAAACTTCGGTTTGACTCATTTTATGTTGTATTTGATATTATTTTCATTTGAATTTGTATACGGTGTGTGTACTACGATTTCCCAAAATTGTATAAAGAGAGTATCTTTATTATTTTATTAATGTTATTTTAATAAAATTGTGACCCATGTCCTACAAGCTTTACTACTTAATTGTAGACTTTTTAACGACTTGGTGTTGTTTTGAACAGATTTGTGACTGTCCAACTTTAGAATTTCACGATCAAATGAGGAACTTGTACTTATAAGTGCATAGAGTTCTCAAGACACGTTGCAAGACGATATTGTTGTGATGAATTTGATCGGATGATAAAAGTGTTGAAGATGATAACACTATGAGATTTGATGTGTAGATATGTCTACTTATCCATTTAAACTTTTAAAAGTGTTTTGCACTTTATGATTTAGTTTCGAATGTATATTATTTATTGTTTTGTGTTCAACATCTTCGGATAACACATGCAATTTTTTACAAAGAAATAAATCAAAGGTTTGTGACGTATGATATATTTTTTTTTCTTTTTTGAAGAATAATTATAACGTCAACGATACAATGTTTAAAGAACATTGTTATAAACGGATAGTATATGGAAAGAATTTAAACAACTTAAGAGTTGTTGCATTGACTAAAATCCGGAGACGACACATCAAATGTCTAGCCACATCATGAGAGAATCGTGAAAGAAAGTGGTGAGTGTATTGAGATGAAATACACAAGCATGTTACATGTCGACATACTTCATTAGAAGTTATCGTGGAAATTCACAAGTGTGAAATTTAACATATGGAAGAAATATATGTTAATACAAATCTCTAATGAATCGGGCAAGATTTGTTCCAAAAGTACCATTAGAAATGGAGGACATGTTAATATGTCTACCACCTTCAAGTTGTTGGAAGTATGTAAAGGTTTTAACCTTTAAATTGGGAGAGTGTCCTAAATATACATAGCTTTCAAAGAAAACGACAAGGCATGTCACTTAAAGACACAATTTTGAAGTTGGTTTGTTGAGAGTGAATCTAAGTGATTTCATATCAACATAAAAGTGATTGTACACTTATACTATTTATACCTTTTGTGGGTGATGAATGTGTTCACCAAAGTTACTCGAGATAAAACTTATAGTCAAGTACTTATAAGTTAATGGTGAAGCCTTTGACATCAAAGGCAAAAATGTTATATTCTTAGACTGAATAATGGAAAATGCATGTTTATGTAACATACATATGTGACTATATGATCTCATGGTCATGTCTAAAATAAGAATGAATGTTTCTAAGAGATAATGAGTTTATCTCTTAAGGCTGTGAAGAATCAGAATGATGCATCTTCTGTTCACATGCTAGAGTATTGTAGTCTAAAGCATGCTAGACTAGTACATGTTAATTTATATGCTCTGTGGAGATTAAATTAACTCTAAACATTCAAATTATAAGATGGCATGAGATTGAATTTGGTGTATAACAAAGTCTAAAAGTATAAATTCATTCAATCTATTGGAATATCTCGAGAAAAACCGATTAACTAGATCAGATAATGAATCAATTCGGTTTTATAAGTGTAGTGAGGAGAACTCATACACACGTAAGTGTTGGCATCTCACGCTAAGGCATATTTCGTCTTGTTTAGATTTAAAAACTCTTGTGCACAAGTGGAGTATGAGGTGTAAAGTATACTTGAACGACTTAATTGGCACAAAGATATAGATATTTGTTATCTAATCAAGGTGTCCAGTAGTCATCGTGAGTAGTATTACTTAAACTTGATCAAAGTGCAAGTAATGTGGGGGAGAGATTCATTTAAGAAACAACCATAGCTTTGTATAAATGGTGTTTGAGGAGTCTCTCAATCCATATAAAAATATGACATTTCTTTACCTTTATCTTGTGTTGGATTGTTTCAATCTAATAACGCTTAAATGTGGGGGGTAACTTGCATTTGATAATATGAAATCAATAAAGGTTATGGTTATAACGAGTCATCTGGTTGTTTAGACTCAAATGTCATAATGGTCATAAGGAGTTAATCTGGTTGATTAGACTCATATGCCAACTTGATAAGGAGTCAATCTAATTGATTAGACTCAGATGCCAACCGGTTGATATTAATGCCTGATGATTGAGCATACCAGCCATATGCATAATGAATATGTGTTCATATTGAAATAAGATTTTTTTTAGTTTAAAAAGAAGACGTTATAACTAGATCAAAGTTTAGATCATGAGTTATAGTCTTACGAGTTGACAATAAGGCATGAATGACTTGCGAGTCGATAACACATTAGTACAACTGATCTCAATTGCAAAATTATCAGTAGTGACTTGACGAAGTCAAAGATAGTCTTATGGATCCAACAACCTGAGGGTTGATGAGAGATCAAGTTGTGGAATGAGACTAAAGCCCATTGAAGAAGGTATGTGAAGGAAACCTAACTTAGATGACTGGAGATCCCAAGATCTAAGTTCAATAGGACAACTAATTCATACGCCTAAGGGTGGTCACTGTGGGGGCATGGCTAATATGTGTAAGCCATTATATATGGTTATATATACCCCCTAAACTATAAAAGGGTGTTTAAATATGTCCTTGTCCATTCCTATAACATTCAGTGACAAATTGTGAGGATAAGCATAATATATGGTAAATGATGTGGGTAAATCATGGTAACCATAATGCTTTTAATGATTTGAGAAAAATCACCTATGTTAGAGAGAAGTGGGGTCGCTTCTAATGGAATTGGGGGCACAATTCCTAGAGCTCTCGCAGAACCAGGAAAGTGTTCCAGGACCATTATTGGACACGAAAGTGAGGGGATGGCCCGGCTAAGGAGAGTATTGTGTGAAGTGTATTGTCGTCTACACAAACGGGGGTTTGTTCAAGGACATCGTGTCTACAAACTGCTAGGAGGCTAAGTATGCTTCACAAAGGAAGGTTCAAAGCTAATACCTACCTATCCTGCAATACTTAACTGTCGAGGTTGCATTGGAAATCTTGTGTGTTTTGATCAATCTCCATTCATGTGGGGGATTGTTGGAATTTTTTATTTTGAATGGATATTTAATTAACAAAATTTATTAATTAATGTATTCATAATGTGAATTGAAGGAAAACTCTTGAGTAAAGTTTTTGATTTCACTTGATTAACTTTTATTAGAGTAATTAAGTCTCTAATTAAAGAGAAAGACTCTTCACTCATCCTCAACTCTTGTATAAATAATAGGCTATGTGTCTTATTTGATACTAGAGAAAATAACATACTTGAATACATGAAGGGTTCTTGATATGTTGAGTACATAGAGATGAATACTTTCTACCAAATTCCATAAGTTCTAACACTACAATTTACCTGGTGTAACCTCGGGCGCGTAGCCTTCTCCGGCAGTACAGACTGCTTCGGCTGTTGTACCCTGGGAGACAGACGCGTTGTCTTTAGTAGAAGCGTGAAATCTGTTTTAAGGGAAGCGTGTTGAACACGTGCCTCAGCCACAACCGTCAACATTAGTTTGCTTATTCTTGCAGCCAAGAAGGATCATACAAAAGGACGCGGTTCAAGTCCTTGTTAAAGACGAAGCAGAAATCACATAAGAAGACGCGGTTGAAGCTCTTGATGAAAACTTCGGTTTGACTCATTTTATGTTGTATTTGATATTATTTTCATTTGAATTTGTATACGGTGTGTGTACTACGATTTCCCAAAATTGTATAAAGAGAGTATCTTTATTATTTTATTAATGTTATTTTAATAAAATTGTGACCCATGTCCTACACACTAGAACGTAGAGTTTAAGAATCTGTATCAAATATGCAAATCCGTTAAACTAGAGATATGATACCAACTTATAAACACCCTGAAAACCAACTCAGTTTATATACATTAATAGATTACACCTTATAAAATTGTCTTTATGTATACACTCTATTGGTGACTAAAGTCACTAAAATCAGTTGTTTGAGTATATATACGTAGAATTAAAAGAAGACTTGTTTCTTATGATGTAACAAATGATAAATGATGTTTGTTTTAGAAAAGTACTATGTGATTGTCCGCGTGTACACGCGGTTCAACAATTAACAATTATTTAGAGTGGTAAAACCTATAAAAATATAATAGAAATATTTTATTAAAATTTAAAAGCAAGGAATACACATGTTATTCAAATATCACTAAATATTTGTAGTATATACATGGCTACTGATATATAAAAAATGAATAAAGCATCAACATATTTAACATAACATTGTACTTCTATATGTGTAGTGTATTGTAAGTGCATGATGTCCCTAGGCTAGTATATATGTTGTTTGGACGTGTTTCGGGGTGTTTGGAGACGTTTATACGCGTTTCGGGGTGTTTGGGACATATCAGGCGAGTAGGGAATAGCTTCAGGCATTTACAGCCTATACCATATCAGTATTCATGCGAATAGCCCCTACTCGCATGTACCTACTAGCGAGTACGGCCCTACTCGCTAGTTTATCATGCTGGATAGCCTCGTACTCGCATGAACTGACCTCGTACTCGCATGAACTGGTCTGTACGAGTACGGGAGGTATAAATAGTCCCAATCATTTCCCTAATGATCAGTTCTTGCCACACACACTCTCCAAACACCCTCCCCTGGTCTGTAAGGTCTGATTTGATCATTGTAAACACTCGAGCTCTGTTTTAGTGATAAATCTTTAATCTTTTGACCCATTTGTGTGTGTTAATTACTCATATATCATTGTTTCATATTCGTTTCTGTTATTAGAACATATTTAGAGGATTCCGCACTCTGAATATCAAGCTCGTGATTGTCGGGTGACCCGTTAGTCGATCCTACATGTATTCATGGCATGACCACCTATGCACCACATTGCTTATAGCACTCTTTATATTTTACGACCTGCCATTTATAATTAAAAAAGAAGAAACAAAATAATAGTCAACTCACATAATTGAAATAAAATAACCAAATAGATAAAATATGAATTACACAAATTGTCCTTTAGTTATTACTGAAATTGCATCCTCTGTCCTTTATGGAAATTTTTCACTCCTTATATCCTTTGTTTTATCAATTTGTTACACCCTTTGTCCTTTAGCCTAACTTAGTTAAAAAACTTGGTTAACTTTATTTTCTAAGTTTACACTTTTAGCCCCTATAGTTTTGATCGAACCCTAACCCTTGATTGACCTCGAATTCGACCACGGAAATTAACAAAATCATAGGGCTATTATAGAACATCAAGTTCCGATCAAAACCATGTATAATAGTCGTACTAACTTGATCGTTTTCGAGGCTAAATCGAACGATTAAAATTGCGACTGGTTGATCTTGTTCTTCAAATTGCGAACGATTTGCAGAGTGTTTATGATATATTTTTGCACAGAAACGGTCGACTAATATATTACATGTAGGGTATCAACTCGACAAGTGTGTCTGTCGAGTTAATAAGTATTCCTATCATTTCTAGTCAAGTAATGTTCTAATTTGTTCACATACTCAAACCCATTGCTAAATCAATGATTTGATTTGTTTATCGGTCTGCATAAGGCCATAGGCCACATGTGATCATGTAATCTGAACAATGAGCATTATACATTTCAACAAGTGTGCCTTTCCATAACAAGTGTTCATAAAGTAGATACATAATATTCATTCATGTAATAAACTACCTTAAAAACAACCCAAAATAATTAACCAAGTTGACTTGCATGATGATCTAGAGTTGACCACTTCTAAAACAATACAAACACAAATTTCAGTCATTTTCCAACTGATCATAAATTCAAAGTTTCATTTTTGACAAAAAAAAAGTAATCTGAAAAAGAGATGTGAATGAATCATTCAAAGGTACTAGTTCTCTTAAATTCTAACATCTGAACAGAACATGAAGCAGGATTCAAAGTCCTCTGCTCCCAAATTAAAGAATACTATCATCATCATAATCTACTCTTCTGCTTTTCGATATCGAACCGCTTTCAGATTAAATAAACACATAAAGATCGTGTTCTTTCTCGCCTCAATTTACCATATTGACCGATGTAACTAAAGGCTTTATCCGCGAGCAAACCAGAAACGGCTAACCGGTGAGTTTCTTACAGTTCTTGACAATGGCTCCAAAACCCTCGTCCATGGGCTCACCAGTGACTTGGTTAGGTCTGTACCGGCCTATTATACAAAGACGAAACACGACAAGATCCGGGCAATTTTTGGACATGGCTATAACCGCTGCATTCGTCATCTGCTGACAAAAGTAAAGAATAGATTGCAGTTTTCTACAGCCTAAAGAAATTGCAAGGAGACCCACTTCAGATACTGGCCCTTCATCATATTCATGAGGATCTACAGGAAATACAGTAAAGAATAGATTGCAGTTTTCTACAGCCTAAAATCAAAGCCAAGTGTATGATTACCAATTTAATCGTTCGATTTAGCCTCAAAAATGAGCAGGTTAGTACGATTATTATACATGGTTTTGATCGGAATTTGATGTTCTATAATATCCCTATGATTTCGTTAATTTTCGTGGTCGAATTCGTGGTCAATCAAGGGTTAGGGTTCGATCAAAACTATAGGGGCTAAAAGTGTAAACTTAGAAAATAAAGTTAACCAAGTTTCTTAACTAAGTTAGGCTAAAGGACAAAAGGTGTAACAAATTGATAAAATAAAGGATATAATGAGTGAAAAATTTTCATAAAGGACAGAGGATGCAATTTCAGTAATAACTAAAGGACAATTTGTGTAATTCTCTCATAATGTAATTGCATAATAGTCTGAGGCAATGCTTACTTTACTGCATTATGTAACAATGATAAACAATCTCATCATTTAAACATGAAACAATGCAATAATAGACAACTTACTATTTGATTTTCAACCCTTTGGTCAAACAAAGTGTATTTGCTCAATCAAATTCTTACTTCTCTTTACTACTCCTTCTCACATTGAAGGTTATGAAAACAAAACCCAAAACAAAAATAACACATAAGACTATATAGAGATCTAGTAGTATATATAAACAACTTAGCAAAGTGTAATTAGAACTTATTGAATTTACCCTAGTTATGTGTATTCCAAGTTACATTGCCATTACATGAATGTATAATCAAGCGAGTCAACTTAAAAAAGTCTAAATCATTCATCTTGATCAGTCGAGTCAACTTTAAAAATTTTTAATATAAAGCTTATGTAACCATCCATTAAGAGGAATGAATGATACACAAGAAGGTTATAATTAGACTTCAAGATCAAATGCATAAATTTTCAAAATAATAGCTGATTATTTAAAGTAAAAAATTATTAATTACTTTGTTTTTAATACATATTTAATATTCTTGACCGATTTTAACCAAAGTAATTAATGATTTTTTATTTAAAAAAAACTAAAAATCTTATAAATTACATGGACGTGCCATGTGGCACAATATGTGTTAGACATATTACATCCAAAATTATAGGGATTTCATATTTATTGTAATTGATTTATGTTTCCTTTATTATGTCTTGTAATTGTCCTATATAAGGACCCCCAAATGTACTCAATAATTATCACATTACAATACAAAGTTTGATTTGGTATCAGAGCCAAATCAGCTCCTTCTAAAATTCACGGCTGCCAAACCTCCTACCCAGCCAGAAACCCTAACAGCAGCTGCTGTGCAACCTACTGCAGCCGCCATCACAACCAAAAATCAACCCTCCAACATCTCTCTCTCGCTTCCAATCAACATGGCAGCCATTACAACCCTAACAAACCAGGAGAAAACCATTCACAACTCTCACAAATTCGCCTTTAACCTAAAACCTACCAACTATGGTCACTGGAGATCTATGATAGAACCCTTCTTGGTCTCTCACAACCTGTTCGGCTATGTGGATGGTACCATCCCATGCCCACAACAGCAGGTCACAACAGGAACTACTACAACTGACAACCCAAGTTATCTCCCGTGGATTGCCAATGATGCCCATGTTCGACTACTAATTACATCAACCGTATTTGAAGAATCCTTCCAGCATGTCCAAGGTAAAACATCTCGTGAGATTTGGCTTTCATTAGAACGTGCCTACGCACCAGTTACATCTTCTCATGAGTTCACTTTAAAAAGTCAACTCCTTAGAATCACCGTGAAAAGCGATGAGAAACCTGCTGAATACCTAAGCCGAGCCCAAGAATACGCCACTGCTCTAGCTAACATTGGCGAACCCATGAAAGATAAGGATATAGTCATGCTTACACTCTCAGGTCTCTGTGAAGAATACAACGGTCTTAAGGCAAACTTGCTGGCGCGGTCTCCTCCTGTTACTTTCAATGAACTTCATGGCCTCCTCAGCGATCATGACTACATGATTGCCAAAATTCATGGTGTGTCCTCTGTAGCCTCAAACCCACAGGCTTTTTTGGCTACTGCTGCTCCTACAGCAGCCGCCACGGCAGCACAACTCCCAACATTAATACTATTCAGCAGCAACTCAGCAGCCTCCAGCTTATGGCTGCACAGTTTGGGTATCAACTTAACCCTACTGGAGCCTCTAGCTCTCAACCGCAAGCCTTCTTTGCACCCAGATCTGTCAATTCTAACCGTGGCAGCCGTGGCTCTCGAGGATCTTCACGAGGGCAGCCGCGCAATAGCTCCAACAATTGCTCTCGTGACAACACCGGTACAAGACAGTTTGCTTGGGCCTCTACTCAGAACATGGTTTGTGGTCACTGCAATCGTTGTGGCATTGGTCACCTACCATCTTAGTGCCCAAACCAGTCCAATCAATCTCGCGGGACTCCACAGGCCAACTATGCTGCTCACTCGGACGTTGCCTCCCAAGCTGGTTTTACTCGGCTATCTGGCACTGGAACAAATGATCATTCTGCTCCAGACTTATCTAGTTTTGACAACGCTGAGCCCTATTATGGTAATGACTCCCTCCTTGTTGGTAATGGTAATCCCCTACCTATTTTGCACATTGGCTCAACCAAACTTTACTCCCCTCACAAAACCTTTAACCTAAATAATATCCTTCATGTTCCTGCACTTAAAAAGAATTTATTATCTGTCCAAAAGTTTTGTAATGATAATGATGTCTTTTTTGAATTTCATGCTTCTTATTTTGTTGTGAAGGACGAGTCTACACGCACCACCCTCCTAACGGGTCCAAGTGAACAGGGCTTATACCACATCTGCCTTCCTCGTTTTCAGCCTCTTCCAAAAGTTGCCTTCACTGCTGTTAAGGCTTCTTCCAAAACTTGGCATCAACGTCTTGGACATCCTCATGCTCAAGTCTTTCAGTCTATTGTTTCACATTGTTCTTTACCTATTTCAAATAAACTTTCAAATTCATTATGTACCTCTTGTCAGCAGGGCAAGTCTTCAAAACTTTCTTTAGCAAATTCAAATTTTCGTAGCACTCATGTCTTGGATTTGGTTTATTGTGATGTTTGGGGTCCTGCGCCCACTTTGTCTATTGATGGTTGTCGTTTCTTTCTATTATGCGTCGACCATCATACTAGGTATATGTGGTTTTATCCATTGGTGCATAAATCTGACGTCTTTTCTGCCCTAACAAATTTCATAAAAATGTCAGAAAGACAATTTAATACTAAACTCAAAAGCATTCAAACTGACTGGGGTGGCGAGTTTCGAAACCTTACACATTTTTTTAATAATCTTGGAATCATTCACCGGCGTTCGTGCCCTCACACAAGTGAACAAAATGGGACAGTCGAGCGTCGCCACCGTCACGTTGTGGAAACTGGGCTCACCCTTTTAGCCCAATCTCATCTTCCTCAACGTTTTTGGCAATTTGCCTTTGAGACGGCTGTCTACTTAATTAATCGACTCCCTTCTCGTGTCTCATCCAACAAATCTCCTTTTGAACACATTTTTAAACGTAAACCTGATTACTCCTTTTTACGTGTCTTTGGGTGTCAATGTTTTCCTTACCTTCGACCATATAATCGTCACAAGATGGAATTTCGGTCCATTCCGTGTGTCTTTCTCGGTTATAGCCCTGTTCACCACGGTTACCGGTGCTTTGACCCAAGCTCAGAACGAATATATATTGCCCGCCATGTTCGCTTCAACGAACACACATTTCCTTTTCACAATCCGCCACCCGTGCCATCTCCCTCCCCCAACCGAGCCTCCTTACATCTCCATTTTTCCTGACCTCCCACCCGACATCCCTAATGAACACCCTATGTCAACCACACCCTCTGCCATACCTCACGGCCCACCCATCCCCACTGAACCTACACCTCCAAACCAACCAACCCCAACCGAGCCTTCAAACTCACCCGCTGCTACTCTACCTCAACCACACCCACCAACTTCAACCAACCCGCAAGCCAACTCACCCCCTCGACCTAGACCACCAAACCTACGACCCAATCCCAAACAAACCACTCGCTACAATCCTGCAGCTTACACTGCCACTACTAACCCTACCTTACCCACCGAACCCACCTCATTTACCATTGCCAACAAATCCTCGGAGTGGCGTCATGCCATGGCTGAAGAGTTGGAGGCACTTTATAAGAATGGAACATGGTCACTTGTTCCACCTATCAAAAATACTAATATTGTTTATTGCAAGTGGGTTTACAGGTTGAAAACAGATCCAAATGGAAAGATCACCCGCTACAAAGCACGTCTTGTTGCAAAAGGATTTCACCAACAACCAGGAGTTGACTATCATGAGACATTCAGCCCGGTTGTCAAACCGGCTACTATTCGAACCATCTTATCTCTAGCAGTTACACAAAAGTGGCCACTTCGACAATTAGATGTTCAGAACGCCTTCTTACATGGGGATCTTCAGGAAATAGTTTACATGAAACAACCTCCTGGTTTTGTTGATCCTACCAAACCAAATCATGTGTGCTTACTACACAAGTCTCTTTATGGGCTTAAACAAGCTCCTCGTGCATGGTTCACTCGGCTTTCTACGGCGTTGCAACAACTTGGTTTTTCTAGATCCCGAACTGACCCATCCTTATTTATTCTAAATTCCAATGGTACCATTGTCTATGTTCTTGTCTACGTAGATGACATCATCATTACTGGAAATCATTCGGGGGCAATCAATGATGTTATAACTCGTCTGAGCTCTCTTTTTGCGGTTAAGGACCTTGGTCATCTACATTATTTCTTGGGTATCGAAGTGGTTCAACATAATTTTGATCTAATTCTCTCCCAACGTAAGTACATTATGGACATTCTTCATCAAGCTGGTTTAACAGACTGCAAGCCGGTCACATCTCCTATGAGTACCTCTCATGTCTTACTTCCGGATGACAGTCCACATCTTGATGACCCTTCTCGATACCGGCAAATCGTTGGGGCTCTTCAGTATGTCACGTTATCTCGTCCGGACATTGCCTTTGCTGTAAACAAGGTGTGTCAATTCATGCATGCTCCAACTGAAAACCATTAGGTTGCGGTGAAACGAATACTTCGTTATCTTAAAGGCACGTCTCATCTTGGCTTATTGTTTCGCCATGGTTCGGGGTCCCGGCTTCAGGCTTTTTCTGACTCTCACTGGCACCCACATGTTCTTCAGGCTTAGGGGCTGTTTGGTTCACCTCTTAATGGTTCATTAAGAGGGAACCTCTTATTCGGACAGAGGTTGAAGCTGTTTGGTTGCAAAAATCCCACCCTCTTAATGATTCAGTTAAGTCTGCCCACTACAGCATCATATCAATGCTGAATAAAAAAAAGACCTCTTCACCCTCACCTTCATTCACAGCTCCTTTCCCTTTCCCTTAACCAAAACCCTACCCTTTCACCTCTGATCTCCCTCCCGCCGCCCCTCCACCTCCCGCCGCCCCTCTTCCATTTCTTCCACCGGAGCACATGTCGCCGGCAACGAAGACACCGGAGCACAGACCGGAGCTCTGGTTCTGATCTTATTATTATTATTATTATTATTATTATTATTATTATTATTATTATTATTATTATTATTATTATTATTATTATTATTATTTTTTGAAAAAATGGAGTTGAAGAGATAAAGAGAGAGAGAAAAGGGAAGAAAGAGGTGGATGAGGGGTGATGATGATGATCAAGATGGTGGTTGGGTATGGATATGTTTTTTTTTTTTTAACAGAGAGATGGTAGTTGGGTATGGATATGTGAAGAAGATAAGAGAGGGTTGGGTATGGACAATGTGATAATGATCAAATGTTTTTTAAATGCAATTTTTGAGTCCCATGATACTTTTTTTTCCGGATATTACCTTATAATTTATCTCATGTATTAATTATTGAGTGAAATAGCTAGAATTAAAATATGTGTTTTTTTAAAAAAAAAAACTAAAGATTTTTATCAAAATAATGTGAGGGGTAAAATAGTAATTTTGTAAAGTTATTCAGAGGTTTAACCAAACAACATTTACTTGTTCAGCACTTACTGGTTCAGAGCCTCTTACCCATTCAGACCTCTTTCTGATTCAGCACTTACTGGTTCAGCACTTGCCAAACAGCCCCTTACTCTGATTCGGATTGGGCTGGTTGCCCTGTCGACCGTCGATCCACGGGGGGTATGCTATCTACTTGGGCTCAAATCTTATTTCATGGGCTGCCCGAAAACAACGGACTGTCTCTCGATCTTCAACAGGCAATCGCTGACACTGTAGCAGAGCTTATTTGGTTAAGGTCTCTTCTTCGAGAACTTGGGCTAGTTAATCACTCACCAACTCTTTGGTGTGATAATCTCGGGGCAACTTATCTCTCTGCAAATCCGGTTTTTCATGCACGCACAAAGTTTGATGTGATAATTTCACTCACCAACTCTTTGGTGTGATAATTTCATATTTATTGTAATTGATTTATGTTTCCTTTATTATGTCTTGTAATTGTCCTATATAAGGACCCCCTAATGTACTCAATAATTATCACATTACAATACAAAGTTTGATTATATGGAGGTGTCTAGATTGAAGGTTGAATGTGGGAGTGTCATGTGTACCTTGGGATGTTTTGTTTATTAGATGTTAGATTTTGTTAATGACTTGCATTGAAACCCGAACACTATTCTTCGACTAATGTACTTGGAAGATCACTTACAATGTTTTATAAGCAATGCCCAACGCTTCTAGTTTATTGGTTGTCAAATGGCACTTGGAGTTCCCCCAAACACTTCAGTAGGAAATCCTAATAAACAATCCCAATGAAGTGTTCGGAGGATCCCTTAGGGACACTTGGCTTTTCCCTTTAGGCTTCATCTATATTCCTTTATGGTTACTTGATATGTTTGGTTATTAGAAATGGCTTAGGTATACGTATATATAGACGAGTTTTGGGAAGCGTCTTATACATGCACGATGCAATATCGGAAGCGTGAACATGGCTGGAATTGAGTCTCTGTTACCATTTTTCATATTAACATGAGGAGGGAAAAGATACCAAAACAAGAACTTATGGGGAGGACCAGGTAGTATAAAGTATTGTATACTCATTTGTTCATTGTCCCTTAATCATGACTAGATTCAATTTCCATGTTTGGTAATATTGGCATAAGATTCTATGAGTGTACACATGTGTAAATTAAACTTACTAAAAGCTAGAGTGGAATATACCTTTATCCTTGATGTAGAAGGATGAAGAGTCGAATATACAGTTATGAGTGGGGGAAGAGCCAGCGTATGCAAGAATCTGCCCCATTGAAAAGATCTAATAAATAGTCTAGACAACATTTACACATAATAAAAGTTTAAATATGCTCCATGTAAAACTTCCTATACACCTCTTAAAAAAGCTACTACTAGTTGTGAGTACAGTTTCGGTAGCAAATCGTCGCGACTAGAATAGAATGACAGTCCAATTTGCAACCGAGGTAGCAGTCGCAAAGTGATTATCGGCTGCGTTCTATTTTATTCATGTTTTTTATGTATACTTTTCGTATAATGTGATCGCATAATATATGGTTTTAACTAATTATTGCTTTTTTTTTCCTCCAAAATATTTTTCATTAAAAATAAAGGATAAAATACATAATATGGTTTTAACTAATTATTGCTTTTTTTTTCCTCCAAAATATTTTTCATTAAAAATAAAGGATAAATTTCATAAGGACAGTAGGTAGGCGGGCAACAAGCTGCGCCGCCACCCCTTTCTGGATATTTTTTTCCTTCAAAATATTTTTCATTATTGCTTTTAAATTTTCGGCCAATTTGAAACCGAAACAAGGCGGTCACAGAACTTGCGACCAAGTCCGGGATGATCGTTAATTTTGCTACTATTTTGATTTTGATCACTAATTTTGTGACCTTTATTTTAGTCTCAATATAGAATTGAAATCTCTTAGTGATCGACAATACTACCAAAAACTAGCCCATCTGGTTCACGCGAACGCTATGCGCGCATTTAATACCACAATACATACAGCCAATGAGCCAAAGCATTGCTTTAGTTGCTGGAAGTGGCATGCTATCATCCACAGCTAACGCTATGCAAGCGTTGTGAAACAAGAAGTATGGTTCGATCAGGAGCATGCCATGTCATCGCGAGAGTTGCCTCGTCCCGTGCATTTTTGGGGTGAGGGGGAGCTACATCCCATCCATCCTGTCTCAACTCTCTCTCTCTCTCTCTCTCTCTAGTTGAGTCCATTTTAACCAGATGATGGGAGACGGGTTACATAATCAATCTAGTTGAGTCCATTTAAACCGCATCCATTTTATGTGTGCAGTTTCAATGGACTCAACTAGATTGATTATGTAACTCGTCCTTGACGGATTCCAATAACAAAGAACTAATAGCTTTTCAGCATTACACTTGCCAAGTTGATGATAAGTTGAAATCAACCAAAAAAAAAAAAAAACAGGACCCAATCAAGTAAAAGTGGATTAAAATTTGAGAACAGAATATCAACATGGACACACATCATAGATAACTAAGGGAGACAAGCAGTAAAAAGGTAAATAATTCTTACATGTAAATTCTGCATACTGTTAGTAATGTAACCAAGACAAATTAACTGATTATAAGCCATCAAACTGCGGTTAACCATACCCCTATGGTTATATCACAACCGCAGCCATTAATCAAGATCAAAGATCTGATTAAACTAAACAAGATTCTTGAATTGTAACTCCTGACAGGCGAGAATCACGAACAGATTTGAATCAAGAATCCTTCGGAATGAATCAACCTTTCAAAACACATGGATGAAACACCAAATTCAGTTGCAATTCATCGGCATAATCTTAGTAAGTGCATAACAAAAAAATAACAAAAGAATTCAGGTGTATATTTAAACTTCTTATTACTGCTTATAATTATGATCTACTGAGAGGCATTGCGATACAAATCCATGGCTTACTTGGTAACAGGGAACATAATGATTAGATGCAAACAAATGAATATTATCAGTATTTTCACAAGGTGTGCAATAAGCAGGGTCATATACTCATATTCAGGTTTCGGTTGTCATAGCTAACCTGTTTAATAAATGGGACACGTTCAGATTGACCTATTTAAAAAAAGGGTCGTGTTCAGGTTGACCTGTTCAGCCAGTATAGTTAAACAGTTTGGCCCGCCAACCCATTAAGCCATACACTACAACCCACCAAACCGACTAACATGTTTACAACTTGATTACTACCTACCAACCTGTGAACATGTTTAGATAAAGGGTTTGGGTTGCACGATTTCTAAGTTTACCCGGGTTATGGTGGATATCTTTTACACAAATAAATGTATGCGTTAAGTTCAGAATGAGATTCAACCCGCCAACCAGCCATGGTCGACACCCTAGGCATTAGTGTTTTGGGATTTGCTTATTAAAACAGCTTATGTACTAATTGTTTTAGATAGGAAAGGTGGATAACAATCCCAAGAGCCCTCAGTACAGCTTATTGATGCATCAGATGATAATAATCACCCAAGAAAACTTAACAAGCAATCGTAAACACCCTCAATACAACTTATCAACCTATAGAAAGAAATAAGCAGACAAATGATTTTAATATGCAATCCCAAAAACCACATTAAGTTTGTTTAAAGCAAGTCTAGGCTATGTGCATGGGTGTTTTGAAAGGACCTCAAACAACTGGACACCCAAGTATCATATACGGTATACCACGTGAGGGATAAAAACAAAGACTATATCACTACCGAATGTTAACTCTTACAAAAATCAACTCATACGCAGTAGCCTCGCTATATAGTTAGGGTAGGCGTATAATAGGAGGTGTTATCGATTCTATACCATTTTTAATCCTTTCATACATTCGGGTCAACAATCAGTAAGTAGTAACATACAAGATATAAACTAATGGAGATCAAACCTCATGCAGTCACTGTAAAACTTAACACCAAATGTGTATCACATATAGTCCAACCTTTTTTTTTAATTTGAATGTCCAACAAATCCCGGCCACCGGTACACCCATAAGCAAAAGGCTACCCATGCCCGCACCAATTTCAGGGGAAACCCACCGCCCAAAGGCCCACTATGGTAAAACCCTTGGCCCGTGCACTACATTTTGTCACGAACGAGACTCCAAGACTCCAAGTTTCCAATCGACAATACACAATTAGGGGTGCAAACAAGCCAAGTAACTCACGAGCTACACGAGATCAGCTCGATAAAAAAAACTCAAAACGAGCCGAGCTTGTACCGAGCTTAAGCCTAAAACAAACCTCATTTACTAATCGAGCCCAAGCTCAAGCCTAGCATGTGAAGCTTGTCAGGCTCGTCAAGCCTTATCGAGGCTTATTATAATATTAGTTGTATTAATATTCAATAATATTACCCTTCATTAAAAGTTGTTTTTAGCAAACTAGCTAAGCGTATTTAAACTTGTCTACAAACCAAGCCAAGCAAAACCTAAAAATAAACTTGTTTAGTAAATCGAGCTTGAGCCCAAGCTTCACTTAAGCTCGCTAGCCTAAACGAGCTTATTATTTATATTATATTTATTTAATTATTTAATATATTAACTAATAAATCCTAAACGAGCTTGAGTTTATTTTAGTCTAGGTTCGGCTCATTTGCACCCCTAGTTTTAACACAATCAACAACCAATAAACTTATTATAATCAAAACCAAAACAATTAAACCACATACCTAATAAATCATCCACTAGAAAACGGCCGGTTAGATCCACTAGATCTAGGCCGGTTCATCACCTCATAACCACCACCCGATTTCGGCCTATTAACAAACCCGGTCTGCTGCTTCTGAGCCTCCTCCGGTTCAGGCTTCTCCTCCTTCCCGTGAAAACCCGGTCTAAGATGCGGCGGCACAAACTTATTCGTCTTCGGCGATACGGAAACCGTCAAACTCGTTAACGGCAACTGCAACGTCGACGATGACGGTAACGGTAACGGTAACAGTGACGGTGAAGGAGATCCGGTTCGACCTAAGGGACGGAGAGAGATAGAATCCGGTTCAATAGGTGAGGGATCGTGTGGCGGTGGTGGAATAGAGGGAGGAGAGGGTTGGGATATAGGAGCGATGGGTTTAGGTGAAGGACGGGTTAAGACGAGCATGTTTCCATGGATGCGTGAGTTGGATATGACGGTTTTGTTAGATGAGGATGGGGAACGGTGGTTGTTTGTGGTGGTGGTGGTGGTGGTGGTGGGTTTTTTGTCATATATGTCGTTGAAGTTGAGGGAAGTGTATTTATTGGTTCTGGCCATCAACTAAGTTACGCCGTCGTCGGTGGGTGGGGAGAGAGAGAGAGAGAGAGAGAAAAGGTGGTTTTGAGATGATGTATGGGTTTATTAATATTATTATTATTATTATTGTATGAAGATGATAGTGATGATGATAGGATGAGCGTGACGGCGAAGGGATATTGATTGCAAAGAAGGCTTTTTTGTACGACGGACGGAGTGGGTTTATTGTTTTTGTTGACGTGTCCAATATGATTAAGCTGGGTTTTGTCTTTTCTGAAATGGTAATGAACGTGTTATACGGACATTAGACTGAACGGTGTGCATAGGGGGAAAGGAATCGGGGTGGTGATGTGGCAGACTCCCCGATCGGGAACACCGCCCCCCCCGTGATTTTTTCGGGGAAAACGGGGAAATCCTCCCGTTGGCACCGAGCAATGTGATTGGTGGAATTTTTTTGAACGTTAAAAAGGGGGCCCACCTGTTTTGAAAGTTAGCCGTTTGTAAAAAAAAAAAAAAAAAAAAAAAACAAACATTTACTATATATATATATATAAAATTTACCCCACAATTCACAAACTCACTCAAATTTTTAAACCAAACCACCACATTTTATAAATTACTCTTCCAAATTTTATAACCAAACCACCCATGGATCCAAGGCGTTCAACCCCACAACCCTTTTACCCGAACAACCCGCTACTCCTTCCACACAAGCTCCAAACTTTCCCTTCCCCGCTACACCGCTCGACCCTAACACATTCGGATTTGGCGGTTTTAGTCAACCACAAAATCCATGGCAAATGCAAATGCATCACCAACAACACTTTCATATGCAAATGCCACCCCCGAACCAAATGCCAACCGTCCCCGCTAGACCCGAAACTCAAGCCGAACACGACTTTATATCGTTAGGCGTCGATGACGACGTTATCCCCGAAACTCAACCAACATCTAAAAAAGACACAAAGGGGAAGAAACGTGCCACTACTAAGGCGGATAGCGTTCCATGGACTCAAGACGAGCTGGAGGCCTTAGCACGAGCGTGGGTGAACGTTTCTACCGACCCGATACGAAGTAAGTTTATTTTATTTTTTTTTGGCCGTGGGTTTTATGGATGATTTTAATTTTTTTTTTATTTATCACGTGTAGGTACGAATCGAAACAAAGATGGCTTTTGGAACGCGGTTTGCGAACAATTCTTCATCTTAATGCAACGCACGCCTTATCGAACCTTTCATGCCGTTAGTACTAAGTTTAGGGAGATGAACGCAAAATGTGGAGAATTTGCGGGCGTTTATCAAAGATGTTGGAACAATAGAAAGACCGGTGAAAGCGACGAGAACGTGTTGAAGAATGCGCTTGGAATGTTTTGCAAAAAAAAGGCTAGTGGGGGGTGGGCGTACATGAGGCCGTATGAGATTTTGAGAGCATGTGATAAATGGAGGGTGGTGCCAAACGAAGTGGCACAAGCAAAACGAACAAAGACGAGCACCTCGGGAAGTTATAGTGCGGGGGGGTCCGATGCTCGTTGTACTATAAATATAAATGATGACCCCGAGTTTGAAGATGATGCTCCCGCGCCCGATTTGGAGCGGCCAATTGGAAGGGACCGCGCGAAAAAAGCCGCATCGGGCTCAAAAGGAAAGGCCACCGCTTCGAAATTAAGTGTGGTTGACAGAATAGATTCGTTGATTTCAAACTTTAACGAGTTTAAGTCGGAGCAAAATGAAAGGTGGAATGAAAGAAAGAAGGAGAAGGAAGAAGCACTTGATCTAGAGCGGGAGAAGCTTGCGTTGGAGAAGGCACGGCTCGCGTACGAGCAAGAAAAGGTGGAGTTTGCGATGATGGACAAAAATATCGACGATCTTCCCGAGCAAGAAAGAGCGGGGTGGGCGGCGAAGAGAAACATGATCGCGAACAAGTGGCTTGGAAAAGATATGCTTTAGATGGTTTTTTTATGTAATTTTCTTGTTATTTTTTAAATTTCCATGCATTGTAGGTTGTAATTTTTTTTAATTTAATGAAATTTATCTTTAGTTTTTTTTTTCGGTTTTATTTTTTATTTTTTTAAAATATTGCCGTTTTAAAAAAAAATAAATTATATGTTTTTTATACATTTTTTATAAAAAAATAATTATGAAATATAAAATATATAATTAAAAAAAAGGAAAAAGAATAAAAAAAGGAAGGGGGAATGGGGGAGTTGGGGGAAACCATTTCCAAAGTTTGGGGGAGAAAATGGGGGAAATGACATGGCGCTGATGTGGCGGTTGGGGGAGTTGGGGGAAAAAGGGGGCACACCATATAGTCTTAATAAGTATGATAATGCCTCTAACATTATTGTTTAAACAAAATGCTCAAATAAGATAAAAAATATTTGTTGATAGATCAACAATTTGAGCATGTGTAATGGACATTATAAAGACATTAATAAGTATGATAATGCTTCTAACATCATCTCTTTAGGCATTATATGTGCATTAATAGGGAGAGACATTTCTAGTATAATGCCTAAATAAGATAAAAAATATGGAAAGTAATAACTAAAAAGGACATTAAGTGGTTTTAACTATTACACATTCTTTTCGGAGCCTTATAATAATGATGTGACAGAAAATGCCCACTAAAAAACATGAACCAATACATGGTTTTGACTAACAACTTATTAGCATTGAGCCTTTTTAATAACTAACAAAAAAATAAAATGATTCCCCCTCAATTATTTCTATACTTTTTATTTAAAATTAACAAAAATACATAAAAAGATAAAATTACATCACATTAAAAATAAAGAATTATGATCAAATAAAATGTTAGATTTTGCTTAAGTAAGATAAGAAGTCATCTCACCTTTTATTTTTTAAATTAATGGCTAAGATGAAAGTGTAAGCAAAAAAAAATGGGTGCAAGGGTATTTTTGGAAAATAGTATATTTGTTGATTTTCTCTCTCCACATGCAAGACATATGTATATTCCCTCTCATTTTTTAAATGGTTATAACTTTTCCACACGACCTTATTTTTAGAAAAAAAAATGCACCTTAAACCGAGCGTCATGTGAATATAGGAATGGCAACGGGTCGGGTTTGACTAATAACATACTCATACCCGGTTATACAATCTCATCGTATACCCGTCCCATTCCCCGTCGGGTATAGAGCATACCCACGGTATTGGGTATACCCGTTGGGATTTGAAAGTACTTTATATTTTTTCTTTCTTTTATAGTTTTAAGTTTTAGAAATCTACAATATATTAAATTGTAATAAATAACATACGTATCATTGTCACCATAATAATTTTTGAAATATTTAAAATGTAACAAGTTGATTACCAAAACCGTCTCTGTGGTTTGGGCCAATATACCAGTCCATCCCAAAATTCAAAAAAATTGCTTGAACAGTCCCTCACTTTTGACGAAATATGCCAAAACAATCCATTTTGTTAACTGGGTTAAGTCAGTGTCTTTAAGTCGGGAATTATCAACTCACATATAAAATTGTCTTCTTCCTCGTTGTCTTCTTCCCGGGTCCATTTTAATCAGACCTACCACCCACCTCATTTTCTTCAATCTATACCACCCACCACCATCTTCACATTTCACCAGCACCACCACCACCCACCATCTCCTCCACCTTTCACTACCACCACCATCCACCCACCAACCTGAAACATGCTCATCACCACTAACAAGCATCTCCACTTCCTTTCGTCACCACTCTACACACACATACATACATCTCTGTTTATCATCATATCTCACTCACATCAACACACACACATACCCTAAACATTCATCATTTGGTACACACACAGACACAAACCCATATGCAATTACCTTAACTTCAACCTTCCTTTGTTTTTTTATAAATTTTTCATTCAATTACTTATCTTTTTCCCCAAATTAAAACCCTAGGTTGGGTCACCTGAACAACCAACATCATCCCATCACTCGTCCATGTACTCTTGGTTTCTGGTTGTCCGAACTTCAATCAAAGCCCGCCATCATCGCTTGCCATCTTCCTCAACAGTAACCCATCACCATGACCTTCTACTGTAAACCACCGTGACCATGTCCCTATTGTCTTCATCGTTGGCCCTAGATCACACTTCAATAGTCCACCATTAATCCCCCTCCTCTATGACTACTGTACATCACCACCGTTGATTGACACCTCAAACAGTAAAGCATCACCACAATCACTACAAGCTATTGTCAAGGGAGAAAGGGTTATTGTATTACCTAGGTCGGATGTCGACTTGATCACAGAGGCGACGCCGCCGCTGTCGGAACCATTACCCAACCACCGTTTCCTTCGTCGTCTCCTCTTCCTCCTCTCCTTCGGTTCTCTCATTCTCTTCGTCTCTCTTTCTCAGTCACTTTCTCTCTATATCGGCTCCTCTTCTCTCTCTTTCGGTTTCCAGAAATCGTGTGTGTGTGTAGATGAGAGAGGGTGCATGTGGTTGTTTGTGTGTGCGGGGGAAGAAATAGGGAAGAAAACGATTTTACCCCTAACTTAACGAGGTTGAGTTAACCCCGTTAACGAAATGGACTGTTTTGGCCTATTTCGTCAAAAGTGAGGGACCGTTCAAACAATTTTTTGAATTTTGGGCTGGACTGACATATTGGCCCAAACTACAGGGACGGTTTTGGTAATTAACTCAAACTTAAATATATATCATAATATGTAAATGAATCTACTAAAAACAAAAACCACGGGAACGGTTTTAGTAATTAACTCAAATGTAAAAAAAAAAAATATTTCGTGGGTATTGATATATAAAAACGTCAACTAAAAAACCCAAAAAATGGGTTGTATTTGTTTGTGTATAACATTTTTGTCCTCCCCATTTCATTCTCCCGTTTACCTTTAAATCGTCAGTTATTCCGTCAGCCTTATTTTTTTGTGCTAGATTTTTATGCTAAATCACATGTGTAGCCTAGTGGTGGTAGAACCGGCTTTCTCTTTGGAGAAGTTAGGTTCGAATCCCATGGGAGGCAGATGTGGGTATTGCCAAGTGATGGTCGAAACTAGCCTACTTGTAGGTGCCAGGTTCGATTCTGATGGCCCCCCGGTTTTCTATTACCGTGCATTTACTCCAGAGAGGTTTGCCTCTTGTGGAGGGTGCAACATCTGTCAAGTGGCAGGTGGCGGGAAATTTTCCGGGTGGAAGCCTTAGTGACCCTTATGCGCAGCCTCGACTCGCTTGTGGGCCGGCCACTCTCGCGTCAGCGTGAGCCTGGTTAAGACAACATAGTCTGACAATTGTAGAGTGGCTAAGGGATTCCCCGTCTGGGGGGCTGTGATGATCTCTGCCGCAACATAGAAAATTCGCCTTCTAAAAAAAAACTTTTTTTTATGTTAAATTTTTTGTACTGCATTTTTTGTACTAGATTTTGTGTACTATATTTTTTTTACTACAATTTTTGTGCTAAATTTTTTTTTGTACTACATTCTTTTTGCTGGATTATTTGGACCAAAATTTTTTTGTACTGTATTTTGTGTTAGAATTTATGAAAACAAAATGGTATAAGTTTGTGTCTATTGACCAAAGTACTTTTAACCTAATTTTAGAGAATGTGACATGTTATCTCTATAATCTTTCTTAAGCTACTTAGGCAAAACCCATTTTGAAAGGGATCTCTCCAAAATACATAATACAAAATATTTAAAAAAATTATATAAAGTAGGTTCTTGTAAAAATGGGTTTTATCCTAAGCAGTTAATGCTGTAAAATATTGGATATCGGTGAAGGAGCAATATTTGAGATATAGGTTATCGCGGTGGGATATCGGCAATTTTTATATCATGCAATCCATACATATAGCAATTTAACACTAACACTTCAATATACTCTCCTACCATTGACAAATTAACCTTTTACAACTTGCAAAACACTAACAATTCTAACAAGTGGAAACTTGTTAAAACTTAAAACACTAATATTTAACACTAAAAATTAACAATTAAACCTTAAAACAGTAATAAAAACTATAAGAAGCAAGACAAATGGAAGAACTAAGAAGAAAACACCAATATCGGGAATATCGGTGATATATCGGTAAAATATCAGTCAAATATCGGCCAATATCGCCGATAATATCGGTACCGATATTTTGTACCGATATATCGGTTGATGACCGATAACCGAGATATCGGTGATATATCACCGATATATCGGCCGAGTTAACTACTTAAGTTTTATCCTACAAATAAGCCTTAACATGAAAAATAAAGGACGGAATTTTTTTTAATTTTAATTTTTTTTCAATATGGTTAAACTTGTATTTTAGACTCTTTTTTTTAAGGCTTAGTTCAGTGGAAATCCTTATACAAACCTAACCTAGAGGTCCCAAGTTCGAATTCCTACTCACACATCAGTGTCCTCCTTGCCTAAGCTCAAACCGTCACGGGGAATTTTTTTGTGGTGTGCATGGATCGAACCTGTGACCTACCCAGGATGGGAACCCCTAAGGGAAAACCCACCATACTTCAAATCAGCTGGGTTGGAGATCATTGGCCTGTATTTTAGACTCTTATGGCATGTTTGGTAGCCTCTTATTGAGACTTTGAACCATTCAGCTATAAATGGTTCAGCATTCAGACTGTTTGTTTCAACATAAAAAAGACTCTGAATGAAAAGGTTAAGAGCTGAACCATCCAGACTTGGTACATAGCTGAACCATTCAGCACCTAATCATTCAGAGCGTCTTAACTATTCAGACCTCTTAATGATTCAACACTTAATCAACCAAACAACTCCTTAGTACTGAAATCTTTAAAAAAATTAATGTAATTACTCTTGTAAAGTAATTACTCCAGTTTAAACTACTGTAATAACTTTAATAGCGTAATTACGCTAAAAAATTATTATTTTTATATTATTCATCTAGAAAGCATGTTTAAGCTGATGCGAAAAAAATTCAAAAAATAAATTTCCATGTTCAGCTCTCATGTTTAGTTGGTTAAGTTTATTTGTATTTGATATTTATACCAATTATTAAAAAAATTACCTAATATTTAAAAAATTAGTTTAGTTTTTATTATTTTTTAATATTTAAATTTTATTTATTTTTTATAAAATTACATTTATACCTTCACAACCATCATCCTATTCCTACTATAACCACCCCCCACCTCAAAAAAAAAAAAAAAAAAAAAAAAAAAAAAAAAAAAGAGGCAAATTTGGAGGTTCAAAACTGAACCAACAATGATTCAATGAATGTAAAAGCTAATATACATGAAGCAAATTAACAGAAAATGAAATAGGAACACAAGTGATGGATGTTTCAAACATTATACCCTCATGTGGATCAATTATTTCACGAATAGGAAATGAAGAAAACTGCAACCATTGATTTCAAATACATTCTCAAAACACACACTCTACTTACTTTCGGACTTAGAATATGTGGTTAGTTCAGATTCCTTCGCACCACAATAAACGCCAAGAGCATCGTCGTTGGCGCCAATCTTTCCTGTAAATAGATGCTTAAGGAACTCGTCGTAATCAAAAGGATGGAACAACAAAGGGTGTTCTTCGTCCACCAATTCATCAGGGACTCGCGTTATGTAGCCTGGCTTCGGGACTGAGAATAGTCCTAGTGAATACCGAGCCTCGTTCCCAGTCATCATCACACGATGATATGGGGCGTGTAGCCGACCGTTTGACCATGTCTAAAATGAAAAAAAAATAATAAGTTCAGAAGTAGCATGTAAAACTTTCTTAAATCGTAATAAGTAGCTTTACTTTTTTAGTTTAGTATTACTGTTATCGTTTGGTGAAGTGTCATGAGGAACTGAAGTGAAGGTACAAATTTAAGGCAATTTTGGTCTTTGAATATGATTTAAAAGGGTTTTACCGTAGTGGACACTCATTTCTCAATACCAACTCACTTAGAAGTTTAGATAAGGGAAAATGGCCAAAATAGCCCGTTGACCGTGCGATTTGCCTAAATGGCCCTCTCCCCCCTCTTTGGAGAGAGGGGTCACGGTTCCCAACACGTCTGAGGCGTCTCCCGAGAGGCTTCCCATATGAACCAATACAAAACCAACACCTCATCAGACACTCTCTCTCTCTCCTCGTTTTCTCTCTCCTCTCTCCTCACTCTCTCTCTCCCTTTCTCTCTCCTGAACCTCCTTTCTCTCTCCTGAACCCCCTTTGGTTTGTTTGATGTTAAAATCTTGAAGACGGAGACGTCACCGGAAAAGATTTTTACCGGAGACGTCAGAAGCATCACTCGAAGACGGAGACGTCTCAGAGACGGCTCGCCGGAGACGTCTCTCTTTGCGTTTTTTTTTCTTTTGGAGACGTCTCAATAGTCGGAGACGGCTTGAAGTCGCAAGTCAGAGACGTCTCAATAGTCGGAGACGGCTTAAGTCAGAGACGGCTTAAAACGGTGAGTTCTTCGTCTTCTCCGGTGAGTTCTCCGTCTTCTCCGACGAAGTTTACTGTTTTTTTTTTCTTGTTCTTCGTCTTCACCGGAGACGTCTTCCGAGACGTCACCGGAGACGTCTCAGGTCTGTCTCACGTCTCAGGTCTGTCTCGGGATCAACAACGACACGTGGCGGTCCTCTGTTGGCTGAAATGGGAAGCCTCTCGGGAGACGCCTCAGACGTGTTGGGAACCGTGACCCCTCTCTCCAAAGAGGGGGGAGAGGGCCATTTAGGCAAATCGCACGGTCAACGGGCTATTTTGACCATTTTCCTTTTAGATAATATATAGTTGGCCATTAAAAAAAGATTTGAAAGTATTTGTTAACTAATCTAGAATGATGTTTATTAAATAATCTGAAATAGCTAAATTAAATATGTAACGTTAAAGAAATCTCTTAATTCTTTTTTTTTTAACGGTCAACAAACATTTCTGTCTGACTAGTCAGGGGAGTCCCCACACTATGGGTAGACCCCCACGACCAACCCAATGGAGGGCCCATACGTACCTCGGGCGGCTGGCGTAGTCAGGCCCGCCCATACAGTTTTCGAAACCGGGGAAAACCCAACCCCTCACCCGCCCGTAGTCATCCATCATTTCTCATTGGTAAAACCCGGGCGAGGTCAGGACTCGAACTCGTGACCATAGGTCAGGAGTCATCCATCATTTCTCATTATGTCTCTCGTGGGAATCGAACCCAGGACCCCCAAGAGAGATTCCCGATCCATTCACCAACTGAGCTACCCGCAAAGGACAATAACTTGTTAGAAATAGTTACATGAAAATAATAACTCTTGTAAGAAATACTTACATGAAAAACTTCTCCTATGAAAACCGTAAATGAATCCGGTGATTGCTCGACGGTGATCCATTCTCCACTTCTAGTTTGCAACTCTAACCCTTCAACTTCGTTTTGGTACAAAATGGACAGTGTCGTCTTGTCGATATGCGAAGTAAGTCCAGTGATGGATTCGTTTGTGTCTGGCCCTTTATACTTGGCTACTCGAAGAAGATGATTCGTGTTATCCATATGGTCATCCGAGTACTTCTGGAGACCCAAACTCTCCATGATAATCTTTCTAACCATTCGGTCCAACCAATACAACTTGTCGGAGATATCCCGAATGCTTTTACTGCCAAAAACACACACACAAAAAAAGTTCAATTATACAATCTTAAAAACTATATGTATAATCTAAAGTTCGAAATGAAAAACACAGTGGCGAATCTTGACCCGAAACTTGGGCGGGTCGGAAGTCACTAGTTTCAGGGGGTCGAAACGTTATATACCAAAAAATTTCTATACCAATACTATATAATCGGAACTTCTGAGCGAAAATTCAGAGGGGGGTCGGCCGCCCCTCCCCGCCCCTTAAAAGAATCGCCCCTGGAAAAACATGTGTGTGACAATGACACTACTAAAAAAAACAGAACTTTTTAGTCAGGGTCATTATAATTTTTTTTAGAACGGTAACAATGAATATTGACATATATTTAAAGAGAGGCTAGCGAGAAACTAGCGAAAAAAATCCCCCATTCAGGGTCACTATAATGATCCACTTCTTAATGGTATTCAACTCAGTTTTTACTTAAAAAAAAAACTTTATATATAAAAGTCCAACAAATTCTATTGACAGTAGAGTCAGCGGAGCCTCTTGACGCTCCTTAGTTCCGCCTAAAACACATCTAGTCATACCGGAATTCAGGATTGCCTTGCGCCCAAAAGAAGTCGGTGAAGGCCTCAACTTCTCCAGCTACTTGAGCATTTGGGATGGCCATGCTTTCATAGAGAGGCATGGTAGGAGAGTGGCCAATGTAACCATGGAACGGTTTATCGGAGACGCTTTTGCGTTTGGTTTCTAAAGGAAGATCGAATAGTTGATCTAACGAACTGAACAAAGAGTTACAAAACTCTGGTGACATCCCAGCCATAGATGCTCGGAAGAAACCATATTGAGTGAGTGCTTGATAGACTTGGGATTTGATTGAATCCCATTCATTGAGTGTTGATTGGTTAGTATAAATCTTTGAGAAGTCGATGAGAGGAAGCTTAATTGGTGTTTCAGATCCCATTTTTTTCTATGGATGATTTGTCTTGAAGATTGAAGAACCAAACCATTTTATATTAATCTTAATGCATGGTTGTCATCTTTTTTTTTTAATAATTTATATAATGTGTTTCAATATTTTTTTAATTATGTTCTGATTTTTTTTTTAATTAACCCAGCTAATCAGGGGTCCACAATAAAACTCTCCTAAGTCAAATCATCAAGGATAATCTGTTAGTTTCGACCTAGTTTTAAGGTTCAAAGTATATTTTTTTAACGGTTAACAAAACACCAATTTTTTCATTAAACTACCAAACAGCTAGCCAAAAGCTATATTACACCACCAAAGAAAAGTTCAAAATATATTATGTACTATATAACTTTTGCAAAAATTATTACTATAGGATGTATGATATTAAATATATGTTCTCTCAAAGAAAAAATTGCACGAAACAATTTGAATATTGATTTAATCAATCTAATCGTTAAAATTAAGGCGTCGTGGTGGAACTTCTCCGTTTTTGATAATGGTTAAACGCGTGGGGGGTTGGTTATAATAATGCAGGAATCGGGTATTATGTATTTTGTGATTTTACTTGATATATGTTCTATTGGATTTGTAACGGCCCAGGTAGCTTCTGGCTTAATGTGTCTGGGCGATTATGGTGGTGTTTGCTCTGAATAAAAGCTCCGTTTGAATGTTAAAAAAAATGACTATTTAGGCTAAATGGTGTGGAATGAAACCATATCTGCTCTATTCCGGCACATCAGCCCCTCAATTGTTTATTTAATTTATTTTCAATTTAAATGTTATTATTTTTTATTAAATTTGCTTCAGTTTTTTTTTTTATTTTAATTACTTTATATTATTTTTAATAAAAAATTTCACACCACCATCACTATTTAATAAATAAAACAGTTTCACACCACCATCAACCATCACCACCGCTAATCAAATAATTTGTATGTACAGACAATTTCACAATTACTAAAAATTATACTCATATCTATAATGGTTTTTGATTACGCTAATCATGTTGTGATTATCCAACTTTACATCACATTGTTATAGATGTCAGAAACATACGTTCGTAAACGAAGGCAAACACCCCTCCCTCATTAAACATAAGTGTCAAATTCTCATTATATTTATACGCTTTTATGCTAAAAAATTGTATATATATATTGGTTAAAGAAGGGAAAGAAGAATCTGATACCCTTTGGTCAAGAAGAATACATTTTGTCTTATAGAAAGTTTGCACATGTTTCAACTTGTTTGCTTGCAATTATCACCATTTCCAATATAAAAAATAAGATATTTAAAACTAGGACAATTAGGTTCGCTTGTAGATACTATTTTTATTAACATATGCCTTATCATTAGATGCAGATAACCAACATGTCTTTATCCTTCTGGCCTTCGACACCTTTGGCTCCCTGGCGCCAGAAGCTATTCGTTTCTTGACCAGGGTCCAACGGGTCGTCCACAGCAATGTTTCATCCCCAGGGGGGCAAGGTTTTGTCTTTAGTAGACTAGGGTTTGCAATTCAAAAAGGGGTGGCGGCGCAGCTTGTTGCCCGTCTACCTGCTATTATGATGTAACTTTCGTATTTTGTTTTAATGAAAAATGAGATAATTTACGCATAATAATACACGGGAACGTCTCGGGTTGAGAAATTTAATATGACATATCAATTTTACATATGAAATAGAATTATGCGCTTTACAGCTGTTACATGCAGAAAAGCTTCGGATATCACCTAACCTAAAACAATTAACAATTTATCTCCAATGTTAACGCCTAACCTTAAACAATATATAACTCTAAAATTGAGTAGGGTTTGATTGTATATGTGGAAAAAAGAGATATTACTTTTTTTTTAATGAAAAGTTGGGTTAGGTTAGGTCACAAATGGGACAAATGGAAGTAGTCTTCGTATTTTCCTCAAATAGAACGAAAGCATGGTTTAAGGCTCTAATGTGAACGGCTAATGTTAACTTTACTATATTTTACACTAAATATACTATTGTCTAGATTTGAACGTATGACATTCCCTCTAAGAGACATGAGCCTCTACCAAGTGGGCTATCACACATTAACTAACGAAGGGGTATTTTCGCCATTTTATATATTCGTTTTGTTTTCTAATTATTTCTTAATTTCATTGGCTCTATCTATTTCGACACCAATACGTCTCGTATAGGTCTATACGAGGCGTATTGCTTTTTCAATTTTCAAGAAAATCTGATATGTCAGATTTTGTTTAAACCAATACGCCTCGTGTAGGTCTATACTGGGCATATTGATTGCATTTTTTTTCTTGTTATTGAAAACTTTTTACCTTCTATAAAATATTTTATTGTTTTTAACGAAGTTTATAAATATTTTATTATTTCTTTAAATTAAAAATATTTTTAAAACCTTGTACGTGTAGTATAGATCTTGTATGGTATCACATTTTGAAGTATCGTATAGCCTATAACAGTATAGTATAATATATTATACTACAGTATAGGTGTTGTATAGGATATCTAGTATATGAATCTGTGTGTAACGAAAATTTGTAATGTTTACAAAATAACTAGTGGGGTGCCCGTGCGTTGCGGCGGGAAACAACATTTATAATGGTTTCGTTAAGTCATAGTCAATTAACTAAAATATTTGTTTTGGTGTGTTGCATAATCATTAGCGGAGCTTGAACTGCATTAACCACAATCGAAACATTCGAATCCTACGTGCTAGAGGAGGTGCAAGCACATGAATATATTTTTTTTTTGAACAGTCAAACGAAACTTTTCATATCACCAACAAGATTACAAGTTATTGACACCCAGGCTCATTTAGCCAGAAGCTACCTGGGCCGTCCCGTTACATCCAAAAAGAAACTACCACATAAAGCTTACTCCTATACTACTATACCATTAACCATTATCAAATAAAGAAAAATCCCACCACCTTGCCTTTTCTAGACCCATCATCTTCGCCCTTTTGAGCATCCACCAGTAGGATTCGAGTTTTATGTCTTCTACCAGTTTCGGAGTTGCACTTGATGCGTTTCTAAAAATTTTATCGTTTCTTTTTATCCATAACTCCCACAATACTAAGAGTGCCACCGCATATACCGCCTTTTTCCTATCTTTGCCTCCATCAATTTTCCAACAGACTTCAAGAATTGAAGCAACCGATCTTTCATCTCTAAATTCTCGAACTTTCAGCCAATCCGCTATACACCACCAAGCCGCTCTTGCCCAGATGCAATGTGTAAAAATATGGTCGCTTGTCTCCGGCTCGAGGCTGCATCTCCCACATAACCCGTCACTAACTTGTATCCCCCTGTACGAGAGCGCTTCGGCAGTTGGAATGCCATTTTTGAGCACCCTCCACACAAAGCAATTTATTTTTGCAGTTGCTATCTTGCTCCAAATAAATCCAGCCCCTTGTGACAGCCCCCCGTGCATATTGAACAGGTCCATTCTAACCATCTTTACTGAAAATTCCGTCTTTAACCCATCTTTCAGCCAAAACCAACAGTCTGGCTCAGCAATGATTCTGAACGAAATTAGTTTCAGCCACAAATTCGCCGCTTCTTCCCGTTCTGATTGCGATGATGGTAAACGACTCCAGGGAAGCTCCCACCAAGTAATCCCATTTATTCTTTTATAACATTCACTAACCAAAACATTTTTATCCTTGCAGATTGTGAACAGCCCTGGGAAATCGTCTTTAAGTTTGTTATCCGAGCACCATATATCATCCCAAACTCTAATTGTATTGCCCAACCCACTGCCACATTTGAACTTGCTCTCCAAATTAATACCCCTTTTGAGCAGCTCTTTATTGATGTTGACTATATTCGCCCATGTGCCTCTGGATGATTTTTTAATCGGGACAAAACCATAGCTACCTCTGCCACCGTGAATTGCTTTAATCACACGTCGCCATAATTGCAAGGGCGACGCCTTGTATCTCCACCACCATTTGACTAATAGGGCGATGTTTAGTTCCTCAATTCTCCCAACGCCCAATCCACCATTTTTCTTTGGCTTCACGATATGATCCCAAGCCACCCATTTGACTTTGTTATTTGAGGCTGACCCGCCCCACAAAAACCTTCGACGCAGCCCTTCGAGAATTTTGATGACTCCCACCGGTGCTTGAAACATGGAAAGGAAATAATTTGGTACCGCGCCCAGCACCGCCTTCACAAGAACAGCCCTACCTGCAAAAGATAAAAACTTTGTTTTCCACATAGACAATTTTGACTGAAATCTATCAATCACGGGTTTCCAACTACTAATGCGTTTCATGTTATTTCCCACCGGTAACCCCAAGAACTTAAACGGCACCGATCCCTTCTTGCATCTGAGCACTTCTGCCATAGTCTCTAGCTCGACAAGTTCCACGTTTAAACCAAAAATATTGCTTTTATTAAGATTAACGTTCAGCCCTGAAGCAATAGAAAAACACCTGAGCAGCCTGTTAAGATTCTGTATATTATCCAAAGACCATTGCCCGAGGAACAATGCGTCATCCGCATACAATAGATGCGAAATAGTCGGTCCTTCATTAGGCAATTGTACCCCTTTAAACGTTCCAGCCGTCACCGCCCTTGTCATCATAACGTGAAGTGCTTCCATAACAATTGTAAAAAGGAAAGGAGACAACGGATCCCCTTGCCTAAGCCCCCTCTTTAGTTGAAATTCTTCCGTTGGCGCCCCGTTAATCAGGACTGTCGCTCTACCGGTTACCAAAAGACCCATAATCCAATTCTTCCACCTGGATGGGAAGCCCATATGATGCATAATGTTTAGAAGGAATTTCCAAGACACACAGTCGTATGCCTTTTCAAAATCGGCTTTGAACATGAGGATCTTCTTCTTACATCGTTTCACCCAAGCCACTACTTCATTTGCAACCAACGGACCGTCAAAAATATTTCTATCTTGTATAAAAGCTGATTGAACAGGAGAGATCACTTTTGGCAGCACCTTCTTTAACCTTGCAACAAGCACCTTAGAGATTATTTTTCCAATGACCCCAATTAACGAAATCGGCCTAAAATCCGAGAACGTAATAGGATCATTTACTTTCGGGATTAAAGCCACAAACGACGAATTACAGGACGGATGTAAAGATCCGTGCACAAAAAACTCGTCCATAACCTTGATCACATACTGTTCGAGTTTAGGCCAATAATGTTTAACAAAGGCAAACGAGAAGCCGTCGGGCCCAGGTGATTTATCCCCTCCACAGTCCGAAACCGCTTCAAATATTTCCACTTTAGTAAAAGGACCCACCAAGGAAGCTGCGTCATCGTCCGAGATTTTCTTGAAACCCTCCCCCGACATCCTAGGTCTTGATGGCAATGGTTCTTCAAACTTAGCTCTAAATATTTCCGCAGCCTTCTTCTTGATAACGTGAGGTTCCTCAACCCAAATCCCATCCACATACATCCTAGACACTCTATTCTTTGCCTTCCTACTATTGATAACCCCGTGAAATAGTCCCGAGTTTTCATCCCCGTTTACAATCCAATCCAACTTCGCTTTCTGCTTAAGATCCCTTGTTTTATCCCATTCCGCTTTTTTAACCACCAGTTTTGCTTCTTTCCACTCATTCCTTTCCGCTTCGTTTAACACCCTGTTTTCGGCCTCCCTTTCGATCCTATTTATAATCGCTCGTGCATTATTAGTCATACCTTCTTCAGCTTCCATAAAATCAGCCTCCATATCTTGATTTTTTCTTTGACAGCTTTAAGCTTCTGCCCCAAAATAACATCACCACGAGTTGCCTCAATATCTTGGTTAACACCTTCCACAATTGCCTCTTCCAATCCAGCCTTTCCAATCCACGAATTGTAGAATCGAAATGGGCACGGACCATAATTACCATCGCAAATGGACAGCACAATTGGTGAATGATCCGACACATCCCGATCCAAAGCCATAACTTTTGCCCCCGGCCACTTTGACATGAACCCATCCGAAACGAGAAATCTGTCCAATTTTCTAAGTTTAGCACCATCGGCTGACATGTATGTAAACTTTCGCCCACCCATATTGTACTCCATAAGACCCGCTTCCGCAATGAAATTATTAAAGGCCAAGGCGTTAGTCGGTATAAACGCCGAATTCATTCTCTCCCTTTCGCATCTCACATCATTGAAATCCCCCAAAAATATCCAATCTCCCACAAAATCACCCTTTAACATTATCAGTTCATCCCAAAGATTCTTCCGTGTTGCAGGATCGTTTGGTGCATAAACGTTAACCACCAGAGTCACATCTTGGCTGCCACTACAGTTGCCCCCAATCAAAATATAATTCTGCCCTTTTTTCGTGACTGTAACATTAAAATGATGCTGATTCCATAACGTAAGTAGTCCACCAGACCTACCAGCCGCATTAACCACTTCTTTCCCAAAATTTGAACCATCCCAGTACCTACTAATTTGGAACTCCGACATATTTACCATCTGAGTCTCTTGGATCCCAATAACTGAAATATTATACTTTTGCTTTAACTGCCTAACTTTTGTCGCTTTTGTCACCCCTCCTGCCCCTTTCAAATTATAGGACAAATAATTCATTTTGAAACCCCAGACTCCATTTCATTTTCAATTTTGGATAACACTTCAGCATCAAAACCATCAAGGCTCAACCCAACAGTTTCACCCACCCCTTTTGTAAGATCAAGTTCAGCTTTCTTACCTTCTTCCGAGACATTGCAAGCAGCTACCATTCCAGACCTCACCTGTGAAACTTCGGCATCACCACCACCATCCTCCGTCCATTCGGACGCATACCCATCTTCCACACTCCCTAAATTTTGTGATTCAAGATCCCCTGACAAATTCATCTCCTTACTGTTCAGCTTTACCCCCGATCTCTTACCCCTCCTTCTCCTTTTCTTAAGTCCTCCTGAGGAAGAAGATGATTTCTCCCCTTCTATATTATTCTTCATCAGATCAGACCTGCCTGGTGACAATGATTTACCTTTAACTTTAAGTGTACACTTACGGGCCTGGAGTCCATTTATTCTTTTCCTTTTGGGTTTTGGACCACAACTAACATGAGCTTTTGGCCCAATATTAGGATCGCCCACTTTAAATAAGTCTGGCCCACCACCAAAAACATTCCCTTTATTTGACCCAGTGTTTATTTCAACCCCTGCATTAATCGGCACCCCAGCATTTAAATCACCTTGGGCCCCACCATTCAATGCACCTAGGGACCCCCCATCCAAAGAATTATTCCCATGCACATTAATGACGTCCACACTATTATCCTCCCCATGCAATGCTTCGTCTTCCCTAGGAGGTGACTGTTCGATACCCAACCCAACACCCAAGGAAGATGAACCAGCCCCGTCCCCGTCAGGCTTCGCCGGAGAATTCTCTCCGGCAAGTAATACCGTCGGAGCAGAGCCACCAGGGTGATTACTATCCACATGGTCTTGGACCTCCTGCCCGGTGGTCAAGAACGACTGCCCGATATAATCCGGCAACCATCTACCAGTCCCCTCAGACACCCAAACCGAGAAGTTTTCACCCCTCCAGGACACGATGACCTCTTCGTCAATCTTCTTCTTAATCTTGGTCAGAATTCCGACATAGATTCCGGACAAGTCCGTATCCGCCACCGCATTTTCAGCTTCATTCACTAGAACCCCAAACTGAGTCGCAATTCTATTGATGTTCACCTCCGAAGATACAATAAGAGGTATCCCAGTGATTTTAATCCATGTAAGCCGATCATACTCCCATACCTGGCCCGTCCATTCATCTACCTTTGAGAACCATTCACTCCACACATGACTCATATTCAGGAATTCCTTAACCATTTCTGGTTTGGAGAAAGTCAGCATCACTCTAAGCACCCCAAGATATCTTATCTCCATCTTCAGGTTCTTGACCTCTTTCAAACCTTCAGGCAACTTACATAGTCGGTAGTTGTGACACCCGGCAAATTCTGGTTAACAACATTGTCTAGATGAAAGTCTACCTTAGCGAGTCACGCGTATATTGTACTTAACTGGGTTAGTTAAGTCGGGATATGGTTCGGGAACTATTGGTTAGTCTAGAAGATCATTGGATGTTGGTCTAGAGGTTCGTTAGATGTCGGTCCTTAACCAAGTGTACAAACGGTGACGATTTGTAGGATCGTCGGGGCATACGGAACGTACGAGTCTCGAGTCCCGGGAATTGGTGAACGAGTGTAAATATGTGTATTTACTTGTGTTATGTGTTTACAATCATTATGTGACTTGTCGGTACATGAATATGCATTAACATATGTTAAAACGGGGTTTAACGCGCAAAACACACAAGACCAACCCCTATAGGCGAGTAGGAGGTCTACTCCCCTATAGGGGAGGCGAGTAGGGAGCCCTTAAGGGCGAGTAGGCCCTACTCGTGTATACATAAGGGCGAGTAGGCCCTAATCACTAGAACTTTCAGGCGATTACAAGCCCTAATCGCCTGAACTGCTGCATACTCGCTAGTAACGTGCTGGACGACTAGAAACGCCTATAAATACAATGCTTAACCTCCTAAACTTCCTAATATCAACCCTAGTCGTCCCATAACCGCCCCAAACACCTAAACAACCTCTGGAAGGCGATTTTGATCAAAAACACAAGGTTTCAAGGTCTAACCATCATTCTTTCATAATCCTAAGGTTTGATTCTCATCCATAACACTTTGTAAACGTTTTTAATCAATCCCTAATGGTCCAGACCTGTTCATAAACGAAAAAGCTTTCTGAAAATCGTCAATAAGGGTTGTTAATCGGATTATAACTAATATACATGCGTTATGGGTGTGTATGATTAGAAAGCTAGGGTTTTTATGATTCATGATGATGGATTGATGTGTTATTATGTTAGGTCAGAACTGATATTGATATTATGATGCTAGAAATCTCAGTAATCGGTTATTAGTGTTATGATTACGCGTGTTTGTATGATGTTGCATGCTATGTGAATTGGTGTTTGGATTACTTGGTTGCATGCAGGACTGATTATACGAGGTTGAACGAAGGGTTTTGGGTTAAACATGTTTAGGATAGTGTTTGGGATGATATTGGGTAGTTACACACGTTCTGGATCTGATTTGGAGCGTTAAACGCGCGAAAAACCGGAACAGCAAGGTTACAGGCGAGTAGCATTCCTAATCGCCTATGTTATAGGCGAGTAGGATGCTAATCGCCTATAACACAGGCGAGTAGAGGTCTAATCACTAGTAAGTTCAGGTGATTAGCCCTAATCACTAGTAAGTTCAGGGGAATAGCCCTAATCACTAGTAAGTTCAGGGGAATAGCCCCTAATCGCCTATAGTAGGGGCGAATAGGACTCCTAATCACTAGTTGACTTTCCTAATCACTAGTTGACTTTTCCTAATCGCGTGTACTGCTGCTGTAAGTGTAAATTAGCATTCCGAGACCCGATTTAACATGTAGTAACATGATAGGAACCCCGTAACATGTCTAATAACTTGGTAACATATATTTGGATGTATTTCGGTGATACGTGAACTATGTGCTATAACTTGTTGTGCGTTAACGTAGGTTAAGTGTACTTGCGTTATTGTACGTTTTGGAGCGTAAACATAACACGGGAAGTCTCGGGTCACCAATGGGATGTCGAGTCTTGTACTTTGGGTCGGTTAAACAGTCACGGTGTTTTCAAACGAACTTGGTTATGGTCTGGACACCTAGGGACTAATTAGCCTGCGGGTTATTAGTCTAAGTACTTGTAACTGTCGTATGTTAGGTCGCCGCTTTACGGGACTAGCATAGCAGCTGAGTTTACTCGGGTTAAGGAGTAACGGAACTTAAGGTGAGTTTACGGCCCCTCTTTTAAACTGGTTTACACTTTTCGGGGGAGAAAACATGTGTTAAACGATTATTGGTAATTACTGTCATACTATGGGTTTACACTGTGTACTACACGATCTTTGGAAGTCCCGGGGGGAACCATGAATGTGCGGGTTTGCACAACGGGGAAATGTGAATAGCGCTATTGGGAGTGACCAACCCCGCTCGTCGACTTGGAGGGTCGGCGGGTGCATATTGTCTCAAACAGGAACAACAGGAACAACAGGAACATACATCGGGCATACTTTTGGTATTCGCGTTAGTAATGGTTTTCCAATCGTGGTAGTAACAAAACGTACGCCTAGCTAGCGTATACTGGTTTTCTATTTGTTATAGTATGGACAGGTGGACTTGGTACTTGGATACAAAACCTGTAAACTCACCAGCATTTTTGTGCTGACGTAAACTTTTACATGTTTTCTCAGGTCGCTAAGGTAGCACGACTGGACTAGGGCGCACGCGTCTGCACGGCGTCTATGTTAGGGTTGCATGGTCTTACAACATTGAACATTGGTTTATTATTTTGGATAATGTTTTGAATAAGCTTCCGCTGTAAACGGGATTTTAAACTATGTTTTGAAATTGCATTTTTATTCATTTAGACTTGTTTATTGTGATCGTTGGTTTGGATCCTGGTTTGTCATGCGCCTCGCGGTAAAACTCCGCAAGTGGATTTTGAGGGTGTGACAGATTGGTATCAGAGCCAATGGTTATAGTGAACTAGGACTGCATGTAGAGTCTAGTCTATAGCCGAGTCGCACACACTAGACGATCACATGGTACTAAACGTTATAGTGGTTTACGTATGGTCTTGTCGGGGTGTCTCTAAATCATTGGTCTTTCTACGTTACATCATCCGTTCTATCTTAGGTTGGGTTACTTGTTTTCTAGGCAGTGTAGTCTATTGGGGTAACTCGTGTGCTCTTGAGATTTGTCCAAGGCTCGGACATCTCCCTTTCGCACTCCAATAGAAACACTTGTCATGAACTACCGTAGTATTACGGTGTGTAGCTAAGAGTCTATGTTCGGTGATTTGAACTTTGAACTAGGAGAACACTGGGAGGACCATGTAGAGCGTTTTATCATTTTGGGTGCACACAAAATCATAAAACGAAATGCATGGAAGCCCTAGTGAGCTCTGGGTTTGAGGGGATAGTCCTGGATTGGATCTGGCTTTGATCTTGTGAACATTAGTGGTTATCTTTAACTGCGAAACTAAATTTTCTCGTTCTTTCTGCCAGAATCATGTCTGGAGTGCGTGGAGGACGTGGAGGTGGTCGCAATGGTGGACGTGGTGGTGGTCGCGGTGGTGCTGGTGGTCGTGGTGGAGGTATTAACCTATCACAGGCTGATCTGAACAACTTGCTCCAGGCTGCCTTTCAGTTAGGGCACAACGGTGGTGGTAAGTTGTTTTATCTGTTTTCTTTGCCTCATTGGTGAACCTTGTTTACGTTATTTGTGGTTTCTCATACGTTTCATTTCAGGTGGTCCTGTTGACCCACCCCCACCCATGTGCACCTACAAGATGTTCCGGGACTGTAAGCCCCAGGAATTCTCTGGCACGGAGGGTGCGGTTAGCTTGCTTAGGTGGTTGGAGAAAGTGGAGTCGGTATTTCTGATGTGTAACTGTCTCCCAGAAGATCGGGTGAAGTATTCGGCTGCGTTATTTCAGGACGTGGCATTGACTTGGTGGAATGGTATCACCCAGAACATGGGGATTGGGGAGGCATATGCTATGCCATGGGAGAACTTTGTGCAGTTGCTGAAGCGGGAGTATTGCCCGAGGGAAGAGGTACAGAAGTTGGAGCATGAGGTGTGGAACCTCAAAATGACTGGGTCGGAAATCGAGAAGTATACTGTGAGGAGGAATGAGTTGGCAGTGCTGTGTCCCGATCTGCACGTGCCAGAGTATCGTAAGATTGAACATTATGTCTCAGGGTTAGTGCCGGAAATTGCAGGGTTGGTAGCTGCTGGAAATCACCCTACTTATGCGGAGGTAGTTCGATCGGCACATAGGATGACTAACTTAAAGGTGAATGAGGGGATTTTGCCTGCGAAAGGTTCAACTGTTAAGGCTCCAGAGAACAACAAGCGCAAGTGGGAAAATGACGGGAAAGGGTCTGGGTCTGCACAGCAAGGTAAAAGGTTTGATAATGGGGGTTCATCTTCTTCGAGTAACAAGCAGGGTGGTTATGCGGGAAAACTGCCCAAATGCAACAATTGTGGACGCCATCACCAAGGGAACTGCGACAGTAACCGTTGTCACCGCTGCCAGCGAACTGGCACTATGCTAAGGATTGTCGTGCTACACTTCCATCGACTCAGGCTCCGACTAACAGCTCAGCTCCGACTACTCAGGGGACTACAGGGAAACAAGGATGCTACAACTGTGGTGACACTGGGCATTACAAGAAGGATTGCCCAAAACTGAAGTAGGGTGGGAACAACGGAAATGGTAACAATGGGGGCGGCGGCAGAAATGCACGTGCCTTCGTCATTGGAGCTGCTGAGGCTAGGCAGGACCCTGACACAGTCACCGGTACGTTTCTTCTCAATAATCGTTCTGTTAGCGTGTTATTTGATTCTGGTGCCGACAAGAGTTTTGTATCCATGGATGTTAGTCGACTGCTAGATGTAGCACCCGTACCATTAGAGGCCAAGTATATTATTGAGTTAGCTGACGGTAAAACGATTGAAGCTACTAGTGTTCTTCGGGAGTGTCAATTAGAGTTGTCGGGTTTATCGTTTCCCATCGACCTCATGCCGGTACCATTGGGTAGTTTTGACGTTGTGGTAGGAATGGATTGGTTATCTTTGTATCGCGCGGAGATTGTCTGTTACGATAAGGTTATTCGGATTCCTCTCCCTGATGGAGAATTTCTTTCTGTGTACGGTATCAAGGGTGGTGTTCCGCTAAACATCATCTCTAGCATGAAAGCCCTTAAGTGTCTTCGAAAGGGTTATCCAGCTGTTTTGGCGCTTTTATCTGTTTCCTCTGGTGATGAAAAGAAGATCGACGACATTCCGGTGGTACGCGAGTTTCCTGATGTTTTTCCCGATGATTTATCTGGTCTTCCTCCTCATCGTCAAGTCGAGTTCGGTATTGATCTTGTACCAGGGGCTGCTCCTATTGCTCGGGCCCCCTACCGTCTTGCACCTCCCGAGATGCAGGAATTGTCTAGTCAGTTGCAGGAACTCTTGGACAAGGGTTTCATCCGACCAAGTTCTTCCCCTTGGGGAGCCCCGATTTTATTTGTTAAGAAGAAGGATGGAAGTTTCCGATTGTGTGTGGACTACAGAGAGCTGAACAAATTGACCGTCAAGAACCGTTATCCTCTTCCACGTATTGATGATCTATTCGACCAGCTTCAGGGCTCTAGTTATTATTCCAAGATCGATTTGAGGTCCGGTTATCACCAGCTGCGCGTCAGGGAGGCTGACGTTGCAAAGACTGCTTTTCGAACACGTTATGGCCATTTCGAATTCTTGGTCATGCCTTTCGGTCTTACGAACGCACCGGCGGTTTTCATGGACTTGATGAACCGCGTCTGTAAACCGTATCTGGACAAGTTTGTCATTGTGTTTATTGATGACATTCTGATCTACTCCAAGAACGAGACCGAACACGGGGAACATCTGCGGTTAGTTTTGGAACTTTTGCGACGGGAGCAACTTTACGCCAAGTTCTCAAAGTGTGACTTTTGGTTACGCGAAGTTCAATTCCTAGGACATGTGGTTAATGAACTAGGGATTCATGTCGATCCAGCTAAAATCGAAGCAATCAAGGACTGGGGAGCACCAAAGACGCCAACGGAGGTGCGGCAATTCCTAGGCCTTGCGGGCTACTATCGTCGTTTCATTCAGGGGTTCTCGAAGATTGCTCAACCCCTCACCACTCTCACTCAGAAGGATAGGAAGTTCGACTGGGGTGAATCACAAGAGTCAGCGTTTGAAGAACTGAAGTCTAAACTGTGTTCTGCTCCTATTTTGTCTTTACCTGAGGGTCCTGATGATTTTGTTGTTTACTGTGACGCTTCCATTCATGGACTCGGCTGCGTGTTGATGCAACGCGAGAAAGTGATTGCGTATGCTTCTCGTCAACTCAAAGTGCACGAGAAGAACTATACAACTCACGACTTGGAGTTGGGTGCCGTGATATTCGCGTTGAAAATTTGGAGACATTACTTGTACGGTACCAAATGCACCATCTACACCGATCACAAGAGTCTCCAACACATTTTCGACCAACAACATTTGAACATACGGCAACGCCGTTGGATCGAACTTTTGAACGACTATGATTGTGCTATCAAGTACCATCCTGGCAAGGCGAATGTTGTAGCAGACGCCTTGAGCAGAAAGGAATCAACTAAACCTCGTCGCGTTCGGGCGTTGCAGCTCACTATCCATTCATCGTTACCTGATCAACTCCGTTCTGCCCAGTTGGAAGCTTTGAAGGAGGAAAACCTTAAAGCTGAAACTATGCACGGTGCCGACAAGCACCTAGAGCGAAGACCTGATGGCCTGCACTACTTCGCAGAACGCATATGGGTTCCTTTATTCGGGGGACTACGGGAGCTTGTCCTTGATGAGGCTCATAAGTCCCGGTATTCTATTCATCCTGGTTCGGATAAGATGTACCAAGATCTAAAGGTGCTTTACTGGTGGCCAAACATGAGGTCGGACATAGCCTCATACGTGAGCAAATGCTTGACTTGTGCTAAGGTCAAGGTGGAATACCAGAAACCGTCGGGCCTCCTGCAACAACCTGAAATTCCGGAATGGAAATGGGAACGGATTACTATGGATTTTCTCACACAACTTCCTAAATCACCAAACGGGAACGACAAGATATGGGTGATTGTCGATCGGTTGACGAAATCAGCTCATTTTCTTGCCATTAAGGAGACCGACACCATGGATCGTTTGGCTCGTCTTTACTTGAAGGAAGTTGTTTCTAAGCACGGGGTACCAGTTTCTATTATCTCGGATCGTGACTCCCATTTTACTTCTCACTTCTGGAAGTCTTTGCACAAGGCTTTGGGTACCCAACTAGACATGAGTGCGGCTTACCATCCATAGACTGACGGTCAGAGTGAGCGTACGATTCAAACTTTAGAAGACAGGCTGCGGGCATGTGTGATCGATTTTTGGAAGGGTTGGGAAGCTCATCTGCCATTGGTAGAATTCTCGTACAACAACAGTTATCACACGAGCATCAAGGCTGCTCCGTTCGAAGCACTGTACGGACGGAAATGCCGTTCTCCTCTTTGTTGGGCTGAAGTGGGTGAGAGCCAACTCACTGGGCCTGAACTAGTGTACGAAACTTCGGAAAAGATCGTACAGATTCGAAATCGGTTGGCGGCGGCACGGGACCGGCAAAAGAGTTATGCTGATCAGCGTCGCAAACCACTGGAATTCCAAGTCAATGACAAGGTACTTCTAAAAGTCTCACCGTGGAAGGGCGTCATACGCTTTGGGAAGCGTGGCAAACTCAATCCGCGATATGTCGGCCCATTTACGATCCTGGAACGGATTGGGCCGGTGGCATATCGACTTGATCTACCGACGGAGCTCGGTAACGTACATAACGTCTTTCACGTGTCAAACTTGAAGAAGTGTCTGGCTGACGAGTCTCTCATCGTTCCACTGGAAGAGATCAAGGTTGATGATCATCTTCGGATTGTGGAAGAACCTGTAGAGATCCTTGATTACAAGATTCGCAGCCTGCGTCACAGCAAGATTCGTATCGTTAAGGTTCGGTGGAACTCGAACCGGGGACCGGAATATACGTGGGAACGGGAGGATCAGATGAAGTCTAAGTATCCTCATCTCTTTCCTAAGGAAGCGTTCGAGTCGAGACATGTCTCTTCGGCAGCTGAATGAATCTCGGGTCGAGATTCCTTTTAACGTGGGGATGATGTGACAACCCGGGTAAATCTCTCTCTTTTGGTTTCTATCTTTTGTTTGTTCCTTCGTTATTTCTTTTGTTCTTTTGGTACTTGAGCAATTTTCGGGACGAAAATTCTTTTAACGTGGGGATGATGTGACACCCGGCAAATTCTGGTTAACAACATTGTCTAGATGAAAGTCTACCTTAGCGAGTCACGCGTATATTGTACTTAACTGGGTTAGTTAAGTCGGGATATGGTTCGGGAACTATTGGTTAGTCTAGAAGATCATTGGATGTTGGTCTAGAGGTTCGTTAGATGTCGGTCCTTAACCAAGTGTACAAACGGTGACGATTTGTAGGATCGTCAGGGCATACGGAACGTACGAGTCTCGAGTCCCGGGAATTGGTGAACGAGTGTAAATATGTGTATTTACTTGTGTTATGTGTTTACAATCATTATGTGACTTGTCGGTACATGAATATGCATTAACATATGTTAAAACGGGTTTAACGCGCAAAACACACAAGACCAACCCCTATAGGCGAGTAGGAGGTCTACTCCCCTATAGGGGAGGCGAGTAGGGAGCCCTTAAGGGCGAGTAGGCCCTACTCGTGTATACATAAGGGCGAGTAGGCCCTAATCACTAGAACTTTCAGGCGATTACAAGCCCTAATCGCCTGAACTGCTGCATACTCGCTAGTAACGTGCTGGACGACTAGAAACGCCTATAAATACAATGCTTAACCTCCTAAACTTCCTAATATCAACCCTAGTCGTCCCATAACCGCCCCAAACACGTAAAGAACCTCTGGAAGGCGATTTTGATCAAAAACACAAGGTTTCAAGGTCTAACCATCATTCTTTCATAATCCTAAGGTTTGATTCTCATCCCTAACACTTTGTAAACGTTTTTAATCAATCCCTAATGGTCCAGACCTGTTCATAAACGAAAAAGCTTTCTGAAAATCGTCAATAAGGGTTGTTAATCGGATTATAACTAATATACATGCGTTATGGGTGTGTATGATTAGAAAGCTAGGGTTTTTATGATTCATGATGATGGATTGATGTGTTATTATGTTAGGTCAGAACTGATATTGATATTATGATGCTAGAAATCTCAGTAATCGGTTATTAGTGTTATGATTACGCGTGTTTTTGTATGATGTTGCATGCTATGTGAATTGGTGTTTGGATTACTTGGTTGCATGCAGGACTGATTATACGAGGTTGAACGAAGGGTTTTGGGTTAAACATGTTTAGGATAGTGTTTGGGATGATATTGGGTAGTTACACACGTTCTGGATCTGATTTGGAGCGTTAAACGCGTGAAAAACCGGAACAGCAAGGTTACAGGCGAGGTGCATTCCTAATCGCCTATGTTATAGGCGAGTAGGATGCTAATCGCCTATAACACAGGCGAGTAGAGGTCTAATCACTAGTAAGTTCAGGTGATTAGCCCTAATCACTAGTAAGTTCAGGGGAATAGCCCTAATCACTAGTAAGTTCAGGGGAATAGCCCCTAATCGCCTATATAGGGGCGAATAGGACTCCTAATCACTAGTTGACTTTCCTAATCACTAGTTGACTTTTCCTAATCGCGTGTACTGCTGCTGTAAGTGTAAATTAGCATTCCGAGACCCGATTTAACATGTAGTAACATGCTAGGAACCCCGTAACATGTCTAATAACTTGGTAACATATATTTGGATGTATTTCGGTGATACGTGAACTATGTGCTATAACTTGTTGTGCGTTAACGTAGGTTAAGTGTACTTGCGTTATTGTACGTTTTGGAGCGTAAACATAACACGGGAAGTCTCGGGTCACCAATGGGATGTCGAGTCTTGTACTTTGGGTCGGTTAAACAGTCACGGTGTTTTCAAACGAACTTGGTTATGGTCTGGACACCTAGGGACTAATTAGCCTGCGGGTTATTAGTCTAAGTACTTGTAACTGTCGTATGTTAGGTCGCCGCTTTACGGGACTAGCATAGCAGCTGAGTTTACTCGGGTTAAGGAGTAACGGAACTTAAGGTGAGTTTACGGCCCCTCTTTTAAACTGGTTTACACTTTTCGGGGGAGAAAACATGTGTTAAAAACGATTATTTGGTAATTACTGTCATACTATGGGTTTACACTGTGTACTACACGATCTTTGGAAGTCCCGGGGGGAACCATGAATGTGCGGGTTTGCACAACGGGGAAATGTGAATAGCGCTATTGGGAGTGACCAACCCCGCTCGTCGACTTGGAGGGTCGGCGGGTGCATATTGTCTCAAACAGGAACAACAGGAACAACAGGAACATACATCGGGCATACTTTTGGTATTCGCGTTAGTAATGGTTTTCCAATCGTGGTAGTAACAAAACGTACGCCTAGCTAGCGTATACTGGTTTTCTATTTGTTATAGTATGGACAGGTGGACTTGGTACTTGGATACAAAACCTGTAAACTCACCAGCATTTTTGTGCTGACGTAAACTTTTACATGTTTTCTCAGGTCGCTAAGGTAGCACGACTGGACTAGGGCGCACGCGTCTGCACGGCGTCTATGTTAGGGTTGCATGGTCTTACAACATTGAACATTGGTTTATTATTTTGGATAATGTTTTGAATAAGCTTCCGCTGTAAACGGGATTTTAAACTATGTTTTGAAATTGCATTTTTATTCATTTAGACTTGTTTATTGTGATCGTTGGTTTGGATCCTGGTTTGTCATGCGCCTCGCGGTAAAACTCCGCAAGTGGATTTTGAGGGTGTGACAGTAGTAATCCTTAGAGTGTTCAATTACCGATCTACCCAACCTCGCTCTCATATTCAGAGCAGTAGCATCATCCAGTTGGATAACCTTCGTCTCCGGTTTATAGGCTACGTCCCTCCTACCGGATAATTTCTCCCTGTATGATAGATTGCTCCTTAGACCAGCACTAGGCATCTCCACCCTTACACCCCCATTACTAACATTAGTGTTGTCCAGACCTACACCCCCGGTTGTGTTTCACCCCCTCTTATGGATGTCTTTCTAGCCTTACTATCTTCTTTACTGAACCTAGCAACCTTCGCAAAAAGCCTACGTCCAAACACATCAAGGTTGTTCAAAGCTTTCACCACTTTCTGCACATCCTTTACCCGGTTAAATCTGACAAAGGCAAACACCTTCCCGAACTTGTCCCTTTTCCTTGCCACATATACGTCGCTAAGAAACCCACATCTCCCACATTCCACCCGTAGATCTTCATTAACTATCTCATCTGGAAGGTTGGACAGGAAGAAAGTAACAGAGTTCTGAATAGCGTCGTTTGAACTTTCCGCGGTATCTCCCCTTCCTCGAGTTGCACCATTGAGTTCTTCTTGCACATGAATATATACATAGCAATAATTGTGAGAAACGCTAAACCCTAATTTGTAAACACATTGGTGATTGTTCGGAAATACATAATCTAACCTGAAATTGTGAAACAATGTTAATTCAACGTTTATAAAGGACAGATACGTTGGTTGATTTTAGGTCGATTTCGTTTCAGTTATTACTTAACCCTAATATATTTTTTTAATTGAAAACAGTATAACAATACTATATTCAAATTAAAGAGACTGCAATGTTCGTTTATATGGTATAATAATATTAAGATAATATTAAGAATGAAAAAATTATGGACGTTTAAAAATCGTGGGTAGTGTTGGTTAAGAATAAGGGTGCGAAAATCTAATTACTATTTAAATAAATAAAATTTGATTAAAGTTGACGAGACAAATGTGCAAGTATTGTATAAAAGACATATGGTGTGTTGTACTCTAAGCAATTATAATTGTAAAACTTAAATATTAAGAGGTCATTGGCAAATGTATTATAATATAATATAGATAGTATAGACTGGTTATTACTTAACCCCAACTGTAACACCCCAACCGATGGCGGAATCATCGAGGTGCCACGTAGTGACGATTGTTCAAAAGCTCATGGTACTAAAATGTAAATATTTGATTATTGAATATTGTTTTACAACATGTGAAATTGAATACAAGACAACATAAATAAAGATAATTGATTGATTTAAACTAAGTCCAAGGTCCTATGTGAAGCGTCAAGCAGCTTATCCTGAAACATGCACGAAAATAATTTTGTCAACATATGATGTTGGTGAGTACTACTTAGTTTTGTACATATAGTATAAGTTTGAAAAGTAGTACAATTCATGTGTCTAGTATCACCAAGGCATAATGTAAACACGCAAGTAACCAAACAAGACAAAGATCAAATGTAAAGTTTGTACAGTGAAATTGATAATGAGCACCTCAACACGTGTGAGTCTAAAAGAGCACCATAAACACAAAGTTATGTCTAAATGAGCACCGTAACATAAGTTACGTCTAAATGAGCACCATAACATAAGTTATGTCTGTATGTAAAGAGCACCATAACATAAAGTTATGTATGTATGTATGATTTTGTATGTAAGCTACGTTCATGTTCAAGCATAAGCACAAAGATAATCAACACACGTATATGAATTGTAAATGAATAAGAATGTATGTGTAAATGAATATGAAAGTTTTGAATACTTGTGCATGAATCACCCCAAAAGTGTAAAAACGAAAAAGGGGATAAGTAATACTCACCTTAGCAAGGTGGTAAGTCTTGTGTAATTGAATAAGTGTAATCCAATTTTGTCAAGTATCACCCTATGTAAATGATAACAAATAAGTCTAAGTCTATCTAGTCTATAAGTATTTTCTAGGGCTTCGAATTGGGGATAAACGTTTATTTGATTAATAAACAAATTGTTTATTAAATGTAAGAAATTTACTAATTAAATGAATAAAAGTCTTTTTGTAAATTTTAAATCAAATATGGTCACAATATAAAGTTTTTAAGTGTGAAAATAATTTTTATAAAATTATTTTCTTAAAAATAGAATATTTAATCTATTTATTTCAAATTGTCAAAATGTAACTTTAATATCTAAAAATATTAAAATTTAAAGAATTTCTGAATTAAAAATTGTATTTCAGTTCCAAATGAATAGAAATAATTTATGTAAAATTTTGGTACAAAAATGTTGAAAAATGAATTTATTATGAATTATTTATGATTAAAACTAACAAAAATTGATTAAAAATATTAAACAAACGGTTTTTCAGAAATAAAAAATATTTCTGAAATGTATATTGTTACACAAGTTTAGAATAATTTTTTGTGGAATTTTATAAAATCGTTTAGATATTTTTTATTGAATTTTATAAATTTTAAGTGAATAAACTTGTAATATTTATAATATATATTAAATAAATTATTTTTGAAAAACTAAAAATTGGATGATGAACTTTATCAGTGGAAAAACATAAAATAAATTTTGTAGAATTTATAAAATAGTTTTAGTATTTTAAAACGATTTTTAAAAAGAATGAAGATAATATAGGTATAAAGGATAATAAAAAAAAATGTTTGTTCATGGTGGGACTCGAACCTGGGCCATAAGCCGGTTCAAGTCTTAGCACAACTTGTCTCAACCAACTGATCTGTGAACTATTTTGTGATAGATTCTGATTTGAATTAACCTTAAACGATTTACATCAGAGTCATCTTCCCCATTTCATTCTAATCGAGCCCTAGCTTATCAATACACCAATCCAACAAACAATAACCCGATTAATCATAGGGTTATTGTTTGTTGATGGCCGATGAACAAAACCCATCAAAAAGATTGAACTTACAAGAACGATTTCGTGATAATTGTCGAGTCAACAGAAAAGTCAAACTTCAAACGATTACTCTTATACAGATGATTTTAACAGAAATTGATAGTGAGGGTTTGTGTTTTGGCGAGTTGTGAAGGTCCAGCAGGGTTTAATTTATAGTGTAATGGCTTGGTGTTCGATTTGGCAAGTTTTGACCACGTTTGAATGTATACGCGTGTAATTAGTGATAATTGGCTCAAATTTGGGAATGCTTGACGCTAATTAATCGTGTAATGGACGCGAGTTGATCAAGGAAATCATTAGTCACGCAATAACAGAGGTTAAGATATGTTTGGAGGTTAATTAGGAAGGTTGACTAAGGTTTTGGGTGTGGTTTACTGTTCGCGTGAAACAGCAGGAGAAAGGAAGGGAAATAGTTTGCTTTAGAAGAGCATTTATATTATTTGAATCAAGGTTAGAACAAGAATGAGCCGTAGCTCAGGTGGTTGCCCGCATGTGTGTGTTTGTTTGAACCGGCCCTCTGCTCCGGTTCGAATCCGGGCAGAGGCAGTTTTTTCTTCTTTTTTTTTTAAACTGATAAGGATGATGGGAGGTGTTGGGCTTGGGCTTGCTGATTGGGCTCGGTCTGATGGGCTTCGGTAAGGCACACAAGGGAAAGAGAAATGGTTGGGTTTGGGCTTAGGTAGGGATTGGTTATGGTTTGTTTATGGGTTAACATGTATGGTTTAAAGATTTGGTGTTTATTATTATTATTATTATTATTTATCATATACAAAATAAGGAAAAATGACGGATGTCACACCAACATATTATTTTTTTTAAATAAAAAAAAACTATAGCAATACTATACTCAAATTAAAAAGAAAAAAATGCTCGTTTATACAATGTAATAATATTAAGAAAATATTAACATGTGAAAAAGTTATGGACATTTAAAAACCGTGGGATAGTTGGTTAAAATTAGGGTGAAAAGTGTAATTATTATTTAAATAAAAGGAATTGAGTATAGTTGATGGTACAAATGTGTAAGTATTGTGTAAGTAGTTAACATGTGCATTGTGTGTTGTACTTTAAGCAATTATACATGTACAACTTGAATTTTAAGACATCAATGGGAAATGTATTAATAAAGTTTAGATGATTTCAGTTCATTTTCGTTTTTTTTTCTTTTGTTTTTGTTTCGGTTATTGCTTAACCATAACATATTTTTTTTTAAAAAAAAAAATAAAAACTATAGCAATACTATACTCAAATTAAAGAGAATAAAATGCTCTTTTATACGGAGTAATAATATTAGGAAAATATTATCGTCTGAAAAAGTTATGAACGTTTAAAAATGGTGGGGGTAGTTGGTTAAAATAAATATGCAAAAGTGTAATTAGTATTTAAATAAACAGTAATTAAGTAAAGTTGATGGGGCAAATATGTAAGTATTGTATAAAGTTATAATATAGTATAGATAGATAAGGGATGAAAACTGTAACTAATGAGGGGTATATGTGCAAGTTATGTTTGAAAAGACATAAATGCCCTTAAAAAGTAGTTACTACATGCATTATGTGTTGTACTTTAAGCATTTATAATTGTAGGAAAAAGATCAAATAGGAACCAAGAGCCTAGTTAGGAACTTAGAAACCAATCTGAGCCATTCATCTTTGATCTTGATCTAGGGGTAGTTATGTAATTAGACAATTAAATATTATAATTTAATTTAATTAAAAGTTTTATATATGGCAGTTAATTAAAACTTCCTGCGATTAACATGCCTTTTTTTTAGTTTCCTTAAATCTCTCAACATATTATCATCTATAATCCCAAATCAAAAATCACGTTCGATTGAAATTGATTTAATAGAAAAAACTTCCGATTTCCAACGATTCAGATTTCCAAGTTATGGATAATAATTCTATACATGAAAACATTGAATCACAATCTCACGTGATAGAAGATCATGAAACACAATCACAAGCTTTGTTTCTAAATAGTGTTGAAAATCAAGGTATTTATGTATTGTTTTTATTTTTTTTAATTGTTTTTCGTGCGAGAATCACGTTTTTTGTGATTTCTATTTGGATTAGCCTTATAGTGTGGTTTATTATTGATTTGCAAAATAGTTGTTTTGTATTCTGTAAGTCATATTTTACGCACAGAATTGGAATGAGTAAAGAGTTATACACTGGTGTATCATATATAGTTATTGGGGTTGTACAGATACAATAAGATTTGTTCTTAGTTTCTTAGTTGTTATACACCAGTGTATAACAACAAATCTATTAATTATTATACACAAGTGTATTATAGGTGGTAAAAGACGTTATAATAAACTGATAGTATTTTGTTTGACGTTAAATATACACAGGTGTATATTCATTATAAAAAATGGAATGTGCAGTATGACACAGCCTGTGTGTTACTCAATATACATAGGTGTACCGTATATGAGTTGTAGCATGTCTAACTATATTTTTTAAATATTGTAAAATTCATATACACCAATGTATATCTGTGTTGATGATGAATGAAAATACGAATATACACCAATCTATATCTGTGTTGATGATGTTGAATGATGATGAAAGAAAAAACGAATATACACCAATGTATATCTTGTGTTGATGATGATGATGAATGAAAAAACGAATATACACCAATGTACACTGTTGTATATATACCGAGATATAATTTTAATAGTATATACAATAAATACGTTTGGGTATACCATAAACACTAATTTGTTGTTTCCAAATATACAGGAGTTTCTTATTAATTACCTAATAAATTATATTGAACAAAAGACATTAATACCCCTTTATTAAAATAACAATTAATTAAAGTTTTACTTATTTACAATCATGCCATTGAAGATGGATGGCTCAGATTGGTTCCTATAGTTCCTACTTAAGGGTTGGTTCCTATTTGAACCCTACCCTATAATTGTATTACTTAAAAATTAAGAGGTCTTGTGAAATGCTTTATAAGATAGTATAGATATTGGAATGAAGAAAAATATTATTTTTATTAATTTTGTGAATATTGTAAGTCATTTTATCATATTTAATTATTTAAAAACAATAAATAAGTAAAAAAAACTAATACACCTCATATAGCTCTATAAATGTAGTATAAATATAGGTATTGTAAAGCATAATATAGTATTATATGTGAAGAAACAACGAGTATGACTCTGGTATGATGAGGGGGTGGCTACTCGTGCTCGCTACAGGATGTTATCCTTTGCTCACAACGATGATGGATCTGTGGTCCGATTAGACATATGGTAAGTTATAACTAAATAATGTAATGCACACACAAGGTTTAAGTGGTTCGGTCTCGTTGACCTACGTCCACTGTAAAAATATGTTCTTCTATTACTCGAGAAATTACAATTGTAACTTTAGAGAAAATACAAATCGGAAATACAAGTATGTATCTAATATGGGAGAATCGTTCGACCTCTGAAAAGGTATGGAGGCCCCCCTTTTATAGAGGTCTTGTGAGCCGGAGGCTTGTGGCCCACTTTTGGAGAGTTTTGGCCCGGGCCTCGAAGTTGGGTCGGTCTTCTTAGCGGCCCATGTAGTTGGATTTGGATCCGTAGTTAGATAAAGCAAACTAATCAATAATGTTGCCTTGTGATTGGTCCACGTGGCGCCCTGTGATTGGCTGTCAGGAGCGGTGCCCTGCCATTGTACACGTGTCGCCAAAAGTTGTGGTCTGTAGAATCCTTCTTTTCTTCCTGGTGGCAGGAGGTGTCAGCTGAGGTGGCATCTGACACCCGGGGGGCGTGCAGCAAGTGGAGCTCCAGGGGGTGCACTTGGCGGAGGAACCTTCCGCGGATGCTCTCCGCGGGAGATGTTGCTTTTGTCTGTCCGCATAGCTTTGCTGATACATGGTGGATAGTTTTGGTGGGTAGGGTGCGCCTAAGCGCTGATACTGTGACACCCGGCAAATTCTGGTTAACAACGTTGTCTAGATGAAAGTCTACCTTAGCGAGTCACGCGTATGTTGTACTTAACTGGGTTAGTTAAGTCGGGTTATGGTTCGGGAACTATTGGTTAGTCTAGAAGATCATTGGATGTTGGTCTAGAGGTTCGTTAGATGTCAGTCCTTAACCAAGTGTACAAACGGTGACGATTTGTAGGATCGTCAGAACATACGGAACGTACGAGTCTCGAGTCCCGGGAATTGGTGAACGAGTGTGAAAATGTGTATTTACTTGTATTATGTGTTTACAATCATTATGTGACTTGTCGGTACGTGAATATGTGTTAACATATGTTAAAACGGGGTTTAACGCGCAAAACGCACAAAACCAACCCCTATAGGCGATTAGGAAGCCTAATCACCTATAGGGGAGGCGAGTAGGAGACCTTAAGGGCGATTAGGGGCCTACTCGTGTGAAGGTTTAGGCGATTAGGCCTAATTGTGTGAACCTTCATGCGATTAGCATTCCTAATCGCGTATAAGAGCTGCACAATCGCTAGTTACGGGCTGGACGACTAAAAACGACTATAAATACCATACTTAACCTCCTAAACTTCATTATACAAACCCTAGTCGTCCCATAACCCGCCCCAACACATAAACAACCTCTGGAAGGCGATTTTTGATCAAAACACAAGGTTTCAAGCTTTAATCATCATTCTTTCATAATCCTAAGGTTTGGTTTTCATCCATAAATCTTTATAAACGTTTTTAATCAATCCCTAATGGTCCAGACCTGTTCTTAAACGAAAAAGCTTTCTGAAAATCGTTAATAAGGGTTGTTAATCGGATTATAACTTATATACATGCGTTATGGGTGTGTATGATTAGAAAGCTAGGATTTTTATGATTCATGATGATGGATTGATATGTTATTATGTTAGATCAGAATTGATATTGATAGTATGATGATAGAAATCTCAGTAATTGGATATTAGGGTTATGATTACGCGTGTTAGTATGATGTTGCATGCTATGTGAATGGTGTTTGGATTACTTGGTTGCATGCAGGACTGATTATACGAGGTTAAACGAAGGATTTTGGGTTAAACATGTTTAGGATAGTGTTTGGGATGATATTGGGTGGTTACACACGTTCTGGATCTGATTTGGAGCGTTAAACGCGCGAAAAACCGGAACAGCAAGGTTACAGGCGAGTAGCATTCCTAATCGCCTATGTTATAGGCGAGTAGGGTGCTAATCACCTATAACTCAGGCGAGTAGAGGCCTACTCGTGTGACAGTAGGGGTGATTAGCCCTAATTGCTAGTAAGTTCATGTGATTAGCCCTAATTGCTAGTAAGTTCATGTGATTAGCCCTAATTGCTAGTAAGTTCATGTGATTAGCTCCTAATCGCCTATAATAGAGGCGAGTAGGGTTCCTAATTGCTAGTTGACCAACCTAAATGCTAGTTGACTTTTCCTAATCGCGTGTACTGCTGCTGTAAGTGTAAATTAGCATTCCGAGACCCGATTTAACATGTAGTAACATGCTAGGAACCCCGTAACATGTCTAATAACTTGGTAACATATATTTGGATGTAATTCGGTGATACGTGAACTATGTGCTATAACTTGTTGTGCGTTAACGTATGTTAAGTGTGAATGCGTTATTGTATGTTGTGGAGCGTAAACATAACACGGGGAGTCTCGGGTCACCAATGGGATGTCGAGTCTTGTACTTTGGGTCAGTTAAGCAGTCACGGTGTTTTCAAACAAACTTGGTTATGGTCTGGACATCTAGGGACTAATTAACCTGCGGGTTATTAGTCTAAGTACTTGTAACTGTCGTATGTTAGGTCGCCGCTTTACGGGACTAGCATAGCAGCTGAGTTTACTCGGGTTAAGGAGTAACGCAACTTAAGGTGAGTTTACGGCCCCTCTTTTAAACTGGTTTCATACTTTCGGGGGAGAAAACATGTGTTAAAACGATTATTTGGTAACTACTGTCATACTATGGGTTTCTATTGTGTACTACACGATCTTTGGAAGTCCCGGGGGGAACCATGAATGTGCGGGTTTGCACAACGGGGAAATGTGAATAGCGCTATTGGGAGTGACCAACCCCGCTCGTCGGCTTGGAGGGCCGGGCGAGTACATATTGTCTCAAACAGGAACAACAGGAACAACTGGTACTTTTCGGGCATAACATCTGGTATTCGAGTTAGTAATGGTTTTCCAATCGTGGTAGTAACAAAACGTACGCCTAGCTAGCGTATACTGGTTTTCGATTTATTATAGTATGGACAGGTGGACTTGGTACTTGGATACAAAACCTGTAAACTCACCAGCATTTTTGTGCTGACGTAAACTTTTACATGTTTTCTCAGGTCGCTAAGGTAGCACGACTGGACTAGGGCGCACGCGTCTGCACGGCGTCTAACTAGGGTTGCATGGTCTTTTGAACGTTGAACTATTATTTCATTGTTGAGATACTGTTTTGAATAAGCTTCCGCTGTAAACGGATTTTGAACTATGTTTTGAAATTGCATTTATATTCATTTAGACTTGTTTATTGTGATCGTTGGTTTGGATCCTGGTTTGTCATGCGCCTCGCGGTAAAACTCCGCAAGTGGATTTTGAGGGTGTGACAGATACCCTACCCCTTCAATATGGTTTCATATCGTATCATAAAGTATAGTATATGTGTATCGTATAGGTATAGTCAAGCTTCGTATAGTATCAGTGTCGTATAAATATAGGTGTTGTATAGGCCTCACATACGTTTATAGGTCTTGTACAGGCCTCGTACATGCTTATAGGTGTAGCATAGAGACGAAACGATACTATACGATACTAAATACGACATGATACTGTGCGAGGCCTATATGACACATATACTATACTATGATATAAGCCTATTAGAGGCCTATACGAGACATATACTATACCTAACCTATAAGCCTATACTATACTATTATGTAGACTATAGTATACTATAGCAAAAGCGTGCAAACCTCATGAACGATTTTGGTTATCCTCGATTTTTAAACGGCCATAATTTTTTATATTTTAATATTTTTTAAAAGAAATTACACCATAAAAATGAGAATTTTATTTTCTTTAATTTGAGTATTAAATTACTATAGTTTTTTTTTAATTTAGATATGTTACGTGATTAACCTAGTCTAATGGTGAGTAATAACCGACCGTTAACCGAAACCAAACAAAAAACATACGAAAGCGAAACAAAAACAGACGTAACCCACCGAAATCAACAAATAACCGAAGTAACTGGAAATCGGTTATCGGAACTTTTTTGTACCCCTAGTTAACTGAAATTGATTGAACCGAACTATTCATATTTTCATATATTTCAAGCTTTTATGCATGCATATCAGTTTCATACCTTTATTTTATGTATCTATACCTCCATTTCATGTATTCATACCTACCTACGTTTCATATATTTCGAAGCAAAAATTTAGCCTAAGTTTTGTTTTGGTTATTAACCGGAATAATACCAAACCAAAAGCCGACAATTTAACCGAATAAACCAAACTGTATAAGCGAAAACTAGTTGGTTAATAAAATAGATTAACCGATGATTTCGATTTTGGTAGAAGCTAAATGGCTAATAACCTAACCGAACCGTACACACCCTTGTAGTGTCTGGGTTCTCTGCCGCATTGCACGAGCACGTTAAGAAGTGTGTGTATGCATCTCTCTCTCTCTATATATATATATAAAAGAGGATCTGATAGCTATTTGTCTGCAAGTAATATTGTAGATCCCACGCTTGTTACTTTGTTTGTACTGATCACATTATGTTGTATAATCACAATCATAATAATATTCAACGTTTGTGATTTAAAGTCAACCCATATAGGTTTGTTAATATAAGTTGTGATGTAATGCTTGAGACATCTACCTTTACCTAATCAAATACAAAACAATTTAAAAATTCAAACTATATATTTAACTTTCAAACTTCAATCTAATCCACTTGTTCTCCATGTCAGCGGCTCTGTCCATCCGATCCATCTTAACCCATTAAGATAATTAATCCAAAGCTTGTGGCCCATTAAGATTATGTTTAATGATCTCACCCATTTTTTGTGTGCCACCAAGATCTATGATGCATGGTAACTCAGGCATTTCTTTGAACATCATCCTTGGCAAAGCTTTCATTAGGATATGAGCCTTTTGTTCGTTCCCGCTAACATGATCAATTTCAATTTCACCACATTCTACACACTCATGAATAAAGTGATATCTTGTGTTGATGTGTTTGCTTTACCATAGAATACAGGATTCTTCATTAACACAATTGCCAACTTTTAGTCCACCCATAACTTCACAACTTCTTCTTCTCAGCCCAATAGATTGTTTAGCAAGCCTTTTAACCATAACGTTTGACATGCAGTTGTTGCGGCTGCCATAAACTCTTATTCGCAAGACCATAATGCCAGTTTTTGTTGCTTTTGTGAGTTCTACGATATCAAAGCATTACAAATATAGAATACCATTCTTGTAGTAGTACTCTTGCCATTTGTTTGATCAGTAGCATGGCTACTATCACAACACCTTTGTTAGGCTTTAATTGTTAACCAAGTTTGAATGAAAGTTATTGGGTAAGCTATGTAATTTATGTATAGTTAGTTTGGTGTTAAAATTGTATTATCTAGGAGTCTAGGGGGTCAAGAAGTAGCTTAGTAAAACTAGATTATGGGTTGCGATGGTTCTGATAAAACACATTGATTCCCTCCTTGTCTATATACGATCGTTGTAAACGATGAAGGATCATCGAACCCTAAACAGGAATCGAGTTCTGTGTTGGTTGAATCTTTGTTTCTTAATTTATCGATCCTGCGGAAGCATATATGTGTTCTTCAATTGGTATCAGAGCCTAGGGCTAGGCTCTAATCTATTCGTATTTTGCAATTCGTTCTAAAAGCCACAACCTATCAAATCGATTCAGTTAAAATCTATTCTTTGTCAACACCTAAATGGTCAATGCTATGAACAACGAGATTCGTGCTCTTACTAAAATGAGACATGGAACTGGTTCCTCGTCAACCAAACACGAATTTTATGCGTAGCATGTGGTTATTCAAGCACAAGTTTAAATTAGATGGGAGTTTGGAATGATACAAAGCTCGTTTAGCATACTATGATAGAAAACAACAGGTGATATTGATTGTGGGGACACATTTAGTCTGGTGGTGAAACGGGCTACTATCACACTAGCACTTTCTGAGTCTTGGCCTGTCCATGAACTTGATGTGACGACCAGACATTGGGTGAAATCGTGTTTATGTATCAACCTCTGGGGTTCTGTCATCATCATTACCCGAACCATGTTTGTTGAATTAAGAAATCACTTTATGGTCTAAAACAAGCACCACGGGCTTGGTACCAACGGCTTACCGACTTTGTCACCCTATAAGGATTCACTCAAAGTAGTGTAACAAATCATTATTTATATGCCATCATGGTACCAACATTGCACATTTATTAATCTATGCTGACGATATCATCCTTACTACTTCATCCGCCAGCTTACACAAGAATCGTGTGTCCACTCTTGCCAGCGATTTTGAATTGAAGGATCTCGGACCTCTCACATATTTTCGGGGTATCTCGATATTGACTCGGACCGGTAACATATGATTCTGTCTCAACATGCGCACGCAAAAGACATTATTCACAGTGTTGGAATGGACTCTTGAAAACCAGTTGCCACTCCGGTTGACACATAACCTAAATTAGGTGTTCATTCCTCGTTGCTCGATGACCCGACCACCTACCGGAGTTTGGCTAGCGCATTACAATATCTTACCTTTAAGAGACCGGACATCTCGTACTTTCTACAACAAATATGCATGCACGTGAACTCCCCACTGGTAGATCATTGGAATGCTCTTAAGCAAATTATCTCATACTTACAAGGGACATGTGAGTTAGGTCTTCATATTGGACATGCGTTGAATCGATCACTTCTTGCATACAACGACACTGATTAGGCAAGTTTTCCCGACACTCAACGCTCTACTTCTCGATATTGTGTCTATTTTGGCTACAACCTCCTGGCCCTCCGAACGCCAATTAACAATATGTCGGTCCAGTGTAGAGGCTAAATATATAAGGGTTGCAACTGTGGTAGTGGAAATTTGTTGGCTCCGCAACCTACTTCTGGAACTTCATCAACTGCTCTTACATGACACTCTCGTCTATTGTGACAATGTGAGTGTCATCCACTTGTCTAGCAACCCAGTTCAACACCAACAAACCAAGCACATTGAATTGGATATACACTTTGTTCATGAGCAGGTTCAGCGGGGTAGTGTTCGAGTCCTACATATTCCCTCTCGCTATCAAATAACGGATATCTTTACACTACAAGAAATTTGGGTATTTACCCACACATAGTATGTGTAGGAAAAACCATATAATGTGTTAGTACTTACGTTTACCTACACATAAATTAAGTGTCATGATGTGTAGACTCAACACTGTGGATATAGATCATTAGCTACACATTTATTGTGTGTAGGAGGTATATAGCAAGCTTATACCTACACATATATGTGTGGCTAAAACTAATATATATGTGTTGGTAGAAGTATAGCAACTTGTTAGATTGACGTATGACGTGGCATCCAATGTGGCAGCTAATTATGTGTAGGTATTGATCTTAACATGTGTAGAAATAATACATTGATGTGTTGGTAAAAATATTTAAACGTGTAGATAATAACCATGATTTATTTAAATAATATTTTTTTAAATATATACAAACAAATACAAAAATAGTTATAGAAACATACGCGACCAAATTAACATTCATAATCAAAACATAAGTGTTCAAACAACCAAACAAAACACTTAAACAAACAAAGCAAATATTTGCCCTAAGTTACTAACGGGTATATAAAATTACTAAACGAAATCACTCATCGATACTTTCATCACCCTCTAGAGTATCACCTTGAGATTGCCCAAATGTGCGTGATGAATGAGGCATGGTATTACTTGTCATTGTCTGAAGGACATGGACTAGCTCATCATAAGAAGGATGCTTTGTTTTTTTAGTTGTACCCATTGTGTTATTAACAATAACTGGATCACGTTCCCACCCATGCAAACGAATAGAGCTTCGTCCAAGTGCATTCTCAATAATCGACTTGTCGCTCATTGATTCCACGGTATGCTGGTTTCTCGACTTAGTCATTTCTTCCTTTTAAGAAAAAAAACAAATACAATAAATTAATTGTTTACCAAATAGTGAATACTTGGAAGTAGAAAAGAAAAAGTAAACTTACATATATTGCAACCGCATTTTTAGATATCGAACCTTTTTCCGCATCCCAATATGTAAGCCACCAAGTCTCATGTTGACCGGATGAAGAATCCAAATCCAAGCCATGCTCAATGTGATAGCGTATTGTACACTTCGAACCATTTCTACTATCAAATGCATCCACAACCACTTCCATGAATCATTATCCCCAACGTCACAACCATTCTCTTCGAAAACCATACCTATAAGCAAGTGAACAGGTCACCGCTTAAAGAAAACAATAGTGATGTTAATCCACAAAGTTAAAGATTAGACACTTACTGACATATTAAAGGAAATTGTTGCAATTCTCATGAATAGAAGATCAGTATGGTCATCATGAACCCATTACCTGACCCGTCCGTTTTTCCAGGCCTACTAATAAGTAACATTTACCTAGAAACAAAATTAGCATTTGAATAGATAACTCTAAATATGTTAAATACAAGTATGCATACAATTAAAAAAAACAAAAAAAAATATTTAATTGCATCATAACACCATGAACTTGTCTTCAAATATCCTGTCTCTATGGTAAAAAATATATATATAGTTAACTAAGAAATCATTATAAAAACTATTAACTTTGCCACATTGCTTCCATCTCATATAAATTATTATATCCTCTTTTTTTTTAACAGTTTTCAACATTAAAACTACCTAATAGCTCACTATTTAGATAAATATTAGTTGTCTTTATGCATAGATCATCTAAAACAATTAAACATAATTGTAGATTAAAATCAAGCCTTTGCATCATTCCTCAAAAGCAAATTAGTCACTAAACTTATGTTCTTAGCATCCCGTTATAATCTATTGAAAATAAAGTATAAGAGTTAATTGCAGTTTTCGTCCATGTGGTTTGCCTAAACTAACAGGTTCAGCCAAGACTTAACACCCTGAGTACATGTGTTTTCATTTTCTAACAATTTAGATCCCTCGACCTAACGGCCATCCATCTGCCGTTACTAGGACCCCCACGTGCAGCTCACGTGAAGGGTATTATTGTCATTCATCTGTATTATAACGTTAACCTCTGTGATCATCTTCCCCAACTTCATTTCTTCCCCTTTTTGCAAGAGAAACCCTAATCCCACAAAAGCCAATGTCGAATTCGAGGGATAGCAGAGCATCAATGTCTAATTCGAGCTCCAATTATCATCGTCGAGTTGCAAGATGGACTGATGTTCCTCCAATTTGCAGATGTGGGTCTGAAACACAGGTTCGAACATCATGGACTGAAGCCAACCCTAGTCGAAGGTTTCACTGTTGTGTAAGTGGATGTGGGTTTGTGTCATGGGTAGAGGGTCCTGTTAGTGAAGGTAATTCCAAGGTTATCAACGGATTAGTCAAAAATTTGAACAAACAACAAGAATTAGCAAAAGCAAGAGGGTATGAGGCAAGGAAGCTGAGGATTATGCTTGTTTTGAGTTGGTTGTTCTTTGTCTTGTACATCATTTGTAAATGTTGATTAATGTAGGTGTATGCATTATGTTCTTGTAATAAGTTTGATTATGAATGAAATGATAATGACCTATTTGACTGGCCCATTTGTACATTACGTTCAACAAATTTGTGTTTAAACCTGTATGCATTCTGTTCAACAAATTCAGTTAACAAATGCCCATAAAAACTGCCCATTTTTTCTGACCCATTTGCATAAAAACTGCACATTTTGAATGACCCATTTGACTGAATGTTTGCACATTAACCTGCATACATTCAGAAATCTCATATGACCATAGAAACTGCACATTATGACTGACCCATTTGCACATTCATTCAACAACATAAACATGACAATTAAACATAAACATTGTTCAACAACAAAACATGATTGTTCAGACAACAAAAACATAAACATGACAATTAAACATTGTTCACCATCAAAAGAAACATAATCAGTTTAAAACAACATCATCAGAATCAATCTTGAGGTGCTGACTGTGAGCACTGTTGTGAGCTTGGTTGTTGACCTCTTTTTCCACAGCTTCTGGAGTTGTGCCCCTTCATTCCACATTTTTTGCAAGTTGTTGTACCCCCTTTCTTGACTTTTTAACCACAGTAGTTGTTGATCCAGCCCCTTCATTGACTTTTTTCTTTCCCTTGTTGTTTGGATCACCACCTTCCTTGCTTGCAGGTTCATCACCTTCATTGGCTGACTTTCTCCTCTTTTTCTTTGGCCTTCCAATCTGTTTTTGAAATTTTGGGGCTATGATAGTAGTTGGGCATGGTGATGGTCTCCATAGGTCCTTACCATTAATTGGCTCAATAGTGTTCCTATACACTTTCCTCCATGTATCTAGCCAATACACCTCATCCACCCATCTTTCAGGGATTTCTACCTCATATCCATGCTGAGACATGTCCTATATAACTGCAACAACATGTTTGCAAGGCATTGCAGTCAACTCCCATTTTCTGCATGTGCATGTCTTGGCTTCTATGTCAACCACACGTTGGTCTGACCCAGGCATACTCACCTAAAACCAACACATATTTATTAGCCATAGAATAAAAATTATTGTATCAAACATTATAGGCTTACCTCATATTTTGTTGGACTTGCCATAAGAACATTATACTTTGCAGCTTCCTCTTTAATGGCATCAAACATCTTAGTTGCATAAGGTGTCAAAGGTCCTTCACATCTTTCAATGACATTGTGAACCACCATTATCCTCTTAGTCATGTACTGTCTAACAAAATCCAAGCATGTGATGATAGGCTTTTCCCTTCCAGGAACTAATTGTCTATTGAAAACCTCACATAAGTTGTTCAGCAGAACATCACATTTGGCCCTACCAGTAAAGTGAGCTCTGCTCCAACTTTCCACTGGAATATCCTTTAGCCATTGATATAACTTAGCATCTTCCTTTTTAACTTCCTCCATCTTCTTATCAAACAGAGCCTCAGTTTAAGACCATGAATCATCCATAACGATGGTAGAAGAATTAGGGCTGTAATAAACTTACAGTAAATCTCGAATGGGTCGTAAACAACGCCTGGTTCTCAAATCATCCATAACGATGCCCACATTGCAAGAAATTGATGTTTGATTACTGATTGAAGATTAGGGTTTAAAGGATTTGGAGGGAAAATCAGGGATGAACGATGTGATATGTTTGAGGGTTTTATTTTTTTTTTCATAAATATAAAGGTTAATAATACAGACGAAATGACAATAATACCCCTCATGTGAGGGGCACGTGGGGGTCCTAGTAACGGCAGATGGACGGTCGTTAGGTCGAGGGATCTAAACTGTTAGAAAATGAAAACACAGGTACTCAGGGTGTTAAGTCTGTGCTGAACCTGTTAGTTTAGGCAAACCACAAGGACGAAAACTGCAATTAACTCAAAGTATAATGAAGTCTTTTTTTTGGCCAGTAAGAAATAAAGAGCAACAATAAAAAATAAATAAAGAGTTACTTGAGTTCATAAATTAAATTCTTTGGTCCTAGTATTCCAACAAGTTTTTGTGGGTACTATTGAAAATATAGGAAAGTAGAAACCATTGGCAAAATTGCATAATCGTCACTTCAGTTGCAATTTTGAAGAAAAGTATTAACTTTCTAATACATAACATATTTTTTACTTTTTTTTCCTTTGTTCGCTTTTTTATCTTAGGCCCTCGTTTTTTTGCGCCTTGCGCATAGGCAAAGCCTATGCGCCTTGAGTGCGCCTAGTGCCTTTGATAACTATGGTTGCACCCATAAACTTCATTTGCTCTTTTGAAAAAAGATGTTATGGTTTTATTCTTCCCCAAAGATAATCTAATAACATAAACATTAATTAAGTCATAATTATTTTCAAACCTAATTGGTCAATAATCCAAAGCAAAATAACTAAGGAACTAATAAAAATAAAACACCATCATCAATTGTAATTATCCAAAGCATAAGTGCAGAACAACAATCAACAACAACTAATCAACTATATATAATATTGAAAATGAAAACGAATTTAGTATTTGTGCACCTGGATAGTTTATTAATTTTGAATGAAAACAAAAGACTTCAATCTTCAAATTTCAAAATGCTCTTGGAGTCTTGGGGGCTTGAGGCTGTGACCGAGTTCAAAGACAGGGTAGTCAGGAGAGCTGGAGAGGGACGAGAGTTTTAGGTTAAAATTTAATTATTTGGGTTTAGGTTTTAAGTAGGCTTTTAATTAGGTTTTCTTAAAAAAAATGGCTAAATAAAATAATTGGGTTTTACCACTCAAAATGGGCCCAAAAGAACAAAACAAAGAAAAATTATAAACTTGGTAAAACAAACGATATTTGGGGGGTCGGAGCTTGACCCGAAACTTCGGGGGGTCGAAACCATATATACCAAAAAATTTCTTTACGAATACTATATAGTCTAAACTTCTGAACAAAAATTCGGGGAAGTCGGTCCCCCCCCCCCCCCCCCGCCCCAATAGAGGATCGCCCCTGGAACTAGACTATTTCTTCCTCATAGAATCGTTAAACCACCCAAACCGTTTTGATCCCACCGAACCGTTTTGACCGAGCCGAACCCGGTAACGACTTGTACCCTTTCGGCCCACCCTTAAAAGACCCGGACCGAATCGTTTCATACCGAACAGGCCCGTTAACCTGACGGACCTAATAGTGGCCCGGGCTGTTTCGACCAGATAGGCCCGTTAACGACACAGACCGTTATGATCCGGACCGTGCCCATTAACAACCTTGACCATTTCTTTTTTACTTGCTCCGTCTTTACACGCCATATTAAGAAAATAAAATAATGATTTAATTATTCAATTTACATGTATCTAATATCTACATATACTTTTTTTAGATACGCGTAGATATTTTTTATGCCACGACATTTACTAAGTACGTATATATCTAATATTTACACGTATTGATGTATTATACTTTTTTTAGATACGCGTAGATATTTTTTATGCCACTACTAGAAAGTGGCTCCATTTACTACAAAACTTTCTGACAAATTTCCGACGAATTTTATTTGCGACAAGTTTACTGCAAATTTCCGACAAAAAGTAGCAACCATGCTTCATCCGTCAACTTTTTGACAAATAAGCTACAAAATAATAATTTGTCGAAATTTCGACGCAACCCAAATTTTATGTGCGACAAGTTTGCTGCAAATTTCCGACAAAAAGTAGAAACCATGCTTCCTCCGTCAACTTTTTGACAAATCTATTAATATATATAAAAGAAAAGCCTTTTTGATGACATGACATTCAATGGAGCAATCCCTCACTTTTTGAATGTGCCATGTGGCATTATATGAGATTTTTTTAATTTTTTGAGTTTTTTTAATAAATTAAAAATATTATAGATAAAACCCTATATCCTACATCCTCTCCCCAAATTCAAATCCTAATTGTTTTCTTCCAAACCCTTTATCACCAACAACCTTTCCCTCTCACTCTATCTCTCTCCCTCTCGGTGGTTTTATCCTAATTGTCAAAGAGTTCGGCTCAAAATATTGTGATCATCGTCCCGAATCAGAAGGTTCCATCTGGTGATAATTGTACTTTTGCATATTATTATTGTTATTGGTAGGGTTTATATATATTAATTGATGTATTTTTATGTGTATTTATTACTTTAAATCCATCTGTGTACGTATGTAAGATTATTATCTAATAAGCAACTCTATTCTAATTTAGAATAATTGTGTGCATTATTATTATTATTATTATTATTATTATTATTATTATTATTATTATTATTATTATTATACATTATTTTAAGTTAAGTATTGAATATTGATATTAGAGTTATGCATTTGTAAACCTTTATGATAGGTGTTAATATTAAGTAAAACAATATTAGGATTATAATGTTAGAATTGGATTTATAGATTATTTTAGGTTAGGTATTGAATATTAATATTAGAGTTATGTATTTTTTTAACCTTTATGACATGTATTAATATTAGAGTTATACATTGTTTTAGGTTATGTATTGAATATTGACATTAGAGTTATTCATTTTTTAACATTTGTGATAGGTGTTAATATTAGAGTTATACATTTTTTTATGTTAGATATCAATATTAGTATTGTGAGACTTGGTACATAGTTGTGATAAGTATTTTAATGGTTTCAACTTTCAACTTAAGTGATTGTTTAGTTGATTAGGTTAGGAATTATAGAAGTCATTAGAATGTGAGAGATTAGAGAGATGTAATGAGTTTTTTACTCTAATGAGATAGTAGAGAGATGTTAGAGTTATGTATTTTTTTAACCTTTATGACATGTATTAATATTAGAGTTATACATTGTTTTAGGTTATGTATTGAATATTGACATTAGAGTTATTCATTTTTTAGCATTTGTGATAGGTGTTAATATTAGAGTTATACATTTTTTTATGTTAGATATCAATATTAGTATTGTGAGACTTGGTACATAGTTGTGATAAGTATTTTAATGGTTTCAACTTTCAACTTAAGTGATTGTTTAGTTGATTAGGTTAGGAATTATAGAAGTCATTAAAATGTGAGAGATTAGAGAGATGTAATGAGTTTTTTACTCTAATGAGATAGTAGAGAGATGTGATGAGTTTTTGAATAGTTGCAGCTTACATAAGTGATTCTTTAGATGATTACTGATTAGGTTTTAGGTTAGGGAATACGAGTTATTACTGATTAGAATACTATAGACATGCAATGATTGAGAGATTTTGTGGTTAGTTAACTTGAGCCATTTGCAATAGGTTATCACGTCAAATTAGATTTTTCAACCCCGGGATCTTCCCGGGGTAATCAGCTAGTAAGCTATAAAATAATAATTTGTCGAAATTTCGACGCAAGTTTAAAAACGTTTTCGACAACTTTTTGACAAAAACATATTTTTTTAATAATTGTTATTTCTTTCTTTGTTTATATAAATAAACTAATAAATTTTAAAATACAAAATATTATTTTGTCGCAATTTTGTCGGAAACTTAAAGACTTTTTCCGACAAATTTTCGACAAAAACATGTTTCTTTAATAAATTTTTATTTTTTATATGATTATATATGTAAAATAATAAATTTAAAGAAGTTTCCGACAAATTTTTGACAAAAACATATATTTAAGACGTTTCCGACGATTTTTTGACAAAATGTATTTTTAAGACTTTTTCTGACAAATGTTCAACAAAAATTATATTTAAGACGTGTTTGACAAATTTTCGACAAAGAAAAACATATTTTTTAGACATTTCCTACAAATTTTTGACAAAAACATGTTTTTTTAATAATTGTTATTTTTTATGTGTTTATATAAGTAAAATAATAAATTTAAAGAAGTTTCCGACAAATTTTCGACAAAAACATATATTTAAGACGTTTTCGACAATTTTTTGACGAAACGTATTTTTAAGACTTTTTTCATAAATCAAACACACATACACACACAATTCCACATACACACACAAACAAACCTAATTTCTTCTTCTTAAATCAAACACACACACAAATACACCCCTGCTTTCTTTTTCTTAAATCAAACACACACAACCAAGGCGGTTAGAGGTCGGAGGAGGAGAGGAGGAGGGTTGATAATAAAACATAAACTCACTTCTCGCACCTCTCTATCATACACTGCTAGCCTTTACCACCACTAATCCATCGCCACCAACCCACGGCCATCACCGTATCCGGTACACACCACCACCATCACCACAACATAACAACAACACCATTACGTCGACACTACAAAAAAAGTAACTGTTATATGCTAACTTCTCAAAGACTAATATATCAACCTTGAATACATAGTATTCTGGACTGATTTATCATATGAATTGTTATTGTTTGTTACTATCTAATGTCACTACAACATGACATAACCTTAAAATCTATAATATTACATGATAAATGCCATAATGGGCTAATAGAGATACAAAGGCCCAGTATGAACCACTAGGCTAGTATGACTTCGTATTGGTTGTTGTCAACATGATAAATCATATATATATTTGTATTTATAAATTATTTTTCTTGGTATTATTGAATTTAGAAATAAAATATATAAAAAAAACACGAATTTGTCGAAGAATTGTCGGAAAAACATAAAAAGGTGTTTTGCCAGAATTTTGTCGGAATTGGTGCGACGAGATCTTTTGTCGGAATATTGCCGAAGATTTTGTGGCAGATTTGTCGCTAGCTAGAATTCCGACAAGTTTTTTTCCCACGAATTGTTTTGTGGCAAATTTGTCAATAATGACCATTTTTGACAAATTTCCTACAAATTTTGCTGTCGAAAACTTAACAGTTTTCTAGTAGTGGTAGTTTAACATTTAATTGATGTCAATTTTGGAGGGAAATTTTCCCACTAACTCCAATGTGTAGGTAAAACGTATTACCAACATATATTAAGTGTTAGTTGTTATATAACATAAATAGTCAATAATTACCCACACATGTATAAAAATGTGTAGATATTTACCCACACATTGACATGTGTAGGTAACTTATGTGTGGGTAAACACCCCAAATTCTTGTAGTGTTACCAAATGCCTCCTCATAATTCTCTAATTATTTCGATCCAGTCTCGGCATTCGGCCTCCTCCCCTTCGACTACGGAGATGTAATAGCAGATAATATAGAGAGATAAATTTAGGAATTGATATATCTCTTTTATTTTATTTATTCTTGTAAATATTATCTCCAAAATAGGAGATTGACTTGTAATCCTATATATTCTATCAATCTCAATACAAGAATCAACCTTGGAAAATAATTCAGTCTTTCAGTATGAACATCAATAAAGTGCTGAAGCCTATGATACAATAGTTAAGAATTGGAACATTTTACATGATTGAAGAAACACCAAACTAACAATCTAATATAACAGTGCTAATATAGAGAGATAAGAAAGGACGTAATTCTCATTAATTTGTAAGACTGATACAAGACACCGTTTATCGGATTATTACAAGGGTTTCGACTATAATCTATTTCTCACAGCTTGTGATATGAATTCTTTCTCTGATGATCGCCCCTCTCCTTTGATGACGAAGGTGGGTATTTATAGGCTCATCAGGTGGCCTATGATTGGCTGTGAGAAGAATAACAGCTGTCCCGTACTATTGTGGCCGTTGTCAATTATTGCGCTGTCCTTCTGTGATTGGTCCACGTGTCTTGTAATTGTCATTTCTGTCCTTTCTCGTACCTCGTACTGGCAGGTGATCATGGAGCAGGGAATAGACGCCTCTGATTGGCTATGGATTCTGCTCCTGTCGGGTGACACCTGTCCTTTTTGGTGACTGCGTGCGCCGTCTTCTAGAATGCCACGTCACGCTCCTGCGCTGTCGTGTGTGTGGCTTTCTTTCATGCGCTCGCGCGGGTACATATCTCTTCAATGATGTTTTGGGTGACACATGTTTTTAGTGATCTCATATGTTTCACTCTAGTAAACAAAAAGTCTCCTAGTAATACATCAGGAAATTGAAATACATGTGAGTGCCTAGATGATAATTCTCCTTTGCGTGCATTTCAATTTGTAACGGTTAATATGAGTTGGAATCTAAAGTGTTTTGCATGTTTTTGCTAGTATCACATGTTTTATCAATCCATTTAACTAATATTATGTCTTACACATATGATCCTAAAGAGGCTTGTTACATGTGATAAATCATGTACAAATAATGTGATGATTAATGATTCAAATTCATCTAATATATATATTTGAGACTTATGTTAAAAAATTATCTTTAGCAAATTCATACTCCATAAACTAACAAAAAGATGTCACCTTCAAGCTCTAGCAAGAAGCTACATTACTTTAAGATGCCTGATGATTTAAATTGGCATAAACCGGTGAGACACCAACTGCATACGCAGTGTGCACCGGGACCATCTGCGTCCAACGAGCCTCATCCCATGCTCCAAAATGACTCTTTAGGACCATCTAATGGTTCCAATTCTATACTCCGTGTTAAGGATGAAAAACTGGTTTCCAAAAATAGGATGCTGCGTGTGCCTCAAGAAAAAGTTGAAGATAAGCAATGCATGCCAAAGCTCAAGATCGCGCTTACTAGAGAAGAGATCGAAGAAGATTATTTTGGTATGACAGGAAGAAAGCTTCCCAGGAACATGATGAAGAGAGACAAGACTGTGCAGAAGGATCTTGATGTAAGCTTTCTATAAATAAAGCCTTTGGAGGCTACCAATTTGTTTTAATTGTGTAATATGGGCTGCTAAATTGTAAAAAAAAAAAAAAAAAAAAAAAAAAAAAAAAAAAAAAAAAGAAGAGGTGACATTTTCCTTATGTTTTTTAACTTCTTGAGGTTCTTATGCTATATGTGTAGGCTCTCTTTCCGGCGCTTTCAATGGAAGATCGGAAAACTGATAATCTACCTAAGCGGTATTAGTATGTACGCGAAGTACGTACTCTCCTTACGCATTTGAAAGTTGGTTTTTTTTTTTCAATTTTCTAAAATTAATGAATTTTGTTAAGAATTTGAAACCGGTTGTGTGAAAACATTGTGAACAAAATATTGTTTGTCTAAAGCTAATTTTAATATGTTGCAGGTTAAAGTAATGTGAATCATGATGAATGGAAGGAAAAGATGTGGTAGAATTACATCTATTTAGTTGCTTATATTGCTTAGATTATGTTGTGTTGTTTGTTACTACATTTGTTGTTGTACATGAAGTCTAGTGGCAATATCACAACCTTGTGTAATGAGTGACTCTCATGTCATTGTTGATGTTAACTTTGTTGGTTGTATTTTATAAATCACAATTTTTTCTATTGACAAAGGGATGAGAAAACTAGAAAAATATAATTAATACATAACATAGAGAACTCTTTTTTTGTTCTAGTGTACACTAATACAACAATTTTGTTGATGTCATGATGTGTTGTATGTTATCCTACACAGTATAACAAAAATGAGAAGAGTGGGAAGGATACAAAAAACACAGTAGATCACGAAATATGACACAATAAGCCACAAAATATAACACAGTGTCGAAAAATATAACACAATGTTGAAGAAAAAAGACACAATAAATTTCAAAAATGACACAATGATGAAAATAAGAAAAAAGACACAATGCTACATAAAAGACACGGTGCTATAACGTATATTATAAAAACTACAAGCTAAAAACCCAAAAAAGCGAAGACCTAAAAACTAACATTGTAGGATTCGTTGAGACGGATCCAATGTCGCTTGAATGAGTTCAATCGGAGTCCGTTTGATACCCTTCCTACGACGTCATATTTTCCTTTCGCTATGTATTTCATCCTAACCCTATTTTAATATTGTATTATACCAAAAAGAAAAATAAAAGTATAGCATTCGTAATCTGTTGGGAAAAAAAAAGTACAACAATAACAATAACTATGGGAATGTAACCAAAACAGAAAAGAAATTAAAAACATGAGAAAAGTTCATATTTTTTACTTTTAAGTCAATTCTTCAACTATATCAACTTTGGCATTTAGAGACGCTTTTGGCCGTCTAAAAAATGTTACTTATTACAATCTTCAAACTTCAATGTTACATGTTAAAATATTGCAAGTAACACATGTTTAGTTGCTACAAGTGATATTAATTCACACACTTTAAAACCCTTTAAAGTTTAAACATATTTCTAAATCTACACCTAATGTCCGTTAGTACTAACGTTGTTGACTTTGCATCACGCTGGTTTGTGAGCCAATGTGATATTTCGATTTGCATACTTACGGAGAAAAATGATGACGTTAGATTAAGACCAATAATTTTTTAACAACTTAGTTTCGATTGAATGCCATAATTTTGATTGATTTAACATCCGAATTAAATAATAAGAATTAACTACATTAATCGTCTATGTAGTAAGACCCGGTTATGGTTTTATCCTCACTTTTCACTCACTTGCAGTGGCGGATCTAACCCCCTCAGTTTAGAAAAAATTAAAAAATTAGTGAAAATCTACAAAATGAACCCCCAGGAAATAACTCCTGAATTCGCCACTACTCACTTGTAAAACATTTGATCTTTAAAAAATCATTTAAGTTGATATGATATAAATATTACACCCTTTGATTCGAGAAAAGAAAAATAACAAACTAGAGGTGTACATTTTGGTTTCTTTTGGCGAAACCGGTTCAAGTCATAAGCCAATTTGGTTTGGTCAAAACTAGTTTAAGGCGAAACCAGTTCGGGTCATAAACCAGTTATAAAGGAAAATATTCGAACCTTATACAAACCAGTTTGGGTCGGGTCAAAACTGGTTTTTCAAATTGGTACGGGTCCAAACCAGTTTCAGTAACGAGAGTATGGACCAATATACAAACTGACGGTTTAGGTCTGGTTGGGAACCGAACTTATTTTATTAACCTTTTTTGTTTTCTTATTTTTCTGACATAATACCAACCATTTTTTTTTATCCACAGCTCATACCTAACCTGGTTATTTTATAGTTTAGTGCTAAGTGATAAAACCATCGTTATTATAGGAATCTTTATATATCTTATTTTTTGTTTTTGTTCCCACACAACTCTACATAACCATTGCCACATTCACATCAACACCTCTTCGGTTCTTCGTTAAAAGGCAAGAAAACAAGAAGCTTTTCATTGATCTCTCCGAACACAAAGGTTATCTCTATGGGGAAGCAAATGAGCAAAGCTTCTGTCAAAATCTCCAACCACCGCAGCCGCCACCACAACCACCGCCAACTAAACTGCTTAAAGCCAAGGTTTACATCACTCACTCATCAAGCTTCAAGACCCTTGTACAAGAACTCACGGGAAACAGTGGCGAAAGAGAACCATCGTTTGTTTCAGCCATCTCTCCGCCACCACACGAGGCAGAAACCCATGGGGTACGGATTAAACATGATGACCAACATACCCGTAACAACAAAGACTACGTTTGTCAAGATAATATCGAGCTTTCTGATGAGCAACTGTTCACGACCTTCGGTCACACTTCTGTCACAGAAACCGGCAATCAGGTTGATCTTCTTGAAGTTGATTCGTTTACGTTTTCTAGTTTGTTTGATTCACCAAATATTTCTCATCACTAGAGTTAATCCTCCATTGTGTGATTATGTATATATCCAGTTATAATTTTGCATTGTATGATAGCGTATATATACACACACGCTGTAAAATAGTTTATAAAAATATGGGTAGCCTTGATGAAAATATCGAATATGTAGGTGGCGTCCGCATACGTTATCCATGTAAAAAAACAAGCAAAATAAATCCGAATTGTCGTAAGCACAACAAATAATTAAATGAATAACCAAAAGTAAATTTGGTATTTCAAATGAAGGAAGCTTAAGTATGAAGTATGCATGTACATGAACTCATTAGTAAGAAAGATAAACAAGTAATACCTCTTCTCTTAAGTATGAATATGAAATTCTGAACTTGATCCATTGGAATAACTAATGCAACTATTACGTTTGGGGTCCACGTGATTTAAGCCCCAAATCCGTATTGTCCGGTCATCACTAGCTGAGGCCAACATATGTGGATCCACCGGGTTCCAGCTCACACAGTTTACAGCACCAGAATGGCCTTCCAATGTTTCAATCAGCTCTCCTGATCTTTTGTGCCATATGTAAACCTACACATAAGTATCAATCTTTTAGTCGATGAAGATAGCTGATTTACGTGACGCGAAAATGGGACTTTTATTATGGGTCAGCCCAGGATCTGCAGCCGCTGTTCTTGATGGATGTGTTAATTGTGATCACAAAAACATGGTCATCGGAAAATGTATATAAAAGTTTCAATAAAACAATTATGGGGGTGTATGCGTTAGAAATAGACTTTGCGCTGCTTGGTTAGCGATTTGGCCAAGAACTTTCATCAAAACCAGCCCGTTTACACCTACTCCACCGTGTTTCTTGCTGAATTAAACCTTTTGGATTAAAATTTATTAGAGGGAAAATGTTGCATTATACATTAACAAGGGCTTTCAACCTTCGTTGAATTCGCATAGTCCTTGTAGGGACTTAATCAGGGCAAAAATACATTTAGTTCAATTTTAACAAGTCCAAGGATTAATAATGCAAAAAAAATGACTTCACGTTAATAGCAAAGAGAAGTGGCTTTATAAGTTAGGTTATGAAAGTTAAGGGATTTAATAATGAAAAGATAAAGTCCAGGGACTAATGTGCAAATGCAGCGAAAGTCAATAGGGCCTTTTGACCATGGTTTAAAAAAACGGGTGAGGCGTACGCCTTGAAGCGAAACTCTAAGAAAACGAGTCTGAGGCGCGCCTCATGGGGTTCATTGTACATACGCCTCTAAGGGCTGAAACGCTAAGAAAATGTGTGCCTCAGGTGGTTTAGGGTGTTTTTTATGTGTTTTTTTTAGGTGTTTTAGACTTTTTGTGTCAATTATTTTATTTTTGATGTTTTAGACTTTTCTAGGTCAAGTATTTTATTTTTTATAGACACATAATTTTTATATTTATTTTTTGACTGCGCCTCAAGCTTACGCCTCGGTTCGCCCCAAGGCTTACGCCTCATGAGGCGAAGGGAAAACGCCCCGAGGCATGTTTTCGTTCTTTTAAACTATGCTTTTGACAATTGCCTGATAAGATATACCTGTGAATCTTCACTGCCACTGGCAATAAAAGCTTGTTGAACTCCACCAAAGCAAGCTCTAACAATAAAACGGGAACGTTTAGGACCCCTATACTTTGAGATAAGTTGAATTTCGCCCTGAATGCTCCAAAGGTGTAATTCTTCATTCACAAGACTAACCAACAACAGCTTACTATCCTCGGATAATGTAAACGAAATTATCATTTGATCCTCTTTGATCCATTTTTCCGCCCCTGATTCTCTGTCAAGAATAAGTATCATATTATATTTGAAAACTGTTACTAATTTCCCATCATTGGTAATTTGTAAGTCGGAGATTTTAGTAGTTTTTTGTGCTAAGCAATCTATCTCTTTTCCATCCAAGTCCCACACAATTATGCTTTTATCCGTCAAACCGAGAATATATATTTTCCATCTGGAGACCAGCAACAAGATACTGAACCAACAAGACCTTTTTCATAAACTTGAAGGCATTCACCTGATGAAACATCCCAACGCCTGATAACTTCCTCTACACCACATGTCAAGATCTGATCATCACACGGGCTCCATGAAACACGTGAAACAGGCTTTTGGTGGCCCGTTAATCTATGCTTCAACAAGACTCTCCCGTCCAAACTAACCTTTAGAAACAAAAGTTAGATGATAAATTAGGCCGCATAGTTAAACAATCTGAAACATGTGACTCCCATAAGAACCTACAACAACAACAACAACCTTACCCAGTAAATCCCACACTTAGCAAAGCTGAGAGTAGGGTCTGGGGAGGGTGGGATGTAGGCAAAACCTTACCCTTGCCCTATCGGATAAAGAGGTTGCTTCCAGAGAGACCCCCGGCTCGACAATACACAATCGACAAGCAAACAACACTAAAAAGGTAATAAAGAGCTACTGAATTTATAGAAACAATGAAAGCGTGACGTAAAATAAAGGTATATAGGTATATATACCTATATAGTAGAAACAAACGGGTTGTATTACAGATTGAAACATGTCATCTCTGGTGACCCGCTAGCACTTTTTTGTTCATTTGTAATTCTTTTTATTAACAAATAAAGCAAAACATATTCTGGAAACAGTATTACTGAGATAATAATCTAAACCTCTGAATAGAACGAGTAAAGGGTTGTTTGTACTTTGTACTATAAAATAGATTCCACTTTCAACCATAGTTATCAAAGGTGTGAGGCGCACTCAAGGCACTTAGGCTCTGCCTGTGGCCTAGGCGAGAAGCGCAAAAAAGGCGCGGGCCTAAGAAAAAAAAAGCGCAAATAAAAAAATTAAAAAATCACCAAATCATTAAAAATAACAATCATCTTATAAATAATACAAATATAAAATGATTGATTTAGCCATACCTACTAAAAGAATTAACACGCCTTTGATAACTATGTTGTAGATAAAATCAGTTCGTGGTAAATCAATAAGTTGATGTGTTTATATATATCGCTATAACTGGAATAGGTCAGGGGATTAGGTTTATAAAAATCAGATCGTGGCTTTTTTTATCTAGAAGGGAAAAAGCGGGATCTAGTGGCTTCTAGGAAATTGGTTGCCTAGACAGTCAAGGCGATGGCTTTTGATAACTATGCTTTCAACCCCTTCTACCCCTTTCTTTGACTTTATCTATTTCACTCTTTAGATAAAAGAAAGGGCCAATGTCATAGAATAGCAACATATTTAAGGCGGTAGTTCGTTTTGGTAATTTGATCCTTATGACCAGTATCTTGCTTATGTAGAACTTTTTCTGATGAGAGGTCTTAACACAAGAATGAAAAGAGCTATCCCATTATTAAAATAAAAATAAAATAAAATAAAAACCTAAGCAGCCTATTTCAAAACAATATAATTACTAAACAAGCCCATTTTTGATAAACTGTATTACCAGGTCATCTTTTTACCAGCTATACCAGTTCAGTGCCCAATCAGCCTATTTCGAAAAATATAGTTAAGAGGTGGGGAGGTTATTCAATTATTTACCAAAACAAACTACCACTCTAAGTGTGTTGCTATTTTATGGCGATAGCCCATAAGTAAATGCGTAGAAATTACCGCATTTACAAAAGAAGGGAACTTTCTAGACCAGGTTTCTAACCAGAATCAAAAAATAGAAGTGGTTAGCAAAATAAACATAACAAAAGAAACTATCACCTCCCATATAATTGCAGAATGATCACTGGATGATGACGCTAAATATTTCCCACTGTTAGAAAACTTTAAGTACCAAACTTCATTATGGTGATCATGCAGAATCTGCATTGTTTTTGAAGGAATATTATCTCTTCCGCAATGATGATTAGTAAATAACGAAGTTTCCCCAATTAAAGAATTATGAAACAAACAGTTAACACGTTGCGAATCAAGAGCTTGTTCTATTAATTGCAGCAATCTTTTTTCAGGTATCATCACTGTTGAAGGGAATAACTTCTGTAAATCCTCAAGTAGCTCTGACCTCGTCTTCGACTTGACCAACTCTTGACTAGATAATCCATTGTTGACCCGATTTACAGGGGACAAAATGAGGGAAGAAAGCTCTCGAACCCTGATTGTGTTGACTGAAAGAGGAGCAATTTCGGTCCTTAGTGTCTGCAAAGCATCCATTACTTTTTCTCCATCTAAAAGTTCAAGAAACTTCTGTTGTAATATTATAAAGCATGCCAATTTAATAACAGTGTTGTCCACTAAGCCAATTTTATGCAAAGAAGCTAAACTTTCATCCCAGCAACCATCAAGAATTTGTTGGATGAAAACAGTAACTTTAGACGAATGAAAAGGTACTCCTGATTCTTGTTCAAGATAAGCCGCGGTTTTATCATACCCAAGAGAATATAATGCCTCAGTTATGATTCTAACAAATTCAACTTTTTTAACTCCTTTTGAACCGATCAATTCGTCATTTAGGGGCCGAGCCATTGAAGAACTGAATGAGCAACTTGAATGGTATTTTGGTGAATTACCGTTTGAAAGATCTTTATAGAATACTTTCACACGTTTTGAGGGTGGTTCATCATCGTCTACACCTCCCATGAATTGTCCAATCAACCCATATGCACACAGAAATTTCTTAGGTACCTCTACAGAATCACAGATAATGTCCTGGATTAAAAATAAAATAAAAAAAATAAAATAAGTAATTAACAAAAACTCAAACAACAACAACAACCACCTTACCCAGTAAATCCCACAATTAGCAAACAGCTAAGAGTAGGGTCTGGGGAGGGTGAGATGTAGGCAAACCTTACCCCTATCCTTGCGGATAGAGAGGCTGCTTCTAGAGAGACCCCGGCTCAAAACAAAAACTCAAACGCATAAAAAATAACTTGATCAGTCCACATGAATTGCTAGGTGGTGGATTAAACCACCACATACACAAATTAGCACACACATTGTTGCCTTTCATATAAAACAAATAACCAATCCAATTTGAATATCAAAAGTTCAAAACAGAGAACCAAATAGAAATTCAAACATGTCCAATGGCTCTTGGTTCAAGAAGGTCAGTTATCCAAAGTGATAACCAACAAATTTATAAAAGTCACACATTGATGAGGATGAATTATTGAATTTGATCCGAAATGAACTACGAAAATAAACTTTAAATGTCAAATCTAAATACACTCAACTTATATAATTTTTCATCTAAACAAAAACTTTGTAATTCTTATGTTACATCTCAAACCAATCCACCACTTAAAACTGAAAAATTGATCTTTCTTCAGGTTATCAGATGTCCCTTAAAATTGAAACAAATCCAACTTTATAATTCATCTTCCATAAAGATATCTTTTAAACGGCTAGATCAAGTGACATCACAGACACTTGAGAACCCACAAGACCCGGGTTCGATCCGGGTGCTTCCAAGTAGGAACCGGTGAAGCCTCCTATGATTCCAAAGAATCTCAGCCTCCTCGAAACAATAAGGCATGGAGATCGGGGATCGAATCCCGCCATTCCATAAAGTTCCGTCACTTTTCTTGCCACAAGTGTGGTTTGAACTCGGTATCTCTCCCTAGCGTCACATTCAGGGGTTGTTTCGTAGCCTCTTTGAATTAATCAGCATTAAGTGTATTTGGTTCACTAACAAGACCCGTCTAAATCAGTCAGTAAGCCTCTTACCCATTAAATTTCAAAATTATGTTAGAACAAAATTTTTACCCCTTTATACATTCACCTGTGTTCATAACCCTTATCCGGCCACTCATGCACCACCTCCTGGACCCTCCACCACCAACTAGCTAGGTCAAGACAAGCAAGGCCTTTGACTGGTTCAGAGTCTCTTACCCAATCAAACCTCTAAATGGCCCATCACTTACTAGCGCAAAGGTTGCCACATAAAGATATCTATGACATTGAATAATAATTCCCCTTTCTTGCTAAACTATCAAATGCACACCAACTCAAAACATTTCAACAACAATAATCAAACAATTGATTGATCATTCAACTTTAAAAATCAAATAAATCACATTAAAGTATACTAAAACAATACTTCTATAATGTGTATTAACATCCAAACACTAAACAACCACAAATGCCTATGAACAAACAACATACAGGAACATCAATCAACGAATTCAAGTAATAATAAGACATAAACAACACAAATATAGATATGACTTTTGTAACTGCAGGTTAGGGGTAATAGGATGTTAAATTAAAGGGGGAAAAGAAAAGGAACAGAGGGCGATGATCGATACCTGTCGGTCAGATAATAAAACCCTAGAAATACGTTGAAGATAGAGGCGTGGGGGTAAGTTTTAAGCTCATTGACCACGGTTACATCAACATTGAGACTTTGAGATATACAAATTTATTGGAATCATTGATTATGTAAAAGTTCAACTATGCATTTGGGATTAAATGAAAATTTTCTACCAATCATCGAGTGGTATGGAGGCTCAATGACAGAAGACTTACGCTGTGTTCCAAGTTTTCTATCGGAAAGAAAAGAAGAGAAAGGAGATTTAGGACAGAAAAGAATGGGAAGGAAAAGAAATATATAACTTTATTTTGTGTTCCCGAGTTCGAAGGAAAGGAAATGAAAATAAAAATTTTATGTGTTCCCGAGTTGAAAGGAAGAGAAAAAAAGATTTAATTTTACAATAATACCCTTGTTGGGTGTAATATTAGATTAAATGGAAGGATAAAATAGTAAATAACAAAACATTTTAATTGATAACTTTCCCCTCCTTCCATTTCCTTTCATTTTGGAAGGAAGATTTTAAGCAATAATTTTCCTTCAACTTCCTCCCATTCTTTCCACTCCTTTCTTTTAATGAAACTCTAGAACACACTTATTTTTCATCTTCCCTTCAATTCCTTCACTTTCTTTCCGATTCCTTCCTTTAATGAAACTCTGGAACATAGTGTCTGTCGGGTTTTCCCCGGAACTGGTGGACTTGGTGAAACCAGGAGCTCCCTTACATGTCCGGCTATGCCGGGTGGAAGGGGTCCTGATTTGACTAAGTATGGACTCTGATGGAAGTTCTTGGTGAATTTCGTTGGCCGTTAAAAAATAAGAAATGAAAATTTTCTTGTGTTGCTGAGTTTCTTTTATTTACGCTGAGTTCCCGAAGGTTAATATTATGTACAAATTCAACTTTGTAGTCGTATAAAATTATGTAGCCATACTTTATTTTATTAATCTTTTTATATAAAAAAAAACAATATACCTTTCTATTTTTATTAGTATAAGTGTAGTGTGACGATAAACAGCTTATAACAAGTATATCTTTACTATGATGTAAAGTAGGATAATGTGATACTAGCTTTTAGGTTAGAGAAAAAACTCAATATTGAAAAGCTACTAGTAATACCGTTTAAGAAAAAAATCATACTAGCTACAAGCTTTTAATGAGTAAATGACACAAATACTCATTCTATCATAAAAAAAAAGAGTTAACAGCCAAAATCGTCCCTGAGGTTTGGTCACTTTTGCCACTTCAGTCCAAAACCCAAACCTTTTACATCTGGGTCCTTGAGTTTTATTTTTCTTGCTAAATTCGTCCCTGAAAAAGTTTGGGTTTTGCTAAATTCGTCCCTGAGGTTTGGTCACTTTTGCCACTTCAGTCCAAAATCCAAACCTTGTCAGGGACGAATTTGGCAAGAAAAATAAAACTGAAGGACCCAGATGTAAAAGGTTTGGGTTTTGGACTGAAGTGGCAAAAGTGACCAAACCTCAGGGACGATTTTGGCTATTAACTCAAAAAAAAAATAAAAAAACATGCATACAAACTTTTAGTTAATGCACATTTTGGTCATTTTATACATTTTATTAAAATCTCTAGTTTCTCTGCCAAACACCAAAAATATATTTAAAAAGCTACAGCTACAGCTGACAGTCGTCAGCAAATAGCGAACACACAGAGTCTTGGCTAATACTATGTCTCGTTGTTGAAAAACTAGTGGAAGTAGAGGAAGGAAGGAAGGAGGTCAAATCTGTCTCCATGATAACGTTCATAAAGTGTAAGTCAATATCAAGATGTTTCATAGGATGATGAAACACTCGATTGACCGCAAGATAGGTGGCTCAAATGCTGTCACACCAAATAGTATGTGGACATGAGTAATATAAAGCTCCCATAAAAGAGACATAGATCCATCGAATCTCAGTAGCAACTTGAGCTAAAGCATGATACTAAGTCTTTGTCTAGAACAAGCAATAGTATGTCGTTTCTTTAAGCTCCAACTGATGAGGTTGGTAGAAGAAAAACACAATATCCACTAGTGACTGACGATCATTAGGGCATCTAGCCTAAACAACATTAGAATAAGCATGAGATCAATACAATCGAATCAACGAATAGTCGTATGCACAGATCACGAGAAATTGTGTCTTAGATATACCTCAAAATACACTTGACTATAACCAATAACGATCAATATGTGTTTGCAAGAACTAAGACACCTTATTGACCGCATAAATAATCTTCGGTCGAGTCAAGACCAAATATTGTAAGGCACCTACAGTTCCGATATAAAGTAGGATCAACCAACGAGAGAACAGTGTGATGTGAAAGCTATCAACCAGAAGCAACATGAGTAAATAAAGGACAACAATCAGCAAACCCCGCACGTTGCAATAAATCAAGTAAATACCGCAACCAGGAAATGTGTAAAACATCATCATAGAACGTAGCCTAAACACCAAATAAATAAGAAAGAGAACCCAGCTCCTTGAACGAAAATTGTGAATGTAAGTGTCAAATCAAATCCATCACAAAATGTAAATTAGCTCCTAGTAGGGGTGAGATTGGTAGCGTACCCGTATCCATACTCATACCGGTACCGAATATATTGGTACAGTATGGGTATAAGTAACGGCATTTTGGTACGGTACCCGTTTTGGTACCACATTGGTATTTTTATTTTCCTAAGTACTCCTACGGGTACCAAGTGGGTAAAATCGGTATGTATCAATACGAGTATCAACTTGGTAAAATCAATACGGGTATTCGGTATAGGTATCATATTAGTATGAGTACCAATATGATACAAATACCAAATGGATAAAATCGATACGAGTACCATAATTAAAATTAAAGCATAATATCAAATTCATTAGCATATAAAATTCGGTACCAATACCGTTTTTATCCGTACCCGTTCAGATATCGAAAGTATCGAATACCAAAATCAATATATTGGGTACTTATACCTATACCAAATACCAAAATCAGTACGGATACGAGTATGGGTATTTAGGAAAAAAATGCTTATCCCTAGATCCCAATAATAATAATATCATCCATGTAAACCAAGACATAACACATAACATAATCATCTATTAATCTATTAATATATATAAAAGAAAATGTATATGCTGACGTGGCGTGCAATGGAGGCCTCAACCTCCCCTTGAGAGTGCCATGTGGCTTAATAATTGAGTGTTTTTGGTGTTTTTGAGTATTTTCCTTATTTAACAAAAAAAAAGCCGATAACCTAAAAAACCCTAAAAATTAATCCGCCTCTTCTCATTCCCATTATCTCATCGTGCCTATCTCATCTCACAATAATCGTTCTCCTTTACTCTCTCAATCAAGAAAATCTTCGATTTCCAAACATCAAAATCGTTCATTGGGTCATGGAAGGAAAAGGGGCACGTATCACAGTCATTGATTTTTTTTTTAACGATTGGACCGAGTAATAAGATTCTTTTTGATAGTTTGTTTCTGTCACACCCTCAAAATCCACTTGCGGAGTTTTACCGCGAGGCGCATGACAAACCAGGATCCAAACCAACGATCACAATAAACAAGTCTAAATGAATATAAATGCAATTTCAAAACATAGTTTAAAGATCCCGTTTACAGCGGAAGCTTATTCAAAAACAATATCTCAATAATGAAACAATAGTTCAACGTTCAAAAGACCATGCAACCCTAGTAAGACGCCGTGCAGACGCGTGCGCCCTAGTCCTGTCGTGCTAGCTTAGCGACCTGAGAAAACATGTAAAAGTTTACGTCAGCACAAAAATGCTGGTGAGTTTACAGGTTTTGTATCCAAGTACCAAGTCCACCTGTCCATACTATAATAAATCGAAAACCAGTATACGCTAGCTAGGCGTACGTTTTGTTACTACCACGATTGGAAAACCATTACTAACGCGAATACCAAAAGTATGCCCGATATAGTTCCTGTTGTTCCTGTTGTTCCTGTTTGAGACAATATGCACCCGCCGACCCTCCAAGTCGACGAGCGGGGTTGGTCACTCCCAATAGCGCTATTCACATTTCCCGTTGTGCAAACCCGCACATTCATGGTTCCCCCGGGACTTCCAAAGATCGTGTAGTACACAATAGAAACCCATAGTATGACAGTAGTTACCAAATAATCGTTTTAACACATGTTTTCTCCCCCGAAAGTATAAAACCAGTATAAAAGAGGGGCCGTAAACTCACCTTAAGTTGCGTTACTCCTTAACCCGAGTAAACCCAGCTGCTATGCTAGTCCCGTAAGCGGCGACCTAACATACGACAGTTACAAGTACTTAGACTAATAACCCGCAGGTTAATTAGTCCCTAGATGTCCAGACCATAACCAAGTTTGTTTGAAAACACCGTGACTGTTTAACTGACCCAAAGTACAAGACTCGACATCCCATTGGTGACCCGAGACTCCCCGTGTTATGTTTACGCTCCAAAACATACAATAACGCAATTACACTTAACATACGTTAACGCACAACAAGTTATAGCACATAGTTCACGTATCACCGAATTACATCCCAAACATATGTCACCAAGTCATCATATATGTTACGAGGTTCCTAGCATGTTACTACATGTCCAATCGGGTCTCGGAATGCTAATTTACACTTACAACAGTAGTACACGCGATTAGGAAACGTAAACTAGCAATTATGACTGATTGCGTATAAGTTCATGTGATTAGGGCTGATTGCATATAAGTTCACGTGATTAGGGCTGATTGCATGTAAGTTCACGTGATCAGGGCTGATTGCATGTAAGTTCACGTGATCAGGGCTGATTGCATGTAAGTTCACGTGATCAGGGCTGATCGCATGAAAAACTCATGCGATTTGGGGCTGATCGCATGTAAACTCATGCGATTTGGGGCTGATCGCATGTAAACTCATGCGATTAGGCCCTGATTGCATGTAAAAGTGGCGATTAGGAATCCTAATCGCCTGTAACCTTGCTGTTCCAGTTTTTCGCGCGTTTAACGCTCCAAATCAGATCCAGAACGTGTGTAACTACCCAATATCATCCCAAACACTATCCTAAACATGTTTCAACCAAAATCCTTCGTTTAACCTCGTATAATCAGTCCTGCATGCAACCAAGTAATCCAAACATATACACATAGCATGCAATCATCATACTAACATGCATAACAATAACCCTAATAATCAATTAATCAGATTTCTATCATCATACTATCAATATCAATTCTGATCTAACAAAATAACATATCAATTCATCATCATGAATCATAAAAATCCTAGCTTTCTAATCATACACACCCATAACGCATGTATATAAGTTATAATCCGATTAACAACCCTTATTAACGATTTTCAGAAAGCTTTTTCGTTTAAGAACAGGTCTGGACCATTAGGGATTGATTAAAAACGTTTATAAAGATTTGTGGATGAAAACCAAACCTTGGGATTATGAAAGAATGATGATTCAAGCTTGAAACCTTGTGTTTTGATCAAAAATCGCCTTCCAGAGGTTGTTTATGTGTTGGGGCGGGTTATGGGACGACTAGGGTTTGTATAATGAAGTTTATGAGGTCAAGTATGGTATTTATAGTCGTTTTTAGTCGTCCAGCACGTAACATGCGATTATGCAGCTTTACACGCGATCAGGAAGCCTAATCGCGTATAAGTTCATGCGATCGGGGCCTAATCGCATGAACAGTCATGCGATCAGTACCCTGATCGCCCCATATGGTCCCCAGTCGCCCCACATATAGGCGATTGGCTATCCTGATCGCCTATATGTGCCTGTTTCGTGTGTTTTGCGCGTTAAACCCCGTTTTAACATATGTTAACACATATTAATGTACCGACAAGTCACATAATGATTGTAAACACATAACACAAGTAAATACACATATTCACACTCGTTCACCAATTCCCGGGACTCGAGACTCGTATGTTCCGTATGCCCTGACGATCCCACCGATCGTCACCGTTTGTACACTTGGTTAAGGACCGACATCTAATGAACCTCTAGACCAACATCCAATGATCCTCTAGACTAAACCAATAGTTCCCGAACCATAACCCGACTTAACTAACCCAGTTAAGTACCATATACGCGTGACTCGCTAAGGTAGACTTTCATCTAGACAACGTTGTTAACCAGAATTTGCCGGGTGTCACATCATCCCCACGTTAAAAGAATTTTCGTCCCGAAAATTGCACAAGTACCAAAAGAACAAAAGAAATAACGAAGGAACAAACAAAAGATAGAAACCAAAAGAGAGATTTACCCGAGTTGTCACATCATCCCCACGTTAAAAGGAATCTCGCCCCGAGATTTATTCAGCTGCCGAAGAGACATGTCTCGACTCGAACGCTTCCTTAGGAAAAAGATGAGGATACTTAGACTTCATCTGATCCTCCCGTTCCCATGTATATTCCGGTCCCCGGTTCGAGTTCCACCGAACCTTAACGATACGAATCTTGCTGTGACGTAGGCTACGAATCTTGTAATCAAGGATCTCCACAGGTTCTTCCACAATCCGAAGACGATCATCAACCTTGATCTCTTCTAGTGGAACGATGAGAGACTCGTCAGCCAGACACTTCTTCAAGTTTGACACGTGAAAGACGTTATGTACGTTACCGAGCTCCGTCGGTAGATCAAGTCGATATGCCACCGGCCCAATCCGTTCCAGGATCGTAAATGGGCCGACATATCGCGGATTGAGTTTGCCACGCTTCCCAAAGCGTATGACGCCCTTCCACGGTGAGACTTTTAGAAGTACCTTGTCATTGACTTGGAATTCCAGTGGTTTGCGACGCTGATCAGCATAACTCTTTTGCCGGTCCCGTGCCGCTGCCAACCGATTTCGAATCTGTACGATCTTTTCCGAAGTTTCGTACACTAGTTCAGGCCCAGTGAGTTGACTCTCACCCACTTCAGCCCAGCAAAGAGGAGAACGACATTTCCGTCCATACAGTGCTTCGAATGGAGCCGCCTTGATGCTCGTGTGATAACTGTTATTGTACGAGAATTCTACCAACGGTAGATGAGCTTCCCAACCCTTTCCAAAATCGATCACACATGCCCGCAGCATGTCTTCTAAAGTTTGAATCGTGCGCTCACTCTGACCGTCAGTCTGTGGATGATAAGCCGTACTCATGTCTAGTTGGGTACCCAAAGCCTTGTGCAAAGACTTCCAGAAGTGAGAAGTAAAATGGGAGTCACGATCCGAGATAATAGAAACTGGTACCCCGTGCTTAGAAACAACTTCTTTCAAGTAAAGACGAGCCAAACGATCCATGGTGTCGGTCTCCTTAATAGCAAGAAAATGAGCTGATTTCGTCAACCGATCGACAATCACCCATATCTTGTCATTCCCGCTTGGTGATTTAGGAAGTTGTGTGACAAAATCCATAGTAATCCGTTCCCATTTCCATTCCGGAATTTCAGGTTGTTGCAAGAGACCCGACGGTTTCTGGTATTCCACCTTGACCTTAGCACAGGTCAAGCATTTGCTCACGTATGAGGCTATGTCCGACCTCATGTTTGGCCACCAGTAAAGCACCTTCAGATCTTGGTGCATCTTATCCGAACCAGGATGAATAGAATACCGGGACTTATGAGCCTCATCAAGGACAAGCTCCCGCAGTCCCCCGAATAAAGGAACCCATATGCGTTCTGCGAAATAGTGCAGGCCATCAGGCCTTCGCTCTAGGTGCTTGTCGGCACCGTGCATCGCTTCAGCCTTAAGGTTTTCCTCCTTCAAAGCTTCTAACTGGGCAGAACGGAGTTGATCAGGTAACGATGAATGAATAGTGAGCTGCAACGCCCGAACGCGACGAGGTTTAGTTGATTCCTTCCTGCTCAAGGCGTCTGCTACAAACATTCGCCTTGCCAGGATGGTACTTTATGGCACAATCATAGTCGTTCAGAAGTTCAATCCAACGACGCTGCCGTATGTTCAAATGTTGTTGGTCGAAAATATGTTGGAGACTCTTGTGATCGGTGTAGATGGTGCATTTGGTACCGTACAAGTAATGTCTCCAAATTTTCAACGCGAATATCACGGCACCCAACTCCAAGTCATGGGTGGTGTAGTTCTTCTCGTGCACCTTGAGTTGACGCGAAGCATACGCGATCACTTTCTCGCGCTGCATCAACACGCAACCGAGACCATGAATAGAAGCATCACAGTAGACAACGAAATCATCAGGACCCTCAGGTAAAGACAAAATAGGAGCAGAACACAGTTTAGACTTCAGTTCTTCAAACGCTGACTCTTGTGGTTCACCCCAGTCGAATTTCCTATCCTTCTGAGTGAGAGTGGTGAGGGGTTGAGCAATCTTCGAGAACCCCTGAATGAAACGACGATAGTAGCCCGCAAGGCCTAGGAATTGCCGCACCTCAGTTGGCGTCTTTGGTGTTCCCCAGTCCTTGATCGCTTCTATTTTAGCCGGATCGACATGAATCCCTAGTTCATTAACCACATGTCCTAGGAATTGAACTTCGCGTAACCAAAAGTCACACTTTGAGAACTTGGCGTAAAGTTGTTCCCGTCGCAAGAGTTCCAAAACTAACCGCAGGTGTTCCCCGTGTTCGGTCTCGTTCTTGGAGTAGATCAGAATATCATCAATAAATACAATGACGAATTTGTCCAAATATGGTTTACAGGCGCGGTTCATCAAGTCCATGAAAACCGCCGGTGCGTTCGTGAGACCGAAAGGCATGACCAAGAATTCGAAATGGCCATAACGTGTTCGAAAAGCAGTCTTGGCAACGTCAGCCTCCCTGACGCGCAGCTGGTGATAACCGGACCTCAAGTCGATCTTGGAATAATAACTAGAACCCTGAAGCTGGTCGAATAGATCATCAATACGCGGAAGAGGATAACGGTTCTTGACGGTCAATTTGTTCAGCTCTCTGTAGTCTACACATAAACGGAAACTTCCATCCTTCTTCTTAACAAATAAAATCGGGGCTCCCCAAGGGGAAGAACTTGGTCGGATGAAACCCTTGTCCAATAGTTCCTGTAACTGACTAGATAATTCCTGCATCTCGGGAGGTGCAAGACGGTAGGGGGCCCGAGCAATAGGAGCAGCCCCTGGTACAAGATCGATACCGAACTCGACTTGACGATGAGGAGGAAGACCAGATAAATCATCGGGAAAAACATCAGAAAATTCGCGTACCACCGGAATGTCGTCGATCTTCTTCTCATCACTAGAGGAAACAGATAAAAGCGCCAAAACGGCTGGATAACCCTTTCGAAGACACTTAAGGGCTTTCATGCTAGAGATGATGTTTAGCGGAACACCACCCTTGATACCGTACACAGAAAGAAATTCTCCATCAGGGAGAGGAATCCGAATAACCTTATCGTAACAGACAATCTCTGCGCGATACAAAGATAACCAATCCATTCCTACCACAACGTCAAAACTACCCAAAGGTACCGGCATAAGGTCGATGGGGAACGATAAACCCGACAACTCTAATTGACACTCCCGAAGGACACTAGTAGCTTCAATCGTTTTCCCGTCAGCTAACTCAATAATATACTTGGTCTCTAATGGTACGAGTACTACATCTAGCAGTCGACTAACATCCATGGATACAAAACTCTTGTCGGCACCAGAATCAAATAACACGCTAACAGAACGATTATTGAGAAGAAACGTACCGGTGACTGTGTCAGGGTCCTGTCTAGCCTCAGCAGCTCCAATGACGAAGGCGCGTGCATTTCTGCCGCCGCCCCCGTTGTTCCCATTCCCGTTGTTCCCACCCTGCTTCAGTTTTGGGCAATCCTTCTTGTAATGCCCAGTGTCACCACAGTTGTAGCATCCTTGTTTCCTGTAGTCCCCTGAGTAGTCGGAGCTGAGCTGTTGGTCAGAGCCTGAGTCGATGGAAGTGTAGCCCGACAATCTTTAGCATAGTGGCCTGTCCGCTGGCAGCGGTGACAACGGTTACTGTCGCAGTTCCCTTGATGATGGCGTCCACACTTGTTGCATTTGGGCAGTTTTCCCGCATAACCACCCTGCTTGTTACCCGAAGAAGATGAACCCCCATTATCAAACCTTTTACCCTGCTGTGCAGACCCAGATCCTTTCCCGTCGTTTTCCCACTTGCGCTTGTTGTTCTCTGGGGCCTTAACTGTTGAACCCTTCGCAGGCAAAATCCCCTCATTCACTTTTAAGTTGGTCATCCTATGGGCCGATCGAACTACCTCTGCATACGTAGGATGATTTCCAGCAGCCACTAACCCTGCAATTTCCGGTACTAACCCTGAGACATAGTGTTCAATCCTACGATATTCTGGCACGTGCAGATTGGGACACAGCACTGCAAACTCATTCCGCCTCACAGTATACTTCTCAATTTCCGACCCAGTCATCTTGAGATTCCACACCTCATGCTCCAGCTTCTGTACCTCTTCCTCGGACAATACTCCCGCTTCAGCAACTGTACAAAGTTCTCCCATGGCATAGCATATGCCTCCCCAATACCCATGTTCTGGGTGATGCCATTCCACCAAGTCAATGCCACGTCCTGAAATAACGCAGCAGAATACTTTACCCGATCTTCTGGGAGACAGTTACACATCAGAAATACCGACTCCACTTTCTCCAACCACCTAAGCAAGCTAACCGCACCCTCAGTGCCAGAGAATTCCTGGGGCTTACAGTCCCGGAACATCTTGTAGGTGCACATGGGTGGGGGTGGGTCAACAGGACCACCTGAAATGAAACGTATGAGAAACCACGAAGAATGTAAACAAGGTTCACCAATGAGGCAAAGAAAATGGATGAATCAACTTACCACCACCGTTGTGCCCTAACTGAAAGGCAGCTTGGAGCAAGTTGTTCAGATCAGCCTGCGATAGGTTAATACCTCCACCACGACCGCCAGCACCACCGCGACCACCACCACGTCCACCATTGCGACCACCTCCACGTCCTCCACGCACTCCAGACATGATTCTGGCAGAAAGAACGGGAAAATTTAGTTTCGCAGTTAAAAATAACCACTAATGTTCACAAGATCAAAGCTAGATCCAATCCAGAACTATCCCCTCAAACCCAGAGCTCACTAGGGCTTCCATGCATTTCGTTTTATGATTTTGTGTGCACCCAAAATGATAAAACGCTCTACATGGTCCTCCAAGTGTTCTCCTAGTTCAAAGTTCAAATCACCGAACATAGACTCTTAGCTACACACCATAATACCACGGTAGTTTATGACAAGTGTTTCTATTTGAGTGCGAAAGGGAGATGTCCGAGCCTTGGACAAATCTCAAGAGCACACGAGTTACTCCAATAGACTACACTGCCTAGAAACAAGTAACCCAACCTAAGATAGAACGGATGATGTAACGTAGAAAGACCAACGATTTAGAGACACCCCGACAAGACCATACGTAACCACTATAACGTTTAGTACCATGTGATCGTCTAGTGTGTGCGACTCGGCTATAGACTAGACTCTACATGCAGTCCTAGTTCACTATAACCATTGGCTCTGATACCAATCTGTCACACCCTCAAAATCCACTTGCGGAGTTTTACCGCGAGGCGCATGACAAACCAGGATCCAAACCAACGATCACAATAAACAAGTCTAAATGAATATAAATGCAATTTCAAAACATAGTTTAAAGATCCCGTTTACAGCGGAAGCTTATTCAAAAACAATATCTCAATAATGAAACAATAGTTCAACGTTCAAAAGACCATGCAACCCTAGTAAGACGCCGTGCAGACGCGTGCGCCCTAGTCCTGTCGTGCTAGCTTAGCGACCTGAGAAAACATGTAAAAGTTTACGTCAGCACAAAAATGCTGGTGAGTTTACAGGTTTTGTATCCAAGTACCAAGTCCACCTGTCCATACTATAATAAATCGAAAACCAGTATACGCTAGCTAGGCGTACGTTTTGTTACTACCACGATTGGAAAACCATTACTAACGCGAATACCAAAAGTATGCCCGATATAGTTCCTGTTGTTCCTGTTGTTCCTGTTTGAGACAATATGCACCCGCCGACCCTCCAAGTCGACGAGCGGGGTTGGTCACTCCCAATAGCGCTATTCACATTTCCCCGTTGTGCAAACCCGCACATTCATGGTTCCCCCGGGACTTCCAAAGATCGTGTAGTACACAATAGAAACCCATAGTATGACAGTAGTTACCAAATAATCGTTTTAACACATGTTTTCTCCCCCGAAAGTATAAAACCAGTATAAAAGAGGGGCCGTAAACTCACCTTAAGTTGCGTTACTCCTTAACCCGAGTAAACCCAGCTGCTATGCTAGTCCCGTAAGCGGCGACCTAACATACGACAGTTACAAGTACTTAGACTAATAACCCGCAGGTTAATTAGTCCCTAGATGTCCAGACCATAACCAAGTTTGTTTGAAAACACCGTGACTGTTTAACTGACCCAAAGTACAAGACTCGACATCCCATTGGTGACCCGAGACTCCCCGTGTTATGTTTACGCTCCAAAAACATACAATAACGCAATTACACTTAACATACGTTAACGCACAACAAGTTATAGCACATAGTTCACGTATCACCGAATTACATCCCAAACATATGTCACCAAGTCATCATATATGTTACGAGGTTCCTAGCATGTTACTACATGTCCAATCGGGTCTCGGAATGCTAATTTACACTTACAACAGTAGTACAGTGATTAGGAAACGTAAACTAGCAATTATGACTGATTGCGTATAAGTTCATGTGATTAGGGCTGATTGCATATAAGTTCACGTGATTAGGGCTGATTGCATGTAAGTTCACGTGATCAGGGCTGATTGCATGTAAGTTCACGTGATCAGGGCTGATTGCATGTAAGTTCACGTGATCAGGGCTGATCGCATGAAAACTCATGCGATTTGGGGCTGATCGCATGAAAACTCATGCGATTAGGCCCTCTGTCACACCCTCAAAATCCACTTGCGGAGTTTTACCGCGAGGCGCATGACAAACCAGGATCCAAACCAACGATCACAATAAACAAGTCTAAATGAATATAAATGCAATTTCAAAACATAGTTTAAAGATCCCGTTTACAGCGGAAGCTTATTCAAAAACAATATCTCAATAATGAAACAATAGTTCAACGTTCAAAAGACCATGCAACCCTAGTAAGACGCCGTGCAGACGCGTGCGCCCTAGTCCTGTCGTGCTAGCTTAGCGACCTGAGAAAACATGTAAAAGTTTACGTCAGCACAAAAATGCTGGTGAGTTTACAGGTTTTGTATCCAAGTACCAAGTCCACCTGTCCATACTATAATAAATCGAAAACTAGTATACGCTAGCTAGGCGTACGTTTTGTTACTACCACGATTGGAAAACCATTACTAACGCGAATACCAAAAGTATGCCCGATATAGTTCCTGTTGTTCTGTTGTTCCTGTTTGAGACAATATGCACCCGCCGACCCTCCAAGTCGACGAGCGGGGTTGGTCACTCCCAATAGCGCTATTCACATTTCCCGTTGTGCAAACCCGCACATTCATGGTTCCCCCCGGGACTTCCAAAGATCGTGTAGTACACAATAGAAACCCATAGTATGACAGTAGTTACCAAATAATCGTTTTAACACATGTTTTCTCCCCGAAAGTATAAAACCAGTATAAAAGAGGGGCCGTAAACTCACCTTAAGTTGCGTTACTCCTTAACCCGAGTAAACCCAGCTGCTATGCTAGTCCCGTAAGCGGCGACCTAACATACGACAGTTACAAGTACTTAGACTAATAACCCGCAGGTTAATTAGTCCCTAGATGTCCAGACCATAACCAAGTTTGTTTGAAAACACCGTGACTGTTTAACTGACCCAAAGTACAAGACTCGACATCCCATTGGTGACCCGAGACTCCCCGTGTTATGTTTACGCTCCAAAACATACAATAACGCAATTACACTTACATACGTTAACGCACAACAAGTTATAGCACATAGTTCACGTATCACCGAATTACATCCCAAACATATGTCACCAAGTCATCATATATGTTACGAGGTTCCTAGCATGTTACTACATGTCCAATCGGTCTCGGAATGCTAATTTACACTTACAACAGTAGTACACGCGATTAGGAAACGTAAACTAGCAATTATGACTGATTGCGTATAAGTTCATGTGATTAGGGCTGATTGCATATAAGTTCACGTGATTAGGGCTGATTGCATGTAAGTTCACGTGATCAGGGCTGATTGCATGTAAGTTCACGTGATCAGGGCTGATTGCATGTAAGTTCACGTGATCAGGGCTGATCGCATGAAAACTCATGCGATTTGGGGCTGATCGCATGTAAACTCATGCGATTAGGCCCTGATTGCATGTAAAAGTGGCGATTAGGAATCCTAATCGCCTGTAACCTTGCTGTTCCAGTTTTTCGCGCGTTTAACGCTCCAAATCAGATCCAGAACGTGTGTAACTACCCAATATCATCCCAAACACTATCCTAAACATGTTTCAACCAAAATCCTTCGTTTAACCTCGTATAATCAGTCCTGCATGCAACCAAGTAATCCAAACATATACACATAGCATGCAATCATCATACTAACATGCATAACAATAACCCTAATAATCAATTAATCAGATTTCTATCATCATACTATCAATATCAATTCTGATCTAACAAAATAACATATCAATTCATCATCATGAATCATAAAAATCCTAGCTTTCTAATCATACACACCCATAACGCATGTATATAAGTTATAATCCGATTAACAACCCTTATTAACGATTTTCAGAAAGCTTTTTCGTTTAAGAACAGGTCTGGACCATTAGGGATTGATTAAAAACGTTTATAAAGATTTGTGGATGAAAACCAAACCTTGGGATTATGAAAGAATGATGATTCAAGCTTGAAACCTTGTGTTTTGATCAAAAATCGCCTTCCAGAGGTTGTTTATGTGTTGGGGCGGTTATGGGACGACTAGGGTTTGTATAATGAAGTTTATGAGGTCAAGTATGGTATTTATAGTCGTTTTTAGTCGTCCAGCACGTAACATGCGATTATGCAGCTTTACACGCGATCAGGAAGCCTAATCGCGTATAAGTTCATGCGATCGGGGCCTAATCGCATGAACAGTCATGCGATCAGTACCCTGATCGCCCCATATGGTCCCCAGTCGCCCCACATATAGGCGATTGGCTATCCTGATCGCCTATATGTGCCTGTTTCGTGTGTTTTTGCGCGTTAAACCCCGTTTTAACATATGTTAACACATATTAATGTACCGACAAGTCACATAATGATTGTAAACACATAACACAAGTAAATACACATATTCACACTCGTTCACCAATTCCCGGGACTCGAGACTCGTATGTTCCGTATGCCCTGACGATCCCACCGATCGTCACCGTTTGTACACTTGGTTAAGGACCGACATCTAATGAACCTCTAGACCAACATCCAATGATCCTCTAGACTAAACCAATAGTTCCCGAACCATAACCCGACTTAACTAACCCAGTTAAGTACCATATACGCGTGACTCGCTAAGGTAGACTTTCATCTAGACAACGTTGTTAACCAGAATTTGCCGGGTGTCACAGTTTCAGCCGACGATATAATAAGCTTTCAATTTGTTTTCAAATTCAATTGTTTTTAATTGGAAGATGTCATGTCAAGATGATATTGCTTTTGATGTGTTTTCAATTGTTTTCAATATGTAGATTAATACGTGGTTCTTGGCTATTATTTCTTCTGCATTCACCCCTTTTTATTTTAAAATCTAGGGTTTAATATTGTGATTTGTAAATCAGGCGACAATGATCTGCATTGATAATTCTGAATGGATGCGTAACAGAGATTATTCACCAACTAGGTTTCGGGCTCAAGCGGATGCAGTTAATCTTATTTGTGGCGCTAAAACCTAGGTTTCATATACATGTGTTTTATATACATTGAAGTATGTGTGTTTATTGGTGATTTATAGGGTTTTGTTTTGTTTTGTTGTTGTGAAGAAGTTTATTTATTTAATTTTGTTGATAGGGAAAACTTTGAGTGAACATGAGAATATTTGACTATTTGAGCTTAATTCCCCATTAAGGCTGTTTTTATATTTATTATGTTTCTATTACTTGATTTTGTATATTTTATCAGTGGGAGCTCGAAACGTTGTTATAAGGGACAAAAGATGATTGTGGTAGTGAACAATGTGCGACATTTGCCACTTGCACCAGCCTATGCGCTGTAACACCCCAACCGATGGCGGAAACATCGGGATGTCACGTATTGATGATTGTTTCAGTAGCACATGGTATAAATTGAAATTTTAAATAATTTATTCATAACATAAGTATCCAAAATAAAGTGATGTCTAGAAATTCCAAATACATGATAACAAATAAAGCAACAACTTCAAATAACTTCAAAATAAACTTCATAATAATCCTCATGCATACTCTAAGCCTCAGCTTCGTTGTTACCTGAAACATGTTAATTTTGAAAATATTTTTGGGTCAACAAAAGTTGGTGAGAAATACATAGGTTTTGATAATCGAATAAAACTTGTACAATTCAAGTGTCATGGCAAGTCTAGTCCATATGTGAAAACATACTAGAAGTAAATCGAGTGCATAATCAACCCTTGTGACTGTTATATTGTGGTCCATCCCATACGCTCATGGTTCACTCGGTTATGTTATGCGATAACAATCACCCACGCTACCTATGTAGGAGGCACGTATCCGGGTGGGATTGTCAGTCCAATAGATCTATCATTGTATACCATCGGCTGATCAATGTTAATGATTATGCTAGAATATTGTGCTTACCCTAGTCATGTTTAAGACATAATGCAACATATAAAAACACATAGACACTTTATGATTGAATTGCATATAAAATGTTGTAACATGTTTCACCCCAAAAATAGTGAATAATAGAAAAGGGGCTATGTAAAACTCACCTTAGCAAAATGTTATGTCTCGTGAAAATAGAGTATGTGTTGCCCAACAATGCCAAGTATTACCCTATAATTAAGGTAATAAATATGTCTAAGTCTTTCTAGTCTACAAATATATTTTAAGGTTTCGAATTGGGGATAAGTGTTCGTTTGATTAATAAATAAAATGTTTGATAAATGAGAGAAATTTGATAAATAAATAAACAAAAGTCTTTTTGTAAATTTTAAATTAAAGATGGTCACAATAATAAGTTTTAAGTATGGAAATAATTTTTATAAAATTATTTCTTAAAAATAGAATATTAAATCTATTTATTACAAATTGTCAAATATAACTTTAATATTTAAAAATATTAAATTTACAGAATTATTAATTTAAAATTGTATTTCTGTTCCAAATAATCAGAAATAATTTATATAAAATTTTGGTGCAAAAATATTGAAAATGAATTTATTATGATTTATTTATGATTAAAACTAACAAAAATTGATTAAAAATATTAAATAAATGATTTTTCAGAAATAAAAATCATTTCAGAAAAGTTTATTGTTATAAAAACTCGAAATAATTTTTGTGGAAATTTATGAAATTGTTTTGATATTTTTATAGAATTTTATAAATAAAATAGAATAAACTTGAATTATTTATTATATATATTAAATAAATAAATTTTTGAAACTAAAAATTGTATGTTAAACTTTTCCACTAGAATAACATAAAATAATTTTTGTAGAATTTATAAAAGAGTTTTAGTATTTTAAAATGAATTTTTAAAATACAAGGAAATATATATAATATATATATATATATATATATATATATATATATACTTAACTAAAAAAAATGTTTGTTGATGCCATGGTTCGAACCCGGGCCCTTGGCCGGTTCGTTGGTTTTAAATCACAAGCCCAGACCAACTATTCTGGACCCTGAGAACGTTTGATTTTTGATCAATTTAATTATATACAATAAAAGAAATCTGATTTATATTCAATTAAAAAGAAAAAGGTTAAAACGGTTTGCATGGGACTCGAACCCGTGTGCATAGACAAACAAACATCAGACACAACCACCTGATCTAGATCAGTGGTTGTGTTTGATTCCAGTTTATTTAAATTATAAAACCAAGTACTGAAACGTGTTCTTCCCCAAAATGAACGATCGAGCCCTAGAATTCTCAATTGATTGATTCACACAACAATAACCCAATTAATCAGAGGGTTATTGTTGTGTGAATGCCGATGATTTAAAACCCACAAGAAAAAGGGTACTTACAATAACGAATCGTATAACAATTGTCCAGTCAACCCGAAAGTCAAACCTCGAACAAAAAACTCTAGAACAGTTGAATTAACAAGAAATTGGGGATTGAGAGAGTGTATTCGGCGAGTTGGGAAGAATTTGTGATGTCAATTTTATAGGGAGAGGGTTGGGTTGATGGAATTGGTGAGTTTGACCTCGAATTGAATGGGTTGACGCGTAATCGTGTATAATTGAGACGAATTAATGATAATTGTTCGTGTGTTGTACGCGTAATAGACCGGCAATCACGAAATCATACCAAATCTGGATCAAAACACGTGTAATTGGCTTGATTTTGGTAAATTGACATCACAGTTGACTTTCCTAGTCAACTGTGAAGAACTAAACTCGCTATTTAATAAATATACGCTGGGATTTATAACAAGTGTATGTGTAGACCAGATGGTTGAGCTTGTTGTGATGGTTAGCCCGGCTTGGGGCGCGGGTTCGATTCCCGCCCAAGCATAATATTTTTTTGACATTAAACTATATATATATATGTATATTATATATAAATAATATAATATTAGGGCTCCAAATGCACCTCAATAATAATTTAAAGCGAATAATAATAGTGAAACTTGACGTTTTTATTCAAAATGATTGTAACGTACAAGTATTAATGCGTAATGTTACATGCGCCTCATAGCCCGTATTATTATTCCTTGTCGCCTTTGCCATCTCAGGCGTTTAGTTTTGGTTCGGGTGCAAGTCCAGAGTCTGGCTTAGCTGGTTTGGTTTCGGAAGCGGATTATCCATATAAAGCTATTAATTTTTTGTCTGAGAATGTTCACTCTTTGGATCAAGATTGACCGGATTAGGATTTGTAGTTGTCAAAATACATGATACCAGGACTAAATGATTTTATTCAAGATCCCAACCCTTAGAAATGTTTACACCCTGAATCAAAAGATTATACAAGAAACCCTAATTACAATGATCTTCTAATCATTCAACATCTATCTATAAGACTAATATCTAGATTGCAACTAGAAAGATAACATACAGATTCGAGATGAATCTGATGTAAGACCACACAAACCCTAGATAGACAGATGACTTGAAAAGATAAGACGGATCTAAAAGATAACTCAGCTAAACTCGTAAACAATGACGAACAAGAGTTTATATAGGGCTGATATCTGGTTCGGGAGAAAACACACCCGAACCAGCCTTGACCGTTGGATTAGATGGAGAAAACACAACTTGATTAGATCTCCACCCTTGATGAGTTAAACACGGATTGCCAGCTCAGCATCGTAAACGAACCAGCAGCATATCCTCTCTTATGGACTGGGCCATTTCGTTATATCACGAACTGGGCCAATGTTATCAGACTCCTCCTTTGCTGGACTTCTTTTGTCAATCAATCTTCAGCCCATTATCCAAATAGCCCACCTGCATTCACTTATACAAAATATTCAAATAATTGTTATAAACAAAAATATATTTTATATAATCTGAATATTAAGATTACAACTTATCTTTCATTTTAACAGTAGTTTTGATTGGTAATTTGAGGTGTTTTTAGTTGTTCTTTTATAAATATTGGATTGGATGTCATAATTTATCTTATATTTGGTTTGAAAAATTGTCAAGTTCAGTTTGTCTTCCACACTAAATTAATAACAAAAATACTATTATAAAGAGCATTCATAATTCATCTTCAAGTTATGAGTTCTGCGTCTGCCGTATAATTTTATTATCTTTCTTTTAGGTTTGTAGCTCAAAGTTGTGATTTTTTATATGTTCCTCGTGCAGATCCGTATTTAAATAAAGATGCAGTAACAATGTCTCCTTTCGAGCATGGAGAAGTTTTTGTATTGGATGATGGAGGAGAAGTAAGTAGCATCTTAATTATTGGATAATAAATTTTTCTTCATAGTGTTAATTACGAGTAATGGTGTGATGAATGGAATTATGTTATGTTTGAAGGTGGATTTGGACCTTGGAAACTATGAGCGGTTTCTGGATGTCAAGTTGACGCGTGATAATAATATCACAACTGGAAAAATTTACCAGGTAGTGCATTTGAACAGTTGAAACTTATTTGTCATGGATATTGAACTATTAATTAATAATTTTAAGAATACAGTTTTACTTTATTTGTTGGTTGATTGCCTCTAATTGTTGGTTGATTGCTTCTAATTATTTGTTGGCTGATTTCTAATTTTGTTTAGAAATTTATCATGTTTTTCAACCCCGGGACCTTCCCGGGGTAATCAGCTAGTGTCTAATATAAAGAGTGGAGTATCAAACAAACATGGAGAGAATCCACCGGTAATAAGAGCAGAAGACAGCTTGGAAAACCAATCTCGAGGCGCTTGTTTCAGGTCATAAAGGGCCTTCTGCAATCTACAAACATGATGAAGCATGGAAGAGTTAACAAAACCAAGAGGTTGTGACATATACATAGTCCAAGATATCTCATCGTGAAGAAAGGCAACGACCTGTCGAATAGCCCATCTACGAGAAAAGGCAATAGATAAAACAAGATGAATAGTATTGGGTTTAACCATGGGGCTAAACTTGTCAGTATAATCGACACTTGTCGTATGATGAAAGCACTTAGCAACAAGTTAGGCTATATAATGACTCAAATGACCATCAAGATTATGTTTAATTATGTAAACCCACTTGCAACCAACGATTTAGCATTAGGGAGAGCTTAAACCATATGCCAAGTGTAATTGCCTTCTAATATTTTATTTAATTATTACCTTTCTTTTAGTCTTAATCGTCATTAAGTACTATGTAAATAACTTAACTTTACCACACTGAGCCTTGCGGGGTGGGTTTCCTCAATACTGTAGTGTCGACATGTGAGCTCACCAACATCCTTTGCTTTCACAGGCGTGAATAATGTTGTAAACCGAATATTACGCAAAATAAAAAGCTGCACAAACTTATTTTTTTTCCTATCGTATCATATGTGACACCAAATACATTCATAATCAACATTCAACCACAATAAACGGTTAACGTCAACTCGTTTAATTAAACAAATAAACCCTTATAACCCAAACAAAACAAAAAACAAAAGAAAACAAAACAAAACATGGTTATTTTAACCTGGTCGTAGTTTGTCTACCATAATAATAAAAAAAGGCGGGAAGGAACGGAAAGCAAAGCAAAAAAAAAAGATAATGGCCATCGAGTCATCCCTTCCCCTTTTATCAAAAAGCTCAAGTTCCTTAACCCTCTAAGCTAACACTTTCCCCCCAATTTCTTACCGATCAACACAAAAAAGCAAAAGCAAAAGAAAACTACAAAAAAAAAAAAACAATCACTAATCAATCCTTTCAAAAAGTTTTTTAAAAAATGCACATTCAAAAGATCCCAATATATACCTACTACTACTACTACTACTCCATTCACCGTTTCATTTCTCAATCTCAATCACTCTATTATTATTATTATTATTATTATTATTATTACTGCAACAATATTAATGAAGTGATAATTGAAGTGTTATTGGCGGTTATTATTGTTAGTAGTGATGGCGAGCACGAGTGGAACGAAAGATGTAGTCGGTCCACCACGGTCGTTATCACGGAGGAGTTCGGGCATCAATGATCCGTATCCGCGTGATTATAATAATGCTACTGTTGATAGTGAGCTTGTCCCCTCTTTGCTTGCTCCCGTTGCTCCTATTCTTCGTGTTGCTAATGAGCTTCAGAATCATAACCCTAGGGTTGCTTATTTGTGTATGTTTTTCTTTTTAATTAATCCACAATTCTGTCTCATGCTTTAAATTTTTTTTATATGTTTTATGTAGCGAACGAGCCTAGTTTAAACGAGCTCGAGCCTGAGCTTTGTTAATCTAGCTCGAGAGGCTTGAGCTGGTTCGCGAGCCAAAACGAACCAATTTTTTATATAATTTTTAATTAATATATTAAATATATATTTAAATAATAATTAATATTTGTAAAATTATGAAACATAATTAAATTATATATAAAATAATAATTATAATTGGGGGTAGGGGTTTTGTGTTTAGTAGATTGAGGTTTGCGATTCAGAAAGGTGTGACGGCGCAGCTTGTTGCCTGTCTGCCTGTTTTAATGTAATTTAACAGTCATGAAATGAAGAAATGGAATTATTTTTCAAGTTAAAAGGAATAATAATAAACGAGCATAGCTCGAGCTTTCATAAGTTAAACGAGCTCTAGCTAGGGCTTAGCTCAGCTCGGCTCGTTTGCGCCCCTAGTTTTATGTAACAAGGAAGAGAAATGATGAAGCCTAGCCTCCTACTTTTTAGTTATTTTTTAGATAAATATGAAATTACTTAGTGTAGTTTTTATTAATCGTGTTATAAACAAGTCAGGAATTGTCAGCCATACTTTCTAGTGTGAAATTTGAATTCCGATGGCAATTTTGAACTTTTAGTGGTTCAAACTAGGGTTGGTAATTTATGGCATAAATATGAAGTTACAACAATCGTCATGTTTTGGGTGTATCTAGCACGTTTATAAAACCGGTTGTGTTCTAGTTGACTTGTTCAACCAATTTAAATAAGCAACTAGCCTGTTTATGACATGTTTAACCCGTTTTTTACATCTCACAAACCTGGTTAGCATGTTTACAACTTGATTAACGCTCACCGTCAAGCCATGTGACACGTTTAGATAAATGGTAGCGTTTGGGTTACACCGTTTTAAGTGTTTGTTGGTTAGGGTTCATGTTTTTGACGCAGATAAAAGAGTTGTGTTTGGGACTTTGGCTTGAACAGTTCAACCCGATGACTTGACACGATTGACACCCGTAGTTGTATATGTGATTGAATTTTGACATTCAAATTCATCTACACTTCTACAGTTCCTATGTTAAAATGTTCAGATTTATTCATTTTCAAATGTTTGACTTTAAAGTTTTGATTTGTTTAGTTATAACATATACAGAGCATTCACAACAGAAACATACTGAAGTGCAAAAACTAAAAATGTTTGATAAGTTGGAACAGGATTTACTAGATTTGAATATTTACAAACATTTATCTCTTTTTGCTGATTGATGATGATGGTGACCACAAATCTTTTAACAAAGTGAATCCAGAATTCAAAGGCAACCGCCAAATAAATAAGGCTCTTAAAGCTGTCATATATAGAATCTTATCTTTTAGAAGATGAAGAATCCTGCAAGCTAACAGTTGGTGTTATATGCAATGTTTGACTTTGTTGAATTAGGCCGGTTTCATGCATTTGAGAAGGCACACAGGATGGATCCTAAATCTACTGGACGTGGTGTTCGTCAATTCAAGACTTACTTGCTGCATAGACTCCAAAAGGTACATATGATGAGAATTAATTTTTCCTTTAATGTTAAATAGATTTTGTTTGATAATTTTTTTGCTATTGCAATTTATTATTTTGACTTATACACTTGTTCATAACAAGAGTATGATGGCATTTAACGTTCCACTATTGAGTTATATATTTATCACGGAAAGTTGGAATATTCTCTTTTTATTACAGGAAGAAGTAGAGACAAAACGTCAATTAGCAAAAAGTGATCCTAGAGAAATTCAGAAATACTACCAAAATTTCTATGAAAGAAATATCGAAGAGGGTCAATATACAAAGAAACCGTGAGTTTTTTGTTTATAATTAACTACCCTCCATAATCTTTTGTAAATGTTACCGTACCTCATTGCTATTTGTTATTTTTTTCTTATAATTCTAATTTTGTTATCATTCATAGTGAGGAATTAGCTAAGATGTATCAGAGTGCAACGGTCTTATATGATGTATTGAAGACGGTGGTACCTAAGTCAAAAGTGGAACCAGAGGTATAAATGGTCTATCATGCACATAACTTGAATTCAAGGTGACAAGGTGGGTGGGTCGAGTGGGATGGGTGGTTCAAATGGGTCCAATTTACGTATGGGTCAAACTGGCTGAGCTGGGTTGACCCACAGTCATTTTTGTCCATTTCTCTACATAGGTAATGTCTTAATTATGATTACAAAAACAACATTATTGCAACAAATACTTAAACTTCACAACTTAGGAGGTCGCATACGTTAAAGTTAGGCTTGATGCCTTTCAACCCAGTTGATCCGCTGTCCTTCTACCTAAATTTTATGATTTCAAACAACTGACTTGTTTGAGGTAAAACACAACCCAAATGATCCATCATAAGTAAATGGGTCAAGATTGCCACTTCTAGCTTAAGTTGGTATGGAATACTACATACTGATTGATATTTGCAGACTCAAAGATATGCCAAAGACGTCGAGGAGAAAAAAGAATATGTACACTATAACATTCTTCCTCTATATGCTGTTGGCGTAAAACCAGAAATTATGAAGTTTACTGAGGTTGTGTTTAGATGAATACAATGTCTTTTCATCCTTTCCATTATTTATTTTTATTTATGTATTTGTGTATTTATTTTTTACTTTCCTAGATTGAAGCGGCTCTACGGTCTCTCCAGAATGTGAATAATCTTCCGCTTCTTAGAAAGCCCGAGGATAGCGACAAAGCTGTTAAGGATATACTCGAGTGGCTATCTTCAATATTTGGGTTTCAGGTAATTTTTGCTCCTATTTTAGGCAGATTTTATAATTCTATTTTATTTCAGATAATTATGTTCCTGTCGTATAATCGTGCCCGGTATTGTTTACAAATGAAGAAAGGAAATGTTGCAAATCAACGAGAACACTTGGTATTGCTACTTGCAAACATTGATATGAGGTCCAAGAGTTTAGAAGATTGTGAGGAGGTAAAGCTTCCACCAGCATATTATATAATATAGCACTCCTTTGTCTTTTCATCAGTCATCACAAGTTCTTTAATTTAATTATAGTTTTGTATATTTGGTAGTTGGATAGCCATGCAGTACAAACGTTAATGGATAAATTATTCAAGAACTATATCTCATGGTGTGATTATTTGCACTGCACGTCAAACCTAAAGTAAGTTATTATCAGTATTTGAATTTTGTATCTTGTATTTAATGTTTTATAGTATACTTTACGTGTCTTTTATTACATAGGTTTGAACCTGGTGCTGCTGATAGGCAGCAGTTAGAGCTTCTATACATTGGGCTCTATCTACTTATTTGGGGGGAAGCTTCAAATATCCGTTTCATGCCTGAATGTATTAGCTATATTTTCCACAATGTATGTTAATTTATCCCAAAATTAAGTTTGTGCACTTTCTGTTATTATACTTGTAAAGTTTGTATCATAATTAATATAGAATAAATAAAATACAGGGCGGGTCAACATGACTGAAATATGATAAAATAAATAAACCATTGAATTTAATTTCAAACCAAAACTACATAGTTATCATACACACCTTTTATTGTAACATAATATTATTTATCTTCCACAAATCTTGTGTAGTTACCGGATGATTCTTGAAAAATATTTAGGATTCATTGAGTTGAAAGTAAGATGATTTTACCTCAGAAGTCAACTGAACACATACCGTGTGATTACTAAAACCAAATTGGAATATTAAGTTTTATTTGTTAGTATTAATAATAGTATTATTATTGGCAAAAACAATCATCTGTTTTTGCGATGAGGCAATATTGATTGTGTGATGTTACTCACCACATGTTTTTATTGAATGTTTAGATGGCAAATGAAATTCATGGAATTTTGTTTGCTAATGTGGAACCTGTAAGTGGGGCTACATATCAAGCAGAAGCAGTTGGAGAAGAATCATTTCTACAAAATGTTGTGTCACCTATTTACGAGGTTATGCATAAGGTAATAAATTTTAATTCCACTTTTTTTTTTTTAATTATGTATATGGAAGTTTGGTGAGTTATCGAACACTATGTTCTTACATGGTGACAGGAAGCCATGAGAAATCGAGGTGGCAAAGCAAGTCATTCTTCTTGGAGAAACTATGATGATCTCAACGAATACTTTTGGTAATGCATGTGATTACTGAACTAATTTATTTTTTGTGTTCACAAATCACAGTTAACATACTATATAAGTTTAAAGAATTAAACATAAACGGAAAGGGGTCGAACAGATAAAAAATCATCCATACTGTATATATAACGAATAAAAGCTTTTATATTGTTCTATTCAAAAGATTAGATTATAACTGCACATATCTGACATGCTAATAAAAAAAAAAATACAATCTCTGTAAAAAAAGGTGTTCCGGGCAAACCTTACCCGGACCTATCATATACCGTTTGGAGTTAACAGCCAAAATCGTCCCTGAGGTTTGGTCACTTTTGCCACTTCAGTCCAAAACCCAAACCTTTTACATCTGGGTCCTTGAGTTTTATTTTTCTTGCTAAATTCGTCCTTGAAAAAGTTTGGGTTTTGCTAAATTCGTCCCTGAGGTTTGGTCACTTTTGCCACTTCAGTCCAAAACCCAAACCTTGTCAGGGACGAATTTGGCAAGAAAAATAAAACTGAAGGACCCAGATGTAAAAGGTTTGGGTTTTGGACTGAAGTGGCAAAAGTGACCAAACCTCAGGGACGATTTTGGCTATTAACTCTACCGTTTTGACTTGTTGCTTGACCTCTTTATTCTGACAACTCTACACCACTGGTAATGGAGTTTGCTTTCATGCTAAATTCTAATAAAAACTTTAATATTTCTTTTACAGGTCTGACAAATGCTTTAAACTAGGGTGGCCAATGGACCCCAATTCTGACTTTTTTGTTAGCTCTGACGATAAATTGCTGGAACAACAACAACCATACCCAAATAAATTGCAGGAAACTGTGGTATTAGTTCAACTTGAAAGTTTGCACTTTGCAGTTTCTAGTATTTTTTTTATTCCATACTAGTATTTAACTGAAAATGCTTGTATAAGCAAGCAGCCTTCTGTTTCAAATGATTTCATAATGTTTTTTTGGCAGGAACGCAGCAATGTCGTATCTGGAAAGAGGATACCTAAAACAAATTTTGTTGAAGTGCGAACATTTTTGCACCTTTATAGGAGTTTTGATCGAATGTGGATGTTTCTTATATTAGTTTTTCAGGTATATGTTAACATCATAATGTTTTTATACATGGATTAAATTTATATGCACTTTCCTTTTCTTTTTCAGGCTATGCTAATTATTGCATGGCATGGAGATGGATCAATTTTTGGAATTTTTGATGATGATGTCTTTGAGAATATTCTGAGCATATTCATTACTTCAGCTGTCCTTAACTTTTTTCAAGGTATTTCCCCTCTTTTTATGGTCTTTACCTTTTCATATAGTAAGTTATATGTACACTACCAAAAATGATTTTCATAGAACAAACACTTCTCAATTTTGCAATTTTTCCTAACACCATGAGGAAAGACAACAAAGACGAAGAGAGGGTATAGCTGAAAGCTGTTTGTGTTGAAATCAGTTTTGATTGTGTAGAAATCACCTCCCTCTTCCTAGAGATCGCAAGATGGTCAGGAGGGATGCGTTGAAACTTGAAACATGCCTGGTTAAATAAGAGTCATAATGGGTTTGGGTTGAAACATAACATTTTAAGTATGAGTTACAATGGGGCTGGACTGAAACATGTCTTTTTTATTAAGGGAACGGGTTGGAAGTCACACAGGTGTATTTTAGTGCCGACAACCTTCTGAATCAGTTCTTTCAAAAATCTTGATTGCTATTGTAATAATAATTTCTTTGTAATCATAATTGACACATTATTTTGTTACCGTAGGATTATTATCGTGATAGGTTTTGTGGATTGTTTGAATTCTTATGACATAGCTAACGAGTAAATGTTGATTACAGAAACAGTATTATTACAATAATAATATAGATTTTGAATAAAATGATTTAGAAGGTTGTATGCATTAAGAATACCCTTGTGACTTTCAACCTGTTCCCCTTCTAACTAAACTTTTTGATTCCACCCATTTGACCTCTATAAGATAAAACATAATCCAAATTAACCCTTTTATAAGTAAATGGGTTGAAATTGCCATCTCTACATTTTCCTTTTCTTAGCTTTCTTTCATGGCCTAAGACCATTTATGTTCTGCAGCTTCTTTAGATACTATCCTTAGCTACAATTCTTGGAGGAGCTTAAAAAATACTCAGATACTTCGTTATCTTCTTAAACTTACTGTTTCGGCCTTTTGGGTAGTGATCCTGCCCATTGGTTATTCAAGATCGGTTACGAACCCAACAGGAGTTGTGAAGTTTTTCAGTAATTTGGGAGGAAATCAAAGGGATCAATCACTTTATTACTATCTTGTTGCAATTTATTTGACGCCAAATGCATTGTCTGCCTTGCTATTTCTGCTCCCACCCTTGAGGAGATATATGGAGCGTTCTAATTGGCGTGTAATTGTTCTTCTGATGTGGTGGGCCCAGGTATTTAACGTCTCTTTTTATATGCAAAACATGAATGTATATTAAAGGTGAAAAATATACTATTGCAATGACTATCTATTTTATGAGATAAAACGATTTAGGGGGTTGTATGCATATGACTATATTTTGGGCGATTTTCGACCCATTTCACCTTTAACCAATTATTATACTTTATCCATTTGCCCTGTTAGCATAAAAAATATAACCAGATTTGACTAGTTCGATGGTGAAAATAACCCCAAACAACCCTTTAATCCATACCCCGGTAGATTTGCCACCTCCAATATATAGATGAACAAGAATTGCTAAAATGTTCTATTATTGACATTTTACTTCTTATTGACTTCGAAGTTGTGAACTTTTTCAGCCAAAGCTCTATGTTGGAAGAGGCATGCAGGAAGATATGTTTTCTCTTTTAAAGTAAGAATTAAGAGTTAATTGATGTTTGAATATATATATATATATATATATATATATAAAGGGGCAGGATCAAATACAAAGTAATACAAACGTGCGAAGGATGCGAAGGATCACTTTGTACATGATAATTACGTAATGATAATTACGTAATGCCTTCATGAACATACAAAAACATTACGTAATTATCATTACGTAATTATCATGTACAAAGTATGATAATTACGTAATGCTTTCATGAACATAAAAAACATTACGTAATTATCATTACGTAATTATCATGTACAAAGTTCCTTCGCATCCTTCGCACGTTTCTTTTACTTTGTAGAATAACCGCCCCCTATATATATATATGTATGTGTGTGTGCTTGATTTCTTCTTTAATCATATGACACTTGACATTTAGGTACACACTGTATTGGATGCTGTTGTTAGTAAGCAAGCTTTCATTCAGCTACTATGTGGAGGTGGGATCTTTTTTCTTTCTTTCTTTTTACATCACATTTACATATAATGATTTTTTATTATAAAAACCACATAACATGGCTGCTAATCATGCCGTACTGTTCTCATGTGCACAACTGCTCACATTTAATGACAAGCTCATAGCTATATGGCGGTTTTCTGTAAGTAATTTTTTTGCTCAATATTCATATTTTGATGATAGATATTGCCGCTGGTTGCACCCACAAAAGCAATCATGCAAATGAAAATTAACATATATGACTGGCACGAGTTCTTTCCAAATGGTAAGTTATTGTTTTAATCTCTTATCTCCTTTTTGTGATTTTTTTAATTAGAACATGATTCATTTTTTTATTCATTTTGTAGTGACTCATAATATTGGTGTTGTTATCGCTATTTGGGCTCCAATTGTCATGGTAAATGTCCTTAGAAATACTTTTTCTTGGGTTTTATGCAACTGATTAAAAATTAGAGATATTGCTGTTCATTTAGGTTTATTTCATGGATGCACAGATATGGTATGCAATATTTGCTACCATATTTGGTGGAATTTATGGTGCATTCAGCCACTTGGGTGAGGTTAGTACTTTCAACATAATTTCTTGTAAGACTGGTAAATTGACAAATTCTTTATTTTGTAACAGAATATTTTCATCTTAGTATCAATTTTCTGCCAATATTTGTTAGATTCGAACACTCGGGATGCTGCGGTCTCGATTTGACTCAGTCCCTTCAGCTTTCTATGAACGCCTTGTACCAATGCAGAAAAATGAACTCCAAAAAAATCCCTCGGTATCTCAACAATATGTTTTCTTTTTAATTTTACACCTTTACCCTTCTGTTAACCGAGTTATTACTTATCTTGAAATCATCATAGTACAACTTGATCAGATAAAGTCGTAGCTAGAGGTGGCAAAATGATTGGGTAACGGCCAAGATGGGTTCAGGCTGAAATGGGAAGTTTTGTAGACATTAAAATAGGCTTGGTTAGGTTTACCTGAAACACTTTCTGTCCAAAAATTTTTATAAATAATTTGTGTGAAAACAGGGTACAAAATTATATCATTACACTAATTGTATAGTTTTCTTAAATAAATTGTTTTGGAGGTTGTATACATTAATAGATATACTTTTGGAGACATTTGACCCGTTTGACCCACTCAATCTATTTGACCTGTCAGCGACAAAACTTAAAATGATCACACCTCTAGTTGGAGGGTTTTTTCCCTCCCTTTTTTAAATTTTATTTTCTATTCTACTTGTTTAAAAAAAATATTCTACTTGTTTTAATCTTAAATTTTCCTGATGGAAAATGGTATGTAGGAAGATGATTCATTGGTAAGAAAGAACATAGCTAAATTTTCACAAGTGTGGAATGAGTTCATATTTTCGATGCGAATGGAGGACTTAATCAGCAACAGGTTTAATCTTCCCCATGTCTCAAATAAACTCATTGGTTACTTTCTTAAAGCAATCTAATTAATGATCATTACTTCGATAATATCTTTTATTTGTTAGGGAGAGAGATCTACTCCTTGTACCATATACAACAAGTGTTGTCTCAGTTATCCAATGGCCACCTTTCCTGCTAGCCAGCAAGGTTGAACTCCTCTGTAGTTATATAAACTAGTATTTTTATTTTAATTGAATGTGAATCATGCATTGACTCTTTTCTATTTATTAATTTAAGATCCCAATTGCATTAGACATGGCCAAAGATTTCAAAAGGAAGGAGGATGCAGACCTCTTTAAAAAAATCCACAATGATGATTACATGTACTCAGCAATTATTGAGTGTTACCAAACACTAAAGGATATATTGTTGGGTCTTCTTGGTGATGAATGGGACGCAAGGTAGGGCCTATGTCTATGCTAGTTTTCTTTACTCACCCGTCATTGAATTTATTATCGACAATTTGTTTTTCTCCTTTTTGTGTAGGATTATACACCATATATGCCGTGAAATAGATAGTAGCATTCAGCAACGAATGTTCTTAAGTACATTTCGTATGAGTGGATTGCCTTCACTCAGTGATAAGTTGGAGAAATTCTTAAGTCGTCTGGTAAGCATTTTATTGTAATAATTAATGAGTTACTATCATTAGCTTTTGAAATTGCAGGCTAATTCTTTTTCTTTTACTCCATTGGGTGTCTTCCAGCTAACTGGTTATGACAATGTGGAGACATACACATCCCAAATTGTTAATGCTCTTCAAGATCTTATGGAGATTATCATACGCGATTTTATGAAAAACGGGCCTGAGTAAGTTTTTGACATGTTTCATATTACAAGGATTTTTATCTCTAGTTACTAGAGATGGCGAGTTTTATTTGTTCATCTTAATTGGGTTCATTTGGGCTGTAATTTTATCTTTAATGGGTAACATGGTTGAAGCTAAAAGATTTCGCTAGAAGGAAGCGGCTCAAATAGTTTGAACGGGGGAAGAATTCTGAAGTGCATCCATATGCTTAAAACCACCAAAATAGCTTTTTTAACGTTTGATTGTCGTCGTAATAAAATAACTGTTGCAACTTTGTTTAACTTATTAATTATTATTTTTATTTAAAAAATGGATGAAAAAAAGTGTTTATTGGTTGTCACAACCCAAAAAGTACTGTTTTGACCTGCACAAAAATTTATTTGTTTTCACCCTTAAACTAACCTACCACATTTTTGCTGTTCCTATTAGCAACTTTTACCTTCTACAATAAGCTTTACTTATATCATGAAATCTATGGCTATTCTAGAGTAGTTGAAAGAGCTTGTTCTGATCGCCAGAACAATGACAAAAAGGAGAGATTTGAAGTCATCAATATCCGACGCACTCAAACTAAATCTTGGAAGGAGAAGGTATAACCTGACACTTTTTTTTCCTTTCCAATTTTATACCCCATTTTGTTAATCTGTTGTCTTTCTTAGAAGATGTTCTAGAGAGACAACAGGTTTGCACATGTGTTATTGTTTGAATTTATTTGTAACTATATTTGCATCTCATAATGTAAAATATCCAAATCAAAGCCCAAATAATTTCCACATCAGCAATTCTCACTACATGAAGTGCATGCACTCTATAAGGTGCTACTTAGGTAGAGGTGGCAATTTCGACCTATTTACTTATGAATGTATTGATTTGGCTTGGTTTTATCACAAACACCCCAATCCAAAAAGTTACCTAAAAGGGAAACTGAACTAGCCAAAAGGGTTGAAAGTTGTCCAAAGTCTATTTTTAATGCATACGGTCTCCTAAATTTCTTTATTCAAAGATAGAGATTATTATTTTCGTAATATGGCTTTTGTAATCATAATTGACACATTAAGTATTTATATATAATTTCTAAAAATATGGACAAAAGTGTGTTGCTCAACCCATCCATTTCAACTTGTCTCTCACTCTCTCTATAATTCCCATCTTGGTCCTTTACCCAACCCCTATCTTGCCAACTCTTTCTATAGTAATAGAAGGTGTATATGAGACATCATGGTGTCTTTCAGTCTTTTTGGTTTTATGTTACGTCCAAATAATCTTTTATATGTGCATATAGGTGGTGAGGCTTCATTTGCTTTTCACTGTAAAGGAATCTGCAATTAATGTGCCTATGAATTTAGAGGCCCGCAGGCGTATCACTTTCTTTACAAACTCCTTGTATATGAAAATGCCAAATGCTCCAAAAGTTCTCAATATGATGTCATTTAGGTCAGTAATTGGTGTCAGATGATACGTATCATGTAATTTAATTTCATTTAGCCCGTCTACATACTGATATTTGGATATAAATCTAGAAAATTATTATGTGAACTCACATTATTTAAAACAGTGTTCTGACTCCATATTATAAAGAAGATGTCCTATATTCTGAAGAGGAGCTTCATTTGGAAAACGAAGATGGAATTTCAATTTTATTTTATCTTCAGAAGATATATCCAGGTGATTATTGGTCTCATTTGACTGAGATGCTCCTTATTTATGATGATTTGGACTTTTTAATTGTTGATTTTGCATGTAAATAAAATCAGACGAATGGCAAAATTTTGAGGAACGAATTAGAAATCCAAAATTAAAAGCTACCGAAGAAGACAGAAAAGAAGCAATACGCCAATGGGTTTCTTACAGAGGACAGACACTTTCAAGAACAGGTTTAGTTATTTACACTATGTTTCTTGTCATGATTTGTTATATTTTGTAACTTTTATTCATAACTCTTTATTTTCAGTTAGAGGAATGATGTACTACAGGGAAGCACTTGAACTTCAATTCTTCCTAGACTCTGCTGAAGACAATGGTTAGTATAATGAAGAGGTGGCAAATTAGGCATGTCTGATGGGTTGAATAATCGGTCAGGACGAGTAACTTTTTAAAACAGATCCAAACAGGATTTCCGTTCTTTTGAACCAATACATATTGACGGAATTGATACTGAATTACTGGTCATTTTTCCAATAAAACAAATCAGGAGGTTATAAGCAATTGAGAACTCTTTTTGGGTGACTTTTAGCCTGTTTCCTTTCAGCTAAGTTTTAAACTTATTACCCCTTTGATTTGTTGCAGATTAAATATTTAAGAAAACCAACTTAACTTGACCCATTTGACCCGTTTCATTTATAGCTAATATAATGATACATAAGACAACCCAAATCAATCCTATTTCAATAAAACTGCAAAGTTTAGCTAACTACTAGTCTTTCAACTGCAGAAATTTTTACTGGCTACCGAACAGTTGACAAGGCTCACAAAGAACGTGCACAAGCACTGGCAGATTTGAAGTTTACATATGTTGTTTCCTGCCAGATGTATGGTGCCCAGAAGAAATCAAGTGACCATAGAGATCACAGTTGTTATGCCAACATACTTAATCTAATGCTTAAGTAAGTACTTTTACTTTTTTATATTTATTACTTTATTGTTATCGATTGTTGCATGTTATAATTAGATGTTGACTGTTTCAGATATCCATCTTTACGTGTGGCATATATAGACGAGAGAGAGGACACCATCAATGGAATTTCTAAGAAGGTTTACTACTCTGTTCTGGTCAAGGGTTGGGATAAACTAGATGAGGTAACGATAAGTTATAATATAAGTGTTAAATTTCTGATGAACTAAATTTTAATTACTATAATTTCCTATTTGTAATTTAGGAAATATATCGTATCAAGCTTCCTGGTCCACCTACAGAGATCGGTGAAGGAAAACCTGAAAATCAAAATCATGCAATTATTTTCACTCGTGGGGAAGCACTGCAGACTATTGACATGAATCAGGTAACTTCAAACGGGTCAATTTTGGTTTATTTACTGACGAATGGGTTGATTTGGGCTGTGTTTAATCACACAGGTCAAACAAATTGGAAGTCACCCACAGTCTACTTTTTGCATAAACTGTCCTAAATTGTATTATTCAAATTTCAGATTTTATTGTAATAATAGTGTATTGGTTAATTATAATAACTCTAAAAAGTAGGAAAAAAAGTTTTGCTGATTAATCAACCATACAAATATGACAAGTTAAACCCCGAAATACCAACCTTTTCATCTCTACATGTTACTAAGTTATCTTTCATCTTATGTTCAGGATAATTACTTTGAGGAAGCTTTTAAAATGAGAAATGTTTTGGAGGAATTTTATAAAGATCATCGTGGCGAACGTAGACCAACTATACTCGGATTGAGAGAACATATTTTTACTGGAAGGTTGGCGTGTGTGTGTGTGTGTGCATTATCAAGACAAATGAGAACGGTTTGAATCCCTAAATTTTAACTTTGATTCACAATTCTATAGGTGAAAATTCTTTAAAATGTTGTCTTGATTACTTATATACAAACTGAAAGTTACAAATTGTAACTTCGATTCACAATTTTGTGAATATGCTAAAAATGTGGAACTGTGGATCAAAGTTACAAATATAGTGAAACATTCCGTTCTCATAGCTTCTCATGGTAAAAAGGCTTCTTACCAGATCCGGGTCACGCACATATACATATGTATGTACATTTATGTTTGTACTATCTATTTGTTAATTTACAGTGTCTCATCGCTCGCATGGTTCATGTCCAATCAAGAGACAAGTTTTGTGACAATTGGTCAACGGATTTTGGCTGACCCTCTGAGGTATAATCATTGATTGCCTTGTTCATAAATGTATATATGTGATTCTCTGTATATGATACATTTTTTTTGTACATTTGATTTTCACAGGGTGCGGTTTCATTATGGTCACCCTGATATATTTGACAGAATCTTCCACATAACAAGAGGTGGTGTAAGTAAAGCTTCAAAGGTTATCAACTTAAGCGAGGACATATTTTCAGGTGAAACCTTGTTAATCAGTAACTGAGGTATTAATGATTTTTTTTTCTGCATAGTTATTTTAATAAGTTTCTTTTAGGTTATAATTCAACTCTGCGTGGGGGATATGTGACACATCATGAATATATTCAAGTTGGAAAAGGTCGCGATGTTGGTATGAATCAAATATCTTTATTTGAAGCCAAAGTTGCAAACGGAAATGGGGAACAGACACTTAGTCGGGATGTTTACCGATTGGGTCGGCGGTTTGACTTCTATAGAATGTTGTCATTCTATTTCACCACAGTTGGTTTCTACTTCAGTAGCATGGTATAGTGAATAAATTAAGTGTTTTTTTAGGACAGTACTATATAAGGAGGCCATTGAAGTTTGAAAACAGTTTCAAATAGGCCACTGAACTAAAACAAAGGTCAAACCAGGCAACCCAATTTTCAAATTGGTATTGTCTATGCAAAATCCTTTGTAAAACTACCATTTTACCCTTCAATTTAACTCAAAGTAGCTCTTAAATCCAAAGTAATACGTACAAAGTCCAGGGGCGTCTTTGCAAAGTTTAAAAAACTCAACTGACCTCTAATGTGGAATTATAAATATAAAATAATGCAGTTAAAACCAAGTCTAAACAACCCTTCCCACGTTTCGTTTTTTCGTTGTTCATTAAGCTTGCTCAATGTTTTAACCTCCAAAGTTTATTTTTTAATGTTTTGACCACTAACCGATTCCCAATCAGGATAATTTTAGTCATTATAACTGGATTAAATAATATGAAAGTTTCATACAAAATCCAAGGTATTTTTACAAAAACTCAAGTCAACTCTCATCTTGGATTGCAAATTAAAATAACACATGTAAACCAAGTCTAGACTACCTCTCCCGCTGTTTCTTAATGTTTTACACAAAATGTTCTTAATGTTTTAATCAAGTTCCCTTTTTGTTTTGACCACCAAAGTCCAAACATTCCACAGTCACAGTTATTTTATCATTTTAACAGATCAGTTGAAAACTGGGTTGCTTCAGTTACCTTTTTCTAACCCATTGATCTATTTGAAACTGTCATTGCATACAATTCCTACTTATAATTACTTCTAGATTTTATAGTTTGTTACAGAAAATTGATCATTGCATTTTCTGATTCTTGCGTTCCAGATTACTGTACTTGTGGTGTACGCATTCTTGTACGGACGAACATATATGGTTTTAAGTGGGCTCGAAAGGAAAATCATGGAGAATGCAACTGTTGATGGCAACCGAGCTTTAGAACAAGCTTTAGCCTCACAATCCGTTTTTCAGCTGGGGCTAATTTTGATACTTCCAATGGCAATGGAAGTGGGTTTAGAGAGTGGATTTAGGCGGGCCCTGGGTGATTTTATAATAATGCAACTTCAGTTAGCCTTCGTATTTTTCACTTTCCAACTTGGAACCAAAGTGCATTATTATGGAAAAACGATTTTACATGGGGGTTCAAAATACAGAGCTACGGGTCGCGGATTTGTTATTTTCCATGCCAAATTTACAGATAATTACAGATTATATTCAAGAAGTCATTTTGTGAAGGGGATTGAGTTGGGTATGTTATTGGTTATATATCAAGTTTATGGGGAATCATACCGGAGTTCTGAATTATATCTATTTATTACTTTTTCCATATGGTCTTTGGTTTCATCATGGTTGTTTGCTCCTTTTATTTTTAATCCTTCTGGATTTGATTGGCAAAAAACGGTTGAAGATTGGACTGACTGGAAACGATGGATGGGTAATCGTGGAGGGATTGGAATCGCACAGGATAAAAGTTGGGAATCATGGTGGGATTATGAACAAGAGCATTTAAAACATACAAATATAAGAGGGAGAATTATGGAAATTATACTCGCTTTACGGTTTTTCATTTATCAGTATGGACTTGTGTATCACCTTAATATAGCTCGTGGCAGCAGAAGCATACTGGTATTTTGAAATTTTTCTGTATTCCCATTATGCCCTTTTGTTTATTAAATATCTTTGTGAAATGTGCTCATAATTTTACATTGAAATTTTCTGTTTGTAGGTTTATGGACTTTCTTGGTTGGTTATGATAACTGCTCTTCTTGGCCTGAAGGTATGTATAATGGTAGTATGTATTTAGTTTAAAGGTGGCAAATGGGCGGATCAGGAAATGGGTCACATGTCAAATAAGTAGTTTCTGTTATCAGTCATGACAGGTCAGCCAACCTGAAACTCTGTCCAATAAATAAATAACTTTTCTGTAAGTAGTTTGTGTGTTGAACATGATTACAAAACTACATTATTCCAACTTAACAATTTAAGGGTTTGTACGCAACGTCTGACCCATTTCCTTTTTAACTTTATAATTAATATTGTCCGTTTGACATTGACCCGTTCATAAATAAATGGTTTCATACGCATATTTCCTGACTTGTAATTTTGCTGGTGATAATCTTTTTTTGTTCCGTGTATTTTACTAGATGGTCTCAATGGGCAGACGAAGATTTGGGACTGATTTTCAACTCATGTTTAGGATCTTAAAGGCTCTTCTGTTCCTAGGATTCTTATCAACTGTGACTGTCTTATTTGTTGTATGTGGGCTCACTTTCAGTGACATATTTGCTGCTTTACTTGCCTTCTTGCCAACAGGCTGGGCCTTTCTCCTGGTAAGTTTCAAGCTCCCTTGTTTTAAAAGGTGGCAACTTTGACCTATCTAACATACAAACGGGTCGACTTAGGATATATTTTATCTCTAACTGCTCAAAGTCTCAAACTCATAAATAAATAAAAAACGTAAGATCTCTAACGATCTCTAACGTTGACCCAACTAGCATTTTTAATACGTAAGATCTTAAATCTGCTTTTTCAAACAATTAGATTATTTTTTAGTATTCATTAAGCTTTTAGTTATAAAGTGCTTATGCTCTTATTGGCATTATGATAGTTTGGGTGGTATATGTATGTAATATCTGACTATATATATAGAACTATATAATCCTATTATGTGGACAATCAATATAACCTTTTTAGTATTCAACATGGACATGGCTTGATCCGAACCAACTTGCATGTTTTAACTTTGTATTGACCTGTAATTCAAGGGTCTAGTTTGCCACATCTACTTAACCAATACTAACCAATATATATTAACAATATCTGTGTTTGTTAATGTTGGTTCATGGTGGCTGTGAAGATTGGTCAAGCATGCAAACCATGTGTGAAAGCTATAGGACTATGGGACTCAATAATGGAGATGGGGCGCGCATACGAGTGTGTGCTGGGGCTGATAGTATTTATGCCAATTGTTATATTGTCATGGTTCCCATTTGTATCCGAGTTCCAGACAAGGCTTTTGTTTAATCAAGCATTCAGCAGAGGCTTGCAGATTTCAATGATCCTTGCAGGGAAGAAAGACACGACGACGTCTGCTGGAACATAATTTTGGTTTACTTGTAAATTGTAATTATTAGAATATACTTTTATACAATAACAGCTTTCGTTCGGTTTAACATCTTAAGTGTTTCTTATAAATGCATTTACTTTTACTTTGTGTTCTTCGGCTACTTATTGTAGCGGTGCTCACGTATGGTCCAGTCGATTTTGATGAAAACTGAATTGCTAACTATGGTTTCAGGGAGCAGCCAACAAACCGGCCGGGTTGGGTGGGCCGAGACTGGGTTCCTTTTAGCAGCTTGATGGTTTCAACCAAGGGAAACCCAAAGTCACCTTCAAATTATACAAGAAAGCATTAAAATAATAAAATACCATTAACAACATGATCCCTCATGGTTTGAGAATCAAGGCTTAACCATACCTACATAGATGTATAAGCAAACAATTCATCCTTGTCTTATTAAAATATAATTAAATATGATGATAAAACTAATCTCAAAAAAACTTCAACAAATATATTTCTACTAAAGATCAACCACAAAATAGAACCCTAGCTACTGTTTGTACAATTTTCCATCTTAATTACCTACGGCGAGATGCCCTCGGGTCCATGTTTGAGGGTGCACCGGGGACCACAGGGGTTCCTACACCATACGGTACAAGATTAACAGGTGTTCCAACTACTGGCTGGCCGATAGCGGTTCCGCCATACATGTTGGCAGTTGGTGGTTTGCTCGACTTACCAGGAGAACTGTTTGTTGGCGGTTGGGGAACCGCCACGTCAGCATTGTTGACACTGGTGATGTCATGGATGCTTGACCGCCGTCTATCTTTGTTCATGGAGTTTAAACGAATGAAGTATTTTTGTGCGTGGCTTGCGACTTGAGTTGGGGTGCGGGTCACCACAAAGTTTCGGGATATACTTCGCCAGTCGCCTTTTCCATACTTCTCCAAACCAAGAAGAAATAATCTGCAAAAATTGTCATAACAAAAACTACTAAATATCAGGAAATTAACCAAAAGAGCCATAAGTTTCTGACCTTTGATTGTCCTAACTTCCAAATTACCAAATTAATATTGGAAGCATTTTACAAGAGTAGGATCTATTGCAATCACTTTAAGGTGTCATTTCTAACTTATGAACGCGTCAATTCGGGCTATGCTTCATCTCTAACGGGTCAAAAGGCACCCAGAGTGTATTTTGAAAGAACAAAACCACCTAATAATTTTACTCAAATAGTCAAAACATTAACAATTTTTTTTAATAGATACCAACTCTTACTAAACTTTAGGCCATAAAATCTTTCGGATCAACCCACCACACACCTGCCGATTTCATTACATCGAAGTGTTGACTCTTGTACCTTTTCAGCTTTTGAGAAGAAAGAACTCAGACGCTATTATTTACGTATGAAGTAATCACTAGCAAAGCTTAATGATTAAGCTACTCAAAGATGAATGCAATACTCATGTTTCCAATTACAAAGACACGGTATTCATGAGACACACAAATTGGTAAATATGTTGTATAGCATAGTTAATTAGTTTTCGGTTAAAACATTACAAACCTGCTCAACAATTCCAGTGATTTTATTTTTAAGTGTAACTATACAAATGGTAAACTAATGGTCCAAGTTAGAATAGAGCCAACATTATATCATTAAAAGTGAGCATGAGCGAGAACAACGTGTTATTTCTATAAGCGATTTAATTGACGAAAAATTTAGAATCTCCCTAAGATCAACCAAGTCACAAAAATAGATAAAATCATGGTTTAAAAAAACGGATGAGCCGTACGCCTCGAGGTGCGCCTCGAGGCGAAACTCTAAGAAAACGAGTCTGAGGCGCGCCTCATGGGGTTCAAATTGTACATACGCCTCTAAGGGCTGAGGCGCTAAGTGGGTTAGGGTGTTTTTAATGTGGGTTTTTTTTTTTTTTTTTGGGTGTTTTAGACTTTTTGGGTCAATTATTTTATTTTTGATGTGTGTTTTTGATGTTTTAGACTTTTCTTTTATTTTATATTTATTTTTTGACTACGCCTCGAGCTTACGCCTCGGTTCACCTCGAGGCTCATTTCCGTTCTTTTAAACTTTGGATAAAATAACATAAATAAACTGATAAATAAGAAAAACATAAAACCTGTGTTCCTCCTCAGTCCAAGCAATCCCTTTGCGACGTTCTTGCTCCGACTTTGACCCCTTACCTCCATGATTCGACTCACTGACATTTTGACCAGCATTTCCGCCCTTCTTATTGCTCCCGCCATCGCCAGCCTGGCTTTCGGAGTCATCCAAAGAAGAACTATATACAGGCAGAGGAACAACGCCAGAGTCTATCCGTTCCAAATCCTCAAGTAACAACTCATAATGTTTCTTAATTTCCTCAACCGACTTATCCCCGGGAACCTCCGCAGCTATTTTCTCCCACCGATCCTCAGCATCTTCATCGGGATAAGTAACGAGTGCATTTTCAAAAGCAATATCCTGCTCTCTTGACCACACTGAATCTTTGACCTTCTTATCAGTCATTATCTTTACCTTCCTAAACCTAACTCAAGTCTCCCTAACTTAATATATTAAAAAGATCTTAGTTATTGATGTTTTACTAAATTAGATATAGTTGTTCAACATCAATGCAGCCTATAAGACAACCATCACACTTCATCATAGTCCAATTCCTCATGTAAAGCCCTCACCACTCCTAAAAAAATCAAGTCAACATACAAAATTAATACATTAACAATAACAAGCTAGACACATAATTCAACACAAAATTAGGGTTTTAAATTATCTCCTAAGTCCTAACTAAAAACAAGATTCATCTACCCCCCAAAAAAGGTATGATTTTTTTTTGGGTAAACTACTAAAATCGTCCCTACGGTTCAGTGAAAGTTGCAACTTACGTACAAACTTGAATTTTTTTGTCATAATCGTACCCTGGTTTTAATTGTTTGTCATAATGGTACCATGGTTTTAAATTGTTTGTCTAAATCGTCCCTTGACTTAACTGGATAGAGTTAGTGCCAGGGACAATTTAGACAAACAATTAAAACCAGGGTACGATTATGACAAAAAATCTCAAGTTTGTACGTAAGTGGCAACTTTCCACAAACCACAGGGACGATTTTAGCATTTTACCCTTTTTTTTGTACTAACTATTCTATTGGTTTTCATTCCATGACTGAGAAAATTACATCAAGATAGCAGGTAGGCGGGCAACAAGCTACGCCGCCACCCCTTTCTGAATGGCAAACCCTAATCTACTAAAAACGTAACCTTGCCCACCCGGAGCTGAGACACTACTATGAATAACTCACTAGACCTTGGTCAAGAAACAGGTAGCCTCCGATGCCAACGAGCCAAAGGCATAAAAAAAGCCAGGGGTACGAAAACGTGTCGGTTCTCCTCGCAGGTATGATTCAACAAAAAATAGGGTTTTAAATTGTCTCCTAACTAAAACCAACATCATCTAACCAAACAAACAATTCCCAAAAAATAATAATAATAATAATAACAATAATAATAATAATAATAATAATAATAATAATAATAATAATAAAGATTCAATGAACAAAATTTCACAGATTAAGCAAAAAAAAGATCTATCAGTGAAAAATACAAACTTTGAGTTACCCTTGTGTTCCTTTTTATTTTAGAATCTAAAAAAAAGCACCAAACAGAGTAACACAGCTGACTGAAACTAAATCAAGAAAAAAAATAAAGATTTGTAGAAGAGATAAAATAAAGGAAATACTTACGAGGTGAATAGATGTGGTGTGTTCATGAAAGAAGTTTCAATGGAACAGCAAAGGGTTGAGATTATTATTTTTATTAAACCCTAAAAAAAGTTGATTGAAATGTTTGTTGGTGGCGAAATAAGGAGGAGGAGGCGGTGGATCCAAATATTAATATTAATATTAATATTTATATAAATAAATGATATGATATTATTATTATTGCAGTAAAAAGGGTGAAGATTGCTGACTGACTGAGTGACCCTACCAACAACTCGATTTGGATATATCAGATATTATTTAACTTTCACGTCATGGACTAACGCTCCCCCTTCCCTTTCGAAAGGAAAAGAAAGGAAAATAATTGAAAGAAAATAAAGAAAAAAAAAACTAAAATATAGGATTTGGCCTAATTTTCCTTTCATTTTTTTCTTAAATGAAACTCGAGAACACAACATGTTTTGTTTTCCTTTCTGAAATAAAGCTCGGAAACACGATTAAAATTTTTTTCCTTTCTTTTCTCCTATTAAGAGGGTGTTTGGGATTGCGTTTTGAATCTGATTTTTAGATTATTGCGTTTAGAAACGCATATAATCAGTTTTTAGTGTTTGGATTGCGTTTTGAAAACGCAGATAATCAGTTTTTTAGGATACCAAAACGCAATAATCTATAAGTAGCTACACCCCTGCTTTTTCAAAACGCGTAATCTGTTTTGAATAATCAATCCCAAACACCCCCTAAGAGGGTGTTTGGGATTGAGTTTGGAGATGTAAAACTGCTTTTGATCAAAAGTGTTTATTGGCTTATAACTTTTTGAAAATGAGTTTTAAAAAAAGTGTTTGGATTAGCTTTTGGGATGAGAAAGGTCAAAAAGTCAATAGATTGTCTTTTTTTAAATGTTTCGCTTAACTTATTGTGAATATTGGTTGTATGGGTGGTAAATTTGTAATTTTTTTTCCAAAAGTCAAAAGCCAAAAGTCAAGTGGCGTAGCTTTTAACTTAAGGGGCCAGGAGGGGCGGCCGACCCCCCCCCCCCCCGAATTTTCGCTCAGAAGTTTCGATTATATATTATTCGTATAGAAATTTTGTGGTATATACAGTTTTACCCCCGAAACTGGTTTTTGACCCCCCGAAACTAGCGATTTCCGACCCCCCGAAATTTCGGGTCAAGCTTCGCCACTACAAAAGTCAAAACAGAAAGTGCTTTTGGGTTACACAAATAGCTTATTGACTTCTTGTAAAAGCTAATAAGTCAATAAGTTGTTTTGAAACTCAATCCCAAACACCCTCTAAGTTAACTCGGGAACACAGCGTAAGTGACTGTCACAAAAAATACATCTAAATGCACAATAACTAAATCTAATTAAAATTTTTTTAAAAAAAAAAGCTTTGATTGGTAAAAAGGGGGTGGACGCCATTTTTCATGGTCTTAGAGCATTCACATTTTCCCCATAACATGTGAGAGAAAACCCTGTATTTTTTATGGGGTTGTGAGTTGTGAAAAAGAAGAACCTACTGTCTATCGGTATATTTGAAGATATTAGGAAATATTTTGGAGAAAACAGTTTTCCTGTATATATTTTTAATATTTGTTGAAAGTGGTTGTGGATGAATGAGAGAGAATCTGTAATGATTTTTAGTGTAATATATGGTTGTGATTGGTTGTAAGTGAATACGGAAGCTATTGTGAATGCTCTTAGACTATCCGTTGTGGTGGGCGAGCGAGCATGCGCGAATGAGTTTCTGAGCCACGTGGATCGCTGGAACCACAACACCTTCACGTCAACGACCGTGCGAGCGAGCAGACGTGAGCCGGATCGCGTCTGCTCGCGAGGAGAAATCGGGTTTGTTTGTTTTTTTTTTCTGCTGTATTTTTGGTGTTGAAGAACATGGAGGATGAAGATGATGAACATGGGTTTGTTGGTTGTGAAGAAGATGAAGGGCTGGCTGTTGTTGCAGGTTGAAGAAGAAGAAGAAGTGAAGGTGTTGGGTAGTGAAGAAGAAAGCATTTTTTTTATTATATTAATATTATTAAAGTTTATCTTTTTTGTTTAAAAAAAAAACTTATTCTTTTTATTTTTTATTTTTTTTTTACTTTTTTCCTTTTACTATATTTTATTATTTTATGACCTGTTATTTTTATAAAGTTTTAATTTTATGTAATATAATTTTTTTTATATTTTTTTATTAAATGTTTTAAAAATCTGGATAAAGTTGCTGCTCACCTTTAGCCACAACATGATTAAGTGAGCGACCAACAACTTTATCCCCATGCCAACTAGGCGCTCACATGACAGAATATAAGAGGATAGAGTCATGGCTCACCTCTAGCCACAACAGACAGTCTTAGAGTCTGTTGATTGAATGGCGAATAGGAAGGGGACTTCGGCTCCCCCCCCCCCCCCCCCCTAACAAGATTGGGTGGTGTTATACTGTTATGCCTCTCCTAATTTGGTATAGGGGTGTTTATCCACTACAAATAATCTCTCATTTTATTGATGTATGTCATCACAATTCCTTAAATCTTACATTCATATATTCCTTGGCCTTGCCTCACGTTTTTTACCTTGCGTATTCCTACTTTTTAATTGGTTTTAATAGATTATGGATCTGGTAAGAAAATTGTTTTTTGTAAGAAGTGTGATAATAATTAAAAATTGATATGTATACATCATTTTTGAATTTATTCATGATGTTTTGGATTGTTTTGCCTAGAAAAACACCACATAACAATTAAAACCCGAAAACAACGTATTTTAGGCTTAAAACACCATGCCAAGAACATTAAGTTGTGTGTTTTAAGTGCTAACTAGTGTGTTTTAGCTATGTTTTACATTTAATGACTATAATACATTGCATTTGTGTTGCATTGTGTTTAAATTGTTGTGTATAATGCTTTTCAAGCCAAAACATGATTCCTAAATTCAAAACAATATGACTACATGTCAAATTTTAATTTTTCTCACACTTCTCACGAAAACCAATTTTCCTACATGGTTGAGTTAAATGGCATATGGGTTATATGGCAAAAACATAAAATGGTAATTGAGTTTGTATAATGGGATAGGTTTAAAATGTTATATATTGTATGTATTATTCAGTTTTTAAAAATATTTTTATATATAAAATATATCAAAATAAATAAAACATTGGCCCCCCATAAAACAGGTCCTCTGCAGTCACACTTTCTGCACCTCATCATAGACAGCAGTGTGTACAAAAAAATAGTTTTAAATGTGTTGAACTGGGTGCATATTTTCAACATGACGTGTTAATGTAATTTAACTTGTTTTAACTATTTCAATATGTTGTTTTATTGTGCCTGTATACGTTTAGGTTTATTTCAACATGGTGTTTTAATTATTAGAATATGTATTTTTATTTGTGTAGTTAATTTTTTTATGCACTCCCTTAGGACAAATAGTGCTTCTTGGTGACTTCTTGCACTTTTTAGATACATTTACACTTTTAGCATAACCTCGCCCCATAACTATAAATAATTATATAAGGATATGATCCGGTACAAACAGAAGTTAGCATACAAAGTCCGCAAATAACTAGCATAATTATATGACACAAATTGGAACTAGGGTAATCATGATTACGCTATAACTTACAAGTAGTGTAATTAGTAATACACCTTCTTTAAATTAATATAATTACTCTATTTAGAGTAATTAGGAAAATAATAAACATAAATATATGTATTTATACCGTTCACATGCTAAGTTGTATATGTATTTGATACACACTATAAAAATATAAATAAATATAAATATACACTAAGAATTAAGTTTTGAATTAAAGGTATGATAACAACTTCAAAAAGTATTTTGAATTTCAAAATTTAATATCTTTTTTACCTTTAACAGTAACTTTATGAAAATATTCGTTTTTGCCAAGAAGAAAAGGGAGGTAGTTAATTATCCATTCAATTATTTTTGTTGAATTTTAATTGTAAATGAATTAAAAATTATAGTTAGATAAAAAGTAAGATTATACTACTACAAAGTTACGAGATCAACTTGATGATGGGACATACTCAAATATTATAGAGATGAAAAAGATAATAAAGGGTACACAAGTTGTAGAAGAGAAAGCCACCTCAATGTCCTAGTTAATTTATGATTTTTATGTGGAAGATGGGAGATGAAAGTGATTTTAAAGGACTTCATTTCTTTAATATATATCATCATCGTTATCGTTATTAATATTTACTTTCTAACAAATATATGTTTTTCTTTTGAAACTTTAGTTAAAAATATATATATATTTTTGGACCTTTCAATAGAAATGAACAGGGACAAATAGGAAGCATGGAAAGTCCCAAAAACAACATTACATATTTACATCATTCCTATGAAAATTACACCAACTCTCTCAACTTTAAAGATTGACTCCTCTTTAGTTTTATCGATGAGTTTCCTAACCGGAATGATCTTGTTGTTGAACGCGATATCGTTTCTCGCCTTCTAAATCCACCACAAAGAGATAAAAATAATCACACCAATCAACTTTTTTCCATTTTTTTTATCCAACTTAAGACTGACCCAATGCAATCATCTGTTTGACCAACACAAAATCTCTAGGAGTCGAGATTTTGGTCCAAACTAGCACATGCTTGATGCCACCAGACTATTCGCGTGTTTTATCATTTAATTTATTTTGTTTTCTTTTTAAACTTTGATTAACTATAATATTCATTTATTTGATTTATTTTAGGATTATAAATTGTTTCAGAGTTGTGACTTAAGCCGGGGATAAAGCAAAATAGAAATAACGAGGAGTTTGGTAAAACCACTATTAAACCATCTTCACCTAACCCCCGATGGGTGGGGTTGCGTACGGCGAAGTGGGGCCGCCAGCAGCCAGAATGGGGGCAACATATGGTGGAGTGATAGGAGGAGGTAACAGAGAGAGAAAAAACAAAATAACATACTGCATCCACTAAAGTCCTATAATTACAAATCTACCATTCTACCATTCATCAAGTTTGAAAACTAATAGATATGGTAATGTCTTACATAAAGTCAAGAATTTTCGCACTAAATATAGCGATATCAAGTACAATCATAATTAACATCCCGTCATAACGCGTGGGTTAACGTCAACTCGTTTCACACAAAATCTAACAGAAAAGTTAACGGTCGTTAAGTCTAAGGACGTAAAGTGTGAAAATATCACACATCAGGGTCAGAAGATGTTAAAGATGGACGGAACTTGTTAGTTAGGGCAAACCTAATACCAAGGTTAAAATGTTAAATAGCCAAAACCAAATTTCCATAAAGTTTTTTTTTATTCAAATTTGAATCACTATTATTGATTTTTTAGTCCTTAATATTATTTTGGAAAAGAAATGTTTTTGATACTAAATTTAATGGTTTTGGGCCCATCCAATACTTCCATGCAGCACCCCAACGGCCCATCACTATTGGTGGGCCATCAATTATACGACAACTCACATCATCCATTTACTTAAACCAAACTCAGGCCACAAACTCTTGGATCCTTTTCAAACTCTATAAAAACCGAAAATCAAAAAGGGGTGGCGGCGCACCTTGTTGCCCGCCTGCCCGCTATCTTGATGTAATTTTCTTAGCCATGGAATAAAACTTAAAACAACAAAAAATATATAAATAAATAAACCCAATTCGAATTCGATTTTTGACTTTTCTAGTGACGAATTCGAGTTTAATACAGTTTCTAGCGTATGCGTTTCAAACTGACCCGACCAAAATATTCGAATTCAAGAAAACTGCTTCGATGGGCACCCTTACTTTAAACAACTCAACGTCGGGACACATGAAATGAGACAAAGCCAACTGATACTTACAGTATAAACTTTGTTCTTCCTCGGTTCCAAAATAATATTTTGATCGTTTTGAGTCAAATTCAAGTAGAAGCATCCGAATCGTACAAAATTCTTCGAGGCTACACCAGGTGACCAGTTTGAACAACGATGTTGGACTCGATTTTCCAAAATCAACAGAATATAATATTAACAAACTAATCAGATATGGCTTTATAATTCATACACTAAAAAAATCACACCTTCATTTCATCTCTCTGCTTCTGTCTGCTGCATCATCACAGCAATTCTGCAAGCATACATAAGTCAAATATTTAGCAGAATTCACCATCATGACAAGGTCTAGCGAAACTGGTGGGTCGGAAGGGTTGGGTCGGTTGGACAACATGTCAAAACTGGATATGTTTTAGGTATGAGGTAACATTAGTCATAGACTCATCACTTTTACAGCCGGGTTTTTGCATACAAAATGACTGAAATGGGACGCAAGGTCATCTTTTCAACAACAACAACCACCTTACCCAGTGAATCCCACGATTAGCAAAGCTAAGAGTAGGGTCTGGGGAGGGTGAGATGTAGGCAAACCTTACCCCTACCCTTACGGATAGAGAGGCTGCTTCCAGAGAGACCCCCGGCTCCACAACACACAGTCGATAAGCAAACAACGCTTAAAAGTTAAAAAAAACTACTAGCATTTAGAGACACATTGAAAGCGCCACGTAGAAAAACACGGTTATACATGTCAACAAGAAACAACATAACCCATACATACGCAAGGTCATCTTTTAATGACTCAAATGTACCAACAAGAGTATAATGACTAGAACCGGACAAATGAAAACGTACGTTGATATTTGATGCAAAAATCTCAAAAGTTGATATAATAAGAATCTAAATACACTTCAAGTGGCTTTCAGTCGTTCCACCCATTTCGTTTATAGCTATATTTCATGTATTAGACATTCGACCCATCAGCAACGAAATACTACCTAAATTAAGACTACAAAAACAATATTAATACAAATATACAATACCTTCTTCTAATGTTTTGAACAGCATCAAGAATTTCCATCAGTTGTTGCACCTTCGGATTTGTCGGCCTTTCTTCACTTTCCAAAATCAAGTTCGAGAATTTCATAACCGTGAAGACCTCAGCTTGAACTTTATTTAAATGTTCATCAACACGGTCTAAAAAGTCAACAAAAGACGTCAAGCCAGTCAAACTACTGATTAAGTCATCGTTGTTGTCAATGCCATGGGATTGCAAAAATCCTTCAAGATCGTCTGTTTCGTGTTCTGTGGCCAATTCATAGGTTCTTTCTTGTGGTTCTTGATCATCAGTGGTATTCAGAGAATCTTTATCTGAATTTTCATTAATTCCTAGATTATTAGAAGATGCAGACATAACCCGAACCGGAGATTCATCATCTTCTTTTTCAATTTCAAGATCTGAAGAAACTGTCCTAACAAGTTGCCGTTCTTTCAGAGATATTGCCTACCACCAAATCGAACAGCTAGTGAATATTAAAAAAGTAAAAGCTTGCATAATCTTCGTCTTTTGAATATGCTAATAATAACTACATAAGAATATAAGATTAGTGATATTATAAGCTTTAAGATGAACAAACCTCAATAAGCTTTGCTGAAAGCTCATCAAGCAACTCGATTCGACTCTTTGTATTATCTAAAGCTTGCATAATCTTCTTTTTCTGAAATAGCAGATCTCTAGCGTCATTCTCTTTCCCAGCTTGAACACTAATGGCTGCTCGTCGTTTAAGCTTCTCTGCTGTTTCAGACAGCCTCAATAACCTCTGTCTGGCTTTATTAGCTGAGATAACCAGATTCATCACTTCCTTAACAACTATAACATCTGTTTATTCTGCCAATATTGGCATTCAACGAGCGTCATCATGATTCATAGTCATTTATCAGAAAAAGCTCCACATTTAACAACTCATTAACTGGATTCATTAATAATTCATAGTGAATTAGAAATTGTGTTGCGTTTATCGTATTTGAACTCATTAACTAGATTCATTAATGACTAAAACATCTGTTTATGCTGCCAATAATGGCATTAAAGAAGCATTATCATGATTGATGATTCATAGTTACTATCTTTTAGAACCGAATTTTACCTGATTCATAGCATTTATAATAGAACGACGATTACAATAAAGTGGCAGGTAAACGAGCAACCTTGGTTTTAAAAAGTGCTAGGCGCACAAAAGCGACGAGGTCTAAGTGCATTGCGCGAAGCGCAAAAAGCATGGGATTTTCGTACCCGAATCGCACACTAATTATATAATTTTTTTTATATATCCCATATATATTGCATGAGTTTTTAGCTTCATTTGCCCAAAATATAGCTATAAATAAGGTTTTTATGTGATTTTACCTATATGTACAAGCCAAAAACACCAAGGTACAACATTTTATGCATAAAAAACACCCTGTGTACGTGAGTCGCGTGCCTCAGGTGAAAAGCGACTGATTTTTTGACAAAAAAGCGACTGAGGCGCGCGCCTTTGGGAAAAAGGATAGGCGCAAAGCCCTGAGGCGCCCTAGGCTGTGCCTTGCGGCGCCTCAGGCGCGCTTTTTAAAACCCAGCAAGCAACAAGCTGCACACCTCAACCCCTTTCGAATCGCAAAACCAATCCTACTAAACAAAGCTATAAGTCTTAGGGTTCGAATAAATAAATAATTACTATGCACGACCCATAGAACCCCTATTAAGAAATTCCAGAGCCTCCGGAGCTAGAAAAACCAAAAATATCAAAAGCAAAAGGGATAAGCACTAAGTTAATTCCCTAAACAAGCTTTCTCGTGTTTAGCAACTTTGTCTGGCCCGCTACAAACTCATTGTCCCTAAGCCGAAAAAGAGGGGACACACGACACTCCTATAAGGTCCAAAACAAGCATGTTTCCTAGGGATGAGCTCGGGACGGTATTGGTATCAACCGATACCAATCCCGAAAACTCCTAAAACCTAATACCGATACCGATACCGAAAGCATGCGGTACGGTACAGTATCGGTTCGGTATCGGTACGGTACCAGTATGGTATCGGTATTTACCATACCGATCCCGTACCGATACCGATAATACTGAAACCGAAAACCTCTAAATGTGGGTACCGATACCGATACCGAACACCCTTGGTACGGGATCGGGACGGGATCGGTATTCGGCGCTATGTGCTCATCCCGAATGTTTCCCTATCCACCCAAACACAAGAGTATCGTCTGGACGTAGAGTGGACCTCCCTTCGAGCAAATACGTCATAAAGTTCACGGGGCCTCCGCAACATCCATCCCTAACCAAATGTTAGTATTTTGGGGGTTTAATTGCGTTCATAGTATTAGAATTAATTAGGTGGATTCATTTAGTATGTGATTTGTGTGTCGTAATGTATGTCTATTGGAAATAGATGATTGTGAAACCCTAGAGTGGAGAAATTGTATAAATAATGGAAGGGATTATATTATTATTATAATATAATGAATACCTTTAGCTCGAGTGTTTAATGCCTCGAATTGGATCTGTTGGAGTTGATCGCGTAACTCATTGGCGTCGACTCGTGAAGCGAAGCACAGTGTGGAGCTCCGGTGAACAACCGTTGCTCCGGTGGTGGTGGTTAGCATCATCGCATTCGGAAACATTATCGCCGATCAGCTTTTGCTCCGTGTAGTAACTTATAATTATAATTATTTTTATTTTTATTTATTTTTTGGAAAGGCCAACGGTAAGTCGGTAAGTAGGGATGAGCATGTACCGAACTGAACCGAAAATGGGTACCAGTACGGTACCGGTATTTGAATGTAAAAATCAGTAAATACCGGTATCGTACTGAACCGGTACCAAAAAACAAAAAATGTGAGTACCGGTAGTGGTACCGAAATTGATTCGGTACCGGTACCCAGGACCAACTGCTTATCCTTAACAGTAAGTGGTAGCCGGTAAAAGGTGACTTCATACGTTAGCGAACGTTGAAAGTGCTGGCAGCCAAACCAACTATCTATCTCTAGATCCGGGGAAAATCCGTCGCCCAAAGGTTTACTGCGGTAAACCCCGGTTGAGATTAGGTTCAAATTTGAGACTTCTTGCTTTCAACCTAAATCCGGGAAAATCCTCTTCAATGCTAGTTGAGCAGCTTATTGGCGCTCGACGTAATTTTTGTTTAAAAAATTTGGAACACCGTAAAAGTAGTGTTACAGTTGATTAAATGAAATGAAATAACCACTTTATATTTTTACGAAAAATTATAAATAATCAAATACTCTCTTATGGAGTAGATATAAACAAATTCAACCATAAGCTTGATTTGCCGATATTGCCTACACTAGTAAGGTTATTAGACTATTCGTTGTAGCCCGCGAGTGACTAGCTGGGAGCCACAAAACATTACACGTGGCTGGCTCGAACCATAACACCCTTCAGCGAGGCAAGGCGCGAGCGAGTAGCCGTTAGTGCACTCGCGTGTATTAGCGAGACAAAAGTAACCGTTGGCAGCCACTAGTCGTTAGCCAACGGCTAGTTGGCCTATTTAAATAAAAAAAATTACCTTTTTTATTCACAAAACAATCAAATACAATATACATTTTTCAAAAATCAAGCAAACAAAAAATGGATTCTTCACAATGGCAAGGATGCTAACAACCCGCTATGGAATTCTTTGATGAAGAAGAGTATGATATTGGTCCAACGAACGAAATCGAAGTTAACCATAGCCAAATGCTACCACTTTCACTGGATTTAGTAATCCCGGATACACAACCACCAACAACCCAAAGGCGAGGTGGTAGAGGTGGTGGCCGAGGTGGTGCTAAAGGTGGTGGTCGAGGAAGGTCGGCCGGCCGAAATGGTGGTAGGGGTGATGAATCGCCCGAGCAAGATATTCGACCAAGGCGTCAAGTGACGCCTTGGACCAAAGAGGAGAAAATAGCCCTTTGACGGGCTTGGGTTGAAGTATCGGAATATCGAAAAGCGGGTATGTATTTTTTTTAACTATATACTTTTTTTTAATTATATACATAATTGATTTTTTAACATTAATATTTATTTTCTTATGTAGCCGATTATCAAAGGGCTAAGGTCTTTTGGCGACGAATCCGAGACCTCTTTTATGAGCAAGTAGGGAGTCAAATGCGTTTGGCGGATATGATTTCCGGCCGGTGGGCCGAGATTAGGAAATATGTGGGGTTGTTTACTAACCTTCATAGCAGGAATGCTGCTCGAGTGCGAATGAGCGAGTCGATGTATCAATTTACTTGTGATGAGTGGAAAGAAGAGTTGTTACGCAAGTACAAGACCAACAACACGTGGGATGAAGACTATTTGTGGAAAATCCTACGTAATTGCTCCAAATGGGTGGAGCTAATTTCTATTGAAGACATGAGCGAAGGCGGCTCATCATCAAAACGAGCCAAAACCTCTTCATCGGGTGGGTACATCTCCTCTACGAGCTCGGATGCTCACGTGGGGATTGACCTAAACAGTGATGAGGGTCTTCCCCCGTCTCCCCTAGGTCGACCCGCTGGAAGGGACAAAGTGAAAGCCAAACAAACTGCTAACAAATCCGATACGGAGTTCTCGGGGGAAATTAGCAAAATAAGGACAACGATGGAGATGACGGCGAAAGCTAAAGTCGATAAAGTTCGAATGAGGAACATGGACTTTTTAACGAAAGACTTTAGCAACATACCAATGCCTCGTCGGAAGATACTTGAACTAGAACAAGCGCGTATCGTGAAGGAATTCGAAGAAGAACTCAACATCAATGACGAGTAGTTTATTTGTTTTTTTTATTAATTATGTATTTTTAAATTTTTTTAATTAATAAATATTTTATGCTTATTATTTATTTTGTGTTACAAATTTAAATATTATATAAATTTAAAATAAAAAAGTTTAAAACATAATAATAAAAACAAAAAAAAATAGATAAAGCTGCTGCTCACCTTTAGCCACAACAACATCAGGCGAGTGAGCAGCAGCTTTATCACTCTGCCATGTCACCGCCTACGTGACTGAATATAATAGGATAGGGTCATTGCTCACCTCTAGCTACAACAGATATTCTTATTACTATTCTAAGTGATAAAAATACTTCAGTTACATAATTTTTTTTTATAATTTCTACCTGGAAGCGTCCAAATTTGTGAATTATAATTGGAATTTTAGTTATTATTATTCTAAGTAATAAAAATATTCAGTTATGTATTTTTTTTATAAATTCTTGCTAGAAGCATCCAGATTTGTGAATTGTAATTGCACTTTTAGTTATTATTATTCTAAGTAATAAAAATACTTCAGTTATGTAATGTTTTTTATAATTTCTAGCTGGAAGCGTTCAGATTTGCAAAACCAACCCCCCACAGACCTACCTACGTTGCGAGATTTGACCGGCCACCAAGTGTGGCGGGCAATAATTTTAGCCGTTTAAAAAGATACATTTAAAGTTATCATACCACATTACACTAATTTAAAGTCAATAGTACACCACCAAAGTCATAACTTAAATATGTGACAATAACATAAACACAATAAACAAAAGTCCCACACTAGTCACTCACATAAACCTTTATTGTTTCTGTCCATAATAATAGAGATCCCTTAGCATTGTGATCACAATCACAATCACAAACCACACTAGATCTTTTATTTGTGACTTAGATACGCGATATTAATAACGGGACAGAAGCAGGGGTGTCCTCACCCATGACCCGGGTGGAACAGGTCGAGCTCCCCATAACGTTCAAGGACCCGCATTCTGCAGTCCTCTGCAGCCAGCTGACCAGTGTGGTAGGCACCATGTACTGAGCCAGGGTGGTCAGTACTTGTTGCTTCCCCTGCAAAGAATAAGTTGTCGACAGGGATCCTTAGCCTTTCATACAGATCATGGGGTTTTCCTACTGCATCATAGCTATATGACCCAAGTGAGTTAACGTCACTGCCCCAACGAGAAACCAGATGCTGAATCTGCATTTAAAAAGAAACATCAATGTAAGTTTATGTGTTGTACCAGCGCTAATCAACATGGGCTGCGTCTAATATCTACGGGGTTAAACAGCTTAAACCGCAATTTTTTGAAATGATTACACAATAAAACACAGGTTAGATTTAAATTAGAACTGAATTTAAATTAAATGTATAAATGTAATGGATACAAACTCCTAAATTGTTCTTAGGCCAAATCTAAATAAAAGCGTTTGGATTTTCACTATATCAACGTTTTAGGACATAATGCACACCACCTCGTAAACTGTTCTTAAGGCAAATCTGGAAAAACTTTTGGATTTTCACTACATTAACATTTATGATTTATGTCCATGGACTACTTTGCAATAACCAAGTCCTTAATCCTTATTACTAAAACTCTACAAATCAGTCCTCTATATAAAAACAATAGGGACTTAATCTTGCAGAAACCTACCTAGTGGTTGAGTTTTAAAAGTTCAAGGAGTTAAAGATGCGAAAAAAGGACATATCTGTAAGCCTGGCCATCTTGCCACCAGGCCCACCACTAGCTAATTGTAGAGAGAAATTCAATTTCACAATATAACTATTATAATGCAAAAGGAAAGAGAGATTACAGGGGCAGAAGCATCGGGAAGAATCTTTTTGAGATGTATAAAAGCAAAATTAGCAGCAGCGTCATCAGACAATTTCTCAATGTCTTTCGCCAGCTGTCCTGCAGGCATATAAACTAAAACAGGATGACCTGTCGCCTTGTGAAGATTAAGAAAGTAGCTACATCCATAAGAAGTCTCTGCAACTACTCCTAAAAATTCAACATTTGGCCAAAAAACTCGGTCAAAATGCAAAATTATTTTGTTCTCAATTCCCACTCCAAGGTCAGCTATGGCCTCTTCTTTCCACTGGGGCAATCTTGGTTCAAATTTAATCGAATTTGACTTCAAAACACCAAGTGGTACAGCAATAACGGCCGCATCCGCAAAAAATGTGGTTCCATTTTCAATAGTTACCTTCACACCATTTTTACGTCTATTTATCTTTGTAACCCTTTGTGAAAACAAAAATCAGGAGAAATGAAGTGTAAGTTAAGGCTACAAAACATTAAGTAAAACTTTTCATCTTTTCTAATAGAAGTGTGACAATTTTACTTACAAACAGGTCGATTTGGTTTGTGTTATATCTCAAATGGGAGAGGTAAAAAATTTAGATAAAAAGTCACCCAATGAATTACTTTATAGCATACAAAGTAATAAGATCGTTTTATTTAAAGATTTGGGTTCTTTATGTAATAATATTGTTTTTGATACCATAAGTAATACACACTTTATATTTATACAAATAAAAGAACGACCTGAAAAGCTGTTAGCAGGAAAAACGTAACCAATCGAGTTTGGTCCGTACTAATAAGGTGATCCTTTTGACCTGTTACCTAACCTGATAATCGTACGTCTTACACTCTTACCTGTGATCTAATCGGATGTCGAGGCCTTTAGCAAGTGTATTTATAACTGGAAGATAACCGCGCACCATAAGCCCATGCCCACCAGGAAGCAATTCTTCCTGCTCAATTGAAATAAGTTCAGCTCCAAATGACCACATAATTTAAAATAATAAAGTTTTTTTATGATAAATATAAGGAAAGAGAAACAAAAACATGCCTTGTCCCAGCACTTAAGAGAAATTGTTTCAGCATCTGCAGCAAACCAGCCTTCCATTCTACACAAGTACCACTGTAGCACCTTGTAAGGAAGCCCCTCCAACCTATAAGAACAGAAAAAATGTAGCCTTTGTAGCGTCATACGACAGATATGAGAATTAGTTATTTAAATGTAAAGATTATCCAGTAGATATAACTATACCTTAGTTTTGGATTTCTTTCAAACACAATTGATATTGCTTGTCGTATAGACATGTCTTCAGTGACTTCTTCCCTCACTTTATTAGTCTGCAAGAATGAAGAAACAATAATGAATGAAAGAAAGAACTGGTAAAAGTAAAGTTTTACATAAAATAACTTGTTTGAAGGTTCTTCTGACGAAAATAAATTAGAGAGGTAAGAGAGAATGCATGCCTCTTCCAATATGGTCTCGAATGTTATTCCAACCTGTGAGACTAATTCTTGAGGAACTTGATTTCCATCCATATCAAACAATGCATAGCTGAAGAACATAAAAAAGAAATAAAGCAACACATCAACAAACAGCAAATTTTACGAACTTCACAGTTTATTTAATTACAAGTACATAAAACTTAAAGGCCTTTCACAGCAACAAATTAGTTCATTTACACCATGAAGTAATTGAGTAAAGTAAATGTACTTCCAGAGTTCCAGTTCTAGGTATGGAGTGATTATTTATAAAAAAGAAAACGGGGGCTTCTGTAATGCTTAAAGCATACATTGTCAACGATTATTCGGATATTCCAGGTTAATGTATTCGTCTTAAATAAAAAACTCCATTTTAATAAAAAGAACACAATCTGCATCTCACCTATTACTATCACAATCAGACTTTAAATAGACCTAACGTCATACACTACATATATATAAACAAAAAACTCCGTTACCTCTCCAAATCATGGTCATATAACACTGAGTTGTCACCACTGGTCCGGTATAAAGGGAGCCCAAGTCTTCCAATAACTGGTGCCAAAGGATTTTCTTTACAAACCCCATGCAACCTGCAAAATTTAACAATAATACAAAATTTTTAAATAATTCTGAAGATGGTATTATGTATATCTCCAATTGCGGAGTGTATAAAGCCTTTTCTCACCATGATGCACCTAAGTCCACAGGAAAACCAAATGAGTAATCAGTACGAACTCGGCCACCAATTCTATTACGCGATTCAAGTACAGTAACCTGAAAAGGCATGACATCAATGAAAATAGGTGGTTATTTTATTCTTAATAACACTACAGATACTATCATCATATTACTGGAGCAAATATGTTCTTTAGAGTCTAGTGTACCTGAAATGAAGCATCATGAAGTGCACGAGCAGCAGATATGCCAGCAAAGCCAGCACCAATCACAATAACAGATGGTGAGGCTGAACGCCTTGATGCGACGTTTGAATAGCAGATTGCTACATTAAAGAACAACCAGAATCAGATTGCAGACAGTGAAATTGCTATAAAGATTGGCAAACTCCTCCATATTATCAAGTGTCACATATAACGTCAATAATGAGTCGTTAGACGAACACGATGGATTTGTTTTCTAAGTTAGCCAGTTAAATTCGCCAACAGAATTAGACCTTGTTCCTCACAAATATTCAGGATATATATTGAAAAAAAAAAAAACTTACTGCGCACATATATATAGTCATGGTTACAAAAGTCGCTAGGCAGTGCTAGGTCGGTCGATTGGGGAGTTGCGAGTACTCGGCCTAGGCAGAGAATACTCGCGGAGTACTCGGTCATGGTAAATTATAATAAGTTAATTTTCAGAAATATATATATGTCAAATATCATAAGCTTATTAAAATTTATAACAAAATACGTGATTATTAATATAAATAAAAATAAAAAAGATAAGTGTTCATTTACTAAAATATTTCAAAAATTGATATTCATTCTTTAATATTATAGATGTAGGAATTATATTTTAATTTATTTTAAGTTAAACTCAGCCTGAGTTGACCGACTCAATCCGATTCTGACCGAGGTTGTCTGCCTTTGATAGATTTCGAGTAACGAGGCCGAGTTGAAGAAAATTGCTTCGGCACCCTACCTTGTAGCGATTACTCAACAATATTATACTCTAATAAAATAAATAAGTGTTCAGACCACACCACACCACAGAAACAATGACATACATTTTGAAAGTAGACCCCACTAGTTGCAATCAATACATATAGGTAGTGGTGGTGACTGGTGGTAGAATCCAATCAATCTAACAATAATAAATAATCCTACAGAAATATTGACACACACCGCATACAGCCCAAATAAAATCATTTAAAAATATCATGTTGTGTGGGATACCACTAAACACCTCTTCCCCACATGCATGATTTTATGGAAAAGACACCGACAATCACACACCAATAATCAATAATAATAATAATAATAATAATAATAATAATAATAATAATAATAATAATAATAATAATAATAATAATAATAATAATAATAATAATAATAATAATAATAAAAAAGTCTCCAACTTTCCCTAAAAATCAAAGAATTAAATAACAATTCAAAAACAAAAACACACTAATATGATCTATGGAAATCTAATAAGCAATCAAACATTACAATCAAAAGAACAAAATTAAGGAGGATTTACAATATACCTTGTTTCAATTGGGGATTATTATTATTATTAGTGTTGTCTCCACCTGAATCCATGATGCAGCGACGATGTAAAACCAAACAATCGATTAAAACTGGAATTAGAGGTTAATTGAGGGGAGTGATGAAGAGAAAAGAGAAGCAGACAAGTGATGAAGTGATTGGAATTAGAGGACAGATTATTAACGAAGCAGCTCATGCGTCTGTTACAAAATCTCTCAAAACCCTAACAGAATAATAATATTATTATGGATATGATCTGTAACCACGATCAGAACAATCGGTGAAGTAATGATCTGATGATGATTATTGATGATTGATGAATGTGTGTTGATGGATGGAGAGATTTATGGTGAATTATTATTATTATTAGGGTTTGATTTGATGAAGGTTACTAATTGATGATGAAGAGAAGAGAAGATATCAATCAATACACGTTACTCTGTTTCCCTTCTTATAATACAATACAAATACAAGTTATATATGTGGCAGGTTTTCATAAAGTAGGTACATGTTGGGTGGTTGCATAGTGTTAATATTAATATTAATATTATATTGAATATTATGATTTATCAATATAATAATAATAATAATATATAAAGAATATCTTTTTTCCGTTGCTTCTAATAAAATATTTTAAATAAATGGTCCAAAATGTTTGTAAGTTTATAAATTTAAAATTATTTTGATTCTTCATAGTATTTCTATATAAGGGAAATCAATTATTACTACTTGTAAACAAAAATATATAGGTTTCATGTGTCCCTTTTTTTTTTTTTTATAACTACAAATTTTTTTAACACCTTATTTTCACCTTATCTTACACTTACAAGAATTTGAACTCACAACATGACATTTATCCGCTTTATCTAATTAAGAAATTAAGAGAGAGTAATTCAGGTGTCACGTCTTCTTGAAAATTATCCCTCAAAATTTACCAAGCTAATATTCAACTTAGCAATTTTGATATTTTTTCCATCTTATATCTTATCTTCGGTACACAACTTTTGAAAACTGTTAGGTAGCCTATTTTATAGCATGGTTCGATTTTAATTATTATTATTATCCCATATGCAAAATTACAAAAATAAAACCAAAGTTTTGCTCATTCAACTCATATAATACATGTTTGTTTAACCTAGCATATTTCTATATAAAAAATAAAAATAAAATGTATTTTACAGGGTTGACTTGTTATTCACAACCCGTAACTCTTTTGTTATAACCTGCCAACACGCTTATAAACCATTTACAACAAGTCATCCGATTAACACGTTTGGCTTGTTTTGCTAAATTGATTTGTGTGTCACGTCCGGTTACACGTTTTTATGTGTGCCCAAGTTAAAATCTTTGACACGAATTGTGACATCCGTCACTTTTTTTTTTATATCATAATAATAATAATAATAATAATAATAATAATAATAATAATAATAATGATAATAATGATAATACTAGTCCAAAACTTGAGCCCAAACCATAACCCTCCCCTTTCCTTATTTTCGGCCCAAACATTTGAGCCCAAGCCTGATCCAGACAACAGCCCATGTACCAGGCCCAACTCCCCTTGCTGTTTTTAAACAAAAAAAAATGGAACGCTCCTGCCGGGACTCGAACCCGGGCAGAGAGTCGGTCCGAACCAAACAAAACACACCGCCAACCAACTGAGCCACAACCCATTTTATGATTTAATCTCAGATCAGATTGTATAAAAGCCCACAAAAAGACCCCAAGGACCCTCCTCCTTGGACTGTTACGTGCAGCAGCAGCAGCTCACCAAATCAAGCCGGTCAACGATCTTGACCACTTGATTGAGCTCTCTTTTTGGAAACATTGGACCAATTGACTCGCACGAAACCTGTCAACTAGTTAATGTACGTCAACCTATACAAAAATCACGCGTGAACAACCTTGAATGCCATTAATAAACCTTCCTAATGAACTCGATTAGAACCTGTATAAATACTCGTTTTTGGGTCAATTGAACTCGCCCACAACCTCTGAAAAGAACGAAAATCAAAACCCCACCATCACAGACCTTATTCATTCCCTGAATCGTCAACATTGCTCGACGTTGACTTTTGTGTTGACTCGAAGCTTTCTGCATCGATCTGACCTTGTGAGTACCAATTCAATGTTTGTTTCTATTCTTGTTTATGAGCCGAACAATAACCCCCATCAATTAGGAGGTTATCGTTTGATGCTTGATTCAATTAGTGGGTTAGGGTTTATAGGTTAGAATTGGGGAAGAAGACTATATTCGTGTTTGTTTATAATTATTGCAAAACGAAAACTATCACCAACTGATCACACAGATCAGTTGGTAACACTGTGTTGCTCTAAAACATAGAACCGGCCAGGGTCTCGGGTTCGAGCCCTGGCACAAACAAACATTTTGTTTTTGGTCCTTTTTATACTTATACTTTATATATTCTTTTAAAAATAGATTTTAAATACTAAAACTCCTTTATAAATTCTACAAAAACTATTTTATGTTATTCTAGTAGTAGAGTTTATCATACAATTTTTAATTTTTCTAAAATAATTTATTTAATATATATTATAAATATTACAAATTTATTCATTTATAATTATAAAATTCAATAAAAATATCTAAACGATTTTATAAAATTCCACAAAAATTATACTAAACTTGTATAACAATATACATTTCAGAATTTATTTTTATTTCGGAAAAACCGCTCATTTTATATTTTTAATTAATTTTTGTTATTTTTAATCATAAATAATTCATAATAAATTCATTTTTCAATATTTTTGTACCAAAATTTTACATAAATTATTTCTATTCATTTGGAACAGAAATGCAAATTTTAATTCAAGAATTATTTAATTTTAATATTTTTAGATATTAAAGTCATATTTTGACAATTTGAAATAAATAGATTAAATATTCTATTTTCAAGAAAATAATTTTATAAAAATTATTTTCACACTAAAAACGTTGTATTGTGACCATCTTTAATTCAAAATTTACAAAAAGACTTTTTGCTTATTTATTTATCAAATTTCTCTTATTTATTAAACGTTTAATTTATTAATCAAACGAATACATATCCCCAATTCGAAACCCTAGAAAATACTTATAGACCAAATAGACTTAGACTTATTTGTTACATGATACATAGGGTGATACTTGGCAACGTTGGATTATACTTATTCAATTACACAAGACTTAACACCTTGCTAAGGTGAGTATTACTTATCCCCTTTTTCGCTTTTACAACTTTTGGGGTGATTCATGCACAAGTATACAAAACCTTCATATTCATTTACACATACATTTTTATTCATTTACAATTCATATACGTGTCTTAATTATCTTTGTGCTTATGTTTGAACATGAACGTAGCTTACATACAAAATCATACATCTAGACATAACTTATGTTATGGTGCTCTTTATACATAGACGTAACTTATGTTACGGTGCTCATTTAGACATAACTTTGTGTTATGGTGCTCTTTTAGACTCACACGTGTTGAGGTGCTCATTATCAATTTCATTGTACAAAACTTCACATTTGATCTTTGTCTTGTTTGGTTACTTGCGTGTTTACATAATGCCTTGGTGATGCTAGACACATGAATTGTACTATTTCAAACTTATACTATATGTACAAAACTAAGTAGTACTCACCAACATCATATGTTGACAAAATTATTTTCGTGCATGTTTCAGGATAAGCTGCTTGACGCTTCACATAGAACCTTGGACTTAGATTAAATAAATCAATTATCTTTATTTTTGTTGTCTTGTATTTAATTTCACATGTTGTAAAACAATATTCAATAATCAAATATTTACATTTTAGTACCATGAGCTTTTGAACAATCATCATTACGTGGCACCCCGATGATTCCGCCATCGGTTGGGGTGTTACACGAATAGACATATGGGTCGTGTTCAAGTTCATTATTTTAAGATGTCAATTCGCTAACATACGCTAACATAGCAAAATTGTCACACCCGTACCTTTTTAGATTTATTTTTACTAGTATATATTAGTTTATTATTCATTTATTTATCATTTGAGGCACACAACTCAGCTCTAATGCTTGTTAGTGAGTGTGAGTCCATTTAGGAAAAGGGTCACAACAAAACCCATAAACCTAACTTACGTGGACCCAAAATGATTAGCCCAATCATAAACCAGACAATGCTAATTATCACATGCCTCAACATGTCTTATTTATAATTTATAAAGCTTGAAAAAAGTTAACTTAATATATAGTTTATAGTTAATGGTCCCTTATTATACAATACTAAATACTCCATGGCGTCATAAACTTGTACTTTATTATTGTTGATGGTTGATGATCTCATTCTACGCTATATTTGATACGGTGAATCGGTCTATGTTTTATAGTTTATGGTTAATGGTCCTTCATAGGCCACTTACGTTTAAAGTTCAATATACTTTATTAAGGATCCCCATTCTATGCCATATTTTATGTTCTAACACTTTAATATGTGACATATGTTATCCACTTAACAACCAAGTTTCCACAATCTAATGGTTAGGTTATTTTTTTTTTAGCAAGATAAGGTTAGGGTAGGTTCAATTAGATTGACTTTATACTATTTTATTCTATCCCATATTTACTGCTCTAACACTTTAATATGTAGTGTAAAATTCGATCACTATTATTATATTTATAAGAAAATAATGCATTAAACATTTACTTTTACGACTGTCGAATCATTTGAGATTTTTAGTGAATTACCAATTACCAATTTCTTGATTAAAATAAAACATAATCAGACCGACCAGTTCACTAGAAACACCCTCTTTTATCCATGGGGATAGAAGTAATTTTTTTTTTACATCTCACTCTCCCCAAACCCCATTAATAGCTTTGCTATAGATGGGATTATACTGGTTATGTTGTATAATCAGATTGACTAAACATGTGAATGATCGAAACCGTCATTCTACTTTTCAAATTTTGGTCACAAAAATAATGGCTAAAATTCATCATTTGATAAGTTCCTGACTCTTTATGATAATAAAGGCATTACTTGCACCTTCTTACATAATTATTTATTGTCATATACACAATTAACTACACATTTGCATATTTGTTAGTTGTTTTTTTAAATAATATTTGGGTACCTAATACCTATGTTAAGGGAGCAATGACTCAGTACTTGGGTCATCACTGATGGTGAGGCTTTCACTAGGATTCTGCCAAAAGTGGTTTCTTAATGCCTTAAACTTAGGATTTACAGTTGAAAAACCCGGGTCCGATAGCAAATCTTGAACATTGGTTCGACCCTCTAGCATATTCAAGGCTTGAGACATGGTTGGTCTAAGAGTCGGTGATGCATTCGTGCATAAAAGGGCGACATTCAGAATCGTCATTGCTTCCTCTGATGAATATTCAGACCCTAAGTCTGGATCAACCAGTTCTAATAAGCATCCTCTTTCTTGTAAAACATATGCCTGCAAAACAAACAAATATGTCACAGTTTCGACTTTTTGGGTCAAAGAATGTTAATTTTCTGTCGGTGGTTATTTTACAGGATATAAATTACTTCACCTATGGGGGTGTTTGGATGTGTGTTTTGGAAGTGACTATGTGAATCCAAACACCCCTAAAAGTTGATGAACCAAAATGTGGACAGTTTGCTCACCCAATCAAGAAGGTAAACACAGTCTTCTTTGGGCCTGTAGTTGGTATTGCTTTTTCCACTAACAATTTCTAGCGCCACAATTCCGAAACTATATACATCTGCCTTAGGAGTCAAGTAACCACGCATGGCATACTCCGGAGCCATATAACCTCTGAGAACCAAAAATTAATATAAAATAAATAAATATGAGAACCAAAGCACAGTTATCACCTATTATGTAACAAATAGAGTTGGAGATTTTGACTCATTGACATATGAATTGAGTTGATTCGGGCTGAGTTATATGGCAAAACGGGTCAAATAGGCTTGCTTAAAAATATGTGCTAAAAGAGGAGCGTGTAATGGAAGTTGAAAGTCCTCCAAACTCTGTTTTAATACATAGAAGCTCCTAAGTAGTCTTTATTCAAAGATTCGGATATTTATTATAGCAATGTTTTTTGTAATCGTAATGGACAAAGATGTGTTTGCAGGTAAACCTAACCTGACCCGGTTTCTTTTGACCGGAACTAAAAAAATTACCCGTCTCAACCCGAACCAGTTTTGCGCAATATACATGTGTAATTAGAGAACATACATTGTTCCTGCAATACGAGTGCTGATGTGTGTATTTCCGTCGTCATTAAGCTTTGCTAATCCGAAATCAGATATTTTTGCATTGAGTTTTTTTATCAAGTAAAACATTGCTAGTCTTGATATCTCTATGCACAATTTTCAGTTGTGATCCTTCATGAAGATAAAGCAAGCCTCGAGCTATCCCTAGGCATATCTTCAACCTCACAGGCCATGTTAGCTTCACTTTCGACACTTTGTCTCTCCCTGTAGGAATTAATCACAGCCAGTGGATTTTCTACATTAGTGTGAATAATATGTTTCTTTATAGAGGTGGAAATTTCAACCCGTTTACATGGGAATGGATCTATTTGTATTGTGTTTTATCTCAAAACAGGTCAAACAAATAATCTAGCTAAAAGGAGAGTGGGTCAAACGGGTGAAGCGATTTTGTAACAATACTGTAACTAGGTACCAAATTAAAAAACGGAAAAAGTTTATTCGCAGGTCAACCAGGCCCGTTTTGATATATACTAAACAATGACCTGTTTTTAGTTATGACCCGATCTTTTTACCGGTCATCCCAACCCGTCCAAATTGGCATCTCTGCTAATTAATACTTTAAGCTTACCGAAGAGAGCACGAGATACGCAATTATTTTCCATGTACTCATAAATCAAAGACAACTGGTTCCCTTCAACACAGCATCCATAAAGTCTGACAAGATTTGGGTGTTGTAGTGCTGAAATCATGCCAATTTCATTGACAAATTCACGGGTTCCTTGTTTTGACTTTGATGACAATTGTTTCACAGCAATTATTGTCCCATCCAGCAATTGACCCTACATAACATATGATTTATTAGTAACACAAGATAATAATGGGACTTGTGTTTGATATACTAATGATTTAACACAATAACATCACCTTGTAAACGGCACCAAAACCACCTTCTCCAAGCTTGTTTGATGGATCAAAGTTTTTAGTTGCAGCTTTTATCTGTCTTAGAGTGAATATTCCTGTTTGTAGATCTAGACCTTTAAGCTCTGTTAAACAACAGGTCTTGTAATTAGTTGTTACAATATAATATCGTTAGCAAACGAATGTAGAGGTGGGGATATTGGCGGGTTGGATTATGAGTTGGATGAAAAATGGGACTTTTTTAGTACAGGTTGAAAAAAGGCAGGGTTGATTGACTCGCTGCTGACACTTTTTGTCCATTTTTATAAAAATGTTTATAACTGGTCAGTGTGTATAGCTCTTGATGAAGATAACCAAAACAATATAATTAATTTATCACGATAGATATTTAAATCTTTAAATAAAATGACTCGGGAGACTGTAGGTATTACATACAGATTTTGGAAGAAGTTTGAACCATTTGAAACCCTTTTCGCCAACCTTTTAGCTAAATCTTTTGATGTGACCCATTGGAAATCAAAACAGCCCATTCTTAGAACTCAGGCCGAAATTGCTTCCTCTAATTAAATCATCAGAAGAAAATGAATGATTTACCTCTATCTGCTGCATCTTTCCCCATAATGTAGCCTTTTCTCCACAAGATGATTATGATTAGAATTACCGAAAGAAGTCCTCCACCAGCTATCGCAACTAATAGTCGAACATCAAGCTTTCTACCAAAATTTGGGGGCTTAAAATCTGTATAAAACAAATCAGTGAAGGCAACAATGAGCAATACTATAACATTATAAAATCTGACTTCAGAATACATTTATATTCATTGAAGAATATAGGAATGATCGCCAAAAATCAGCATGAACTACAGAAATTGTCTAATTGAGTATTAGCACAAGATGATTCAAAGAATATTTCATATTCATTATTGTTGATTGTATAAATCATTTCCTTACATAGAGCTAGGGTTTTGTGTATTATATATAGGGGACATGTATCTCACGGTAATTCATTCAGAAATCAATACCATAAACACTTTTATGGTACCAGAGCTTCGGTTTTGAAAAGATCTTTCCCTCTTCCTTTTCCTTTCATCGCCGTCCCCTACAAATCTATTTTCCTTCCTATTTCTACCATGGCCGATAAAACAATCACCACCGAAACAAATCAGAAAGCCACATCTCTTCACCCAGCCTACTCCGTAACCAATATTCAAACTAAGATCCGGACCCTTGATGGTTCCAAGGTTACGTACTCGGCATGGACTAAGTTGTTCAAACTTCATGCTATGGCGTACAAAGTCCTTGATCACATACATGGATCAATGGATCTATAACACCCTCTCGGAGGATGATCTTCTCATCCGTGTTTTGGAGACGGATATCACCGCCTTTGCGGCCTGGACGAAAATCGAAAAGATTTTCCTCAACAAGAAAGCCCGTGCGGCTGCCTTGGAGACCAAATTTATAAACCTGACCCTCACAGGCTGGTGTGGACCATCTTGTACCCGAATCTAGACTTGTTCTTTAACTTGTTGGTGGACTACTGGCCGAATACAACACTACTGCTTGCCTCATTAACCAAAATAATGCTAATTGGGACACCGCAAGATCCATGCTTAATTATGATAAGATTCGTGTTGAAGCCCGTCAACAAAACGCCTCCTCGGTCCTTGCTGCACCAACCACACCTTCATCACAACAGCCCAACCCGAACCCGAACACCACTCCGAAGTCCGAACCCAAACTTATACCGGGGGAGGGGTCGTGGTCAGGGTCCTCGTTACTACAGTGGAGAAAGGGGCCGTGGCGGCGGGGCCGACCCACCCGTCTTGGTCCTCTCAACCCAACCCAACCCAAATCATACCCGCAACAACCACCATCTTGGGCTTGGTGGACTACTCCACCTTGCCCATACCCCACTCAACCCGATTGGAGGCCCAACACCCCTTTCTCTCAACCGGCCATACCTCAGCTCAATACGGCTTCGGCCCAATTTGCTGGCTACCCAACCCAGGCCCACTTCGACGGGTATACAGCAGCCCCGCCCACAGCTAAGGATCCCTCGGTTGTTAAGTATTGAGGGGAACAGAGACAATTCATGATAAAATCTGGTAATATATTACAAGTATTCTTCTCTTTAAAAAGACACTATTTGAGAGTTTAGGCCCACATGTATGAATAACAACTCAATCAATCAATCCTTACCCAATTAATCTCACAAATAGCAAAGCTACTAATAAGATTTGGGGAGGGTTGGATGTGGCACACCTTAACTCTATCCCAAGGAATAGAGAGGCTGTTTCTAGAGAGACCCTCGGCTCGAGAACAAGTCAAGAAACAACAAACATACAAATAAAGATAAAATGATACCTATGTAAAGTTGCCAAATAACACAGTGATGAGATTGTAACACGGTGAAATATAAACATATGTAACATCAAGAAAGCATACAAGGACATACAAATAGGAAGACAATTATATGCATAACCCTCAAAAGTGTATGATTAACTAAGCCCTTAAGACCCAGCTAAAGAACTACTATACCATACCCTAAAAGTCCTTAACCTTACTGCGCATCCACGAACTCCTATCATGGACCATATATGAATAACAATGAATCTTTATTCTATCTTTAATTTTTTACCAAAAAACTTTATGACATTGGACAACAGAATAAATACTCGTGTTTGAAAAATGTTGTGTTGTTCAACTTTTAGCAGTTCCATAGTAACTTTGACCTCAAAAGTCAAAGCATGCCGCTCTCTGAATCTTTTTGTTGGATTTATGTGATCTTTAATCTTAAACATGAAAAGGTGGTGGAAAACAGACGTGGAAAATGAAGAAATACTTACTAGGTTCAACTGATATAGCTGATATAATTGGACCATAACTTCCTCTAAGAGGAATTCCAATAGTGCCTTTTCCAGCCCAGAAAAGTTGAATCTTGAGTGTATTATTCTTCACATTAACAATGTAACTCTTTATAACGGGCCTACCAGCACCTCCTGCCTCTTGTACTACATCAAAATCCTTTAGTTTCAACTCTCCCTGTTACAGTTTCATAGAAAATGTTTATATGATTAATTGACAAAAAGAAACATTCAAAAACATGGGCATAAACTTTCAAAAAAATTCAATATAAGATAAGCTGATTCGCTTAGCTGTCAAAACGTTGAGACATGGCAGTAACTTTTGATCATGTTGACTTTTTCACACCGCTAACTTGTTTTAAGCCTACTAACTGGCTAAGGTAATCACCTTAGATCAAACATTTCGAAACATTATCGATTATTTCTGCTTTAAAACAAGTTGGTTACCCAAAACAGAAATCAGTCCACCTTTTTATGCATCTAGCTTATATTTATATTAAAAAATTGCTCACCTGCACATAAACATCGAACACACGCTTCCCAAGGCTGGTAAATGTTTTATCTTGGGTGAAAACAATCTCTGCAAAGTGGAGTCTAACCGTATAGTTACCGTTCATAAGACACAATCCATAATAAGTAAGAGATATAGCAGTGGTGCGTGCTGATATGTACAACTCTGTCTCAGATGAGGAAACATTACGGAGCCTCGATGTGTTGGAAAGAATATAAACATCAGAAACATGGTCATCATCTAAGAAGTTTCCTGTGCTGCTAAATGCCCAGTTTCTATCAAAGTAATATGTTGAGGAGCCTTTTCTTTCTGTATCAGATTCATATTCGATGGTGTTGTTGATATTTACTTTGTTTCCCCCACAATTGATGTATAGAGAATGAATTTCTGATGCAAACAGATGACCTTTAATTAAGATATGAAGTGGGGTTCATTGGTACTTGTATGTAATGATGTAAATAACTTCACTTACGCTGTTCAATTGGCTTATTGCATGGGAAATCTTTCATGAGACATAGAGGAATGCTGTTTCTACATAAGAAGTACAAGACAAATTAGTCATTGTGTACTTTTGATGCTTACACAACATTTTAAGTGGTTTGTGTGAGCCCGGGTAGTCAGGCTGGTCGAGCCCGAAAGTTTCATATCAGTCCTAACATTCAATTGTATATATGGTTAGCCCAGTCCAAGAACCCTCTTATTGGTACTAAATGCCCGGTCCCTTTGAGACCGATACGTATATTGTTTTTCCATGTCATATATGCTCTCCATCCCAAAATTATTGTCCACAAACAAAACAAAACAAAACAAAAAACTTTATATATGTGCATCATTATCATCATACTCCACCAATAGCAAAGCTAAGGTAGGGTTTGAGAAGATGTAGATTTGCATCAAACCTTGGACATAAAGCACGTAATACTGAGCAATTGGGACAAGCCCGATTGGTGCATGTACCCCTCTTTTGGCTATCAACACCACCACCACTTGATGCATGATTAATCATCCGCCATTTTTAACGTTATTTTCACGAAATTAGTAAAGTAACATTAAAATTAGTGCAATTTTACTTTCGCCCCAAGGGCCCACACGCATATACATTATATAGAACACCACAAGTAGGGTTGAAATATAAGATATGAGCAATCAGTGTAATTTAAGTTAGTGAATGTCCATTTTACCTTTGCAGTTTTGCACTAAAGACAAACATGGATTTGTGATAGGTACTGAAGGGTAAAATAGTATGTGAACAATAATGTTGTGTGCTATTGAATCTTTTCATTAAAACATTGCTTTTACATCTAGTGAAATGTAAAAGTATAGTTAAATACTTAAAAAAACTAAACTAAAGTATTGAAAAAATATACATTTAAATTTTTCATGGTAAAAGCTTATTTTTCTATAATTTAAAAATGCAACAACCGTACCCAGTAAATCCCACTCATTGCAAAGCTATTTGTAGGGTCTGCGGAGGGTGGTATGTAGGCAAACATTTCCTCTATCCATGGATTTAGAAAGAGATTGCTTCCAAAGAGACCCCCGGCTCCGAAACAAACACGGACGGACAAACAGCAATTGACAATATATAAATCAAAAGAGATCCACCCGTATCCAAAGAGTGGCGAAGAGGTAACATAGCGGCATATATAAAACATAGACACAAATAGAGAAGAAAAGAAAAAACACACATGTAAATATGTAATGTACAGAAAAAGCATTGGGACCACCTAAGGGCTAAGGCCCTATAATTTGATATACCTCGTTTTTAATTGTATTTAATTGTACATACTATTAAAAATATAACTCATTTTCCATATAAAGGACTAGGCTTTAGGACCATGCCTAGGCCGGTGGCTCAAGTTATGATTCTTTCAAAAAAAACTCAGTGATGCCTGTGAGGTGTGACCTTAAATGAAATTAGGGTCATGTGTCTTACTGTTTATTTGTTGACGAAGAATAGCTCTCCACCATGTTTCTGAGTCAAGTAGTGAAAAGATTGTTTACGTTAACATGAATGATAAAACCATACACAAATACACAAAAAAGGAGTAGAAAAGCTTACACTGTCCCTCGTTCACATGTAGCTGGGCCAGAAGAATCCCAAGTAAAATTGTTATAAGAAACATCCCTGTAAGATACATATTAACATAACACACAATTAATATTCTCCTTTTTTATCATTTGATGATGTAAACATATAGTGAAATGATAACTATTTGGGCAAGTTTATCTTACACGTCCTTAGTACTTGAGAATATCCATGCAGGCATAGGTCCAGTAAGATTATTTTCTGTCAAATAACTATTAAATAGTGGCCTTAGAAAACTTATCATGATTATGAGAAGACGAGATAGTATTGTTGAAGATAATTCACATACATGTAATCTGTTTTTCCTAGTTGGGAAAAAGAAGACGGGATCTGACCAGTCAAATTGTTGAAACTGAGGTCTCTGCATCAATAGAAGTTAATTAAGAATAAATTCCAAGAAAATGTATATTTAAAAAATACAAAATATGTCCAACACGTAATGACGATGGATGGAACGGAACTACTATGAACAGCAATAAATTCATAGAGATTAATTTGAAGCTACTAAAGCTAAATATTTTAGTGTATGTCTCTTTTAGGGGATGTTGTGTTGTGCTTTTCCAAAGTGATTATACGATGATGAATATTCAGAACCAGAGAATCAGTTGCAATACAGTGGGATGTTAATGTGCTTTGTTGTATGAATTATATTTTACCCTTAGATAATTAGGGTTGTTGCAGCTGGTATGAAACTCTCATCCAAAACTGATTATTTGACAGCAGAATCAGAATTTGTTCATCCAAACATTAAAACTTAATTTTTATGACTTTACGTTGCAATAATCAGATAATCAGTTTCAAGACGCAAATGCAAACACCCTTATTGTCATGCTACTCTTGCTAGTGTCATCAACCTTTTGCGCATTCTGGTTTTCGAAACTTCAAAACTAGTTGAATCTTACAAAGGGTAACTTTTGAAATGATCCATACCAAAGGCAAGGAACATATAGTGAATTACTTACAGAGTTTTCAGAGAAACCATATTCCCGATATAGTCAGGGATTCTCCCATGGATCAAACAATTTCTAAGTATCCTGCAGATTTTCATATTGTAATTAGTATCTTCACTTGAATATTAAAACAGGTAATGATCACAACACACACAAAAAAAGATCCTCACAATTTATTTAGTTTTGTCATTTTCTGCACCGGTGGGAAACTAGAAGCTCCCCGTTTCAAGTCACTGATTCTCCTGCAACATAAGAAAACATAGAGTGAGAAAAGAATCAATCACTTTGTATATCCATCACCTCATTGGAATATATACAATCAAAGAAAAGGTTGAAAAAGAAATAAGACGGCATACAGATCATTTAGTTGTGTTAAGACAGAGATGCTAGAAGGAATAGGTCCCTCAAGATAACAACCTTGTATATGCCTGCAAAATAAACAAAATACTAATGTATTTCAAACAAAATAGAGGTGTAACATGGGTGTGACGGGTAATGGATCTAATGGGTAAACGTGCTGGGCTGACTGTCGGAAAAAAAATAGGGAAAATGACCAATATAGCCCGTTGACCGGGCATTTTGCACAAATAGCCCCCTCCACCGTCTTTGGAGAGACGGGACACGGCTCCCAACCCGCCTGAACCGTCTTTGGATAGACGGGACACGTTGTGACCCCCCCCAACCGCCACGTGGCGTCTCTGATCCCGAGATGTACCGTCTCTCTCCAGACGGGTCAGAACCCTCTCCCAGACGGTTCCCGTTTCCCAAGACGGCTAACCCTTCGGTTCAACCGTCTCCAAAGACGGTTCACGTCTATCAATGCCGGCTGACACCTCGGGTCAACCGTCTCAAACAGACGTGTCAGCTTTCCCCAAGACGGCTGACCCTTCGGTTCAACCGTCTTGAGAGACGGTACACATTTACCGACGCGGTGGTTCCCGATGAGCGGCGACGCTTCGGTTGTCCGGCTCAGCCCTATAAATACCCGTCTCCCGTCCATTTCCCGTCATCCAAACCGTCTGAACATATCAACCACCGTACAACTCCGTCCAAACACCATCTACTACCCGACGACCACCGTCCAACACCGTCCAACACCGTCCAAACCACCTTCCAACACCGTCCAAACCACCGTCTAACACCGTCCAAACCACCGTCCAACACCATCCAACACCGTCCAAACCACCGTCCAACACCGTCCAAACCACCGTCCAAAACCAATGGCACCCCAAAGATGGACGGAAGAACAAGAGATCGCGTTGATTGCGGCATGGCTGCATGTTGAGGAGAGTACACACCTCAACAACAAGTGGTTCCGGATCCTGAATGAGTACAACCGGCTCGTTGGGGGCTCACAACGTACCACCGAGTCGCTTAGCCGCAAGTTGAATGATTTGACGACAAAGTGTCAAATATTCAACAGCCACCATAACCGGACCCTTTACGACGTACCCGCAAACTTTCCTGAAGACGTGGCCATTAGACACAGTCTAAGGCAGTACAAAAATAGGGAGGGTAAAGAGTTTAAACATGTGTCCGTGTGGCAAATGATTAAACATCGTCTTATGTAATTTTTTTTAATTTGTCGTTTTGTTTTTATTTGTAATGGTTTTATTTTTAATGCAATAGTTGGTTATATTTTTAATTTGTCGTTTTGTTTTTATATTTAAACAGTTGGTTATATTTTTAATTTGTCGTTTTGTTTTTATATTTAAACGTACTATACTATTACAATCACAAATAAACAATAAATATTATTACAATAACAATTAAAAAACTACACTATTACAACAAACTTTCCAAATTTACTTCCCGAGAATAAAGAAGCAACAAGAGAAAATTAAGAAGCAACAAGTAAAAAACTACACTATTACAACAAACTTCCCAAATTTACTTTCAGAACTAAGAACTTTGTTTGAAGTAATCGTAGTGTCTAACCAACTATTGAAGACTACATCTTAGTGTTAGATGTTTTGTCCTCCACAGCGGCGGTAGTAGCAGTGGTCTACATAGACGTTGTTTCGAATGGTGTATGTGCTCTACACAGACAAGTCCGAAACATTTCCTCGTTTTATGTAACAATAGTTCTCAGTGAGCACACGTCGAACATCGAGACATAAATTCGGAAACCGAGCGAACTTGCCTAAAATGTAGACCACCACATCATCGATCCATTACACCGGTTGCAAACCACGCGCAGACGGGTTGCAAACCACGCGCAGATGGAACAACAATCCAAGTAGCCGTACGCAGATGAAACAACAATCCAAGTAACCGGGACATATTTTCCGAAGCCGGTAGGCTTCGGCTGGGGCTTCGGCTGGGAAAGTAAAAAAACGTCATTGGATTGGAAGATGAAAGCTTAGAGGAGACCCTGGGTGCATGGAAGATGAAAGCTTAGAGGAGACGGTTGGGTGGTGCATGGAAGATGAAAGGTTAGAGGAGAGCGGTGGGTGCAAATTTCGTTAAGTTAATTAGGGTATTTATATACACTCGTGAGACGGTTCAGACGGTTCAGACGGTTCAAAAATTTCGTTAAGACGTATTGGGAAAGGTGACCCGTCTGTTTGAGACGGTTGACCCGAAGGGACAGCCGGCATTGATAGACGTGAACCGTCTTTGGAGACGGTTGAACCGAAGGGTTAGCCGTCTTGGGAAACGGGAACCGTCTGGGAGAGGGTTCTGACCCGTCTGGAGAGAGACGGTACATCTCGGGATCAGAGACGCCACGTGGCGGTTGGGGGGGGTCACAACGTGTCCCGTCTATCCAAAGACGGTTCAGGCGGGTTGGGAGCCGTGTCCCGTCTCTCCAAAGACGGTGGAGGGGGCTATTTGTGCAAAATGCCCGGTCAACGGGCTATATTGGTCATTTTCCCAAAAAAATACCTTTTTATAATATTTACTGTTCTAGTTAGTGTGTCAGATATGATCTAAAAAAAGTATACTAATAATAGTCTAATTTGTAAATAAAATGATTTAGAAGCTTTTATTCAAAACTACACTTGGGACGAATTTCAACCCATTACCTTTTTAGCTAGTCTTTCTTATTTTACCCATTTGACCCATTAGAGTTAAGACTTAAGACCTAAACACAGATCAATCCATTCATAAGTAAACGGATCATAGTTCCTGCCCTTGGCAACAGCTGGAAATTTAGAAAAGATACATAAAAGATTCTTACAATTTCTCAATCTTTGTCCACTGACTAACGAAGTTTGGTATCTTTCCAGTGAAATTATTGTCACTTAGTCTCCTAAAAATGCAACAAAGTCACATAGGTTAAGAAAAATGCTAAAACTTTATGAACTATCATCAAAGTTTTTATGATTTATTCTCACATATCAGTCAAGTTGGTAAGTTTTCCAAGTGCAGCAGGCAGCTCTCCAGTGAATTCATTTGAAGTTAAAACTCTGGGAATACAAAGCTTTATATGATCAAGATTCAAGAATATCTTTTTTTAGGAAAAGGTTAAGGGAAAAGGTCAAAAATTAGTACAGTCTCAACAAATTTTTCATGTTTGCTATCGCTGGGGGGATGGATCCTGAAAAGCGATTTCCTTCTAAGCTCCTACAATAATATTGAAGCAGTTAAGAATCAAAATGAAGTATATACATTTTGTCATCTGACACTACTTTTATTATTTTTGTTCTCTTAACAACAAAAGAATTGGTGACGTGACTTACAAATCTTGGAGGGTGGTCATTCTGGTGATAACCTTTGGAAACGGCCCGGATAACCGGTTTCCCATGAGAGAACTACATATGCACATAGTGAAAAGGTTAACACGACGTGTTACAAATATCACAGTCAAATAGTTATGTTTGCAGGCAAAAGAAAATTGCCAGTGAGAGTGATAACCGTCCATACAGGTTGCGCAATTGCATAGTAGCCCATTCGGAAGGAATGGTTCCATTGAGGTAGTTACGACTGAGATCCCTGCATTAAAAAAACATGATTATTATTTCACTGCGATCATAGCATCCACATAGTAAAAAGGTTAACACAATGTGTACTGCATAATCTTATTGAGAGGAGAGATTTTACTTACAAAATTCTAAGGTATCGAAGCTTGGAAAACTCAGTTGGAAGAACAGCTGAGATGTTCTGGGATTTAATATATCTGCATTGTAACAACTTATTTTAATGGTTGAACCAAGTGGGTTTGTACCAAGTGGCTAGACCTAAGTATAAGCCCCAACTAATCACAATATAGACAATATGTGATAGCCATGTTTATAAGTGGGATGCAAGAAACAAACCTATCTACACTTCTCAAAACCCTGTTTAATATGTTATACAACTTTTAGATGTGGTATTTTAAAATTTTGCTTTAAAAACGTACATGGTAAGTTTGATAAGTAGATAACCCAAGAATAATAGTAATGTGTGCGTGTGCGTGTGATGCTGACCTATTATAAAATTTTACACACTCTTGATGTGAGTGACGTCTCAGTTAACTAAATAACTCGTTAACAGAACTTTTCTTGTGTATAATATTTTTAAAAAATAAACAGGCTACTGTTAGTTCGTTTCATAAAAGTTCCCTGTCTCTATAATTTTCATATATTGATGCATAATGAACCATTTCTAAAACTCCAAATCAACCAAACATGGTAATTTCTGTATTACTTTTGTCAAGAAATCATATTGGATGTTTCGATTCAACAACTGTATTATTTAAATTGATCAAAATCTCACTTCATGGGCACAGAATATTAAACATGTATTAACCATGGTCAAGGTTACTGTTCACTAAGAAGCATGTACTAATGATGAGTAAAATTATTTATAAAAAAAAAAATAATAATCCAAACAAACAATGTTAGCTGGTTTCAAGAATAACACCCTTGCCTTAAACAATTGCAATAATTGAATTGATATATACTTCAGTAAAAGTCTATAGATAATATAATAAAACAAAACCTAAATAACCTGAAAACCATAAGTCCATAACCAATCTCGTTATTTTCTTATAATATATAATAATATTAATGAGTCAAACACATAAATTCAAATATATATTTTTTTTAACTCATCCTTAAACTAATTTAAAGTGATGCAATGTTCTAGACTCTAGAGAGTGATGTATTTTCTTTTCTTCACGGGATGAAAACATGAAGTGTGAGTACAATCTAAAAAATGTAGGCCAGTGAGTCCAGCTAATTCCAGCTCAGCAGTCAACAAGCTGCGTTGACCACATTTTCAGTCAACAATACTATCCTCTCCTCTCCTCTAGGTTATCAATCACATGTTCTCTTCATTAAAAGTCAACAAGAATAATCAGCAATGAATTCTATTGTTATATCGTATTTAAGCGCCAAACATACACACGCAACTTATTGTCCGTTTACCTTTCATCTCATCCGGATGTATTATATTGTTATATCGTATTTAATTTATTTTTTTTTATAGAATTAATTCTTTTATTAACACATAATCGCGATAAATTACATCAAGATAGCAACAAACGGACAGCAAACCCTAACCTACTAAAAACGAAACCCATGCTCACCCGGAATCGAGACACTGATGGCAAGTATTTAATCGAAAAAATGATTTGGCAAACAAAATTAATGAAAATAATAATAATAATTAAAATGAGGAACAAGACGTACATATGAACAGCATGGCAAGTAGCATTATTCTGGAAGGAGCAATCGCATACAATAGAGACGTTAAAACCTTTTCTGTACTCACCGACGCCCCAATTTCCTTCACCTGTACATGGATCCTTGTTCAGATCCCATACCTTTGTACCTGCTAAACCTAATTTCTCTCCAATTTGTTTCAGTACCTTCACTGCACCAGTTCAGGTAACTAAGTAAGAATCGCTATTAATTAATATTAATATTAGGTTAGTTGATTAATAGGAGATGAATACTTAATTACCTTCGTTGGTATCGAGCTTTGCTGATTGTGTGAGTGCGAGATTAGATAATAGAAACAGTGTAAATAATATGAAGGATGGTAGTTTCTTCTTCATGGTGGTGTTTGTAGGATGCTCCAGTAGAGCACCTTTAGTTAACAAATTGTTTATCATACATATAAAAATTATATAGATAGATATATATAGGGCCGATAGAGATATATTATATATATATATATGTAGAGAGAGAGAGAGAGAGAATGTGTGAGTATGAGAGAGAGAGAGAGAGAGAGAGAGAGAGAGAGAGTAACGTCAAGTGAAGAAAGAGAAATGAGTAGCAGAGCTGAAAATAAAATGGAGGGCTAGGAGGTGACGAGGGAATAAATCGAGTAGATGGCTGAAAATGTGACCCCATCACGTGATAAGTGCATTATTTATTATTATTATTATTATTATTATTATTATTATTATTATTATTATTATCATTATCATTATCATTATCATTATCATTATCATTATCATTATCATTATCATTATCATTATCATTATCATTATCATTATCATTATCATTATCATTATCATTATTATTATTATCTCTGCAAGTAACTTTGGTATGTGCAGTTGTGTACTTGTGTACGATATTTCCGGCTACGGTTAGACTATAAGGGTATGTGTAGTGGTGGAGTGTTATGTGGGGGTTATGGGATTAAAATATTAAAAAGTAATAGAAAGGGAGTTATGTGTGGGTTATGGAAAAAGAGGGTGTAGTGGGAAGGGGGGTTATGTGGGGGTTATAAATGATTGGGTAATAATTGATTTTTATTGTTTATTATTATTATTATTATTATTATTATTATTATTATTATTCAGTAATAAAATAAAAACAAAAAAAGACTTCAAAAAAATTATTATTATTATTCTCTCTCTCTCTTATCTTCTTCTTCTTCAACTACACTTCTTCTTCATCTCTCCTTCTTCATCTTCTTCCTCTCCACACACTTCAACAACAACAACAACAACAACAACAACAACAATAATAATAATAATAATAATAATAATAATAATAATCAAGAAGCAGAGCATAGCGCTCGTTGTTTACATGACTAGGGTTGTGCAAAGGGTCCGGAACCGACCCGACCCAACCCGGACCCATCAGAACCATATACCCTTTTATTGTTGAAATTAGGAACCACGAACCGAACCTTAAAAGGCTATGTGGTTCCGGGTCCTAAAGGTTCTGATGGGTCGGGTAAAAGGGTCTGACCCTCTAGAACCCTTTAATGCAATAGCCACTTTTAGAGGATTTACATATTCCTATTCTTTTACCATGCTCGTAAAAGAATTCCTCCATATGGTTCTAAGGCCGTCCGTTGTGGACGCTTGAGCGAACGTGCGCAAGCCACCGACGTGACTATCAAGTAATCCGGTCACTTGACCCCGTTGTGGCTGTAGGTGAGCAACGGCGGGACGAAAGGTCACTTTTTCCCGTTAACGCACACGACCACCATCGCTTGTGCTCACGCCGGGACTGTTTGCGCGAGGCTGTTGTGGTTGGGGGTGAGCACGGGTGCTGAAACCTCGTTCGCGTCGTGCTACTCGCGCTTCCACAACGGATAGTCTAACAATAGCCCATGAGTTTTTTTTAAGTCATTTTTCGTTTCTCGATTTATGTTTTCGTAACAACTTTGTCATTCTCATCAATAGAAACATTATGTGAATCTGTTATGTATACATAATAAATACACACACCAGAGCGATATATATAAATATTTACTTCAAATTTAGATATAATATATATTATATAATATATTACATCTATGCATATCCATTAAGCCGAAAAAAATTTCAAGAAAAATACATTGTTATTGTTATAAATAATATTTTTAATATTGTATTAACATTACATGAAATCGATTACAATAAAACGTAAAAACGAATAGTGAAAAGACTAAAAAAGATTATTTTTTAATTTTTTAATTAAAATACAAACGGTTCTTGTGGTTCTTATATTAGAACCGTGGGTTTGGAACCGACCCGACCCGGAACCGATAATTCATATAAATCTAGAACCGGAAACCGACCCATATATTAAAAAGGTTCGGGTCCAAGGTTCTCGTGGGTCGGGTCCAAGGTTCCTGTGGGTCCGAACCACGAAATGCTCACCCCTATACATGACGGGATTGAACCAAAACGCCCTATAGCGCCGTCGGGGGCGGTGTTCCCCGGCGCTATGGGGCTTCAAAACGCCCTATAACGTGCCCACTACACATACTCTAAGTGTCACACCCCAACCGATGGCGGAAACATCGAGGTGAGACTTGTGATAGATTGTTCAAAGACTTCATAACACTAAATTGTGATAATAGATTAAAATAGATTTCATTCGTATCTAAGATTCAACAAGTATACAATTTGTTCATGAGAAAAAATACATTAACTTAAACATGAAGTAAAATAAAGATTTTTTTCGTTTGTTTCTAAGGCCGTATCCTAAGTGATATATCTTGTATCGTCTCATCAAGCTTTTCCTGCAACATGTATAAAATATCTGTCAACACATAAAGTATTGGTGAGCATACTAGTTTTGGTTTACATACATAGTATTTTAGAATGGTTTACTCAAATCTCATACTATAGCATTGCACATACATATCATACAAAAGACATAACTCAAACCCGCGAGTACCACAGCGTATACCTAGCATATTCATGCTAGGCCGTTTAAATCTTAACAATGACCCATAAAGGGGGCGGTGTGCTAGTCCTATAGCGCTATACATGTTAAGTGGGCTAATAATAGTTAATGATTTATGTCTAAGTATCTAAGAATCATAAGCATGGCAAGTAGCATATAAGTATGTTTAATAGATTGAGCATGTGTGTTTATGAAAGCATTAGTGTGTTTTGCATATGATACATGTTTACACCCCAAAAGTGATAAAGAGTAAAAAGGGGACAAGTATGACTCACCTGAAGTGCATTATGAAAGAATAACAAACAATGTCTGAAGCTGGATTGACTGAATCTCTTGTGTCCTATTACAAGTAAAGGATGCCTTAAATTCTAATGCAAAATAAGCTTGTTTCGTTTCTTGGTTGTAAAGATAGTTTATTCAACTACCTAAACTCGTATTGAAAATAATATTCGTCTTAAACTATTTATAACTTGACGAACCGATATGTGTGGATGTATTGATATAATAAATATATACTTTAACGAAATAATCGATATTTTTGTCTTGAAAGTAGTTGCAAAAGAACCATTTTGGATAATGAGATTAATGTTTGCGTAATTCGACTCGAATGTTAGGTCATTTCTTAGTCCGGATAAGATAAATATATTTATATGCATTTTTTTTACAAAGATTGTAGTTGTTTCATATTAATATTTACCGCCTTTGCTTCTGTTAAGAATGTTATAAATGGATGTCAAAGATTATAAGCTACAATCGAATTGTATCATTTCACATTTCTATTTGAAAACCATTTGAAAATTTTGTAAGTTTAAATTCCCCGGAAAGAAAGTACATAAACAATTTAACCACTTCAAAGTGATAACTTCCTTTTAAAAAAAAATAAATCTATTCAAGTTATTTATATATGTTATTAATAATAGTTGGATTACTAGGAGTTTTTGACTAGTCAACCTCATCCAAACTTCACCCTACTTAACCATGAATACGTGCAGCTTTAAAATGTTTCTCCCTGTTAGATATTATTACCCAAATGATAACAGATACAACCCACTCCAACCAAAACTTATAAACTCAAATAACCAAGCTAATCGTGACAACAAAGAACTCAAAAGGATTCGGTACCTCGCTGCGCGATGGTGAAACGAAGCTGTCACGAGCACAGAGCTGACCTGGAACTGAACAGAAGAAGGAAACGAACATGCCACAACCAAACGACACCGTTGTTGCCGCACCATAACCAAACGAAACCCAACCAGAACCTGAGTTGTAACCGACCCAAACTGGAACCCCAAAACTCGAGTTAGACATCGTGAGGGTGTCGTGGTGTGTGAAGTGAATGAAGGGAGGGGCTTAGGTTAGAGGTGGAGTGGTGGCCTCGCTTGACGGGGCGTGCCTCGGTTCCGGCGTCACTGAGGTTGGCGAGCAAAGACGTGTCCGTCCTAAACCTTAATATATAGAATGCGAATGGATGCCATTAAACACACGAGAAAAAGAGGAAAGCACTAGATCAGATCACCACTGGCTCAAAGACTGTATGTGTATATTTTCTTTCTTGAGCAGTCAAACATATATGGTGCCTCATGCTCATATTCATATTAAATAAGTATATAATACTTACTCAAAAAGCAAGGGTTCATTTTTTTTTAGTGGGTGTGTGCGTGGAGAAGGCAGACAAGTAGGAAAAATTATGGGGGCTAGGGTTTGGATTGTAAGGAAATGAAGGAGAAGGGTGAATTAAGGAGTTTAAATAGGTAGGGTTTTGGTGTAGGTTAAGTGGTTGGGCACTGCGTACACGAACCCGTCCATCTCGCGCTACATCTCCACACGTATAGTCGCTAAAATATTTGTATCACTTATTTTATTTATATAAACCAACTAAAATCGAGTATTTGGACTATATACTCGTTATATATATTTATAGTCACGTATAAATTATAAAGGTTCGCTAAGCGTCGTTCCTTTTACACGTCTTTTTTTTTACAGAGCGTTATTATTATTTTCAACACTATAATAGCATATTTAAATGATTAAACTCATTAGTGAATAGAACGTATCTCTTGTTGGCAAGATATTATTGTTAACGGATTAAGATTGTTATGCCAATAATACATATATTTTATTATTATTAATATATTTTTAATATTGTAGAAAGTAACGGGACGTTACAGTCTCCCCTACTTTAGAGAATTTCGTCTCGAAATTAAATCAAAAAGGACGGTTAGGCATGGCTGCGAACATTGGGAAGCATAGGAATGTAGGGGTTATAGTTTGCTGTGTTGTGTTTAGGTGAGTGGCAAGCTTCTTGTGTAATATGGAGAGTGTTTTAGTTGTGCTTTACATGATATATGACTGGTTAGACTTAGACTTAGGGCATGGCTTATTGTAATTTCGTCAGGTTGACTAGAGTTGGTTCTTGGTCCGGCCCTCAGTCACATCTTCGATACATTATTAGTGTTTATATATAGGGTGTACCGCAGCTAACCCACCACACCTTTGGTATTTCAAATTTGTACTGAGCGTCTATTAACAACTCTAAATAGAATTTCATCTCACCTTAACGTACCTGTAAATTCATGATTACGTTCCGGACCGCAATCGCCAATTTACCTTACATTAGGGTGTTATGTCTTTCTATGACACTAACTAGAAATAAAACAATGGGTATGACGTAAATATGTCCTAACTCTAAGAGCTAATCATTATATTCGTGAAACGAACACGTTGGTATGTGACGGCTTGATAACGCAATGATGATGTATGCAGGTAGGCAAGCAAGTATCAACGGAACAAAGCATGTATATGAATATAAGCATGTATGAATTTGAGTATGGGCTACAACCAAAACTGGTTGTCTGGTAGGCTACATCCCAACGAGATGTATTCCTATAATTGTTGTAAATGTAAACTATGAAGTAATGTTTATGCATCTACTGAATTAGAAATGGATTGTTTACCTCTCCAAGTTTAGAGGGGATTCAACATGTGTACTTGGATGTTTTGAGTTTTAGCCTTTAGGTATAAGCGAGTTTAAATTTGTGGATAGAATGTTTTTATGACGATTTATATGCATTAAGTGAAAAATTAAGTTTATAGAATAGTACAAGTATTATAGAATATCCATTTTCAATATCATGGGAAAATCTAGTCTTGTGCATAATCAAGTCTTAGGTTTCATAGATAAACAAGTTTCATGTAAGATCAAGTTTGAAAGTAGCATAGAATAGGCATTGAATTTCAAGTATCTGATTTCATAGTTTATGAGAAGATGTATGTGTATCAAAACATATCAAGTAATGTATCATAAGAGGGTGTTTGGCTGTCCATTTTCCCCTCCTTTTAACTTATAACTTATCCAATAAGTCAAAAGTTAAAACAAAAGTGATTGGGTAATTGTTTGAAAAGGAACTTATGAAAGATTTTATGCCTTGAAAATGAGAAATGAAGGGAAAAGTCATAAGGAGGAAAGGAGAAGAAGAGCCAGGCATGCTCTAAGTATAATTGTGTCTAAGAAGGTGTATCTAAAAATCTATCCAACTGTTGAGAGGGCACATAGACCTCTACTAGTTGTTGGGTAGATAAACGTATTAAAATTGAGAATGTATCTGTAAAGGTGTTTAGATGCGAGTATAAATGTATATGTAGTGATAGTTGTGATGGTATCATACAAAGATAAATGTTACGGACAATTAGGATGGAAAATAATGTTTGAGTTTATTGAAAAAAGAAGTAGTCATTCCCTTGGAAAGAGAAATTAAAGAGTAATTATGCTTGTAGGAGATAAAGGTGTAGAATGTGTTGAAGAATATTAACAATATGTGAGTCAATGTAGAATGGAGGACGTATATTGTAAGTGGATGATGGATGATAAGAAATTTTGATTTTTGGGAAGAAAAAAAAAATGAAGTTTTTGGTCAATAAATAATCAAATTTTGTAGGGAATGATGTATATGGAATACAGTTGAAATTTAAACCTTGGTTGTGGAAAACGAAAACGTTGTTGGTAAATAGTTTAACTCTTTAGGCCTGAAAATTTGTGGACATGTGGGTGTAGACTAGTTGACATGAAATCAAGTTTATGAAAATGATTGGTTTTACAAAAAATAAGAATTAATAATTTATAGACGTTTGCTTGCGAAAAGAGCTTATGATCCTCATTATGACCCATATATGAGAAGGTCAAGTTTTCATACGTTGTCAAAGATTTTCAATTGTAAACCAGGTACGAATCTAGGTAAATAAAGGACTTCATGTTTCATGAAAGAAAAATTCATATTCGCGAAAAAAAATTAACATTACGAAATCACACATAACGAAAATAATTGTGTACCTGTTTCGAACAAGATTGTTTTAAGAAAATACAAGGGAGATTTAGAACGGTGAAAAGAAAATACAAAAGATTATGAAATCATAAAGTATAGGTAAATATTTGTTAAAAATTTTGAGTATGTTATGGAGAGATTCATATGGGTTGAATCAAATATGACAAAAATATGATGATGAAAAATAATAGTTAGCATTAAGCATTTCTGTAATTTAGACGTTAACAAATATTAGAAAGTATAGAATAGTAATTGAAGAATTAATTTGTTTTAAAATTGATTTGGTATAATGTAACGTAAATAAGAACAAAATGTGAAGTACGACAATACGAATAAAAATGCATGATGTTAAGGTTTTAATGCATGATGTTGAACATTTATAATAATTTATAATACTCGAAAATATTTATTCGATGTTTTATTTGAACACAATGTCATAAACGTGAAAATTTCGATTTGTTTAGAACATAACTTTTTTGTTATATAATCGATTGCCAATCGATGTATAAGGTTGGAGAAAACTTTGTAAAGTTACATAATCGAAAATACTTGAGAATAAAACGCTTCAATATGAAACCGGATTTGTTATAAAATATTTGAGGATATAAACAAGAATTTAATATTTCATAAATGATAATGTTTACCGATACTTTTGAGAAATTCTAAACTAGGATTATGCAGAAGTGAGAGAGGTTTAAGTAACGCATCTAATAAAATGGACTTGAAGTTGGTTGTTGAATGTAAAAGAGGTTTACAAGGTTTGGATTGTTCCGGAACGGAACTACGACTAATCAAAGTGGTCGAAAATTCTTTTGAGTTCGGGAATTATGCTTTGGCTTAATAGGTAGAATACTTTAGCCGAGATTTTCGATTAACGGTATTCACCCTTCCAGTTACTACATGTCCCTCGTCAATCGAAAGTTTGAGACTTTGAAGAGATTGAAAAATTCAAGGAATCGAACTAATCACCAAGGTAAAGGGTATCACTCCTAGCTTGATGATAAGTTGCTATGTTAATGTATAGGAATGAAGCGCTACCAAGATAAAGGAATTCACTCTTAACTTGGTAGTAGAGCTTCTACAAGATGAGGGAATATGAAACTAGTCATCAAGATGTGGATATCACTCCTAACTTGATGATGTCGTCTTTGAATTATGAATTGGTACTTATCCATAGAGTAAAGGGAGTTAATCCTCACTCTTTGGTAAGGTTTCACTAGAATGGGATGAGTGAATTTGTCATCAAGGTAAGGAAATCACTCATATCTCGATGGTGAAATTTCAAAAGAATTTAAAAGGAATGAAACGGATTGAAAGTTGTCACCAAAGTAAGGGTTACACGCCTATTTTAGCGAGTTTCTTTCGTTTGTGAAATACGAGTGTCTTTGTATTGGAGTATACGTTGCCTTAGGAAAGGCATTCATCTTTAAGGTTTATGAAATTGGTATGAAATTGATTAGAAGCAAGTAGGAAAATCAAGTATCTCAAGCATGTAGAGGAAGTAGTCAAATAAAGGTTCCTAACTATAGACTAGGTCAATCATGGCAATTTTCCTAATTCCCTATAGTTATGGCTCTGATACCAATCTGTCACACCCCAACCGATGGCGGAAACATCGAGGTGAGACTTGTGATAGATTGTTCAAAGACTTCATAACACTAAATTGTGATAATAGATTAAAATAGATTTCATTCGTATCTAAGATTCAACAAGTATACAATTTGTTCATGAGAAAAAATACATTAACTTAAACATGAAGTAAAATAAAGATTTTTTTCGTTTGTTTCTAAGGCCGTATCCTAAGTGATATATCTTGTATCGTCTCATCAAGCTTTTCCTGCAACATGTATAAAATATCTGTCAACACATAAAGTATTGGTGAGCATACTAGTTTTGGTTTACATACATAGTATTTTAGAATGGTTTACTCAAATCTCATACTATAGCATTGCACATACATATCATACAAAAGACATAACTCAAACCCGCGAGTACCACAGCGTATACCTAGCATATTCATGCTAGGCCGTTTAAATCTTAACAATGACCCATAAAGGGGGCGGTGTGCTAGTCCTATAGCGCTATACATGTTAAGTGGGCTAATAATAGTTAATGATTTATGTCTAAGTATCTAAGAATCATAAGCATGGCAAGTAGCATATAAGTATGTTTAATAGATTGAGCATGTGTGTTTATGAAAGCATTAGTGTGTTTTGCATATGATACATGTTTACACCCCAAAAGTGATAAAGAGTAAAAAGGGGACAAGTATGACTCACCTGAAGTGCATTATGAAAGAATAACAAACAATGTCTGAAGCTGGATTGACTGAATCTCTTGTGTCCTATTACAAGTAAAGGATGCCTTAAATTCTAATGCAAAATAAGCTTGTTTCGTTTCTTGGTTGTAAAGATAGTTTATTCAACTACCTAAACTCGTATTGAAAATAATATTCGTCTTAAACTATTTATAACTTGACGAACCGATATGTGTGGATGTATTGATATAATAAATATATACTTTAACGAAATAATCGATATTTTTGTCTTGAAAGTAGTTGCAAAAGAACCATTTTGGATAATGAGATTAATGTTTGCGTAATTCGACTCGAATGTTAGGTCATTTCTTAGTCCGGATAAGATAAATATATTTATATGCATTTTTTTTACAAAGATTGTAGTTGTTTCATATTAATATTTACCGCCTTTGCTTCTGTTAAGAATGTTATAAATGGATGTCAAAGATTATAAGCTACAATCGAATTGTATCATTTCACATTTCTATTTGAAAACCATTTGAAAATTTTGTAAGTTTAAATTCCCCGGAAAGAAAGTACATAAACAATTTAACCACTTCAAAGTGATAACTTCCTTTTAAAAAAAAATAAATCTATTCAAGTTATTTATATATGTTATTAATAATAGTTGGATTACTAGGAGTTTTTGACTAGTCAACCTCATCCAAACTTCACCCTACTTAACCATGAATACGTGCAGCTTTAAAATGTTTCTCCCTGTTAGATATTATTACCCAAATGATAACAGATACAACCCACTCCAACCAAAACTTATAAACTCAAATAACCAAGCTAATCGTGACAACAAAGAACTCAAAAGGATTCGGTACCTCGCTGCGCGATGGTGAAACGAAGCTGTCACGAGCACAGAGCTGACCTGGAACTGAACAGAAGAAGGAAACGAACATGCCACAACCAAACGACACCGTTGTTGCCGCACCATAACCAAACGAAACCCAACCAGAACCTGAGTTGTAACCGACCCAAACTGGAACCCAAAACTCGAGTTAGACATCGTGAGGGTGTCGTGGTGTGTGAAGTGAATGAAGGGAGGGGCTTAGGTTAGAGGTGGAGTGGTGGCCTCGCTTGACGGGGCGTGCCTCGGTTCCGGCGTCACTGAGGTTGGCGAGCAAAGACGTGTCCGTCCTAAACCTTAATATATAGAATGCGAATGGATGCCATTAAACACACGAGAAAAAGAGGAAAGCACTAGATCGGATCACCACTGGCTCAAAGACTGTATGTGTATATTTTCTTTCTTGAGCAGTCAAACATATATGGTGCCTCATGCTCATATTCATATTAAATAAGTATATAATACTTACTCAAAAAGCAAGGGTTCATTTTTTTTAGTGGGTGTGTGCGTGGAGAAGGCAGACAAGTAGGAAAAATTATGGGGGCTAGGGTTTGGATTGTAAGGAAATGAAGGAGAAGGGTGAATTAAGGAGTTTAAATAGGTAGGGTTTTGGTGTAGGTTAAGTGGTTGGGCACTGCGTACACGAACCCGTCCATCTCGCGCTACATCTCCACACGTATAGTCGCTAAAATATTTGTATCACTTATTTTATTTATATAAACCAACTAAATCGAGTATTTGGACTATATACTCGTTATATATATTTATAGTCACGTATAAATTATAAAGGTTCGCTAAGCGTCGTTCCTTTTACACGTCTTTTTTTTTTACAGAGCGTTATTATTATTTTCAACACTATAATAGCATATTTAAATGATTAAACTCATTAGTGAATAGAACGTATCTCTTGTTGGCAAGATATTATTGTTAACGGATTAAGATTGTTATGCCAATAATACATATATTTTATTATTATTAATATATTTTTAATATTGTAGAAAGTAACGGGACGTTACACTAAGGAGGGGGGAGGGGGATGAAGTAGACGTGTACAAAAAAACCGGTTTTGAAAACCGAACCGAAAAAAAACCGGAAAACCGGTTAGACAAAAACCGGTTTTTGTTCAAACCGGTCCCAAACCGACCCGAGTCACCGGTTCTGTATAGGTTATAGGTTTTGGAGATTAGACCGGGTTTAAAAACCGGTTTTAGGAACAAACCGTTTGGGAAAAAAAACCGGTTTTTGAGGAAAAAAACCGATTTAGGCAATGTATTTGGATTTTGGATGACCGGTTTGGCAAAAAAAAAAACCGGTTTTGGAACCGGTCCTAATCGGTTTGGAAAACGGGGGTTTTGGGTCCTGAAAACCGGTTCTAAAACCGGACCGGTTTTAGAAAAAAAACGGTATCACCTTCAACACCAAGAACCGGTTCGGGTTAAAAACCGGACCGGTTTGAGAAAAAAAAAACCGGTTTGTACATCTCTAGGATGAAGTGCAATGTGTCACTTGTGAGACCCTTGTGGGGGGGAAAATAATTGTGGGGAGTGGAAGGGGGGAAGAGGGGGGGAAGGAAATAATATTATATTGTGTTAAAGTTAAAAAAAAAAAAAATCTGACCAACCAATGCTCGCCACGTGTCAAACCCACCTCCCCCACGCCAGTGAAGCCCCTCCCGCCCCACCCCCCACGCCACATTCCCGCCCCTACCGGCGGCGGTGTTCCCCCCCCCCCTTCCCGCCCCCACTCCTGATAGTCTTATTGTTGTTGCTGTTTTTTTTAAGGGCGAAACAACTTTATTAATTTGCTAGCAAGAAACTAGCTATAAAATCGGGGAGATACCCCAAATACAAACAATCTGAAACAGACTACAAAAACCCAAAAGACAAAAGGACCAACTATCCCATTCTAACCGTATCGAATCTACCCCAAGAGTTCTAAGACATAACTTTTATTGTTGTGGTTGTGATTGTGTTATTTAAAAGGCTATTGACGGGATAGTTTTATGAGACTACGCATCTTTTGTAGGTATATATATCGCGTATACGTCTCTGACTGATGAGTATTAATGACACATGCAAGTTTGTGTAATCTATATACGTCGCGTATAGTGCTATGCGCAACGGATAGAGGGTGTGTAAATAATTTAGAGGGTGTGTAAATACCACCATCCTTTATCTATACATATAATAAACCAAAGCATTTTTGATCAGGGGCGAAGCTTGGTTCTCGAATCGGAGGGGGCCAAACTCAATTTTTTTCGATCGGTAGTGGCAAATCGGCGGGGGCCGGACTCAACCCGAACTCAATTTACCTATGAAAATCGCAAATTTCCACTATTGCGCCAAAAAACAGGGGGACCAGGGCCACCCCTGGCCCTTCAAATGCTTCGTCCCTGTTTTTGATGACATGTCATAATATTATGCAATCTCTCTTTTGAGAGATGCCACATAGGATGTAATGTGACAACTCTAGACCAATTAAAAAAAAATATGATTTAACATAATCTATTAAATACATAATCTACTAAATATAAATATTAAAACTTTATTATTTTCTCTCTCATGTTTCCTTTCATAACCTTTAAACGTTAATATCTTTTATATACGAGATTTTTTAAAGAAAAAAATTACACCAAATTAACGAGCGTTTTATTATCTTTCCAACGAGTACCATAGTGCTATATAAAAAACGGAGAAAAAACGACTATTTTTTGTAACCCAACAGGTATTGTGTCATGTTTGGAATTAGTTTAAAAAAATTATGGGTTTGGGTCGGGCCTGGGATTAGGTGATACCCGACCCAATTACCTTTTTTTATATTAAAATATGATAACTTATGGCAGAGATTTGTTTAAAATAATAATAATAATAATAATAATAATAATATTAATTAATCATATATTGGCAAGTCATTAATTATGTTGTCATATTAGATATTTCAACCCGGAACGCTCTCCAACAGGTAATTGCTATGTTTTTTTTTCTACCATATTCTGAAATAGCTCAAATCTTATTGTATGCAGTTAAAAACCTTTGACCGAATGTATTGGTGCTAAACAATCTCTGTCCCCTTAAAGTGCTTGGGATCTTAATATTATGTTTTAGGTGTTGATGTTGTAAGGTGAAATGAATCTTTTGGTATATATATTTTTAAAGTATCTAATGTAAGTTGATACATAGATGTCATTTTTATAGTTTAGATACTTTTAATTTTATTCACTTTACTTAGATTTCTTAACCCGGGACGCTCCCGGGGTATAAGCTAGAAATATAAAGTTTTAACTATTTTAAGTGGACCAGTAGGATTTCCCTACGCGATGCAGCGATAATTCTGTTTGTTACGGTTTCCGTATGCAATGTAGCAATCGAAAGAGAAAACCCAAAAGATATAAAGTTGTGATATGTCTAAAGGATATTAACACCTTTTTAGCAAAAGAACAAAAAGTATACAAGCAAGTATCACTAATCATATTAGTTCAGTTCAATTCTACACATTCATTATAGCTTACGAGGCCGGCTAACGTACAAAGCCTTCTTAACCTACAAAGTGTGAGAAGCCATCCTGGCCCTCCATCTCCCACCTTCTGCGTTTTATAAGGAAAACCTCGTACATTAATTACCCACGTTTGTCATTAATGGCAGTTATCAATTTGAGGGTAAAACAGACAAATTACAAACTAAAATAATTTGAATTTTTTAATCCAGCGCCCAAATCAACCTCATTAATTGACGGTTACTTCATTTTATGCGTGCGATTGATTCTCCAAAAATTAAAACTGACACCGAAGTCCAAAAATCAAAAAACAGAGCATCGGAGAAACACTAAATCATATCAACAAATATGCCTCCAAAACGCAAATCAGGTAAGGAATTGTTCATGATTTTACTTTAATTTTGATCGTATTTTGATCGTATTTTACTTTAATTTTACTTCATGATTTTACTTTAAAAACCTAAAACAGGTGAAGGACGTGAAAAAAGTAAAGGCGTTTTACTGATTAGTATGATGTTTTGGTGATCTATAGTTGCAGATGCGTTTTGAAGTTTTAGTAGAGGCGTTTTATGAATTTAGTAATGCATTAGATAATTTTTTGTTTTAAGTTGGACGAATGTTACTGAATGTAACTGATTGTTATTGATGGAGGCGTTTTAGTTAATTATGGATTCGTTTTACTAATGTTACTGATGAATAAGATGTTTAGTAACCTGTTGTATGAAAAATTGGATGATTCTGTTATAAATGCGTTTTGTAATTTAGTAGATGCGTTTTACTAATGATACTAAGACTGTCATATTATGCAGTAAAACGCCTTCAGTGATATAATTCTAATGTAAAATTATGCATTGTTGTTGTTTGTTTTGATGTCTTAAGCATAACAACCAAGGGATCCAGGGTCTGATGATGACAAACTCCTTTAAAAGATTTGAGAAAGTTAAAGAAAGATGTAGATAACCCAAAGAAGGGTGTTCAACAAGAATCTTTTGATCATTTGATCTATCACAGTCTGAAAAAACACAGAAGAAGCCATCTGGTCAAACATGGAAGCTAAGAGGAAGGGGAGGGATGAAATCTTAAACAACAAAGACTGAATGGGATTGGTGGTTTATGAATGTGGTGGGTGGTTTGTTTGGTAGTTTTTTGGCTTTTAAGTTAGTATGTTTTCTTGGATGTGGTTTTTTGGTTTTTTGGGTTTTTTTTTTTTTTTTTTTGGGGTTTTTGGATGTTTAAAAATGGGGCATGGATGGTGATCTATGCCATATGTAATGAATGATTATATATATAAATGTTTATTAGTAAAACGCATCTATTCAAACAATAAAACGCATCTATTAGTTTGCTCATCAGAAGTTAGGCCATCAGTGGTTTGATTCAGCAGTAGTTAAAACGCATTTGTAAACCCATAAAACGCATGTGTATCAATGTTCATCAGTAGTTTGCTCATCAGAAGTTAGGCCATCAGTGGTTTGATTCAGCAGTAGTTAAAACGCATTTGTAAACCCATAAAACGCATGTGTATCAATGTTCATCAGTAGTTTGCTCATCAGAAGTTAGGCCATCAGTGGTTTGATTCAGCAGTAGTTATTAACTTCTTCTTCAGTAGTTACAAACACTTCATCAGAAGTTATCAATCAACAGTAATCAGTAGTTTCATTAATCAGATAAAACGCATTTGTTAATCTTAAAACGCATGTATTTATTTTTTGAATCTTATCAATAACATAATATCATCAGATACATCAAAACGCATGTTAAAACATAATAAAACGCATTTGAATCTTATCAATAACATAATATCACCAGATACATCAAAACGCATGTTAAAACATATTAAAACGCATTTGAATGTTATCCTAAACATAATATCACCAGATACATCAAAACACATGTATAAAACATACTAAAACGCAAATGATTATCTTCAAATCCACAAAACATCAAAAAATTTTAATGGAATGCTCAACCTCTGTTTTCATCACTGATCTAAAAAAACTTCAAAACAGTAGAAACTTCATGTTCTTCATCGAATAAGAATTCAGGTTCATTGTTTAGATCTGAAAACACAAATTAAGAGTAAGATCACGATTAATTGAAAAACAATAAAAACAAAGTACATACCGAACATGGTGAATAACTCGGCAAATTGATTATGATTTTCGTAAAAAAATTGAACCAGTGATCGACTATGATTGTAGATTTTTGAATATGGTAAGAATTGATAATCGTATATTATGGAATCAGTTATGAAATTTGAAAAAATTGATGAACGATAAAACAGGGATTTGATAATAAACGTGATTAATTGATATGTCCAATTGACTATACTACCCCTCTAATCAGTTATAGAGTAAAAACAGACAAGTTCCACGTGGCATCATTTTGTGGCTTCCTACACTTTGTAGGATAAGAGACTTTGTACCCTACACTTTCTCATAGCTTACAATACTAGAAAAAATATTCTATTGTGCATACAAAATATGTTATTAATTTAAATCAAATTAAATATGTTTTTTTTTTTTTTTTTGAAAATTGACTTTTATTAACCAACCAAACACGACCAACTATCACCAAGACAGGGATAGAAAGCCGAAAACCACAAAAATCAATATTACATCAAATCAAACATACACCACATATCCCAATCCACTACCCCTTGTTTGAATCTATGTTTATACCATAAGAAACCCAAAGTCTTGATATCCGCAACCATCTCCACCACATTGGAATCCTTGCTCGGAACTTAAAAAATTTTAATGCTCATACTCCAACAGAATACAGGTATTAACTCAATTGAAGAGACCACCCTCATGTGATGTTTTTGGAATGTTTGGATATAGAAACAAATCAAACAACTTATCCTTTATATGGCAGAAATAAATACTGCTCCATATGCACGTGTTTAATTTAAGAAAGTTGAGTGATCACAAGCACCAAATCATTTATGACTCTAAATCAGATGTTAAGTTTTTAATCAATAGTATATTAGAAAAGTTTAATTAAACCCCTTATGCTACATGGTGTAGTCGCGTGGAAAATGGGTGTGAGGCTCTTTCATGCCAGCTCGTCACCCCGTGCTTAGGGTGGACAAAGGCATGGGACATATTCGGTGGAGATTTCATCGACGTGAGGCAACAGCTGACGGTTGACATGGAGGCCTTTGATTAGGCCAATTAATTCAAAAGGGGTTGTGGATTGTTTGACAACAGTAGGTAAAACATTTAACTTTTTTAAAAATTACCATTTATTTAAATTTACCAAATTAAGTTCAAATTTACCTATTTAAACCCTTTCTCCTCACTGTTTGAATACCACACACCAAACCGTCTGCAAAACCCACCAAATACCCCCAAAATCTTTTGATAAACTATGACTTGTTGGTCTGAAGAGAAAGAAATCGCCCTATGTACGGCGTGATTCGAAGTAAAAACAACCCTCCACGTCGAGGGTTGATTTGGCCCCACTTACTACAGGAATTCGAAGACGTGGTTGGGGTTCAGACCGAACCACCGACTTACTAAACCGAAAGTGGACCGATCTACAAAACAAATGTCAATGTCTAGTGTCCACCAAACAACCTTGCAACAAGTACCTCGAACAAGAGGCGGGTGAACTCACTAAATTGAGTAAGAGTTTCGCAACGGTGAGTTACCTCACGTATTGGCGTGGCAAATGGTCTGGGCTACCTTAGATTAGGTTTATTATGTTTTAATGTTTAAATAAGGTTCGTTTAATTTTAATGTAATGTTTTTATTTTTAAGGTAATGTTTATTATATAAAAATATTATGTGTTATTTTAGTACTTCAGTTATAATTTTAACAAAAAAAACAATAATAAATCCAAAGTGATATGGAGGATACCCAGCGACCGTCAACGCCACTACCACCACCAGCACGTGCAAATTTTGTTTTGTAAGGCTAGGTGAAGTGGAACCATATGTTGGTCCCTGCCCCCTAGCATGACCACACCGTGTAGTGTTTTTATAATGTAGCGGTACTGATTTAGAGTCTGACATTCTACTAACTAACATGAAAGTTTGGAGTTCAATCCTCACTAATTGTAAGAGGAGTAAGCTTAGCTATTAAAAAAAAGTTTAAGCAAGTTTAATCGTAAATTAAAAAGAGTTTGGAAAATCTAATTTTGATTTGGTTGTTGCCATATTTTTTAAATGATGGCATAATCATTCTCTTGAAAATTAAAACTATAACTCACGTTTCATCGAAACCATTAAATGTATGTGAGTGTGTCCACCAAATGATATAGAGTGAGTGTAAGTGGTTATGAGTGGGGGAGAGAAAAAATATTTGGTGGAAGCACTCTTCCACCCTAAATATGAAAAACTACTGTTCACCCCTATATATATTTTAATATTTTTATAAATAGTTATGAGTGATGAGAGAGAAAATGTAATTAGAAGAGAGAAGATTTAAGGGTAAAGTAGTGATTTTTAGTGTAATTTGATAGATGAGATTTGATGGAGGGAATGTGAATGCTCTAAGTCAAACAAATCTCGATGTAAAGATAGTTGTTCTGTATGATTTAAATGTGTAATTGATTTTGTAGTAAACATTGTGTGATTGGTTGACCGAACAAGAGCATAAACTTTTACTAATTTTATAATGAGTTTAAAAGATAAATAGATTTTTTAATGATCTTTCATGTGAATTTGAGTTTTGTTTCGTGGATAGGTGGTGAAATTAGTAGAAGAAAATAAACTACAACTAAATGTATAAACTGTGTGATATTGTTTCTAGGAAAAATTACATAATTCGTCCTTTTGGTTTGACCCATTTTTCAGTGGATGTCCTTTCGCGTTTCAGTTGATGAGATTCGTCCTTAACGATCTAAAATCTTACACCTACTATCTAAGGGTCTAACCCAGTTAAAATTTTCAGTTAAGTTTGGTCATGTGCCTTGCACATGAGGATAAATCGGTAGTTTTACTTCTCTCTCTCCCTATATCTAACCACCACCACCACCACCCAATCCTGAAAACTTTCCCTCCATTAAAAGAAGACAAAAACATGACTGGATTAAAAAAAGATGCAATTTTTAATTAATTAATTAATCCAACTGAATAAATAATAAATCTTTATTCACAATAACGAAGTAAACAACAACAAGAAACCCAGAGGGACCAAACCCACGCCACGTCAGCGTACCCAGCAAGAAAGCAGCAACGATACCAGAAACAGACAGACCCGTTACAAGGATCAATGATCCGATTAAGAAAATGAATATGTTACTGAGAACAGCGGATTACCATGTGGGCGGTGATGATTGGGCCAATTGGATTACACGCTTGATAAAGATTGGATCGGGGACATTGGAATTAGAAAGAGACTGGACTGTTGTTGATGAATACGAGTCCATGTGTAAATGTTTGATTAGGGGTTTGGGTGGCCGGAAAAGGTTGTGAAATTGGTACGGCGGAGATGGTGGTGGGACGGTGGAGAGTAGAGGTTTGTTATGATTGTGAAGAAGGTTGACGATGGAAGTGTTTTCATTTTCATTTTTATTGAGTTGGGTTGTTTTCAATTGCAGGTTTGGAATTAATGGAGGGAAAGTTTCAGGATTGGGTGGTGGTGGTGGTGGTGGTTAGATATAGGGAGAGAGAGAAGTAAAATTACCAATTTACCCTCATGTGCAAGGCACATGACCAAAGTTAACTGAAAATTTTAATTGGGTTAGGCCCTTAGGACAGTGGGTGTAAGATTTTAGACCGTTAAGGACGAATCTCATCAACTGAAACGCGAAAAGACATCCACTGAAAAATGGGTCAAACCTAAAGGACGAATTGTGTAATTTTTCCTTGTTTCTAAGAGGATATAAATATCATCCGTATCATTTTTTCATGAAACAATGAGGTTGTTATATTGAACATAACACGATACATCTTGACATGCATTACTTATATCGGTTGTTACCAACTTTATATTCATGCTTTATATGCAACAAACAGGAGAACTTTCCTCTTTGTTAAAGACTATGGATGGGAATCGGAGGAAAAAAGGTGGATCTTGAATACAATATGTGATGTGTGGGTACGATTGCAAAGTTTCGGATACATCTACGAGTAAGGTTGTATGTTAGACCACACAGTGTGGTCATGTTTTTTAGAGGGGCATAGACCGACATGTGAAGTTTCCTTCCAAGACCAAAAAATCACGGGGTGTTGGTGGCGTGGAGGAGTTTATTATTTTTTTAATCAAACTACCAATCATGATCATCCATTATCCAAGAACCAATCATAACCATCCACTTCACCCTCATATTTTGACCCACATCTCCAAGCCCCTTGGGGCACGCCTTTCCACGCCGTATAAAGGGTGGTGTTGATGGCGTGAAGGGGCTTCACACGCCCTCATACCATGTAGTTTTTTTTATTGGCTTTGGCATGGGTCTATCAACACTCCACAACTCACGCCCATGACTCCTCTTACGGAGTCACGGTGAGCCCTTTCACGCTCTCTTGGGGCAGTGTTTAATGCCCGGCTCATGCCCCGAGGCTGCCACCTCAACCGAGATGTAGTGTGTGTTTTTATTCTAATTTCATACGAGTTTTCTAATTTTATTAAATTCAACTTTGGTCAGAAGATTTGATTTGTTGTGTAGGTTTTGAAGGTGATTTTAGCTTTGTTATGAAATAAGGTTTGTCTCATTTGACTCATAAATAATGTCACAAATATGTATAAAACCATGTGGCTTATAAAAACTCATATATAAATCTAAATCTATCAAGTAATTGTATTTATACTTAGAGCCTCCGTAGTGGAAGCTAATATTAGCGTCCCTCCCCCTTCTTCTGAGTGGCTACACATAAAAGTGTGTTAGAAACCAAGTTTAAGCGTTAAAAATTTAACGCTCCACACCATTTTTTCAAAGTTAGCGCCCTTTAAAGCCTCCCCGTAACGGTGTTTGGGGCGCTAAAATTGGATTAAGGTCCCAATTGGCGCCCCACTACACATGGTCTAAACCATAACATGCTTCGCAATAGTAACTTTTAGGATTTCAAAGTTTGACCACCCAACTTCTTGAAAATTGCATAGAAGTCTTTAATAATAACAAACAACTTCCAGCAACCTCCGCACAACGCGCGGTGAATTAACGGTGTTATTCCGTGCTACCCGTGCGTAGCACGGGGCAATCTACTAGTTTCATATAAATCAAATCAAGTACATAATTAAAAACAAGAGAAAGGTTTGAATACAAATCAAACGAAAGATCTGGAGTAGGGTTGTAAACGAACTGAACGTTTAGTGAACAGTTTGTAAACCGTTTGACAGGAAGTTGTAACACCCCGTTTTGGTGACCAAATATAATAAATATATATATGAAACTTATATTGTTGAATGATGAATTGCATGACTTATATTCAATATGTGAGATCGAGTCGAGCATTTAGTATTATAAAAAACCGTTTAGTAATAATAATAAAATATATTATATTTGAACTCTACTCCGTTTCTAATGAAACCTGGGTTAAAACGTAGAAAAAAATGAGCTCGTCTTAAGAGTTAAGAGTTTATTCGAAATTTTATATAAAACATTATATAGTTTAAAAGTTATATGAGAAAAACAAGTGAAGCAACTGGATTAATTATTATGATATAATAATATAAATTTAAAACTCGTATTTGAAGTCATAATAATGTCCATAGAGAGATTTTGAAAAGAATCTACAGAGTACTACTGTCTCGTATCGAAGCATTTGAAAAGTTATTGAAGAAACAACGAGTATAACGACTGCTATCAGGTAAAGTCGGGGGGTTAGATACTCGTGTTAGCTCAGGATTAATCCTTCGCTCACCACTATAGTTAGAACGCAACCTGAACGTATAACAAATGAAAGTGATGTTGATACGTGTGTGTATGTGTTGAAAGTAAAGACAAGAGCATGTAAGTGGTTCGGCTTGTAGTAGCCTACGTCCACTGTAAAAGCTAAATGATATTAATAAGAGGAGTACAACGAGTGTATTACAAATAGCTCTATTCTAGCTCTTGCGTATGTCTTTTTTGGATCCTTTGCATGGAAGAGGAAGTCTTCTATTTATAAGAGATGTTATGGGCCATAGGACATGGCCCATAAAGCCTTGTGCTTGGTTCGGGGCCTTTGACTGGCCCAGATGTCCTCACCTATAAAAATGGCGGGAAGCCGAGTCATAAATGCTGATGTGAGGGAGTATGGTTGATGCCTTACGAGATCTCCACGTGGCAGCCTCGGATTGGACATGAACGGTGCTTGTGCTGATAACGACATGGTGGACATGCCTGTTGTGACATCCGTCACCTTCGTCTTTCGTCAAATTGACAATAATAGCCCTTTAAATATTTCCATTATAGTCCCTGAAAGTTTCGTCGTTTTCAATTTAATTTTAAAACGAATTTAAAACTTAACATTTATATATTTCCTATGTATCGGGTATAAGTTTTAATCAAACGCGTATGTTGAAACGTATTCGTAAAAGAAAAAAAAATAGTTTTATAAAGTTTAAAAACATTTTTGGGGTAATCTAGTTAACTTAGTTAATTTTTATAAAGGAAATACTAACTAAGAAACCTTAAAAATTAACCTAGGTTAAATTAGAGGGACTAAGGTGCAAAATAATCAAACTTCAAAGCTGATTCCCCTTCTTCTTCCCGCTTTTCCTTTCCTGTTCTGAACGACATCCGGCCAAGAGTTCCGGCCGGCGAGTATATTTCCGGCAAGTGTCTTTTCTCAAGTTTAATGGTCCGTTTCAAAATCTAGTGATCCGAAACGTTTTTCTCCATCAATTATAGGACTGTTACAAGGTTTTAACAAGCTTTAATCATGATTTAAGGGGGTTATGATTATAACCGATCGGGTATTAATGAAGTTTACATAACGCGCCTCTAATACGCACAACACTATAAATCGAGCATTTCTAATCGTTTCTGCACTCACTCCCTTGAAAACCCACTAAAAAAAGTAGTTTAAACACGTCACGAATCTCTTTAATTGGCGGATATGTGTTCGGACCTGCACGTCAAAAATTCGAACCTCAAATCGCGATGTGAGTCCAATTTTCCTTTGCCATTTTGTTATAATAGTGTATCCGAATGAAAGCCCCTTACTATTGATGGTTAATCTTGCTTGAATCTGGTTATTAGATTAAGGGTTAGGGTTAGGGTTCTAAGAGTGATTTTGGGGAAGAAGATGGTTATGGATTAATAGTTAAATAAATTCAAGTTTCAAATAAATCAACAAAAGGGCTTGTAGACTAGTGGTTTGTGTGTCTGTTGGCCACACAGTGGACCCGAGTTCGATCCCTGTGACTAGGGATGGCAATGGGTCGGGTTTGGGACGGGTTTAGGTAATCCCAACCCCATACCCGTTAGGTTTGCTTGTCCCAAACCCGACCCAAAACCCGTCGGGTTTGTGTCGGGTAATTACCCATCGGGCATCGGGTATACCCGCGGGTTTCGGGTAAACCCATTAATTTTTAAAACTTATCCATTGAGTATATCTGACCAAAAACCCGACGGATATCTATTAGGTAACTATTAACCAATTACATTTAACATTATTAAATATATATCCATATGATTACAATGTATAAATATAAAATAATTAAATCAAATAAAAACACTCAAAGACATAGATAACAAATAGTATATACTATTTTTTTATAATTTTTAGCATAAGATGACAATCTAGATGGACAATTAGATATATTATGCATACATATTTAAAAAGATATATTAGAAATTATATTGGGTATCTAATCGGGTAAATGGGTATACGTTATCGGGTAATCGGGTCGGGTAAACGGTATATCATCAAATCCCAAATCGTCCCAAACCCGCGAAAAAAATAAAAACTAATCCCATACCCGGACCCATACCCGATTACCCGACCCAAACCCGTCCCAAATGTGTCGGGTTTCGGGTTTACCCATCGGGTTCGGGTTTGATTGCCATCCCTACCTGTGACCAGCATTCTTTTAGTATTCTTTTTCTTTCTTCTTTTGCTTTATTTATATATTCACACACATACACACACACACACACACACACATATATATATATATATATACACCTTAATCTTTAAATATTCATAATAAATTCATTTTTGATCCAAAAATTATGAAAATTTAGGTGTAGCATCTTGACACCATAAAGAAAATTATCATATTTTTAGTTTCTGGAAAATGCCATATTTTTATATTTTTATTGAATTTATTTGTTTTAATCGTACTTAATTGATTAAAAATTCATTTTTAATGATTTTAATCTCAAATTTTTTTATAAATTATTTTCCCATAACTTTTATAAACTTATTTATATTTAAAACTGATTTAATGAGATTAAATCATGTTTAAATGATTAAAAATAGGGAAATTAATAAAAATAAATGTTTTTTGAATCATGTCTTGTATTATTAGTATTATTTATCAATTACGACATAATTAAACGTTTATTTATTTATACTATTACAACATCTATTTTATAAATACTTTTCTTATAAAATAGAAATAATTCTTATGTTGGAAAGTCGTAATTATTATTTTTCGGATCATCGCGTAACTCATAATTATTTATTTCAATATTTATGATTATCGTAATTATTTACAATAATTAGTTAAAGTAATTAACTAAATGATTTTGCCTTAGTTAATCAAATATATTTACATCTAAATATTCAAATGGTAATAATTATATTACCTAAATCACATTTACAAACTTTGATATATTATTTTTGACATACAACTTTTACATTAATGCAATTTATTATAAAACTCTAATTCCCCAAATCGACTTAGCAAACCCTAATGCCTTAGACCCTAGATACCGTAGACTTTGTAGACATTCCCTTATTAGTATTTTTATACATTATAGGTTGAATTCCTCGGAATTCCCATTACTTAGCTCATGATCGCTTAAGTTGGATTTTGATCGCTTTCGCAAACTGTGAGTATATCTTTCCCCTTTTTACTGTTTTACTACTTTGGGGTGACTCATGTACCTATATATTAATCAAGTTTCAATTTCTTATACTTAATGCAATTCTCATGTGTGTTTGCTTTATGTTAATGGGTGTGTCTATGACTTGTCAAAATCATTAACCGCTGGGCGGCCTAGCTTTTCAATGAATAGTACTATGGTATACCCCCTTGAGACTCTGTTGAGAGAATCTTGGTCATTGTCTTGTTAATTCATTATTCAGTTGGTTAGTCATGTGTTAGTCATTATTCTCAGGTTTGGTTTTGAACGGATATTACTTATTACATAATTGCAAATGGTACCGCACATGAATTGCTAAACATTTTTCCTACTATATTTATTCAAACAGGGTATGCTCACCAATACATTTTGTATTGACCAAATATTTTCGTACATGTTTCAGGTTATTTTGAGACGCTCCTTTTAAGCTTTCGGATTTATATTAGATTTTGATTTATTGTATTTCAGTTTAGTTGCCATTTAGAACAGTTGTATTTCATTTCAATGTAATAAATTATTTAATCAATGTATCATTATTTACACTTTAGTCCATGAACTATTGAACAATCGTCACTACGTGACCCTTCGATGTTTCCGCCATCGGTTGGGGTGTTACACCTGTGGCTTCTAACGTGACGCTTGTGGCAGTTGGACATGCATGCACAGTGTCCTGAAGGGTACTATGCATTCAGCATGGTGGGGGTGTGGAACATGTCCTGTCGTTGTCCTTGTGGCAAGGGTTGTTGGACCACCCCTGACACGTGCTATCATCTGATTGGCGCAGAGTGCGCCCCATGCTTGATCTGATCCTCTTCATTCCTTGTTACCGTACATCCTCGTATCATAAAGGTCTGATGGAATATTCGCGCGTGTTGTATCACGCGCTAGTGGGTATTTATGTTGGTGACGTCATTCGTGTGAAGGAACCTTTGACGTGGTGTAGTCTGCGGAGCTGTTGTCTCCGCGGAGACCTCTCGCGGAGTCTGGTCCTTTATTATTGGCTCGAGCTTTCGCAGACTTCTTTGGGATATGGTCATAGTTCTCCGTAGGATTAGGTACCCTATCCTTTAGTTATAATTAAGCAACCAATCACATAGGATAGTAGAGTCCCACGTCGGCTAAACTTAGATTCCCACGGTCCATTTCACCTTATATATAGAAGTTATTGGTTGTAAATTGAAGTACGCCAAAATTTAGGTGTTGTTATTAGTCGTTTTTAGACTATGAGTAAGGAGTCCGAGTAGAGAGTGACAGTCACGGGCCCGGTGAGGGTGTTAAAAGTGACTTTGGGTTATGTTCTTACGGGCGGGTAAAGTCATGAATGGTTGAAATAATGTGATTTACAACTTGTGCATATTCATGAACTCCCCGGCAATGTTTGACGTCCTTTTTAAGCATGTGTCATAGGTAATGATGGCTAGTTCTTGTGCATTCTGTTTATCTTGGAACTACGTGATCAGTGGAATAGGCTATGCGAGTTCGTGTTGTTTGATAGAAAACCTATATCTCCGGATAGAAATAGTTTGATAAAATTTTGTACTTTTAAATTTTCAAATTTTGTCTCTTACAATTTTATATCAGTAAAATAAGTGCTTCTCTTACAAGTTGGTATCAATTGTGTACGGTGCATCCTTATCTAAGTGGTGTCACATTTCTGAATGAGACTAATGTAATAAAATGCGATTCAACATGCTAAAATATTATATTGCTAAAACATTAGTATAATATTGTTATACTTTTTAAAAAATGGCATTTAAAAATTAAAAAAAAAAAGTCGACCAGTTATGCATATAACATGCGTAATTATGATATAGGTTGCGCAATTATGCAACTAAATAAACGCAAAAATTTTCCCTATAAGGCTAAGGGGTATGGTCATCGAGTCCCCTAAATCACACCATCATTCCCCCATCTTATCGTGTCAGAGGGGTGGTATTTCCTTTCCCTTTAATTTCTACCAATACTCACAATTATAATATTAATTCAACGGTCAAAAAAGAAGTCGGGTGGACGGGGATATGCTTTCACCAAACCCACGACCCTCAGCCTAAAAAAAATAAAAAAGAAATCATAAAATTGGATCTATCATTCTCTTTGTTACCATAAGAACCGCCACCATAGTTATCGTCACTACCATAGTACCATACAACTAAATTTCAGTTCGTTAAAACTTAAAAGAAAACTAATTCAACTAATCAAATAATTACAAACTCCAGTTTCCTTATGACCTTTGATTCTATTGAGAAAAACCTGTAAACCAAACATGTTCTACTAATTTTACTTTTAAATTTTTACCATAAAAAATGAAGTAATTCAGGTTTTTTTTGAATGATAATCCGTCGGGTCTTACACCCAAATTATTTGACTAATTTCTTTATTTTTTTTTTCCTTTTTTTAATATATAAAAATAATTTTTTTTTTTTGTATTTGCATGAATTCTATCATAAAGAAAAGAAAAGAATTAGTTGTACTCAACGCAACATGTTCAAATGTGGATGGGTACGTGTAGGGGCGGACCTAGCTTGAAGCTAGGTGTCGCGTCCGTTGCTACTTAAGTTCGCGCGCGTAATGAAATTTAGTGAAAAATTTGTGTTTATTTTACGATATTTGAAAAACGTCTCCCTAAGGTCTTCCACCACCCACCACGATCCATCACTAGACTGCTGTAAAAAATAGTTTATTTAAATTTCAGTTTATTTTAGCAGCCTGCAGACGTTAACAAACAAACAGTTTTCTTGTTGCAGACTGCAGACCTTTGGTCCACCTCTTCTCCTACAGATGTGGTCCACAAACCTTTTCTCGTAGAAAAAACAAACACGTGAGTTTCTGTAAGCCGAACGTGCTTACCAAGTGATCTACCCATCCAAAAAAAAACAATAACGAATCACATCAACGTCCAATCAACTTTTAAAGATGGTCCCTCAATTATTTGCAAGTCCATGCCATTTGTCCTCTTCGACATATATTTATATTTTGAGGACAATAATAATCCTACAAAGATATATGTTGTAGCAAAGCTACGAATATTGCCCCCGAAGCAGGGGTGTACAAAAAGTTCGCGATTTGAGGCTCGTTCGAAACTCGCTTGAAAAAATCTCGCTTGAAAAGGCTCGTTTTGTTTTCGAGCCGAGCCGAGCTGACTCGTTTTGTAATCGAGCCGAGCTCGAGCCAGGGGTGTTCAGCTCGTGGCTCGGCTCGATGGCTCGACATATGGCTCGACTCAGGCCTGTGTATGTGTAATTAATATATAGATGAAAGTAATATATTTTGGCTCCAAACCCAATTCTAAAATTCAAAATTTGAAAGTCTCACTCATGTTACCTATCTACCTCACCCCTTTATAATACAATAAACTCTAACTTAGAAAAATAAAAAATATATGTGTAATTTTATTTATTTTTTATTTTATAAATCTTTGTAAAAAAAATAAAAAAAAAAACATAAAAGAAAATAACGAGCTGGCTCAAGCTCGACTTTTCAACTCGACCAGAAAAACGAGCCGAGCCGAGCTGGCTCGTTTAATTTCAAGCTCGAGTTCAGCCTGGCTCGGCTCGACTCGACTCGTGTACAGTCCTACCCCCAAGACCAACTATTCATCAACCTCCAGGTTTCATTTATGACTATGATACTTTTATTAATTTGCGACCACCTTATCAATAATCACCCCTTACATTTTAATTCCTTTTTTTATTACTACTCAGGTGCCCGTATGTTGCGGCGGGAAACAACATTTAGTTAACATGTGCATTGTGTGTATTGTACTTTAAGCAATTATACTGTAAAATTTAAATTTAAAAGGTCAATAAGAAATGTATTATAATATAGTATAGTATAGATGATTTCGGTTAATTTTCGTTTCGGTTATTACTCAACCATAACATATCATTTTTAAATTAAAAAAAAACTATAGCAATACTATACTCAAATTAAAGATGAAAAAATGATCGTTTATATGGTGTAATAATATTAGGAAAATATTAACGTATAAAAAAATTATGGACGTTTAAAAATTGTGGGGGTAGTTGGTTAAAATAAGGGTGAAAAGTGTAATTGTTATTTAAATAAAAAATTGAGTAAAGTTGAGGGGGAAAATGAGTAAGTATTGTATAAAAGACATATTTGCCCAAAAAAGGTAGTTAACATATGCATTGTGTGTTGTATTATAAGGAATTATGCTTGTAAAACTTAAATTTTAAGAGGTCATTGTGAAATGTATTATAAGATAGTATAGATAAATTATATAGGCTATGTAGGGGCGTAGCCAAGTACAACCCAAGGTGTGCGGTCGCACACCTTATAAATTTTTTTTAGTGTATTTTATAGGTGAAAATCCCGATCACACCTCTTTAAATTTAGAAAAAGCCTCCGATCGCATCCAAAGCCCCCCGATCACAACACTTGAAAAACAATTATGAATCCGCCACTAAGGCTATGTAAAATTTTACAAATATATAAAATAACAAAGCATCGATGTTGTTTCAGTCATCATCTATGTAAATTGTACAAATATATAAAATTATCGCAGATGTTTATTTATTTATTAATTTTTGTCACGATCTAAATTGCCCAAAGTATTCTAAATTATAATATCACTTATCCAATCCGACCCAATCTGACACGTGTCTGATTTTATTTGCTATATTTAGTTACACACAACACATATGAACCAATCCATTACATGGTAGTGGTTCCATTAAATTCTTTTAACTGGCTCAACACAGACCAAATGGCTACTAATCTTTTATTTGATAAAGGCTTCAATAGAATTTAGACACAATTTTCAAACCTTGACCTCGCGGGTGGTGGAACCACCAGGGCCGGCCCAACAGGCTTAGCAAACCAGGCAAAAGCCTAGGGCCCCAAAAAGTAAGGGCCTCCAATTTTTATTTTCTACTTTCTTCTTATATTACATGTGTATTTAGCCTAAATTATCAAACTAAAAACTAAAGACATAAACGACCAAACAGGTAAAATGTCCAGACTCAAAAATTGAAGAGCTAATGGCCAGATCATTTTTTTCTTGAACGCATCCTCAACTCCCATCCTCGGTATCCGTGACCTCGCTAATTGCAATTGACATGGATGGCGATTGGCAAAGAAATTATGAGCGTAATTAAGGGTAATCAATCATCACAAATGGTTGCTTAATGTGTCAATATCAAGCGAAACAAGGATTATCTGCGTTACAACTATTTTTTTTTTCAGTAATACTAACCTATATATGTAGTGTGATTTATGATTAACACAAAAAAAAAAAAATCAATTTTGCTTTTTGATATTTACGATTGTTTATACTTATTCAAAGGGCTCTGAATTTTCACTTCGCTTAGGGCCTCCAAAAACTTAAGACCGGCTCTAGAACCACCGATTAAGCCCTGGTTGTATAAATTAATCTCTGTGATTCTTGTTACCCTTCAATATTATGAAACTTGATTCATCTGTATTCTAAAATATGTAGGGTGCTTTCCAAGGGAAGTATAGAATTCTGAAAAGATATGATGTAGGGAGAACACTAAACATAAAACCATAATCCAATCTTTGAAACGCATAAATTAATATATAACTACTATTCACAAACGAAACCATGTTTTTCCAAAGATGCATGTCAAGGAAACTTTAACATCATACTCTGATTGTTTAAAAAAATCTAAATGATGATCATCTTGACGACTTATGAAATGTGAACGCTAAACTAAAGACCATGATATTTTACCAAATCACATGGGTGAGATGTTTTAGGAAGGTCACTGTTTCCTTCAGATAGAGCTCTATATGCCAAAAATCCTCTTGGTCCTACATGATGATGTCTTAAAGTATTCATGTTCTATGTTAGCAACTTACAAGAGAGAAAAAAGAAATTAAAGGAAAAACAAACCAATACATAATAAACAATGATTTAACAAGAACACCATTATTATAACTTAGAAACAATAAATTCTTTGGACTTTTCAGGCCATAACAGATTGATGCCCCAAATCCTTCACTCTTTTAACTTGAGGGAGAATAGTTCTACGTACATACCTGTGTAACCATAAAAAACAAAGAGTTTGTTGACTAGTTGTTTCCTAGTGCTAACGATCTAGTATTCACATGAAGGTGAAGAGATATATACAATTGGTATTAAAGGTTATACATAAGGGCATAAAAGGAAGAAAATGACAAAAAAATTAGAGACTTGTAAAAGACCCTTGGTATACCATCTTAACTTTGGACAACTTGAACATATTTTTCAATGTCTCATCCTTTATAATGTATCATAGATAACTAATAATAATAACATCATGGTGTATAACTTAGGGTGACAATTCTTGACACGACCCGAAACCCAACCCAAACCCGACACGGAAAAATACAGGTTTGGGTCAACTAACACGACTTGTTTAAAAAACAGGTTGGGTTTGGGTTGACCCGTATTAAAAACAGATCGGGTTCAGGTTGACACGTATAAAGAAACGGGTTAATAACCCGTTTAAGTATTTAGAAAAAAATCTATTATATTTTCTTTTTGTTTTTTTCAATTTCTATTTACATGGGTAGTTATAATAGTGTTAGTTTTGGCACATCTTATTATTTACTTGTCAAACTTATACTCACCATTAAACATGTTATCGATAATCCGCTTACAACCAAACATCCCGCTTATGACTCGTCAACATGTATGACTCATTTAAAAATACAGGTTAAAGGGGTCGTGTTCGGGTTGACTTGAATTTATATGAGTCGGATTAGGGTTGAAATCTTTGACACGAATAATAATATGGGTCGGGTTTGGGTTGCATATTTCAACCCGCCAACCCGCAACCCATCCACCCGACACGATTGACACCCCTAGTGTATATAGTAATTAGAGTTTTTTTCCATAAGATTTTTACTATAATCTTTTATGGTTGTCGTCTTCTTCACCGAGAAACCCTTTTTCTTTCTGATCCAAAAATTCGCGTTTAAAGATTACTATGTACGATTAAGATTATAGGGCTTTTGATCAAAATGGTCAGAGACGGGTAGAACGATATATAACTAACTTACCTCTAATGAGGCTCGCTTGAAGATGTTCAATGCTTTAATGGTCAGCTACTAGATCATCATAAACATTTTCAAGTGATTATTGGTCAAAGCTTGCGTTTTCGATATCAATGGAACGGTTTCGAAACATTTTTGGTGTCGCCAAAATTAATGGAGTGGTGGCCGGTTTTGATTAGAAAAGCATTGGGTGGTTGAGGAAGGATGAATCAAAAACGTTTTTACAATAATCCACTTTACTTAAAAACAAAGAGAAATCCAAACAAACTTCTTTAGGCTTAAGAGATGCGGCATTGTCACAATGAATCGAATACGTGTAGGTATTGTTTTGGATATATTGCGACTTCGTATTATGCGTTTTCTATTTAAGTTATTATAGTGTGTACCATATAGACCCTGTAACAAATTAAATCGATACCTACAAAATTTTAGTCATGTTCTCGCAATCTCGTTGCAACGCACGGGTTGAACAACACTAGTTCTAATAAAATTTTGAGAGTGTGATTGGAGAGGAAAAATCTAATACGAATCAAACATGTTCAAACCCTTGAGAAATTGTGAGCTCCAAGTTTCACTTTATTTATTTTTTGTAAGTGGCGTCGTAAGTTTTGGTGTTTGTTTTTACAGAAGGAAAATGTCTGCAGTCTGCGGACCACATCTACAGGAGAAGAGATGGACCAAACCTCTGCAGTCTCTAAGAAGAAGAATGTTTGTTTTTTAACATCTACAACGTAACCCAAAACAACCTTCGTCGACCAAAACCCACCACATCGGTCAATGTAACCCAAACCAACCCCCCACCGTGAACCAACACCCTCTGTTGTCACCTGAAACCATAACCCACCATAATCGAAACCCCTCCACCGTGGACTCTATTATGTTTTAAATAAGTTAAAATACCTTAAAGTTATTAAAATACAAAAACGATTCAGTCACCAATAAATTGGAAGAGAGTGGAAATAGTCAAATTAAGGAATCAGCAGACACGCTTTGCACTGCAGACTGTATGTTTGGATATACATGCTTAAGATTAAAGACGTAGTTGACCGTACGCGCTTTCTGCATGGCCCATTGATCCAAACCGAGCCATTTTCTCAAGCATTATGTGGCTTAAATTGTGAGACCATGACACATGAACACCAAGTCACATGACCCATTTCATATTATTTTTATAAACTATATAAATCTAAATAGTGCGAGTGTTTGACCTATATCGGGATTAAATGACATTGGCATTTCGTTCTTGTTTTGTTACGTTTAACATACGACGAGTGACTATGACGTATTTGCAGTCAAGGTAGAAGGTTCTTTAGGGCCCGAAGGGGCCTCGGCCCTCACCGATTTTTGGCGTAGTGAAGGGATTTTGCAATTTTCGTAGGTAAATTGAGTCCGGGTTGAATCCGGCCCCCACCAATTTGATATTCCGGCCACTACAGATTGAAAAAAAAATTTTAGTCCGGCCCCCACCGATTTGAGAACCAAGCTTCGCCACTGTTTGCAGTATATGAATGGCGTCATCTATTCAACACATGCCGTATTACATGTATTTGCTGCATGTGACATACGTAGAAGTTTGTATTATCTAGTGTTTCGTCTTTGTTTTGTTATGTGTAGCATATGAAGAGCAACTCCAACGTATTTGTAATATATGAATAACGACACATAGAGGGGCGCAACTTAGTTGGGGCGGGTGGGGGCGGCCGACCCCCCCCCCTCCCGAATTTTCGCGTAGAAGTTCCGATTATATAGTATTCACATAGAAAATTTTGGAAATATAGGGTTTCGACCCACCGAAAATAGTTTTCGACCCCCAAAACTAGTGACTTCCAACCCCCCGAATCTTCGGGTCAAGCTTCGCCACTGGACACATATTAACACATTACATATATTTGAAATATACCATAGTAAAGAAATCCTGAGTACGTTGGTGATAGTAGTTTGCTTTTAAAGTTAATGGGGTGAAATGCGATACAAATGAAATTAACTTGCTAAATGTATAAATAACTAGAGTAATTATTATTACGGTGCAGTTTTAAACTAGAGTAATTTTTACTAAAAATATAAATTAGTGTAATAAAATTCACTTTATACAAAAATAAAGTAGAGTAATAACTATTATTCTAGTTCAAATACTATAAAATAATAACAATTAATCTAGTGTTAACATAATTTAGTATAGTTGTTTATACGTTTTTGAATTTGCTCCTAACACTATTATATGATTAATTAACTAAAGACTTAAAAACGAGGAAATTAATTAAAATTGTTTCTTATTTTTTATTATCATGAAGCTAGGGTGTGTGATATATATAAATATATATATAATATAGGGTAGAGTTAGTGTCGTTATTAGTGTGAAATAGTGGTGAATCTAAGAATTTTTTCAGTGGGTTTCTTTTGGTAGATTATCACTATTTTTTTGCCAAATCATACTAGGTTCGGACTAACATTTCTTATTTTTTCAAACTGAGTGGATTATTGGTAACCCAGAAAATAGAGTTGGATTCGAACTTGGTGTGAAATATTTTTATTAGTTTATTGTAAGAGATGAAAGGCTTGTAAATTAAACTTTGATGACTTGGAGCATAGAACATATCAATAGATTTGTAAAAAATAAATAAATATTGTTATTACATACACATTAATATCTTTTTCTAGGTTCGCTACCATCTTATCTGATTTAATACACATGAAGGCAATGTAGTAAAATGTCAAGATAAATTATTCTGATCTTTCAATATATTGGTATGATCGGTTGATCATCCAAGATTATTAAACTTTAAATGGTCCAAGATTCCAAGGTTAAACACAAAACAAGCAGGACATACTTTTTTAGGAGTAGTTAGAAACACCAACATTGATCATGCACAATATAGATGAGATTGATGCTTATCGGCAACATGTGGTGTTTGCTAGTAGGAGTGTCGGGTTTTATATAGTTTTTATGGTTTGTATGGTGAAAATATAAAATTATAGTCCAAATTCCAAAAACTTGTGTTTCAAATTTTAAACTTGAGTTGCACAATTTAAAATTTTAAGAACGGTTCTTGAAGTGTATATCAAGAGATCTTATAAGTTTAAACATTGAGTTTCGTTTAAATAACACTACTTTGAAAGTGTTAGATCTTATTTAATTTTTTTTTTTTTTTTTTTTTTTTTTGCATTGAATAGTCTTTTTGAAGTTCAACTCTATATTTAAATACATTCATTTATTAAAACCTTTAAATGATGTCTCTCTTAATAAGGTTAAGGATGTGAGTGTAAGAAATAGAAGTAGATTAAATGAGTTTGTAGCAAAAAAAAGTTACATCTTGGAGGTGAGAGAAGGCTTAGGACATTTAGTCTTGGGTTCGATTTCTACAAGGGATTTTTCTAAAACTCATTGGGTTTCTTTTTGAATTGGTTACATATGCATTATTGCCTAGTGATGACTACGATCGGTGGTTTCGATGGTGGCACGATGATACACCAGTGGTCCGTCAGTAATCCCAATTTGCCGTAAAAAAAGAAGTCGATTAAATGAGGTCTAAAGATTAAATTACGACCTCATGCATTTCTATACAATTTTCATAGTTTAGCTCTTGTATATTGGTAGTTAGATGTAGGTAGAAGGCTTTCCAAATAAGTATTATATTAAGATTTGTTATTATTAAATTTGCCAAAAACTGTCATTAAATGTCTTGATAGTTTTTTAAAACTCCCTTTAAAAGTGCGTATAGACACTAAGGTGGTATTGTTATTTCACAATATTCCGACCTAAGACCGTGTTTACTCGGGCTCCAAATATAGCGCCTGGGCTGAGGTGGACAAAAATGGCGCCCCCCACACCTCTACGGGGGGGCGTTATTTTGTAAAAATAGGGTTGGGCTTTATCTCAATAACGCCGGATCAATTTTTGCCCCTCCAATCAAATGCAGCCACGTCATACTCTCTCTCTCTCTCTCTTATTTTTTTATTATTTTTTTATTTTAAAAGATATAACAAAATATTAAAAGGGGCTTTATATATAAAGCCCCATCACTACACCCCTTTTTCACTTTATCTCTCCATGCTGACTCATCAGCCACGTGGACCAATCACATTCAGGGGCTTTATATTTATAAAGCCCCACTACGCATGGTCTAATTTGTTATTTGTTACTTTGTTAGTGGACTTGATATAAACAGAAGTACCAAACCGTACCCATAATTGAATAACTTATAAAATTGAACAAAGTAGGTATTTTGTGTTATCGAGTTAGAATAAAAGAAGAAGAAGGCTTCCATAACTTTGAATCGTATTTTACTCTAATCATATTTAGGGGTTGTTTGGCACCTTCTGTATAGCAAAGTGTTGAATCAGTAATAGGTCTGAATCATTAAATGCTAAACTAGTAAGATGTCTGAACCATTTAAGGCTCAATATAATGCTTAATTGCTTACCCATTGAGAGGGGTAAATATCAGTCTGATTAAGACATCTGCTGGCGAAACAAACAGTCTGAATGAACTATGTCTGACTGATCCAGACATCTGTCCCAGATATAATCCCTATCCCATTTTGAGGGTGTTTGGGATTGCGATTTGAATCTGATTTTTAGATTATTGCGTTTTGAAAACGCAGATAATCAGTTTTTAGTGTTTGGGATTGCGTTTTGAAAACACAGATAATCTGTTTTTTAGGCTACCAAAACGCAATAATCTATAAGCAGCTCCACCCCTATTTTTCCAAAAGGCATAATCTATTTTGAATAATCACTCCCAAACTGAGTAAAACATAAACCGAGGAACTCGGATAATATTATATATACACACACACTAGATTTGTACCCCGGGAGCGTCCCGGGGTTAAGAAATCTAATATGACATATATCAATTTTACATACGAAATAGACCGATGTGCTTTACAGTTACATGCATGAAAGCTTCGGGTAGCACCTAACCTAAAACAATTAACAATAGATCTTCAATGTTAACGTCTAACCTTAAACAATGTATAACTCTAATATTAAAACCTAAACCTAAAACAATGTACAACTCCAATGCTAACACATGTTGTAAATAGAATTCATATTTACTGGTTTGAACATATATCTCAATAACTAAATCTTTTATTTTAAATTCAAAGATAGGCATATCTTGTAGAGGGGTTTAATTAATTTTATTACGTTAAAAAAAAATTAATTTTATTATTAGATTTTAATAATAAAAAAAATTTAAATACTTTCATCTCATTATGCTACGTGACACATTCAATGGAGGGTTGATGCTACCATTAAATGCCACATCATCTAACTTCAATTCTTTTATTATAAGTAATAGATTTCTTTTGTTAAAATCCCGTTTTTTTAGTTTGAAACCAACACCAAATTTTGTTTTTGGGTTGATCTTGTCAACTTTGAATTCAGTTCGATTCAGTATTGACATAAAAATTTCAAACCAAGAAAATCGGCTCACTATGAGGCTATGGGGTGTGGTACCCTTCCCCCTTCCCTCTCCCTTGTCCACGTCATCGCCACATCATCTTCCCCCTTTCACTCCCCCTTCTAGGGGAAATGGTTCCCCCTTCCCCTTTCCTTTTTATAATAATTTTTATAACAGAAAAGACAAAAAAAATATATATAATATTAATATATATAGATCGGTGCCATCGGTAAGAATCTCCCGAGTTTGCCGACTTCAAATCGGCGGGGGTGGTGTGCTTGGTCGGCACCGAAGGCCACGTAAGGCATCGAATGGTGGTTGCCGACCCATACCCCTCAGCCTGATATAGGCTTCTGTGGGGGTAACATGGCCACATGGGTGTGTGTCGTTTTTGCATGAAACTGAACCTAAAGTGGTCTGTTTTGATTGAGTCGGTTGTGGACTTTTGGCTCATTGTTTAGTTAGTTAACGATTAAATCGATTATGGGCCAAGGTTTGTGCTTTTGGTCCAACAAATACACTTTCCCTATTTATTTATAAGCCCATGTTCTTGGGCTAAAATCCATCAAACTTAATTTTAAACATCTTTTTTTTTATTTGTAGAATATTTATTATATGAGCATTTTCAAAATACCAAACGAGCTACTTAAGGCTAACTATTTGGTGTGCCCCCATTCTCCCAATTCCCCCAACTGCCACATCAGCGCCATGTCATTTCCCCCATTTTCTCCCTCAAATTTTGGAAATGGTTTCCCCCAACTCCCCCATTCCCCTTCCTTTTTTTATTCTTTTTCCTTTTTATTTAATTATATAATTTATATTTCATAATTATTTTTTTATTAAAATAAAATAAAATAAAAAACGTAAAAAAAAAAACCGTAAATAATAAAAAAAACCGAAATTTCATAAAATTAAAAAAAAAATACAAACTAAAGTCACAAAATAATAAAAATTACAAAGTAAAGTTCATTAAAAAAAAACTAAAAAAAAACTACTCGTCATTGTCGTCGACACGAAAATTATTCCAAATGTGATCAACGAGATCCGAAACAAGGTTTCCATTCATAGTAGCATCGCGTAACGCCCACGTGTTTGATTCTTGTTGTCCCTCGTCAACTGGCTCGAGCACTTCTTCAATCTCATTCGGATCGTAAACGCATATCGCACGACCTTCGTCTTCAATTATCATGTTATGAAGTATCAAATACGCGTACATAATGTATCTCAATCTTTGTGGATGGAATGCACGTGCTGGTCGTTCTATTATATGCCACTTCGCCTTGATCACACCATATAATCGTTCGACGTCTTTCCTTGCTGCTTCTTGACACTTCGCAAACTTTTTCCTTTTGTCATCTGAAGAATTCAATATTGTCTTCACAATAGACGCCCAGCTTGGGTATATGCCGTCACATAAATAATACCCATGCTTATATTTTACGCCATTGAGCCAAAAAGAATCATCAGGGCCGGTGCCTCTAATCATGGGGCCAAAAATATGAGATCTTGCAAGAACATTTAAGTCGTTACACGAACCTGCAACGCCAAAAAAAGCATGCCAAATCCAAAGATCTTGTGAGCAAGCGGTTTCAAGAATAAGTGATGGTTCTCCTACGTCACCCCGAGTAAATTGACCTTTCCATGCGGTGGGGCAATTACGCCATGGCCAATGCGTACAATCAAGACTTCCTAGCATGCCAGGAAAGCCGTGTTTCTCTGCATGGTGCGCGTAGAGCTTTTCGATGTCGCTTTTTCTTGGCGTACGCATATAAACCTTGCTATATAACTTCACAACATCTTCGCAAAACTGGTACAAACATTCCCGACTCATTCTATCAGACATCCTTAAATACTCATCCCATGAATCACTCGCAGTGCCGTATGCTAATTGACGAATTGCAGACGTGCATTTTTGTAGGGTCGTAAAACCCTGTTTCCCTCTACCATCGTATCGTAGTGTAAAAAATTCATCGTAATTAGCTAACTGTTCGTCAGTGTAAACACAGTTTTCGTCAAAATAATCGGCCACCAAACGTTCATGTGCACCTTTAAAAAAAATAAAACATATTAACAAAAAATATAAAACATATTAACAAAAAAAATAAAACATATTAACAAAAAAAATAAAACATTTTAACAAAAAAAATAAAACATTTTAACAAAAAAAATAAAAACATACCCTCACGATCTCTATCAAGCGCCGCGCTCCGTGTCAATGGTACCGAAGACGCTTCACTATCGCTTTCGTCTTCCAACTCGGCTATAATTTTTGCCGTTTCCATCATTGCGCCAACGTAAAAGTTTATCACATTTTGTTCCTTCTCCTCCGACGAACTCATGGTAACAAATTGGATTTTTATAAATTTTGTGGAGATGGAAGAATTATAGTTGTGTGTATGGTTGTGTTTGTAAAAAGGTAGGAGATGGAAGGTTTATTTTTTTGTATGGTTGGAAGAATTATATATAGGTAAAAGGTTTATTTATTTATTTATTTTTTAATTTTCAAACGGCTATATGCAAGGGGGCCCACACCAACGTTCAAAAAAAATCACCCAATCAGAGGGCTCGGTTCAAACGGGATGATTTCCCCGTTTTCCCCCAAAAATTTTCGGGGGGGGGGGGGGGGGTGTGTGTTCCCGATCGGGGAGGAGGCCACATCACCACCCCGACCCATCTCCCTGAATGCACACCATTTAGTTAAATATTTTGTTTTGGTTACGATGTGTCAATGTGCGTAAGCGTATATATTTCTTAATAATAACTTTCTACAGTTATGAGTTTAAAGAATGATTTTCATCTTAGAACTAAATAACAAATACACAAGTATATATTTAACCAACAAAGATGTGTGATATGATTTTCTTTTTTGTGTGTATTTTAAACTAAATTAAATGCATATATAAACAAAAACAGATAAAAGTCAAGAAAGGTGATCAAATAAGAAAGTGATCACTTACTCTGTGAATCCATCTAGCTAAACGATAACAACATACATGCATTCATAGTAATCAACATAATCAACAAAATTAACTATGAACATCATTAATGTTTAGTTAGGATTCATCTAATCTTGGTTGGATGTTTGCTACATATTAGCTTGGTTTTTATAAGACATGCGGCAAGTGGAAGAACGCATAGGTGATGGTGAAGCGCAGCGATTACATGAGGTGCCGCTTGAAGCGGCCTAAATCATCTGAGGTGATTGATTGCCTAAACTGCCGCTTCTTGCACCTTTTGCTTACGACGGGTGCATTAAAAATGACTTTTAGATTTTTCACTATAGGAATAATCAACTATTAAAATTGAAGATTAGAAACGACTCTTGATAATATGAAAAAGAGATGGGAGAGATGCCGTGAGAAACATATTGGGGAAGAGAGTGAACGTTTCAAATACAAATAGTGAGTTAAAATAACTTCCATATTGAGCTATTTGGATTATAATTAGAATTGACTTTTTTCAGGTTTAGTCAGCTTAAGGGAAAATATTTTGAAACTATATCTTTGTGTTCCCCAATTTATTGTTTTTTTTCACAGTTTTATGTTTTTTAGTTATAAAAAGGCCCCATTTTAGTATTCGCTTCAGGCTCCTAAAAAGGTTGAGCCACGTCAGTCAGCCGTGTTTTCATATGTATATAAAGTTTCTTTATTTGCACATAGCTTTTGTTGTGTATTCATTTCAATGACTTGATTTTTGGTGTTAAAAATTAACAAATTAGATAAAAAAAATCATCAATAAATATTTTATTAGTATTGATATCACTATTTAAGTATTATTATTCCCACTATATCCTTGTAGGACTTGTTACAAGAACCAAAACTATTTATTTATAAAATCTTAAAAAGTAAAGTGTGCCTTTTAATATGTAAAAAAATATAAGTGCCTCCAATGTTTCAATCCAATATACATTTAGACTTGTAAGCCCATCTCAATTCTACCCTCTCACTATGTAGGCCATTTCTAAACACAAGTTCTTAACATAAAAGCAACACAATTATTATAAAATTCATATAATCTGTATCAAGCGAGTCTATAATTTAAAAACAACAATATAACTTTAGACCAATTCTACAATATACAAGTATATATTTACGAATAACCCGAAACGTTGCATCACGAGCCGGGGACTCAAAGTTTAGTAATGGTAATGCGTAAAAGCCCGTCCCTGCACGAGTGATATTCTATTAGCTTCAACCCTTTAAATGGCATTAGGTAAGGCGATAGGTTACGTTATATTTCCAACAGGCGTAACATGTAAAACCAAACATATTTAGCAACAGAGAAAACGGGTCGACAGAGTCAAAAGTTGTCTGAACTGTAACTTCAAAATTTAGATTGTTACTGCAATAATATAATGGCATTAGGTAACTTATAGCATAAAAGTGTTATGCTCGACCCGTTTTCCCTGAATCCCATTGTCACTTGTTACTCAACCGACCCGACCCATTCATCTTTTTCTAAGAAACAATATCACCATAGCAGTAAGGTGCTGACTTACAAAAATTCAGCTGACACAGAATCCGGGTTGACACCGCAGGGTAGTGGCCACTTGATTTCAAACGGTCCTTCTAGAATCTCCTTCTTGTAATATGAAGAGTTTGTACAACCGTTAAAATAGCATGCCGTAGTCTTCCCATTGGTTGTTTGTACAGTCAGACTGCCAACAATTTTGTTAGTGATCGTCAGGAACCTAAAAGAGGTGACATTGTGACAATTTTGACCCGTTAAGTTATAAATGGGTCGGCTTGGATTGTATGTTATATCAAACGGGTCAAATCAGTAAATTTAGCTATAAGGTCAACGGGTCAAACTGTGATAGTCATCAAAACTATGTCATTTAATCAGAAGTCAAGATTATTATTGTAATCATAAATTAACATCTCAGTTATTTCTAAATTTTCTTCAAAAATTTGATAAATGAATTTGCGGGTAAAGTTGTTCCAACCATAGTTGTCAAAGCGCCTAGGCCGAGCCCGGAGCACAAGGCGCATAAAAAACGAGGGCTTTTTTATAATTAGGCGCATAGTATAAAATATATTTTTTTAGGGATTTTAGAGATGTTTTAGGCTTGTTTAGGGCTACTTTAGGATGTTTTAGGGTTGTTTAGGACTTATTCATAGCTAATTTAGGATGTTTTAGAGGTTTAGGCAACTTTTAGCCTGAATTTGGCCGGAAAATTAGCCTGAAACAGGCCTGTTAGTGCGCCTCAGCGTCTAAATGCGCGCCTCACAAGGCGCAACGCTTCGCTGCGCCTCGGCGTGCTTTTGACAACTATGGTTCCAACCCTTATTAAAAAGAACTACTTGTTCCAACACTAACCCGTTTTGACCCGTTACACAAACTTTATAGAAAAAATCTTACATCGTATTATCAACTTCAACCCTTATATCATCTATACTAATCCCGGGCAGTTCTATCAGCAGAACATATTTTCCTCGAGATTCTGCAACGTCCATCCTTGGAGATAGTTTCTTCTCTAATCCTGTACATCACGTTCAATTTTTGGCAAATTAATAACGATAAATAAATAAAGTTCCGGTGTACAAACTTGACAGGAATCAAGTTGTTGCTGATATGTCAAAGTTTAATTACCAGGACGTTTAGCAGTGTGCGCGTTGTTCTTGTGGCTGAACTTCATTGGTACATCTCTGTCTATTATTCTGGAAAATTTAGGAGGCTGTAATGAAGGTAACATGTAATGACCGTCAGCGTATTGAATGTTTCTAACTTTCGGAGGATTAGAATTGATACTGGCTGGCTGAGAAAACAAAGGCGTTGTCACAAGTTCAGATGACAGGTCCTGTTGGGAATGTATTGACTTAAAAGTCAAACTTGATTGGTCAACACAATCCTGCCAACGAAATGGTGAATGTTAGTTTTCTTAATCTATAAGAGAAAGTGTCATTTTAACCGACGACAACGTTAAGAGTTTCATTGATTAGGACCTGTTCTGTTGTAGCTGGCCTCATGTAACAACCTTGAGACTTCAAGTTTTGTCTGGCAAAATGCATAGTATTATCACATCTCCTCTTGATAGATGTTAATCCGCCACTGCAGTTCTGCGGCAATAAAGCAACCAAACGAGTGAAGTTTATATAACATATAGTTGATCAGCAAAAGAAGGATGAGGGCTCGGGCCATCTAATCCGCATTTAAAGTTGTGTCCAAATCATGTGTAGATATACTCTGGGTTTTAAAAAGCGCGCCTAGGCACGAGGTGCATTAAGGCGCAACCTAGGGCGCCTCAGGGCTTTGCGCCTATCCATTTTCCCAGAAGCGCAAAAAAAGCGCAGATTTTGACTTTTTTCTCGTCGCCTTTGGCCCTGAGGCACGTGCAGTGGCGAAGCTTGACCTGAAGGTTCGGGGGGTCGGAAGTCACTAGTTTCGGGGGGTCGAAACCCTATATTTACAAAATTTTCTATACGAATACTATATAATCGGAACTTCTGCACGAAAATTCGGGGGGGGGGGGGGGGTCGGCCGCCCCCTCCCGCCCCAACTAAGCCTCGCCACTGGGCGCGTGCCTCATGTACTCCATGTATTTTTATGCATAAAAATGTTGCACCTTGGTGTTTTATAGGTATATTTTGGGTAAATGAAGCTAAAAACCTATGGGATATATATGAGATATATAAAAAAAATTATGCAATTAGTGCGTGCTTCGGGTACGAAAATCTCACGCCTTTTGCACTTTGTGCACCTAGTGCTTTTTAAAACCAAGGATATAATACTATCTACATTAGGGGTGGCAGTTCCTTGACAAAACCCGAAACAAGACACGAAAAATATCATGTTTTGGTTTGTCATGTCTAACCCATTTAATAAACAATTTGTATTCGTGCTAACATGTTTAAATCATTTAATTAAACATTTCATGTCCGAATTAATACGTTAAACTCATTTAATTAAACAGTTTGACTTATCAACCATTTAAAATTTGACATAAAATAAAAAAATATTTTTATAAAGCCAACCCACCAACCTGTTTGACTCATTTAGATAAATGGGTTACGTGGTCATGTTTAGTTTACACAATTTAAGTGTATTTTGAGTTAAAGCTAATAACTTTAATATGAATAAACATATGGGTCGTGTTTAGTTTCATCAATTCAACCCGCAAACCCGAGATGATTGAATTATACAACATAACATCATATCTATATAGATAAACACATACTCATGGCCGGTCTTGAGGGGTGCAGGGAGGACTCCCGGCCCGGGCCTAATTTCCAAGGGGCAATGTGACCGGCGACAGTGGCGGATCTTGTAATAGAATTAATCGGAAAAATCTAAATGATCAGTGCATAGTGTTGGTGTTACATGGCATAAAAGGGGTTGTTTTGAGGAAGATGGTGGCATAGTGTAAATACTAGAAAATGATGGTGGTATTATAGACATCAGAATAGAATATGCCAATGTATAAAGAAAAAAAATGCCTACAGTGGTGTCATCCTATTTTTTTAAGATTAACAATAACGATAACTTAAAAATAATATCTTATCCTCTTATTTTAATGTTGGTTTCGATTTTTTGCTCGCCCTAAGCTCAAAACACTTAAGTTAAAAAAAAGAACTTCACCGATTGACGATGATAGCTATCGAGAACGTATTATTGGATAAAATAAACTGTGAAGAATTGATTCATCAATTTGATATAAGTATATAACTTTAGTCATCCTTTAAATAAATATAGTTTACGTTATTTATTTTGCTAAAATCTAAAACTAAGGGGCACATATTTCGTGACTTGGCCCGGGCACTGGAATTCTCAGAGACGGCCATGCACATACTGATATTATATATAAGGCAAGAATAAGATTACCAGAGGGAAGAGATGGGTAGCAGTGGTGGGAATATGATCGACGGTGAAGAAGTGAGCGCCGATCATATCAAGTCGGCGTCTTGCTGTTTCAGTCGCCATATCTAATAATAATAATAATAATATCTTTCTCTCTCTCTGCTGATTGCTTCACTGAATGAATGTTGGTTAGCATTTTAAATGGTAGACAAAAAGTTATGTATGATATTTTTATTTTATGGGTCACGTACAACAACGTGTCCTGTGTCTCTCTCTCAGCTTTACAGGGTGGGATTGATTGGGTCGGGTCGGGTGGGTTTTGAGATACTGTGGATTTTACGGGTCATCAAAACTATTAAAGTTTATTAATTTATTAAAGAGTTAAATAAGATATTATTTTTTTAACTAAACTAGTTTTTTTTTACCCTGCGCGTTGCGGCGCGAAATTAGAGGGTACTTTTACAGGGTTGGGTTATTCTACAAAGGATAAAAAAATGAGAAGGGTGAGAAGCCACTAGAAAATGATATGTGTCAAAATGATTAACAAGTGGGAGCGGTAATTTTGTCAAAAACATATGCATATGCAAGTCACGTGCCATTTCCACCTTCATTTTTAAATGTCCGTAACTTTTTTATACGTCATCCTTTAAAAAAAAACAACTATGCCATAAAATTGAGTGTCTTTTTATCTTTAATATGAGTACCATATTGTTATACTTTTGAAAAAAATCAAAACCCACTTGCGTAAGACACAATGGAGTGTAAAACACAATGAACACCAATTAAATATAGGGTATAAAACACAATCAAGAGTCTACTAAAACACAATGTACGACATACTAAAGACACAATGAATAGAAGACTAAAACACAATGAATACTTTTGAAAAAAAAAAATTGAAAACCCAGTTGCGTAAGACACAATGGATGACATACGAAAGACACAATGAACAGAAGACTAAAGCACAATGAATACTTTTGAAAAAAAAAAGTTAAAAACCCAATTGTGTAAAACACAATGGACGACATAATAAAGACACAATGAACAGAAGATTAAAACACAATGAATACTTTTGGAAAAAAAGTTGAAAACCCAGTTGCGTAAGACACAATGGAGATAACGTAAAACACAATGAGTACCAATTAAATATGCAATGAACAATAGGGTAAAAAACACAATGAACAGTCTAATAAAACACAATGGACGACATATAAAAGACACAATGAACATAAGACTAAAACACAATGAATAATAGACTTAAACACAATGAACAACATAATAAAACACAATGTACACCTAAATACAAAACTCATTTGCGTAAAACACAATGAAAAGCATACTAAAAACACAATGGACAAAGTTAAATCATGTGTAGACTAAAAAAACATAAATAACATATTTATAAAGCACACATGCATACTATAACACAATGAACGAGCAGAAAACACAACGGAGAAGAAAACCCATTTAGCACGATTTTTTTTTCAATTTTACTGTAGCAATGTGGTACTCATATTAAAGATAAAAAAACGCTCGTTAATATGGTGAAATTTTTTTGAAAAAAAAATATCGTATGAAAAAGTTATAGATGTTTTAAAATGATGGGGGAATTAACATGTGCATTGCATGTGGAGAGAGAAAGTCAACAAATGTGGTTTTCCTTTTATGCCCTTCCTCGAATTTATTATTTATTTTTTTCAAACAAACTAATCTCAACCCTTCAAATATATGATCAATGGATCACAATCTTTCTCACCCTTCCTATAACAAGTGTCATGTGTATTTGATCATAACCCTACTTTTACATTATAGAAAAATTTGAGGGAGGAATGAGTTACATGTCAAAAGTTGGTTAAAAATAGGGGAATTGGAATTAAGCAATCTCAACTTTCTTGGGTTGTAAGATAATAATTCTAACTTGAAAATTAAAATCTAACATGCCTAACTTGTCTTGGTTTTTATTTCACTAGACCAAAACTAACTGGGTTTAACCTAGTTAGTTTTCTACTTACGTGTCATGCCACTTTATGTATTCTATTGACCTATTTACACTTTATGACATGTCACGTATAAAATTTTGAACGAAATACAAATAAATTTATACTAGTGTGAAAAAAACAAATGGGGTTGGGGCTCCCTCGCCCCCAAAAAGAGTCGCCCATGCACAAAAACATAAACCTAAATTTTAAACTTATCACCTGAATAAACTACCAAGATGCAATGCTCTAGGAATATCTCAATGACTTTCTATACGAGAAGTTGTCAATAATTGAAATCTCGTTCGTAACAAAATTCTATGCGTAGAGGTTTTACTTTTTTTTTTTGAACGGCCAATAGATCAATCCCGAGCACTCTTGAAGTACCCATTGGACAAACAAGGGCGTAGCATTTAAGGGGCGGGGAGGGGCGCTCCCCCCCCCCCCCCGAATTTTCGCTCAGAAGTTTCGAGTATATAGTCTTCGTATGGATTTTTTTGGTATATACCGTTTCGACCCCCCGTTTAAAAAAATAGTTATATAAACCAAAACTTTAACCCAAGCCGAACTTCATTTATCAAGCTCGTCGAGCCTTAGCATAAGATTAAGTTTATTAATATTTAATAATATTTATCCCCTCATTTAAGCTTGTTTACTAAATGAGCCCGAGCGGAACTTCATTTATTGAGCTCCGAACCTATTATTTATATTACTTTTATTTAAAATATTAACTAATAGATTGTAAATGAGCCGAGCTCGAGCTCTCATAAGTTTTTCGAGCTCGAGCTTAGCTCGGCTCGTTTGCACCCCTATCCATAATTGAAGAACTCAAAAATTTTAAAGGTCGACGGGCAAAACTGTAATTTTTCATTCATGTACCAAACCTTTGTCTCCTTTTTAATGTTTTAATATCTTTGTTCAATTGTTTGTTAAACAATGCTTAGAAATTTGATATTTATTTTATTTAATGTTTGACTCGACCCGACCCGAATCGAATCACCGACCCGAACATATCACCCAAACCATAGCTAAAGAAAAAAAAATTAGGTCCCGTCTCATGACCGCTGACTTTCGACCCCCTGGTCTACATTCTCAAGCTTTGCCACTGTGGACAAAGAAGTACTTCGAGAGTAACTCGGGTCCACCAGTAATTTCACACCAGTTCCCAAGGAAAACCAGCCGCCCAAAGGCCCACTGCGGTAAAACTCGACTCACTAGCAACATTTTGATGCCTGTAGGACTCAAACTCCACACCTCCTATAAGAAAAGCAAGAAGGGTGGCACGAGAATTTTTTTTTTGAAAAGATAACTTCATTAAAACACCGAGCGAATCCAAAAGAAAGGACCGCTCAAAACACTAAAAATTACAATATATACAATGGATTTCTAACCCATTCAGACCACACAACCCTATTACAATTCGTTCTATACTTGAACCATAGGAACGCCATAGATTTAACTAAAGCAACCACCTCGTCCACCTTTGGAACCGAATTTTGGAAAACAACCTTATTTCGCTCTTTCCAAATCGCCCAACCAGTAGTCATGAAAATGCCTCGAGGGTGGCACGAGAATTGGCGCGTAGAGGTTTTACTATGGCCCCTCTGAAAAAAAAAAAAAAAAAAAAAAAAAAACATCGGGTTAAAGTATCCTGTTCCTTTTTGTCATAAAGTAAACAATTTTGTTCAGCTATCAATGGAAGCTAATGATCACCATACTCGACACATGGCGGCTGTGACGGCTCCATAATAAAGTCCACCCTCCTGTCTCTTCCATTTCTCCCCAAAATCAAAACCCACATCACAATCTTCCTCAATCACAAACCCTTTTTTCTCCCTTCTCATATTATTATTATTATTAATCAAACACACGCTTTCCAATCCAACTTTATTTGTCAACTTAAACCTCCTGCTTTCTAACTTCAAACATTAAAGTCAACTCTCTCTTCTTCTTCCCCAATTCTGGTCAACGGTAAACCCCTCCTTCCTTACAATATTCCCAATACTATTATTTGATCTAACCCCTTGTTCTTACATTCTTTTAAATCAAATAGTTAAAGATCCCTAATCTGTTAATTTTCTTGAAAATATATAGATATTTGTTTTTAGTTTTGTGTAAATTGGATCTTTAACAGGAAAAGTTTTGTAATTTATGATCATTTGTGTTTATTAATTTTTTCTGATGGTTATGGTTCAGGTTCTGATCCCTTGTTGTTACATTATTGAATATATTTAGATGTTTGTGTTTAGTTTTGTGTAAATTGAATCTTTAACTGGAAAAGTTTTGTAATTTATTATAATTTGTGTTTATTAATTGTTTATTGTTCTGTTTCTGACTCACTGTTCTTACATCATTTGAAATCAAGGAGTCTGGGATCTAAAATCATTAACTTTAGCGAAAATATTTAGAAATTTGTGTTTAATTTTGTGTATATTGAATCTTTTTTTTTTTTTGAACGACCAACAAACGATCTCCCGACTACCGGGGTACCCACCAATTGGTTACAAAAGCACCTCATACGCACCTGGGTGAAGACACGTCTAAGGTGCCTGCCCATAGGTAGCGCTAGGTAGCCAGAACCCCACCAAGCCACCAGTTCCGGGGAAAACCTGACCCCCACCCGCTCGAAGGCACGACGGTGGAAAATCAGTAAACCCGGTGGGATCAAGGATCGAACCTGGCACCACAAAGAGGCTAGGCTCTACCCATCATTTCCCATGCCACTCCACCACAAGGGTGGTTGCTATTTGAATCTTTAAGTGGGAAAGTTTTGTAATTTATGATATTTTCTGTTTATTAATTGTTTTTGGTTATGACCCACTGTTGTTACATTCTTTGAAAACAAAGAGTCTTTGGTTCCCAATTTGTTACCTTTCTTGAAAATATTTAGATGTTTGTGTTTAGTTTTGTGTAAATTGAATCTTTAAATGGAAAAGTTTTGTAATTTATTATAATTTGTGGTTATTGATTGTTTATGGTTCTGAATCTTGATTTTTTCTTGGAGGGCAGAGTTATTGATTTGAAAATAAGAGGGGTATTGATCCAGATGATGTTATGATGGATGGGTCACAAGGGGGTTCAGGTTCATCACCGCCGTTTCTGAATAAAACATATGAAATGGTGGATGACCCTTTGACTGATCATATTGTTTCTTGGAGTCATAATGGGACTAGTTTTGTTGTTTGGAATCCGCCCGAGTTTGCTGGTGAATTGCTTCCGAAGTACTTCAAACATAACAACTTCTCCAGTTTCGTTCGGCAGCTTAATACATATGTAAGTATATTGTTTCGGTTTTTTCCTTAGATATAAGTGTGTTTGGCAATTGGCATTATGTTCTGAATGTGATTATGTAATATGGAATGATGAGATCGGATTAGTTTGTGATGTTTGAAATAGAGATAATCAGTTGTTTGAGTGTTTGGCAAATTCAGATAATTCAAGATTTTGCATGTAAAATGTTCCTTAAAATAAAGCTAGTTTTGTTGCAGCTACTCCTAAACTGATCAGTTGACACTTGCATGATAATTACTTTCAAACCGAAATGCCAAACACTCCCTGTTTTCCAAGTAATAATCATATGTAGTTTTTTCCAAACACTCTATACTGGTTCTTGCGATCACAAGTCTAGAACATCAGTCGAAACACACATCCTGATTAATGTTGCCTAGGTTAATTAATCTAGCTTTAGTACCTCATTATTTCCGCAATTGAGTAAATTTTTATAGTTGATCGATTTTGTAAGTAGCTTGCCAAAGGGTATATTAGTCAATTCTTACAATTAGAAAAACTTGCATGTTGAGGGAACCACAGATTTCAGTGTAAGAAAAGTATTCCAGTGTTTATACTATTGTTCTCTTATTCTTAATCTTTTAATTCGATAGGGTCATCTTTTTAGGCTGCAAGTATAGGTGGCGTTTTCTACCTATTTACTTATGAATGGGTCGATTTGGGTTGTATATCAAATGGGTCAAATAGATTTATACTAAAAGTGGAACAGGTCAAATGGGTCAAACTGATAGACATACCACAAGTTCATTAGTGATACTACCATTCCAAAATTCTGATCATATTGTTTTGTGATCATAACTAATGCAATAAATATATTAACAAAAAACCAAAATTTTGGACAAAGTGCTCACTAGTCAAATATGTCTGTTCAACCCGTCTGACTCATCAGTATTAACACCTCTAGTGGATGTTATATGGTGTCACGTTGGCAATGTTGGTTCCATGATTCAGTTGACTTAATGAGTACACATACTAGGCTGTTTCATGTCATTGATGCATGGTTTTAAAAAACGGGTGAGGCATACGCCTCGAGGCGAAACGCCAAGAAAACGAATCTGAGGCGCGCCTCATGGGGTTCAGATTGTACATACGCCTCTAAGGGCTGAGGCGCTAAGAAAATGTGCGCCTCACATTCGCCTCGGGTGCGTCTCGGGTGGTTTAGGCTGTTTTTGATGTGTTTTTTTGGTGTTTTGACTTTTTGGGTCAATTATTTTATTTTTGACGTGTGTTTTTGATGTTTTAGACTTTTCTAGGTCAATTATTTTATTTTTTATAGGATACATAATTTTTATATTTATTTTTTGAATGCGCCTCGGGCTTACGCCTCGGTTCTCCTTGAGGCTTACGCTTCATGAGGCGAAGGGAAAACGCCTCGAGGCTCATTTCCGTTCTTTTAAACTTTGCATTGATGTAGCAAAAAAGTTTTATGTTTTAAATGTTCTTTTTATTATATGATAACATCTACTGAAAATGATTTATATAGGGTTTTAGAAAGATAGATCCTGACCAGTGGGAATTTGCCAATGAAGAATTCATAAAAGGTCAAAGACACCTTTTAAAAAATATTCACAGACGGAAACCGGTCCATAGCCACTCAACACCGACACAAGGGGCTTCCATAAATCAATTATCTCCTTCAGAAAAAAAGGAATACGAAGACGAAATCAAGAAACTAAAACATGAAACAAGTTCGCTTCGATTTCAGTTACAGGCCCACAAGCAAGAAAATCAAGAAAACGAACTCAAGTTAACCTTTTTACTTGAACGATTAAAGACCATACAATCGAAGCAGAAGAAGATGATGTCGTTTCTTGCTCAATTACTCGAAAATCCAAGAACGTCATCTTCACGCCTGCAACATTTGGAAACAAACAGCAAAAAGAGAAGATTGATAATATCTACCTACTTACATGATGAAGCGAATACAGAAGAAAACGAAAATTTGGAAATTCATGGGCTAATAAAAAAACTTGATTCATCTTTGAATTTTTGGGTGGATTTTGTGTACGAAAGCGCAAAACCTTCGGGTCAGGAAAAACATGAACTTGGTGATGATTCAAAAGTGGATCATGCTGACAGCCCTACTAATGTCTCTTTGGCCTACATTGATCAAGATTCGCAGGTGAAATCTAAATCTTCAGGGATTGATGTTAACATAGAGCCAGTTGGCGGTGGCAGTGATGCTGGTGGTAGAGCAGTGGTAGCGCCAGTGCAAACAGGAGCAAACGATGTTTTCTGGGAACAGTTTTTGACTGAAACGCCTGGCGGTGGTGACACGCAGGAAGTTCAGTCTGAGAGACGAGATGTAATTAGATCTTTGTGGAATGCAAATAATGTAGATAAAATTACAGAAAAAATGGGGAATCTTAGTAGTCCTTCTGGTAAGCTTGATGTTCGATGATCGTAGATCCTAATTTCGCGTGGGATCTCTGCTTCATGACCGCGTCTTGTAACGATTGTGAAAATGTTGTTTAATTACTTGTTTAAGCATTGTTTTCTGTTTAGGAGGATGTTGTTCAAGGTTTTTTTTCTTATTTACATTTGTGTTTGTTCACTTTTAGATATGAACAAGGTTAAGGTTTACAGGAAATACTTCAGGAAATTTTGGATGACCATTATGCATTTTAACTTGTGTTAAGTGTGCAAAATCACTATCAAGTTAGGCAGAGGCTTCCCTAAGGATTTACGTGTCCTATCCGAGTTGTTAAAACATATGTCATTTAGACTTTAATAAATTAAATAATTTAAACTAAATTTTAGGGGGGACAATCAGACCATGTGTAATGGGCATTATATGGGCATGAATAAGCATGATAATGCCCCAACACCATCCCCTTAGGCATTATATGGGCATTATGAGGGTGTGACATTTCTAGTATAATGCCCAAATAGGATAAAAAATATGGAAAGTAATAATTAAAAAGGGCATTAAGTGGCTTTAACCATTACACATTTGTTTGAAGGGCATTATAATAATGATGTGGTGGAAAATGCCCTCTAAGAGGCATGAACCATTACTTATGATCTCAAAGTTATAGCAGTAAACAATAACAATTAACAAAATCATAGTATTAAATGAGTTTTAGTGGGTAAATGGGTATTGGGTCTTTAAATGTGTTATGGGTTACTTAACAAAATTTGAGTTTTAATGGGCCTAAGTTTAAGTATTAAATGAGTTCTCTATTTAAAAAAAAATACGTATATATACAAAGGGTATTGGATTTAAATAATGCAAAGTTTGACCCATTGGTCAATAATAATCCGAACTTTAACTTTGAATCAGGATAATATCAATTGGACATGTGGGTGTCATAAATGAACATCCGTTAAATATGAACTAACTGAGTTAGTGTAAGCTGACGTGGCAGCTGAGGTGTATGATGACTTGGATTTTTTTTAATATCAGCAGCATCATCTTCATCTATCACAACAACAACATTATCATCTTCATCTATCACAACATCTAAAAACTAACCAAATCCACCGTCCACCACCCACCGGAAAACCTCTCCGACCAATCAAAACCCTTCTTCGCCAACCCATTCAACAAAACCCATGGGTTCCCTACCACATTTCTCACCAGACACACCCAAACCCCGAACCCAAACCATCGACCCAACCAAGCTAGAAACCCTCTTCACCTCCCAACAACAATACCTCAACTCCTTTTTCAACAAACTTGACCTTTCTCAAGCCATTTTATTCACCCAAACCCACTTTAACTCCACCGGCACCATCTTCTTAATCGGTGTAGGCGAATTCGGCTTTGTTCCCCAAAACATTTCCCAAATCCAGCAAATCCAGTATTATTATTATTAACAGATTTGAGCCTTTGAGTGTTACCATTATGAGAATGTTGACAGATGAAGATGATGATGGGAATGTTGTGTTTAGGCTTTTAGAGATGAAGAAGATGATGTTGTTACTGATGATGATTATGGTGTTGGTGTTGGTGTTATTGCATAGATGAATGATGATGATGGCAGACTTGGGTTGTAAGTTTTCCTTTAAAAAAAAATATGTTCTGATATTAAAAAAAATAAAAATAATTCCAACTCATCATATACCTCAGCTGCCACGGCAGCAGTGGTGTACACGTCAGCATGACGTGTCAACTGCCATGTTAGCTTACACCAACCTTGTTAGTTCATATTTAATGAAGGTTCATTTTTGATGCTCACATGTCCACTTGAGATTATTCTGGTCCAAAGTTAAAGTTCAGATTATTATTGCCAATAGGTCAAACTTTAGATTATTTAAATCCAATACCCCATATATAAATAGGAATTTTATAAAAAAAAAAATGTTCCTCCTAAAATTGCGGGCCCTAGCCTGGTGGCCTTCTCGACCACCATAAGGGTAGCCCATTCAGCTGGTGGTTTCACTGGAAGCAGTCTGTCTATTCACACGGGTTTGAGGTGAGTCTGTCTACATCTTACCCTCCTCAAAACCTACCTTAGCTTTGTTATTGGTGGGATTGACTAACTATAATAATGATGGTAAAATTTACACTACGAAGTGAAAAAACGGGGGGGGGGGGGGGGGGTGTTCTGGTCTAAGAGAAGCTCTGCCTATATGTACATAGATACCTTTTACCTTTTAAAACTTACAAATCGAACCTCAAAACACAAGTCACATCTACATATATAGCACCAAATGCATCTTTCACTTTACATAAATCCATGAATATATTACGATTCAAATACCTAAATAGATTACTTCTATAGAGAAAGTTAGAGATAAAAAGCAATGTTGACGTGCAAAGCGTACAAAGGAGTGTATTAGGTTGTGTGGAATTTTGATTGCGTAGAGGTATACGATGAGTTTTCAGGCGTCAGAAGGTGTAGATGGTTATGCAGGTGGTGTTGACCGTGGATACGGTGGTGATGGATGATTTTCAAGTGTGTGTTGAACGATGGCGGCTGAAGGTGGTTCACCAATTGTGGAGCGACGGGTTGCAGGTGGTGGTGGTTAATGTTCGGTGGTTTTTGATTGGAAGGGTAGTGATGATGCTGCAGGTGAAATGGCGATGGGGAAAATGAAGGAGGCAGGTTGCAGATGTGAATTGCAAAAAAAGTCACACCCCATGAATCGATTACATGCAACTTAAATATTACAATTTTGTAAACACAAATTCAAACACAATAACAATAAGTCAATAACAATAATCTTGACCATATTTGGTTCTTGTAAAACAGTCTATTAACTCTTATCAACTCTTTTTACGACTTCAAGTAACAATAATCAATACACGCACATCCTAATCCAAATCCCTTAATATTCAACATGAATAAATAAATCAAAATCTACATTAGGCTACGAATATCATCATCATTATCATTATCATTATCATTGTACACATTGCTAGAAAACAAATCTTTACAAAGCTCCCCATAAAACCGACACACCAAGTTCATGAACACTGGACTCTTAAGGTTCTTCCAGCAGTAAAGAAGCTCTTCCACGTCTACCAAATCCTTCATTTCCCTTCTTCTGCTATCATCTTCACTAAATAATTCTCAAACCTCTGGCAAGCGTCTTCGCCATCATTTTCTTCTTCCATTGTCGCTACAACAATATTTTAAATCCTCATGTTAATTTAGACCAAACTGTAAATTAATTAATGCCTAAAATAATGAAAACGACACGCCCAGCTTGTAGAATTATTAAGAGTTATGGATATGTATTCGGATGTGAAAGATGTTCAAACCATGTCATTATTGTTTTATAAGTTACATACATAGACAGGGCAGTGCTCACACCCTTTAAAAATTAGTGTAATTTATAGACAAACTAGTAAAAAAGTTTCTAGGTATTGAGTTGTAGCTTATATATACAAAGTAAATATCAAATACAAATGAGATTAACCTACTAAACATGAGAAGTGAATGGAGAATATTTTTTTTAATGTTTTTTCCTATCTGCTTAAAAATGTTTTCTAGATGAATAATATATAAAAAAATATTTTTTTAACGTAATTACTCTACAACAGTAATTACGTAAGTACTCTACACTATTTTTTTTAGATTTCAGTACTAAAATACATGTTTAACAATATGGAAAAAAAAAAATACTCTCCTTCACTTCTCACGTTAGTTAAGGGCTATATGTAGGATAAGAACAATTTGTACAAGAAGTTTCTTCTATAATAAAACGACATAATTTAAGGAGGTTAAAATTCAAGTTTATGTGTTTAGGCAACAGCACTATATTTATTTTTCTTGTACATGTATGTATATTAACTAAAGAAAATTTTTTAGCACACCAAACATTTAGAAACCATTTGATATGATTCATTATTAATGGTGGCATGGTGCATATATAGTATAGGTTCTTATCATTTCACATGTAGTACTATATTCACTAATCTATACATATAATAAACCAAAGTCATTTTAATGACATGACATTCAAAGAGGCATTCTCTTCTTTGAGTGTGTCATGTATCATCCCATGTGGCATTGAGATATTTTAGAAAAAAAATAATTTAAAAACAAAATTGGATTTTTCACCTTCATGTTTCCTCCCATAATTTTTAAACGTTAATATCTTTAATATATGAGATTTTTTAAAGAAAAAAATTACACCAAATTAACGAGCGTTTTATTATCTTTCTAACGAGTACCATAGTGCTATATAAAAAACGGAGAAATTTTTTTTGTGGGGTTTTGTTCATACAGGAAAAAAAACACAAAGTGTTCAGGTAAATCATTAATCATGTATAGACAAGTCACTAATTATGTTTAAATCAGTAAATATGAATTTTTTTTTCAAAGCCGAATAGGTTAATAAAGTTATACGTTGTTTTAAGTTAGGTATCAATATTAGTATGTTAGAGTTGTACATTTGTTTAGTATTTAGGATAGGTGTTAATATTAGAGTTACATTAAAGTTCTACATTCTTTTAGGTTAGGTGTTAGCATTGGAGTTGTACATTGTTAATTTGTTTTAGGTTAGATATTAATATTAGAGTTATACATCAGTCTATTTCATATGTAAAAATGATGTATCATATTAAATTTCTCAACCCGGGACGCTCCCGGGGTATAATCTAGTGAATACATATACTAACCGATGAATCTATATATTAAATAGTGAATAAAATAGTTCCCATATAGATATAGCAACAAATATATTGACTTATTGTAGTGCATATCTATCTCCGTACCTTTTCTTGCCATCTTAATATATGCCGGGGTAGGAGGTGAAGGGCATGGTGCTTTCTGCACATATCCAGCATCTGAAAAGCTCTTGAGCTCCATGACCCGATCCATATCTTTTTTCCTTCTTAACGACCCGAAAAACGATGATAAACAGCCTAAACGGCGCGTGTTTTTGGGTCTTGTTTTGTGAGACCGAAGAGTTCTTCTTATAAGGATTGGTTTTTTGAATTTGAAGAGGCGAATGAAGCTTTTGCATGGGGTGGTAAAGAGTTGCTTGCATGTGAAGGTACTAACAGAATGTTTGGTGACCATGTTTGTAGGTGTAACTTGTGAGTAAAGCAATAGGAAAACATGATGATGAGTTAGTTATATATATTGAGAGATTGTTTAAATGGAGGTTGGTGTTGCAGTCATGAGTTGTTAATGGATATGTTTATTAATATTTGGAAGTTTGGTGGATTGATGAGTGGCTTTCACATCTTTTCTTCAACAAAAAGAAGTGGATTCCATGATTAACATTCCAAAAAATTAAATTATAGTTTGTTCATTATAAATAAATCTTTTCGTTTTTGGAACAACGTTAAATAAAAAACCAGTAAATTTTCTCTCATTTAACTAATTAATGTGATGGATGTTTGTTAAACTTTTTTTTATCTTTTTTCAAAAAAGGCCTCAATTTTATTATTTGGTTTGAAAAAAAAAATTGAGTTGGCCCTGCCAGTGCCACCTAGTCAATGGGTATCATAGTTTTAAATAAAACAAAACTAGTGGAATTATGACCCGCGTGTTGCGCCGGGATTCCCCACGCTACTCGTAGCTGGAATTAGTTTGTTACGGTATCGGCGATTTTTAAAGCGGTTGTTCCGGCGCTCAAAACACACACACGAAAACGCAACTATTCAAGGAAGTGGACACATAGACTACATCAATAAGATGTCATTATTGTTTAACTAAGGGGCTGTTTGGTAGCCTCTTAATCAGCCTCTTAACCATTCAGGTCTGAATCATTCAGCATTCAGACTGTTTGTTTCAACAGCTGAATGGAATGATTAAGTGCTGAACAATTAAGCTAATAAGGGATGCTGAATGATTCAGCTCTTAACCATTCAGAGCCTCTTAGCCATTCAGACCATCTTAATGATTCAGCACTTAATCAGCCAAACAGCCCCTAACTTTGTTAAAGAAATCTACATTTTATTTTTTAAAGAACCGTAATACGGTGGTATGTATAAACCTATAAATATAATTGTAATTAATGCGTATCTATATAATTATATATATAATAAATTAATAAAAATTATATTGAGCCGAACCAAGTCAATAAGACTTTTGCTCGTGTTTGGCTCGTTTACAAACTGAATCGCAAGCAAAAATCAATCGAGTATTTTTTCAAACAAATTATTGTTGTTGGATCGCATGTTTTCCTAACCTAGCTAGATAAAAATAATAATATAATATATATGCATCTCAATCTATAGCTTCTCATATTTTTGTCATATTCTGCTTTTTTGTCAGCTTTTAGGTAATGGAAGGCTATACAAAAACACAAAAGGCAATACAAAAACACAAAACACAGAAAGCTAGGTTCAAGGAAGAAGGAACTACATTATTATAATAACAAGAACATATGATACTAACAAAACATTAAACATACCAACATTGTACAAATATAACATAGGTTATGATTATCAATCCTCTAGCAATTATCCATTACTCATATGCATAGGCAATTTATGGTGCTGCTCGATCTAAACGATATCTGAGACTTGTAAACGAACCAAGCCGAGCTTGCTTAAGCCTAAGAGGCCAAAGCTCAACTCATCTAATGTACGCGAGCTCAACTTTTACACAAACAAGATGATAACTTGAAAGAACTAGTGAGTGCAACAATGTTTTGAGTTGCAAAAACCTTGTTTCTATAGCAACAAAATGTTTGTACTTATGGTATAAAGGAGGGCGATTTTGGAATGTTTTTGTGTATAAATAGGATATGTAAAAATGAACGGGAGACCTTTTATAGGCAATCACGCACTCTATGGAAGTGGACGAACGACCCTTTGTGAACCATTGTGACTTTGAACATGATTAAAATCGGTGGGACCATTCCCGCTTCCTACTAAAAACTAAGAGCACTCACATCTCTTTCTTCATTTCTATATATCTATACTAGTAGGAATGCGCGCGCGTTGCAGCGGGTACGTCTATTTTTTCGCCTTGTAGTTGGGAAACCTTGTTGAGACGAAGATTGGTGTAAAAGAGTCGCTTTACCAGAGTTTTACAACAATTAGGTTGGTGATTTTAATTTAAATGATTAAGATTTTACTCTAGCTAATCCAAGTAAACTCGCATTTTAGTTGTATGAGGGTTGTGCTTGACCCGTATAGATTGCTTAGGTCGAATCTAAACTCAGCTATCTCCATATTTATATATATTTAGCAATTTAGTTTGCTTAAGCTTATCCACAGGTAAAAAGTAATGTCTAAAATGGTCAATCAAAAGATGGTTAACAAGCAGTTTTGCCTATTACAATTTACAAGCCATAAGCACATTTGCTCACATGTTAGTAGTTCTAAAATGTTCTATCAAAAGATCGTTAACAATCTATTTTAAGCCTATTACAAGCCATAAGCACATTTGCTCACATGTTAGTAGTTTAAAGGACCTTTGAATCCAAAGAAATCCCAATAGACCAATAACTTGGCAGATAAATCCGAAGATTCGCCAGGCAAATCACAAGCCCTCCACAACTCTGAACTATTGGACTGCAGCAGGTGGTCCAACAAGAAACACTCACCAAATACACAATGACCTCTCCAACAAGTCAGCCACCTTCAGCGGGCGAGGGGGTGGTTGTTTTCTATTGCGCAACGCGTTAAGAAAAAAACCCTCAAGAATATTGGAAGTGGATATTTTTTTTATATAATACGTACCTCAAATGCGCCACTGAATCTCCATCGCAACTGAATGGTCTTTATCCTCGGAATCGTAACTGATATGACAGGCATTGTTGGCCTATACTTTGCAATTAATCTGCATTTAATAATGAAAAATTAATTAAATTTGGTATTGTAAAAAAGCAAATATTTCCGTTTATGTTATGTAAAAGAAAGCTTGAAATGAACAAGAAAAAAAGTAAGTCCCCTTATAAATATTTATGTACACCTTGCAGCCCTTCCAAAAGTGACACAAATGATAACAGAGCACTTCACCAAAATAGCTGCACATACCTAATATATATGATATATATCGATTATGTCATTTCATTAACAAAACCAACTTACTACATGAGCAGTTTATATTAAAATACCATAGATGAAACAATTGATTCTAAATGAGTAACTGGTTCTCCAACATATTTCACAGTCTTCTAGAAGTACAGATGTTGGTTAAAAACCTTCTCCGCCTGCAAATAATATTCAAACATTTGTTAGTCGTCACATTAGGCACATAGTTGTCAATTGCGAATAGCGAAAAATAGCGACACACTACCTATTCGCTACGTAGCGAATCAATAGCTCCCGCTATTTCATGTTTAGCGACAAAGTAGTAGAGTTAATGATAATAGAATGTTTAAAACACTTTAGCAATAGGTCGCTCTTGGTTTCATATCTGCTTTAGAGTGAATGTTAATAGAACGTTTAAAACAGAACCCACAATAGCCGACAATGCCAGATCATCTTTTCTCAATAGAATCACTCCATAATATGTTACAGCTACACACCAAATGCTCTGCAATCAAAATAAAGAAACCATAATTACTTAAACCAACTCATGCTTGAAATATATAGCAAAATGTACATCAACTGTTTATTATAATACTAAGCTCAAGGTCACCTTACCATATATTATCCTGTTTATAAAAAAAATTGTTACAGCCAAAACAAGTTTTATTGTTATAAAAGATAGTAAACATATGTAAAGATAAAGATGATTAGAAGGAAACAGAAACACCAACCAAGCGATTAAGAATAATGTGGACACAAGCCATTCGTCGACTTGACTCGCTACCACTATCAATCAAAACTTCCTGTTCTAAAGTATCAACCGTGGTATCACTACATTTATCACCATCTACTACCCGACTCTCAATCGGCGCCTCAACCATCGTATTCTTAGGTCTGTTGGTGTGAAAATCTAAACAAGAATTAATGATTTTGAGATGAGCTGTTTGTGTTTTAAGGATAGAGTACAAAAACAGTGGTGTGCTATGAGAATGTTGCATAGATACAAAGAGGATGGTTGCTTTGTATTTATAAACCACCAAAAAAGAATAGCGACAAATAGCGACACACTACCTATTCGCTACGTAGCGAATAGCGATAAATAGCGCCCGCTATTTCATGTTTAGCGAAAAAGTAGTAGAAAAATTAAGAAATAATTAACATTCAAGTATTCAACCATTTTAGCAATTATAATCAATAAATAAACAACACCACCAAATATACCCTAATATATGTTCACAAATCATCTAATTCTTCTACCAAGGTTCGTAATTCCACCCTAGATCAGGTTCCTTTTTACTTCTACTGTGAATGGGTGAAACTGTAGTTTTCGCCATCAATTTCTTAGTAGTACCAGTTGGTTTGCTAAGGTCTAGTCAAGCAATCACTAAGGGTCTTTGTGCCAACACATTGGGTTCTCCATTTTTCCTATTATAGGCTTCCATTTTTCACATATGAATTGCATATGTGCACATCATGATGCATACTTCAGTGTAAACATCTAGCAAAGGATAGCAATTTACCGTGCACAACTAAGCCTAGCAATATATGGTGAACTGCGCTAAAGTACTAAACATTACACTTTCTATCTCAATCAATATTATTATCCACTGTTCCATTTTAATTTGTTCCATAATAATTGGCCACTATAAAATATGGATGGTATTATCATTTTGGGTTGGTAATGCACTATCTCTTTGTTTGGCTGTACTCCCGACTAAACTTGAACTTGCGTCACTTCTTTCTCCATCAAAAAAAGAAAAATCTGTATCTTCAACATTTGATATAAAATCTTGAAAATATTTTTATGCTTCTTCGTTTAATCGTTTAGACACTCTGTTCCTATCATTACTCCTCTGAAAGTTCAAAACCATCATCGTTTAGAAGATTACAAGCATTTCTAATGTGGCAGTTTCACAAATGTTGATGGTAGGGGCAGCAAAACAAGTAATTATAAATGTGAGACAAAATGGGTTGGGCAGAGCCGCGGAGGAGCCAGTAGGCCATAAACACATCTTTTACCAATTTTAGTTATATAGAAAACTATATTATTACAATTTATTCTAGCCATTTTACGGAATCGATTTAGGTTTTTTAACATATCATTCAAAGAAAAACAAGTTTGTCTTTGAGATGCCATCACTTTTGTGAATCTATAGCTCTAGAGGATTGAGCTCATACTCTGAAACTTCTTGAGGATTCGCAACAGCCATAGGACATTTGGATATGCTTAGCAAACACACGATTGCAACTAAAATAAGAAGTGCATAGAAATTGAAAATCAAGAACCAATAAACTAAGCAGATAAACATAAACAGGAGACAAATTGAAAATCAAAAACCGATAAACTAAGCAGATAAACATAAACAGGAGACAATTTCTTTACCTGAGACTGCAAAAATCGTCGAGGCATCTAGGAAGAAGGAAATTGGAACGAAGGAGCAATGCGTCTAGGGTTTAATGATGAAGCGTTTCTTCTCTGTGGAGACACTGAAGAGAGCAGCATTGAATTCCATAATTGAATATTGACACCTAAAAGACTGACCTGATCGAATTATTAGAATTGTGGGGGCAGAGATGGAATAAGGAGGGTAGGATTGTAAAATTGTTTTTGATATTGTAAAGGATGAGGTGGGTGAAATGTCTATATTACCCCCCTAAGTGTCTTAATTGTCACAATTATCCCCATAATACCCTTAAATTTCTTGCTTAAATATGTTGTACATCTTGCTTCTTAAGTTGTATGGAAATGAAAATGACCATGTTGGCCATCACTCCTCCTTTATAATGTATTATAGATAATTTGACTAAAAACACATTTTTTCTAAACTTTGTTTGTTTCTTAAAAACATTTAACATCTCATTCTCGATTTCTATCTATATCTTACTCACAGACACTTTGTTATTTATATTCTTTCCTACATACCCCATATTTATTAATAGATTATTCCAGCATCGAGGTGCATAAATCGGGTTTTTTTAATAGCCGGTTCCGGGTATGGAACCGGTTCCGGGTATGGTCGGGTATTACTTCGACCGGGTATTGAAAGAACCGGTTCCAGTTCCGGTTCCGGTTCCTAGCATAAAAAACCATACCCGGTATACCGGTTCCGGTTTTTCAATACCCGGTTCCGGTTTTTTCAATACCCAGTTCCGGATATGGAACCGGTTTTCGGGTATATCGGGTATTGAAAAAAATCGAGTACACTAGGTATTGAAAAAACCCGGGTATATCAGGTGTGAATTCTTTTTATACAATCACGTCGAAGGGTAGTGCGGCTTAGATGATTATAACGCGGTTATAGAATTCTTTGAGTATACTTTTTGAGTATTCGGAAAACCCGGTTCTAATTTTTAATACCCGGTTCCGCCTCAACATCAAAATGCCAAATAGTCCCGTCCCTTGACACATACTTTTTGAGTATTCGGAAAACCCGGTTTCGGGTATTCGGAAAACCCGGTGCCGGGTATTCGAAAAACCCGGTTCCGGGTATTTTAAAAAACCGGGTACAACTGGGTATAAATCGGGTCCGGTTCCGGGTCCGGTTTTTTACATAGAAATCTATACCCTATGCGTACCCGGCGGGTAGGGTCGGGTACGGTTCTGGGTATACCCGGTTCCGGTTTTTTTAATACCCGGTTTCGGTTTTTTTAATACCCGGTTTCGGGTTTTTTTTTCAGTTTCAATTCCGGTTCCAGTTTTTTTGTGCAACTCTATTCCAGCATGCCTCTCACATAAAGATGGATTATATTTATCATTTTCTTAAATGGGCTTAATAAAACTATATATATGTGTGTTTAATTGGGTAGACCCAAAAGCAATGGGCTGTATAGAATCAGAACCCAATGGGTCAGGCTAAATGGATTTACACTAGACTAAAATAGTAAACAAAGCCACCTGAGGAAACTAAAGTGTTCTTACATTATGTCGGAACAAATGTGTGTAAAATGTTTATATATTTCACTAGCACGTGGCAAAAAAATATCACTTTTTACTCTTTTGTTTTTCTTCTGTTAAAAGGTAGAAATACCTCACAGGCTCACACGAAACGTATCAAAAAACAAAAAAGTTTATTTACAGCAACACAAATGAATACTTGTATCAGAGTCCATGTATACAATGATTAATTGCATTGATTGAAAGCAATAAAAATAAATACTTAAATCAGAGTTGATGTTATTCGGTAGGTATCGGTACGTTATAGCTACGGTTGGTAGAGCGTTTTCAATAAAATTTGAATGTTAACATAAAATTATATGGTACAGGTGTAGCGTTTTCAATTAAAAGGTTTTTCTTGTTTTTTTTGTCAGCGAAATATAATTATGCATTTCGACTACTCATCATGATGTGAAACAAATATTTGTTTTTTATTTTGTATTGCATTATTTTACCGAGTACCGGTACCGAACTGAACATTGATACCGTTACTGGCGTTCATTTACTTTTGTGAATTTACCAAATTAGTGGTTCGTAAAAGGGATTATATTCATAATCTAATTATAAGTCACTAATGTCGCATATTAAAGGCATGGTTGTAAGAACCATTCCTAATCTTAGAGTGCAAACAAGTCGAACCGCTCGTGAGCTACTCAAGCTTGACTCTTTAAAATTCAGAGTGAGCCGAGCTTAAACAAGCACGGACTTAAGCTTTTTAAAGGCTCAGTCAATAAATGAGATCAGGCGTGAGCTTCACGTATCAAGCTCGAGTCTAAACGAGCTTTTTTAGTTATACGGTTTTTATCTAATATATTTATACAATACTTTCATATATAAAATTTAGATAAAAACAATAAACAAGCCAAATTATATATATACATTAAAAAGCATGGTCGGTGGCACCATGCGAAATTACTATACTGCCCTCGATCAAAATTGCGAAAATATTATATACAACATCACCTATCTCTTTCTGTCTCTTTCTCTATAAGCTTTTCTGTTTTCTCTCCTCTTTAATATATGACAGCCCTCTCTCGGCTTCTCTGTTTCTCTCCTTACAATGGTGTGTTTTCTTTCATCATTTGCAGCCAGATTCATATATGGAGACGATGAAATTCTAGGGAAAGAAACAGAGAGACATATTGCTTTCAGAGATAAACAGAGACAGATTCGGTAACCACCACCATGATCGTCCATCTCCGTCTCCTAGGTTTGATTACGCCATTGCCGGAGTGATGGCAGCGGCTATGAGGTAGTAGGATGGCCTTCGTACCCGATCCCGGTCATGCGACAACCGGTATTCTTTTGTTTTGGGGTTTTTTTTTGGAGAGATAACTAGAGGGTTAGGATGAAGGACATCAGAGAGTGAGAGACGGTGGTGACCGGTGACGAGGTGGTTGAAGTCGTTGATGGAGTTTTCCGAACCAACATCAGATTTTTGAAACCAAACCGAAAACCCTTTCTGATCTAACTGAAACCAAGACATGAAGATGCAAGATCCACCAGTGAGAGAGAGAAAGAGAGGCTTAATTACATGGTTGTGGTGGTGGTGTGGGGGAGTGAGGGGTGATGGTGGCATGTGGCAGAGTTACATGGCAGAGGTGGTGATATCCTGTGGTTTTTTTGTGGTTGGGGTTGGGGCTATAGAGAGATCAACTATTATTATTATATTCTATTATTATTATATTGTTCACCCCTATGTAACTTCCATTCAACATATATAAAACTGCATTTTGAGATAATCCTGGCCACAATAATTAGTCAGCTATTCTCTCAAACCAATCTGAGTCATCCAAACTCTCAAAATTTAGCAGTTACAATTTTTCAATGGAAGTTAATATTTACTATTTTTGGGGATTCAGTTTTCCTCATGATTGCAAACCCACACTCCCCATCACCCTTCCATCAAATCTTTCATTGCTTTCACAAGAGTTCCAACTTCCCTCTATTGAGTTCTTGAAAAATATATCTCATCTGCATTCACGACTTCATACTTCCTTCACCAACAACATGGAGCAGTTACCATTTTTCTTCATCATATAATTCAACCCTTCCTATTCTCTTCTCTTACCGTATTACTGCCTTTCTTCAGGTATTTTTCATTGTTGTTGAATCAGGTTTTTGTCATCAATTGGTATCTTTCGCTTGATTATTCATCATAATTATTTGATTTACCCTATTTCAATGTGTTTTTATTGATCCATTTTGTGTTGAGTATATGTTTTGGCATATTTAGAGTTTTAATTTGAGTTCAGCAAAATTAATTAGCCATCAATCATGTCTCTAAGGCCTAGCACAGGTCCGATGGAGCAGTTGCAATGTGGCTGTTGACGCGGATGAAAGAAGGCGGAGATTGTTCAGGAGTGTGTTTCTGAGTATATCAGTTTTATCACCAGCGAGTGAGTATGATGATTTAACCCCGTGTTTAATTAATTGATTGTTGTAAACGGTTTTGTGATATTAATATACTAGCTTATACCCCGGGAGCGTCCCGGGTTGAGAAATCTAAGTAAAGTGAATAAAATTAGAAGTATCTAAACTATAAAAATGACATCTATATAGCAATTACCTGTTGGAGAGCGTTCCGGGTTGAAATATCTAATATGACATAATAAAATATCTAATATGACAACATAATTAATGACTTGCCAATATATGATTAATGAATATTATTATTATTATTATTATTATTATTATTATTATTATTATTTTATATCACCTAATCCCAGGCCCGACCCAAACCCACAATTTTTTTAAACTAATTCCAAACCTGACACAATACCTGTCGGGTTACAAAAAATAGTCGTTTTTTCTCCGTTTTTTATATAGCACTATGGTACTCGTTGGAAAGATAATAAAACGCTCGTTAATTTGGTGTAATTTTTTTCTTTAAAAAATCTCGTATATAAAAGATATTAAAGTTTATTTAAAAGTTATGAGAGGAAACATGAGAGAGAAAATAATAAAGTTTTAATATTTAAATTTAGTAGATTAGGTATTTAATAAATTATGTTAAATCATATTTAAACCATATTTATTTCTTTTTTTTAATTGGTCTAGAGTTGCCACATCATATTCTATGTGGCATCTCTCAAAAGAGAGATTGCATAATATTATGACATGTCATCAAAATGGCTTTGGTTTATTATATGTATAGATGTTCTATTTGGTGAATTTGGTTGTAGAGCTAGTGATAAGTGTCAAAGGGAAAAGAGAAAAACTGTTAACGGTGATGATCTTCTTTGGGCAATGACTACTTTAGGGTTTGAAGATTATATTGAGCCCCTAAAGTCATACTTGAATAGATACAGAGAGGTAATTTACTGTTTTGCAATTTGAAAGCATATCGTTGATTGTTTAATTTTTGTATAAATAGTTGCTGATGGATTAATGTTTTTGCATCGTTATGCTTGTGATCGAATTGCTAGCGCAGATGGAGGTTAGTGAAATTCTGCTGTATATTTTAACCATTGTAATTAACTGATGTTTGTTTTTTCGGTAATTTGTTTATTTTATTTATATAAAAGAGTGACAACAAGGGATCTGGGAAAGGGTCTTCCCGGAAAGATGGAATGCATCCCAATCATACTGCGCGGGTGATTAATGATTATCTTGTAATGAAACAATTAGGTTTAATTTTATTACGGGGATGTTTAGATTTGCTTTGTTAAATGGATGTGTGATGATATAAATGGTTTATTGTGCTTCAGCCGTTTGAAGTTGTAGTAATGATATAATCAAATGTTACAGAACTATAAATATTTGAGGAATTAATAATGGCCAAAATGATCCTATTTTTTCTATAAAAGGAAGGACTTTTGAGTTGATTTTGTTGTGGCTGGCAGTGGTATGAATCTAGATGATCAAAAGCATTATCTTTTTCTTAAAACATTAAATATTATTGAATATGACCTTACCTAATACCATTCTCTTATATTATGGCAGCTTGGTCATCAAAATTCGTATTCGCAGGGTCTGAACTACGGGAACTCACAGGTAGATTGTTAGTAACTGGAGCTATTTATATTTTTTTTGATCGGCGAATAACTGTGTGGCAACCACCCTTGCGGGGCGCCGTGCCCAAGAATCGACTACTCGACCTCCAGCAGCCACCGCCTTCTCCTGATGCGCGGAAACCCGAGCCCCACCCGCCCGAAGGCACGACAGTGTTATAGAACTCGGTAAAACCTCGCCGCCCGTCAGATTCAAACCGGCGCCACCCGTATTCGATCTTCACCCGGATACCAAACCATAAATGTTGAAAGTGGGAATTGAACCCATGATCACCTAAGTGAACATAAGGCCTCTCCACCACTCCACCACTATGGTTAGATTGGAGCTATTTATATATGTTGGATATATATAGTATGTCTGATGTAATTAAAAGTCGAGATCAACGTAACCCGACCCGGTACGATCCGAAGAGTTACACGTTGGTACACGAATCAGACAAGTTCACATGTAGGTGGATTATTATTTATGAAATAATAATTGTTTTTAGACTTGAGAGACTTAATATTAATAAGATTAATATTAAGGAATATTATGATATTTAACAAGGGAGCTTAATGTAAGTTATTGTTTTATAAAATGAGGGTTAAGGAGTAAACCCTAGGCAACACTTTTATAAAAACAACAAACCCTTGCCTCCTCCTCTTTGTTTCTTGCGGCCGCCACACAAGGGAAAAGGGCCGCCGACTCTTTTTGCCTTGTTTCGGCCAATAACCACCACAAGCCGCCGCCTTCCTCTTGCAAAGTGTTTCTTCCCGGTTGGTTCGTGCTCGGTGTGAACTTCCTACTAGCGAGGATTCGTTGTAACCCGCGTGTTACAATTCCGGTGTAGTCGTCAAAGGTTGATTACTAAACCCCCTATGGTTGTTTATGTTTTATTTGTTTATACGCGTTTAACCGAGATCCTGATTGGGAATATTTTATTAATTGGATTAATAAAATTATTATTATTATTTTCGCAAATATATATATTTAAATATATATATATTGGTTTTAAGTTTAAATAATAATATAAACCGCTTCCGCTGTGTATACGATACCATGATTCCCAACTATATATATATATATATATATATATATATATATATATTGTTAAGCTGAGATGATCACGGGTATCACTTGGTGATTTGGGGAATATAAGTTATTCCATCTATCCATCCTATACAATATGATGTTTAACTTCACACATAGTTTATAAGGGGTGTGCTCAATACAAAACCAATTGTTACGTATAGGTGACAATATGTAGTAAGAGATAAAGAAAGAGGCGGTTATGTGTTTTACGGTTAACATAACACAATGACAATATGTAGTAAGAGTAAAGAAAGAGGCGGTTATGTGACATAACACACATAAAGCAATATGTACGCGTGTTTATGTTGTTTTATACTTAATATTGGTTTTGTATCAAATGGCGATCTAGGTTACTGTACGTCTTTGGCTAATGATTCTTTTTTGGGTTAATTGCTGTTTGTAGAAAAGTAATTTGATCACTTTCTCAAAACATTTCAGGCTCAACCTCAACATATGATGGTCCCCATGCAACGCGCACAGAGTAGCGTTTCCTTCTTGGTTCGGGCAATGGCGTGGTTTATTCTAATTATTTTAGTTGCAGGGTTGTAAGTGTGTTATTAATATGTATTCTTGTCTGGTATGTATACAACATTAACTTGAAAATAGGCTTTAAATTTCGAATAATAAGATGATTATTTTTTCTTTTTATTTATTTATTTATATGTGACATGTTTGAACACATTAGCTACTCATTTTTATAATTAGACATACAAAAAGTGTTTGCAGATTAGCACAAGTTGATGTGGTCCGTTTCTATCTGTACATACATATGATCTATTTCAACCTAAACCCATTGCCTGACCTACTCATCTGGCATATATCTTTTTTTTTCTTCCTGAAATTTAACATTTCATTTTGCAGGAGAGCTTTACACAGTGTGAAATTCTGACTATGATCTGGGCTCAGGTATTTCTTTCTTGACTCTTGGTTTAGTTTGTAAATGTATAACAGAAGCATGGAACACTTGAAGTAAAATTCGTTAGTAGAGAAGACAAAGGGGTCGGGCATGTATGGTATTTGGCACATCTAATTTCAACACTCGAGGTTTCTGGCTGGTGGAGCTAAATTGTCCACTGGACAGCTGGTGGTTACAGACAGGATAAGAAGGTGTGTTTACTGTTTACATAATATGGGTGATAGGATCGGACGGATTGGCAATGTGTCTAAACGGGTCATTGGTTTGCATTGGCAGTAACATACGAGTTGACCTGAAACACTTTGTATTCAAATTTAATAATGACCATCTGTAAATAATTGTTATTAAGTTGTCCATGTCTCAAAAATAAAGTTTCGATTTGTTTTTGTAAGTATATAATTCTGGTTCAAACATATAGTGTGGGTTACCTCTTTTAGTGATAGTTTGTACATGAATTGAAACATGTTACTTTTACACTTCACAAATTGGTTGGGTTGTACTGAGTATAACTATTTTATGCTATCATATATCTACAACTTGACTTTGTGTTAGTCAACTAGGTTCATTGGCTTGTGTGGTTCCTCCCATGAAAAATGTTTTTTACTTTCTTTGTTACCGTAGTGCAATATTAACTATTATGGATTTTTAATGCCGAAACATTGAATGACGGTGAGTGTTTTTTAATATAATGTATGTATTACTATAAAGGTCTCTACAAAATCTAAATATATGTATGTATTATTGTAAAGGTAGCTACAAAATCTAAATAAATATAATGTATAAGAATTCATAGCAAACTAGAAGTTGAAACTTGGTATGTTTCCATTAGATTTGCAGAGCTACAAAGCTGTGGGGTTCCAATGAATAACCAAAGATGCCCTAGGGTGGATATGTGGAGAAAACAGTTGACCACCTCTTGGTCAACTGTATAGCGGCGAAGTCTGTTTGGTGGGCTATCGGAGCGTGGACGGAAGTTCCGCGCATTGCAATGGCAAACACGGTGAAGGGTTTACTCAGCTTATTACGTGGTCTCAAACTTTCTCCTAATCGGAAAAAAGGCTATGATACTAATCATTATGATGACTCTATGGACTATATGAGGAGATCGGAACAGTCGGAATTTTGATCGTAGATCACGCATAGTCATGGATTTGGTTGAAGATATTAAGGAAGCTACCTACTTAAGCCTAAAAGTCCGAGCGAATTTGAAACATTTGACTCTAGATAGGTGGTTTATTTTTTATGTAAATTTGTTTTAATTCCCGTTGGGACGATGGTTTATTTTTCCGGCTACTCTAGCACCTTGCTAGAAGTGTGGTTCATTTTTTGATGTTATGCAAGCTCTTATGTTAAAAAAAAAAAAAGCACAGCTATGTTGCTTTGGACTTTGTGAATTTCGAAATACACCTCCTTTTGAAATTAAAGAGTTAAATTTGCCTTATGTGGTCAAAAGTAGTACCATCTAAACGCTATATCAATACTTCAATAGCAAAATGTGTCTACTTGGGCCGTTCTATTACAAATTTGCACTTATCATGAATCTTTTTTTGTGAAACTTGAAGGAATTCATTTAAAGTTAGCAGTTGAATCTTTCCTGTGCACCCCGAAAGTCAAACCTTGCTTCTATTCTTTATAATGTTAATTAAAGAATAGCAGCTTTAATCATTGTAATCATGAAAAGCATGTTAAAGTTGTTAACTTAAAACCGTAGTTTAAATCTTGATTATTTGACTTTGTGGTATATCATATCGCGTGGGGGATCTATTCAAGAACAAACATGAACGGGTGTATGCAGTCAATGTTCTTTTGTTTGTTGCTATTTCTTTATGGTTTTTTGTTCTCCCTAAAAATTTCGGGTTTATATGTAACGAAGCAAATGTTAAATTGCGCCTACTAGAGAAAAAAAATTGAGTTAACATGTACGAGAATTAACCAACTTATGCGGCTCCTAATTCAGTTAAATAAGACGATATCAGGATCTTCAATGTACACATAGTTTGAATGTTGTAAATTTCATGAACCCGTTAAACCCGTCCCAACGGACGGGTACACTACTAGTGGAAAAGTGCTCTAGACACGCATGAAGCTAGTGAGAAAATTGAACTGGAAGACTTATTGAATGGAGGTTTTGTGGATGATAAAAAGAAAATAGGGGTTCCCATCCTAGGGTAGGTCACAGGTTCGATCCATGCACACCACAAAAACATTTCCCGTGACGGTTTGAGCTTAGGTAAGGACACCGGTGTGTGAGTATGGATTCGAACTTGGGACCACTAGGTTAGGGTTGTACAAGGATTTCCACTGAACTAAACCTTTCAAAAAAAATTTATATAATTTTTCATATAAGAATTTATTTTTGAAATATGAATTTAGGACATAAAAGAAAGAAATATAACATATTACTTTCATAACCATTTTTGGAGTATTTTTTATTGTTAACTTTGAAAACAAGTCTCCGATATCATTTGTTTAATTCTTAAAAGTCATCTACGTATATTCACATCTCTTTATGGATCTCAAAAATATTACACAAGGTTCGGGAAGACGAGACAAAAAAAAAAATGAGAAGTGGGAAGATGAATCGGGGAAGCACTTGAGGCTGGGGAGAAGTTTACAAAAGCCTAAGCGACTTAAAGGGTAGACAATGGACAAGTTTACTAATTTGAAGTAAATTGTGTTGTGTTTCTTAATTTCCGGTCAAGTAGTCATTTTTATGAAACATTTTGATTAGGGTGTAAATTTATGAATTTGGAAAATCTGGCTTGAGATATAGGTATGAAACTAGGTTCATTGGCATTGATTGTTCCTAACAACATAAAAATGATTCTTTTTTGTTACCATAATGCCATATTTGTTGTTGAATGCACAGTGAATGTTTTTTTAACTTTATCTTCGGTGCATTGGATCCTAAAAATATCAAATGGAAAATTAATCCTACAAAAACATGCCCAAATTGCCACCATATATATAGTCGACAACGGTGATGTAAATTTATCTAATTTACAGTCCCACATTATTATGATGCTATAATACGCCTACTAACCCTAGTTGGGAAACACATTATTAGGAACCCGTCTTAGCGGACGGGTACACTGCTATTAGGGTGTTGTTAATGACCAAGTGGATGAGGCTCTCCAAGTGAAAGATGAGGTACATGATTTGTTTTCATATGATTTTATATATATTTATTTTCTAAATGTGATTCATGCGTCTATATGTTTTGTTTAGGGTATTGACAATAACGTGCGAGAGAGCGAGTCTAGCCAAGCAAAAATAGAAGTAAAATATTTATTTGCTTTTTATGTTAGTAAGATAGTTGCTTTTATAAAAGTAACATCTTGGTTTGTTTCTTGTAGTGTATTGTTGCTCATAACCAAGAGGATGAGGCTATCTACGCGAAAGAAGAGGTAATGATTTTATTGATATGATTTTAGATATATTTTTTTCTAATTGATCTTCATCCGGTGTATGTTTCATTTAGTGCATTGTTAATAACGAGCAACAGAGCGAGTTTAGCCAATCTAATGTATTAGTATACAATGGTGACAACAATGTGCCCAACTCAACAGTTGTTGGCCATTCAAATGTTAAACAAACAAGATTGAGCTACAAGAAGAGGCTGAGAAATCATGTCGAAAAGCTGGAATGCGATTCCAAGAAGTAGATCATGTTTGTGTTCAATTATGTTAACCAACGTTCTATGTTTATGTTTCTGAATTTAAAACTACTTGCTATGTTGGTATGTTTTGTGGATTAAGACAACTTTCGTTTTGTAGGTTTTTGGTATTATATTTAAACTTTTGTAGTAAGGTTGGTGTGGTTGGTATTAATGTTGTCACACATTTTGGTTCATACCAAGATTTCATATAATTTTTTTTAAACTAAACAAATAAATTAGTATTTTTTTTTTCAATGACTGATTTCATAAATAATATATATTAACAAAACTTTTAAAATTGATATACTTTAAGATTATATAGGGATTAGTTATCGACATTCGCTTACTCAAAATGATAACATCAACCCAAATATACTTTCACACTTTTTAATCCCCGTTCGAAAACCCGTCCCAACGAACAGGTATCTCACTAGTTAAATGTTGTTGTAGACTTATTTTTAGTTTTTATCATCTAAATAGGTGATTGCATTTAATATTCCATTGTTGATCCTACGTGTGTAACCATATATAATTGAATTAACTGTCATTTAGAAACTTAAATAAGCTATTGTATTGATAAGCTCATAAATTACTGTATAAATATCTATTTACTTTTTTTAATGTTCATGAACTTAAAACAGTAAAGGCATTTTTTTATATAAGAAGTTAACATGTAAAAAAAAGGAACAACAAAACAAATAAGTAAAATGACAATAATGTCCTTGACTGAAGGTTAAAAATACAGAGAGTTAACGAAATGGATGAAAATGACAAAAGAATTGAAAACGTCAGAGAAACACAGGGTTATAGAAAGAAACGATAGTTGAAAATACTAAAATTGAAGGAAAACTAACATAGGGTTACTTTACGTTTCGACGTAAATTTAGTTCGTATATGAGTCAGGTTGATTGTAGTCTATACTTTAACATGAGTCATGTACGGTGCCGCCGCAACGCGCGGCAGAGCAATAAAACTAGTTCAAGATTGAAAAATTACTAACAAGCTGTACTCAAACTTTAGAAATTAAGATTTAGACGAACCAAGCTCAAACTTTAGAAATAAAGATTTATACAAGCCGAACTCGAGGTTAACGAGCTCATCTACACCTCTATCTAATCCAGTAAAATAAAAAGTAAAACAATTTTTGTAATTTTCTCAAACTGTAAAAATATAATCACCATGTTAGGATGTATCAAAAAGTATAATTAAGCAGTTATATCAGCTTATATTTCTAGCTGACCGCTTCTGATCCTGCAGACAAGTAAACTGTTATTACTTCTCCCTTTTCAGGTGCGGCCATTTCTGGCCAGGAAGCTATGTTTTTTTAAGCTCAAGGAAGGCAGCTTCTGCCTCTACCGTCCAACGGAAGTCCTTCTTATCAACACAGTTTTTGAGTGTTTTGAAGAAAGGTAAGGATTTTTCCGCGGACTTGGGCAAGAAACGTTTCAAAGCAGCAATTTTACCGTTGAGGCGGACTTGGGCAAGAAACGTTTCAAAGCAGCAATTTTACCGTTGAGGCTCTGCACTTCCTTCTTTGTGGCAGGCGACTTCATGTCTAAGACAGCCTGAATTTTGCTTGGATTAGCCTTGATACTTTGCTTCCCCACTATGTGGCCCAGGAATTTTCCCTTCTCGAACCCAAAGGAGCACTTTACTGGATTGAGCTTCATGTTTATTCCTCGGAGGTTGTCGAAGGTTTCCCGGATGTCTCGAATCATGGCCTCCCCAGGCTTGCTCTTGATGACCAAGTCGTCTACGTAGGCTTCCATATTCCTCCCAATTTTTTTCGAGAAAGCTTGATCTACGAGACGTTGATAAGTTGCCCCTGCATTTTTCAAGCCAAAGGATGTCTTTTCTTCATCTTCCGGCTTCATTTTTTTTGATGATATCCCTTGTAGGCGTCCAAGAAGCACTTGTATTGGAAACCTGTGAGGGAATCAACCTTCCAATCAATTTCGGGCAGGGGGTAGCAGTCTTTAGGGCAGGTTTTGTTAAGATCCTTGAAATCCACACACATCCTCCAAGTTCCGTCTTGCTTTGCCACCATGACTGGATTCGAAACCCAAGAGTAGTATTGGACTTCCCTTAGGATGCCGGCTTCTACTAACTTTGCGACCTCTTGACAAGCAGCCTGGCTCCTGGCAGGGGCCAAGCTTCTCTTCTTCTGAACGACCGGCTTGTAGGAGGGAGCTATGTTCAACGCATGCTCGCCCAAGTTTCTTGGGACTCTAGTCATATCTCCCGAGCACCAAGCAAACATGTCTTTACTTTCCTGCAAAGATCAGTTAGTTTAGTCATGACCCCCTCAGGGAGCTAGTTGTTAACTTTGATGGTCTGCTCCGGGTAGGCAGGGTTTATGCTGACTTCCCGAACAGGATCACAGGTTGATGTTTCCGCCTCCCTGAGGTCTCTGGCTTCTTCCACAGTGGCTATAAGTAAGGCTTCAGCCGAGGGTTTGAGTGTGGCAATCCCATTTGGAGTGGGGAGCTTCATTAGGCTGTGTGTCGTCGATACTACGGCACCGAAAGTAGCGATGCCCATTCTTCCGATGAGGACGTTGTAACTGGATGGGTACCTGATTACGGAGAACGTTAGTTCTTCCGTTCTTGATAAGTCTCCGTCTCTGAAACATACGTTCAGGGTAAGCTTCCCTAAAGGATGTACACGCTCCCCCAGAGAAACCCACTAGGGAAGCGTCAGATGGCTTGAGTTTGGCCTTGATTTCTAGACTCAATGATTCGAAGCATCTTTCATACATTACCTCTGACGAGGCACCACAGTCCATGTATACCCTATCCACCGGGAAACCATCCAGTTCTGCCTCTACTATTACCGAGGTTATAATCAACTCATCTGGGGCAGGGGAGACATATATATTGTTTGTTTCAAGGCTCGGTACGAGGCCTCTTGGTCTGTTGACTCCCTCCCTGCCTGATCATGTTGACCTCCTTATCTCTCTTTCTGTCATCCTTCCTTCCCTTGATGTCCTTGATTAGGTGAGCCAGCTCATCGGACTTCACAGCCCCTCTATCCTCTTTTTCAGCTGGTAGCAATCGTTAGTGTGGTGCCTGGTATCATTGTGGAAGGCACAGTGCTTACTAGCATCCCTCTTGTTAACCGGTTTGGATAAAGGTCTCGGAGGGCGGAAGGAGTATTTGACCTCCTCAGTTGAGAGTATTTCTTGAGGTGTCTTAGTGAGGACAGTGAATACTTGTTTCTCTTTATCATGTTACCTTCCTGATCGGGGAGACCTTTTTGTTCCTCATTCCTTCGGGGCTCAAATGACCTGCCGGATCGTCTTTCATTATAAGGCTGAAAACCAGGTCTTCGAGAGCTGGACGAGCTGTCTCTCCAGCTTCCCCTATCCCGTTTCTTGGAGTCCTGCCTAGTGAGAGCTTCTTCTCCCCTGAGGTAGGCTTCTGCTCTTTCAAAGGCTTCCTCCATGGTTTGAGGAACATCTTCATGAAATCTTCTTAAAAGCTTTTTGGGCCGTATGGCACCCATGAAACCTGACACTCTAATTTTCTCTGTGGCTCCACTGTATTGCAAACCTTCCCTTTTGTATCTTTCGATGAAGGTTCGAAGATCCTCATGTTCCCCCTGCTGGATCTGGTGCAAGATTTCAGCATCTTTGGTACATTTTTTCAGGGGGTTGAAGTTTGACGTGAAACTTCTCCTCAAGTCGTCGAAAGACGTAATGCTCCGAGGATGGAGGCCACAGAACCATAGGCAAGCTGGTCCTACTAGAGTTTGCATGAACATGTGGCAGCACTCAGCATTATTCCATTTTTTCTACGGTTTCTGCCCCAGAGAAGACATTCAAGTGGTCATCTGGATCTTCAGTCCCATCGTACGTTTTTACATTAGCCGGCATCTTGATCTTGTTGGGGAAGTCAAAATGGGCTATGTGTTCAGCAAAACATTCCAGGGATTTGGGACGGTAAGGCTCCGAGAGGGTAGCTTCTAGTCTTGGTTCTGTCACATGGGGGATGACAGGAGGTTGGGAGGTTCCTGGACCTAGGCTCTCAGGAAGAGACGTTCCTGTTACTTGGTTTAGGGGAGGTGGAACCTGCCATGGGTGACCTCCTGGCCAACTGGGGAAGTACGGCGGCATGTAAGGTGAGTACTGTGTGTGTAGATAGTTTGGGTACACCGTTCCCGTAGAGAAGACAGGTCCTCCAGCAGGACAGCTAACTCCCATCAGGGAAGTGGGGACTGCACTTCTGGCTAGGGGTAAAGATCTCAAAGCTTCCACATAGGAGAGGGGTGTTGAAGAAGGTTGAAGAGCCTGCATAGCTTCCAATAATCGTCCTACTGTGTACTCTTGGGCCCCGGGGGTGAGTACGGAATGGCTAGGGCCTCCTCCAGAAAGGATTCCTCCCTGATCGTTCAGGTAAGGGTGAGGATTTGTGTTGAGGCGTCTGGTGACCGGCGAGGTAGTAGTTCCGACTACTAGAGGTCCAGGTGAGAGGGTAACGGCTGGTTCTTCGTCATAAGACAACCTGACTCTTACGCCTCGGGACCTTTCGTCCCATACATAGCCATTAAGGAGGTCTCGGCGTTGCAAGAATGTAACACCCCAAAAATGTTAACAAATAATAGTATGGTGGAATTATATGTATATATATATATATACCTACGTGTAAAAACGTATAAGTATGAGTATGTATGTATGCGTGTATGTGCATGTATGTAGATGTTTGTACCCCTAGTTGTAAGTGGTGCATTGGTAATTGTACATTTGATAAACATAAAAGTTACCAAGTTAGTCACTTGGGTAAATTGGTGGAAACTTAACTAATAAGAGGGAGGGGTTAAATATGAAATAACACACACTTGAGGGGTGGTTTGGGGAGATTAGAAGTGGCAAGTTAGGAGGGATTAAAAACAAAAAAAAAAGAAAGAAAGAAAGAAAAGAATAGAAACGCAGAGAGAGGGAGAAAGGGGTGACAAAGAGGGTTCTCCACAACAGCCCTCTATAGCTGAGATTAAGTGAGAAAAACACCTCTAATCCCCTGCATGTTCTTGGATTATTAACCCTCTTGTGGTGCTAATATCATTGGTAAGTTGTATGATTTTTTTGGTAGAGTTTGGAAGTAGTTTGGTGGGATTTCATGATTTTGTTGTGATAATTACTCTTGTGGCTTAGGAAAGCATGATTTGTATGTATGATAGTGTAAATTGATGAGATTTCATGTTAAATTGGGTGGGTTAGGGCTGAATTGACAATTGTTAAGTGGGTGTTGGAATGAAGGTTTCTGTTGACTTTTTAAAAGTCAAACAGGACCTTAATCTCATAAGAGCTCAATTGGTTATGCTTATTGTTAGGAATTCATGAAGATTGAAAGTATAAGTATAGAATTGGGAATGTTGTGTCATGGAATGATATAACCACTTGGATGTATGGATATGCACACCAATTGTATGATGAAATGCCTAGTATCTTAGAATAGGTGAAATTGTAGAAAAATACATGATAAATATGATGGTAGATGTTGTAGCTATGTGATTATGCTAGTTTATCTACCTTGAACCAAGAATGGTAAAGGGTAAAGTACGAAAAGCTAAAGTATGAATTCCTTCACTATGTAGGTGTGAAGGTGGAAGGTACAAGCGGTTACAAGGAGCAAGGCGCGCACGACAAAGGTAAGTTGGTTACTACCAACTACGTAGTCTAATGAGTATGTTAGTCATAGTTGTATGTATGCATTTTGTGATTGAAATTGGTAGAACGGAAGTAACATGGAGTACCCTTGTGGCTACACAAGGGTATTAATTGGTAGAATGGTTTAAATGGTGGAAGCACCCTTAACGGGTCAAAATGGTGGAAGCACCCTTAACGGGTCAAAATAGTAGGGACGCCCTCGATGGGTCAATATGGTGGAAGTACCCATAACGGGTCAAAATAGTAGTAACACCCTTAACGGGTCAAAATGGTGGGAATACCCTTAACGGGTCAAAATGGTAGGAATACCCTTAACGGTCAAAATGGTAGAAGTAAAGATTTCATTATGGATCCATGGACTTCTTGGATCCCTCGGACAAGACGTTCATATGGTTTATAACCTACTAAACGTTTGCCTTGTTGATTTGTAATAGGTAAAGCACATGAATGAAGATCAAGTCTCAAGCAAGGATGGGTTATGCACGCTCGCGTTCTTTTGGGTTGGGTACCATGGTTATATTAGGATCTTTGAGTCTTTTAAACAAGTTGTTAATGTTTTGTAGATGGTTTTGGATATGGGTCAAAGATTCGCATGGTAGCCAACTTAGGCTTGTCTTTTGTAAACTTAACTATTGTCGCCAAGGTTGTTGGCACGTTGTTGGACATGACGTTTTGGATATATATAAATATGTATATAATGGGTGTTTAAATGTTGTCTATATGTTAAAAAAAAAAAAAAATCGAGTCCTTACAAGTTGGTATCAGAGCCAAGGTTTGAGCGAATCAAGTATATTAGATACTCGAACTCAAACCGGAAGCTCGTAGGGGCGTGCATCCGATCCGAGACTTGATCAAGGTATGTGTGGATTAATGGGTGGGAGAGTGGTAAATGGGTTGCTAGAATGTCGGAAATTGCGGGTAAGCATGGCGGGACAGATACGGCATTGAAAAGGGAAAGCGTGAGCAAGATCTGCTCTTGGCGTACCCTACGCCAGTTTTGGCGTAGGCTACGCCAAGCCCAGCTTGCCTACGCCAAACTCCCCTGTCCTACGCCAACTTGCCCCCTTCTGCCTACGCTAGTGGCGTAGGATACGCCATTTTTGGCGTACCCTACGCCAAACCCCCTGTCAGCATTGGATGCTGATTTTTCAGCTTGTTACGCTCCCGTACCTTGCCCGAGCAACTCCAGACCTTGTTTATAGACGCAATTATACACATGGGATTGCGAATCCGTGTATACATGTAGTAGGGAATGTGGAAGCCCAAATATTGGGAGTAGAAAAATTTACTTTCGTAGAAAGAATGAATGATGATTGAAATACCGTGATATGGTATACATGTTAAATGGTTGTTATGTTTCAGAAACATGGCAGACGAAGGTGATAACGTGGTGGGGGAACGTACCCAACATGGTGAAGTGAAGGAGATGGTAGCAACCGAAGTGGGGGAGGCTATAAAAGTAAACCTCCCCAAGATAATAGAAGAGGTGGAGAGTAACATCATGGGGATAGTGGAAGGTATGTTGACAAGCAAGTTCGATGAATTGAAGAAATTGATTGAAGAGGGTCATCCGGCTCCAAGAATGTTAAGAGATGTACATACCGAAACTTCATGTCATGCAACCCCACCGTGTTTAAGGGAGAAATAGATCCACTCGAATGTCTAAGGTGGATCTCGGATATGGAGGGGGTGTTTGCACGAAGTCATTGTGAAGGCGAAGATGAAATAATGTTTGCCACGGGGCAATTGCGACTCCGCGCGAAGGATTGGTGGGATAGTTATAGTAAGGAAGTGGGGCAAGAACGAGTAAGAACCATGACATGGGCTGAGTTTAAAGAGCCCTTCCTGAAGCATCATTGTCCTCAGACTGCAATCGATCGCATTCAGGAAGAGTTTCTACACCTCCGCCAGAAGAATGAAACCATTGATGAGATCACAAACATATTTCTTGACAAAATGAAGTTTTGTCCAGAATTGGTGGGAACGGAACGAATGAAGATTAACAGGTATCATGCCATGTTAAGGGCAGAATACCGGGAGTTTATCACTGCATCGAAATGCAACACGTTGGGTGAACTCATCGATTGGGCTCGTGAACGAGAAACGGAATTAAAACGACAAGAACAACGGGGTGAGAAGAGGAAGGCCGAAAAGACTTGGGAGTCGCCAAAGAAGGCTAAGGGGCACGAACAAGGCAAGAAGGATCCTAAGAAGGGAGAAACACCGAGTTGTAAAACGTGTGGGAAACCGCATACGGGGGAATGCCGCTTGGGGCAAAAGACGTGCTACAATTGTGGGAAGACGGGACATCCGTTTTACAAATGCCCTAGTCCGGTTCAGTTGTGTTATCATTGTTATGAACCCGGGCACTTCAAGGCGGATTGTCCCAAGCTCAAGAAGGAGGCACCGAAAGAAGGAAAAAAGAATGAAGCTTCAAAGGCTCGTGGAAGAATGTTCCAAATCACCGCCGAAGAAGCAAAGAACCACCCCGAGGTGGTGTCGGGTATGTTACTAGTCAACAATACTCCTATGTATGCGTTGTTTGATACAGGGGCAAGTAGGTCTTTTGTGTCTACCAAAGTGATTTACCACCCCTCCTTTATCATAGAAACGTTGGCAAGCCCATTAGAAGTAGAAATTGCGGATAGTAAAAACTATTTATTACACAACGTATGTAGAGATTGTACTCTCACGGTAGAAGGGGAGGATTTTAGGGTAGACTTGGTACCCATGACAATGGGGGAATTCCAAGTGGTGATAGGCATGGATTGGTTGGCCAAACACCACGCGGAATTCCAATGTAAGAATAAAACCATATACGTTACCTCACCTAGTGGGCGGCGGGTAAGTTTTATAGGGGATAGAAAGGTCGAAGCCAAGTTATGCACCTTGGTGGAGACCATGAAACATGTGCGTAATGGGGGAAGGGCATTCATGGCCTATGTGGTTGATACCACTATCACCACCCCCAAGATTGAAGAAGTACCGATTGTTAGGGAGTTTCGGGATGTATTTCCGGATGATCTTCCGGGGCTTCCTCCCGAACGCGAAGTGGAGTTTAAAATTGAATTGGTGCCCGGGGCTCAACCCGTTGCAAAAACACCATATAGGTTGGCACCCACCGAACTCCGAGAGTTGATGACACAACTTCAAGAGTTACTCGATAAGGGCTTCATTCGCCCGACTGTGTCCCCATGGGGAGCCCCTATATTGTTTGTGAAGAAGAAGGATGGGTCTATGCGAATGTGCATAGACTACCGGGAGTTGAATAAATTAACAATAAAGAACCGCTACCCCTTACCCCGTATTGATGATTTATTCGATCAACTTCAAGGGGCGAGTTGGTTCTCAAAGATTGACCTTCGTTCCGGGTACCATCAATTGAAGGTAAGGGAAGAAGATGTGGCCAAAACGGCGTTTAGGACCCGGTATGGGCATTACGAGTTCCTAGTAATGTCCTTCGGGTTGACAAATGCTCCGGCCGCATTCATGGATTTAATGAATCGGGTATGTCGTTCGATGTTGGATCGTTTTGTGATATTGTTCATAGACGACATTTTGATTTACTCCCGAAGTGAATCAGATCACGCGGACCATTTACGGGAAGTCCTCGAGACGCTTAGAAAGGAAAAGCTTTATGCTAAATTTTCTAAGTGTGCCTTTTGGTTGAGGGAAGTCCAGTTTTTGGGGCACGTAGTGAATGAGAAGGGCATTTCTGTAGACCCTTCGAAAGTGAAGGCGGTGGTGGAATGGGTTTCTCCTAAGAACCCGAGCGAAATTCGAAGTTTTCTGGGCCTAGCCGGTTATTACAGAAGGTTTATCCAAGATTTTTCAAAGGTGGCACTACCTTTGACCCGGATGACAAAGAAGAGTGAAAAGTTTGTGTGGGGCGAAGACCAAGAAAGAGCCTTTCGAATGCTAAAAGAGAAGTTGACCAGTTCGCCTGTTCTGACCTTGCCTGAAGGGTCGGATGATTTTGTAGTTTATACGGATGCCTCGCATCAAGGGTTGGGGTGTGTTCTGATGCAACGGGGGAAAGTCATCGCCTACGCATCAAGACAACTCAAACCCCATGAATGTAATTACCCAACCCATGATTTGGAATTGGGGGCCGTAGTGTTTGCGTTGAAAATCTGGAGGCATTACCTGTATGGGACAAAATGTACCATATATTCCGATCACAAAAGCCTCAAGTATTTCTTCGAACAGAAAGATCTCAACATAAGGCAACGGAGATGGCTAGAGTTGATCAAGGATTATGATTGTGACATTGTGTACCACCCGGGCAAGGCTAATGTGGTGGCCGATGCTCTAAGTCGAAAGGAATACCCACCCCCGATTCAAGTTAAGGCCTTGGGTGTTGTAATTACACCTACCCTTTTGGGTGAGATACGAAAGGCCCAAGTCGAGGCCTTGCAAGCCAATGACCCAAAGAAGATAAGAATGAAAGGGATGATAGACAAGTTGGAAGAGAATGCGGATGGGATGAAGACCCGATATGGGCGGGTATGGGTCCCTTGGACATGTGAAGTCAAGACTTCACTACTTGACAAAGCCCACAAGTCCCGGTTCTCAATCCACCCGGGGGCGACCAAGATGTATCGGGATTTAAAGAAAGACTATTGGTGGCCGGGAATGAAGCGCGACATCGCTAAGTATGTGGAGAAATGTTTGACCTGCTCTCAAGTCAAAGCCGAACACCAAAAGCCTTACGGGAAATTACAATCACTTGAGGTCCCGGTGTGGAAGTGGGAGGAGATAACTATGGATCTCGTGACAAAATTACCAAAGACAAGGAAGGGTTATGATGCGATTTGGGTAGTGGTGGACCGACTCACTAAAAGCGCTCACTTTTTGGCTATCCGGGAGGCCTACACCTCCGAACGAATGGCAGAAATTTATGTGAACGAGATTGTATCCCGGCATGGTGTACCCGTGTCTATTGTGTCGGATCGGGACACTCGATTCACATCCCGGTATTGGAGGAGGTTCCAAGAAGAAATGGGTACGAAGTTGTTGGTTAGTACCGCCTACCACCCCCAAACTGACGGACAAACCGAAAGAACCATTCAAACCCTCATAGATATGTTGAGGGCATGTGTCCTAGATTTTGGGGGAAGTTGGGATGAACACTTACCATTAGTGGAATTCTCGTATAATAATAGCTATCACAGTAGCATCCAAATGGCACCATTTGAAATGTTATACGGGAGAAAATGTAGAACCCCGGTGTGTTGGGGAGAAGTGGGTCAGCGGGAGTTAGCTCCAAGTGATTTGGTGGCTCTCACTAACGAAAAAATTAGCCTAATACGGGCCAGAATTCAAGCCGCTCAAGACCGACAAAAGGCGTATGCGGATCGTAGAAGACGACCGATCGAATTTCAAGTGGGAGATTTTGTGTTGCTAAAAGTCTCCCCTTGGAAGGGCATCATCAGATTTCGTAAGCGCGGGAAGTTAGGCCCGCGTTATATAGGACCCTTCAAAATTTTGGCACGGGTCGGGCAAGTGGCTTACCGGTTGGAGCTACCGCCATCCTTGAGTGGGATCCACGACACCTTTCATGTGTCCCAGTTACGGAAGTGTCTCGCAGATGAAACCGCGTACGTGCCTCTTGAAGACATAGAGGTAGACGATAAGTTGAATTATGTAGAAAAACCGGTGGCTATAAGAGATTCCAAGGTGAAGCGGTTGCGAAATAAGACCATAAACCAAGTTTTGGTTCAATGGCAACATCGGAAGGGTTCGGATCTTACGTGGGAATCCGAGGAAGAAATGCGGAAGCACTATCCTGCTCTATTCGGTACGTATCTAGGTTTCGGGGTCGAAACCTCTTTTAAGGGGGGTAGACTTGTAACACCCCAAAAATGTTAACAAATAATAGTATGGTGGAATTATATGTATATATATATATATATACCTACGTGTAAAAACGTATAAGTATGAGTATGTATGTATGCGTGTATGTGCATGTATGTAGATGTTTGTACCCCTAGTTGTAAGTGGTGCATTGGTAATTGTACATTTGATAAACATAAAAGTTACCAAGTTAGTCACTTGGGTAAATTGGTGGAAACTTAACTAATAAGAGGGAGGGGTTAAATATGAAATAACACACACTTGAGGGGTGGTTTGGGGAGATTAGAAGTGGCAAGTTAGGAGGGATTAAAAACAAAAAAAAAAGAAAGAAAGAAAGAAAAGAATAGAAACGCAGAGAGAGGGAGAAAGGGGTGACAAAGAGGGTTCTCCACAACAGCCCTCTATAGCTGAGATTAAGTGAGAAAAACACCTCTAATCCCCTGCATGTTCTTGGATTATTAACCCTCTTGTGGTGCTAATATCATTGGTAAGTTGTATGATTTATTTTGGTAGAGTTTGGAAGTAGTTTGGTGGGATTTCATGATTTTGTTGTGATAATTACTCTTGTGGCTTAGGAAAGCATGATTTGTATGTATGATAGTGTAAATTGATGAGATTTCATGTTAAATTGGGTGGGTTAGGGCTGAATTGACAATTGTTAAGTGGGTGTTGGAATGAAGGTTTCTGTTGACTTTTTAAAAGTCAAACAGGACCTTAATCTCATAAGAGCTCAATTGGTTATGCTTATTGTTAGGAATTCATGAAGATTGAAAGTATAAGTATAGAATTGGGAATGTTGTGTCATGGAATGATATAACCACTTGGATGTATGGATATGCACACCAATTGTATGATGAAATGCCTAGTATCTTAGAATAGGTGAAATTGTAGAAAAATACATGATAAATATGATGGTAGATGTTGTAGCTATGTGATTATGCTAGTTTATCTACCTTGAACCAAGAATGGTAAAGGGTAAAGTACGAAAAGCTAAAGTATGAATTCCTTCACTATGTAGGTGTGAAGGTGGAAGGTACAAGCGGTTACAAGGAGCAAGGCGCGCACGACAAAGGTAAGTTGGTTACTACCAACTACGTAGTCTAATGAGTATGTTAGTCATAGTTGTATGTATGCATTTTGTGATTGAAATTGGTAGAACGGAAGTAACATGGAGTACCCTTGTGGCTACACAAGGGTATTAATTGGTAGAATGGTTTAAATGGTGGAAGCACCCTTAACGGGTCAAAATGGTGGAAGCACCCTTAACGGGTCAAAATAGTAGGGACGCCCTCGATGGGTCAATATGGTGGAAGTACCCATAACGGGTCAAAATAGTAGTAACACCCTTAACGGGTCAAAATGGTGGGAATACCCTTAACGGGTCAAAATGGTAGGAATACCCTTAACGGGTCAAAATGGTAGAAGTAAAGATTTCATTATGGATCCATGGACTTCTTGGATCCCTCGGACAAGACGTTCATATGGTTTATAACCTACTAAACGTTTGCCTTGTTGATTTGTAATAGGTAAAGCACATGAATGAAGATCAAGTCTCAAGCAAGGATGGGTTATGCACGCTCGCGTTCTTTTGGGTTGGGTACCATGGTTATATTAGGATCTTTGAGTCTTTTAAACAAGTTGTTAATGTTTTGTAGATGGTTTTGGATATGGGTCAAAGATTCGCATGGTAGCCAACTTAGGCTTGTCTTTTGTAAACTTAACTATTGTCGCCAAGGTTGTTGGCACGTTGTTGGACATGACGTTTTGGATATATATAAATATGTATATAATGGGTGTTTAAATGTTGTCTATATGTTTAAAAAAAAATAAAAAAAAATCGAGTCCTTACAAAGAAATTTCTTCGTACTCCCTCCGGGGTGATATCCATACGTTCTATGGCTAATAGTACGTTATCTCCAGGAGACGAGTTAAAAGCCCGTGAGGACTGTGGAGTCCGGAAGTCAGGCATGTCCCCCAGAGACGGTTCGACATGTGGTCCGTCCGTTCCAGGTGTCTCTCAGCCCGTGACATCACCGGAAGTGTGACTGCTGGCCGGAGTTTCCGAGGGACCCTCGTTTTGGGTGGTTATCTCCACCGGTCATCACAAAAAATGGTTACTTAGGAACAAACGGGACTATAGAAACTTCCGACATATTTGTTTAAAGTAGCGACAGCCCCACGGTTGGCGCCACTTGTTGCTACAATACTTAAAATCGGTGGTGAATCCGGCCATGCAACGTGTCATACTATTATGTGCCATATAATAAATACTACGTAACTAAACAGGCATTGTTTAATCATCTACACACTTCTCCACACCCAAAGTTGTCATGTTCAGACCATTCTACATCCATCAAAACATAATGTACAAGTAATTTTCTAAATTGTTCTGGATATTAAATCTTTAAAATATAGTTGATCAATATCCACTTTAAAGTAATTATATATTATAAATAGCTACGTTAAATGAATCCGTAAGTTTTTTTAGTAGCCAAACGAACCATTTTATTAAAATCGAAAACGAACAGGTCGCTGGCCACTAAAATCTACTTGGCTATTAATTTAAACGAAAATTATTTTCACACGCGGTTATTTTTATCTAAGCGTTTGTATAAATTCACATTTTTGACATAAAATTTTCGAAAACGAGTAAGGTCAAATATAGTGAGTTTTTATGTACGTGTTTAGTTGGTCTACGTTTTGACATTTTAAGATATGTGTCGGTATAAATTCACGTTTCGACATAATTTTTTTCGGTAGCGATTATGGTCAAATATAATACGTTTTCAATTGTCTACGTGTTGACGTAAAAGGTGTGCAGAAACGAGTCAGGTCAAATATAATATGTTTTCATTCGAGCGTATAAATTCGAGTTATTATACATTTCGACGCTGCTAAGTTTCAATGCAAAGGTAAGGGTGGTGTAGTATTGAGTGTACCCCTCACTAAACACACCAACCCGGGTTCAGGTCCATTTCTTTTGTAACCGCAATGTTTTAGATTAGATACATCGAAATACATGTTTTAATACGGTTAACATACATCACATAAGGTGTCACCGACTATTAACAATTAAGGCTTCGCCGCCGCAACGCGCAGCGTGTGGCCACCACCTAGTTTCCTACCAAATTCAATCACAACCTATGACCACCAATTGCACTAATTATGAACGGGTACTATTCCTCAGCATGTTGTCAATAATAATATGTGAAATAATAAACCCCTTGTGTTTCGTGGCGAGCTTTTGATCAGTATCGGGTCAGTTTATTAGAGTATCAATACGAAAATATTGCTACTAAATAACACTAGCAACAACATAGGAAAAAATTATGAAGGAACGGGTAGGCCATAAGGTATCTAATCATGCCACAGACTCAAATAAAGGATACGAAGTTGACCTGATGGTAATCTAACTTGTGATACAACAATTACGTAGAGATTCGCACACAGAAAAGACTCTAGTTTAAAACACCATAACTATGGGTACGGTTGGAGTTTTAGGGACTCGAATGGAGGAAGGGGAAGGCCATAAGGTATCTGATCTTGCTACAGACTCAGATAAAGGATACGATGCTAACATGCCAGTAATCGGACTTACCGTGCGACAATAACGTAAAGATTTATACACAGCAAAAGACTTCAGTTTAAAAGACCGTAATTATTGGTACGGTTGGACTTTTAGGGTCTCGAATAGAGAAACGAGAAGGCCATAAGGTATCTGACCATGCTACATAGTTAGATAAAAGATACAAAGCTGACCAGGAAGTAATCAGTGTCACGATGCGACAATTACCTAGAGATTCATACACAGGAAAAGACTGCAGTTTAAAAGACCGTAAGTATCGGTATGGTTGGACTTATTGGGACCCGAATTAAGGAATAGGAAGGCCATAAGGTATTTGATAATGCTACCGACTCAGATAAAGGATACGAAGCTAACCGGATGGTAATCGGACTCACGATGCGACAGTTACGTGGAGATTCGTACACATGAAAGGACTGCAGTTTAAAAGACCGTAACTATCGGTACGGTTGGACTTTCATGGACCCGAATTGAGGAACAGGAAGGCCATAAGGTTTCTGATCTTGCTAAAAACTTAGATAAAGGATACGAAGCTGACAAGACGGTAATCGGACTTACCATACGACAATTACGTAAAGATTCATGCACATGAAAAGACTCCAGATTAAAAGACCGTAACTATCAGTATGGTTGGACTTTTAGAGACCCGAATAGAGGAACGGGAAGGCCAAAATAGGGGTGTTCAGAAAAACCAAAAACCAAATAAAAACCATAAATCGAACCGTACCGTAACAGAAAAAAACCAATCCAAACAATGAATTTGGTGTTTGGTTTGGTTTTTGATTCTACATTTTTTTTTAATTTGGCCGGTAAACTAATTAATTATTAAATAAAAATAATAATTATTAATAAGCCATATATTGATGAGAAAGTTATTTTAATTGAAAAATTCAGTTCATAGAGTTAGTTTGACGACTGATACATGGATGTCTTTGCAAAGAATCAATTATTTGTGTCTCGGGGTTGAGTTATTCTACAAAGGCTACAAAAAATGAGAAGAGTAAGAAGGATACAAAAAACACAATGGATATGAAATATGACACAATGAGCCACAAAATATAACACAGCGCTAAAAAATATAATATAATGCTAAAGAAAAAAGACACAATGAATTGAAAAAATGACACAATGATGAAAATAAGAAAAAGACACAATGGTACATAAAAGACGTAATGATATAACACATATTCTAAAAACTACAAGCTAAAAACCCCGAAAAACGAAGACCTAAAAATAATGTCGTAGGGTTCGATAAGATGATTCCAATACCGTTTGAATGAGTTCAATTGGAGTCCGTTTAATACCCTTCCTACGACTTCCTATTTTTATTTCACTGTGTATTTGATCCTAACCCTTGTGTCTCAATGCACATTATATTGATTAAAATTGTAGTTTACAAAAAAAAAAAAGAAGAAAAAGTAATAACTTCTAATAAGACGGTGAATGTGGAGGATCAAGTAGCCAAACTTTTAATTTGTTTGATAGTGCTGATGATACATTTCTAATTTCTATGATGTTTGTGTTTGTGTTTGTGTTTGTGTTTGTGTTTGTGTGTAAAACTATTTTCCGGATTTGTTTGTTTTATTTTGCTTTTAAACTTTCTTTTACAATATATTGCGTGGTTTGTTTTTTGGTTTATATTAATTGCTAACTTTCTATTCGGATTTCGGAACATAAAGATATATAAGTTAGAGAAAAAAACTTCGGTTCAATTTGGTTGAAATCGGTTTGTTTGGTTTTAAACCGAAACCAAACCGAATTCAATTTGGTTTAATTTGGTTCGGTTTACATATTTCTAATTTGGTTTGGTTTGGTTTTTGGTTTGGGGTACAAAATTTAAAACCGAATAAAACGAAACCAAATAAATCAAATAAACCATAAACCGAACGGATGAATATCCCTAGAAAAAAAAAGGCTCCGTCTATTGGCACCCCCACCTTCTATTTTCACCCCCTCAAAGCGCCTCGCTTAGGCCTAAGCGAGGCGTTTCGGATCAAAATTCTTTTTTTTTTGGTCTTTTGAGTTAGTTTTTTTGTTTTTTTTTTTAATATAATTATTATAAAAAATGTTCTTTTGACAAACGTCTGGCTAACCTGAATTTCCTTTGGATCAAAATGTCAACTTTTTCCTGCCACCCCTCGTATGGTTTGGCTAACATGTCCAGTTATCAATCTCACTGTCCAACAACTGAATTTTACTTGCTTGCATGAAAAGTAATGATCAGGAACATTCCAAATAACCGTCCAATTTCAGCTTTTGTTTAACTCATGATAGATCCACCAAATCATTTCTTCAAGTTCATTTCACCAAAAATGGCATAACTGTAATGATCAGAAACATTCCAAATAACTGTTCAATTTCATTTCACTGAGATGATATCTTCTCTTTAGGTTTTGGAATTAATGAGACAACTTTTCAGTTGTTATCCGAGAGATAGCGGTCAACGATGAAGACAACCTGAAAACAACCGGATACCATGGATCAGAGAGATTCAAGCTAATTAAACTCATATCTCAAGCCGGTGCAAGGTGGACTTAAGCACCTAAACGGGAAGTTGAAATTTTGAATGATGTTCGTAGACTGCACCGAACACACTACAATTATTCACTATTTTATACATACAACACAACGTCTGGCTGACCTGAAGTTCCTTTGCAACCAGGTAAAAAGGAACTACGTTGCAAATATAAAAATCCATCACATCACGATTATACTCTTTATGTATGAATAGTGACCCTCTGGCAAACCTACCTCTGTTTTGAATTTGTTACTTCCATAGAGAAGTTATCAATCTCACTGTAATGATCAAGAATATTCCAAATAACTGTATAATTTAAGCTTTTGTTTAACTAATTTAGCAACAGTCCAAATAACTGTAATGATCGCTACGGTTAGTGATACCATGGATCAAAGAGATTCAAGCTAATCAAACTCCGGGCAACCCTTGTTTGATTATACTCGTGTATAGCCTTTATTAGGTTCTTTTGGCCACAGGTACAGAAAGGTTATAAATGTTCATGTCGTTTCAGGTTGCCTTCATCGTTGACCGATATCTCTCCGATAACAACCCTTGTTTGATTATGCTCTTTATGTATGAATAGTGACCCTCTGACAATGATCAGAAACATTCCAAATAACTGTAATGATCGCTACTGTTGATTGGTATATAGAGAGCAAACCGACGATCATTCAAAATTTAAAGTTACCGCTAACCTCTGCGCCATCATCGTTAACAGATATCTCTCTGAGATGATAGCTTCTCTTCAGATTCTGATTGCACCGGTGGAATTGGAATTGGAATTAATGAGACAACTTTTCAGTTGTTATCCGAGAGATAGCGGTCAACGATGAAGACAACCTGAAAGTGGATACCATGGATCAGAGAGATTCAAGCTAATTAAACTCATATCTCAAGCCGGTGCAAGTTAGCATCTTTGATCATCTTCTTTGTAATTACTTTTTATTGTTTCGGGTTCCCTTCCATCGTTGACAGATATCTCTCTGAGATGATAAAGGTAGATCATGGAAAGTTGAACTCAAGAAAACAAAGATGAAACCGATTAATGTTCTTTATATATGAATAGTGACCCTCTAGCAATATTTGTAATTACTTTCTATTGTTTAGCGCCGATCCGATTGTTAAAAGTATCAAGACTATGAAATTAGTAAAACAACTGAATTTTACTTGCTTGCATGAAAAGTTATTTTTAAATGTTTCGTAATATATTTTTAAATGTTTGGTAATATATTTTCTGATAATAAAAGGCATAACTATGATGATCAGGAACATTCCAAATAACAGTTCAATTTCAGTTCAAACTTTTCAAACACCTGCAACATCTCAAGAGTCGAGGTCCTCTGAAAAAGACATCGTACAATGATTTGGACTTGCAATATTTGAAAATTATCATTTCTCAAAAAGTAATTAAAAACACTTAAAAATGAATTAAAAACAATTGTTGCGAGTTAGGTTTAGTCGGAGGACCACGTACAATGATTCATCAAAGTTGTACAAAGCTGGATGTTTTTACTGAAAACCAAAACGAGCAATTAACGAAGCGAAACGGAGAGATATAATTTTCTTGGCTTGGAACAACTTAAAAGAACCAAAAATGAATTAAAATTATTTTTTGGTGATTAACAGATAATTTTAAAGAATTAAAAGAAATTCAATTTTTTTTTTAAAAAAGGCCAAAGCACCTCGCTTTGACCAAAGCGAGGTGCTTTAGTGGTTTGATTAGACCACAGGCGCCTCGCTTTGACCAAAGTGAGGCGCTTTGGCCTTTTTTAAAAAAAAATTGAATTTCTTTTAATTATTTAAAATTATCTGTTAATCACCAAAAAATAATTTTAATTCATTTTTGGTTCTTTTAAGTTGTTTCCAAGCCAAGAAAATTATATCTCTCCGTTTCGCTTCGTTAATTGCTCGTTTTGGTTTTCCAGTAAAAACATCCAGCTTTGTACAACTTTGATGAATCATTGTACGTGGTCCTCCGACTAAACCTAACTCGCAACAATTGTTTTTAATTCATTTTTTAGTGTTTTTAATTACTTTTTGAGAAATGATAATTTTCAAATATTACAGATCAAGGTGTTACCAAGCATGTCAAGAAATGATAATTTTCAAATATTGCAGATCAAAATTTAAAAATATATTAACAAACATTTAAAAATAACTTTTCATGCAAAGCAGGTAAAATTCAGTTGTTTTACTAATTTCATAGTCTTGATACGTTTAATAATCGGATTGTTTTTCGAGAGAAAGGAACTAAGTTGCAAATACGATAATAATCAAACTCATATCTCAAGCCGGTGTAATTACTTTCAAGTTTTTTAGAATCATTGAAGACACCACATCATTGTACAAACCGACGATCATTCAAAATTTAAAGTTACCGCTAACCTCTGTGCCATCATCGACTACAGCAAACCGACGATCTTCCTCCACGGCACTCCTAATGGGCCTCTCTTTATTTCACGGTACGATTTATGTTTTTGTTGCTTTATAAATAATAAGTTTTGTGTTTATCAAACCCTAACGTCTGAGCAATGATTTATTAAATCGTTTTACTAATTTCCGATTCTTGATACTTTCATAAATCGTTTTACTAATTTCCGATTCTTGATAATAATAAATTATTATAATAATAAAACAAAGGAACTAAATTACAAATAATAATAATAATAATAATAATAATAATAATAATAATAATAATAATGTAATATAGTCATTGTTAATGCTCAAAAAAGTCAACCTTTGTTGACTCATAGGAGTCTTGAAGACGAAATGAATTTTACAAGATACTTGAAACAAGGTATGGATATGGAGAATAAATCTTTGACTATACGTGGTTGATGATGTCAAGTTTAAGTCGTTGATTCATTTGGAAATCGAAAACGCCTATCGTCACTCTGGTCTTCAGAGTTTCCAAGCCCTAATACATTCATCAAAGGATATTCATGTGAGAATGATATCGACTCTCACAATTATTCACAATTTTATACATACAACACACCTTCATCGTTGACCGTACTGTTTTTTCTTGATCTTTTATGTATGAATAGTGACCCTTTGGCAAACCTACCTCTGTTTTGAATTTGTTGCTTCCATAGAGAAGTTATCAATCTCACTGTAATGATCAGGAACATTCCAAATAATTGTATAATTTCGTACAAGATTCCTATGCAAGCAAGTCAAATTCAGTTGTTAGACCAACCTGAACGGGAAGTTGAAATTTTGAATGATGTTCGTCAACTGCACCGAACACACTACAATTATTCACTATTTTATACATACAACACACCTTCATCGTTGACCGTACTGTTCTTCTTGATCTTGATCTTCACACTTGCTTTTGACAAAGGTCTGGCTGACCTGAAGTTCCTTTTGCAACCAGGTAAAAAGGAACTAGGTTGCAGATATAAAAATCCATCACATCACGATTATACTCTTTATGTATGAAACAACTTTTCAGTTGTTATCCGAGAGATAGCGGTCAACGATGAAGACAACCTGAAAGTGGATACCATGGATCAGAGAGATTCAAGCTAATTAAACTCATATCTCAAGCCGGTGCAAGTTATGTTGTAGCATCTTTGATCATCTTCTTGTAATTACTTGACAGATATCTCTCTGAGATGATAGCTTCTCTTCAGATTCTGAAAGTGGATACCATGGATCAGAGAGATTCAAGCTAATTAAACTCATAGGTAAGAACATTGTGGATGAGGATTGTTTATCTTCCCATTGATTTCAAGTATGTTGCCACACAAAGACGAATGTTGCAACATGAGTTCGACCAAGATGACACACGAAGCTTTAAACTCGAACCGGATCCAAGTATTACTGTAATGATCAGGAACATTCCAAATAACTGTTCAATTTCAGCTTTTGTTTAACTATTTTAGCAACTTCCATAGAGAAGTTATCAATCTCACTTCTCACTGTCCATGTTTACCTTCAAGGTAATGAGTAACCTAGTAACCTCTACAATGATGTAATTTGTTTTTAGATAAGGAGGTATATGTACAATGAACTTTTTACGCTAAATAAAACCGATTAATGGCAGGTTTTTCAGAGGGTCACTATTCATACACACAACTTTTTGCTCTAGTGGTGTGCTCTACCTTTTTGACAAACACCTGGCTAACCTGTCCAGTTATCAATCTTGACTGCTACAACATAACTTGCACCGGCTTGAGATATGAGTTTAATTAGCTTAAATCTCTCTGATCCATGATATGAGAGCAATAATCCATCGAGAACTTGAGAAAGAGAGAATAAGAGAAGAGATAATAACATATGAGATAATAACATATGAGCTACATCCATCGAGAACTTGCACCGGCTAATTTTCAGTTGTTATCAGACGAGGACTTGCCTGTGTTGCCGCATTTAATGAAATTTAACGCGCATACCGCATTCATTGACTTTACGTGGTTGATGATGTCAAGTTTAAGTCATTGACAATGTTGAGGGTTATTACTTTATTTTTTAAATTTTTTTAACTTTTTATAATTATTAAATTAAAAAAAAAAAACAACTCAAAACATCAAAACAACTACCAAAATAAATTACCCACTCGAAGCGCCTCGCTTAGGCCTAAGCGAGGCGCTTCAAATTAAAAAAAAAAAAAACAGCTTTTTCTGCCCCTCGTACTGACCTCCTCGAATTCAGCTCCAAAGCGCCTCGCTTAGGCCTAAGCGAGGCGCTTTAAGGGGGTTAAAATAGAAGGTGGGGGGTTTAAATATCACCACCCAAAAAAGAAGAAGAAAAAAGGCAATTAGACAAAGGGGTAAACTAATCGTTAGTAAAATAAATAATCATTAATAATAAGAGTTGATATCTTTTTTCTATTTAAGTGGAAGTCACCGTTAAAAGGTAAGTACTTTGAATTTTGAACGTAAAATGGGTGGAAGAGGAAACGACGCGCCTGCGATCGGCATTGATCTGGGAACAACGTACTCATGTGTCGCCGTATGGAAGCATGGTCGGATAGAGATAATACCTAATGATCAAGGCAGCCGGACCACACCTTCTTCTGTTGCTTTTGTTAGTTCAGAGCGTCTGATTGGTGATGGCGCCAAGAATCAAGCACCAATGAACCCTTCTAACACCGTTTTTGGTCAGTCTACGAGTTGTTTTTATTCTCCATTTTCTACTGAATGCATGCTACTTATTTTGTTTAACGATTATCAAACATATATACAATCGGTAGAACAATTTTTAAAAATTGCATGGATTGTCAAAAATGGAAATCGCTCTTGTTTATGATTTTAGGGTTTGGGTTAGGGTTTAGGTTTATCAATGAGACAGTACTAAACCATTGACACCACAGCTTGACCTGGATAGCGATGCTTAGTATCCCTTGCGCTGCTATTATTAGACCATGTGTAGCGGTGTGAAAATTTCAAGCCCCTTACTTAGGCATTTTTTGACAAGTGTCATGTGGGTTCCACATGAGGCTTGAAAGGGCTTGAAATTAAAAAAAGGGTGTAATGGTGTTATGTGTTGTGAGTGGGTATATTAAAGATATTAAAATTGAATTAAAAAAATAAAATAAAAAGGAAGTAGGAGGTGGGTGGCATCACTTGATTGGTGGAATGGAGGTGAATGGTGGCGTGAGATATTTCACGCCAAAGGCTTGGTGGCGGTGTAGGGGCTTGAAAGGGGCTCTAATTTGCCCCGTTAGCGCCCATTCTTGATATCACTACGGGTGGTCTTACAGAGGTTCAAGTTTTAGGGATCGGTGTCGGTTAGCTACTTGATGTTTGTTTTTACTTGGTTTTTGACGTAATTAACCCCTTATTTCCAGATGCAAAGAGGTTGATTGGAAGGAGGTTTAGTGATTCCAAAGTGCAGCAAGACATCAAGTTGTGGCCCTTTAAGGTCATACAAGGGCCTGCTGACACACCAAAAATTGTGGTCACTTACAAAGGTCAAGAGAAGGAGTTTTCAGCTGAAGAAATTTCATCAATGATTCTCAGCAAGATGAAAGAAACTGCCGAGACCTACCTTGGAAAATTGTGAAAGATGCTGTGATAACTGTCCCTGCTTATTTCAATGCTTCACAGCGTCAGGCTACCAAGGACGCTGGTACTATTGCAGGATTAAATGTCATTCGTATGATCAATGAGCCTACAGCAGCTGCAATCGCGTATGGACTCGACAATAAGTCTGATATTGTTGGCAAGATAAATGTGCTTGTTTTTGATCTGGGTGGTGGGACTTTTGATGTTTCTATTATGACTATTGAGGAAGGGGGTACGTTTGAGGTGAAAGCTGTTGCTGGTGACACTCATTTGGGAGGTGAGGATTTTGATAATCGAATGGTGGATCATTGTGTGCAGGAATTCAAGATGAGATGGAATAAGGACTTGAGAGGGAACCAAAGAGCATTGGGGAGGTTGAGATTTGCTTGTGAAAAAGCAAAAAGGATTCTCTCATGCACTACTCAAACATCGGTTGAATTGGATTGCTTGCATGAGGGGATTGATTTTTCTTTGAAAATTACTCGAGCCAAATTTGAAGATCTGAACATGGGTTCGTTTAATAAGTGCATTGAGACTCTAAAGACATGTTTAAGTGATGCTAAGATGACGAAATCATGTGTAGACCAAGTGATTCTCGTTGGTGGCTCAACTAGGATACAAAAGGTCCAGCTTATGCTGCAGGAATATTTCAATGGCAGAGAGCTATGCAAGAGTCTGAACCCTGATGAGGCTGTTGCATATGGTGCAGCCGTTATGGCTGCAAAGGTTAGTGGTGGCAGTGATAAGAGTGTTCAAGATGTGGTGCTACGTGATGTCACTCCTTTATCACTCGGTGTAGAAGTAAGAGGAAATGTGTTAGATGTAGTGATCCCGAGAAACACTCCCATACCTACAAGTAGATCCAAACAACACTATACAGTATATGATAACCAATCTGTCACCAATATCAAGGTGTATCAAGGTGAAAGATCTAAAGCTACAGATAACCACTTGTTGGGCAAGTTCACCATTTCTGGAATACCACCAGCTCCTAAAGGAGCACCTTCAAGTTTAAAATGCTTTGAAATAGATGCCAATGGTATCCTCACAGTCACTGCTGCAATAACATCGACGGGTAAGATGAAGAAACTCATAATTTCCAATGAAAGTGGAAGGCTCTCTAAAGAAGATATTGAGAAGATGGTAAATGATGCTGAGAAGTACAAACTTGAGGACCAAGAGTTCAAGAAGAAAGTGGATGCATACAATGCATTAGAGGATTGCATATACAACATGAGAAATAAGATCGAAGAGCATAGTGTCAAGATGAGTGTGCACCCCGACATACTGAAGGAAATGAAGACAGCCATTTCTAAAACAACCAAGTGGCTTGAGGACAACCGAGCTGCTTCTTTTTCTGAGCTTCACCTTATGAAGGTACACCTAGAGTTTGATTGCAAGCCACTGTTTTAGATCTTAAGATTATGGCTGTTGAATATTGGAATCTTAGCTTGTGTTTATCTTTTTGTTCAACTCAACCTGTCATCAATATCAATGGTATTTGAATATTGGAATCTAAGTAAGTGGTTACACCTATGTAGGTCTTAAGATTATGGCTGTTGAATATTGGAATCTCAGCTAGTGTTTCTTTTTGTTCAACTCAATCTGTCATCGATATCAATGGTATTTGAATATTGTAATCTAAGTAAGTGTGTATATGTGTGGCCCTCGGGGGCATATAATGTGTATATGTGAAAATATGTGTATATGTGTGGCCCTCGGGGGGGCAAGAGTAAAGTTGCACCAGTTTTAACGTTATTTTACTAATTTCGTGAAAATAACGTTAAAACGACGGACGGTTAATCATGCATCATGTGGTGGCGTTGATAGCCAAAAGACAAGGGGCACATGCACCAATCGGGCTTGTCCCGATGCTATGCCTTATGTCCAAGGCTTGATACAAAACCACTATCGAGCCGGGGGCCTCACCGGAAGCAGCCTCTATTCTCACGGGTAGAGGTAAGGCTGACAACATCTTACCCTACCCTACCTTAGCTTTGCTATTGGTGGGATTAACTGAGTATGATGATGATGAATCATCTAAGTAAGTGGTTACTCATATGTATGGGTCTTAAATAGTTTAGAATTTGAAGTTTAAAGTTATTTTGTATTCTGTTGCTTTGTTGTCAAGTATGTTTTGATAAGCATTTACATGACTCACTAATCGATTCATTTGCATTCTTTGCATTTATTTACGTTAGTTCATAAGCCTATGCTTTTAGAACAAGGTCTAATGAAATGATACATAATCCTGCATGACTAATTACTTTGAGCACATTAAAAACATACTTCTGTTTGGTTATTGTTGGCATACTTCACAAAACTGATTTAATCGAACTACAAGTGATTATACTCGTCTTCATGTTTGTCAACCTGGTTTAACTGCGCACTACAGTTACTGCTTTACAGTTCGGGAGATATAATAATTAAAGCTCATTATGGTGGTTCAGTAAAATGATTGTTAATGATGTTGAAGTTAAATTATAAGACATTCTGCTAGTGCGTAGACTTCCACTTTTGTTATGTATGGTTGTCAAACGGTTTAAAATTTGGTGTTAAAATCTTTGGTATTCTGTTGCTTTGTTATCATGTATGATTTTATAATTCGTGTTCGTTTGTGTTCGTTTGTTAATTTTGTTCATGAACGCACACGAACACAAACGGACATTAATGAATTCAAACAAGTGTTCATGAACGGAAACAAACATAAAGAGACACATATTAATTTTGAATAAGATCGAATTCACATATATTAAGAAACTAGGTTAGAGACCCGTGAAACTTCACGGTCGAATAAAAGATAAAATGAAAAATGATTTATGATGTAAACAAAAATAAGATAACTTTATTGGATTTACTTAATACTTTAAAACATAATATGATGCAAATATCACATGATATGATTATGATCAAACACACATTGAAAAACAATAGGAAGTCATAGGAAGAATATCAAACGGATTTCGGTTGAACTCAATCAAGCAGCATTGGAACCATTTTAAATTATATTCAACATGGTTGTTGCGTGTTAGATACTTGCTGAAGTTCACCGCACAATTCACGCTCCCCGTTAGCCGAAAATGTATCATGGCTAAATATCATTTAATAGTAAAGAAATGTAAAATGGAAACAAAATGTCCTATGTGATGCTTTTATGTTATGGGTTAATTAATTACTAGTGGGGTACCTGCGCGTTGCGGCGGGAAACAACATTTATTGTAAACACATTGGTGATTGTCCGAAAATACATAACCTAACCTGAAATTGTGAAACAATGTTAATTCAACGTTTATAAAAGACAGATACGTTTGTTGATTTTAGGTCGTTTTCGTTTCAGTTATTACCTAACCCTAACATATTTTTTTAATTGAAAACACTATAACAATACTATATTCAAATTAAAGAGGCTGTAATGCTATATGGTGTAATAATACTAAGAAAATATTAAGAATGAAAAAATTATGGATGTTTAAAAATTGTGGGGGTAGTTGGTTAAAATAAGGGTGCGAAAATGTAATTACTATTTAAATAAATAAAATTTGAGTAAAGTTGAGAGGATAAATGTGTAAGTATTGTATAAAAAAACATATGGTGTGGTGTACTCTAAGCAATTATAATTGTAAAACTTAAATATTAAGAGTTAATTGGGAAATGTATTATAATATAATATAGATAGTATAGATTGGTTATTACTTGAACCCAACATATCATTTTTTAAATTTAAAAAAACTATAGCAATACTATACTCAAACTAAAAAGAAAAAAAAATGCTCGTTTATACAGTGTAATAATATTAAGAAAATATTAACGTGTGAAAAAGTTATGGACATTTAAAAATCGTGTGGTAGTTGGTTAAAATAAGGGTGAAAAGTGTAATTATTAGTTAAATAAAAGAAATTGAGTATAGTTGAGGAGATAAATGTGTAAGTATCATGTAAATAGTTAACATGTGTATTGTGTGTTTTACTCTAAGCAATTATACATGTACAACTTGAATTTTAAGACATCAATGAGAAACGTATTATAATAAAGTTTAGATGATTTAAGTTCATTTTCGTTTTTTCTTTTATTTTTGTTTCGGTTATTGCTTAACCCTAAAATATAATTTTTTTTTAAAAAAAATTAAAAAACTATAGCAATACTATACTCAAATTATAGAGAATAGAATGCTCTTTTATACGGTGTAATAATATTAAGAAAATATTATCGTCCGAAAAAGTTATGAACGTTTAAAAATCGTGGGGGTAGTTGGTTAAAATAAAGATGCAAAAGTGTAATTAGTATTTAAAGAGTAAAGTTGATGGGGGCAAATATGTAAGTATTGTATAAAATTATAATATAGTATAGATAGATAAATGGGGCAAACTGTAACTAATAAGGGGTATATGTGCAAGTTAGGTTTGAAAAGACATAAATACCCTTAAAAAGTAGTTATTACATGCATTATGTGTTGTACTTTAAGCATTTATAATTATATTACTTAATTAAGAGGTCCTTGTGAAATGCTTTATAAGATAGTATAGATATGACAGAATCTGTATTCTATCTAATTCTTTATTTACAAATATAAAATGGATAATTATAACTGCTTCTAAAAAGTTAATATAGTTACTTGAATATTGTTAGATATTTTTATTGCGTCATATAACATTTTTATCTAAATGCAAAAACCTATTCCTTAAATTTAAGGTAAGACTTTAACCACCTTGATAATCTATCTATACATATAATAATCTAAAGCAATTTTGGACACATGAAAATCCCTCACTCCACCATCAATTATCTCTCCTCCTACCTTGTGCCACATGGCAAGAGGTGAGAATTTATAACATTTTCTTATTTTTTTAAATAAAAAATTGAATTAAAATTTAATTATGGTCAAAATGTCAATTACTACCTTTCCTAATTCCTAATCTCTCAAGTCAAACAATATTCAAAACAATATTCAACATTCAAGTTTGATCAGTTTCTCTCTCTATTCATCCTTATCATTCAAGTGGAGGATTTCTTCAGACAAAAGAGTCCTGGATCATCATCCAAGGTTTTTATTCTGGAACTTTGTTTGATTTGCTTATAATGGATTTTTGTATGCACGTTTGATTTTATAGAAAATGTTAACAGATCTTTGATTTAGTTTGAAATAAATCAATAATCAAACAGTGTTAATTATTTCTATTATTTTTGTATCCAGCTTCAAAGATCTGCAAGTGTTTCTGAGACCTTTCAATTAGGTGATCGAAATAAAAGGTAATAAACATAATTATTAATTTTAATTTTAATTTTAATTTTATTTACATCATATAGATTAACAGAGTTATTAGTTTTGTGGGTGTTCAAATATTGTTTAACATGTATAGAAATCAAACAATTAATAAGTTTTCAGTTTTAGAGTTAAATGATTTCATACATAATTCTCCATCGTCTTCTCTCCTTCTTCTTTAAGGTATCATTTTTCCATTCTCCTGTAACATGATCTCTGATGTTGAATTTCTCAACAATTATATGCTATTAATATGTGTAGGTGTTCTTAAAGAGGAGATTGTGAATAAGTATGAAAATGTTAATTGAGCAAATTGATTGGTTAGACCGACTTGCTTTTAAAGGTATGATCTTGAAATCAGTAAAAATAGGAGGTTTCATATGTATGTGTTTGTTGATTTGTACATTGTTTTCTTCTGAATTTTATTTATGTTTTAAAATATTAATTCTAGGGTGGGTTTGCTAATGGGAGTTATTGTATGGGATCAATAGGGTTATTGTATGTGTTCAAGAATGTCCATGTTAGTGTTCTTTCATGTGTTCTTGAGGATCCTCTCTTTTTGGATCTTCATCATCAGGAGTGAATGGTTTTTATTGTTTGATTCTAGAATGAATGAATAATGGGTTAGTGTATTCAGATATGGGGCTCCAGTTTGGATCTTTCATTCAAAATTCAAAATCCATGAATTGATTGGAAATTTAAATGAGTTTCCTATATCGGAGGCTAATAATATCGAATGATTATCGTGGGTTTAAAGAAGGGAGAGATTAAAATATAGTAGAAATATTTTTAAGTGGGTATTTCTATAAGATATTCTAAACGGAAAAAAAAAATCTTTTTTTTAAGTGGATCTTTCACTTATAATTTCTAATATTTAAATATGTAAGTAACTTACAGACGAAGAATATAATTTTCATATTAGAAATAACGCAGACAAATTTTCTTAGAAGCTGGAGTTCTCAGAAAACAAATTTGAGATGACCTTTGCTACAAATTACTTAGGTAATCTCTTTATTCCATATATTTATCTATTTACATTTTTTAAAATATCTAATAGAAATATCCACGTTTTAGTGTTTTTATTTTTTTTAAACAAAAAGCAATAAATGAGAATGAGAAAGGAAACGGACGTAAATTAGAAACTCATTAAATTTCCTTATTACATTCAAATTACTCACCTTCTAAATTTAGTGTAATTTATATTGGTAATAAGTTAAATTTCGAATTTTTAATTTCAAAATTCAAATTAAAATTTAAAATATTTAAATTCGAATCATACAAAATTTCAAATTTTGAGTTTTGGATAATAATGGTAAGAAATTACACATAATAATCATCCCTTTAATTACACATTTAATAAAATTCAAAGTCTCTACATAAATAGTGTCAACTCTCCAATTAATACATTAATTGATCCTATTAATTGTACAATATTATTCTAATATTAGTTTAGCTTATATTGGTAATCAATTAATTATCGAATTTTGAATTTCAAATTTCAAATTATATTTCGAAATGTTTAAATTCAAATTTGACAAAATATAAAATTTTGACTTTTGGTTAATAATTATAAGAAATTACACATACTAATTATCCTTTTATTTACACAACTAATATGATTCAAAGTCCCTACATAAGTTGTGTTAACTCTTATTAATACATTAATTGATCCTATTAATTTTCCTATATTATCCTAATATTAGTTTAGCTTATATTGGTAATCAATTAAATAACGAAGAAAAAAAATGCAACTTTGCAGGATCGAACTTGCAACCTTCTATTTAACAAAATGGATTTCAAACCACTACACCACTAACACAATTGATGTTTAAATATGAAACCAATTGTATATATTATTAAGTAAAGTTGTTAAAATGAAAAAATAAATAAATTGCCTCTCCCAAGAATTTCATATATAAAATTTAGATAAAAACAATAAACAAGCCAAATTCAAGATTAAAAAATTACTAACAAGCTATACTCAAACTTTAGAAATTAAGATTTAGACGAACCAAGCTCAAACTTTAGAAATAAAGATTTATACAAGCCGAACTCCAGGTTAACCAACTCATCTACACCTCTATCTAATCCAGTAAAATAAAAAGTAAAACAATTTTTGTAATTTTCTCAAATTGTAAAAATATAATCACCATGTTAGGATGTTATCAAAAAGTATAATTAAGCAGTTATATCAGCTTATATTTCTTTCCAATTAAGAAAGATAAATCAAATAATAATAATAATAATAATAATAATAATAATAAATAAATAAATAAGCTTGTTATCTAAGCATTTCTTTTTTCCAATGTTTTGAAAACGGTCGGACCGGGTTCCAAGGTCTGGACCGGTCCGTTTTTTTTATATTATTATTATTTTTCGGTTTCGATACATTTTTTGGCCCGATTCGTTGGACTGGTGAACCGCCCAGAGGTCCGGTTCGATTGTGTAAACCTTGCTTTTTTCAACCATAAGAACAAGTTCATCTCTTTTACTTGAAATTTACTGAAAGTATCCATCCATCCAATCATCCATTCATCCCCTTTATGTACACTACACACACAACGACTCTCCAACTACAAACAACATTGACAACATACCTAATAATAATAATACCCAACTATCATTTTCTTCCTAAATTTCCCAATATCTTCCACCGTATCTGTCGGTACCACACTTTTTTTTACTCTTATCTGCATCATATGAACTGGGTACGATTTTATTCCAATTTAGTTGCCTGTGTACATTGTTCTTGATTTGGGTTGTTTTTATTTGATCCCATGTTGTTTATACATCAACTTAAGTTGATTGAAGTTTATTATTTATGAGTTTGCTTGTTGGATTTCTGATTGGACATTTCATCGAACAGGTGGCGTGCACAAGACTTGAAATCTTGAATCAACTGGGTTCATGAACTGAGTTTGAATTTGGATAAGATCTGAGGAATTTATATCATTTGTTAACATTTAAAGCAAAATTTGGATAAGAACATTGGATTTGCAGTTGCTGTGTTTGAGGAAATTGTGTTTCTTGATGATGATTTAGATCTTGTTGATTTGAGTGGTGTAAAGTGTAAAGATGAGTGGTGGTAGCAGTGCTGAAATGGGTTATGCTGCTAGCCCTCGAAGAACAAACACGAATGAGAAACGGGTTTCTTTCGATATTGAAAATGATACAAATGGCGGGTTGAAATATGCAAACATAGATTTTGTTGATAGGGATAAAGATAAAGAAGGTTTGGGAAGCTCCAAGAATCCGGTTATCGTTGCTGATATACTCAAAACGTTATTTTTTATACTCGTTTGGTACACGTTCAGCACGTTTCTCACATTGTAAGTTATGTCCCCTTGAAATATTTGATGCTATATAGGTTTGTAGTCTTAAAAAACGGTTGAGGCGTGTATCGAGGCGAGTCGCTAAGAAAACGAGTATGAGGCTGTGCCTCATGGGGCTATTTTGTATGTACGTCTCTAAGGGCCGAGGTAGTAAGAAAAGCGAGCGCCTTTGGGGGTTTTGATGTGTGTTTTTGATGTTTTTGACTTTTTTATGTCAGTGTCAAACATTCCGTGTCTTTTTTATGTGTCATTTTGATGAATATGCATTTTGATGAATATGCTGATGAAATTAGTTAGTATTTTATTTATTTATAAGATATATAATTTTTATATTTATTTTTTAATTCCGCCCCGGTCTTACGCCTTAGTTCACCTCGAAGGGAAAACGCCTCGTGGCACGATTCTGTTCTTTTAAACCTTGTATAGGTTAATGCCATGTTTAAGTATAGTCCTGTAATGTGTTTCTTTAACGGTTAGGTATAATAAGACTCTATTGGGAGATGATTTGGGGAAATTCCCTGCTCCTTTGTTAATGAATACGATTCATTTTGGAATGCAAGCCGTTTTTTCAAAGGCGATTGTATACTTTTGGTCCGAAAGATTCCAACCGACTGTATCTATGTCATGGAAAGACTACTTCATGAGAGGTAAAAAGTTAGCAAATCTTGTTTTCTTAATGCATTTATATCGACGATGTAATATTCATGTAATTAACCATATTTAATTAACTCTTCTAATTACTAATCCTACAGATCCACTTTGAATTTGACAGTTGTACCAACTGCTATTGGAACAGCACTGGATATTAATTTGAGCAATGCATCACTCGTTTTCATATCGGTTACATTTGCTACCATGGTTGGTCAATGTTCTCACTTTACATAATGTTGATATAGTCAATGTGTTTTGACTAGATTCCTCTCTTGTTCTGCAGTGTAAATCCGCTGCGCCTATATTTCTCCTAATATTTGCTTTTGCATTCAGGTAAATGTTATTTATATATCTTGAAAGCATGGTTCTCATAACGACATAACCGGACCGAATCAGAAACCAAACCACCTACATAACTGATCCTGTTGAATACTCTTGAACTGCCTTCTAATTGCTAATGAGGTTTTCTCAACTCATTGAGTTGAGAAAACCTCGGAAACCCATGTAAAAACATTTATTTATTTTTTTGAAAAAACTACACAATGTAAAATACATGTTTTTAATCATTTTGGGCCAAACAAAAAAAGCGCCAATAGGATATTTTAAAAATAAAATAAACAAAGTTGTGTTGTTTACATATGTTTTCATATATACATATACATATATATATATATATACACACACACATAGGGAAAGGGTAAAAATGAGAACAAGGTTGAGTTAAGAGAACTAAGGAACTCACTTTATAACCACACTTATTTTATTCAATAATGAATTTGTGGTTGTCAATTCAAGCATAATAAAATATTGAATAAAAAATTAATTTACTTATATGGTTTACATAAATGTGCCCGTTTTTTTATACCGGTGTTAAACCATTGTAAATAATTTTTTTTTTCATTTTTTTTACGACAGAGTTACCTGTTTTTACATCAATGTGCAATTTTTTTTAAAGTCACATTTTACGTCGGAGTTCTCACGGCTCTCTCAACTCAAGCTTGTTCTCATAGGATCTTAATCCTATATACATATATTGGAAACATAATTGGAAACATCCGGATTTTGAGATCGGACGTTATGAAAACATTGCCTGAAAAGGGTTACTATTTGTCAAGAAATTGATGCAATTGTTTCTTGGTTGGAATCAAGAATTTGGTAGTTACTATAAGATAGTATATGTTGCTTTCTGAGGATAAATACATTGTTATTGTGTAGGTTGGAGTCTCCAAGTTTTAAACTTTTAGGCATTATGTTGATAATATCTGCTGGGGTTTTATTAACAGGTAAGATGTTCTTTTAGTCTTGTAATTATGCTTTTGAATTCCGTCTAACCCAAAGCAATAATTGCAAGTTACATGCTACTTTTAGTTTAACTTATGTAATTCATTGCTTGCCATGTTTCATAATTACAGTTGCAAAAGAGACCGAGTTTGATTTGTGGGGTTTCATTTTTGTTATGCTTGCTGCTGTTATGTCTGGTTTTCGTTGGAGCATGACTCAGATCCTTCTTCAGGTACACCTCATCTCTGATTATGATGATTATTAACGTTTGCAAGATGGACCGTTCGAGCCAGAACGGGCCGGGTTGGGTTGCCCGCAAGTACTTTTTTTTGTTCATTTTGTAACTTTTTTATAATAGTGAATTAGTGATCATAGTAAAAAAAAAACAATATTACAATAATAATCCAAGTCTTTGAATACAATGATGAATGATCCATCATAAGTAATGCAGTTGAACTTGCCATAGTTATTGATAGCGGTCGCGAATAGCGTCGCATATCGGCTATCAACCGCTATCATGTGGTTAGCGGTGCAATAACGTGAAAATAGCAATTCCGGAAAAGATTCCGGCTATTTTTATGGGGGAAACAAGGAAGAAGATGAAGAGGTGGCTGAATGATTTGTGTTTTTCTGTTTCAGGCTTTTAGGGTTACAAATAACTTTATCTATTTTCATACTTAACCCCTCTATCTTTCATTTGTTTACATATAGTGGCTAAAACTTCTAAATTTTACATAAAACGTATAAAATTAGTTTGTGTATATAAACGTTTGTCCTTATACTTGTAAATTTGTATATAAAAATATTTTTAAATATTTTAATACCTTGCCGCTATTTACGAAACAGCGGGCGCTACGAGCGTCGCTATCGCTACGTAGCATATCGGTAGCCCGTCGCTATTTACCGCTATTCGCTATCGATAACTATGGAACTTGTTACCTTTGATGACCATGATACAAATATTCAAAATAATTTTACATTTTCCTCATTTGATCTTAAATGTTTTTCAGACTTTTCTCAATACTAAAACATGTTTTCATCTTTTCCGGTTGGTCAACCAATTCGTCTGTATTGATTCCTATCCAACCTAAAGAAAGAGGTTTACGGTAAGCAATTCCCTTTTGTAAAAAGTTGCAACATCATTACTGCTCAATTTCATTTATATTTTATGAAATTAAATTAAAACTTAAAAGATATATAATTATTTAATATTTACGTTGAATTTTGTTAATTTCTACAGGTTTGAAAAATCCCCTGACCTTAATGAGCTATGTAACCCCTGTAATGGCCCTATTAACCGCTTTGCTATCTCTAGTTATGGATCCTTGGGTGAATTTAGTACTAGCAGTTATTTTGATAGTTCACGGCATATCATGAGGAGTTGCTTCTTGATGCTTTTTGGCGGAACTCTTGCGTTTTTTATGGTAATAACTTTTATTCATATATTATACATATTAATCTATATATAGGTTATCTGGAAAAAAGTATAAATATATAACACTTTAACGTATTGCAGGTTTTAACAGAGTACATCCTCGTTTCTGTAACAAGTGCGGTTACAGTTACCATAGCTGGAATTGTAAAGGAAGCCGTCACTATTCTGGTAAAACCGTAAAAATGAAAGTTAAATAGATCACCCCTTAGTGTGTGAATATTCATCAAAACTAGTCGAACAAAAACCGTGAACACCCATTAGTTGTAGCTGGTATTAAATAGATCACCCAAGTACCGATTATTTTGTTACACAGTTATCAAAAGCCATCGCCTTGGCCGCCTAGGCGACCAATTTCCTAGAATCCACAAGATCCCGCTTTTCCCTCCTAGATAAAAAAAAAGCCACGGTCTGATTTTTAAAACCTAATCCCCTGACTAATATAATCGACCAATACTTACCAATTTATAGAGATATATCTAAATTTCAATCAAATCTTTTTTTAAATATATTTGATTTTTAAAACACTTATAGATATTGAATTATTCTTTAATATATAAACACCTCAACTCAATGATTTACCATTAACTGATTTTGTCTACTACATAGTTATCAAAGGCGTGTTAATCCTTTTAGCAGACGTGGCTAAATCAGTCAGTTTATATTTATATTAATTTATAAGATGATTGTTATTTGTAATGATTTGGTGATTTTTTTATTTTTTTATATGCGCTTTTTTTTCTTAGGCCCGCTCTTTTTTTTTTTTGCGCTTCTCGCCTAGGCCACAGGCGGAGCCTAAGCGCCTTGAGTGCGCCTCACGCCTTTCATAACTATGTTTTGTTAATAACTTTCATGTTTGTATTCAGGTAGCAGTATTTTACTTCCATGATGAATTTACATGGCTGAAAGGAGCTGGTCTTGTCATCATCATTTTTGGTGTGAGCTTATTCAACTTGTACAAGTAAGTCATCAAAAACCGTCAAATTATATTGCGAAATATCCGATCGCTAATTATGTTTTTTTATGATCACTGATTATTTCACATGTATATATTTAATTATTTATTAATCTTGTCATAATTCAGATATCAGAAGTTACACCATGAAAAATCAGGTCCAGATGAGCTGGCGGGATCTCAAACCGCTGTCCCTGCAAAATATGTTATTCTGGAGGAAATGGATGATGACGAAACTAGCCCTTGATCACTGGGTCGTCACTCGTTCCGTCATAAGTAAGATGTTAAACAGTAATGTAGATTCGATGCTCTTTTTTTGCCAAAGGTAGATTTTGATGATTAGCACAAACGATTGATGTTGGGTAACCGTCTACACAGCTCATGAAGTTTCCTTCGTTATTCAACTGAGTGTACACTAATATATGCTGCCTTTTAATTTTCATTTTGGGAGAAACATTTTTGCATTCATTCGGTTTTGTTGTTGGTGTATAACTGTATATGTCGAATTCTGTAGTTTGTGATAATCAACAAGTGTTTAAATGTGCTCTTATCCCTGTTTACTTATGGTTATGGATAGGTCAATTTAGGTTTTGTTTTTCTTTGTAATCATTTACTGGAATTCTAATCCTACACAGTCGGATGGCCGTTTGAGATTGCATCAAACGGCCATTTTGCTACTTTATGTCAAGTACCCCCCCCCCCCCCCAAATAATAATAATAAAAAAAAATTTAAGCGGTTGTTTCCTCATCGTTGAATTGGCGTTTATTGATGTGGAGTAATGTGAGATTGGGATGCGAGGTGGTGGGTCTACACCATTTTGATCCACACCAGCGGCATGTTTTTAAAGCTGTTTCTTTGCACGGCCAACTTTTTTTAACACCCTTAATTTCACCTTTACCTTGCACTTGCAAGGATTTGAAACCACAACCTTATATTTGTAAAGGGGACACCATACCACTAGCCCAATACGTCATATCCAACCCATCAGTTCTACCTGTCTTTTTGTAATCATAATCGAACAAAAGTGTTGTACGGGTCACCCTAGACTAATGTGACTTATACTAAAAGTGGCAAGTTTTAACTTGTTATCCAACTCATTAGGCCTAACCCATCTTTCTACAATCATAATTGATAGTAGTGTGTAAGTCCACCAAGATCATATTCGCCCATACTAAAAGGGTCGACCAAGACGCCTTTGTCCCATACTAAAAGTCGCATGTTTTAACCCGTTATCTTGCCATCTCTACTAAAAGCACGTATTCAGGAAACAAAATGCGTTATTCAAACAATGCTGCCGCTTTAAGGGCTACCAATATCGATCCTGTCCTTAACAAATAACCAACCTGCCAATGTCTTGTTACATAACAATTAACAAGACGACAATAACTATCCGCTACAAATAATTAAAACTCATCACCAGGTCAAGTATCTTAACCTCTTTATTTTCTCTAAATTATTCTCAACACAAAACTAATTATAACCAAAAACCTCGAAAAATGTATGAACTTTAAGCAGCTTTTGTAACTTCATGGATAGCTTTCGCCAAGTATTCAACATTGCCACTCGTGACCCCTGCCATACTGTGCCACACATATCTTGATCAAATTTCATTCAGAAAACATGTGTAATTAATAAACTGGATTATTGTTTACCTAATACGGCCATTGCGGGTCATATAAATATGAAATTCTTTTGTCAAACGATCAACTTGTTCAGGAGTCATCCCGCTATAGCAGAACATGCCAATCTGTTAAAGATTATAAATCATGATTATAATTTATTGCCGCCAAAACTAACAATGACAGAAGGGTAGATTAGTAAATTACTTGGTTAGTTATGTGTTCCCATGATAGGGGAGATCCCAACTTTTCAATGTTTTCCCTAAGTGAAGTTCTCATTCCGATTATGCGATCAGCCATACCCTGAAAAGCGAAAAAACAATGATGGTTTAATGCACAGTTATAAAATACATATTTGACCTTAAACAATTGTCAATTTTAGGTCTTTTGGTTGATTTATAATGACAAAGGAATTGAAAAAGATAGCTAAGCAATATGACCCATTGTTCGCTTCTCTTTCCTCTTTTCTGCTTTTTTTTTTTGTTGAATTTTTTTTTATTCCATGAACAAAACAAGTTACGTTTAGATGGTGGGTAAGCGGGCAACAAGCTACGCCGCTATCCCTGTTTGAATCGCAAAGCCTGTCCTGCTAAACACAAACCCATGGTTCTTAGGGCTCTGCGAGTCATTGCTTGGCAATAAAGTTTCCACGAATGATTGTATAAGAAGCTAAAAGGAAATTAGGCGGGTTGGTTAGCAGGCCAAAGCTGGTAATTCTAGTATGCGTTGAAATGGGTCACAAATACTCGGATTGTTTTTGGTTGCTCAAAACATTCTTCGTTCAAATTTTTGTAAAGCTGGTAATTCTACCTTTGCCTTTTGGGCAAATTTTACTAGCTCAGGCGAATGGGCGATCCGCCGTTTTATTTTTAGCTAACTCTTTTGGTTACCCGTTAGTGATAAAAGATAGCCAGATTGACCGATTCGTAAACAAACAGGTCACAACTGGCACCTCTAATTGAGAAAATTGACTTCCGATTAGATAAACACTAAAAAAAATGAGTACCTTGACTTCCTTGAGCCACAATTGCTTTAAATCTGGATCACCAAGGATAATCGAAACAATAAGCGCACCATGAACAGGTGGATTACTGTACATAGGTCTTGCAAGTTGCTGCAGTTGACTTTTCACAGCCACAGCTTGTTTTTCATCTTCGCATACCACACTGAAAACAAAAGTTCGCAACTTTGCGTTACACAAATAATTTCATAGATTGTGCAAAGTTAGTAAAACCGTAAAGGTCCATCCCGTCATCCATACAGGATTAAAAAAAAAAAGCAACTTTGTAAAGAATATAAATTTGAACTCTTATGAGAAGAAACAATAAACAAATAAGCGATAGAGAATTACCTGAGGCAGCCAACTCTTTGGCCATAAAGACCCATATTTTTAGCATATGATTGTGAGCATCCAATTAAATGACCATCTTCAAGAAATATCCTAATGGATTTCGCATCTCTTTCAGGATCACCACTTGCAAAGCCTTGATAGGCCATGTCAAAGAAAGCAAAATGACCTTTGACCTGAAAATATTAACATTAAAATACACACTAGTAACTTAAATAAACAAGATAAAAAGTACTACATGTACCAACCTTAAACTGGTAAGATATTTCTTTCCATTGCTCAACCGTAGGATCGACTCCAGTAGGATTATGAGCACAAGCATGCAGCAAAAAGAATGACCCATTTGGTGCATTCTGAGCAACGAGCAAAAAATGTTAAAAAACGGGAAAAACTGAGAATTGTTTCCTTAGAAAATCTCGTACATCAATGTATTCTTGATACCTTAACATCATCCATCAGTGAGGCGAAATCCAGACCTTTTGATTCTGGATGATAATAATGGAATGTTCTTTGTGGTACATTAGCATCTCTCCAAATGTTATGGTGACTGAAATTTGCGATTTTACGTCATAAGCGAACAAAAATATGAAAATATTGATGGTCAACGGTCAAACGTGTAACGACATATTATCAATATACTTACTTAGACCAGGTAGGGACTGGAATATAGATCTGAGAATCAGGGGAAAACCGTTTTTGGAAATCAGCGAAAATTCTGCATGCACCGGTGCCAGAAAGGGCTTGTATTGCTGCAATTCGTTTATCTTTAATCAAGTCAGAATCTTCACCATATGCCAACTTCAATGTTTCCTCAACCATGTTGTTGCTTCCTCCCATTGGAAGATACTCCCTGAAAATAAATACGATTAAATAGTAGAAGATGGAACAGCTTATACAATGTTCAACTGTTATTTTTTTAAACAAATCAAAATAATTTGTATCCTATGCACAGCTTTAGATTATACAGCTTTTCCACTTGATCAATACTAGCATCTTAAAAGTTTCATGAAAAAGAACCTTTAAAAATCATGACTAAATTCAATCAAAATTCCAACTTAAATTCATTTTAACTTGAGGTTACCAGATGAGCATAAGAATTTAAACAAATTACTAAAAAAAAGCTCTATAATGTATCTTGTAAGTCATATTGTGCATGATAATGATATATGGATGTAGCTAGGGCTGCAAAATAACTGAACTTTCGGCGAACAGTTCATGAACCGTTCGGCGGACGTTCGTTTGTGTTCATTCATTTAATAAATGAACGAACACGAACAAAAGTTGTTCGTTTAGTTAAGCGAACGAACATGAACAGAGGCCGTGTACGTTAGTTTATGTTCATGAACGTTCGGTAACATGTTCAATTGTGTTTGATAGTTTAATAGGGTTTTAATTTTTATAACTTTTTTTATTTTCTTTTATTTTTATTTATTTTACCTAAATAAATAGATAATATATGTGAGGTAATTATTAAATATATGACTATATGAGATCAATAAACCTACATTTAGTATCTACACTCGTTGTATGTTTCCACCTTCCAGCATCGACGCTCTTCACCTTCGACGCCTTCCGCCAATGCACCCAGGTTAATGGGGCGCTAAAGCTTCCAAGCGAAATATTTCGCGTGAGAGGGAAGAAGGGTGGGCCAATGGAGTTTTGACACTTCATTTTTATTTTTATTTTCTTTTTTTAATTCAAATTTAATACCATTATATATTCACCCCCTTTCACCCACCATTACACCCCTCAAGCCCCTTTCACCCACCAAGTGGCCCCACATTGCCAAGTGTCAAAAAAATGTCCCTTTCACCCACCATTACACATGGTTTAAGTACTAAGTATGTTTGGATAATTAAGTTATAATTTGGTGGATCTAGCTAATGTCTTAATATATGTGAATTTGTGTTCATTCGTTTCGTTTGCAGGCCTCTAGATGTAGCACTATAGTTTAAGCATAAATAATCTCAAATCTCTCCACCATTTACTATCACTAAAAAAATTCAACATATATATTAAATAATTATATATCACAAAAAAATAAATAACTTGACAAATTAAATTAAACTAAGAACTCAAAAAAAAAAAAAAACACTAGTTTAACTAACTCACATGTTGAGGTTACCAGCAACTCGTCTTTCAGCTTCTCTAACACAATCAAGTACAACAGGCTGCCCGTTATCATCTCGATAAGCTCCCTACCAAATTTATAAACAAATAATAATAATAATAATAATAATAATAAAAACAATTGATGGGTAAAAACAGAGACTTACAACGCCAACATTAACTTTATCTGGACTAGGATCTGCTAAAAAAGCTTCAGTGACACCAAGAATAGGATCTTTAGGTGCAGGTTCAACGTTTTTCCACCACGAGGACATGGATCGCGAGCCGTGTAAGCTCCTGGTTATGATCCGTTTGGTGAGTGCTGCTCGTATAGCCATTGATTGAACAAGTGAGTGATGACTCTGTAGTGTGGGTTTGGATCGCCGGAGTTGGATTCCGATGGAAAAGGTTGAGGGTGGAATTGGAATTGGAATGGAATTTAATGATGGAGATGAAATGGCCAACGGAATCCAAGTAGCTTACTGGCGACCTTGAAATGCGTAAATATAGGCAAATGGAGATTCTTGTATTTCCTTTTTTTTGTAATTTTGTTTTGTTTTATTTTGTTTGTTACTCTTTCGATAAATTTTTTATTTATTTATTTATTTTTATAACGGCTAACAAAACTTTTATTTCGATATACTATTTTTTTTAAGGCGAATTTTCTATGTTGCGGCAGATATCATCACAACCTTTCAGAAAGGGAATCCCCTAGCCGCTCTACAATGGTCAGACTATATTGTCTTAATTGGGTCCACGCTGACGCGAGAGTGGCCGGCCCACAAGCGAGTCGAGGCTGCGCATAAGGGGCACTAAGGCTTCCACCCAGAAAATTTTCCGTCACCTGCCACTTGACAGATGTTGCACCCTCCACAAGAGGCAAACACATACTAGCAATATGCTAATAATAAAATGGTACTTGATTACAAAATACTAGTATTTGAAAACAACAAACATAATCAGAAACACAAAAGCAAAACAAATTAATACTACCTCATTTTGACCGTGTCAAATTTGCACCATGATTCCCAACTCATATCCGCCATCTTAGACTGACTTTTGATCCATAAGAAGCTCATAATCTTGATCTCATACACACTCTTTTGCACTAAAGTCTAGTTTTGACTGAAGACTGCTTCGTTTCTTGCTCTCCAAATGCTTCACGTACTTGTCAAAACAACCACGTACAATGCTTTCCTAGGGCTATCTCCAATAATAATCAAGGACTGGAAAACTAGAAGATCCTAAACGTGGAAGAAGAATTGGCTCGGGATCTTGCACCATAAAAATACTTGCTACCAGACCTCCATCGATATCAGGCAACCCGAAAAACATGTTTAGCTGACTTCACTTGTCTTCGACAAAATTTGCACAAAGAGCAAGGTATATGAATGTTCCTCCTTTGCAAAGCCGTGACCGTTGGAAGCCTGTTCAAATTTGCTTTCCATGCCACCAAACCAACTTTTTTGGGAACCCAATTACACCAAATGAAAGTTGGCTGAACTTGCACATAATTTGCCTTAAGCATCATCTTTTTAACGCTTCCAACCAAAAAAACTATAAGCCTCGTTTGAGCACCACACCCACGTAACCAGATCCCAGCGTTTGTACCAGGCTTTCCAGCTCCATAATTTCATTCGAGTTTAACAGACTTCGCCTCTATTCCCAACCGAATCTGACTCCATTAGGACCCATTTCGACCTGATCTGCAACAACACAATGCCTTCTTTTCTCTAACGCAAACAACAAAGGGAAGGTAACATCTATTGGATCAGGTTCGATCCAAAAATCCAGCTAGAACATAACGCTAGAACCACTACCAACAATCCTTTTGAGCAGGTGCTTCGTATCAACATTCAGGTTCTCTAAAATGCATGGGACGTTGGCAATTTGTTTCCATGGCCCATTAAGAAACGGTTTTGCCGAGATGTAATTCCAAGACCGTGAGCCACCATGAACTGCCGAAATAACTCTCTTCCATAACCCGGAATGATCAACCTTGAATCTCCACAACCATTTAGATAATAAACCCAAATCCGCGTCTCTAAGTGACCCAAGGCCAACCCCTCCATATTTCGTCAGGGCGATTACATGTACCCAAGCAACCCAACTCATCTTATCAATAAAGTAATACGCCCGCCGTAGGAAAGGCATTTGGACTTCCATAGAGAAAGTCGATGTTTAAACTTATCGATGATCAGGATTTAGTTCCTGACTAAATTCATATTGGCTGCAATCGAAATACTAAGGTGTATGAAAGGAAGACGACTTGCCTTACAACCAAGAACTCTTGCCGTATCAGAATTCTCGGCATCACTCACGCCCACACCATACACATTACTCTTTGCAAACTAATTTTCAACCCGGATTTAAGATAGAAACATCGTAGGAGGCGCTTGATACTCCTGCATTCGAGTAGGACAATTCCCTACAAAAAAAAAAACCACTACATCATCCGCATACATGAAATGCGATAATAACAACCCAACCCCATTGACTTTAATACCATGAAATACTCCCAAAAAACAAGCTCGGTTCATAATTTAAGTGAGGGCCTCCATAGCAGGTATAAAGAGGAAATGAGATAATGGATCTCCCTGACGAAGACCGTGATGGGATTTGAGTTGGCGACCCGTTTACCAAAACCGTGTTGGAATAAATATACGTTATGTCTTGTATATTTATTGGTAGCCATTATAATCATTTATATTATGTTTGATCAATTGTTAAATACTCTAAGCCCATAACTGATTAGTCTTTGATGGACGGACTTATCATTAGTTGGGCCTAACTAGGGTGTCCCTGGGTATGCATAAATAGGAAGAGATTACTAGGGTTGAGTGATGATGATCACAACTTAATCAACATAACACCTCTTACGAATTCGTCACTCGTCCTCTCTCCCATAACCGATTCTGCAAAGGATCATTAGCCATCATAACTGCATACCCTAAAGGGAACTCGAACAGACTGACAGTTATGTCGACCTCATCGCTTTCAACATCAGTAGCAGGTCTCACAAATCTCTCAGGTACATGTTTATTTGTTTTTCATCACATACTAACGAAATCGATTCAGCAAACCGAAGTTTTCGCATTCCCAACTATCGACATTATACTACAAAGTATCGTACAATAAATAGAATGCATATTAAAGTATCAATGGATGAGATTGAAAAGTAAAATTTTGGGGGAATTAGAAGTAGAGAAGGGTATAATAGGTATAACCTATAATTCTTATTTTTTTTTAAACTTTCACCCATATTTTTGTACAATTATGAGTTTATGACCCATCTCTTTGAGTTTGATTAACACTCAAATCGGATGAAAATGGCTAAGTTAACTTAAAAATTTATTAATAATATTTTATTTATTAAACATGTTAGCTTCAACCTTGCGAATAATTCATCTATTAAAATAGGCCATGAACATAAGTTTTGTACAATTTTGACCCATGTCAATGAGTTAACACTCAAATTGGATGACAAATGGCATGCATGAGCATGACTATTATTAATTGACTTTCCTTTATATTTTGTTCCGATAAAATTAATAAAAGAACTTAATTCAAAATATCAATATCTATTTTCCGATAATATACTTTGGTAAAAATGGTATTCATATCTCTATCTTTTAAGGGAGAATGTCAAAGTGGTGATGATAAGTTGGACGGTGCATATAGTTAAGGTTTTTTTTACATAAATATTATTTGACTCTTTTTCCAAATAATATTTTTTTTTTTTAAAACCGACAAGAACCTTTTAGATGACACACCTCGTTGCGTGTGACTTTTTGAAGAACACAATTTGACTTTAGTTTACAAAGAGGTAAGGATATCTGCATTTTACCCTTCTAAGACCATACCTTAACTTAACTTTTACTATTGGTGAGATTAACTGAGTATGATAATGATTTGCGACTTGGTGGCTAGTAGGGCATCTAGCGCAACAATATAGATCTTCCACGCCATACATATATAAATCTTTTGTGTTAAATTGACCGCATGAGAATGCATATATTTATTGTGTCAAATGGAAAGATGTTGTGCTTTTTTTTAATTTATAAATAATTTTCATTCCACAATAAAAACCAAGTTACATTTGGATAATGGGTAAGCGAGCAATAAGCTGCACCGCTATCCCTTTTTGAATCGCAAAACCTATTCTACTAAATACAAACCCTTGGTTCCTCGGGCTCTTCTAAGATTGAAATATCTTACGTCAAGGGACACGTGTGATCGAGCACTTGTTTATTGAAATTTTTTAAAAAACCAAAGCTATTTTTATCAAATCATGGTCCCGATAGTTCATTTTAATGATTTTCCGTTTTTTAAATACTTAGAGAATCGTCATAAAGTCAATAGCGATTATTAATCACTCGTGAACAAACTTACAAACTTATTATAACCCATGTAAACAACTAAACATGGTGTAGAACTTCATAAGAGTTGTAGATTAGCAAGATAGGCCAACTACAAACACACTTTATTAAGTAAACAACGCTAGTTATAACAAACTACACTCTTGGCTTGAGTAAACCCTCATTAGCGAGCTTGAAAACCTCCGCCTGAGCCCCTGCAGCCTTGTTCGAGTGGAGTGCATCCGAGAAACTGTTCCAAACCTCTCTCGTTGTGAACGGGAAGTCCTTGTTGACCATGGAGTTTAGCAAAGAGGCTGTTCCTTCACGGTAAAGTTTACCGATGTCATCAGTCCTAGTGTTTGAAAGTGCTTCTTGAAAGTTTATGTTTGACATAGGAGTATTGGTGCCTCCACCGATTGTGGCATGCCACCACTTGAGCATACCCAACATCAAGGGATGGTGTGTCTTCCAATAACTGTTATATCATAATATTTTGTCTGGTTAGAACTTAAAACATTGTGTAGTATAATATAAAATGAGTGTCTAATTCTACATAATATATAAAATTCTTTTTATACTAGTATGGCTTAATTTGTTATATTTCAAAAATGTGTATTTTTGTAAGCATGTAAATAATATACAAACAAACGTACACACTATAATATTTTACAGTAAGTTATTGGGAGCCACGGAGCTTGAAAGTTTTTTCTCAATGAAGGGGGGACCCTTGAAGTGACCGGACTCAATACGTATAAATTTTAGTGCGAAAACGTATAAATTTACACTACTATGCAAAAAGTGGGGACCTCCGGATCACTAGTAAACACCGCCCATGGTTATTGGTATGGTCTTGGGAGGAGGTGATGAGGGCAAACCTTTCCTATATCCCGAAGATAAGATAGAGAAGTTGCTTCCATCCAGACCCGACTCGAAAATACAAAGTATAACAAATTGTTAAAAAGACTTTTCCACTGTAATTATGTGTATTTAGTTATTTTACTTACTCGCTTGTGCCACCAAAGATGGGCTTATGTGGGAAATATGGAGGTGATGGGATGTGTTACCGGTTGTCAGGTGGAGTGTATGAAGGTGGGCTGGTGGAGGGTGTGTCGGCGTAGGGAGTAGTGGAGGGTGTGTCGGCGTTGGGAGGGGTGGAGGGTGTGTAAGTGGAGGGTGGAGGGTAGTAATTATACCCGGAAGGTGGAGTTGTGGAAGGGTTGTCATTCTCGATGGGGGAGGGTGCTTCGACGGGTCCAGCAGGACCGGAGCTTGGCTGATCTCCACCGCTGCTTGGAGGTTCATTAGTGTAGCCGGTGGAAGGTGGTGGAGTGGTGCTCGGCTGATATCCGCCACCTCCACCGCTACTTGGAGGTTCAGTATTGTAACCGGTGGAAGGCGGCGGGGTAGCGCTCGACTGATCTCCGCCACCTCCACCGCTGCTTGGAGGTTCATTAGTGTAGCCGGTGGAAGGTGGTGGAGTGGAGCTTGGCTGATATCCGCCACCTCCACCGCTACTTGGAGGTTCAGTATTGTAGCCGGTGGAAGGAGGCGGGTTAGCGCTCGGCTGATATCCGCCACCTCCACCACTACTTGGAGGTTTAGTATTGTAGCCAGTGGAAGGTGGTGGGGTGGAGCTTGGCTGATATCCACCACCTCCACCGCTACTTGGAGGTTCATTAGTGTAGCCGGTGGAAGGTGGTGGAGTGGAGCTTGGCTGATATCCGCCACCTCCACCGCTACTTGGAGGTTCAGTATTGTAGCCGGTGGAAGGAGGCGGGTTAGCGCTCGGCTGATATCCACCACCTCCACCACTACTTGGAGGTTTAGTATTGTAGCCAGTGGAAGGTGGTGGGGTGGAGCTTGGCTGATATCCACCACCTCCACCGCTACTTGGAGGTTCAATATTGTAGCCGGTGGGAGGTGGCGGAGTGGGGTTGTTATAGCCACTAGCAGGTGGTACATCGCAGTTAGTTGGTGGTTTTTGTTCAGGGTGCTGATGATGATGCTCGTGCCAATGATCAGATGGTGGCTTCATGCAGCCGCCAGACGGTGGATTTCCCCGACAGGAGGTGGATTTTTGTAAGAAACTGCGAACAAACCACCGTATAAATCAATAATCATCACAACTTTACACCATAATATTCTACAAGTTACAAGATTCAATTTCCACATACAAAATTTCTAAACATCTACCTGGTGGAGGATTATCTGCATGATAAGTTGGCGGTGAACTTGAATCTGCATGCAAACGTCACAAAAAAAATCATAAACAAAGAATCATAAATACCGTATACATCATATTCCATTAATATACAAAGAAAGTCAACAACTCATTGCTCAAAATTTATCAACTTTTACCTACAGGAGGTTCATTTGCAGGTGGATTATGGTAATAACCTACAAACAAACAAACAACAATAAATCAAGAATCATAAAAAATAATGAATCATCATCATCATACTCGGTTAATTCCACCAATAGCAAAAGCTAAGGTAGGGTCTAAGGAGGGTAAGATGTAGACAACCTTACCCCTACCCCGTGGGAATAGAGAGGTTGCTTCCAGTGAGACCCCGGCTCATTAGTGGTTTTGTATCAAGCCTTAGATAATAAGGCACATAACACTTAGCAATCGGGACAAACCCGATTGATGCATGTACCCCCTTGTATTTTGGCTATCAACGTCACCACCTAATGCATGATTAACCGTCCGTCATTTTTAACGTTATTTTCACGAAATCAGTAAAATAACGTCAAAACTAGTGCAACTTTACTTTTGCCCCCCGATGACCACACATACATACATTATATGCGCACAACCTTAAACGATGATGATAATAAAAATAACGAATCATCTTTTATAAAAAATTTCACTAAATATCTTTTGAACTTTTTACCTGTGGGTGGATCATTTGCATGATCAGGCTGTGGAATTTGGTAAGAAACTGCGCGCAAAGTGCAAACATATTAGCTCAACAAATAGGTACATAAAATTCTATAATTCATAAAAAAAAAAAAAAAAAAACAGTTTAACTAAATTCATTATTTAGAAGTTCTAATGTTTTACCAACAAAGGGAAAAGAGTCTGCATTTGGGTTTGTTTTATCTTGAAAGGTTAATGAAGCATGTGACAAAACAGCAGCAAATAGCCATAAAAGAAAACAAGTTTCCATGGCTTTGCTTGACACCATTTTTGTTTATGAAACTTTCAAGAAATGGTGAGGAGAAAAGGTTATGATTTATGTGGTATATATAGCAAATAAAATTAATGGAGCTATGGGTAGTATGGTAAATTATAGCAAGGAGATGATATATGAAGTTGGTTGATTTCTTGATGTCTGCATTTAAGGTGGTATTGTTTACTCATCAATGTCTCACTCCATGGTCCTTACACAAGTTTAAGTATTTTTTTTTGAAAAACACAAGTTTAAGTATTTAACCAACAATTTTGGCCATGTCTTATAAATATATAAAAAATTAATTTAGAAAATATATTCATTACACATATTTATTTACTTTTAATCTGGATGCTTTTCAAATTTAGAAGCTACATTGTCTCGTGATTTTCAAATTTCAATTACGGTTGTTTTAGTTTTGAAAATTTATGGTGTAATTCAATACAGCCAAGGCTATGTGTTTGTGAAATATATACACAAAACAATCACTAGCAAAAAATGTCGTCACCTTAGCGCCACATTGACGAAGGGTCAATAACTAAACCACCCAATATCTAGGCACAACTGAGTAACTAAAAATTAAATAAAATTTAAAGCCAATGATCTCCAGCCCAGCTGGTTTAAGGTAGGGTGGGTTTTCCCCTAGGGTTTCTCATCCTAGGGATAGGTCACAGGTTCGATCCATGCACACCACAAAAAAATCCCTGTGACGGTTTGAGCTTAGGCAAGGAGGACACCGGTGAGTGGGTAGGGATTCGAACTTGAGACCGCTAGATTAGGAGTATACAAGGATTTGGATTTCCATTGAACTAAGCCTTTAAAAAAATTAAAAAAACAATAAAAAATAAATAAATAAAATTGATTGGTCAAAAGGGGTGGACCCCACCACTTATCTTCCTTCTTCCCTACTCCCTCTCCTTATTCTCCATTAATCAACGATTGCAATCAACAACCAAACCCATTAACGATCGTCATTCCAATAACGACCCAGCCGATAACGGCAAGCAATAACAATGCATCACGGTGTTTGGTTTCGTTAACGGCTCAGCTGGCACCCTTCGTCAACCCACAATGCTCGGTCTAATAACTTAATACCAACTTAGTTACTCTATCTTACATTTATAATAGGTTCTTAGCTACAATGTATAAAGTAACCTCCATTTTAGAGTTAACTACGAAAATGACATTGGTAAAGAAAAAAAACGTGGTCTTCAATCTGCATATACATTTTGGGTGAATTGGTAATTGTTTGACATAAGGCCTTGTTCGTGTTCGTTGATTCATTTACAGCCCTAGTAATTAGTAAGTAAAATAATTTTGCAGCACAAAGAAAGAATAATCCAAAGAATAGTCAAAGGAAAGAAACCGAACAAAGAAAGAATAGTCCAAGGAAAAAAAAAACCGCCCAAAAAAAGAAAAAAAAACAACCGCTTAAAAAATAAGGTACTGTAGCGTGAAAATGACAGGTAGCTATAGTAATCCTATCTCACAAATTTTTTTAGCAATTGTATCTTTATATAAGGGTGATGTTATTTGCACCGGAGGCTTTTTTAGGGTTTTAGACAACTCTACTGCTCGTAGAGGCCTCTACGAGCAGTAGAGGAAACTCTGCTGCTTGTAGAGGTCTCTACTGCTCGTAGAGAACTATGTTAGATGTGGTCCACACTTGCCAATCATTGACAATCACTTAATGATACCTCTACTGCTCGTAGAGGCCTATACGAGCAGTAGAGTTTCCTTGAATTTTTTTTCCATCGTGCATGGAACTGAATGTTTTTTAAACTTTTTAATGTCCTCTACAGCTAGTATTGGTCTATACGAGCAGTAGAGTTAATATAATTCAGTAAAAAACTAGCTTGTAGAGGAGCTCTATGACTCGTAGAAGTATCCTCTACGACTAGTAGAGGTCTCTACTGATTGTAGAGAAACAAATATTAAAAAAATAATTATTTTTATTATTATTATAAATTATACTATTAGAAAAAAAATAAAAAATAAAATAAAATAAAAATGTGTGTTATTCTACGACTAGTAGAGGCCTCTACTGGTAGTAGAGAAAACCTCCACGAGCCATAGAGCTCATCTACGAGCTCCCAACATTGTTTCTCTATGAGTGGTAGAGGCCTCTACGCTCGTATCTGTTCCACCCTCTACCACTAGTAGAGACCCATACCACTCGTATATAAATACTCTACTGCCTGCAGAGGCCCATACGAGTGGTAGAAAACCTTTTTTTTTTTTTTTTGTTTGTTAATTTTATGTATGTTATTTGAGGTTTTATAAAAAAAAATTCACTACTTGTTATATATTATAAAAAGCGTGTGCCGATTTAGATTTCCCGTCTCAAGCCCCACCTCGGTAGCTCAGCGGTAGAGCGGCCTCTTTTATAGTTCAACAGGTAGTCGGACGTGGGTTCAAATCCCGCTCGAGGGAAAAAAACAGAGAGAGCAGCGAAGGGGCCTTTCCTCGCTTCTGTCTTTTTTTATAGATCAGTTCAGTCTGTAAACAAGCGGGTGATTTTTAGCCGGGAAACTGTAAACTTTCGAAAGCAAGCTCACCCACTCTCCCCCAGTGGTTAAACTCTAGGATCTGATTTGAATTCCATATTAAAAAAAAGTAGACATCTGCGGCCTAAAACTACACGAGTGGATAGATTTACGGCTACTACTTCCCGATCTTTGTGAACGTTCACTTCAATAGGATATCTCGTTTTACTAGCTCGACTATAAAGAGGAACTAATGGTAACAAGCCAAACCAGATGATCTTCAAAGACATACATATAACAAGTAGTGGAATTTTTTTTATAACACCTCAAATAACATACATAAAATTAACAAACAAAACTAAAAAAAAAAAGGTTTTCTACCACTCGTATGGGCCTCTGCAGGCAGTAGAGTATTTATATACGAGTGGTATGGGTCTCTACTAGTGGTAGAGGGTGGAACAGATACGAGCGTAGAGGCCTCTACCACTCGTAGAGAAACAATGTTGGGAGCTCGTAGATGAGCTCTATGGCTCGTGGAGGTTTTCTCTACTACCAGTAGAGGCCTCTACTAGTCGTAGAATAACACACATTTTTATTTTATTTTATTTTTTATTTTTTTCTAATAGTATAATTTATAATAATAATAAAAATAATTATTTTTTAATATTTGTTTCTCTACAACCAGTAGAGACCTCTACTAGTCGTAGAGGATACTTCTACGAGTCATAGAGCTCCTCTACAAGCTAGTTTTTTTACTGAATTATATTAACTCTACTGCTCGTAGAGACCAAAAAAGTTTAAAAAGCATTCAGTTCCATGCACGATGGAAAAAAATTCAAGGAAACTCTACTGCTCGTATAGGCCTCTACGAGCAGTAGAGGTATCATTAAATGATTGTCAATGATTGGCAAGTGTAGACCACATCTGACATAGTTCTCTACGAGCAGTAGAGACCTCTACGAGCAGCAGAGTTTCCTTTACAGCTCGTAGAGGCCTCTACGAGCTGTAGATAAGTGCAAATAAGTTTTAATCCGGTGCAAATAAGAGTCGCCTTATATAATGACAGTTTGTCCTTTGTCCTCCTAATTTCTAATTACTAAATTTCCTTTTATTTTTTTACTATCCAATATTTTTATATTATTAAACTTATATTATGTTTTGTGTTAGTTTTTTCTTTCATTTCAATATACGATTCATATCATCCTATATCGAAGTTACCTTTGAAGGCAATATCAACTTTTGGTTTTATTATTATTGTTATTATTATTAAAAACTTTGTTCTTGATGGTATTGTAAGTCATATTGAGTTTTGATATAGTGACAAACCGAGCTGATACCGTTCAATATATACCACATTGATTCTGACCGAGCAATATTTTCATTGTTATGGTTTTCGATCAATATAAAGCATATGTCGATATTTGTTTGCGATATTCTTTTGGGTACACATGACTTTATTTTTTGGGTTTTATCTTTTGGTTGCTAAAACGAGTGTTGGTACTATATTGATATCGTAGTTAACCGAACCGAGACCAACCAAAATCCCACCATAACGCGCGGGGAATTTGCTAGTTTGTTACATTAATCTTTTGAAATTGATTTTTTTTATAGAATTAGTTATTTCCTTTCATATCCTTCCGAAATTGACATCGTCAATATAGGGCCTTGTAGGCTGCCAATAACTCTCTAAATTTTTTTATTAGCAATGATTATGTTAACAACTAAACATGGTGTATAACCTCATATTAATTAGTTGTAGATTAGCAAGATAAGCCAAGCCCACTAGAATGCTCTAGTAAGTAAACAACCTTAGTTACAATCAAACTACACTCTAGGCTCGAGTCGACCCTCATTAGCTAGCTTGAAAATTTCCGCTTGAGCCGCTGCAGCCTTGTTCGAGCGGAGTGCAGCCAAGAAACTGTCTCGGACATCACTAGTCGTAAAGGGGAAGTTCTTGTTCACCATGGAGTTTAGCAAAGAAGCCGCCCCTTCGCGGTAAAGCGCACCTATGCCATCAGCTCTAGTGTTTGAAAGTGCTTCTTGAAAGTTCATGTTTGGCCAAGGAGTATTGCCGCCTCGTCCTAAGCCTCGACCGAGTGTGGCATGCCACCACTTGAATAGGTCCGACAACAAGTGATGGTGTCCGCTCCAAAAACTGTTATATCATTAGATTTCGTCTTGTTAGAAAATAAAACAATGTTCAAGTGATTAAAGTGTGATAAGCAAAGGAAAATGTGTGTTTTTGTAAGCATGTAGACATTAACAAACTACCGAATGTGTAGGTGATTTTGCGGGTGCTTTACATTGTGTTAGTGTCTTACTTGTACAATGTAATGTATATTTTGGGTGTTGAATAAAAGTAATTTGCCGATAAAAAAAAAAAACAAACTACCGAATGTTATTTTTTTATCTTTTGGCAATTTGATTTTTTTCGTGATTTATAGTCAATTTTTGGACCTTACTTTGATTATAGGTGTTCCGCTAGTTAAACTAGCATATATGAATGGTATTAATGTGGATCGAATACGTTTTACATAGTTCATGATGAGCTGTAGTCAATTTTCAAGACACATGATACTCAACACTACTAGAAAAATGGTTATTTTGCAACAAAGTTTTCCTATAGAAAAAACGCGTCACAAATTTACAAAGTTGCTACTCATTTATGACAAAAAAAAAACTCTATTAAAAAAAAAATTGCTACACCATATAGATAAATATTTAGGAAATTGCGTAAAAATGGCATATGAAATGCATTACAAATTTACTACACCATATTTTCATAGGAAATATGTTAAAAATTGCGTAGTAATTGGTTTCCGACGATGTTTTTTCCAACATCAAGGTTTCATTGTAAATGCGTCACAAATTCAATTACTACACATTTACTATATAGTTTTCAACGAAACCTTGATGTTGGAAAAAACCTCGTCGGAAACCAATTACTACACATTTACTATATAGTTTTCAACGTATTTTCCTACGAAAAATATGGCATGGGAAATTTGTGATGTCTTTCCTACGCAATTTCCCAAGTATTTGTTGCTGTAGCAAACTTGTTTTAAAAATTAGGGTTTTCTGTCGTCATAAATGAGTAGCAATTTTGTCAAAATTTGTGACGCAATTTTTTTTCGTAAGAAAACTTTGTAGTAAATTGGTCACTTTCTATCGAACTAATGGATCCTCGTAACTCCTAACATAAGCAAAATCAAAACAATTTCCCAATATTGACAATAAACCATAAAAATTCTCCGAACCACCAAACGAAATATAAAAATTCATGACCCCCACCCGAAAAAAGCTTTTTTTAATATAACAATATAAATATTTGTATATAGTTATTTACTTACTCATGCGTGCCACCAAATAAGGGTAAATGTGGGAAATATGGAGGTGATGAGAACGTATGATCACTGAATGGCGAAGTTTTTGAACGGGGGGTAGTGGGCTTGGTATGTGACGACGGTGGGGTTGTGGAGGGTGTGTCAGCGTTGGGAGCGGTGGATGGTGGGCTGATGGAGGGAGCAGTAGAGGGTGGTACGGTGGTGGAAGGTGGAGGGTAGTAATGATATACGGAGGGTGGTGTGGGGGAAGGGTTATCATTCTCGACCGGGGAAGGTGCTACAGATGGGTTGAGATCCTCAGCGGGTGAAGGAGGTTGTACAATAGGTTGCTCTGCAGGTGTAGTAGGAGTACCATAAGGGGGGCTATTACCGCTGCTTGGAGGTTCATTATGGTCGTCGGTGGGAGGTGGCGGAGTAGGGTTGTTATAGCCACTTGCAGGTGGTATATCGCAGTTAGTTGGTGGTTTTTGGTGATGGTGATGGTGATGCTTGTGCCTGTGAGATGGCGGCGTTATGGTGTCGCCAGACGGTGGATTTGCCTCAACGGGAGGTGGATTTTGGTATGACACTGCAAACAAACCGTCGTGAAATAAGATTCAGTATAATGTTATACCAAATTCTACAATTTACAAGATTCATCACTTAAAATTAATAGCTAAACTTCTAGGTGCATATTCATTCTGGCATGTTAATGCACAAAAATTAGACCCAAGCGTAAATCATAGAAAAGAATAACCAACGTGACCTAGGACCCCACATGTTGTGACGGGATCGTCAAACAGGAAAAATAGACATTAAATTGTTGAACCATAAACGCACGTTGTGGTGTGTTAAGTCGCAAAATTTAGACCAAAATTTAAAACTAAATTTTTTAAAAAGATTAAAACTATGGTGATAAATTTGTAAAAGATGAAAAGCATTATGATAAATTTATAAAAATAAAACATAAAAAACAAAATTGATACTATTTCTAAGCACCCACGAAAAAAGTTATGTATAATAATAACAAATAACAATAATAATTTTAATAAAAATAATAACAACAATAAAAATAATAATTTATGATAGTTCCATAAATCAAGAATCATAAATATTGTACATATCAGATTTCATCAAATTATAAAAAATATATAACAACTCATTGCCTAATATTAATTTTCTAAACTCTTACCTGCAGGTGGTTCATTTGCATGATTTGGAGGTGGATATTGATATGAAACTGCAAACAAACCACTTTAATATAAGAATCAACAAAACTTTATACCACACTATAAAATTGACAAGATTTATCACTTAATATTAATTTCTAAAATTCTACCTGCGGGTGGAGGATTGTCTGCATGGTAAGCTGGCGGTGGACTTGAAACTACATAAACAAAAGAAACTAAAATAAAATAAAAATAACAACAAAGACGACGACAATAATAATAATAACAACAACAACAATAAAAATAAAAATAACAATTTATGATCGTTCCATAAATCAAGAATCATAAATATTGTACACATCAGATTTCATCAAATTATAAAAATATATAACAACTCATTGCCCAATATTAATTTTCTAAACTCTTACCTGCCGGTGGTTCATTTGCATGATTTGGAGGTGGATATTGATATGAAACTGCAAACAAACCACTTTAATATAAGAATCAACAAAACTTTATACCACACTATAAAATTGACAAGATTTATCACTTAATATTAATTTCTAAAATTCTACCTGCAGGTGGAGGATTGTCTGCATGGTAAGCTGGCGGTGGACTTGAAACTACATAAACAAAAGAAACTAAAATAAAATAAAAATAACAACAAAGACGACGACGACAATAATAATAATAACAACAATAAAAATAAAAATAATAATTTATGATCGTTCCATAAATCAAGAATCATAAATATTGTACACGTCAGATTTCATCAAATTATAAAAAATATATAACAACTCATTGCCCAATATTAATTTTCTAAACTCTTACCTGCAGGTGGTTCATTTGCATGATTTGGAGGTGGATATTGATATGAAACTGCAAAGAAACCATTTTAATATAAGAATCAACAAAACTTTATATCACACTATAAAATTGATAGGATTTATCACTTAATATTAATTTCTAAAATTCTACCTGCGGGTGGAGGATTGTCTACATGGTAAGCTGGCGGTGGACTTGAAACTACATAAACAAAAGAAACTACAATAAAATAAAAATAACAACAAAGACGACGATGATAATAATAATAATAATAATAATAATAATAATAACAACAACAATAAAAATAAAAATAATAATTTATGATCGTTCCATAAATCAAGAATCATAAATATTGTACACATCAGATTTCATTAAATTATAAAAAAATATATAACAACTCATTGCCCAATATTAATTTTCTAAACTCTTACCTGCAGGTGGTTCATTTGCATGATTTGGAGGTGGATATTGATATGAAAATGTAAACAAACCACTTTAATATAAGAATCAACAAAACTTTATACCACATTATACAATTGACAGGATTTATCACTTAATATTAATTTCTAAATTTCTACCTGCGGGTGGAGGATTGTCTGCATGGTAAGCTGGCGGTGGACTTGAAACTACATAAACAAAAGAAATTAAAATAAAATAAAAATAACAACAAAGACGACGACGACAATAATAATAATAATAACAACAATAAAAATAAAAATAATAATTTATGATCGTTCCATAAATCAAGAATCATAAATATTGTACACATCAGATTTCATTAAATTATAAAAAAAATATATAACAACTCATTGCCCAATATTAATTTTCAAAACTCTTACCTGCAGGTGGTTCATTTGCATGATTTGGAGGTGGATATTGATATGAAACTGCAAACAAACCACTTTAATATAAGAATCAAAAAAACTTTATACCACATTATACAATTGACAGGATTTATCACTTAATATTAATTTCTAAATTTCTAGCTGCGGGTGGAGGATTGTCTGCATGGTAAGCTGGCGGTGGACTTGAAACTACATAAACAAAAGAAATTAAAAAATAAAATAAAAATAACAACAAGAACGACGACGACAACAATAATAATAATAATAATTCATAAAGTAAGAATCATAAATACCGTATACATCAAATTTCATCAAATATAAAAAAAAAATATAGTAACTCATTGCTAAAAATAGTTTCTTAACTTCTACCTGCGGGTGGTTCCACTGGGGGCGGATTTTGGTAATAACCTGCAAACAAACAATGGTAAATCAATAATTCCGAAAACGATGCATCACTAAAAATATGTGGACTTTTACCTGAGGGTGGATCATGTGCACAATCAAGATGTGGATTTTGGTCAGAAACTGCAAACAAATTAATCCCATAAATCAAGACTCAACAAATGGGTACATAAAATTCTATAATAAAATCACACATTTTATAAAATTTATGATTCAAAAGTTCTAATATTTTACCAACATGGGGAGTAGAGACCGCATTTAGGTTTGTTTCATCTTGAAAGGTTGAAGAAACAGTTGACAAACAAATAGCAAATGCCCATAGAAGAAAACAAGTTTTTATAGCTTTGCTTGTCACCATTTTTGTCTGTGAAACTTTCAAGATATGGTGAGGAGAAATGGTTAAAGGGGTATATATAGCAAAGAGAATTTAGAAGAGGTATGTAGTTAATTGATTTATTGATGTCTGCATTTAATATGCCATTAAATAATTAATTACCAACTCTAAAATCATGTGTAATAGGTAATATAGGGGCATGAATAAACATGATAATGCCTCTAACACCATCCCCTTGAGCATTATATGGGCATTATGAGGGTGGGGCATTTCTAGTATAATGCCCAGATAGAATAAAAAAATATGGAAAGTAATAATTAAAAAGGGCATTAAGTGGCTTTAACCATTACACATTTGCTTGAAAAGCCTATAATAATGATGTGGTGGAAAATGCCCCCTAAAGGGCATAAACCATTACTTATGGTCTAACGAGTTTTTTTGACTGGTATAAGGCTATGTGTTGTGGCTTAATGTGACCATAAATCTTATCATATCGTTTCAAGTCATCTGGACGCCGACATGGCAGAGGATAAAGCTTGAGTTTACTCACTTGACCCTGTTGTGGCTCAAGGTGAGCCTGCTCGCTCGAGCCGTCGTTCCCACCTGCAACTCTTCCTTTTATTTCCTCGCTAGCCCACACGAGCAGGTTCGCGTTAACGCGTGAGGGTTGTGATGTTCGTGAGCCACGTGGCTCGTTGGCTCGCTCGCGGGCCACAACACACGGTTTTGTCACGTCTGGTCCCGACCAATGATATTGTGTCACGTCAAATATAAGCTAAAGTATGCCAGAGTAACCAAATTACGCACTCCAGGCTACTAGCCTGAACAATTAAATAATAAATAATTTTGTTTTTTTTAGAAAATTCAAAAAATAAAACATTTAAAATAAATAAAATCATGCCATTACATTAATTTTTTATTCTACAAAATATAAGTAAATTAAAACAAAGATATTTTATTCCTTAACATTTTTCACGCTTTAACATGTTCTAAATTGTGAAAATGCTCTCTCATCTATTTGTTTGCTCACACAACTTAGAAATTTATAAGAATATAGTCATTAAATAATAAGAACTCGACTAGTGGTCTCTTGGTTTAGTGATAGCAGGTGTTTATTTTTACTAAAGTGATTAGTGATGTATGTTCAAATATCACAAAATACTAACTAGCCTAGGTGAAGTTTAAGAGTGGATTTTAATTCGTTAAATTTTTAACAATAAGAGAATGCAAAAAATGATAAAAAAATATAAAATAGACAAGAATTGATGATGACCATAACACCTCGAAAATTTAATGTTATTATGACAAGAGATTAAAGTTTGTGTTATGTAATATATATTATTATATATTACAAGTATTACGATATAACAAAACTGTTGAAAACTTATAAGAACTAAGGGGCTGATTGGCAACCTTTATGTTCTTATGTGCTGAGCTAGTAAAAAGTTTTATTGGGTCTTTGAACTAGTAAGAATAACACGGTGTGGTGGTGAGTCGAGGAGGTGGTCATGAGTGGTTGGTGGAGGTTATGAGCAGTGGCGAAGCTTGAAAATCCGGACTGGGGGTCGGAAGTATATAACTAATTTTTTTATAAAAAAAAACGGGGGGTCGAAACTGTATATTCCAAAAAATTTCTATACGAATACTATATATATATATAATCGGAACTGAATACTATATAATCGAAACTTCTGACCGAAAATTCGGGGGGTCGACCGCCCCTCCCCATCCCAAGGAAGCTGCGCCACTGGTTATGAATACAGGTGAATGGATAAATGTTTTGAAATTTAATGTGTAAAAAATTTGCTATCTGATTTAGATGCAGCCTTTTAGGGGTGTTTGGGATTGATTATTCAAAACAAATTATGTTTTTTTGGAAAAGCATGGGTGGAGCTGCTTATAGATTATTGTGTTTTGGTAGCTTAAAAAACTGATTATCTGCGTTTTCAAAATGCAATCCCAAACACTAAAAACTGATTGTTTGTGTTTTCAAAACGTAATAATCTAAAATTCAAAACGCAATCCCAAACACCCTTTCAGGGGGTGTTTGGGATTGATTATTCAAAACAGATTATGCATTTTGGAAAAGTAGGGGTGGAGCTGCTTATAGATTATTGCGTTTTGGTAGCCTAAAAAACTGATTATCTGCATTTTCAAAACGCAATCCCAAACACTAAAAACTGATTATCTGCGTTTTCAAAACACAATAATCTAAAAATCAGATTTAAAACGCAATCCCAAACACCCTCTTAATATAACCCTCTTAATATAATTATTAAGAGAATTAAAAAGCTACCACACATCCTTTATTAATTTAGTGATTAAATAGTGCACTGGCAAGTTTGATAGTTCATATATCGATCAAACTCAAATCTTAAATATATATAAATACAAGAAATATGACCAACTTAAAAAGGACGAATTAAATTTTAAATATATTAGTGTATGTGTAGTGGTGGGAGGTTATAGGTATTAAAATATTAAAAAGTAATAGAATAGGGTTTATGACTTATGAGGCTTTATGGAAAAAGAGGGTGTAGTAGAAAGGGGGGTTATGGGCTTTATAAATGATTGGGTAATTATTGGTTAAATTATTATTTTCTTATTTAAATAATAATATTAAATAGTTTAAATATTTCATTAAATATATAAAAATTACAAATACTAAAAAAACTACAAATACTTAAAAAAAAGTTACAAATACTTAAAAAAAAGTTACAAATACTTAAAAAAACTAAAAATATTTAAAAAACTAGTCGTCTTCTTCTTCTTCTTCTTCTTCTTCTGCTTCTTCTTCTTCTTCTTCTTCCTCTTCTTCTCCTCCTCCTCCTCCTCCTCCTTCTTCTTCTTCTTCTTCTTCTTGGTTGTGATGAATCGGGCGAATCGCCCATTCTTCCTCAACCAAATCCGCCTTCAACGCGTTATGTATATCCTTGGAACGCAACATGGAACTGTTTTGGAATCTCTCCTCCTGTGTCGCTTGCGTCCCTTGAACATCTTCTTCTGCTACATAGTTTGGGCATATTGCATTTCCTTCGTCTTCAAGTATCATATTATGCATTATGATACAAACATACATCACCATTCCAATCCTTTCTTTTTCCCACATACGACAAGGATTTCTAACAAAATGCCATCGTTGTTGAAGAACGCCAAAACACCTCTCGGCGTCCTTTCTTGCAGACTCATGAACTCTTTTAAAATATTGCCTTTTTTTATCTTGTGTCTGACTAAACGTTTTGACGAGCATTGAATACTCCGGATATATACCATCCGCCAAGTAGTATCCATGCTCGTAGTAATTATTATTTGCATAAAACCCAGCTTTCGGTATTGTTCCGCCAATGTAAGACTCTAGCAATGGCGAAAACAAAAAAGTATTTATGTCGTTCATACACCCGGCGAGACCAAAGAAGGCGACCAAACCCACAGGTCTTGTGGGGCAACTGCTTGTAAAACCAACGTTGGTCCCTTTTGGTCACCACGTGTATGTTGACCTCGACATGCGGTTGGACAACTATACCATCGCCATTGACGACAATCTATACTACCAATCATACCGAGTAATCCATGTCTTTCTAAATGCGCTTCATATAGTTGTTGAATGTCGCTCCATGTCAGGTTTCTCAAGTATCGTTTTCCATATAATTGGCATATACCTAAAAAAATCAAATATATATATATATATATATATATATATATAATGTAACTACTAATGTATCAAAAAAAATATATGTATATTCTTAAATACCGTAGCAGAAATACTCCAAGGTATCGCGTGTGGTTTTCTTCGCCATCTTCAAATACTCGTCATTGATATCGTATGTGTTCCCGTAGGCGAGTACACGTATTGCGGAAGTGACCTTTTGAATTGCGGTGAATCCTAAACACCCTCTAGCGTCGGGTTTTTGCTTAAAGTAGTCATAGGCGGACTCTAAATCTTCGGTGATGCGCAAAAATAAGTTTTTACGCATCCGAAATCTTCGCCTAAACAAATCAGGGCCGTAAACCGGATTCGCATTGAAATAGTCATTCATCAAATGCTCATTGGCGGATACACGATCTCGCTCTATATATTGCCTAGACAATATCGGCCGTGGGGCGGAAGTATTTATATGTTGCATCGCGCTAGACGCTAGTTGAACCGCACTCGTAACGGCTTCTTCCTCTTCCGCGCCGTCATCGTGAAAAAACCGATTATATAGATCGACAAACGAGTCTTCGGAGGGAGGGGACGACATTTTGGTGATTTATTTGTGTGTTGAAATTGTATTGAGGGTTGAAGGAGGTATGTGTGTAGTGTATGTTTGTGTATTGTATGTGTTGTATGGTATGTGTGTAGTGTATGTTTATATAGAGATTGATTTTTTTTAAATAATCTGATTGGCTACTCTAGCAGTATTTGGGGCTTGTACAAATATCAGGATCACTACACTTCAAGGGAAGTATGTTAGATCGGGTATGAGGACAGATTCATTGCAGTATCGTGCGGAGGAGTCGGACCGTGGATTTGATGGCTTGGGTGGCAAGCTGGAGCAGATCGGGGATCGTATGAAGTTAGTGAGAGATCAGTTTAGCCCTTTGGATGATAAGGTGGATATTGTGGATAGTGGGATCACTACCTTTGAGGAGGATTCTGTGCTACACAGCGATGCACGTGATCAGTTGCATTATCGCATCGAGAAGTTAGAGGCAGATCTGTTGGTTTTGCAAGAAGGATTGCAGGGCGTGAGAAAGAAGATTTGTGAGCGGGCTAGTGAGTTGAAGGGATTGGAAAGCGGCATGGAGGGATTAGAACAGTATGTGATGGTGGCTGAAGAGAGATACAGTGCGGCTACGGCATTGGCCACTGTGGTGTTGATGTTTATGGCTACCATTCTTCGAGGGAGTAGGATTCCGTGAGTGATTAGTTCGGGTGAAGTTTGAGAGCATGTTAGACTCTATGTTCTTTCTTTTGTTTGGTGTGTTTCTTTGATTAGTCAGTTGGGACAAACTTATGTTGATGATGATTGTCTTTGTTTTTGGATTGTTTGTTTGGATTGTTCGAAACAATGAATGTCATGGTTGAATGATTTCCTATGAGTTATGTTTTTGAATGATTGCATTATATCTTTTTATGATTATGATGTTGGACGAGTTGTTTCATATGATTAGCACATAGTATATGAATAGTAGAACTTCTGTGTATATGCAAATATCATGGATTGATATTTGGGACACGACATAATTTTCAAATTATGTGGATGATTTCTTATATATATACCTTATTATCATCTAGTTAGAAAAGAAAGAATACATGGCACCTACACCAAAGACGGACAATAAGGGAAAAGTTTTTTCGCTTCCGATTACACCAGATCAGCTGGCTAGGATGATAGCTCAACAGGTGAACCTTGCTCTCAATCAGCATGGAAACGATAGGGAGATCGATGAAGGAGAGCACGATGGTAAGATAGGTGGACGTGCACCAGGAGCTAGCAGTTCGCAGAAGCAGGATGCGAACGAAGTTGAGTTAGGAAAGGAACATGTCATTGGAAATGCATCAGACGTGTGTCCTAACAAACAAGGAGAAGTTGAGCAGGACGGTGATCAAGGAATGTCTTTGACATGTCACCCCAGTACCTTTTCAGGAACTGAAAATGCATCAAAGGTTATCAAATGGGTCAAGAAGATAGATGCAGTAATGATGACTGGAGAAGGATTTATTCACCAGAATATTGGTTATGTAGTGAGTCTTTTGCGAGGCGATGCATTGGCATGGTGGAATATACAGGTTTGCATGATGGGAAGTGAAGTAATGTGCAATATGACGTGGAATGAATTGAAGAGTATGTTATTGGGAGAATATTGTTCCCCAGTGATTGGAGAAGGATTATAACAGAGTTTATGACATTAACTATGGAAGGATCAAAAGTGAAGGAATACTCGACGAGATTTGGTGAGTTGGATGGTTTGGTTCCTAGATTGTTTCCATCGGAACTCGCTGTCATTGAGCACTATATGAGAGGCTTGACACCTCAGGTCAGGGATATGATGATGTCTTTAGAACCAATGACGTTGCGAAGTGCTATGGCAATGGCGGACTCATTAACCGATGGCGGGATCAGAATGGAGGTATTGAGGAAGAAAGATGAGGTTGAAGGAAAGTTGAATGCGGGAACCAAGAATGGCGTGGAAGCAAAGGGACAGAAGTCGGACAGAAAGAGAAAAAGAATGGTGAACTCAAGTGGTAAGAGTTCTAAGAAGAGGAATAAGGTCAACCAGGTAGGTAAGTGGAAGTTTGTAAAGCCTTGTGTAAGATGCGGACAATTTAAGAATGTGGTATCGGAATGCCCGGCACATATCTCGGATAAAGGTAACAAGGCTCGGGAGGAAGTTATTTGCTATGGTTGTGGTGAGAAGGGACATTACAGGAGGGAATGCCCGGAAAATGGTGAGAAGGATGTTAAGAAAAAGGAAACCGGAGGCGAGCATGGACATGATTCTCCAGGACCCTCCGAACGAACTGGTAAGTTCTTTAGTATTTAAGTAAAATTATATTTGATGCGGTTGAAATTAGCATATTCTTAGAGGAAGGTAAGAATATTGATTGATAATAGACGCCACGTAGCATAAGATACATTAGGCGGGAGTAGGATAAGTCTTAGTTGTGCTTAAAGGGATGTAGTTTGACCTAATGAGAAGTGATATGATTGCGCCTCAGAATCTTAGAGTTTAGGTTCATTGGGCCAGTGGTAAATTATGATATCATAGGTAAAAAGGGTTCTCCCGGGAAGGGGTATCCAACTAGGTGACTAAGTTGTAAGATTAATGAAGTATTATAAGTGTATAAGGAATTACTCGAATTAAGTAATCACTAAATGATAAGATTCCAACTAGATCATTGAAGAAACAATAAGTATCCCGGAGATTAGGATTAATCACCGGGGGGTTAATACCTATGTTACTGTCAGATTAATCCTTTACCCAAACCGTAATGGTGACCCGAGTGAGAGTTAATGCAAGTGAGTGTGTATGAAGTGTGTATAAAGTGTGTGAGAACACGAGAGTTAAGTGGTTCGGTCGTTAATGACCTACGTCCACTGTAAGTACACCGGAATATTATTGATGATAAGAAGATTACAATGAGTGTAGTAGTTATGGTTATTTCTGAATAAATCTACAAGAATTGCATGTGATCTTATTTATAGAGATCACGGTGGGCTGCATGGGGCGGCCCACGGATGACACCATCAGTTTGGGCCCGGCTGAGGCCCAAGCCCATGGCTCTTCTGATAATGGCGGGAAAGGACTTGTTACTGTTGATGTCGTCATGCTATAGTGTGGTCGTTGTAGTAGCCTGACACGTGGCGGACTTCTGGTGGTGCACAGTAACGTCGTACTTGCTACAGTGCTCAGGCTATCCATGCTGTCTGATGTGACGTCTGACAGTTGGCGAGGTAATGCCTGCTGGTCACTATTCACGACAGCATGTACAGTGTAGCCGTTCACCTTTTGTACTATCTGCCACATGTCCTTCTCCAGCTGGTATGTACTCTGACATGGATCTTTATGAATCTTCCTTCTGCCGTTCCTTGTACTTCATATGAGAGGTGCCAAGGGAAGATTCCGCGCGTGGTAGCACGCGCGTATCAGGTGTTGTATGTTGTTTATCGTATGCTTTGGCGCGCGAGACATGTTGATTGCTTGTCTCCGCGCTAGTGTGTTTCCGCGCCATTATCTGGTGTGGTGCTGTTGTTGTTCGGGGATAGGGACGCCTTTCAGATTAGGCTCCCTATCCCTTCAATCATGTATGAGGAAAGTTTTAAGCGACTCGATAAGGAATATGTATGGACACTTTTTAGTAAGGGTTAATGGAATGGATAGAGCCATAAGGTACGTATGATGGAACTACGGGATACCTATATCTATCCTAAGATTATGATAAAAGATTATCTAACGAATAAGGCGGAAAATTTCGAGGACGAAATTTCTTAAACGAGGGGAGAACGTGACAACCGGTAAAATTCGGGAATTGGCCGGAGACTATGGAATATTACACATAGGGTGTGTTAATTATGATTAGAAACCATTTAGAGAAATGGTAGTTGAATTAATGGTGGGTCATAATAAGAGTCTCAAATGTTCTAAGTTTGATGGTTTCGAAACAAGGATTCTATGCGGTAGGAAACGCGATAATAATAATTTTAGTTGGATGTGGACGATTCGCTAGGAAAAAGGGGTATGAGTGATTAAATGGATAAAAATCTTGAATTATTGTTATGGAAAAATAATTGCAAGGTGAAAGGAAAAGGTATTATGTTTGGATATTTATAAAATATATATATATATAATACCCAACCCCCCACCCTAGGTCGACGCCCACCCCCACCCAATCAAAAGGTTTTGATTAACTAAATAATAATTATTATATTATTATTATTACCATTATTATCATTATTATTATTAATTAACTCACCCAACCCATTATAAATACCCCCAATCCCATACACTTACCACACACACATAACCTTACACATTCCACACACACTCTCTCTCTCTCTATTCGAAACACCCCCTCTCTCTCTCTCTAAAATTTTATGTTTTGATGATTCCTTCAAGAATCATAAGAGCTTTTATCAAATACTTCAAGAACCCAAGATCATAAAGCAAGAAAACATTGATTTTCAAGGAATTTAAAGGTTAGTTCTTCAACAAAATGATTTAATTAAAAGTTTCTTATTATTTTGGTTTTGATTTAAGATTCACCAAACCTTCAAAGATTTTTGGGTAAAAAGTGATAAAACAAGTAAAAGGAAAAGAGAGAAGTGGAAAAGATGATGTAAATATGTATGCATGTGTGTCGTATATATATATATATATATACGTATGTATGTATCGCGTGTATATATATATATATGCATATGCATAGTAAGAATCAATATTGTGAATATATACATGTAAGAGGTTGCTTTGTTTAATAAAATGTTGGAAATGGTTAGATCCATGGATTTTATGGACATGCAAAGGAAGTTTATGAAAGGACATTAAATCTGAATTTAAAAGATGATTAGAAGTCTTGGATGATTTAGATTAGTAGCACAAGGATGAATATAGTAAAAAGTGGACTATTGGATCAATGGTTTGGCATATAGCTAAGGTTTATGTAAAGGAATGGACAATAAGGTATCTAACTTTCAGATCTGAATATTAATAAGTTTTAGTGGTTTTTATGAACCCAAACTTGAGCAAAACGAGTATAAGTAGGAACTACATGCTTAGGAGGTCTTGCATGTACGATCAGGATACGGATTGAGGCTTAAAACGCCAAACTATGGACCTAGAATGTAAGAATATTAAATCTAAGTTATAACAGGTCCAAATAGGCTTTATAAAGGTGAAAATAAAGGTAATAAAGTAAAAATGATTTATCTAGGTTAAAACTCTAAGAGTATTGAGATAAAATGCGTAAAAACGTAAGTTTTCGACAATATATACCCATTTAGAACATCTAACTTTAGGGCTGATGTAAAACAGCTTGATTGAGGTCAAAATGAGTATAAAAGTCATTATTTAAGGTACAATATATATTTACCTTAACAACAAATGATTTCAATACAAAACTATGTCGCAGAAATCGCCAGAATGCGAGTTTTGAGGCATAGAATAGTCACAACTTAAGGATAACTTGGAATAACAAATTAGACTTATTTGTTAAGTTATATAAGGAATCAAAAGGACTCTAGGCATGAGAAACTTTAGATATTATGTAATGTGTGTTTGGTGGAAAAGAACATAATTTATGTAAGTGGAAACATAATGAGTTGTTGAACACAAACACGAGCGTTATATGAATGAGTAAATATGAGTAAGAGGACTCAAGAAAATAAGGATATAATGAATTGTGTGGTCACTTGAAACCTAAAAGGATTTAACAACATTTAATCACCAACGGGAAATATAGGTGGAAATGAGTATTGAGAAACTGAGTAAAAGAAGGTTGGTGAAATGTTAGATTAAATTTAGGCATATATGCTAAACAACCCTATGAATATTTAGGGCTAGTTTGGTAAAGGAGCACGTGACACAGATTCGGGGAAACATTGTGATTACGGCTTAAAGGTGAGTTTCACGGCCCCTTTTCTTTTAAATGTTTTTGAACGTTTTATAAATCGGGGGATTAACATGCTTATATGATACGGTAGACTATAAATATAGAATATTGATGCCCTTAACAAACGTGACACCAGTGACGACCGACGGGTTGACACTCTCTCTCAGCACATCTTAATCTTTAGCCTTCAGAAAAGGCCGTTGTTTATGTTATAGTACTATTGGGTTGACGCCCCCGTTTTCATGATTTGACTGGATCGAAATCTGCTTGAAAAATGAACATAACCTCCAACAAGTACCTCTCAAGGAGAGGCCACCACAGAGAACAAAGTTATGGATTGATTAAGAGCCTTTGGATTACATCATACTTGTGGACCTTGCAAGTCCACTTGACTCTCTATTTAGTACTATTCGATCATATGTTGTTTACTAAACTTGAAAGTTTATTCATAAACCTGTGAACCCGCCAACATTTTTGTTGATATTTTTAAGCATGTTTTTCAGGTACGAATGAATGAAGCTCTTGGGGAGAGTGGGTTTAGCAGGCACTACGTTGGACATGTTGAATGGGACCTTAAACTATAAAACTATGTTTTACTATCTTTTATTTAAATAAATTGTAAAATATTACTTATGAAATTTCGCTCCATCTTGGCTATGACATATTTTTAAAAACTTTCTTAGACCAAAAGCTTAAATGTGTTGGGCTAGAGGGTGGTTGCAAGATGTCCATGCGTATACTCAAGTGATTTGCTAAACTTTATGGTAACAACTTCCGTTACCTCATGACTAGCATTCCGCTGTGCGCTGTCGGGGTGTGACAGGTTAAGGATAAATTTGACGAGGAAATCGGTTATGCAACCGCGCGTACAAGAGATCAAATATCGTTAAAGTGGGAGAGTATATCATTAATGCTTGAAAGACTTCACCGAATCTACAGTAGACGGATGGACAACTTGGGAGATGATCAAAATGATGAGACTGTTGTTGAAGAATCTTATGCCTAATATGCATGAGTTAATGAAATGCCGTTTAATAAGTTTTAAATTTTGAGAACTTATAGTTGATGTCAGTGTTTGTTAAATTGAAATATTTAGTACTTTTATTTTAGTGTTATGATACTTTTATTTTTAATGTTATGTATTTTTAGTTGTTTAAGTTTATTTTATTTTGTTAAATTTAAATAAAAAACAAAATAAAAAAAATGATTGAGGGGGTCTCTATTTTATTTCCTGAATGTTATTAGAAGGAGGTAACGAAGCCACATTTTGACATGACACTGGCGCTACAACTCCATTCCACACCGTCCAGCCTAAGACTATCCGTTGTGGGTAGAGGCGAGTAGAAGATTTATCGAATAATATTTAGGCACGTCAACTCTTACGTGGCACTGGGTAGCGGCCGGTGGTTGCTCGCGATAAGATGTTGTGGGTCAAGGTGAGTGGGTTTTTTTTACCAAATATATTAAAATATTTACCACCTTTAAAAAACATTAAACTAAAAATAAAAGAAAACTTACACTACACTAAAAAAACAAGCATTACACTAACAAAAGAAAATTACACTTAAAAAAAAAAACGATTACACTAAAAAAACCTAACGTTGGCCCGAGCGTAACATTTGCCACGCCGAAACGTGGTGAAAGTTATGGCCAACCTTCCGAAGGTACTCCACTTTGGCGAGGGCGACGAGCACGTCATCGGTTTCGTCAGACATATCTTTCTTCACCTCTCTGTACGCGGTTTTGAAGTTTTTACACTTTGATTTCAAGTCCCCGAACTTGTGGGAGATGGAGTCATTGGTACGGTTAGTGCCCCCGACAAGGGTACCAAACTCGGCTAGGACCCTATGGCACTGTGGTCCGCGAGCACCATATCCACGGCTTGACGAAGCAGCGTCACCGTGCACTTGTTGGTACGCGATGACGAGTGCTAGCTCTTCCTCTTCGATCCACTGCACCATGATGAACTTGGGTTTGAAGATTGAAGGTTAAGGTAGGAGAATTGTGATGAAGTAGGAGAATTGTGTGAAGAAGAAGAAGAGGGTAAATATAGGTAAATAAACGGGGATAATAAATTTTGATGGTTGAAAAATTAAATATTTTTGAATTTCAAACGTGAGCCAGCCCGCTAACGGACGCGAGCTGACTCCCATACGGTTGCTCGCGTCAGTTGTCACATGGACTTGTTGTCGTTAACGCTAGCCACGTGAAAAAGGCTGTGGCTCGTGGCAAGCTGCTCGCGGGCCACAACCGAAAACCTAAGTTTTAAATTTTTTTTAAAAAAAGATTATTATTAATGTAGTGTTAAAACAAAATAAACCCAATTTTGGGCGGAGAATTCAATCTACACCCATCATAGATTTCATCGACACCCCCCTCTTTCTTCCTTACTTGTATTCCGTTGCTCTCACACTCTCATTCCGCTCAACTGCTCTGCCTAATTTCCTCACAGTTTATCATCCTCTCTCTTAATTTCAAGTACGTTACCTTCTTCTCCAACTAATCTCTTCGTTTCATCTCAATATTATTAATCCTAATCCTAATCTATGCACTAACATATCAGATCTTTACTTTCAGCTGTAGTTACTCGATCCACACTTCATGATTATATAAAATGCTGTTATTATGTAGTTTTAATCTATTTTTTAATTTATGCAGCGATTGATTTACGTTATGGATTCCGCCGCCGTGACATTTTGCAGTAAACCAATCACATCTCCTCCGGTATGATTAGCATCTGTTTTAATCTTATTTTGCATCTGTTTGTTGTGTTATATTGTTTTTTGTGGATTGAATGTGTGTTGTTTTGTGATTGTTTGTGTAAATTAATCTAGTTTGATGGTTGAATGTTGATGCAAGCGTTTTGTGTTAGTTGTTTGGTGAATTGTTGATTTCTAGATGCTATTGGAAGTATTTTGATTGGTTAGATATCTGTATGAGTGTTGCCTATGGAGTCTGGATAAGTTTTATAGAAGAGACAAACTATTCGGTGTGTGAAACTGGCTAAATACATAGTTATCAAAGGCGCCAGGCGCATTCAAGGCGCATAGGGCTTGCCTGTGGCCTAGGCGCAAGACGCAAAAAAAGCAAAGGCCTGAGAAAAAAAGTATAAATATATTATCTATTAGAAAATTCTTCAAATAAAGCGAACAAAAGCTATTATATAACATTTAATATTATCTAATTAGCATCAAAAGTTTTAAAATGTTAATGTATTAGTGTATAAAAGTAGTATTCCTTAAATACAAGTAGAAATATGCCTGGAATCTAGCCATGATTTAGAGAATTTAGCTCGAAACTCTCCAGAATTTGGAAATCTCGTTGGAATCTGCCCCTAAACCATCATCCGGAGAACCAAAGCGCAATTGCTTCAACTTAAAGCGCCATTGCATCGCCTCGCGTAAAAAATGGGCCTAGGCGCATGAGGCGATGGCTTTTAACAACTATGGCTAAATAGATACGTTTTAATTAATAGCCGTCACTTAGTTATCTTCTGCGATATAGCTGAATCCTGTTTTTGAAAGTGAGCTGAAATTGAATGGCCTGAGATCAATTGAATAGGTTTATCAAGAAATGAAGATAAATAGTTGATTCTCTATTCGGTGTTATATAGAGATAAGAGTCATAATAAAAGTGGTTATCAAGTTGAGAAAACCGTAAAAGACTGGTATAACTTGGAACATACCAAAAGCCAAAAAGCTCGCATGCTTTGGAACAAATAGAGTGTAGTTATTGTAGTTATTAGATGAATAAAGATTATGATGCAAACATATTTTTGTATTGTATTGTATGTTTTGTAAGTTGTGAGTATAATCAAGCAACGGAAACAAATCAGTTTAATCTTCAATAAATAAAATTTGTTGCGATATCTAGTTTTGGAGTTTTGTACAAATTTTATTATTGGCTTACTGTTTCATCATGTTTATTTTTAACGAACTTGCCTTGAAATTATGCTACAGTGATTGTTTTTCTTTGTACAACCTGAATTTTTCATGAATATATTTTCCTGATCAGAATGTGATGTTTAATGCTAGGGTTTGTTCATTGGGAGGTCTAGTGGAATTAAGAGTTCCCAGTGTAACTTCTTTGTTGGAAATAAGTTGAGCTTTCCTAAGCAAAGAGTTCAGGCTTCCCAAAAGGCTCATAGATCAGGGAAACGCGAGGGAGCACTTGGTGTCACTTGCCGTGCAGAAAAAATTCTGGTGGCAAACAGAGGGGAAATTGCTGTGCGTGTGATTCGAACTGCTCATGAGCTAGGGATCCCCTGTGTTGCGGTGTACTCTACTATAGACAAGGATGCACTTCATGTGAAACTGGCGGATGAATCAGTTTGCATAGGGGAAGCTCCTAGTAATCAATCGTAAGTTGACCTATCTTAATCATATAAAAATTGTTTGAACTTCAATATTTTATTGTGTTTTGACTTTATTTTGGGAGCAATAATAAGTTTGTTGGAAACCTAAATACCTAATTATCTTTTTAATTCTTGGTATAATAAGAAGTTACTTTTTCCTCACCAGGTACTTGCTGATACCTAATGTCCTCTCTGCTGCCATCAGTCGTGGATGTACAATGTTGCATCCTGGTTATGGTTTCCTTGCTGAGAATGCTGTTTTCGTTGAGATGTGCAGAGAGCATGGAATAAACTTCATTGGGCCAAATGTAAGTAATTTTGTGATACTGGCTGGCAATGAAATTTATCAACGATGATAAATAATCATTCTTTTACTCAATACATGTTTTCAAGTTTTAAATGTTGTGAAACGTAAGTAAGATACTGTTGGGAGACTTAGGAGGGCTCTATGATCATCTTATTAAGATATGGACAAGTTAAAACAAGTAAATAATAAAATATGTAGTCCCATATGATAAATTTTCTCTCTGTCCTTAGCTCTTAAATCAGATATTTTACTCTGGTAAAACATAATTAATATTTGTGATCCGTATTAATCATGTGTATATTGTTTTTAATCAGCTGGATATTTTATTGTTACTCTTACATATGTCAAATATCCTAATCTTGCTGTATATTTAGATTGATTAATGCATCTATTTGCAGCCTGACAGCATTCGTGTTATGGGGGACAAAGCAACTGCTCGAGATACCATGAAGAATGCTGGTGTTCCAACTGTACCAGGAAGTGATGGTCTATTACAGGTATTTCAATTAATTTACATGACATTATCATATTAAATTTTTGGATGCAAAAATCAGTGTTTTCAGTGATGTATTTTCATTGTCTTGATAGAGCACTGAAGAAGGCATCAGGCTCGCTGACGAGATTGGCTTCCCTGTGATGATTAAGGTAAGCTGTGATAAATTTTAAAATTAGTTGCATATAGAAGACCTTATACTATTTTGATGTAGCATAACAACTTCTTCACGTTTCCAGATAAGCTACATAGTTAATTGAAATGGAAACCAGGTTTTGTACTTAAAAAGGGACTATTTGGATTTTGGACTTCTTTACACTCAATATTGAGACTGATTTATTGGACCTCTCTGAATCCTAGAGTCCCTTTTGTCTGTTTTATGGCTTATGCTTGATTGCTTGTTAATGGTTCTGAACTTCTGGTCTTGATCTATAATTCTATATAAAATTTAACTCTCTTTATTTATATGGACCAACAAATTTTACCACATTTAAATGAACCAAAACTTGAACGCTACAGCCTACCAAGTAGATGATTTTTTTTTTATTAATATGGTACAGTTGTAATAAAAAGTATGCTATACCATACAAGTTCATATAGTATGCTATAAAACATGCACCAAACGGAGATGTATTTTTCACTTATATGATTGAATGTTTGTTTCTCATCTTATGGAAAAGGTTAAATCATGAATCTTCATCCATTTAGATTAACTGGATCATGTGGCAGATCATGATACATTAGCTAATGGATCACATCATAACCCCCAAAATCAATCACTTTGCAAAGGAAAAATAGGGAGTGAATGCAACTTAGTTTTATAAAAGCTTACATCAATATTTTTTTTTTATTATCTGAAGGCTACAGCAGGCGGTGGAGGTCGTGGAATGCGTCTTGCAAAAGAACGTGATGAGTTTGTAAAGTTGTTGCAGGTAGAAATAATATATCGCAACTAGCTTTAATAAATGTTACTTGAACTTTTTTTTTTTTTTTTTCAGTTATCATATTCAAATTTTTAAATGCCTTCTCTATTTTATTTTATTTCTCAAAGATTTAGTATTTTTTTAATATAGCAAGCTCAAAGTGAGGCTGCAGCTGCATTTGGAAATGATGGTGTATATTTGGAGAAATGCATTATAAATCCAAGGCACATTGAGTTCCAGGTAACTCTTTTTTTTTTTGGTCATAGAGGCTGAATTATTAATGAACTATAACAACAAAAGAACATATATGGCCAAGAGTGGAAGAAATACAGTGGGAGCAAACATAACTTTTAATATTATACTTACCACTACCATTTAAGTAAGTTACTTTAGGTGTTTGTTTACCACTTGTTGATTTCTAACTGCATAATACTTCTTGTTCAGGTTCTTGCAGACAAATATGGAAATGTTGTTCACTTTGGGGAGCGTGACTGCAGCATCCAGGTATATGTTTTAATTTTTTCACTCAACATGCTTGTTTCCTTTGTGAGCTGTCTAAACATTATTGTACATGACTACATTCTAAGGTAGTGTTGGGTATGCTGAATGGAATGGAATGAATCATTCCTGTAAAAATGTGATTCCTTCCATTTAGGTGATTTGCATTCCATTAGCATGGGCCATGGGGTGCTTAATTATAATTCAGTGTCATTCATGTGTTCTACAATAACATAGACCCTTTTCAAAAAATCGAAGTTCAAACTAAACTTCCTTCTAATTTCTGATTTTTTTTTTTAACCCTAATATATATTTTTTCATTAGATTAAAACAAAATACGAAAGTTACTAGGTAATATTTTTCTGAATATAACCGAAAAATAGTTTTTTTTTTCCTATCTTAACTGAGGTTTCAATGAGCTTTAATTAATGTTTAATTCCTATTGTACATAAAAAATCTAGTAGCTTTACTAGGTAATATATAAAGTCGAGAAAAATTTACACATACTCTTTATATATAATAAAAAATAAATCACATTTAAAATCATGTCACTTGTAGGGACATATTACCTTTATATTCCAATACGTTGTCCATTTCATTTATTTATCGTTCCATTACAGCCAAACAGTACCTAATTGAACGTGAACATTTTATTTAATGAGCTACTAGCATATCAGAATAAACAAGTTCATAAATTAACTATAAGATTTAGTGATAGAAATCTGATATAGTAAGTTTAAGTGTTTAACTGAAAATGTGTATTAAATTTGCCTGCTTTTACAGAGAAGGAACCAGAAGCTTCTAGAAGAAGCACCCTCACCAGCATTAACCCCAGAACTGAGAAAAGCCATGGGTGATGCAGCTGTTGCTGCAGCGGCATCAATTGGCTACATTGGTGTTGGTACTATAGAGTTTCTTTTGGATGAAAGAGGTGATTTTTACTTTATGGAAATGAACACTAGAATCCAGGTTGGTTAAAGAATCTACTGAACGTATTTTAGAATTACCTAACTGTATATTCCATTTTATTATTACAAGTGTTGTGCCAATTTCTTTCTTTCTTTTGTTTTTCATAATAAAGGTAGAGCATCCCGTGACGGAAATGATATCATCAGTTGACTTGATAGAGGAGCAGATTCGGGTAGCTATGGGTGAGAAACTCCGTTACACACAGGTACATAATTGTTTGCTTCAGCTTTTTCAGTATTAAAATACCATTGTTTTCTTTTTATTTTAGTTTATTGTGTTGTGTATCACAGGATGACATCGTGCTCAGAGGACACTCAATTGAATGCCGTATTAACGCGGAAGATGCTTTCAAAAATTTCAGACCAGGTCCAGGTATGTCATCGTTGGTTTTAAATATTTCCCATCAGCAAGTCGTGGTTTATGCATGAACAGTATATTAGGTTCCTATGCATGCCCTCAATTAGATTTCTTAATTTTTATAAAGTAGCATTTAATCAGCCTTGCTGGTTGCTAGGCCATACCCTAAATACTCGAGGTGGGAAAATGGGTCTCGGACTAGTGGGTAATAGGTCAAAACAGGTAGTTCTTTGGTATGGGTTTCAAAGATTACTCTTATTTTTTAAATAAATGATAATAGGATACAAAAACCAACTTATTTTAGTGATAACCTTATTTTTTAAATTAGTGATATAGAAGGTTTTATATATTCAGGATAAGCCTTTTGCAACCTCCAGCATGTTTGATCCATTATACCCATGTCATTTTTAGCTCATTTTATTTTATTTTATTTTAACTTTTTGCCCCTTTGATCTGAATGCTATGGAATAGCATAATGTAGAGTTCAGAAAGTGCCATGAGCCCATGACTATATTATTTTTGTTGCATTTCTTTATTGCTACATAATTTTCATTTAATAGATGACCTTTTGATTCCTTCTGTTTATGAACATCAGGGAGAATAACATCTTACTTGCCATCTGGAGGTCCGTTTGTGAGAATGGATAGCCACGTATATACAGATTATGTTGTTCCACCAAGCTATGATTCTCTACTTGGAAAGGTTTGTAATATTCTCTCGAGCTCATCAAAGTTTTCAAAGTTATATAGTTTTTAAATTTATCTAGTTAAATCACAAATGGTAGTTTGCTTGTTGATTGAAATTGAAATATACTAATATCAGAGTTATCAAAGCGCTAGGCGTAAGACGCAAAAAAAGCAAGGGCCTGAGATAAAAAAAAAAGCAAACAAATAAAAAAGTAAAAATATATATTATGTATTAGAAAAATAATACTATTAATCAAATAAATAAACAAAAACTATTATATAACATTTAAATCTAACCAGTATCAAAAGTTCTAAATTATTAGTGTATTAGTGCATAAAAGTAGTTTTCGTTAGATAAAAGTAGAAATCTAGCTGTAATCTAGCCATAATTTAGAGAATTTGCCTGGAAACTCTTCGGAATTTGGGAATCTTGTCAAAATCTACGCCTAAACATCACCTTTTGAAAATCAAAGCACAATTGCCTCGACTTAAAGTGCCATTGCCTTGCCTGGTCTGAAAAATGGGCCTAGGCGCAAGAGGCGATGGGTTTTAACAACCATGACTAATATACTTAAATTTTTTAAGTGAATACTTTTTAAGTCTGAAGGTTGATATACGAATTTCGAACAATTGTGTAGCTGACTTATTTTTTTTCCCTTCAAGCTGTAGAACTTTTTGCATTTTAAAAAATAAAAAATTATGGTATAAATGTTTATTTTGCAACAAAGTAACAAACTAAGAAGTAAAATGGTTGACAATCTCATTAACTTGTAAATCTGTTACAGTCTGTGGATACTGTTTTAGTGTTTTAGCTTAATTTTAGCACTCGTTTATGTGAAATCATAAACTGAGTGTGCCAAAGGGCGGGTTGGGTGATGGTGAATCAGGTTTGTGTCAAATGGGTAACCTTTTGAATCGTGTAGATGGGGCCACTGGGTAACTTTTTAAATCTCATGTCTTCTGTTTTGTTGATTTTACAAATATTTAATGTTTTGAATTTGATAAAATACACTATTATCAGATTGATAATCTAACTTTTGACATACAATGAGAAAGGAAGTTTTATGCGTTTTGAAATTTTAATACATTCTGGCTGATTCAACCGTTACCATTTTAACCAAGTTTAACGTTCTACACTTCTACTCATTTGACTCACTAGGGGCAAATTCCACATTGACCACCTTTCTTATCAATGGGTCAAAATTACCACCTCTAGGGTTTACAATCCTTCAGAGAACTTGTTGAGTTGACATTTTCTAAAGTTTGAATCAACAGTATTACATCTCATCAGACCCCTTGAATTTGAGTCGCTTTTTTCTCTAACCTGTAACTTCTTGATCATCGTTTTAGCTTATTGTATGGGCCCCAACAAGAGACAAGGCAATTGAACGCATGAAAAGGGCTCTTGATGATACTATCATCACAGGTAAAATAAAATCGTCATTTCATATATCATATTTTAACCATGATTCATTTGCCTTGCTATCCATTTTCATGTTTTTTAAGAAAGATATATTTATATTGTTTTGTATATGTTACATTTTCAGGGGTTCCAACGACAATCGAGTACCACAAGTTAATTCTCGACATCGAAGTAAGCAACTTGTCATTTTTTTTTCTTTCTCTAATATCATCATGTTAGTCATGTGTTTAATTTTCCTTATATACTATTTCGTTACAGGATTTTAAAAACGGAAAAGTTGACACTGCTTTCATTCCAAAGCATGAGGACGAATTAGCCGAGGTAAGGAGCTAAATTACCAACAAATGTCACACCTTTATTGTTTTAGTAATTGGTTTATTATATATATAATTCAGAATAGATGTGTCAACTAGTTATTTAAAGGATTTATTTGATATTTATCTGTCTAAATTTCATAATATCATATATAACCTTTTCATAGTGAATAAGATAAACCAGTTACTTATAATAGGCTGTCTACCCGAACAAATGAAGAAAAACAAGACTATTAACGTGAATCATCTTAGCGCACAATGATCTCTTCTTTATAACTTATAAGCCACAAAATTTGCTTTATTTACCATGATACTAGTCCATATGGTATTTGTAGTGTTTTGAAAAGGTAAATATGGCTGTATGATATTCTTAAATTTAGAAAGCTTTTATATAAGTGCGAGACTCTCCAAGGCGTTTGGGTCCTGAAAGCCGAGGCACAAGGTGGGAGCTTTACGTATGCGAGATTGCGAGCACCGCTCTATGTAACCAAAAGTTGCATCTCTTTTACGTCTTTTACACATCATTCTTTTTTTTTTCAAGGAAATCACTCATAAGTCTCCTCCAGACCGTAAACCTGACCAAATTTGATCGACATGTACATGAGTGTGCCGTCTCAAGGCCTTGGGACGCTTTTCCTATCGCTTGTGCACCTCATGCCTCACGCAAACCAACTGTAGAAGAATATATATTATGATATAAACATTTTGAACATTAAAAAAGATATAATAGAAAATTGGCCAGAAATTAAATTGGTATCTTTTTGACTTATTACTTACCTGCAATTATGGTTGCAGCCGCATAAATTGAGTACTTCAAATGCTGCCATGGAAATCGCAAAGGCTGTAGCTTAAAGAGTGTTTGGACCTGTATGCATTTAAATGTTAGAATTTTTGTTTCTCAAGTCTTTGATCCCCCAAATGTCTTGAGCTAACTTTATTTCAGGCTGTGTCATCTGTTTTAACTTTTTGAGAGATCCATGGATAATATATTCATTGTTTGCTAAATGTTGATTATAAATCCTTGCGCCAAATTTGTAAGCCTATATGATTTCGTTTCCTTATGCTATTTGGCGACACGCGCACACACAGATATGAGTGTCTCGGTTCGGTTTTACACACATTTGGGTGTCTGGGTTTGGGTTTTACACAGATTTAGGTGTCTTGGTTTGGGTTTTACGATTATTGATAGTTGTGACAATAACCTAGGTGTGAAAAGTGAGCTTACTGTTAGGGAGGAGCAGTTGGTTTCATCATAGGAGCACCTACGGGGTAAACGAGCCAACCTAATCGCGAGCTATTTGGGATCGGCTTAAAAAACTCGAAATGAGCCGAGCCTAATAATAAGCTTGTTTAGTATACGAGCTCGAGTTTCACTTATTTAGTTTGAGCATTCTAAATGAGCCTAATATTTATACAATTTTTGTTATCAATAAAAATATGACAAAATAACGATATATATGGGTGTGCGTGTGCGCACGCGTGTTATGTTACATGTAAAGTTCATAAAAATAAAAATACATAACTAATATAAGTTAATTAATAAATAAAAACGAGCTAAACCCGAGCTTGAAAACTAACAATGAGTGAAACTCAACCAACTCCTAAGTTAAATAAGCTTCGGCTTGACCAGGGGCGCAACATGTATAAGGGCCAGGGGGCCAGGGCCACCCCTGTTTTTTGGCGCAGTAGTGGAAATATGCAATTTTCGTAGGTAAATTGAGTCCGGGTTAAGTCCGCCCCCCGCCAATTTACCACTACCGATCGAAAAAAATTGAGTCCGGCCCCCTTCGATTCAAGAACCAAGCTTCGCCCCTGGGCTTGACTCCGCATGTTTACACCCATAATAGCACTCGTGAGATCTTTATTACAACATCCAACCCATATAGTAGATTGTCTTTCAACAACCTCCGTAGTGTCTCATTTCTTACAACATTCTTGGTAAACTCCATTTCATATTAGCTCTTATTTCCTTATACATTTTCTCTAGTCTACAACACCCAACTGTTTAACACGTCGCAAACCATCAATTTGTTTAACCAGTTTAGGTAAATGGGTTAAACAAGTTATGTATGAGTTACGTGATTTTGATTGTGTACGAATTAATATCCATGAGTTTGATATGTGACTCATGTTGACTTCAACGGTTCAACCGTCAACCATCCAACTTAACATGATTGACATATCTTAGTGCGAGTAGCCTCCAAATTATATGGGGTGGTTTTGAGGGGTTGTGAGTGAAGAAAAATAGGGAATCTACTGTTGATCGGTATATTTGGGGTTATTTGGGAATCTTTTGGGGAAAACTGGAAACTGTATTTATTTTTTAATATTTGTTGAAAGTGGTTGTGAGTGGAAGAGAGAGAAACTGTAATGATTTTTAATATAATATGTGGTTGTGATTGGTTGTGAGTAAATGGGGGATGGGGAAGCTAGCCCGTCCCCCATCCCCTACCATATAATTTAAGAAAAAATCATAGTTTTCTAAATTTGCCTCTCACTTTTTCAAATTCTCTCACATCCCATTCCCCATTCATATCCCCTATAAGCTTTTTTTTATTATTATTTTATTTCTTTACATCCAACATCAATCCACTCCACCTTCTATTTGTATTATTTTATTATTATTAAATGATATGGGGGAAGGATGGAAGACCCCATATATGGGGGTTCAACATAGGATTTTTGTAAATTTTAGAAATGGGGTATGGGGAAAGGGGTTGGGATGGAGTGAGTTTTTATAGGATTTTCTTAAATTTTAAGAATGGGAGAGGGAATGGGGGATGGGTTGTGAATGCTCTTAGTTATTATGCACAAAGATCACCAAATTTATAAACAGTTTAATACAAATTTCTTGTCTTATAAAAGTTCTATATGATTTAATACTGATTAGAAGTGAATGAACGGGAAAACATAACATTGTTTCATTTAAATTTTAAAAATTGATGATAATTTGATTGTTGACTAATGAGAGAAAAGATAAATTGCTTAATTGATATAATAATAAAATCATGTAAGTGGTGGTTTATTTTGGACACCCACATGTCTAGTTGAGATTATCCTTATCTAACGTTAAAGTTCAGATTATTATTGGACAATGGGCCAAACTTTGGATTATTTAAATCCAATACCCCTTCTTTAAACGACAACTTTCATTATAAACTAGCACAATGATTAAGATTAATGTGAATATTTGGTATAAACTACTAGCCAACAATAAAAAAAGCAAGAATGCCAGCCAGCCAGTAGGTAATTTTGAACAACATAAAGGAGGATTCCCTTATTAGGAAAACATAGAACATCCAAAATAATGTGTCTGAACAATATTACGGTGCATACCTTGTGTTGTATCAATGATGGGAACAATTACGTGCATACACATTAATAGAAATATGTTAAAAATAGGGTTGAGTTATTCTACAAAGGCTACAAAAAATGAGAAGGGTGAGAAGGATACAAAAAACACAATAGATCATCAAATATGACACAATGAGCCACAAAATATAACACAGTGCCAAAAAATATAACACAATGCTGAAGAAAAAAGACACAATGAATTGAAAAAATGACACAACGATGAAAATAAGAATAAGACACAATGGTACATAAAAGACACAATGATATAACGCATATTCTAAAAACTACAAGCTAAAACCCCAAAAAAACGAAGACCTAAAAACTAACGACGTAGGGTTCGATAAGACGATTCCAATGCCGCTTGAATGAGTTCAATCGGAGTCCATTTGATACCCTTCCTACGACTTCCTATTTTTCTTTCACTGTGTATTTGATCCTAACCCGTTAAAAATAAAGGACTCCCTTATTACTATGCTATATTGTTTTTAGAAACACTTCAATACATGTTAAGCAACTTTTAACCAGCCTAATCATTTTGATGTGTTATATTTTAATCAGTTTAGCAAAGTTTAAATTTATTTAATGGGATTATAGAAATATACACTCTCATGCTTAGGATATATACATCATCTGAAAAGCTTCTAAAAAGTAAAATAGATGTCAGTTTTTTTTTTCTACGTTATTGTGTACATCTATTTCCATTCTTCTATTTTTCTTATTTCTTTATTCAAGTGTGGATATTAATTAATGGTATACAAACTTTCTTTAGTGCACCCAATTTATATAATACCCACCAAATTGTGTTATTTTCATTTAATTTCTTTTATTTATATACGATTTTTTAAGTCATTTTTTTTTATCAAATGCAATGTTTATCCAAAATAAGGTATGATAAATAAAAGTAAAGCTATCCATAGTTTGCAAAATTAAACAAGTCGTCAAACATAAGTCGTGATATTTGATTGGTCGTCTAATGGGAGCAACTCAGCTTTATGTGTTTTGTTTTCTTACATTTATTTAGTTTAATTAAGTTGGAAGCTTAGGATTTACAAAACCAACAGAAGGTGTCGGCTTAAGCCTTAATTATGGGTTTAGCCCATTTTTTTTACTTAGAGGGTGTTTGGGATTGAGTTTCAAAACAACTTATTGACTTATTGGCTTTTCCAAAAAAACCAATAAATCAATAAGCTGTTTGTGTAACCCAAAAGCACTTTCTGTTTTGACTTTTGGCTTTTGGCTTTTAAAGGTGGAAAAGTTGTTTTTGAAAAGTTAGAAATCCTGGCTTTTGGAAAATTTTTTTTACAAATTTACCACCCATACAACCAATATTCACAATAAATTAATCAAAACACTTAAAAAAAAGACAATCTATTGACTTTTTGACGTTTCTCATCCCAAAAGCTAATCCAAACATTTTTTTTAAACTCCTTTTCAAAAAGTTATAAGCCAATAAGCACTTTTGACCAAAAGCACTTTTACATTTCCAAACTCAATCCCAAACACCCTCTTACATTGACTTAATTATAGTTAAAAACAATTTTATATATTTAATTTGTCTAATAATATAACACATATAATATGAAATTTTGAAAGACTTTTATATAATATATTCGTCCGGTCCGGTCCGGTCTGGTTTTTGAAAGACTTTTATATAATTAAAATAAATGAAACTATTAAAATTAAATCAAAATAAAAAACAGAACAAGGTACCCGAACCACTAACAAACTCACGGATTGTGGTCACAGACCCTCCACCAGCATTACTAACGACGGTGTTACCGTGCTGGTAGTGGGGTACCCGTGACCAAATATTTTGTTTGCACCCGTAGATTTCTAGACATAGTTCGTATAATAACGAAAATATTTTGTTGGAATATAAAATACATAGTTTAGTATGATCCACAAAAAGCTTTTGTATATTCCTTTCTAAAGTCATGCTGACAACTTGAAATAACAAATGTTGGTAAATATCTGATCTATCGATCAAAAGTCATGCTGACAACTTCTGCAAACAAAAATAACGTTTTCTACTTCTAAAGCAGATTGCTAAACAAAAAGTTGTATTCAACCCATGCTTACCTATACGTTCAACATAACATGTATGTTAAAAAAAAACAATGATGGGGTGGGTTCTAAGGTTAAATAGAAAAAACTCTAAAAAGAAACTAGAAGTCGGCACTATAATCTTGTAAATAAATGTATGTTTATTATTAATAGAAGGCTAGTTAAGAAAAGAAAAAAGATTAAGGAGTTAGATGTAAATTTATAATGATTAAACAAAAAAAATGAGGTAAGCATGACGTCACATGGGTGTGTGGAATCTGATGCTAAGGTAAACATGATATCACGTGATGTATTAATCCTAGATCCCTTAATTAATAGTAGGTTGCGTGTAATTACGGTGTACTATTATGATTGTGTGTAATCATTTTGATGTGAATATGCTTCTTGATTAAGATTTAATAATGTACATTGATGTAACACAAAACCTTGTGTCATAGTCAATCGAAGAATGCCACTCAGCCAGCCATCATATCTTAAGTAATGTGTAAAGTCACTAATAAGTGGACAGGAACAATTACACACGCAATGGTTTTGAGTGATTAATCAATGGATGTAGAAAAATGTAGAAATTATCGTGGACGAGTGACTAAAGGAAATCAATGGTTTGAGATCCAAGTAGAAGAATTAATCAATTTTGGGATAGGTGAAGGACCCCTGATGTACCTGATTCCGAGCCTGCTTAGGCTGGAAAATGACAAATCAATAGATGCGGCTACTAGACGAGGTGGCTGGGACTGGAGACGAGAACCTATTACTCAAACGGAGAGACAAGAACTGAGCATATTGTCTAATGACACTGATATATGGAAGCGGGTGCCTGACTCAGAAGGGGTTTTCTTGGTTGCGTCTTGTAAAAAGCTATTATCTCAATACGCAATTCCTTATCAACCGTTCGAATGGATCGATGGGGCTCCTAAAAAAGTTAGTATCTTTGGTTGGAGAGCTGCACAAGACCGCCTACCTACAATGATGGGGCTGCAGAAAAGACAGGTTTTAAATGGGTCAGTTACTTGCAGAATTTGCGGATAGGCGGATGAAAACGCAGACCACTTGTTTACGGGCTGTTATTTGTCGACGATTATGTGGCAAAAGGTAAGCAATTGGTGTAAAATACCGAACATATATGCCTTTAACGTTCCAGACCTACTAAAAGCTCATAAGTCGATGGGTGTTGAACGCAATAAGCAAAAATGGGTCCATTTGGTGATTCTTGGAACGTGTTGGGCAATATGGAAAGCTCGCAATGGGCTGATATTTTCTGGAAAAAGAGTGCATCCGGATGGCCCATTTGGTTAGATACAATCGACGGTATTCCTGTGGGCGAAGCATAGAATGAAGCGGAACGCATGGAGTTGGGAGGAGTGGGTTGCGTTCAATGTTCCGGCGACATGATTTTCTGTTTTGTATAACTTATTCGGTGATCTTTTGGGTGATGTATAATGTACATTATGACTAGTATCTTGCTAGTCGTCATGTGTAAAATTTTGGGTGAAATGAAGTTTGCTGATCAAAAATAAAGAAGAATTAATCAATTAAAGGGGATGTAGGGACAAAATTGGAAGAATCAATATTATTGAATTTAATAAAAAGAGTTATCTTTCTTAAACGTCAATAACATTTTTTTTTAAATTATCATTTCATTTAAAGTACATCAACACATTTTATCTTTAAGAATTAAGTAGGCTTCCCGGTGTGGGGACGTCACTCCCTGGGTAGTCTTGGGTCGTCCGGACCGTTGCACACCGCCCCCACGGGCCGGCTGGTTCTAACCATTAAGTTTTGGGATGTTTGAGACGGGACTCTTTATTGGCCATTTACCTTTTCCATCTTTATCTCTATAGGGGGGGGGGGGGGGACTAGCCAAGGAGGACTATCCCTACACCTTTGGCTAGTCCACTTGTGAATGACTACCCTCGTGAATGATGTGACAGTTGATGTGGAGGCTAGTCCTTCCTTAAAGGTCCATCCCCTCACCCACCAGCCATATAAATTATTATACATATTCATAAAAAGGGAAAAATTGTGATGGTTTATGAGTGCGGAAATTATGTTGATTTACCAAATGTTTTATTTATCATTATAGTGATAATTATGCTGTTTTACAATACCATTATAATTGTGTTTTTTTAGTAACAATTGTGTTATATTGTATAAAACAACACAATTATACTATACAATCGTATTGTACCTTGCTAGAGAATCCTATAAAAATCGTGATGGTTTTTGTGAGAAGTGTGAGAATGATTAATAATTGTCATGTAACCATCATGTTTTGGATTTTGGAATGATGTTTTGAGTTGTTTTGACTTGAAAAACACTAAACACAACAATTTAAAATACAATTCAATGTATTATAGTCACTAAATTTAAACCACAAATAAAACACACTAATAAACACTTAAAACACACTGCTTAATGTTTTGACAAATTGTTTTTATGTTTTAAGACTAAAATACATTGTTTTCGGTTTTTAATTATTATGGTTGGTGTTTTTCTAGGCAAAACAATCCAAAAACATTATGAATAAGTCTAAAAAATGATACATACATATCAATTTTTAATCATTTCACACTTCTCACAAAAACCTATTTTTCCACATAATCCCTACCCGTGTACCTTAGGTGTGTAAAATGGACACAAATACATTTATCTTTCTTAGAGAAACCCATTTTTTTAGTGAAACAAACCCCAATAAATATTTGTCTATTAAGTTTTATGATACCATATTTGTTCTTTTACAATATTGGAACTTTCATATTTACCTATTTTATAGTAAATAAAAAATATTATTTAATTCAGAATAATAACATTTTTTTTACAAAATTTTGCATATTTAATGAACCAGAACCATATAACCACGTAATAACTTCTGTATTATCTACTTTCAAACATAAAAGTATATAATTTCAAACTATCCAAATACCTCAAAAAACAACAAACATGATCTATAAAGTTTGAAGGAACAAATACAAAACTTTATTTAAGTTTTTAGCAAGGATAATATGTCGAGGGACTAGTTTTATAACATTCTTTGCTCTTAAAAATATTATATCACAAAACACTCAATGATATGGTGCAATAATGCTCTATTCTTGTCAGGTGCATCAGAGCCTTCTCGCTTCGCTTTAGCCCTATTCTCAGGCCCTCGGACGTATTTTTTCAGGCTAAGTTCCGACAGAATTTTAGCCAAGAATCCCCTAAACATGTTTGAAACAATTATACCAGCCTTATAACAAATCTATAATCAACATAAAATAACCAAAACTAATCCAAAACAAGCCTAAAAATGTTTTAAACCTCTAAAAATGTATTTTTATCCTCTATACCCGCTTAAAAAAGCTCTTGATTTTTAAGAGCCTTGTACTAAGGACATAAGGGGCGCTTGTATATTTAGCTTTTCACTTAACTGATTTGGGGAAATGGAATTTAATAATCCTAACTTTGGGGGTTGGAATGGAGCAGTCCTAACTTGAAAGTTGTAATATAACGGTCCCAACTTATCAATGATTTTATTATAATGGTCCCAAACTAACCCCAGTTAAGTTTTTCTGTTAAGTGCCACGTGGCATCACACATGGCAGTCCTACGTGGCACAGTATGTCTAGCTGGTAAAAAACGTTGACCCCACTTGTTTTTTCAATTAAAAAAAATCTATTAATTATTTTAAAAAATCTTTAAAAACGTGGGCCCCACACCACCCCACCCACACCACCAACCACCACCACCAACCACCTGCCACCACCACCAACCACCTGTTACGAAGAACCCTAATTCTATACTCGATCAATTGACCAACGATTCAAACTTGTTAATCAAATTAATGTTAGGGCTATTATAGAAAAATGAATTCCGAACAAAACCATACTAAATAATCACACTAACCTGTTCGTTTTCGAGGTGTAATCGATTAAAAAGGGTGTTCGGCCACCGAGCATAAAACCAACGAATTGGAGCTTGACTTAGATGTTTTTGATGGTTTTTTTTTGCACAGAATGGATCGATTTGAAGCTGGCAACATGTCAGTATGACCAGATTTGTGATTGGGTTCGATTTGAAGGTGGTGGTGAAGATGACGGTGGTGGCATGTGGTTGTGGTGGTTGTGGTGGTGGTGGTGGTGATGGTGGTGGTGGCAGGTGGTTGTGGTTGTGGTGGTGGTGGTGGTGGTGAACATGATGAAGATGATGGAGGAAGAAGGGAGGTGGTGGTGGGTGCTATTATTATTATTTGATTGTGGGCCCACCTTTTTTTTGACAGGTATAACACTTTATGTCACGTAGGACTGCCACGTGTGATGCCACGTGGCACTTAACAGATAAAACTATCTGAGGTTAGTTTGGGACAAACAAAATAAAAATGATGACAAGTTGGGACTGCTATAGTATAACTTTCAAGTTGGGATTATTAAATTCCATTTCCCCAACTGATTTTAACCAATTATGCACTGCCACATCACTTAACTGATTTACTTCACTGAAACACTTTTTTGTAGGCAACACTTCACTGATTTTTTTTTTCATTTAAATACAAATACAAACCTTTTTTTTTAAATTCACACACCAAACCGTCAGACCGTGTTTATTTCTCAACCGTCTCCACCCAACACGGTCAAAAAAATTTATTCCCATTAAAGTCGGTCTTATCTAACCGTCAGAAAAATTGAATTTTACATGCAATACGGTTGAGTTTTTTGTATATATAAACAACGGTGGTGAAAACACACTTCAACATCAACAAAACCCACACCTTAAAAATGACTAGCTGGACAAAAAATGAAGAAATTGCTTTGGTCGTGTGCGTTAGAGACGCACAAAACGACCCATCCTTGCAACGCCAACGCCACCAAGGCTCAGGGAGCAGGGACACACGCTTCTGGGACCGTGTCTTGGGTGACTTCAAACAACAAGTCGGCGAAAGCGACCGTATGATTGAGAGCCTACAGAGAAAATGGACCGATCTAAACAACAAATGCGATCGGTGGACCACCTGCTATGAGCGCACCATGATCCGGCACCCAGGCATTGTGCCGGAGTTGGCTGTGGAGTTGACCCAGGTGAACTATGCGGCTCGTTACCGCGACAACTTTGAGCATCTCCAGGCCTGACAACTCATGCGTCAACTCTAAGCTTTATCTTCTATGTATTTTTATTTATGTTTAATATTAATAAATATTGTTTTATGTTTTTATTTACTTCCGATTTCATTTATTTTATAACTAAACAATTTAAGTAAAAAAAATTAAACAAAATGTTGCTTGAAAATGGTTATAAATAAATAAAAAAAGGAATTAAAGTAAATTAAAAAAAAACACGGTTACCAGACCGTTAGATAGAACTAGAAAACGGTCTACGGGACCCCTACCAGCACGGATGACGACGGTGTTACCGTACTGATAGTGAGGTACCCATGCTCAATTCTGATAGCGCCCATTTTTGCACTTGAGTGGGAATTTAACAAGTGTGCAATAATGAGAGGAATATTATAGTGACACCCATTTTTTTTATTCTTATAAATACAAGCGTTCATCATCTTCTTCCAACAACCACCTACTTCACTAGTTCACTCACTGCTTAGCTTAGCAGTGGAACCTTTTCCCCCCAATTTCTTAGGTCCGACCCGTTAAAGTTCGGATCTTTCCTGCAATTTTGTTCTGTTGTTCACTTGTTCTGGTAATCTTTTAACTTCTTTTTTTAAATAATCTTTATTTACTTGCTTTTATATCTTTTCACTCCAAGATTCCACTCATAAAGTTGAAATCTTTAGATCTATTAGAATTAGTTCATATGTTTTCTTGATTAATTAGGTTTATCTAGTTGCATATGAAGTTTATTCTTTACTGTATGCTGTTTGATTTTAATTATTATTATTATTATTATTATTATTATTATTATATTTTTTTGTGGAGGTTTTTGGTCTATATGGTTGAATAGTGTGATTATTTTATTTGTGTATACTTGTAATGATTTATTGATTTGTAGATGTGTGTTGCATGCAGTGGTATTTTGAAGTGAATTTATTGACTTTTTTTTAGTGGTGATGTTGAGTGTAAAATGTGTGTTGTTAATATGAAGGAGGTTAATAATGTTGCACCCAAAATCTTAATTTGACACCCTCTATACGGCTCGTACAAAATCAAATGACACGAAGCGTTTGTCGTGTGATGTGATTCTGTACGGGCCATACAAGTCTATATGACTCAAACAGATTTATACGATCTTTATATCTATACGAACCATTTCTATCTATACGATTAAAAAATCAGCATAACAATATAACATCTATACGGCATTACGGCCTGTATACACTTATACGGCTCGTATAAAAAAAAAATTCGCCGACATTCTCTTGTGTTTTCCGAATGTTTATACGGCCCATATAACATTATACCGTATAAATGATAATAACATTTATTATTATGTAATTTACCCTTTTTTGTTAATGAAATAACATTTATCTTTTCATAAAAAATAAAATTAAAAAAATAAAATAATAATAATAATAATAATAATAATAATAATAATAATAATAATAATAATAATAATAATAATAATAATAATAATACAAGCAAATATGAAAGGTTTTGGATTCATGTTTTGGTACTGCTCTGTCCTCTAAAGAATCCAATATTTTGTTGATCTGGTCAGAACTTATTTGCTATTTTCTTGAACAATTTTGTACTGCCATGTCTTTATCTACACAAGGTGTTTGAATGTGTTACTTTCAAAGTGTTTGTTACCACTTTAAGAATCAGATAATCACACAATTAGTTGAAACAGTTTACACTCATCATGGCAACTTTAAATCATAATAATAAGCTTAAAAGGGAAGCCCTTTGCAACTATATGTTGTAAGCTTGTTATTGCTCTTTATTATACTTGAAGTTGAGTTGTTTTCCATAATATTTTGTGGGTTCAAATTAATATACAGTACTTTCTACAATTATTAAGCAATTGTTTTTTCTTCACATGTGCACATGGATGTTTTACTCTTTATGTGGTCCAGTATGTTTCATACATGTAGATTTTAATTATGTCTTCATTGTGATATTTATCTTTGCATAATGATGTTTTGTATTGTTGTGGGGTGGGGGTCCTCTTGAAGACATAAGCACATGCCAGGGCCTACAACACCAACCACCATCACAAACTAATATAAGCTGACTAATATACAAACAGAAGAAACTGTAAAAATATCTTGTAACTGTATCCCTATTTTGGGCTCGGTATTAGTGGGCTCCGCCGCCCCATCCTTGGTTGGCTCCGTCTTCCCCTATAGATTGGAAGTTAAGCTTCCCTTTTATAGAGAAAGATTGAGCCAACTCTAATGAGTTGATTAGGGATAGGACGGAGCCCGCTGGACTAGCCCATAATAGTGTTTGTGTCTAGTGGTAATTAGGGGTAAAATAATCAGTTTTTAACTTTTAAAGTATCTGCAACAAAATGCTGATTCTAGTTAAATGTCACATAACCGATTAAAAAACGCATTGCCTGTGTTATTTTCTTGTATTGTATAAGGTCTTGCGACCTTATAATATATCTTTGTGTGCTAAGTGTGCGAAGTACTGCATAATTACGTAATGTATGATACAGTTATATATAAAAACTAATTACGTAATGAATGATAAAGACATATATTTTGAATGACATAAATTACGTAATCTGTTCTTTCTAATTATGTAATGAAAAACACATAATTACGTAATGCTTTCATGAACAGAAAAAACACATTCATGAACAGACAAAAACATTACGTAATTATCACGTACTTCGCACGTTTTGGAGACTTTGTATTTGAACCGGAACCTATGTAGATTCTAAGATAGAAATGTTTTTTGAATTGTGACAGATTTTCGTCTCCCAAAATGTCGGATCTTGAGGCTCCATTGGTTCGCCCCAAAAGAAAGAAGGTTTGGGTTGACTATTTTGTCCAATTCAGATGGATTATTGTCATATTCGTTGTACTTCCGATTTCCTTCACTCTATACTTCCTCACTTATCTTGGGGACGTTAGATCAGAATGGAAATCATACAAACAACGTCAAAAAGAACACAAAGAAAATGTCGAAAAAGTAGTCAAACGTCTAGCAGAAAGAAACCCATCGAAAGACGGGCTTGTATGTACAGCCAGAAAACCTTGGATTGCTGTTGGAATGAGAAATGTTGACTACAAACGGGCCCGTCATTTCGAAGTTGACCTTTCGGCTTTCCGGAACATTCTTGAAATCGATCAAGAAAGAATGATTGCCAAATGTGAGCCATTGGTCAACATGGGTCAAATAACACGAGCCACAGTCCCTTTGAATCTTGCGCTTGCTGTTGTTGCTGAGCTTGATGATCTAACTGTTGGTGGACTGATCAACGGTTATGGTATCGAGGGTAGTTCTCACTTATACGGCCTTTTTTCTGATACTGTTGTGGCTTATGAAATTGTGCTTTCTGGTGGACGGATCGTTCGTGCTACAAAAGATAACGAATATGCCGACCTTTTTTATGCAATTCCGTGGTCTCAAGGAACTTTAGGGCTGCTTGTGTCTGCCGAAATCAAACTTATACCCATTAAAGAATACATGAAGTTAACTTACAAACCCGTTAGAGGTAGCGTAAAAGAACTTGGAAAAGCATATATCGACTCATTTGCTCCACGATTCGGGGAAGACAACGGTGAAGAAGTTCCCGATTTTGTGGAAACAATGATCTACAATCCTCATGAAGGTGTTTGCATGACCGGAAAATACGCCTCTAAAGAAGAAGCAAAGAAAAAAGGAAATATAATCAATAGTGTGGGGTGGTGGTTTAAGCCATGGTTTTATCAACATGCTCAAACCGCGCTTACGAAAGGGGAATTTGTTGAGTACATTCCGACTAGGGAATATTATCATAGGCACACACGGTGTTTGTATTGGGAAGGGAAGCTTATTCTTCCGTTCGCTGATCAATGGTGGTTTAGATATTCGCTCGGGTGGTTGATGCCGCCAAAGGTTTCTTTGCTAAAAGCTACACAAGGTGAAGCCATTAGAAATTACTATCATGAAATGCATGTTATTCAAGATATGCTTGTTCCACTTTACAAGGTTCCTGATGCTTTGGAATGGGTTGATCGCGAGATGGAGGTAACGTTTTTATTATTTATAGTTTATTACGTAGCCCGTTTATTTATAAGTGGCTGTTTTGACCAGTTTAGTTATGAATCGGTTGGTTCGGGCATAGTTGTTAAAAGTCATCGCCTCTTTCGCCTAGGCCCATTTTTAGTCGAGGCGATGCATTTGCGCTTTGAGTCGAGGAAATTGCGCTTTAATTCTCCAGGTGATGGTTTAGGCGCGGTTTCAGCTAGATTCTCGAATTCCGAAGAGTTCGGGCCAAATTCGTTAAATTATGGCTAGATTCCAGCCAGATTTCTACTTTTATCTAAGGAAAACTACTTCTATACACTAATACATCAATATTTTAAACCTTTGATACTAACCAGATGAAAAATAGTATTATTTTAATATATTTTTTTTTATTTTTTTTTTTTTCGCACCAAGGCCCCAGGCGAGGCCTATGCGCTTTGAGTGCGCCTAGCGCCTTTGATAACTATGGGTTCGGGTTACTTTTATCTCTAATAATGGCTTGCGTTATTTGATCTGTTACCCAACCCGTTCAAGCCACATCTACGTTCATTTAAAGCGCATTACATAAGAATTTAGTTATATATCTTTTTATCTTAATCTACAGGTATATCCCCTATGGCTTTGCCCACATCGACTATACAAGCTTCCCTACAAGACGATGGTGTACCCCGAGCCAGGATTTGAGGAACAATGCAGGCAAGGCGACACACCCTATGCTCAAATGTACACAGATGTCGGTGTCTACTATGCACCAGGACCCGTGTTAAGGGGTGAGGTTTTTGATGGAGCAGACGCGGTTCGTAGAATGGAAAGTTGGTTAATCGAAAACCATGGGTTCCAGCCACAATACGCAGTTTCTGAACTGAACGAGAAGAATTTTTGGAGAATGTTCGACGCAGGGCTATATGAGCAATGTAGGAACAAGTATGGAGCCGTGGGAACGTTTATGAGCGTGTATTATAAGTGTAAGAAAGGTAGGAAGACGGAGAAGGAGGTTCAGGAAGCCGAGCAAGCTCAAGTGGAAGTCCCGTATGCTGAAACCGATTAACCGATTAGCCGATGTCGATATCAATGTGGTTATGGTTAACTGAAGATTAAAACTTGATTTATTTTATCCATGTACTTGTTGATTTCCTTTACTCTTGTTTGAAGTTGAGAACTTGGTTGAGTTTGATTGTACTAGATTTGATTTGATCTTAGGATGCTTTTGTTTTTTGTTGGTGAATTAACCAAACCGATGAGGGGCTAATAAAAAGCGAAGCGAAAAAATGATTAAAATTTAGCTAAAACAAAACCCGAATACTGTACCGTATATGCTCGGTCGGTATTGGTATGGAACGCAGGTACGGCACCGTTATAAGTCCTGAACCGGTACCGTACATGGGTTAGCACCGATAAGATAAGGTGTTGATACGGTACTGATATTCGGTACGCAATTTTATCGTACAGTTGTTTTTGTTTTTGAAGAACCAACTAAGATCATACAACTAAATAACGTTATCTTTCTTTACTATTCTTCGGCAATTTCACTGACCCAGATTAGGGTCGGCTAATTAAGTTATCGGTCCTTATCACACTATAGGAGAGTCCTCTCTACATGTTTTACCGTAATACATGTAATAACCCATCAAAAAACTGTATGTTATTTGCGGTTTCCAAAGACAGACGATTGTGTTCATGCCTTTGGGGAGGGGGCATAGACCGACATGTGAAATTCCTCTCCAAGACCAAAAACCCATGGGTGCTTGTGACGTAGAGGGGTTTTATTATTTTTTTTTTTAACCAAACAACTAAATCATAATAAACCATAATAAAAAAACAAATCACATCCATTAACTCACCCTCACATTTTGGCCCACGTGAGTGGAAATCTTCAAGCCCAAGGGGCCACACCCCTTCCATGCCATATAGGGGGTGGTGTTGGTAGCGTGGAAGGGGTATGTGAAGCCACTCCGCGACACCAACACCACCCCCTATATGGCGTGGATTAGAGCTTGAAGATATCCATTGGCGTGGGACAAAAGGTGAGGGTGAGATGGATGGTTGTTGGATTATGAATGATTGTGAATGGTTGTTTGATTAAAAAAAATTATCCACGCCACCACCGCCCCGTGGTTTTTTAGGGGTTGAAGGAGAATTCCTCCTTTGCTGATGTGGCTGCCATATATTGCTCCATGCCCTTCACCCATAATCACACCGTGCAGCCTAGCATAAGCTTCTAAGACTTGTAAATGACATAATTCCAATATTTAGAAATCTCTTTCTCTGGTAGATTTTATAAATAATCTCTCTTTTGTAAAATATAAATTTTCACTTATATTTTCACAAGTTGTTTATAAATACAATAAAATAATAACTTTGTGACTAACACACCAATTTCTTATTTTCTGAATTTCATTTTGATTGTCCTTGTAGATGAATGCCCCCTTCCAATTGGGTTTGGCTTAGAGATCAATAAAAAACAATGGTTTAGGATCTGAAACCAGTAAAACCTATCTGAACTGTAACCGATACAAACCGATACTAAAAAAATCCTAAACCGAACTGTAAACCAGGCTATAATTGATGCTAAAACCGGCCAAGCGTATTATAATCGCAACCAAAATCTGTATACAGACCAAAACCGAATAGAAACCGGCCGCTAAAACGGTTGGAACCGGGAAAAAAAAACGTAACCGATTTAGGAAAAAAAAACGATTTTGGCCATAAACACAAATAAATTTATATTTTCTTTGCACTAATTTTCAATTTTCTTGTTTAAAATATCTAAAAGATAATAAAAATTAAATTTTATGTAGTTTATATTATTTTCAAATGTGCGAACCAGAATGGAACCAAAGTCGGGTAAAAAATTGATTCATGTATGACAAAACAGGGATGAAACCGAACCAGATTGGCTTGGAACTAATCAAAGTCAAAACTGGTATGTTCACCTCTAGTCTTGCCCAATGCTTTTGGGCCCAAAAACATAAAAGCCCACACAAAAGTTCACTATATAAAGGAGGTATCACCTCTAAGAAAAGGAGCCTTTTCTCTTTACCCAACCATATTCTCACTTACACTTACACTTAATACTTAAGCTTATTAATGGTGAACATAATACCGAGTGAGCATTGGGGGTGGTCCAAAGACATTGTTTCTGACTCTTTCTAATGATGGAGACTGAGAAGGCGATGTGTGGTGTAACAGCCCAAGGTAACCCGTACCGGATATTGTCCTCTTTGGTCTACCCCCAACGCATGGAAGGGTGGCTAGCCTCAAGGCTTTAAAACGCGTCGAATAGTGAGGGTGACTATTCCCTTATAAGGAGTTCTGTGCTCCCTTACACAACCGATGTGGGATGCAACATTCCACTCCCTTAGGGAGCCCAGCGTCCTCGCGGGCACACTGGCACACCGATCCGGCCCCCCACTCTGATACCAACTGTAACAGCCCAAGGTAATCCGTACCAGATATTGTCATCTTTGGTCTACCCCCAACGCATGGAAGGGTGGCTAGCCTCAAGGCTTTAAAACGCATCCGATAGTGGGGGTGACCACTCCCTTATAAAGAGTTCTCTTCTCCCTTACACAACCGATGTAGGATCTTACATACTGTAACAGTCCAAGGTAACCCGTACCGGATATTGTCCTCTTTGGTCTACCCCCAACGCATGGAAGGGTGGCTAGCCTCAAGGCTTTAAAACGCGTCGAATAGTGAGGGTGACTATTCCCTTATAAGGAGTTCTGTGCTCCCTTACACAACCGATGTGGGATGCAACATTCCACTCCCTTAGGGAGCCCAGCGTCCTCGCGGGCACACTGGCACACCGATCCGGGCCCCCACTCTGATACCAACTGTAACAGCCCAAGGTAATCCGTACCAGATATTGTCATCTTTGGTCTACCCCCAACGCATGGAAGGGTGGCTAGCCTCAAGGCTTTAAAACGCATCCGATAGTGGGGGTGACCACTCCCTTATAAAGAGTTCTCTTCTCCCTTACACAACCGATGTAGGATCTTACATACTGTAACAGTCCAAGGTAACCCGTACCGGATATTGTCCTCTTTGGTCTACCCCCAACGCATGGAAGGGTGGCTAGCCTCAAGGCTTTAAAACGCGTCGAATAGTGAGGGTGACTATTCCCTTATAAGGAGTTCTGTGCTCCCTTACACAACCGATGTGGGATGCAACATTCCACTCCCTTAGGGAGCCCAGCGTCCTCGCGGGCACACTGGCACACCGATCCGGGCCCCCACTCTGATACCAACTGTAACAGCCCAAGGTAATCCGTACCAGATATTGTCATCTTTGGTCTACCCCCAACGCATGGAAGGGTGGCTAGCCTCAAGGCTTTAAAGCGCATCTGATAGTGAGGGTGACCACTTTCTTATAAGGAGTGTTGTTCTCCCTTACAAAACCGATGTGGGATCTTACATACTGTAACAGCCCAAGGTAACCCATACCGGATATTGTCCTCTTTGATCTACCTCCAACGCATGGAAGGGTGGCTAGCCTCAAGGCTTTAAAACGCGTCCAATAGTGAGGGTGACCACTCCCTTATAAAGAATTATGTTCTCCTTTACACAACCGATATGAGATGCAACATGTGGTTAGATTATCCTTTTAGAAGTTCACTCACATATGGAATCACGATCTGAAACCACCTAGCCAAGATTTGGTTCTTTAGTTCTTAACCCACTTCAACTAATTTTAATCAAATCCACAAAATAACGTTATTACTTTTTATATTATGAATTTAACACATCTAACAAGTTTTATTATCATTTACAACATTTTTAGACTATAAATAACCTAATTTCTTATGGTGGAGTGGTATGGAGGTTCAATGATAGAGATCCATGGCTGAAAGGTTATGGGTTCGATTCTTGAGAGCGTCGGGTTTTAACGATTATTCTATCGTCGTGCTTTCGGGCGGGTGGATAGTCGGGTTTTCCCCGGAACTGGTGGACTTGGTGAAACAAGGAGCTCCCTTACATGTCTGGCTATGCTGGGTGGAAGGGGTCCTGATTTGATTGAGTAGGGACTCTGAAGGAAGTTTTTGGTGTATTTCGTTGACCGTTCAAAAAAAATATAATCATTTTCAATATGGTTGGGTTGAAATACCATTTAATGAGATTTGATGTATTCAATTCCTTAAATCACCTCATTTAATAAGTGTAAGATAATAGAATACTGAATTGATTAATTGTCTTCCATTCAATAGGGTTACAATATATATAGATAAATCGGGTCCGTGGGCTCTATACTAAAACCCTAAATAATATATTCTAATACTCCCCCGCAGTCAGAGCGGTAGAGCATCGAACACTCAGACTGGAAAACAATAAGGACAAAAAAAAAACATAAAGGACATAACAATAAAAATAAAAAGACTTTTCTCGATCTCGGTTCTTGACTTGTTGATCCAAAATTTTGCAATCTTCTTGACTTTGTCAAAAAAATTATGTGTACTCTTCATCTATACTTGACTTTAGTTAGGTCCACAACTTCCCCCTGTTTGGTTTTGTTTCTTTAATTCCCATAATGATAAACACGATCTGCTAGATCCCACTCCCAATAAAGTGGCGGTTCCATGTTTGTCGGTCATGACAATACAAAAGATAAGAAAAAGGCTAGTGGAAAGAAAGAGATAGAAGCAATTAGGAAAGAAAAAGATATAAGAAGCAAATAGACACCCATCAACCCTAGTCGTGCGGCAGTGTGTCAACACTGAGAGATGGCGAAGGCCGGTGATCGTGGAGGACGATCGTCCAAAGAGAATTGAGATCTGTAGATTGAGAGAGAGAGAGAGAGAGAGAGAGAGAGAGAGAGAGAGAGAGAGAGAGAGATCAAACTGTGGTTTGATCAATGACAATGGAGTGTAGTCCGACAAGAACGGGAATAGAAAAATAAATTGAAAGAAAGGCTCAATGAACGAACGCCACTAGGGTCAAACTCTCGATAGGGCGCCGACGGCAATGAGCGATACAACAAGAGACCAAATCTGAGAGGGAATGAAATTTGGCAGTGAGCAAACCGGCAGTGGAATATAATCTCGCATGTTCGGTTAAGTGGTGAATGGGTCGCTAGTTTCAATAGGAGGAGGAAAGGATGAGTGTTGGTTTTTTCATAATCTGAACTGAGAGAACAGCTCTAGTCATCGTATTCGACCCATTATCTCCATCAACAGTTTACGTCAAGTTCACTACATTTTTCACTGACACAAACAGTAACAATAAATGGGGGACGAAAGAGAAAGAGGATCAGAGAGTACGTTAATGTAAACGACGTCGTTATGCGGTGGGTACCGGAGTTGCAAAGAGGGGTTGTTGTTGTAGTTGTTGGGGAGGAGGTGGATGTGTTTGACGGTTGTGGGTGGCAGGGAGCGGTGGTTAAGGAGGTGATGGAGGGTGGTTGTAAGTATAAGGTGGTGGTGGTTGGTGGTGTGGATAAAGTGGTGGAGAAGGTTAATGTTAGTGTTTTGTCTACTGTTGGTGACGGGGATGGCGGCAATGATGAAGATGATTGTTTCAGAGGTTATCGAAAAGAAAAAAGTCTAAATTACCCTTTTAATCAACCAGGATTGAGTCAGTTGGAGTTAACAATGGTTTATACGTGTCAAGCTGCGGTGGCTTCCTACCCTTCTTATGTTAAGGTAGATATGTATCATATTGTCAGAAAAAGAGGAACAAGATTGACCAAGAAACCTTCAAAGATTTTATTACTGAAACAAAGAACTTACAGAATCAAACAAGAACTGAACAATACTTGATCAGGAACAAACACAATTCCTAATCAACAAAGATACAAACAACTACTAGATCATTAACAGATGATCTAACCAAAACTCTCTATAAGATCATTAACATATGATCTTTACAACTCAGGACCTAACAACTGAAATCATTGACAGATGATTTCTAAACCTAGAAACCCTAAAACAAGAGACAACACAAACAATAAAGAGAAAAAGATTATGACTCGTGAAACTGAAAACAGGAGAGAAGCTCAGCCTTTTATAGACGAGATAGAAGGCTCGAGACAAAACACATCTGAGCCAATGACAGCCGTTGGATCATGTCAAAGAAACATAGTTTGACATGATCCTCACCCTTGGATTGTTGGCACATGGATTGCCAACGTGGACAGATTTAATCAGATGGGCTTCTGGACATATGGGCTAATTCTTGGACTCTTTCTTTCTTCTGGGCCAAACTTAATCAACAACCAACCAACCAGAGTTCCACTCCTTAGCCCAATAATTCCTCAACCATAAAAAAAACACAATAAAAGTGAATTAGGAAAATATAACATCTATATATATATATATTGCAAAGGGATTAATCCTACATGTCATATTCTTATGCAATCTCTCCTTTGAGAGATGCCACATAGGATGTGATGTGTCAACTCTAAACCAATTAAAAAAAAGAAATAAATATGATTTAACCTAATCTATTATAATCTTTAACCTAATCTATTAAATATCTAATCTACTAAATCTAAATATTAAAACTTTATTATTTTATCTCTCGTGTTTCCTCCCATAACTTTTAAACGTTAATATCTTTTATATACGAGATTTTTTAAAGAAAAAAATTACATCAAATTAACGAGCGTTTTATTATCTTTCCAACGAGTACCATAGTATATATAAAAATCGGAGAAAAAAATGACTATTTATTGTAACCCGACATGTATTGTGTCGGTTTGGGATTAGTTTAAAAAAATTGTGGGTTTGGGATGGGTCTTGGATTAGGTGATACCCAACCCGATTACCCGAAACAACATACCCAAATACCCGATCATATACCCATGAATTTTTTAACGCATCACATAACTCTTAGACTAATGCGTTTGATATTTCAATAATTAACTTTTTTTTTTCTTATTTCATGTTAGTTCTTTTTAGAATGATCGATTACAAACTTCCGAATTCATTTGTAATGGCACTAGATTTATACCCCGACGCAGAGATTCGTTTTTTTTTTTTTTATATTTGAATATGATAACTTATGGCAGAGATTTGTTTATAATAATAATAATAATAATAATAATAATAATAATAATAATAATATATTTTATTATGTTATATTAGATATTTCAACCCGGGACGCTCCCGGGATAAAAACTAGTTTTATATAATAAATGTAAAAGAATTGTTATATATTTAACACATATACTTTCCCTATAAGCGAAAAAGATTTGGCATGATTCTTACTATATCTTATAATCTACGTATCTTTTAACACTTTTGTGTAATTTAACTTATATATGCTTTTGTATCTTATATCCAAATAGTATATGCAAGAAGATTTCGCAGGATTCATTGTCTTATAAATTTTGTTTATAAATATTAGTCGTATGCGAAGGGTACCGTACGTTGTGATCGAAGAAATATATAGAAAAAATTGCTATTCCTTTGTTCCGGGTATCTATACTTTCCTGGGTTTGTGAGAAAGAGTTACGGTCCTCAATATTTACTATTTCCTGGGTTTGTGTAAAGGGATTACGGTACTCAATATTTCTCTCAAATACAATGAGTGATTCGACTTTCGATCTGTTCGATCCTACGACGCTGCTCATGGATTCTGACTTTCCTCCTGAAGATGGCTGCGACCACGGAGACTTCTCTTTTGCGTTCAACGATAGCAATTTCTCCGATCGTGTTCTTCGCATCTATATCTATCCTGAGCCCATCGAGTCTACACAATCACCATCAGGTATCAAACATCCCCTAGCATCGCTGTTTTTTATATTATATTGGTACTCCTTTATTGTACTACAATGATTTGAAGTGGTTGTTGAACAGCATCAAGAGTTAAAACCTTATATGTTAGCTCGCCAATTTTAGCCGCAAGAAGTGTATTTTTCTACAAGGTGATTTCTTAATGTACGTTTAAATACACTCTAAATTAGTGTTTATGTTATTTTATTGATTTTCTTGTTGTTCATGCAGTTGTTTTCAAACGGGATGAGAGAGTCAGAACACTGTCACGCAATCTTGCGAATCAATACCACAGGTGTAGTAATTTTTTATTTCTGTTTTATGTTTACGAGTAATTTATAGTTTTTTTTTTTTTTTTTTTTTTTTTTTTTTTTTCATTCAGAGGAAGCTGGTCTCATGGAACTATTGAAGTTCATGTATAGCAACAAGTTGGAAGTTGCAAGTGCTCCTGCTGTGCTTGATGTACTGCTGGTTGCTGACAAATTCGATGTTGTTTCATGCATGAGATATTGCAGCCGATTATTACGAAATTTACCTATGACGCCTGAATGTGTACTAGCTTATCTAGATCTTCCTGAAACTGTTTTAACGGCTGAAGCATTTAAGCCACTAACTGTTGCGGCCAAGCAGTTCTATGCTGTCCATTTCAAAAACATAACCAAGTAAAGTTTCCTCAAAACAAAATCCATGTTTAATGTTTAGTGAATAATCCATTATTTTATAACTAATGGCAGGTATCCAGCTGAGTGTCTTAGATTGCCACTTGCTAGTGTGGAGGCGATTATAGCTAGTGACGATCTCCGGCTTACAACAGAAAATACAGTTTACATTTTTGTCCTCCATTGGGCATGGATCCACTACCCTAAAACAGCGGACGCCCGTAAAATCATGATGACCCGCCTTGCAAAGTTTATTCGTTACCCTTACATGACACATAGATTCCTTACAAATCTCCTCACCCGCAAGGAATTCGACCCGGAATTTGCCCAAAAGGTAGTAACGGAAGCAATTGCTTTCATATCCCAGGTCCCAGAGAAGCATTATACAAATATCGGTGATGAAAACTCTAATCTTAACGGTAGGTTCGTGGAACGGGCCTACACGCACCGGCCCATTCAGATCTTCGAATTCCAGCAACCACGTCCACATTGTGTAGTGTACTTAAAATTAAAACGTGATCTGTGTTCAAGTTTGTTTACATCGGGCAGGGTTCAGTCTATGCCAATTGACTTTGGTGGTCACCGTTTTTATTTGTTGGCTGAAAGTTACATGGACCGTTTTGGGCTTTTTTTAGTCATAGTAAAGGAAGCAGATACTTTTGCGTTTGACTATGAGTTTGCAGTAAGGTATTCAAAGCCCACTCAAGAGTTTGTTAGCCAATTCAAAAGGAACTATACATCTACTGGTGGACAGGCGAAGAGGGCCATATTTTTGTTTGCAATTCCGTGGTCTTGTGTTATTGGGGAAGAAGAAGATAGTGTCTATTTCATTGATGATTTTTATCATCTTAGGGTTGAGCTTACTGATATGCGTTGACAAACTAAAAAAACAATCTTTAATTAGAGGGAAATTTTGATTGAACATTAGTCAATTATGTTTCTTTGTGTTTCCTAGTAGTTTATTAGAGTCTTATAACTTTTTATTTTTATTTAACTACTCCAAAATTCTTAGTATTTGACGAGGTAGGCCCACTCTAGATGGATCGGCCCAACTCCAACTAAAGGCCCCATTATCTTAGGGCCGGCCCAATGGCAGACAAACGCCGGATGGGCCAAGGCGGTCATGTTCCGGACTATTGATAAGTCTCAACCTCTTCTCCGAGAAATGGGGACGAAGGGTTCAATAGAAGAGATAAAGCCTATCTCCATCAAAACCGGAGAGTTAGCTCCTGGAGATAGGCTCAACAAGGCGGTTACGAGAAAGGTAAAGAGAGGTTATAAATACAGGTTAAAGGTAAGCCAATTGACATACACACATCGACAAAAGCTTCCGCTTTACTCTCACACCAGAAACCCATACTTATTCTCACGCCGGAGGGTGGTCACAGGAAACCCCCCTTTCCTGTGACGAGTCCTAACGGTGTTTTGTTTTGCAGGCACCCGGAACCAATTCCAACAGGTTATTCGCAACCGGAGCATTATTCTTGTCTACTCGGAGAGGTATTTACTTCTTCATTGGCGCCATCCGTGGGACCCGTACAAGGAACTAGCTACCGGTTGAATAACCCAACGAACCGAGATGACTTCAAGCCAAAACGCCATAGTTACCCCCAATCCGGCAAGAAGTGATCAGAATCTGATTCCCACAACAGAGCGGATCGATGGTGCAGTGGCATCCGACTCGGAAGGGGAAGGTGACGGAGTGGCCCCGGGGTTTTCTCCAAGAATATCGGCTCCACTCCCGGGGAACACGCAGACTTTTGTGTCGCCCGGAAGTCACCAGGGACGTTTCTCTTCTGTAAGAGGACCGGTTCCATCGTCCACGTACACTCGACCGATTGTTAGTACAAGCTTCTCAGCTCCTCGAGTTCCGGCACCCACATCATCGGTGCCCTGGTTTACAGCAGCACAAAGTCTCCCGCTTTTCTCGGCCGCAATCTCAGCGGCCATGACATCATCACCGCAAGCCACTCTCATGCAGCCGAGCATGCCACCTTACACGCCGGTTACTCCCGGAAATCAACCGTTCATGCCTTATTATCCTATGTCCCCATATGGGTATATGTGTGCACCGTCAACTGGCGGTACGTACTCATACCCCTACCCTTACATGTATCCTCCGGTGCAACCATCCCCTCCTGGGTGGAACCCTCAGACTGGGATGCCTTCGAACGAAAGGTTGAATGACGTCCGTACGCGCCTCAACTATGAAACCACTCCCGGGGGTCCCGGAACTTCTGCGGGACTTACCCAGGAACGACAGCAAAACACAGTGGTAGTGCAGGAGAATGAGGATCAAGGTGATGATGAAGACCTTACCCGGCCATACCGTCCTCCGACGATGGCAACCTACTCCAAGTTCTCGGAAAGGATAGCTAATGCCCCATTACCCCAAAACCTGAAACTCCCATCGACAGTGGGCAAGTATGATGGAACTGGAGACCCGGATGATCATTTGAGCATCTTTGAGTCTGTAGGAACATCCAAAGACTGGCCGATGCAAGCCTGGTGCCACATGTTTGTTCAGACCCTCGTGGGAGCAGCACGGGTCTGGTGGGATAGTTTGCCGCCCAGGTCTATTTCAAACTGGAGAGATATCCATAAGGGATTTACCCAACAGTTCAGTCAGCAGCGCAGACATACCAAGTATAGGGAGGAAGTGATGCATATTCGCCAAAGAGACAATGAGCCGATGGAGAATTTCATAATACGGTTCAACAAAGAACGGCTACAGATCCCGGGCCTTACTGAAGAATTGGCATGCACTGCATTCACCATGGGAGTGAACGACGATGGATTGTTAAGAAAGCTTCATGGTCCCTATGGGTATCCTCAGACCATGGACGAAATGATGACAATAGCTAAGGCATATGTCAAGCAGGAGAAATCAATCGCCATGAATCATGCGGTGCGGAAGAAGCATGAGACCACCAAGGCAAGTGACAGCCAAGACTCCAGAAGTTCCAGAAACAAGGGGCGGTCAGGCCAACCTTACTCAAGGGACGACCGTCGGGACGAACGCCGGGATGATCGGCGAGATGATCGTCGTGAGCAAGGACGAAGATCGGAAAGGTCTCGTGATTCCTACTCCAGCAGAGGGGATACGGCTTCCAAGCCTAAATTGGATTATCCGGAGCTGATCAAGACACCATCCCAGATATTAGAAACGGAGAACCTAAGGCTGAACACTCCTCGGCCGGTCAAGGATTCGCCATCAAAAGACAAGTCAAAATTCTGTGACTACCACAAAGGCAATGGTCATGACACAAATGATTGTTTTCAACTGAAGAGACAAATAGAATACTTCGTCAGAACAGGGAAGTTAGCTCATCTGGTCAAAGACACGAAGCTAGAACCAGCGACCTGGGAGGACAGGGCAACCGGAAAAAAGCCCAGGGAGATTAATACAATACGGCCGGAAACAAGGGGTGGTTCCAAGAGACGATTTGAAACAATTGAACCGTGGATGGAAACGGTAATGACTGTACCTCCTTACTATAAGGCATTAAGAATGGAAGCCCTGGTAATATCAGCAGCTGTAGGTGACTACAGCATGAAAAGAATCATGGTGGACACGGGCAGTTCAGAAGATATCATTTATGAGCCGTGTTTCAGAAGAATGTCAATGGAAGATCAGAAGATGCTGGCACCGGCCCATGGACCGGTAAAAGGATTCACGGGGGAATGTATAGAGCCGTTGGGGCAACTGACGTTCCCGGTCACCCTCGGTGATGGCTACAAGGAACGAACCATCCTAGTCACTTTCCTAGTGATCCCGGCTATCTCTCAGTACAACCTAATCATCGGCCGGTACACGTTGGGGCGAATCGACGCCCTGGTATCTACTGCCAGGGGTTTTCTCATGTTCCCAACGCCACATGGAGTAGCTACTGTCTCCGGAGAGAAAGTCGTTGCAGCATCTGAGGGCACAACTTGCCGTCAGGCACCGTCCGGGATACGAGGCCCTGAGAGATGGGTGTTGAGCACGAAGCACCCGGATCAAACGGTCACCATTGGAGACTCGTTGGCCCCGGCCACTCAGGAGAAGTTGAAGCGGCTGTTAAAACGCAACATGGATGTTTTTGCCTTCTCACATTCCGATATGACCGGGATTGCTCGAGAGAAGGCAGAACACAAGCTGTCTACTTACCCAAACGTGAAACCAATCACACAAAAGAGAAGAAGCATGGCTCCTGACCGAAGAGCGGCTATTAATTTTTATTAATTCTGACTTCTTAATTCTATTCATTGCTTGTTTTGTAGATTGAAAAGTTGAATTTGGTTATTAAAGAGCTTGTTAAGGAAAAAGATGAAGATAAAGAAAGGTTCGAAGGAATAATTGCGAGCTTGGTGGCTGAAAAAGAAAAATATAATGCAAAAAAAAAAGGCTATGAACAATAGAATGGGAGAATTTGAAGCTAGGTTAACAGCTATGGGTGGAAAATAGGCTATAAACACTTAGACATGAATATTTTGAAGTTTTTAATGGATAATTTCGGTTATTTGATGTTTTTTTGTGTTTCTATTGGAGTCTTTTATATGATTTTAAAGTTGGAAAAACTGTATCAAATTTGTTTTATATAATTTGAGATTTTGTATTATTTGACTGTTTTATATAATATAATTTTCTTGAAATGTAATTGAATTAATAAAGAAGGAAAAAAAACCCTGTAGAAAAGCTAAATGGTAGCAAATTTTTAATGAAAGTGATGGTTAAATGGTAGCAAATTTTCAATGAAAATGGTGGCTAAATGGTTGCAAATTTTCAATGAAAGTGGTGGCTAAATGGTAGCAATTTTTCATTGAAAGTAGTGGTTAAATGGTAGCAAATTTTCAATGAAAATGGTGGCTAAATAGTAGTAAATTCTCAATGAAAGATGTGACTAAATGGTTGCAGACTAAATGGTACCAAAATGGTTACAAAAAAAAGTGTAAATTTTCAATAAAAATGGTGTCTAAATGGTGGCAATATCTGTGGCTAAATGGTATCAAAACGGTAGCAAATGACCTTACTAAAATATTGTAGGAGCGGTGGCAAATATTTTAACCGTTTTTGTGGTGACAAAAATATGGTAGCAAAATACAAAAGTGGTAGCTATTTGGTGACATTAGGGCAACAGAGACGTGTGTTTTTGCTACCGCATTCTCGGTTGCAAAATGGTGGCTACAGAGCAATTGCTACTGTTATGTAACCGAAAATGTGGTGACAAAAGCCTAATTTTCTAGTAGTGGCTGTAGTGCAGGAGGTAAAAAAGTTAGAAGAAGCTGGGATCCTGAGAAAGACCAAATACCACACATGGGTCGCCAACCCTGTCATGGTTCGAAAGCACGACGGATCATGGAGGATGTGTGTGGATTACAAGGATCTGAATAAAGCATGTCCTAAAGATGCATACCCGCTCCCGGAGATAGACCTCAAAGTCGATTCCCTGGCTCCTTTCCAGTTCAAGTGTTTTTTGGACGCATACAAGGGATACCATCAGATTCAGATGGCAAAGGAAGACGAGGAAAAGACAGCTTTCCATACGGACGCCGGTATATTTTGCTACACCAAAATGCCATTCGGTCTAAAGAACGCCGGGGCAACTTATCAAAGGCTGATGGACCAAGCGTTCGAACACCAGACTGGCAGGAACCTGGAAGTATACGTGGATGATCTGGTAGTCAAAAGCAAGACGGAAGAGATGATGTTGAAGGATATTGAAGAAACATTTGATACTCTCCGAGAATACAACATCAAGCTAAACCCGGGAAAGTGCTCTTTCGGGGTAGAAGAGGGAAAGTTCCTGGGAGTGATAGTTTCAAAAGACGGGTTCCGAGTCAACCCAGAAAAGGTAGCGGCAATTTGTAATATGCCCGCCCCTAAAACTTTGAAAGATGCCCAAACACTCAATGGAAGACTGGCCGCCATCAGCAGGTTCCTGGCCAGGCATGCCGAGCGTTCGTTACCGTTTATCTCCACACTCAAAGATTGCCTGAACAAGAACAAATTTAGATGGACTGAAGAAGCGGACAGAGCATTTGAACAGATGAAAGCGTTCGTCGGTAACTTGCCTATGCTTACAGCACCTCGCCCGGGAGAAGTATTGAAGATGTATTTGGCGGCCGGGCATCATGCCGTCAGTTCGGTTTTGCTGGTTGAAAGAAATAAATGCCAGACCCCAATTTATTACATCAGCCGGACGTTGTCGGACGCCGAAGCTAGGTACCCTACCTTGGAGAAATTGGTACTGGCACTGGTCCACTCGTCCCGGAGGTTGCGCAGATACTTCCATGCGCACGAAGTGGAAGTCCTCACAAACTTCCAACTAGGACAAATTCTAAACAAGCCAGAAGTGTCCGGGCGGCTTGCCAAGTGGGCAATCGAGTTGGGAGCACTAGATGTATCATTTAAAAAGCGAACGGCTGTAAAGGGCCAGGTACTGGCTGACTTCATGACGGAAATCCCGGAGGGAGAAGAGATCCAAGAATCTGTGCCGAGAATCGAAGATATGCTAGAAGATGAATCTACCCCATGGCAGCTCTATACCGACGGCTCCTCCAACAGCAAGGGAGCCGGAGCAGGGTTACTGTTGGTCAGCCCGGAGGGTGCACGGTTCCTCTATGCCCTACGGTTTGACTTTGAATGTTCTAACAATCAGTCCGAGTATGAAGCCCTACTAGCGGGATTGCGAGTGGCCCTGGCCATGGGTGCCACCCGGGTAGATGCCCATGTGGACTCACTCTTGGTCAACAACCAGGTCAACGAGTCGTATGAGGCCAAGGATGAATCTATGGCCAGGTACCTGGAGAAGACAAAGGAGTTGATGGCAAAGTTTAAGAAGGTCACGTTACATCATGTAAGAAGACACAAGAATGACATAGCTGATGCTCTTAGTAAGTTGGCCTCATCAGGCACAGATGCAAACGTCCACACGGAAACTTTAAAGCACCCGTCCACACAGATATCCGAAGTTCATTTGGTGCACGCGGTTGAGGTCTCCTGGATGACCCCTATACATAAGTACCTCACGGATGGAAGCCTGCCAGAAGATAGAGCCGAGGCAATGAAAATCCGAACCAAGTCACTTCAATACGAGATCCAAGCCGGGGTTCTTTACAGAAAGTCTTACCTAGGACCGGCTCTGAGATGTGTATCCCCTTCAGAGGCCAGATACTTAATCAAGGACATCCATTCGGGCATGTGTGGTATACATGCGGGACCCCGGGCAGTGGTGGCCAAGATAACTAATGCAGGATACTACTGGCCCGGAATGCACACCATGGCCGTTGAAGAGCTCAAGAAGTGTATTAGTTGCCAGAAGTATGCACCGGTAACGATTCGACCGAAGAACAACCTGATCCCGGTGACAGCAGCATGGCCTTTTCAGAAATGGGGTATTGACTTGGTCGGGCCTTTTCCCTTAGCCCCGGGAAAGCTCAAATACCTGGTGGTCGCCATCGACTACTTCACAAAGTGGGTGGAGGCAAAGCCGTTGGCCAAGATAGAGGCGAGCAACATCAAGAAATTTTTATGGGAACACATAGTATGCAGGTTCGGGGTCCCCCTGTACCTGGTCAGTGACAATGGGACGCAGTTCGCGGATAAGCACATACAAGAATGGTGTAAAAGCCTGAACATACAGCAAGTATTCACATCCGTGGCTCACCCTCAGGGAAATGGCCAGGTGGAAAGGGCGAACAGGAGCATACTGGACGGGTTGAAAAGACGCTTGGACCAGGAGGGGACATCATGGGTTGACCAGCTCCCACATGTTCTTTGGGCTCACCGGACAACACCCAAAACAAGTAATGGAGAGACCCCTTTCTGCCTGACCTACGGATCAGAAGCAATGATTCCGGCCGAGGTAATGTGGCCATCTAGCCGACACGCCGACCCAAGTGTTGACAACGACCAGCTGTTGAGACACAACCTCGACACGATAGAAGCTCGGCGCGAAGAAGCCCATATCAAGGAAGCCCGGTACAAGAGGTTGTTGGAAAAATATTACAACAAAAGAGTCAGGACCTGCTCATTCAAGCCCGGCGACCTGGTCATGAGGGATAATGAAGCAAGCAGACAACAGCCCCCGGGAAAGCTAAGCCCCAACTGGGAGGGACCGTATGAAGTCGTTGAGAACCTGGGAAAGGGAGCATACCGACTAAAACAACTGGACGGGACGCCGGTGCCCAGAAGTTGGAATGCTGCCCAACTCAGAAAATGCTATATGTGACACAAAAGTCCAGGGCCATAGGCCGTTGTAAACATTGACCGGACGGACACCATGACACCCCGGGCAATCAAGTTTTTATCTTTTGTTCTTTATTACAATTAATAAAACAACGCCGATAATGGCATTTTCAGTACTTATATTCCATTATAAACAAACTGCTTGATAAAGCATAATTACAAAAAAGGTAGGGGCAGGACAAAAATCCAAAGCCAACTAATAATAATCTTCCTACCACCTATACATAGCGCTATTTTACTAAGCCTTGTTCAAACTGCAAGCACTAAGAACTGCAACCATCCAACATGGCAAACACCTCTGCAGGGGTGTACAGCACATCACCTTCGGGGTTGCAAGTAGGGGGAGGACCCAAAATTCCTCGTACATCTTCATTGATTGGAGATCAAATGACCCAACCCCCGGGTCCTCATTTGCTTGGGAAGGCCCAACCAGGTCAACTCCCTGATCTATTCCCACATCATCCTCCAAAGGTATCCAGGGGGACGGTCGGCGTCCAGCACCTCGCCGGTAGACCAACCCAAAACGTGAAGGAACCGGTACACCGGTTGACTGGACTCTGACGTCATCCTCGACCCTTGTCAGAGTAGGCAAAACGATGGGAGTAGCATGACCTCCTCCAATGTCATCTGCAACAGCAGGTGGGGACGATGGTACAGCCCTTGGTCGACGACGATAAACCAATCGACACTCCCTTGGTGGATGAAGCTCGATTGGTTCTTCAGCAGGAAGATAAGGCTCGAACGCTTGGGACTGACGCTGCAGTTCCCTTAATCCTTCCAGAGCGTCAAGCTCCTTCAAGCAATTTTTGAGGGAGACAAATTTACGTGGCATGATTGAACGAGTGGAACTCTTGTGCATGATAGGATACTCTGCTTATATAATGAATTAATGTGACGGTTAGGATCGTCCTTGGGAGTTTAAACACCCTGTAATTATTACACTGACAGGAGTCGCCTGACACGTGGATGGGACGGTCAAGTTGAAAGGCCGACGTCAGCAACATCATTACTAATATTAATGGTGACGAGACGCTTCGAAATATAGCTTGCCAAGTGGCCTTAGGCAGAGTATTGTATTTTACAAACATTAAATAAATGATTAACAAAACATAATGTTTTATAACAACCAAGCAAAATATTAAAGTACGGGATTACATAAATATTCCTGACAGATCAGTACACAGAGACTAAAGTTCAACAAAACATAAGACAATCATTCATCATCGGAAGAGCTGGCAATAACGGGCTCAAGGATGGCCCGGACATTCGACATGCCTTCGTCACCTGTCCAGGACTGCAACTGGGAGAGTTCTTCCAGGGAATCGCTACTTAGGGCTTCCAGGGCCTTAGAGGATCGTTGTTCAACCTCCTTCTCGTGGTCAGTAGCTTCAGGAAGTTTGCGCCCAAGCATCCCGTGACGGTGGCCATGCACAAGGCCATCCTGGTACCCGGACTCTACTGCAGTTCGATAAAAATCATTGAGCCTCTGCTGATACTGGCCTCCTCCCCGGATATGGCCCCACGAGGCCTGGAATCCCTTCGATATCAACCAATCCCGGTCCGTCTCCAGCACATTCACCCGGGTAAGAGCAGCCGTCAACTGTTCGGAAAAGCTAGTAGCATTCTTGGTTGCAGTTTCAGCCTCGGCCTTATGGGCATTCAGTTGTTCCAACATGGCGTCCCTATCCTCCTCGGCTCTCCGGGCACGGGATTCATAGCCCTCAATCTCGGCGGACAGCTGCTGATACCTCTCCTGGTCAGCTTTGGCCTTCGAAGCAGTCTCCCTCTCCAGTTGCAAGTCTTTGTCCAGCTGTTTCACCCGGTTTTCCAGGGTCACTACCAAACGGGTCTGACTCTCCTGAGAACAAAGAATTTCAAGCTTCTCATCATTATGGGTATTGATCAGGCGAGTCTTGTCCCGCTCATAGGTATCCCGGATAGATGACATCTCGGCAAGCTCTTTCCGGCACTCAGTCAAGGATTGCAATACTCCTTCAGCTTCCACAGACAACTTGCTATGAGACACATGCATATCATACAAATCCCCAACATCTGAACGCCAACGGCGTAGCACCTCATACATAGAAGCAAGTGAGCTCACACCGGACCCAAGGGCATTTTCAGCCAGTTGAGCGTTGTCTAGACCCTGAAGGTAGTGTCGCTCGGCTGGAGGAAAGGCGTGATCAACCCAGTGCCTGATAACATCCGGACCAATTAACCGGGTGGATTGAGCAATTTTCCACTTTGGAGTATATCTAGTATCCGGCAGAGAAGGATGCCAGTTAATACCCGGAGCATACGCATGAGAGATCATCCTCTCTGACTCAACAGGGTCCACACTAAACGGCGTCTGTCCGGACCTCACACCCCCGGGGAAGGCAACAGGGTGGTGTTGAACATCGTGTAGCAGTTCGGTGAAGCTCACCCGGGACATGTCCCTAAAGGCTTTGCTACTAGAACTACCAAGATGCAACCCTGTCTGAGCAGTTGAAGGCACGGCAGTACTGCTGGGGGCCAAAATAGTGCTTGAAGAAGTTGCCATTGATGACGTGACAATCATTGGGGCGCTTGAAGAACCAGCCGCTGAAGGGGCAGTGGTCACGACGGCCGGGGAAAAGGTAACACCAACCGATATGGTGTTGTTAGGCTCTTCTACGACCTCCAGACGTGGAGCTGCAATAGGAGACGTGGTGATAGCAGTGGAGAACCCAGTAACCGATGAAAGAGTAGTTGGCAATGTGACCACCGGGGCATCGGCACCTTGCTCAGACATGGCCACAGTAGCAGGGTTTGTAACTCCAGCTTGTTGTGCAGACGTGGATTCATCCGGAAGGGAAGCCCCTGGAAACAAGTAAACAGATCGTTATAATCACAGGAGAAAGATCGACGTCTAGCAAAAACCCAACAAGACAAAAATCCTCACCAAGCCTTTCCTCTTTGCTGGCCAACAGCTCACGGCGCTTGGCCATGAAAGACGATACATCGGGCGAGGTGATTTTCCTTTTCCGGACTTTCTTCTTCTTATCACCGGTAGTAGCAGCAGGTTCAGCAACGTTGAGAGGGTCCGGATTGAGCGGGGGTGACACAGGTGCCTCAGCGTTCACCGGGGCAGAAGTACCCGGCTGATTATCAAGACTCTGTACAGGGCGAGCAGGAATCACAAAATTCTTTGCCGTCTGGCTAAGCACGTCCGCCTCGTCGTCTCCCAACAAACGGTCATGCTCCTCGAGATGGGGGATGGCTTGCGGGTCTATGGCATCAAAGTAATGCCATTCATCTGCGAACAAACACAACAATTTAATTGCACGTTCTTTGCAAAATATTAAACTATAAGAAGAACCTACCTTGGTCTTTTCTCCGGTAATCTGGATATATGGTGTCGTCAACCCAGATCCGGCTCATGCCAACAGCCACAAGGGCTCGTTCTGGAATATGTGTGCAGGGGGTGGGATGGTTCACCAGAGCCGTGTACAATGGAAGTTTCTCAAACACAGCAGGAGCAGGGCTCTCATCTGCAAACTTTGTTTTCCCCTCAGGCGTTTGCACCGGTGCAACAACGGGTAATACGGCCTCGTCAATAAAGAAAAATTTCCTTTTCCAATTTTTGTCTTGAACATTAGGAGGAAAATTTTCTATACAAGGAGGAGCACCGGGACGGCGGTCAAAGGTAAAATACTCCCCTTTGTACACAAGAACATAAAAAACCCGGAAGACATCTAACTGGGGGGACATACCCAGTCCCCGGGCACAAAACTCAAAGTGTTTCACCTTGATTAACCCTAACGGATGAAGCTGAGAAATGTTCACCTTATAATATGACAACAATTCCACAAGGAATTGTGTCACCGGTAACCGGAAATGGCAGAACTTGAAAAATTCGGCGTACAAGGTAATCTTCCCAGGTTTTAAGGGAAAAGCAACATCAGTAGGTCCTGGACAAACAGGATTCCACTCCGGCAATATACGCCATTCGGACAAGAAAGATTGTAGTGCCGTTACCGACCAACTGGTATGAATCTAGGCAACACTCATGGTGGTTCGTGATGTGCTGGTTTTGGGAGCCATTTCAGAGAGAAATGGGTAATTCAATACTGTGGAGTAAATTTCCAGTGGCAACCAGCTAATTTATAGGTGGAAGTTAGTACACGTTTTCAAATTTTTTTGAAAACTACCCGCCAACAGTCAAATCCCTTGAGTTTCTCAGACTGTTGAAACGGCTGAGGTGACAACTCAGGGTGACGTCACATCACGTGCCTTAACCATGCGGCGCTACATTCTATGAAGATTTTTATTTTTTGGCATTTACGTCATTATTTAAAGTACTATGCAGCTTATGATTAAAGCCTAGTCATAACCAAACTTGCTTATCACTAGACTTGGGGGGACATGACGAGGTAGGCCCACTCTAGATGGATCGGCCCAACTCCAACTAAAGGCCCCATTATCTTAGGGCCGGCCCAATGGCAGACAAACGCCGGATGGGCCAAGGCGGTCATGTTCCGGACTATTGATAAGTCTCAACCTCTTCTCCGAGAAATGGGGACGAAGGGTTCAATAGAAGAGATAAAGCCTATCTCCATCAAAACCGGAGAGTTAGCTCCTGGAGATAGGCTCAACAAGGCGGTTACGAGAAAGGTAAAGAGAGGTTATAAATACAGGTTAAAGGTAAGCCAATTGACATACACACATCGACAAAAGCTTCCGCTTTACTCTCACACCAGAAACCCATACTTATTCTCACGCCGGAGGGTGGTCACAGGAAACCCCCCTTTCCTGTGACGAGTCCTAACGGTGTTTTGTTTTGCAGGCACCCGGAACCAATTCCAACAGGTTATTCGCAACCGGAGCATTATTCTTGTCTACTCGGAGAGGTATTTACTTCTTCAGTATTGGTTCTCTTGTTTTTGAGACTATAGGGTGTGGTTTGGGAAGGAGGAAAGGGAAGGTGAGGTGGCCATTTTCCTGAAGGGGAACACCGCCCCCCCCCGACCTACCTTCGGTGTGCTCGGGGACGTTGTCCCGTCCTCCCCGTCCCAATTCCCCGTAAAATATGAACGTTGGAAAATTTATATCCGTTGGAAAATTAATGTGTTTGACCGTTTAAAAAAACGTTTTTATATATATATATACTATATTATAATGCATGAGCCAAGGGTATTTTAAGATACCCAAAAGTTAAGAACTAATTTTTCATTTATAACCTTAAAATGAGGGTAAATTAGTCATTCATACATTATTTACACTTTATTATCCTATCTTATTTACACTTTAATTCCCTAATTTTTAGTTAGTAATTACATTTTCCTCCCCTCCCTTACAAAATTATAATTATTTTATTTAATTCTATCATAACTTTAAAACTATTATATTTTAAAAACATTCGAAAATACTATGATGTCTGGCTCATTTTTGTGGACGTTTTGATGTTTGTCGTAGTCAATACCGATGTGTGGATTGAAATGTATAGGAAAGAATACCTTATGTACAAGTGATTATTGAATTTTATCTATAATCTATACTATATTATAATGCATGAGGAAGTGTAGTTTAAGATACCCAAAAGTTAAGAACTTTATTTTCATTAACAACCCTAAAATGAGGTAAAATAGTCATTCAAACACTTTTACATTTTAATACCTCATCTTAGTTACACTTTAATCCCTTAAACTACACTAAACTTTTACTTATTTAAATTATAATTAAACTTCTTTTCCTTATTTTAAGCAAACTATCCCCCACTATTTTTAAATAGTCATATTATACGTTGATACTTTTATAAAAAAAAAATACATTATAATAATGAGCATTTTATTATCTTTAATTTGAGTATAGTATTTCTTTTTCTTTTTAAATAAATTTTTTTACGTGCTTAACAATATCTAGGAGTGAGCAATAACTAAACTGTTTACTGAAGCCAAACAAAAAAACAGACAAAATTGAACCAAAATCAATTGAAAATTGAATTAACCAACATCCAATTCAACTTAAAATCGGTTATCGTTTTCTTTTTGTACCCTTAGTTAATCGAAACCAGTCAACTTGAAATGAAACCATTCAGATATTCATAACAGTGTGCCCGTGCGACGTATGGAATACAAACACTTCTAACGGTGCATGATTGGGTTTGGTTCAATTCGATTATTAGCCTCAACCGAAACAAACTTTGGTTAAAATTTTTGCTTAGAGGTACATGAAATGGAGGTATAAATAGATGAAATAGATGTATGAAAGATATAAATATATGAATGCTTCATTTTCAGTTTGTTAATTTTGGTTAATTTAGGATACAAAAAAACGATATTAGGTTATCTCGGTTTTTGGTTAATTGTCGGCAACGGATATTGTTAATCACATAACATATCAATATTTTTAATTATACTATAGTCAAATTATAAACAATAAAGTAACTGTTTTTTTATGATATAGGTTTTTTTAAGTATTAACGTATGAAAAAATTATAATCGTTTACAATTCGTAGTGGTATTTGTCAGTTGACTTAAAATAAGAGAAAATGTGTAACTTTTAATTAAATAAACAAAAGTTAACTCTTAACTTTGGAGTATCTTAAAATGCTCCTTTCAAATGTATTATATATAGTATAGATTTCTAAGGGTGAGCGGTAATTGAACATTTAACCGAAACCAAAAAACATAAGAACTGAACTGAAAGCAATTGAAAACTGAATTAACCAAAAACCAAATTAACTTAAAATCGATTATTGTTTTTTGTACACTAAGTTCACCAAAATCAACCAAACCGAAACAAAACCATTCATATATTCATATATTTTTAGCTTTCATACCTCTATTTCATGTATTTATACCTCCATTTTATGTACTTTTAGGCAAAGAAAATTAGCCAAATTTTGTTTTTGTTATTAACCAAAATTAACTAAACCGGGCTAAAAACAGATAATATAACCATATAAATTGAACCAAGTAACTGATTGTTTAATACGATCGATTAACTGGTCATTTTGGGTTTAGTTTCGGTTGAGGCTAATAATCGAACTGAACCGAACCATACACACTCTTAGAAATGTTTGTGTTCCCCGCTGCATCGCGCGGGCACTCTACTAGTATATATATATATATATATATATATATATATATATATATATATATATATTAACCTTTCAAACTTCATACCACAATACCACCAATTCAATCCTATTCCACACAACAAACCACATATTTTATAAACTTTACACTCTAATTTTTATAAAACCACATAACAATTTCAAGCCTTTTCACACTCTATAATTTTATACAAGCATGAGTTCGTCGTCAGAAGAGGCAAACGTTGTCAATTTTTTCGCGAGGGCGATGGTTGAAACGACAAAAATTATGTTGGAGTTTGTAAACGACAGTAGTGACGATGAAACAACTTCGGAACCAAGAACAAGGCGCGCCGCATTAAACAGAGATCGTGAGGGTATATTTTATTTCTTATACTTTTTAAATTTCTTATTATATTTTATTTTGTTATATTTTGTTATTTTTTTGTTAATTTTGTTATTGTATTTCATATCTTATATTTTGTTATTGTATTGTTATTATTTTTTTTTTGTTAAAGGTGCACATGATCGTTTGGTTGCTAACTACTTTGCCGAGGACTGCGTATACACGGACAAACTTTTCAAGCGTTGCTTTCGAATGAGTCGCGAGGTGACATTGGAGAGCCGTCAATTATTTTAGAATCCATTTGCTCACAAGACCTTTGGATTTGGCATGCATTCTTCGGAGTTGCTGGTTCATGTAATGATTTAAATGTTATAGCGAGATCGACGGTTTTCGACCGCATCATTAGAGGTAGGGTGAGCATACAAAAACCGATAACCGAAAAAACCGAAACCGAACCGAAAATAACCGAAACCGAATTAACCGATCGGTTACGGTTAACATATGGCCAAAACCGAACCATTCGGTTATGGTTTTGGTTTTCCCTTCTTCCGTAACCGAAACCGAACCGATAGTTATACACTTAAGTATTTTTCATACATATATCCATGTATTTGGAACATATTTTCATGTATTTCCGGTATATTTCATGTATCTTTCATATATATCTATGAACTTGAAATGTATCTTGTATATAACTCATGTATTTTTCATGTATATCCATATAGTTGAAGCATTTTTTATTTGTTTCCTCGGTATTTCATGTATTTTACTTGCGTTTTCATATATATTTGTATTCTTGAAAAAGATCCAAACACTTTACTAACTATTTTAAGTTTACAAGTTTGCACAAGTTTTATGTTTGGATATTAACCGAACATAACCGAAACCGAACCGATAACCGACATATTAACCGAATTAACCGAACCGGCGTAACCGATCGGTTACGGTTAATGAAGCTAACCAAGACTCAAAAACCCCAATAACCGTATTCCAATTATTATATCGATACATATTGGCCCTCACTTTTAGGGATGCAAATGAACCAATCCTTCGACGAACAGTTCGTGAACCATTCGGCGGGAAGTTCGTTTGTGTTCGTTCGTTTAATAAATGAACGAACACGAACAGATGTCGTGTTCGTTCATTTATGTTCGTGAACGTTCGGTAAGGTGTTCATTTATGTTTGATAGTTCATTAGGTTCTTTAACTTTTATTTTTAATTCAAGTACTTCAATATACCTGATAATAGATTATTTAATATATATTAGTTTGTAACGTATTAGTATTACTTCATTTATTTTTATTAACTATTATTTTGGGCAGATTAATAGAAGATTTCAAATTTATTTTTTTATTTTTGGATTAAATGAATGCTTTTAAGTTTAATATGACAATCTTGTGTTATTTTGGAACATTTTTTTATGGTAAATAGTATTACGTTATCAAGATTATGTCAAGTATCTTTTCGACGGACCCATATAATGTTTATGATGAAAGATACCAATTTAATTCGAAATTTAATATATGTTAGTTGTGTTCATTTCTATTCAGGAACGCTTGTTTGTATTCTTACACGTTCGTTTGTGTTCATCTGTATTCATGAACGTTAACTTGTGGATATTTATTTTCAATCCCGAATACATATATAAGCATCTCAGTACTCTAGCCGTCTTCTGTACACTTTCGTTAGACCATTCCCCCAAAATCAAGGCATCGTCCGCATACGAAAAATGTGACAAAACCGGTCCATCACTTGATAATTTAATGATTCCGACACTACAAACTTACATATTCTCTCACAACTAGAGTTATAGTTACCCGCGCGTTGCCGCGGGACGCGGTTGAATTCCGTACGCATCGAAACAGAAAAGCTAACGTTACTGAATAAGTGATTTGTTGCTAATATAACTCCATTTTCAATCGAATTTATACGTCGAAGAAACTACCAAAAAAAGAATATGGTATCGATACTCATATTAAGACAGTACTGGTTTGGTTCACCACGATAAGTTCAGTACAAGTATCCGGTGGTCCGGTACCAAATGTTTATACTTAAAAAACGAAACAAAAAAACAGTAGCTGATACAAAAATAAAAAAGGATTTTACCAAAAAAAAACATGGTAAAATACTGGGCAGTGCACGTTAGTATATTAACAATATTAAATATTAAAGTGAGTGGTGAAAATTAGCATCTAAAAGTAGCGTTGCAAATTAGTATAGTTTATATCATTAGTTTAAATATTTAACAAAATACATTTTCTAAGAAGCTAAAATTGTAGCGGAACAAAGAAAAAACAAAAAATGCACCAATAAAAAGCATGTGCTTTTCAAATTGGACCAAAAAATAGTTCACATTCCTATAATTAATTAATATAGTATATAATCGTTAAAGATAGGGCCATTTCCTTTTTTTGTAAATATCGCTTTTCCCCACTATTAATAGATATGTACACTAACATCTAGTTTCAAACACACCCATTATTACTAAAATTGTCTGTAGTTAACTCATCTAGTGTGTAAAAATGAGCGAGGTGAGAGATGATCTATTACTTGGAGAAGAAGAAACCAATTCCAACCTTGTTGTTCAAAGTGACGTTGAGAATGAAATAGAATTACATGATGAGTTAACTACATACGACTTCTTCGTCGGAGTTGCTCACATGTTCAACGGATTTCGATTCGTTGTAGTTGATGGCGTTTTACGCAATTTCTTTTTAAATGGAGTTATAGTGGCTGGCGGAGAAGATCTGGATGGTGCACATGTGGCCGGAGTTATCAATGGTGAACCGGAACTGGTTTCCGGTGCGTTTATTGCTATGAATGCCGTAATAGTTAATGAGGTTAACGTAGATCGCCGTTCATTTGGAATGAACGGTGTGTTAATCCTTGGTTGTGAAAACTCGGCTAATGGTGCTTATTGTCTATTGAATGGGTTTGTATTCGGTGGAGAAATTCACACAGGTGCTGAGATTGCACTGAGTGGTTTTGTTAATGGAGGAGTAAGGCATTTTAGTGATGCTTATTTTAATCTTACTGGTTTCATAATAGTTGGAGATGAAGGTGAAGGATACGTAGCTGGAGATGGTCGTATAACACGTTCGGATTCAGATTTGGTTTCAGTACAAGGATTTTTCATAGTTAGTGGTTATGTTGATAACATTGGAGTTCATGCTCGTATGTGTGGCGTAATTGTACTCGGAGGTGGTAGCATGATAGACGTCGCATCCGATGGTGAGGATTCCGACTCCGATGTTGCAGTGGCCGATGGTCTAACCGATGATGAGGAAAGACAAAGGGATTTAGAATTTGATGTTGAAGAATGGATTTCAATGAATGAAGAACTTAATGCGATTGAGGATGGAATGGACCAATTGTTGATTGCTCCTGGGGGTAATGGAGATGAAGTGAATGATGTTCACTAAAACCATCGCGGTATTATTTAATTTAATTAATTAATCAAAAATCATGAATATATTTTGAATATATTTGATATATCAAATATATTCAAAATATATTCACTACTGAAGTTTTTGATAGATGAGAGGTTTATAGAGTTATATTTCACTTTTCTGTTACATGGTGAGAATGTTGGAATTAAAACAATGGTGATTTTGACTTTGCTTTTTTGGTTGTCTTTAAGAACATGGCAGATAAAAATATTTTTAGTATGTTTTAGGTTATACTGACAATTTTTATTGTTTTTATTATTGGGTGTGGTTAAAGAGAGAGAATATGTTTAGGTTTGTGCTAAAAAAAACTAGAAACACATGTGTTATGTGTAGAGGAATGGCGTGTTTAGTGATTGTTGTTAATGGAGAGTTGGAGACACATTATTAGCGGGTGCACTGCCACTCATCCATTTTTCTTCCCTGGTCTTTTTTGGCCGGCAAAAGACAACTTCATTTCACACCCATAACATATTTACAAGCTTCATTTAGCAAGCTGCTATGTTGAAGTAAAAGTTACAGCCCTTGCAAGTTCATACACCTATTCTATATATCGAATTTCCTCCATTTGTCCCAGTCCAAATCGTTTTGTTTCCCTCGATTTCTAACCCATGAATATGAAATTGTTTTGATGTCACCTAGCAATTGCTCCAGCCCAACCCTTTTCCCGTTACAATTTTTTTTCGTTTCTACTCTTCCAAATGATCCAACATGTGGCGAGAACCACGCTTGTAACACTTTTTTCTTCACTTGACTAAGTCCGCTTGCATTGTGAATACTCAATAAATCCTGAAACGTGAATGCATAAATAGGTTGGATTTTGCACCATTCGCTCACCTTGTTCCATATATAAATTGGCTGCAAAGAAACATGAAATGAATAGATGCGTTGATGCAGGGCCGGCCCTGAGGGGGTGCGGGGAGGACTCCCGGCCCGGGCCCAATTTCTAAAGGGCACTTTGAGCGGCGATGAGTGTAGAGTGTATTTTTTCTGCAACTATTTTCTTTCTGTTTTCAACCCAAAAAAAAATCTCATCTTAAACATCACTGGTTATAAACGCAAGAAGGTGAAGAGTAGATAAGGAAAAAGATGAGTCATACATGAAAAACTATATTTGAAAGATACGACAAAATTACAAAAAAAAAAAAAAAAAAGTTGAAGTGTGTTACTTGAGCTTTGTATTGTGGTACAGTAATTGTGCAGCCTTTGCAGTAAATTTTAATATATAGTAGTATTACAAAACAGTAATTGTCTCATGCTTATGCACATGAATCAAGTCAAATTCATTTCATTAAAAAACTTTTGAAGTCTAGACATAAATAATGGCCCTTGAGATTATTATGGAATTTTAAGAAATGGTGGTTATTTTATGAGCCAATTAGCCAAAAGTATTAATTTTTATAATTATTACGACACTTTCAGTTCCATATCCGGTTTGATCGGTCCGACTAGGGAACTGGTAAGGACACCGGTTCAACGTCCGCTTCGGTTATGAAAACATTGCTTAAAAGACCTTAGACTAAGGGGCACATATTTTCCGACTTGGCCCGGGCACCCGAATTTTCAGGGCCGGCCCTGCGTTGATGACTCCGAATCTTCACCACAGAGGCAGCATGTATCTGGACCTTGAATAATCTTTCTGTGCACCAAACCATCCTGAGTTGCTAACCTTCCTTGTTCCGCTCTCCACGCCATTAGATTAACTTTTTTTGGTACCCAAGCTGTCCACTCGAAGGGAAAATATGGAACTGCAGCCATTGTCAACAAAACCTTGCATGATTTTACCGAGAAAGTACCCTCCGATTCCAGCGTCCATTTCCATTGGTAGTTAATATAAGTGAGTTAATTTACCCAATTGCCCCTTTGTAATATGATGCTGCTTCAAGCCTTCAACCACATCTGACCTTGGTCATAAAAAACATGTCTTCTCCATAGCTATGGAGTCTTCTAATAACATCCAAGATATATGGTTGATTTTTATTATAAAGAAGCACGTTAAAGAAACAATTATTAGATGTGTGATGATTATCAAGTTCATTTATGACAACACTGTTTCTTTACAAATTAAAACTAAGTATATATTTAGGGGTAGAATCAACCTTAAATGGACTCAAATCTAAATATATAGAAGGTCATTTAATAAACAAATTTGACTACATTACAGCAGTTTGAAAATTTATTAAAGTGCAAAGCTCGATCTATAAACAAATTTGTCCATTCACATTGATACATCATCTATAAATACAATATTGGTATTCCTTTAATTATGGAAAGGAATAATCAAGACACAATTACAAAGAATTTGCCAATAATATAAGTTGACTAAACATATTCTATTATTGAATATAAAAGGAACCCGAGCTGTGACTTGTTTGTACCCCTTAGTTTTATCGTCTAAAAAGGTTATATTTCTAAAGACGTCAACTAAGTATGTCAATTGACGCAAGTCAACTTAGATATTCAAATTTTTATATATAAAACTAGTTTATACCCCGGGAGCGTCCCGGGTTGAGAAATCTAAGTAAAGTGAATAAAATTAGAAGTATCTAAACTATAAAAATGGCATCTGCCAATATATGATTAATGATTATTATTATTATTATTATTATTATAAACAAATCTTTGCCATAAGTTATCATATTCTAATATAAAAAAGGGTAATTGGGTCGAGTATCACCTAATCCCAGGCCCGACCCAAACCCACAATTTTTTTAAACTAATTCCAAACCTGACACAATACCTGTCGGGTTACAAAAAATAGTCGTTTTTTTCTCCGTTTTTTATATAGCACTATGGTACTCGTTGAAAAGATAATAAAACGCTTGTTAATTTGGTGCAATTTTTTTCTTTAAAAAAATCTCGTATATAAAAGATATTAACAATTAAAAGTTATGAGATGAAATATGAGAGAGAAAATAATAACGTTTTAATATTTACATTTAGTAGATTGGGTATTTAATAGATTATGTTAAATCATATTTAAACCATATTTATTCAATTTTTAATTGTTCTAGAGTTGTCACATCACATCCTATGTGGCATCTCTCAAAAGAGAGATTACATAATATTATTACATGTCATAAAAAATGCTTTGGTTTATTATATATATAGATATAGATATAGATTGGGTTAGGATCAAATACACAAGATACTTTTTCTAGGAATGGTGAGAAGGATTGTGATCCATTGATCATATATTTGAAGGGTTGAGATTAGTTTGTTTGAAAAAAATAAATAATAAATTAGAGAAAGGGCATAAAAGGAAAACAACATTTGTTGACTTTCTCTCTCCACATGCAATGCACATGTCAATTCCCCCATCATTTTAAAACGTCTATAACTTTTTCATACGACATTTTTTTTTCAAAAAAATTTCACCATATTAACGAGCGTTTTTTTATCTTTAATATAAGTACCACATTGCTACATTAAAATTGAAAAAAAAAATTCGTGCTAAATGGGTTTTTTTTTCTCCGTTGTGTCTTCTGCACGTTCATTGTGTTATAGTATGCATGTGTGCTTTATAAATATGTTATTTATGTTTTTTTAGTCTACACATGATTTAACTTTGTCCATTGTGTTTTTAGTATGATTTTAATTGTGTTTTACGCAAATGAGTTTTGTATTTAGGTGTACGTTGTGTTTTATTATGTTGTTCATTGTGTTTAAGTCTATTATTCATTGTGTTTTAGTCTTCTGTTCATTGTGTCTTTAGAATGTCGTCCATTGTGTTTTATTAGACTGTTCATTGTGTTTTATACCCTATTGTTCATTGCATATTTAATTGGTACTCATTGTGTTTTACGTTATCTCCATTGTGTCTTACGCAACTGGGTTTTCAACTTTTTTTACAAAAGTATTCATTGTGTTTTAATCTTCTGTTCATTGTGTCTTTATTATGTCGTCCATTGTGTTTTACACAATTGGGTTTTTAACTTTTTTTTTCAAAAGTATTCATTGTATTTTAGTCTTTTGTTCATTGTGTCTTTCGTATGTCATCCATTGTGTCTTATACAACTGGTTTTCAACTTTTTTTTTTCAAAAGTATTCATTGTGTTTTAGTCTTCTATTCATTGTATCTTTAGTATGTCGTCCATTGTGTTTTACTAGACTCTTGATTGTGTTTTATACCCTATTTATTGGTGTTCATTGTGTTTTACATTCCATTGTGTCTTACGCAAGTGGGTTTTGAAATTTTTTTTCAAAAGTATAGCAATATGGTACTCATATTAAAGATAAAAAGACACTCAATTTTATGGTATATATTTTTTTTAAAAACGGATGACGTATAAAAAAGATACGGACATTTAAAAATGAAGGTGAAAATGGCATGTGACTTGCATGTGCATATGTTTTTGACAAAATTACCCCTCCCACTTGTTAATCCTTTGGACACATGTCATTTTCTAGTGGCTTCTCACCCTTCTCATTTTTTGTAGCCTTTGTATAATAACCCAACCCTATAAAATTTGTTGTGTGAGATATGGATGTTTAATTGAAAACAAAATGTTCTTTTTCCTATTTTCCCCTACTTAAACCATATGTAGTGGTGGGTGAAATTTAGTGGGTGAAATATGTATTTTTTAACATGTGGTATGCGAGGGCCACTTGGTGAGTGAAAGAGGCTTGAAATTTATAAGGGTGTAGTGATGTGGTTTGGTGTGAGTGGTGTATATAATAATGATATTAAAATTGAATTAAAAAAAAAATAAAAATAAAAATGAATAGGCGTCTTCCTACCTTTCTTAAACATTGATATCGACATCAACTAATCAGTTTCAGCATGTGGTGTATAGTAATTAGTAAATAAATATTAGTTCACCTATTTTTGTTAAATATGGTAATCTAATGGATTAGAATAACTAATTATTTTTAGTAAGTTAACTATAAAGAAAAGAAGATGTTGATGTTAGTGATAACCTTCCATATATCTCAATTGCTTCGTAAATATTGTATTCAGGCCATATCTAGGATTCAAAATTTAAATTCAATCAATCAATCACAAGCCGATATTTGCGAGCAAATAAGTCAATCTTCGATCCTATTTTACAGCCCTTTAAAACTAGTGTGTTCTCTTGGTACCTACAATCGAAGGTCTCTATTGGTTATTACCAACACCAACCGCTCGAACCTTAGATGCTAAATCTAGTTGTTTTAGGTAATCTGCGGCAAACAACCACATCTACGGCCTCACGTCTCTCAAAAGTTTATTTCCTTCCACCCTCCCCCTCCGTTGTAATTAGCCGGCAAGACATCACTGCAAGGAAACACCGGAGATGCCAGATCACGTTAATCGGTCATTCGGTTCTGCTGTTCGTGTCCATTTGTGACGACATCCAATAAAATCGAGCCGCCACCGCATACCCATAAGAACTTCACCGGTTCTATGCTACTGCATTAATGGATTTACAAGGTACTGATCTTATTATGTTTTGTACAAGCTTCACAAAAGTGAGATCAAGAATATATATAAATTACTCACTGAAAATAATATAGAGAAGGAGATCAAGTGATCAATGGCTAAAAGTAATATGTATATGATATTTGTATGATACCAAGATTTTCATGTAATTTAACATGACACTACCATTATGCGAAACTAAAGAAAATTTGAGGAGATTAAATAAAGTAAAATTAAATAGGAGATTAATACTACCAGATACATATTTCGTATGCTTTAGTAATGTGAATTTCATGCATAAGAAAATATATATGTCTTAATTTCATGCATAAGAAAATATATATGTCTTAATTATTGTGTAGGTTTTCGTGTTAATTAACAACGTCGTTGAGTTTCGTGCTAATTGCAAATAAGCTAAGGTACGGATTCTGTTTTTTTTTAATCATAGTATAACTTTCGTTTCCTTCCATGTGTACGGGTTCATTAGTCGTATTATCATAGTATAAAATTTATATATGTTACTTTGTAGTACAGACTTACGTCTATGTTTAGAGTTTATTTGTCATCGTTTTATATGTATCATCGGTTCGTATTTGGTTCGTTATTTGGGTCGGTGTGTATTTGTCAATTTGTTGTTAGTGTGTCATAGCATGCCATACCTCTGACTTGTACTCATGGTCGCATGTTCCGGGTAATGTCATTTTTAGTTTGCCTGTAATTATTTTACATGGCCTAACTTTTTGTACTCTGTCACCCGAGCAGTTTGTTTTGACTTGTCGTTGGGGCGTCAGCGACATGAACACTTTCCGTGACAGTGCGTAATCAAAATCACGGCGTCTCTAAATGGTCCCTTAGAGGCGTATGGATATATCCTAGATCTGTTTCTGATTTCTGACTTCTAATATATGTTTCTGTTTTGTGGAGATTGGAATAATGGGTGTACGCCACATTCACCATCTCATAGGTGCATGGACTAGCTAGCTATGTACCAGTTTGTAAGTTTGTTTAGGCTCGTGGGTACTTCCGTTTGACGTGACTTACTTTATTTGTGTGTATAGTCACGTAGTTTGATATATGTATCTGTTCTAATATGTTTTTGATATTGTTCTTAGAGCATTCACGGTAGCTTCCCCATCCCCCATTTACTCACAACCAATCACAACCACATATTACATTAAAAATCATTACAGTTTCTCTCTCCTTCACTCACAACCACTTTCAACAAATATTAAAAAATAAATATACTTTCCAGTTTTCCCCAAAAGATTCCCAAATATACCAATCAACAGTAGATTCCCCATTTTTCTTCACTCACAAACCCTCAAAACCACCCCATATAATTTGGGGGCTACTCTCACATAAAAATGGGGAAGCTATTGTGAATGCTCTTATATGTTTCGGTATGTGTCTGATTATGTTCTGGTCAAGTATCAGGTTTTGCCTCCGATTATGTTCAGCAATTGTTTCGATATAAGTTTGGTTTCGAGTTTGAAATAGAGTTCGATTGGTTTTCGTATGTTCACTTCGGTCTCAGTTCTATTATGTCTCGCTTTTCCGCTTCGCTGAATTACTTATACTGTTGATTCTTCCGTTACTGGGCAATTTTTGGCTTAGCCGTATTTTCTTTTGTTGTGTTGTCTTAATAGTTTCGCAGGTAATAGGGAATATTGGGGGAAACAGTGAAGAGTGTTAAAAGAAGTTGAACAATCAGTATCATTAATTTATTTCTACAATATAATAAATGGTAATTATGATCTTTATGTTTTAATATTATTGATTGGTTTTTGATTTGATATCTGTAAGCGTGACACGTCAGCCCTAGCCGGGTTGGGGTGTGACAATTATACTATTATGTTTGAAAGTAGATAATACATAAGCTATTACGTGGTTATATGGTTCATTAAATATGAAAATTTTGTAAACAAATGTTATTATTCTGAATTAAGTAATATTTTTTATTTATTTATTATTTTTTTGGAAGATGACTTTCTTTAACGGTGTGTCAGAGATCATCACACCGTCCGACTTGGGCAACCCTGGCCCTCCACAAGCCCAGACTATCGTGCACAGCAGAGAATGTTGGTGCCATGGGGGCTGTTAGCGGCTTCCACCCGAAAACCGTACCGTCTTCACACAAGCCCGGAAACCTATTTTTATTTACTATAAAATAGGTAAATATGAAAATTCCAATGTTGTAAAAGAACAAATATGGTATCATAAAACATAATAGACAAATATATATAGGGGTTTGTTCCACTAAAGAAATGGGTTTCTCTAAGAAAGATAAATGTATTTGTGTCCATTTTACACACCTAAGGTACAATCTATATCTATATCTATAATAAAGGAGTAACTATTGCTGAGGTGGCACCTCTAGATAGCCTCCATACTATCCATTTTGCTTACCCATGGGTTAAAAAACCCGACCCGATATACCAGATTCTAACCCGGTAACCCGGGTATAAATACCCTATTCCTGAATTATTATTACCCGTGTAAACTATCGATCTGCTCCATTCTTATTCAACTTCTTTTTCTCCATAAACCCTAACTCTCCTCTTCTACTCACTCTCTCTCTCTCTCTCTCTCTCTCTCTCTCTCTCTCTCTCTCTCTCTCTCTCTCTCTCTCTCTCTCTCTCTCTCTCTCTCTCTCTCTCTCTAGCATCTGATCTGATTATGTTTGAATATCTTCAATCATAACAAACGTTAGTGTTCCTCTTATTCAAGGTTTGATTATCTTTATGATTCTTACACTCCCCTCTCTCCCATAAAGATCGATATGTCTAGATCTCTTCAACCCATAACAAATGCAATATACAACAGGTATCCCCTGTAGAAGGGAGTTTTCCCAACTTTTTTTGCTATTCTCCGAGGAAACAATAGGAGAAAGATTAGATGACTAGAATTGGCTTTCAATATAAAGAAAACAGTCGTGCATACTTCCCAGTTCCTGTGAGTAAAAAAATTACAAAAAAGATTATTATTAGATGAAAACACAGATAATACGGGTCGGGTCAGAAAGCGTAACTTTTGGTGCGGGTGTGGTGGGCTTTTATGCAATAGAAATACACATAGAAAATTCTTTAGTCCAACTTTTTTTTAATAAAACTGTTGGTGGAGATTTTATGCATTAAATATACACTTTATTCCTATTTTTAAAATTAAAAAATTAAATTACCCGTTCTTAGGGGTGTGATTTTCTGACACAACATGAACCTAGCGCAAAATTCATATGCATAAATTTAGCTATGGTGATTTTCAAGTCGATTCCAATAATACGTTTTGCTACACGGGTCATGTAAATAACTAGCGGGTTTAGATGTTTGACTTTGGAAAATGTTTGTGGCAAGTAAAGTTAGACATTTCCCGGCTACAAGGCATAGATACATGGAGTTTTTCTCAAAACTAGCTAAAGATAATTTGTCATCCTTTTGCCAGGTAAGGTGGTTCTATTTTGAAAGATATGTCTTAAAGCTAATCTATTAACAAACAAACGTACTTAGCAGTGGCGGTTCTAGGTTTTTGAGCGAATGATGGCAAAAAATGAGTTGGTCAAAATTGAGCTGTCAAAACTCATATTTACGTTCAAGTAAGATTCTTTTAATTAATGTTAACCAAATTTCTTATAACATAAACTGATTTTTATATCCAAAATTTAGTAATAAAAATTTATAAATAGCGAATAACAATCAAGTAATTTGGATGGACTCGTGGAATATCTTGAAAACAGAGAGCATAAAAACACAAACCCAAACACTCATTATTCAACTTTTTTTTGTTTTGGTTTTTTAGAACTTTAAATACTTGTGGTATTGGCTGTTTTGGTGATGGGAGTGCTCATGTCATTGCAGGGATCTCTAAATGTTTAGGATTTTGGTCACCAAGGTCTATGTTCAATGAACGGGTTGAAGTAAAGTTCCAATAGTTCTGTTTCACATGAACGGTTGAAATAATGGTGTTAGTAAGTGTCAGAATCCTGATATGAAAATTACTGAGAAGTTAATCATGACCCTAATTTGATATTAGTAACTTGGTAATTAGGACGACGGTTAAAATAGTTAAGGGTTACAATTAGTAGTTTGGAGTTGCTTATTGCAAACAGCTTATTCAATTATTCAAAAAGCAATAAGCATATATACATTTTTTATATAACTAATGTTGTCTTTGATGTTAATTTGTGTGTTGGAAGTAGGGGTGAGCAAAGTACAAGAACCGACCCGATCATTACCCGACCCGAAACCCGAACACCCTATAAAATGAGAACCGAGACATGGAACCTAATTACGGGTCGGTCTTCGGTCCTTAGAAGTCGGTTCCAGTCAGTCCAAAGAGGAATACCCGAACTGAAATTATATTTAAAGGCTGTTGGAGCTGCAAAGGGACTAGCTTATTTTTATGACATGCAATTTCACTATCAGTCTATCAGGCATCTAATCTTAGAGAATATACATAAGCTCTTTCAAAACACCGAGTGAATGAGTGATACAAAGTTTAAGGTTCACGAGAAACTAATTTAGCAACTTCAATGTTCACCGGACAAATAATTAGTTTCATGCTAGACTCAAATATCAAACAGTAGATTATAGATTTTTATATGAACGACCACTAAACAAATCAACGACCACTAAATCTGAATTATATCTAGTAACGACCACTACTAACTCTGAATTTTATCTAATAAACAACCACTAAACAAATGAACGACCACTAACTCGTTGGTGGCTTAACTAAGCTAAAATATATTGCAGCAAAAAAAAACATATTAACTGCATCAAAAACATCGCAGCTAACATATTGACCCATTACATAATAATGCAGCAGCCTTTTAAATATACTGCAGCAAATTTCGACCATGCATGACCCAACCCATGTTGACCCATCACAGAATACTGCAGCACCTATCTATTTTGCCAACACCAGTGTACCAGCAAACGTTTCCAGAGATTTATAAGACAAAAAAGGACAGAATACTACAGCACCTATCTAAGCATGCATACCCAACAAACAAGATAGATACCCAATTCTGTGTCACAAGGACCCTGATCATCTCCTTTGCTTTTTAGCTTTAACCGTTGATCAAGAACATTATTGGCATCTCATTGTTACTTGCTTAAATTAGCAAAAAAATGTTATTTATTTACATGGGTTTGCCACAGGGATACAATGCAGTTAGTTATTTTATTAGAGTACTTCCGTCCATCGGTTTTTCCTCGGTTTTTACGTATTCCTGGACCGACTCGACCCGAGAACCGGCTAGAGTTATATTTCTGGACCGACTAAAGAACCTAAAAAACATACCCGGGTCGGTTTTGATGGAATTTCGGTTCGGTCCTCGGGTTTTTTCGGTCCGGACCAATTTTGCTCACCCCTAGTTGGAAGCCTCAAATAATTCACACTCATCCAAAGATAATATTAAGTTCATAGAGTTAAAGACAATATCAAGAAACCGACCTACTGTATTTGTTTTTTAATATGTTCTTTGACTTTCTTTTATTCAACTCAACTAGTTATATTCTTAGCCTCGCGTTGCTTCGGCAGCGTCTAACCGATGTCAATCCCAAATGAATTCACATACAAATAGCACAAAAAAAAATTATAGTAAATTTATTAAATGAATGGTTGGTCTCTATTACATGTTCTAATCGCCTAAAATCAGTTTTTTTTAAAAGGCGAACGCGAATTTCCTATTATCCATGGACCTGAACCCTCAACCACATCAAAGAGAATCTTGAATCATATGCAATATCTTTGTTAGTGAGATGAGAGAAAGCTTCCATGTCCACTTGAAAGCTATAAGAGTTCAGGTTCAAATGCTCATGGCATTAACAGATTTGGGAAGTGGAGTTATTGAACATAATCTGGCCCTGATCTTCTGCAAATCACAAATTAGTAGGTTATATGGATTTCAAATTTCTTACAGGTCACCAAATATGACATAGAACACTTGCACATGATGTGTACTTACCCCCACGTTATAAACGCCCATCAACCTAATTCGTCAACCAAATCAGCGATTAGATGAGATCCACGACTTTAATACAATTATTAAGATATAGGATAATATACAATCTTTTAAGTGAAGCTTTCATTATTCATACCAATCTAGAAGCAACAATTATGCTAAACATAACAAAGAAAACATCACATAAATATACAATTTTGAAGGGATGTTAGGCTAACGAAGCATAAAAGAAACTCTAGAACATTACCTTGGTTTGGGACGATCAACAACAGTTGGAAAAACCTTTCATCTTGGGGGGAAGGCGAAGTTACCAATTCTAAGCTTCCTCTTGACCTTGGCTACCAAACAGCTCTTAGTACGAATATAAGTGCATAAAAACCCAATTCTTAATTAGCCACAGTTGACAGTATATGTAGTTACAAACAGTCATCCGAGGAATTAAAATAAATTAATGTCTCGTGAGTAGCTAATCTGGACCGAAACACATATTTTAGCTTTTAAGCATGCTTGGTTAACCCAAAACAAAAGAGAGATTATTACTTTTTTCTCTCCCTTCTAATGTTGTATAAATAAGAGGTTTTCTTTTATTTGAATTTAATTTCTTTAAGAAAATATCATGCGAACCGAACGAAACATTAGTGTTCTAGATTCTTAAAAAAATGTCAATGTTCTTTAAATAGATATTCAAACATTACTAATTTTAGATAGTAAACGTCTAATGATGTCAAATTTATTACTCATAAACTGGTTTCCACTAATATGATTGCAAAATAGAATATTTTCATAGGATCATAAATGACATTTCCTACATTTTCAAGAGAAGCTTTCAAATCCCGCATTATGAAATAATAATATATATAAGCATCTAAACTGAAGGAAACAAAATCAAACCAACAGAGATACACAAATGCAAACACAATAAAGGGAAAGAAGAGGTAAACTAAAGAATGAAATTATATTACCACCAGATCCTCTATTTGACTATTTGCCCATCACTATTTAGCATGGCTTCCTTCAATAGTTTCTGTAGGAAAAAAAAAATAAGTTTTCTTTTAGAACTGGACTTACATAGACAATCCCATAAACCTCTTCACCATGCGATAACTACTTGGTTTGTTGAACCAACGCCTTAGCTTCAGTAACTTCCTTTCTAGTAAATTGAAGCCTACACATAGATTACTCTCCAAGTTAATCAATCATAAAAGTACATAAATTTAAAAAAAAAACTTATTCAAGCGATTAATTTTGGAAGGAAAAAAGCACTTACCTTGTTAACGAATTTGTAATTGCGGACTATATCCATCACAACAACCTATATCCATTTTGAGCCGGATTAAAGGCCACGTAGGGTCTTGGTGGAGACACACTATTGGTCATCTCAACCAATGACAATGAAGAATAAAAAAAACAAACAAAAAAACGGGTGACAGGAATCGAACCAGGGCAGCCTCTCTAACACTTTGCGCATTGTAACACCCCAAAACAATTCGTTCGTCTAACTACGCCATTAGGCGTGATTAAATAACGAAACGAATTTAATGGTGGGTGTTTTAATCAACGGATAAAAACGAGCTAAAACTTAACGATACCGACCAACCTAGATAGTGAAGTTATCTAATAAACATGGAAATGTAAACTTGAAGGGCCAATATGGTCAAGTTGATAAAACTTGATTTAATATAGAACAAACATGTGTATGTGTGGATCGACATTTTCATCAGGAGATGAAATATCCACACACAAAACATATACACTTCTCTAAACCTCAATTGAGCATGAATCAAAGGCAATTGAAGATCAAATTCGAGTGCATGAAGTGCAAATCCATCATCTAGGTCCTAACAAACCCTAAGGTAACCTCCAATTAAGTCTTGATGCTAAATTGGGAGTTTATATGAATGATAAAAATCTAGGGTTTTGATAAAAACGTGAGATTATTAGTTGTTAGAGGTTCCTCTAGCTTTAGGGAGCCTCAATCATACCTAATTTGCTTACGAATCACATTCTACATGTATGTTTGATTCTAGTCATATGGTTATGCTAATATGTGAAAATTGGGGTTTAATCTCTAGGTTGAAACCCTCTATGTTTAATGATTTAGTTAACTCTTAGGAGCTTTCTTAATGAGGAATTTAGGCTAAAAAGTCTAAATAACATGATATGATGATTTTTAGGTAGATGGGTATGTTTTGATAAACTTAAACTCATGAAAATCAAGTGAATTTGGTGGGTGCACACCAAGTGTTTGATGAAATGCCTCAATAGTCTTGTTTGCAAATTGAGGTGATAACTTGATTTGGGTAATCATGGAATTACCCGCATATAAAACGTGAAACACATGTTTAAAAGATGAATCACACCATACATGAAAAGTTTAGCCACATGATAATTGGGAAAACGAAATAATGGTGTGAATAAACTCATGAGATGTGTTAGTTATTGGATATGATGACTAACTTAACTAATCTTATGAGTATGGTGAAGGTCGATCTTGTCAAGCTAGGTGCAAGCTTGGATGGAATGGATCAACGAACAAAACGGGTCAAGCGGGTATGAGCCTAAAGTGCAAGTAAATGGAAATGAATACAAGTAAGTTTTACTTACACCAGTAGTCTATAACATGGCTTAAGTGTCATATATATTGGTTATAAAACTCATGTATGTATTAAAGGTAAACCCCGAGGGGTGAAATGTATTAAATGAGTTGCCTCAAGAACTCATAACAAACAAGGTTTATGACATATATTCGAAACAATGAGTTGTGACCGAATGGTGAAATCCATCAAACGGGTCAACTAATAAAGATATGTGAGAAATGATGTTTTAATCCAAATTGAATCAATTGAATGGAGTCGTTAAGCATGATGTTAAATGGGTCAAGTTTGTGTCACTTGAACCATAGATAAAAACTTGGGTAACATAGCATTATGAACTAGGAGTCTAAACGGGTCAAATGGTGATGTCCTCACCATGTGAATCCAACACTTGATGCTTGTATTCCAAGCATTAAGATTCATAAAGTTAAACGGGTCAAATGGCAAGTTATTGCCATTTGAGTTCCGAGGAATTAATGTGTATATTTAGAAAGCACGCAGGTAGATGCATTTGCGCATGCACGCTTGATGCTAAGAATCGTGGAGGATACGCACAAGGTATGAGAATGGGTCAACACCACCCGGTAAGTCCGTAGTCGAATAAACGCCTTCGGGCGAAGCAATATAGGTGATAAAAGTACTCACATGAGGTGTGGGTGCAAATCAAGTAAGTTATTTCCATAACTATGTCTAATGCGCGCTAAGGCGCTTAGAATCGACCACATTAGAACAATCTTGAGAAATGTTGAAAATCTAAGTCCGTATGGACTTAGAAGTTTTTAAACAAGTCATTGAGTCAAAAACATTGGATTTGAAACAAGAAGTTTCGCCACGAATGGCTAAATTGAAAGATTTGGTCATGAGGGGCATTTTGGGGATTTAAAGGATTAATAAAGGTTGATTCTAAGAATCTAAGTCGTAATGAAACAAATCGGACAAACGCTTTTGTTGATCAAGTGCCTAATGACGTGACAACTCAAACGGTATGCAATTTAAGTGGTCAAAAGTGCCTTGTTTGAATTAAGGCCTTAATGGGTCAAATTGGGTAAAAGTCGCCATAAACATTCAAAACTAAGAACCGGATCATGGCGACATAAACCGGACCATAATTTCAGTCAAACAAAGGTTTATTTAGTCGGCAAGTCATTACTTAGGCTTCGGGAATCATCAAATGCGGTTGCGACATGATTCCCATGCTTAAAAATCACCAAATTCACATCAGAAGCTTCGAGCGGCCGCTCACAGAGGCCGAGCGGCCGCGCGCTTTGACCTGCACGTTAGCATGAACTTTAAAATTTCGTATAAAATCGTAGAAAAATCGTTAGGAGGTGTTCTTTATATGCCTGGAAAGCTCTCGGAGCGTAGAACAATTCTCATTTGAAAGTCGAAGTCAGATTTTGGGTTTTAGAAGGGGTAAAAGCGATCCGAACAGCTGATGCGCATAAGTTGCAGCAGTTTGTTCTCCCGATAAAGGGCCGTTTGGCCTGGTTCGTTCCGTATCAACGTGTAACGAATACCGTACTAGTTTAAATGTATCATTGACAACCCACTAACCATTTTTGTGAAATGGTGCTAGGTAAACAAGTGAAGGAAGTCCCGGAGCAAGGATCAAGTCGCGAGAAGAACCGAACACGCCCGAACATTCATCAAGCTTCCGCACTAGAATCTAACGAACTCCCGTTAAAAACAAAAACTTTGATACATTCTTTTTGTAGCAATGATGTAAAAAAAATTTATTGGAACTAAACGTGTATGGGATTCATTAAGTTGGGTTTTCATAATTTCAAAGTTTTAATCGGGAGTGGTTTTTAGTTAAGGTCCAAACCCGTAAGATTAGGCAATAATCGCGTGATTACGGGTTAGGGTCTTACACGCATTTGATAAAACGACCTATGTCGTAAGGCCGCAAATTTTTCTACCATTATTGAATATTTATAAATGTACAAAGGTAATGGAAGTTTGTCAAAATATATACAAAAAAGCCTCAAGTAAACATCAAAGCAAAGTAACTGTGCACACACCATGTCATGAGACCACAATCCTTGTAAACATGTCTCGAACCATAAGCACAAATGCCCCGTGAGATTTGACAGTTTGACATAAGAAGGTCCACAAAAAATAGCATTATCACACATGCCTAATAAATTTCCATTATAATAGAAAGAATCAGAATAACCATTCTAACGAAGTCTAGACAAAAGTTCAGTGAAAGGAAGGTTCATAAGTACACTACAAACGCAGCAGGTAGCATGTTAACAAAGAGCCAGGTACAATACGAAGCCGACTAATCATATGAGCAACACATGCATCGGCCGATTACTCACCGAGAAGCATACATATAATTAGCAAGTCGTTATTAAATAAAAATGGCATTAAATCCATACCATCATAAAAGAGCCCAATTTTAAGACAAGAAAACATGAAACCAAAAATACGAAAACAAAACCGGGAATTAGAAAAGAAACCCAAAAACAAACAAAGCACAATTGCAAAAGTCATTGAGATAAGAAGTATATTACCTTTAATTCAAACCAGTTGATGTCAAAATCCACACAGAAGTAGCCGAAACCTGACATAGAGAAGAAAGCAAAAGTGTTAAACCCTCAAACAAACACCATTTACAATGCAAAGGAAACAATAATACCTTATGCGAAACAACACCAACAACCGATGAATCGGTGTCAACGACGACCACCGCCACCATCCACCGAAAGCGGCGCACGTACACCCTTCGACAACCGGTCAATCGGTTCCGTTTTGTACATCGCCGTTCACGACATCAGATGACACGGCGAATCGGCACCCTTGAACAATCGTTCAATCGGTGACGTACAACGTCGTTCACAACATCACCGTCGTTCTCACCGAAAGAACCGTAGGAATGAGACAGTATGGAGGAGCAGCAGATCTGTAGGCGAAAAGGGGCTGCGAGGCTCTGTCAGTACAAGAGAGAGAGAGAGAGAGAGAGAGAGAGAGAGAGAGAGAGAGAGAGCATTCAGATTTACAAAAGAGAATCACTTGGTTTTGAAGATGATGGTAGTATATGAAGAGTGGAAGACACATATGATGGTAGGCGGTGGAGGATGCGTGTTTTCAGCAGGACATGCCAGCTAAGGATTAGACGCGGAGAAAACTGGTTGGAGTATGCACTATTCATGAACTTCGTTTATTAAGATATAGGATAATTTGCAGGATTTGAATAATGCAACAATTATCAGGAATCAGGATAAAAGGTAACTCCTGGAAGTTACAAAAAGGTACACTTTTAATGTTTTATATCATTAAAAATAGTTAAGTTGTATCATATATCAACTGTTAGGCCTATTGGTGTGGGGCTCGGCATTGGAACGGCGAGGGAAGCCAGGGGCGGCAACACCGCCCCCTGGCCCGACATCTACACAAACAGCATCCTATTGCCGAGCACGATGTTCCACCACGTGGCTTCATGACCCCGTTCAACGGTCGAATCCTTTAAAAAAAATCAATTTCAAATTTTCATATTTATACATCTCCCACACTCTCACTTTTTTTAAACCAAAAAAAAAATATAAAATAAAAGAAAAGGGTGATGATGCTCATACTCCACACCCTTGGACCATCATGGTGATGATGTTCCTAAGCCTTGCTGATGTGGCAGCTGAGGTGGAGGGTCATCATCCATGATTAGGGCTGTAAACGAACCAAACGAACACGAATAAGGCCTTGTTCGTGTTCGTTTGTTAAGGAATTAACATGTTCGCAAACTGTTCACGAACACTTACCGAACGAGATTTTTTGTTCGTGTTCATTTGTTAAGAAAATCACATGTTCACGAACTATTCATGAACACTTACCGAACGAGATTTTTGTTCGTGTTTGCTTGTATTTATTTGCTAAATTTAGTTGTCAGACAAAAACGAACACAAATGAATGTAAACAAACACAAATAGGTATTCCTGAAAAAAATCAAGCACAAACTAACACATTAAATTTTGAAAATTCGCATTTTTCATCGCTAACATTGTCCGCCTAGAATATACTAATCCAATTACTCAAATATACGTGACATAATCTTGATCACATAATGTCTTATAAAAAGACAGAGATATCATATTAAACTTGAAATCCTCGTTTAATCCACCAAAAATAACAGTTAATCAAAATAGTTAAAGTAATATTAACATGTGATGCACTAATATATGTTAAATAATCTACTACTGGGAAATTTGAAATACTTAAATTAAATATAAAAAATTAAAAACCCTAATGAACTATCAAACAAAAACAAACATACACAAACACGTTACCGAACATTCACGAACATAAACGAACGAACGCGGCCTCTGTTCATGTTCGTTTGTTTAGCTAAACGAATGGAATTTTTTGTTTGTGTTCGTTCATTTATTAAACGAACGAACACAAACGAACTTCCCGCCAAACAGTTCACAAACTGTTCGCCAAACGTTTGGTTTGTTTACAGCCCTATCCATGATGGGTCTCCTCTACACTCACCAGCCTTAATGTTTAAAATTTCTGACCCAAATAAACAAAAAAGAAAACAAAATTGTTTGTAATATTAACAATGATACATTTTGTTAAATATATTAGTGTTTGCATAAAAAAAACATGATGATGAAAGAAAAGTGCATTCTTATATGCAATGTAAGTATAAGAATTCATTAGTAAATTCATTAGTAAGATGTAATATACTTATTTTAAAAAACTAATGCAGGGAAATTGTGGTTGTTGCCACAAGATAATGACAATAATATTGTGACCGGCCTTATGAAAGTGTGATGCTTATTTGAGGATACTCTCCAGGAATGAAAACGCGTGAAACATTTTATCTTCTTTAGACAAAGGTAAGTCATAATGGTCACTTTTTTAAGAAGAAAAATGTCATCTTGCTAGACTTTGATATAATTAGTTTTATTGTAGCCGGGTTATGATTCATATGTGACCAATTTGATATAATTAGTTTTATGTACATCATCGACATCATCAAGTAATAGATTTTCTTTGTTTCGTATGTTTTATAATATCATTACTGTATCGATTATGCGATTTATTGTAAATATAAGTGTGAACTAGGTATTAGTTGCCCGCGCTTCGCCGCACAGGTGCGGTTGTTGTGCGAAACGCAGCGGGAGCTCCTGTTGCGTTGAGTGTTTGGCGGACGTTAAAGATCGCGCGTCGCTGTGGGAGCTCCTGTTGCGTGGAGGGTTTCATGGACATAAAAGATAATATTAACTGTTATTCTTGCGTAGGCTTCAAAAAAATACTCGCGGCTAAAAGCTAAAAGTTTGAAATCCTAAAAGCTAAAATTTTAGTCAAATTGAGTGGTCAAAGTTTGAAATCCTAAAAGCTAAAAGTTTGGTGGTCAAAGTTTGAAATCCCAAAAGCTAAAAGTTTGGGGGTCAAATTGAAAGAAAATAAAGTTAAGCTAAAAGTTAGTGGCCAAAGTTTTAAATCCTAAAAGCTAAAAGTTTGTTGGTCTAAGTTTGGTGGTCAAATTAGAAGAAAATAAAGTTAACCTAAAAGTTAGTGACAGAAATAAAGTTAACCTAAAAGTTAGTGACCAATGTATATTAAAACAAAGACACTATTGAAGTGTCTTGAGAAAAAAAAAAAACAAAATTGTGCAAGTTGAATGAAAATTCAAACTTCAGTGAAAAAAATCAAAAGAAACCAAAAGCTCACTGTTAAAGTGCCGATGAAATAATATAGATATATAATTGTTTGTGTCAAAGGGAACTTAGATGTGGTGAAACTAACTATTGTGAATTGCTCTATTCAATCTAGAAAACACACAGTAGGGTAAGAGCTATTTGACTTCTTTAGTTCACTCCATGTTAAGGTATTATTTCACCACGATGTAGTCGTTATAAGTTTAGTTGTGAAGGCAGAAAATCAAGCAAGTAGCTATTTGACTTCTTCAGTATTATTTTTTTATAAAGCAAACATATTTGTAATACCGATCAATATAACATGTAGTTTTGAATACTACAATCTTTATAGTTTTTTTTTTATTCATTTTACTTGTGGATGTACCGTGTGTCCACAAATCATACTTGTGCATTGATGATTTACGCCTTCATAGTATGAGAATCTATATAGGCAATGGTTTATGATATATGTGGACATTTTGGATCCGTGTGGGATGATTTTGATATATTTGTTTTAGGTTTTCTCAAGTGCAATTGGTTTTGATGATTGGACAAGAGTAGAGATTGACCGAAAATATTAATATTGGATAAAGATAGCAACGTTAAGAATCAAACAACAAATGTTGTCGATATTTGGAGGTTTGTGAATAAGTATGCGATCGTATTTTGCATAAATCGTTTAATTTTTTTTTATAATTAATTGGTTGTATGATTTGTTAAACTATATTTATATATTTATACGATTACTTAAATGTATAGTTGTATTTTAGTAAAATATACTGTACAAATCAACTCCTGTTATTAATCCTTTTTTAATCTCGGTAAAAAGTTTACCAAATATATCAAAGTGCATAATGGAAATACCTTAGTTTACTTTATAATCCTTCAAATCGTCAACATTAATCACAACATTCTGCTGATTCTCCTCCTTAATTTTCTCTATTATTTTACGATCAATGTATTTTCCATATTTTGTAAAATACATTAACCCAACAAATCCTTTCTATCTTTTTTTAAATCTTTATCGAATGTAGTTTTCAATCACCGTGTAATTTGATCTAAAATTAACTAATGAATTTTAGCATAATTGCGTAGTGGATTAGTGAATGTTGAACTTTAATGTATGCTCTATACAATTATTGAGTATATACATATTTTAAACAGTTATAAGAAACGTTCATATGTGATTATATTATAATAATTTATAGTGTTTGCAAAACAATATATAAACAGATACTTTACACATTAAAGCTACTAAAGCTTATATGTTTGTTTGTCATGTTAGAGATTTAAGTACTATTATACAACACATCCATGTATGTATTTTATAAATTCTCACTTAATATCATCTTATATTCATTTTCATCTAACTCGGGTATTTGCCGCGTGTTAACGCGGGGCTCTAACCTAGTACGATTATATAGTATAATTGTGTTGTTTTATCAAATATGACACAATTGTTACTAAAAAAACACAATTGACTAGCCTGCCAAGACCATCCAGGAACGTCTTCACACCAAGCCTACTTAATTCTTAAAGATAAAAAGTGTTGATGTACTTTAAATGATGATAAATTAAAAAAAAATGTTATTCACTTTTAAAAAAGATAACTCTTTTTATTAAAATCAATAATTTTGATTCTTCCAATTTTGCCCCTACATCTCCTTAAACTGATTAATTCTTCTACTTGGATCTCAAGCCATTGGTTTCCTTTAATCACTCGTCCACAATAATTGGTTTCCTTTAATCACTCGTCCACAATAATTTCTACATTTTTCTACATCCCCTTTAATTGATTAATCACTCAAACCATTGCGTGTGTAATTTTTCCTATCCACTTATTAGTGACTTTACAAATTACATAAGATATGATTATTATGATGGCTGGCTGAGTGGCATTCTTGTTTTTCTGTTGACTATGACACAAGGTTTTGTGTTACACCAGATATTTACATTATTAAATCTTAATCAAGAAACATTAAAATGATTACACACAATCATAATAGTACACCATAATTACACGCAACTTACTATTAAATAAATTTAGACTTTGCCAATCTAATTAAAATATATCAAAATGATTATGCGCCATTAGGGTTGGTGGTCCAGTGGTAAGACAAAACCTTTTAATACACTAATAAGTGTGAGGTCTTGAGTTCAAGTCTCACAAGAAACAAGAAATTCGCATTTCAAAAAAAAAAAATCAAAATGATTAGGCTGGTTAAAAGTTGCTTAACATGTCTTGAAGTGTTTCTAAAAATAATATTTATTTTGAAAGGTTAATTTCTTTTTAATCCTATGGTCTTTGGGATTTGAATTCAAGACCTCCCACAACCTAGGTGTTTTAAATGCTTTGCCTTTGTCAATGGACCACCACCCATTGGTGTTTCTAAAAATAATATAATCTATATCTATACTACATTAACAAATGTATTTTATATATGTTGTTGTTTGTCGGACGGTTACGACACTACAACAGAGTCGATATGATCCTATATGAGATCATTAGTTCCGGACTGAACTTTTGTTTTAGAGCATTCACATTTGGTCCATCAAATCTACTCCATCAAATTACGCTAAAAATCACTACTCCACCTCTAAATTTTCTCTCTCCTAATTAAAATAATAATATTTTTTTTCATAGTTTTAACATTATATTTTTTCTCTCGTCAGTCACAACCACTTACAAAAACATTAAAATATTTATAGGGGTGAACAGTGTCCCCCCAAATATAAGAGTGAACAATGCTTCCACCAAATATTTTCTCTCTCATCCACTCACAACCACTCACAACCACTTACACCACCCTATATAATTTGATGGAAACAGTCACATACATTTAGTAGACCAAATATGAATGCTCTTAGGGGGGACGGGGCGCTACCAGATTTTGTCACGGGTACCCAACTATCAGTATGGTAACACCGTCGCCACCAGTGTTGGTAGGGGTCCCGTGAACCAAATACGGGTTCTACCTAACGGGCTGGTATATGTAAACTAATTATTGAAACGGTCGAATTTTATTACCTTTTTGACCGTTTGAATGTATTTAATATAAAAACAGTAACATTTTTAAAACAAAATACCTACTTTTTTTCCATTGACAAAAACACGTAAACAGTAACATTTTTTTACCGTTATTTTCAAATGGTATAAAAAACGGGGACGGTTTAAATAAAAAAAACACAAACAAACTACTAGATTAGCAAACTAAAGCACAAACAAAACAAATGGATCTAAGGAAATCAAAGCGTGTTTCGAAGGGTGGGCGGGGAACCTCGAAATCTAGGGGTTCTAGTAGTCGAGGTAGAGGTGCGGGTTCGAGATCAGCTACGGTTGAAGGATATAGGTCCGTGATCAATTTTCCACAATCCAACCCCAACAACAACCGTTTTTCTCACAATACCCACCATTCCAACAATTACCACAAACCCAACAACCCATTTTATATCCACAATATTTTACGCCGCCTCAATTAACAACTTCCCAACTAAACAAATTCGAGCTCAACCTAGAAGACGGGGACGATGATGTGGAAGAAACTGTGCCAGAGACACAGTTCGAGCAACATGGAGATGAACAATTAGACGATGAAGCGAAGGAGGCGCTTGAACTTGAAGAAGTTGATGCAGGGGAAAAAGAAATATGCAAAGCGAACAAAAGCTGTGAAGTGGAATACGACGCAAGAGGTTGCTTTGGGTTTAAGGCGACGAGAATGATGAAGGCGACGAGTAGGATGATGTTTCTTGTAATATTTTTTTTTTAATTTTAATGGAATGGTTGATTTTTTTAAAGTTTTACAAATGGTTCTTTTAATTCAAACGATCATTTTTAAAAAAATGGTAATTAACAAAAAAGAAAACTAAAAAATAAAGATTTCAGTAAAGTGAATCAGTTAAGTGTTGCTTTCAAAAAAGTGATTCAGTGAAGTAAATCAGTGAAGTGACGTGGCAGTGCATGATTGGTTAAAATCAGTTAAAGAAAAAACTTATGCTAGTAGTGCCCCTTCCCCCTTAGACCATGTGTAGTGGGGAAGAGAAAATTTTAAGGCCTCTGTTTTTTATTGGTCCATGTGGCAGCGAGCTTGAATTGAAAATGAGCTGTAGTGGGGATGGGAAAATTTAAGGCCCCTGTTTTTTATTGGTTGTTTATTTTATTTTATTTTTTTAAACTAATAAACTAAAAAATACAAATATTATTAAAAAATGTTACAAATAATATTAAAACACACAACTAATATTAATTAAAATCATACAACTAAACAAACAAGTTAAAAAAATACAATAGCAAATTTAAAAAAAAAACGCAACATAAAAAAAGCGAAACACGCTACAGGTTATATTTAGCAATCATTTGTTGCCTATGAAGTTGTGCAAGGCGTAGGACGTCTCCCTCGAGGTGGTCGATCGATTTGGACAAAAACTCAATGTCCTTTTCCCTTTGCCTCACCTCTTGGATGTCCACAAACCTTTTTATTCTCGACCACTCTTTGGTGCATAGTTTCCAAACGTCTTTGGCCAATGTCGCGAATATCTTGTAGTTGTCGATTCATTTCATCAAAATCTTCCTTCAAGTCACCACCTCCCGAAGACGCCTCCGCCTTTCCACCTTTTCGCGAGCGTCTACCTGGTGGTCGAGACAAATCCTCCTTCTCCTCCTTCGCGAGCGCAAGCCGTGCATACGATCATTTAAGCTCACAAAGCGAGCATCGGATGATGGTGTATCTGGATCTCGTGACGAGGAGGTTTTGCTTCTTTTTGCTTTCCTTCCTTTGTGCCTAATACCGGACCCCATGGGCGGTACCGGTCCCCACTTAGGACTTTTTCTCAACATATGCCAAATCCTCAAATATGTGAATGTCCCACGGGTTGCGTTGAATTCCTCCAACGCTCTTGCTAACAACTCATCATCACCTTCCCCACTGCCCTGTTGTCGCTACAACGTTGGTAAACCTCCGCAAAACCATGACATCTATTATTTATATCGGTCCACTTTCCCGATAAAGAATCGTTGTCCCGATATGCCCCTCGACCCATGGCGTTAAAAAATAGCTCTTGAATTCTTATCCAAAACAACGGCTTGTCTTGATAGTTCGCTACGAAAAAAAATTAATATTAATATTAGCCGATTAAAAAAATTATATTTAAAAAAGTACGATTAAAAATACTAACCAACTTCGGGATCCTCCGAAATATCGAGCCAAGCCCGCGCTAGTGCAAACTCCCCGTCTCTCGTCCAAAGTTGATACTTCTTTTTTTGACGAGGCGCATTAACTTTTTTTTTTCTTTTTGTGCGAGCGCCTCCCCTCGTTGAGAACCCCCGGGTTGATGTGGTTGTTTGGCTACTGGTTCGGGCTCGTCTTGAGTTTCAGGCATGAGCTCGGGCTCCTCTTGAGAACCTTGGCCATAGTTTACGTTCATGTTTGACGCAAACCCCATTGGTCCTTGAAAAAATTGACCCGGCATGCCAAGTAATTGTGCGTACTGACGTGTTTGTCGTGGTACACGTAAAATTTTCCAATTACAACTAACGTATAGTGGCAAGAAGGTATCGAACACAGGGAGTTTGTGGAATGTGTGTAAACTAGTAACTTTGGAATGTGTGTGAACTAAATTATAAACTAATTACTTAATCAAAGTGAGTTTGTTTCTTAAGATTATAAAAGCAATGACCATTCCAGGATCCGTTTTCCCTAAACACTTATGCAAAAGTTCCAACTAGAAAGAGTTACATAGACATAACTCGTGCATGAACAATTGTTGTGATAAAAGGGAACAAAGTACTCGGATTATATTAATGTGAGGTTGTTGCCCGATGACCAATTAATCAATTAACCAACCCAAATCCTACCCGCAATATCTCGATTGTTAGCAACACCAAGAACGTACGATTAAGACTAAATATTGGTAAAGTAATTAATAACTACAAACAATTATTCAAACACCACAATAATCAAGCAAACATACTAGATTATCATTCTAGAAATTCATAGAAAAATACATAAGAGTTTAAGAAAAACTTCACCAAGGAATGATCACCAAGAGTTCTAGCCAAGCATGGTTTGGTGAATCATCATCACAATCAAAGAAATGTTCATAAGCATCAAAAACATTAACCAAATGTTTAGAAATGTTCTCCAATGCTCCAAACTAGCCAAAAATCGCCCAAATGTTCTTAGAAACGTTCACAATGGAAGAGATGATGAAAAGACACCATCAAGTAGTCTTTAAATAAGGGAGTTACACTTTTGGTGCAGGGGCCACCGTACCATACGGTGCCCACCGTATGGTACGGTGGGTTATAAAAGCCAACGGTCATAAGAGGCTGCCGTACGGTGAAATTTTTGTGTCCTGAAGCCACCGTACCTTACGGTGGCTACCGTAAGGTACGGTGGAACCCTTAAAAATCTTCATTTTTTCTTTCTTGCATTCCACCTCGTTCCGATCCGTTCTGGTCCGATCCAAAACCCGTATTTCTTCATTTTTAGCTCCTTAATACACCTGCAACCAAAGCACTCGTAGTTACCCAATTCCAAGCAATAACATGATCAAGCATGGATAAAATAAGCGTTTTAATGATATAAAGGGTTGTTCCTTGAACCACCCGTCACATCCCTACACTTGACCATTGCTTGTCCCAAGCAATATATCAAAATCACTTTTACACAAAACGATCATTTTTAAATCAAGCATTAACGTGCAATCCATATACTAACCCGTCCTTAACACCCGAATCAACACACCCCTCACAGTTTCTCTCCTCTCGGTGACAACTGAAAACTAGCAATTCGGAGCTAGGCACACAAAAGGCAAATAGATGGGTGCGCAACCATAAGCTTGTACCTGAATCAACCCTCCTCTTACAACGCTAAACATAAGTGCAAATCAAAGGGTCTTGTCGGGTTGTAATGTGGCTAAGTGTAAAGGTAGGAAATGGGGTATATTTTTAGTAGCGCATAACTTTACCCGACCTTTTATTACACAACAACACACACATACACAACTAACACACGCAAACACAAATACGAACACAAACTATAATAGATACCACACATAAATTTCCTCTTTTTTTTTCTTTTCTTTTCTCTTTTGCTTTTTTTTTCTTTTCATCATTTTTCTCAATTTCTTCTTCTTCTTTTTTTTTTTCAATACATCAAGAAACACTATTACATACACATACGAACACACTCAACTAAACTTCAACTTGTAATACTAAAATAACACACTAACACTCTATTTAAACACACAAGACCGGGTCAAGTTGGGTATTTATTTAGGGAACTAGCTAAAGGGGTAACAATCGATAGGCTTTTAGGCTCAAAAGTGGGCAACTAAATGTCCAAACCCCCGCCCCTCTCGCTACCAAGCTCATATATATAATGCATGAGGTCCAACCCCCCAATTCCCACACTTTAACTCATCATAACAAGGCTACCTAGTGCCCTTATCATCTCTACACTTATGCTCACCAAAAGATTCAAGTCGCATTCACGCACAAGTTCTAGTGCACCCCACCCATTGCCACTCTCACAAAGAAAGATATATCTATATATATTGTTCTATAACTGTGGCTCAAATCTCACCAAGAATAAAAATGGGTTAAGGGTTGCCGGTGTGCCTCTCGAGGTTAGTTCAAGGTGTTCCATTTCTCACAACGCTACGTTTAATTTTTTCAAAATTTTTTAAATTCTTCAAAATTTTCCCCCATCCCCACACTTGGGGTACATTGTCCCCAATGTGCGGTTTTTGGAAGGAAACGCTCCAATACTCAAACCACAAACTTCTTTTTGGATTTTTTTCATTTTATAATTTTTTTTAGATTTTTAATTTTTAAAAAACACACCTCCTACTACCACAACCCGAACTAATCATCATCAATCATAACACCACCCAACCACCCATTTCCCAAAAACATGAAGGAAAAACAAATAGAAAATAAAGCTATGTACAAAAGACGCGACCTGATCAGTAATAGCGAGGCTGCGGCGGCCCGAACACCGAGGTGAACAAGTCATTCCACTTGCCAAAACCAAACACTCCTTCACCGCTTCCTCCTTGCTCCGAAGCTTGTTGTTGTTGCTGTTGTGGACCGACCCATTGAGAATGGTGGAGTGGTGGGGTCGGATAAGAGACGCTTCCATCAAATGGCGGTAGAGACCCGTAATCCACCGGTTGTGGATTCGCTACTACGGGTCTCCCCGCATGCCAGTCATCGTTCATTCTCCTATTTTGATCATTGATGTGTGTAAATGTATATATAAAAATAACACAAGCTTTAATTAAAACGACTCACCTACAAACTACACACGCACGACAAGTGTACCGGTCGCAAAGCAGTAAACAGATAAGACCGAGTATCGAACCCAAAGACGCGAATGCAACTCTAGATCACAACCTCTACCGAATACTAGCCTCAATAAATATATACTTATGGGGGGGGGGGTATTTTAAACTACTAATTATAAACTTAATTAAACTAGATAGATTAACTTAACTTAACTCGACAACTAATACGAACTTAAGGAACTGGAGGAATCTGATAGGAAGAAGGCTGGTTACTTAGGTAAAATCCCTAGACACTAGCAATAAATCCTGAATCTGGTAATTAACTTGAGAACCTATTCTTATCTAATAAACCTCCTGTCAAAGATAGCTCACTAGACTCAAGGCGGGACAAGTGTAGAAATGCTAAGATAGATCTGGATCGCCCTAGCGTACCAAAATCCCACAGAAATCAGATTAAAACCTCTCCTGGATTAAAACCCTCAAACTATGAAGCAGACTTAAACTCTACTGGAGAAAACCTAGGAAAACTCTAAACACGGACAAGTAGCGACTCCCGCCCTAGCGCTTGTCAACTACCGAACAATGCCTAGTTAGTTACCTAGCACTCTCGAGTTAGATTTCTCACCCTCAAGAATGGACTGCACGTTTTAGTTAATTTATTATATTAGTTTGTTATACTTGTGTCGTACTCCAACTCCAAATACTAGCACGCTAACCTAAGTTGACGAACTAGATTGATTTCAAGACCTAGGGGGTATCTCTACATGCCCAGCTCCACAAAACCAATAAACAAACTTCAAATAAGATCAACACCAACACACATATATCAAATCCAACAATAAAATTAAAGTCATGTAATTCTACACATCAAAATTAAAAACCAAAAATCATTAAATACTGCAAATTATGTGTCTAGTTCATAAACCTAAGCAACCATATAAAGTTTAGTTCATAGTTATAATCAGAAACATAGTCATAAAGTTTCGAAAAACAATGATAAGCATGTCTCTAAATAATTAAAAACGATAAAACAAACCACTGGGCACCGGGTTTTCAAATAATTAATCTTTAGCGCACCCGATACCTTCTCCCCTTCAAAAATTCTCCTCCCAAGGTTGCTCTTCGAATATAATAATATTCCTCTTCGAATGAATGTCGCTGTCCAAAGTTTGCTTCTCGCGGCTCCAAGATGTATTGTCGAATGATAAAATCCTCAATTGCTACCACTCCCCCATTTTATAATCTATCCTACCCTATAATAGTTATGCCCTCCAAGGTTTTTTTTTGTTTTGGGCTTTAGCCCGTAACTTTCAAACTCACCTTTTTTATTAGTATTATTATTATTATTATTATTATTAATATATGGTATACTATTAATAAATATGGTATTATTACATCGTGCTTTAGACTCAAGTGTTCTTGACTTGATCAAAGTTGCTCGTTTACGCTACAACGTCTATGAACACTTACAAAATACAAAATAAATAAATAAGTACTAAAAACGACGCAAAACTAATAAAAATCTATAAAAACCTATACTAAATAAAATATATCGGTACAAGCCTAAAACTAATAAAAACTATATACAAAAGACTCATTTATATCTCAAAATACATAGGAGAATAGATGTGTTTTATGACACATCAAACATCCCCACACTTAAACCTTTTTCGTCCCTGAAAAAGAATTATGCTATGGAATCATAATCAAATAATCTGGCCTCAAAACATAGGTTACTTTAATTTTAAAAATCTAATCACGTGCCAACTGCGATTGCAGGTATACTTGTCCTCTTAAACCCAACCGCCGGTTTCTAAGACCCTTATCATGTTAGTTTAATTTTAGGTTCATTTAGTCTACCTAGGGTCTCACACTAAAGAAGCCACAGTTTCACCTAATCATGCCTCAAGCTTATGAAACAAAAGGAACAATCAATTGACTATTTCTAACCGTTTTATGTAGAAAACCAAGAGAATTTAAAATCATTTGTTGTTTTTTTTTTCTTTTTTTTTAATCTCAGCATACTTAACTAAGAGGGTGTGACCAATCCAAGTCGCTATCCCAGTGGCCAGGCACCTTAAGCTTCAGCATTTTCGCTTTGATTCTATCTAATTCATGAGCTTTTTTAGATATTTATTTTCAGACAATCCTAGAGGGAGTCGAGTCCGGAGTCACTATCCCTAGAAACGACACCATTGGCCTTGCCCTTATTTTATATCCAGCTCTTTTTTTCCAACTTTTGATTAGAAATTCTAACGGTTTTAAACTTATAACGGCATTCCTTATACTATTATTGGCGGTTTCAGCTTCCCTATTTTTTCATAGATGAGAACCCACAAGGTATCCTAATATATTTAGGTGTATTCGCTCAAAGAAAACTTTTCTACCGGCTGGGCCTACCCACACATCCCAAGTCAACACGCTTTCGATTATTTATTCTTTTAATACATATAATATTTGAAAACCAGACACTTGACTTTACCTATCATTTCCCATATTTTGTAATGCAAACTTCAAAATCAGGGACTTTTTTTCGTTTTTTTTTTCAGTTTTTTTTTTTTTTTTTTTTTTTTGTTTTTTTGACTCAAACGACTCTATATGCAAATTAGACGACAGTTTCCCATCCCCACACTTAACTCTACATTGCCCTCAATGTAGGAATAGAAAACGACACAAAACGAAAAATTAATTCCGAATACAAAAATAAAGAGACGAGGGCAAATTGGAAAGGACTTAGCTGGTTAATTTTTTTCTTCGTAAGCTCCAAAACATTAGTCCAATCCAGCTCGATTGTATAGCATTTCATTCGCGATCGGCTCTGACATAATGGTAAACTCTGGGCTTGCCTTGATAAATAATAACAGCTCCGGAATCACCCGAATGGAGATTGAGTACGAGTGGTGCAATCCAAACCTGCGCAAAACGAAACAAACAAAACCCGAGCATAATATTGAACCACACAAAAATAAAAAGACTCAAACTACTAACTTAGACTCATAATATAACAACAAACAAGAAGACGCACCTGCTTGGCAAAATAGCGGTGAATGGTGGTAGAACCAAATGGGTAGAAAAGAAAAAAAATCTGGTTCTTGCTCAACGTGAAGGACACTGGTGATCACAACACGCGTTGAAAACGAAAAAAAATATAACTTTCCGGGGTAATATCTGGTCGCATGAGGTGAACAGGTCAGCCCAGACTCCTCACATTACGTGAAAAGTCTTTTTTCAGAGAAAGTCTATTTATTATTTTTTTTAAGAAAAAAAATATCTTTTATTACCAAACCTCTACCAAAACTCCCAATCATAAAATATATATAAAGATAAATACATGGGATCCGCTCATGGCGAAATTTCCTCCACCTACGCAAACACGTAAACTTGCGAACAGACTCAAAGACACAAAAACAAAGATAAAATAGAAAGATAAAAACCTCTGAACCACTATCGAAAGACAGACCACAAATAAATAAAAAAATGAAAAGCTAGAAAAAAATAAATAATAAATAAGTATAAATATAAATTTACAAACTCTACAGAGCCTCCCCACACTTAAACTTAATCAGGGGACTTCTCTTTTATCTGGACCCGATCCAACCCGTTTAATTCCACCCAATCCATATTATTTAGCAAAATTACATTAGTGGAATTGAAAAATATTGTATCGAATTTAAATGGGTCGGGCCACCAATATTTAAATTTACCTGGACCAAACCTGATTCTTGGCATGTAATGAGGGGACTTGTTGTCTCTGCAACTCCTGACCCTCACCCTGTGTCGGTCCAGGTGCCTCTTCGCCTTCTCCCGTGGTGGTGGCCATGGTGGTGGCACTAGTAGCAGTGTAATATCCAATGCCTTCACGGGCCGGCTGTGGTGTTCTTCTTCTTCCACCATTGCTTCTTTCTCATCTTCCTTGTTTGGTGATACTTGCTCAAAATCTTTGTCCACTTCTGGAGCTGTCAAATCAACCAACTCGTCACCAAACTCTGCTTCCCCATCAGCTGCTTCTTCAAGCAGGTCAGTGGTGTCTTCCCCTTCCACCACTTCTTCCTCAAACAGCCAGCCTGTGGATTCTGAAAAATCCATATCTTCCTCAGCCTCCCTCCAGACATCTGCCCTCCAAGGATATGCTGCTGAACTAGAGATCTGGCAAGGCTGCTCATCCTGCTGAACCAAAGGTGGGACTAAGGCGTCCATTATGGTCTCTGGCTCTAACCCTGAATCCTGCAAAATATCATCCTCACAAGACAAGTGTAAAGAATCATATGGGTCAGTTAAATCATGCACAAAATCAGTTGAGTAAGGACAAACAGTTTCAGTAACGGGACTAATACAATCAGGTAATGTAAGTGTTACCATCTCGTCTGGATCATCATATGTGAAATAAACCTGCTGAACTGGAGGTGGGACTTCAACGTCCATTATGGTCTTCAGTTCATCCACCTGAACCTGTAGCCTCTCAAGTGCCGCATCTTGTTCCCTCAAATAGTCGGTGCGCATGGATAGCAAAGAACGCATATCCTCGAGCATGAGCTGTTGATTAGCAAGGAAAGCGTCTTGCTTAGCAAGAAGGGCGACAAAGTCGGGCCTAGTGTGAGACGAGACATCCCGGTAATCGGGATGTGGATACAAATGTTGGCTAGGTGGATACTCTGACGAGCTACCACCATGCCTTCCCTCATACATCTCAGCTTGTAGACGATGAGGCCGACTTTTTATTCTATCTAGTGACTCAGATGTTGCAGGGTTAAACCACCGGTTAGCCTGTGGGTATGAAGGCTGGTATGACTAATATGGCTGCGGCTGCAAATACTCGTTAGAATAATAATCCGTGGAATACCCCGATGAATATGAATGAGGGCATCTTATGGTAAAGTGGGGTCCTCCGCAGATCTCGCACATGATAAAAAAAATTATATATTACGAATAAAAAATAATAATAAAAAGAAAAAAAATAAAAGCAAAAATTATTCACAAAATAGTAGGCCAGAAACGGATCGAATGATTCTCAAGAGTGCCAATTGCGTCCCCGGCAACGACGCCAAAAACTTGATGTGTGTAAATGTATATATAAAAATAAGACAAGCTTTAATTAAAACGACTCACCTACAAACTACACACGCACGACAAGTGTACCGGTCGCAAATCAGTAAACAGATAAGACCGAGTATCGAACCCAAAGACGTGAATGCAACTCTAGATCACAACCTCTACCGAATACTAGCCTCAATAAATATATACTTATGTGGGGGGTATTTTAAACTACTAATTATAAACTTAATTAAACTAGATAGATTAAACTTAACTTAACTCGACAACTAATACGAACTTAAGGAACTGGAGGAATCTGATAGGAAGAAGGCTGGTTACTTAGGTAAAATCCCTAGACACTAGCAATAAATACTGAATCTGGTAATTAACTTGAGACCCTATTCTTATCTAATAAACCTCCTGTCAAAGATAGCTCACTAGACTCAAGGCAGGACAAGTGTAGAAATGCTAAGATAGATCTGGATCGCCCTAGCGTACCAAAATCCCACAGAAATCAGATTAAAACCTCTCCTGGATTAAAACCCTCAAACTATGAAGCAGACTTAAACTCTACTGAAGAAAACCTAGGAAAACTCTAAACACGGACAAGTAGCGACTCCCGCCCTAGCGCTTGTCAACTACCGAACAATGCCTAGTTAGTTACCTGGCACTCTCGAGTTAGATTTCTCACCCTCAAGAATGGACTGCACGTTTTAGTTAATTTATTATATTAGTTTGTTATACTTGTGTCGTACTCCAACTCCAAATACTAGCACGCTAACCTAAGTTGACGAACTAGATTGATTTCAAGACCTAGGGGGTATCTCTACATGCCTAGCTCCACAAAACCAATAAACAAACTTCAAATAAGATCAACACCAACACACATATATCAAATCCAACAATAAAATTAAAGTCATGTAATTCTACACATCAAAATTAAAAACCAAAAATCATTAAATACTACAAATTATGTGTCTAGTTCATAAACCTAAGCAACCATATAAAGTTTAGTTCATAGTTATAATCAGAAACATAGTCATAAAGTTTCGAAAAACAATGATAAACATGTCTCTAAATAATTAAAAACGATAAAACAAACCACCGGGCACCGGGTCTTCAAATAATTAATCTTTAGCACACCCGATACCTTCTCCCCTTCAAAAATTCTCCTCCCAAGGTTGCTCTTCAAATATAATAATATTCCTCTTCGAATGAATGTCGTTGTCCAAAGTTTGCTTCTGGCGGCTCCAAGATGTATTGTCGAATGATAAAATCCTCAATTGCTACCACTTCCCCATTTTTTAATCTATCCTACCCTATAATAGTTTTGCCCTCCAAGGTTTTTTTTTGTTTTGGGCTTTAGCCCGTAACTTTCAAACTCACCTTTTTTATTAGTATTATTATTATTATTATTAATATATAGTATACTATTAATAAATATGGTATTATTACATCATGCTTTAGACTCAGGTGTTCTTGACTTGATCAAAGTTGCTCGTTTACGCTTCAACGTCTATGAACACCTACAAAATACAAAATAAATAAATAAGTACTAAAAACGACGCAAAACTAATAAAAATCTATAAAAACCTATACTAAATAAAATAGATCGGTACAAGCCTAAAACTAATAAAAACTATATACAAAAGACTCATTTATATCTCAAAATACATTGGAGAATAGAAGTGTTTTATGACACATCAATCATCAATATATCTATGATTGATCTCCACCTGTTGAGCATAAGCATGTCTTCGGTTCCACAACTCCTGACGATCATCACTCGGTGGCTGTTCACCCCCACTCTCAACTTCATCTTCCTCACCGGGCAAAAGTGCCCTCGCATCTCTCTTAAGCACTCTCCATCTTTGACCCCGCTTTTAAGTTTATGGTACCTTTCCGACTGAGAATAAACCCAACCGGACCCCATTGTTGATAGCTCAATAGGTTTGAATTTCTTTCTTTTTCTTCCCCATCTTCTTCAGTTATAGCATCTTGCTGCTTCAACAAACCTGTGATTATTCTACAGTATGGGATAATTGTTCTTTCCACCGAATTTCTACACATCCAAACATGATTCAGAATCAAATACCGAATGGAAAATTTCGGTCCACCATGCATCAAAGAGTAGAGGATTGGAATTTCTGGGAATCACACCTCCTGCTTATCTGCCCGTCTTGGTAACACATTCACAATAATAAGTGCTAACAGAAGTTTCGGCTCAATCTTCAAATTCTTCCGATACAATTTCCCAGTATAAGTACCCGACAGAAATAACGCACTCAACATATCCATCCACCGTGGATGCTTTTCCGGGCTAATTAACAAATCATTAATGCTCGGGTTTTTGTACTCCTTTGCCGGTAGACTATCATACTTGGCCAACCGGCGCAATGTATCATAGGACATTTCCACTTCCACTCCATTCACTTCACCAATTAATTTCATCTTGGATGGAGAATCATACCTTGGACATCTCAATGTCGCCATCCATTCCTCAATTTCTTCCATAAACACAGCCTTATTTTCCTGATCATAACAATGGAGCACCGCTTCCCAACCTAAAGCCTTGAATCTATCAAACACCCCGAATGGTCCAAAATCTCTTTCGCTCACTTCTCTTTCACAAAGGAATGCCCCAGCCCGATCTGACAATCCCTTAATTTGGTCATGGAACAATGTCGGTTGCCAATCCCTTGGTTTTTCATTTAGCTGGCCCGTCTTCCATTCCGGCTTATTAGCCGGGTCTAACCTTGGCGCTTCAGGTGCTTGTTGAATTTCCTCATCAGACTCGTCATTCTGTGCAACATACTTTCTCCGTTTATATTGTTGCGCGGGTTGCTTCCCTTTAGCTTTGGCGGCAGATGAACTTGATCCTACTACTTCGCCAGTTCGTGCCATACTCCTTCACAATGTACAAACAAACACAAAAACAACCAACCAAAACAAATCAGCCCCATATAGTAAATACATCCCCACACTTGCTTGTTATCATGGTAGTATATATTTGTGAACAAAAATACCGTCTTTGGTTTGACAAAAATTGGGCATGACGCCTCTACAATCTTAACATTACCAATAGTTCACAATGTGCATCTCAAAATACATCTACTACCATATTATTATTATTCAAATAATAGTATATACATATTAACATCTAATAGCAAGCAAATGGGTATAAAAGAACAAGCACTACAACCTCCATTTTCTCACAATGTAGCATCAAAATAAACAAATTAGAACACATACCTTTTAGTGAATGATGCTAGAACACACACAAAAAAAAAGAAACTTGAAAAAGCCCCAAAATTTTCGGATCCTAGGGTTTCAGATTCGACCTCCTAAAAGTGTTTATCTTGCAATATACTTCCCAAAATCAAAACCCTTGCGAATTTTAAGCCAAGATAGACTCAAGAATCATGTGATTTGGTTAAGAATTAAAAGATTTATGAAGCTTTGAAGTAAAGAAGTTGAGGGTTTTGTTTGTGAATGTTCTTTGTAAAGGACTGAAAGAATGAAAGGAAATGGATGGTAGGTCAAAGTTAATCACGTGAATGTTGAATTTTTTTTTTTTTTTTTTACGATGCGTAACTGACCAGCCTTAATCTCCCAGACCCCACCGTATCATACGGTGGGACCGTATGGTTACGGTGGACCAAACGCCACTTTTTCTCACCGTACATCAGCGTGTATTCACCGTTGAGTTTTCTATTTCCACCGTATCATACGGTGGGACCGTATGGTTACGGTAAGACCTGGGTTTTTTTTTTTTTTAAATCATTAATTTTAAAACACTAAAATTTTAAAACACTAAAATTACCCTACCCCCTCGAAAACTCCGTGTTGTCCTCAACACAATGCTAGAACTTGTTCGCGATCCGAACGTCCCCACACTTATTTCAAACACGGGTTTCGATAAAAACAAAATTAGGCAATAAAACCAAATAAAATAAAATAAAAAAAATCTAACTATTTACACTAAAAAACCTGGGCCTCTCATTGTTGCACTTCTTCCACCGGGCGTAAAAGATAGCCCGCTTTATCCATCTCCAACACGTTGATGTCGTTCCCATCCAAGTATGGTTTCAAGTGGTGTCCATTCACCGTTTGTTGCTTATTGGTGTTTTCATCCAATATTTCAACCACACCAAATTTACCAATCCTGCAAACGATGTACAGACCCATCCATTTACTTTTCAACTTGCCCGCGAACATCTTCAATCGCGAATTGTACAACCACACCCTTTGCCCTACTTCAAAAGTCTTCTTTCTCAATTTGGCATCATGAACCTTCTTTAGTTTGTCTTTGTAAGCTGATGCACATTCATAAGCCTCATCTCTAATCTCCTCCAATTCACTTAGTTGCAACTTTCTTGTTCTACCCGCCTCATCGTAATCCGCATTTACCATCGTGATTGCCCAATGTGCTTTATGCGCCAACTCCATTGGCAAGTGACAACCTTTCCCATACACCATCCGATAAGGTGTCGTGCCAATCGGAGTTTTGTAAGCCGTACGGTATGCCCACAAAGCATCATCTAATTTACTTGACCAATCTTTTCTATCCACACGAACCGTCTTCATGAGAATTTCTTTGATTTGACGGTTGGACACTTCAACTTGTCCACTCGTTTGCGGATGGTACGGCGTTGCAACCCGGTGATTCACACTATATCTCTTCAATAGCTTCCCAAAATTAAAATTTTTGAAGTGTGAACCACCATCACTTATGATCACTCTTGGAATTCCAAACCTGGCAAAAATGTTAGATTGAACAAATTTACAAACAACCGAATGGTCATTTGTCCTTGTAGCAATTGCTTCAATCCACTTCGAAACATAGTCCACCGCCACCAAAATATACAAAAACCCGTTTGAATTAGGAAACGGCCCCATAAAGTCGATGCCCCAAACATCAAATATCTCCACAACCAAGATCGGTTGCATTGGCATCTCATCCCTTTTGGATATGCTCCCCAACTTTTGACAATTTAAACAATTCCGGGCAAATTCACAAGAATCCTTAAAAATTGTATGCCAATAAAACCCACATGAAAGCACCCGGTAGCCGGTTTTATGTCCACTAAAGTGTCCACCACAAGCGGAAGAATGAGCATGTGTCAATATTTCTTTAACTTCCGACTCGGGGATACATCTTCGGATCACTTGATCGGGCCCAATCTTGAAAAGATCCGGTTCATCCCAAATATATTGCTTCACTTGGACCATAAATTGTTGTCTTCGCTTCTTGGTCCAATGATCCGGAAGAGCACCCGTGGCCAAATAATTAACATAGTGAGCATACCACGGTGCGGCTTGAGTAGACACGGCTAAAACTTGTTCATCCGGGAACCTTTCATTTATTTCCGTCACATCATCACTCCCTTCTACCGGAATTCGGGACAAGTGATCCGCTACAACATTTTCACTTCCCTTTTTATCCCGAATCTCCAAATCAAACTCTTGGAGCAACAAAACCCATCTAATCAATCTTGGCTTGGCATCTTTCTTTTCCATCAAATATCGAACCGCATTATGGTCCGAATATACCACCACCTTGCTCCCCCAAATATACGAACGAAACTTGTCCAAAGCATACACCACCGCTAATAATTCTTTTTCGGTTGTGGTGTAATTCAATTGCGCTTCGGACAAGGTTTTGCTCGCATAGTAGATTACCACCGGCTTCTTGTCAACTCGTTGGCCCAAAACCGCTCCAATTGTAGTGTCACTTGCATCACACATTATCTCAAAAGGCTTCGACCAATCCGGCGGTTGCAAAATAGGAGCCTTAACCAAATGTTCCTTCAACACATTGAAAGCTTGCAAACATTCATTAGTAAAATCAAAAGGAACATCTTTCAATAACAAATTACATAAAGGTTTGGTAATGACACTAAAACCTTTAATAAAATGTCTATAGAAGCCCGCATGTCCCAAGAATGATCTTACCCCCTTCACATTTTTTGGTGGTGGCAATGATGATATTACCCGAATTTTTGCCTTGTCCACCTCCATACCCCTTTCAGAAATTACATGACCCAACACAATTCCCTCTTGCACCATAAAATGGCTTTTCTCCCAACTAAGCACTAAATTTTTCTCAACACATCTTTTTAAAACTTTTTGTAATTCGTTGAGACAAGATTCAAAACTAGTGCCAAATATTGAGAAATCGTCCATGAACACTTCCAACGACTCTCCAACCATGTCCGAGAAAATACACATCATACATCGTTGAAAAGTAGCTGGAGCGTTACACAAGCCAAATGGCATCCGCCTAAAGGCAAAAGTACCATATGGACACGTGAAGGTGGTCTTGTGTTGGTCATCCGGGTGTATTGCTATTTGGTTATACCCCGAATACCCATCTAGAAAGCAATAGTATTTTTGACCCAAAAGTTTTTCAATAATTTGGTCAATAAATGGAAGTGGGAAATGGTCCTTAGAAGTAGCGGCATTCAATTTCCGGTAATCAATGCACACCCGCCACCCAGTGACGGGTCGGGTTGCAATTTGTTCACCATTGTCATCTTTAATTACTTGAATACCGGACTTCTTAGGAACCACTTGAGTAGGACTTACCCAAGCACTATCCGAAATGGGATAGATAATTCCCGCGTCCAACCACTTAATTACCTCTTTCTTTACCACTTCCCTAAGGTTCGGGTTTAACCTTCTTTGCGCTTCTCTCGTGGGTTTTGCATCTTCGGTTGTGATAATCTTGTGCATGACAATGGATGGACTAATTCCTTTAAGATCGGCAATCGTCCACCCAATAGCTTCTTTATTCTCCCTCAAGACTTCCATCAATGCTAACTCTTGGGCCATCTCCAAATTAAAGGCAATAATGACCGGTAATGTGTCATTATCCCCTAAAAACACATATTTCAAGTGGCTTGGCAAATCTTTGAGTTCCAACTTTGGTGCCACTTCTAACGAGGGTTTGGTGCCCGAATCAATTTCCACCGGCAAACTATCAAAATGGTGGGACCATGGTGGTCGACCCTCCTTCAATGCTAAACACATCTTGCTTTCCTTCTTCACTCTCCAAATCAAAAGCATGTACCTGTTCAGAAAAATTACAAGCACACAATTCCATTCCATCTTTCTCATACTCACCTGGATTGCATCCCTCAATGATATCTGCCATAAAACATCCTTCAACACCGGAATCATTAGTATTGTTAGTAAAAACATTTAAACGCATCTTCCGGTTTCCAAATGTCATGTCGACCGTGCCAAATCTACAATCAATTACCGCATGCGCGGTGTTCAAAAATGGCCGACCCAATATGACATTTTGTTGCTGTTTTGAGTCTGCGGAGGAGTAATCCAATACCAAAAAGTCAATCGGGTAATAAAATTCATCAATTTTCACAATGACATTTTGAACCATTCCCCGGGGTAACTTATGAGACAAATCGGCTAAGACAACCGTTGTCTCCACCCTAGCTAATGGACCAAAGTCATATTGATCATACAACCCACCCGGTAAAATACTCACCCCGGCTCCAAGATCTAGCAACGCCTTTGCCATTTGAAAATTACCAACTTGAATATTTATCAATGGCGTGCCCGGATCTTGGAGCTTAGGAGGAAGCTCCCCATTTAAAACTGCACTCACTTGACCGGTAACATTTACCCGCTTAAGCATTTTTTTTCTTTTGTTGCCTCTTTTGCGTACACAATTCTTTCAAAAATTTAGCATATGCGGGTACTTGTTTTATTGCATCAAGTAAAGGAAGATTTATTTTTACTTGTTTAAACATGTCCCACATTTCTTCTTTTTGGGGACCTCTTGATGCAATAAAATTTTTCTTACCCGGGTCAAGTAGAGCCGATGGAAATGGAACTTGATTCGGCTCATTTTCACTTTTTTCACTCTCACTTGCTTCCGGTTTTTTAACATCGAATTCTTTTTGTAAAACCGGTGTAACTTCATCATTTTCACTTTCTTCACCCGTGACATCCTCGACTACCCCCTCGACAAAACCCGGTGACAAATCAGCCTTAAATTCTTTACCGCTCCTTAAAACACTCACTTGATTAACATTAACATTGTTACCTCTTGAAGAGCCATGTGACGGGTTTACCTGAGTATCGCTAGGAAGCTTTCCTTTACCTTTATTCAATTCCGCCACATCAGTTGCTAATTGGCCCATTTGGGTTGTCAATGCTTTTATCACGAACTTCATCCTTTTGTATCCGTGCTTCATCAAGTTGGTTTCGCTTTTGCATGTCTTGTTGCATAGCTTTAAGCATCTCCATGACTTCATTTCCGCTTGACGAATCGTGACCCGAATTTCTTTGACCAGTTTGAGCTTGCCCTTGGTAGCCACTGTTGTATCCACCTCTATAATTCCCTTGATTGTATTGTTGGCAAGGCACATAATTACCTTGAGCAGCTTGAAAATTCGGGTTGGCTTGATTTGATGCATTTCCATACTGAAAGTTTGGATGATTTCGCAACCCGGGGTGATAAGTGTTAGAATTCATGTCATAATTTCTACCACCCCCTTGAATAACATTCACTTCCTCCGTTGGTCCTTCATTTACCACCACTTGACAAACCTCCGCCGTGTGGCCTATTTCTTGACAATTGTTACAAACGTTGTACAATTGATTTGAATTTTGTACATTACCACTTTCTACCCCATGCACTTGAGGTCTTTGAATTACATGCCTTACTCGTCTAGATGATTGAGCCTTTCTTTTGGAAGTCACCGCCATTTGCTCTAAAAATGCCCAATCATCTTGCTCATAATTGGTACCAAAAGTACCATTTGTAATAGACATTAGATCACGAGCATCCTCCCAACTCAAGCCTTCATGAAAAGCATTCAATAATTCCCAAAGTTGAATCCCATGGTGAGGACAATTTCTTAGCATCATATTGAACCTCTCGAACGCTTCATGAAACATCTCACCCGATTGTTGTTGAAAGCTTCTCAACCCTCTCCTTGCATCATTGGTATTTTGAGAACTATAGAATTCATCCAAAAATATTTGTTGCATATCGGCCCATGTAAAAATGGATGCGGATGGTAAAGTGTGAAACCATCTTTTTGCCTTGTCTTCCAATGAAAATTGGAAGAGAACCAACTTCACATCATCTGCAGAAAAACCTTGTCCCCCAATAGTATTGCAAATCGAATCATATGTCTCCAAATGAAAATAAGGCTCTTCCGTTGCTAGCCCCTTGAACTTTGGTAGACTTTGGAGTGCGGTTGTTCTAACTTCAAAAGTTCTTCCATTTGCATTTTGTGGAATCACTATTGGTGATGGGTTATTAGTGATAATTGGCCGAAAATGCGCCTCAATTCCCCGTACAACATCACGGTGGAGTCTTCTAGGTGCTCCCAATGGCGCTCTTGGTTGACCAATTTGTCCTTGCATTGCACCTTGTGGTGCAAATTGTTGTTGATGTTGATTTTGATGCATACGTGGTTGTTGTTGGTGAATTGGCCTTTGATGTTGAGCTTGCATGTTTGTAGGCCGAATTTGATTTAGTGGCGTGGGACGTTGCAAATGCAATCCTTGCGGTCTAACATGTTGCACACCAACCGGTAATCTTCCCGGGTCTTGAAATGGTAAAAGTGGTTGACTTACTTGACCCGTTTGAGCTTGAGAGCCCACAAATGCACCTTCTCCTCCATAATAATAACCCTCTTCATTGTATCCACTAAACTCTTCATCATCATACCCATCGTCATACACATCTCTTTGAAATCTCGAATTTTGACCACCTTGGAAAGATGAATAGTAAAAACCCGATTGGTTAGGTGGTTGATAAGTAGATGTGGTGTGGACAATTGTTGAACCTTGTCCTTGTGGTTGTGGGATGGTAGAAGATGTTTGACCCGTAGTTGGGAAAAATGGGAAAATGGTGGTATGGTGTTTGATGGATTAAAGGTAAGGTTTGGATCACTTTGAGTGAAACTCGGTTGGGTAGTATGGATTGGTGTTTCAGGACTAGTGGAAAGGTTAGGTAATGTGGTGTTTGGTGAAAGTTGTGAAGAAGTAGGCATGAATGACGAGGTCGTTTGACTCGTTGTTGGTATGTGAGAGTCTTGCATTATGTTTCTTGGTGTAAACGGTGAAGTAGGCGAATCAATGACTCTGTTTCTTCTTATCAAAACTCGGTTTTTTCTCAGTGTTCTTTCAATTTCCGGATCAAACAAAAGTGGTGATGACTCGTGAACCCTTATAAACAACCGAATCACTCTCCTGTTTTAATAAACAACCAGCAGCTATTCTTCTGTTTTCCTCGTGAACCATCCTTAAGACGGGTTATGTGTGTCCGATCAAGTATTCGAGTGATATATTTTCACCGATTGGATTTCTCATTATAAACCGATTGTAGTTTGGTTATTGGTGGTTATTCTTTAATTATTGGTATTGACCGATTTCTGATTCTGTTCTTGGTAATCAGGATATTGGAGTTATAAGGTGGAAATATAATCCATAACCAAAGGTCCGGATTAACCTCCGATTATGTTCCGATAATAACCTGGTGAGTGTCCGGTTATAATTATTGTAAATATAGTTCTAGTGGATTAATTGGTTACAATCTCATAATCTATTATTAATATGGTGATTATTTTGATTGCGAGGTACCATTAATCGATTAACGATTACGAGTCGTTACCGAGTCAACTCAGTGACTCGGTCAACTACCGGAATATAACCCGGTCCAATATCTAGACGTGGATTATTATAATTATAAAGATTATATATAATACGGATAACGTACGGACTTGATAATAATAATAAGAGAATAATAAACATATATAAAATATATATGTTTATATATATATATATACGATTCGATATATAAAACGATATACTAGACTTGGGTTAATAATAATATTTTCTACTCTTTTGTTAGTTTAGATCTGCCAAGCTGTAATGACCAGCTTTATTAGTTTCGAGTGCCAAGCTGTAATGGCCAGCTAGATTTAGGATGTCCGTGTCGTGTCAATAATGAACCCCGAGTTTAGGACTATCTAATATATACCGAATTCTATATGTATAAATTGTATATATGATATATATCCTAAGTATTACAATCTAACAAGTCCCACGCGTAAAACGTATCAATATATATATATATATGACATATAATTGTAATAAGAGAGACTATAGAAGATTATACGCAAACCTGTGAGTATCGTGAACTCCCCACTTTTACTGTTTTATTAAGTGTTTTCGGGGGAATACATGTCATTTATAAGAGACATAATAATGCTTTACATAAATAAAAGATTAAAAACCTTTTAGTATAAATACCAAACTTTGTCATTTTTCATCATTTCACAAACCCTAACCGTCTCAAAACACTCTCAAACGATTTTAATCACTAAGGAAGGAGTTTTTGCTCTTCTTTTTCATAATCTAACCTATCTACAACATCTAAACAAGAATTCAAGGTGTGTTCTTGATCCTAAACCTTTTTAAAGCATTTTAATTCGTTTTCATCTAACCCTAATTGTCCGGATCTGTTCTAAGGGTGTTTTCATGATTAAAAACCTTTTAAACATCTTTCTAAATCAAAACCTTATCATTTAAACATAGGTCTTCATGATGATAAACATATGTGAATTGTGTATTATGTGGTGTTATGTGTTGTTCAATGATTTGCTGCTGTATCTATGATAGAAACATGATATAGGATTGTTATTGATGCTAGGTTATTGTTGTTTAGGGTTAGGATTGGATAAATGGTGATGTTATGTGTATTTTGGGGGTTTTAATGAATCTAGACTTGATAAATGATATTTATGATCAATAGAACTAATAAGGAGAAATCGAACACTCGATAAACTGAGCATTTTAAGTTGAATATGGATTGATTTCAAAAGTTTCCAAATTGGGTAAAGAATCCATGCATGATTGTGACATTTTCATAATTCTTACCATTTTGGGAAAGGGCTGAAATGGACGTATTATCGGGAGAAATCGATGGGGTTTTGTAGGGATAAGTTATTTATGCTTGACTGCTGTGTTTGATGATGTTTCGAGTTGTTTTGAATGTGTTTGAAGCGTTTTTTAGGAAAATTTGCACAACAGGGGCGAACCTGGACTCCTTCGACCAATCGAAGGTGCGAAGGAGAGAATCCAGGGTCGAACCTGGGTTATGCTTGGGCGAACGTGGTAAAACGGGTGAAGGAAACATCAAACGGTCGAACGAAACACAAAACGGGCGAAGGAGACTTAATCTGACTGGTTCGACCGTTCTGATGCAGAAATGAGATTTTTAATACAAACTAAGTGTTTTATGCTTGAACCTTGTGTGTAATCTATGTGTACTTGATTAGTTAGGGTAATGGGTCACCAACGGATGTCGGGTCGGTCTAGTGTGTCGGTTAAACATTTAAACACGTTTTAAAACATACTTGGTTACGATCTGGACAATCGGGGACTAGATAACCTTATGGTTATTAGTCGGAACACTTATGTGAACATTTTGATAGATCTCTGGTAGAGGGATTATCAAGGGCTTAGCATTTTTACTTGTAATCGAAGAACGCTATCTAAGGTGAGTTCACTGCCCACTTTTACTGCTTAAACTTTTGGGGGAGAAAACATGCGCTAAACTATTTTGGTAACATATGTCGTACTATGGTTTAAACTTGTGTACTATACGATCTTTTAAAGTCCCGGGGGAAACCATGAATGTGCGGGGATGCACAACGGGGAAATGTGGATAGATCTATTGGGCTTGACAAACCCCACTCGACGGCTTGGAGGGCCGGGCGGGTGCATATTGTCTCGAACTGGTAACACTCGTAGCGTGGCTACAACACATCGGGCTGAACACATGGTAACAGTCTAGTAATGGTTTTCCAATCGTAGTAGTAACAAAACATACGCCTAGCTAGCGTACTTGGTAACATTGATATAGTATGGACATGGTAACGTTTCGGTAACACTTGGTAACATATTGAACAAAACCTGTGAACTCACCAGCATTATATGTTGACGTCTTTTTGGCATGTTTTTCTCAGGTCGCTAAGGTAGCAACGAATGGAACTAGGCGCAGGGTCTGCCTTGGCATCTAGGTTTAGATCATGTTTTGTAATAAACACTTGGTACAATTGGGTCTATGACTTGTAACTTGTCTAATGCTTCCGCAACTGGTTTTGAGCTTATGAAAACTATGTCTTTTGAATGTTATGTATTTTCATATAGAGTTGTTTATTGTGACCGTTGACTTGGATCCTGGTTTGTCATGCGCCTCGCGGTAAAACTCCGCAAGTGGTAATTTGAGGGTGTGACATAATAACCTGGTGAGTGTCCGGTTTATAATTATTGTAAATATAGTTCTAGTGGATTAATTGGTTACAATCTCATAATCTATTATTAATATGGTGATTATTTTGATTGCGAGGTATCATTAATCGATTAACGAATACGAGTCGTTACCGAGTCAACTCAGTGACTCGGTCAACTACCGGAATAGAACCCGGTCCAATATCTAGACGCGGATTATTATAATTATAAAGATTATATATATAATACGGATAACGTACGGACTTGATAATAATAATAAGAGAATAATAAACATATATAAAAGATATATGTTTATATATATACGATTCGATATATAAAACGATATACTAGACTTGGGTTAATAATAATATTTTCTACTCTTTTGTTAGTTTAGATCTGCCAAGCTGTAATGGCCAGCTTTATTAGTTTCGAGTGCCAAGCTGTAATGGCCAGCTAGATTTAGGATGTCCGTGTCGTGTCAATAATGAACCCCGAGTTTAGGACTATCTAATATATACCGAATTCTATATGTATAAATTGTATATATGATATATATCCTAAGTATTACAATCTAACAAGTCCCACGCGTAAAACGTATCAATATATATATATATATATATATATATATATATATATATGACATATAATCGTAATAAGAGAGACTATAGAAGATTATACGCAAACCTGTGAGTATCATGAACTCCCACTTTTACTGTTTTATTAAGTGTTTTCGGGGAAATACATGTCATTTATAAGAAAACATAATAATGCTTACATAAATAAAAGATTATCAATAGAAGAAATATAATAGAAAAAGGGACATAGAAACGACGAGGACAGTACTGGCTGGTATCCGCCATTTCCTTTCTTGTCCAACTAAAGGACAAGAACCAGTCTTACCCAAGTAGAGGGTAGGAATGTCCAATTAGAGGACCAAAACCCTTCTTGTCCAAGTAAAGGACAGGAACAAGTATTTTATCACAAACAGAGTGGTACCATCGATAGGAATGGCACGAAATATAATCGATATGATAGAATGAGATATAATAGAATTGACATATAATAGAGTTGGTATAATAGAATATATTTTTCCCTTCAGAATTATAACTGTAAAGCATGTTTTATAAAAGAATGTTTTATATAAAAGAATTATCAATAAACGAACTGGCCATTCACTTTATGAAATACACGACCTCACCAACTTTATGTTGACAGAAACTATTTTGGCATGTGTTCAGGTAACCCAACAGATATGATGACGTGGATCCTGGAAAAGTAAAGACTGTTATGATCCAAATCCGCTGCGTAGCTCTGAAACCCGACCCGACGACCCGGCTCTGACAGCCAGGGTCGTTACAGGTGGTATCAGAGCGGCGCTTAATGACAGTCTTGAAGTCTTTACTAATCCAGGATCTACCAGAATGTCTTCTAAAAGAAATTTTGATTAGAAATATATATAAAGTAAAAGAATATTAGACGATAAAATTTTTGGGTACCTAAATGCCAAACCATTATAAAGTTGGTGAGAACCATAACGGTATAATAGAAATCAGAACGAATCCACTACAGGATATTACTAGAATAATTATGTGGGGTAAATTGACAATTCTGTACACAATTTTGAATTTACATGCACATTTAATTTCTGGGAAATCTTACAGGATATTAAGGCTATAAGAATAATACAGAAACGGAAACCATGATATTAAAAGAAATCAGAAAATAAATCAGGATATAAATAAGAAATGACGAAAGTTATAAAAGTATATATAAAAATAAATATTAAAATTACAATATTATCCTCGATAATTTAATCGGCTTGTACGAGAGTTTAGAAATCGTATTTCACTATCTAGAAAACTCGTTGATTTAAAATCATTCGTCACACATTTCAGAAATTCCGTATAAATTATCGAACCATTCCAGTTTCAGTAATTGTTCAGATCGTTAACCTTACGGTTTATTCCAGTATTTATAAATAAAACCAGAATACTATGCTCCAACTTGAACATTCCTATGATCAAGTTTCCTGAAATATTATTTTTATAAATTCCGAAATTTCATTATAAATCATATATGCTAGAGACATACAAGTATTATGTTTCTAAAGAAATTTTTTCGATTATTTAATCAGAAATCAAACATATTCCGCGGTTATTTAAAAGATTTTAATCCTTTTCCAAAATGACTTTGTGATTTTTTTAAAACTTGTTTCCAGTCATTCGTATTATATACAGAACCAAGTATTTTAATTTTTAGCAAAAAATATATATATATACCCCCGCTTTAATTTCAAAATGAATGATTTATTCAATTTATAAGATCGAGAAAAATTATCAATATCCTTTTTATTAAATCGAGTAGTGATACTCCTTATGTTATTAAAAAGTCCCCAGAATTTTTCGTAATTTGATTATTAGGTTTTGATTAGTAGATAATCGGGTGTAATTCGTTTAATATTAAATTTTTGATCTACCATTTTTTGAGAAATCTATTTTGTTTTATCAATCCATAATAAGAAATTTGTTTATTAAAAAATTTTAGAATTCCGACACTATGAAAAATTTCTACCATGACTCTTTTGAATCGTTAATTTCATTTTCGAAAACAGATACCATTACGAAACTCGAACCAGTATTGTTATTATAAATCCTCCCTAAAAGTTTTTGAGAAATCTATTTTGTTTTATCAATCCATAATAAGAAATTTGTTTATTAAAAAATTTTAGAATTCCGACACTATGAAAAATTTCTACCATGACTCTTTTGAATCGTTAATTTCATTTTCGAAAACAGATACCATTACGAAACTCGAACCAGTATTGTTATTATAAATCCTCCCTAAAAGTTTTTATTTCAAAATATGAAAGAACCACGGTGTAACACCCCAACCGATGGCGGAAACATCGGGGTGCCACGTATTGATGATTGTTTCAGTAGCACATGGTATAAATTGAATTTTAAATAATTTATTCAAAACATAATATCCAAATATAAAATGATGTCTAGGAATTCAATACATAATATCAAATAACAAAACTTCAATAGCTTCAAATAAAACTTCATGTAAAATCCTCGTGCTAACTCAAGCCTCAGCTTCATTGTTACATGAAACATGTTAATTTTGAAAGTATTTTGGGTCAACAAAAGTTGGTGAGAATTACATAGGTTTTTGATAAATGAATAAAAATGTTGTGCAATTCATGTGTCATGTTAATCTAGTCCATATGTGAGAACATACTAGAAATAAATCGAGTGCATAATCAACCCTGATGACTGTTATAATATGATACATACCATACGCTCATGGTTCACTTGAATATGTTATGCGATAACAAACACCCACGCTACCTTTGTAGGAGGCACGTATCCGGGTGGGGATTGTCAGTCCAATAGATCTATCAATGTATACCGTCGGCTTGTACGGAGTTAATGATCATGCTAGAATGGTGCTTACTCTAATCATGCTCAAGACATAATGCAACATAGAAAACACATAGACACATTGATGATTGAATTGCAATAATGATGTTATAACATGTTTCACCCCAAAAAATGGTGATAAATAAAAGGGGCTATGTAAAACTCACCTTAGCAAATGTTAAACTTCTTGAAAAGATGAAATAATAGTGTTGCCCAAATAATGCCAAATATCACCCTATAATAAGGTAATAAATAAGTCTAAGTCTAATTAGTTTATAAGTGTATCCTAGGGTTTCGATTTGGGGATATCCAATTGTTGAATTTAAAATAAAATGTTAATTAAATAAAGGGAAATTTGATAATTAAATAAAAGAAAGTCTTTTTATAAAATTTGAATTTAGAATGTTCACAATAATGTGTTTGAAGTATAAAAATAATTTTTATAAAATTATTTCTTTTAAAATAGATTTTTAAATCTATTTATTACAAATTGCCAATATTTAACTTTAATATCTAAAAATACTAAAATTAAAGTATTATTATTTTAAAAATCATATTTCTGTTCTAAATATTTAAAAATAAATTGTATAAAATTTTGGTGCAAAAATAATGAAAATTGAATTTATTATGATTTAATTATGATTAAATCTAACAAAAATTGATAAAAAATATAAAATAAATGATTTTTCAAAATTAAAAATCATTTCAGTAACGTTTAACTTTATACAAACTCAGGATAATTTTTGTAGAATTTAATAAAATTGTTTTGATATTTTAATGGATTTTTATAAATATAATAGTATAAAATTGATTTAATTATTATAAATATTAAATAAATGAATTTTTTGAAAAATAAAAATTGTAAATAAAACTTTTAACTCAGATTTAATAAATATAATTTTTTTAGAATTTATAAAATAGTTTTAATATTTAAAAATGAATTTATAAGTTTTAAATGTATAATATATATATAATATGCTTTGTTGTTTTAAAAATGAAAAAGAAAAGAAAGGAAAGCCACAGCCGGGACTCGAACCCGGGTGGCTGAGGTTGCAAGCCTTAGTCACAACCACTTGGCCTAGGCCAGTGGTTGTGATTAAGTCCGTTTAAAATTAAATAAATACGCAGTGGAAAATTCAGTTTATCCCCAAATCGTATGAACGAACCCTAGCTTCTACAATTGATCAATTCACACATCAATAGCCTAATTGATCATAGGGCTATTGATGTGTGATTGCCGATGAACATAACCCACACAAAAATTCAAACTCACAGTGTTGATTCGTATACGATTGGCCGGTCAAAGATAGAAGTCAACTGATGATCGTATGACGATGCACAGATTGTTTTGAAGAAGATTGAGGTTTGAGAAGAGATTATGAGCGAGTTGTGAAGGATCGTGGCAGATCAATTTATACTGGGGATCGATGGGTGGGTTAATTGGAAGGTTTGACTAACTATTAAAGTCTATACGCGTAATAATTCAAATTGGTCAATGATTGATGGTTGTTAGCGTGTAAACGAGGTTGAATGAGGCCGGTAATCGAGTAGGGATGCCAAAATTCGATCAATCATGCATTGATCTTGATTGATTATGCAACGCGTCCACAGTTGACTTTCCATAGTCAACTGTGAGGTTTTGAAAATCAAGTATAAGAATAATATGCGTCCGGATTTATTCCAAGTTGATGGCTAGCCCAGTTGGTTTAAGTGTTGTGTTTAGTTGGGCCGGCTTGGGCGCGGGTTCAATTCCCGGCCCAAGCGTTTATTTTTTTTTTACATAATTATCACACACCACCACATATATATCTATATATATATAGTATTAGGGTTCCACTTATGCGACAAAAATAATTAATGCGAATAATATAGGTAAAACTTGACGTTTTATTAATAACGAACGTGTAACGTACAAGTTTAAATGCGTAATGTTACAGTCTCCCCTACTTTTAGGAACTTCGTCCCGAAGTTGGAGTTGGAGAGTCTGGTGGAAAAAGATGTGGATACTTTGACTTCATCTGGTCTTTACGTTCCCAAGTGAACTCTGGGCCTCGTTTAGATTCCCAACGAACCTTAACGATCGGAATACGACTGCGCTTGAGTTTCTTGACTCCAGTATCAACAATCTCGACGGGTTTCTCGATAATGTGCATGCTTTCATCAATTTGCACATCCTCAAGAGGAACATGAAGGTTCTCATCTGCTAAGCATTTCTTGAGATTCGAAACATGGAAGGTCGGATGAACATTGCTTAGCTCAGGTGGAAGTTCAAGTTTGTAAGCCACTTTTCCAACTCTGTCAAGAATTTTGAAGGGGCCTACGTATCGAGGAGCTAGCTTTCCCTTTCTACCGAAACGAATTACTCCTTTCCAAGGGATACCTTAAGTAGTACAAGGTCCCCAACTTGAAATTCCAAGGGTTTACGACGTTTTATCAGCATAACTCTTTTGGCGACTTCTAGCCTTGAGAAGATTATCCTGAATGAGTTGAATTTTGTCTGTGGTTTCCTGGATTAGTTCGGGTCCAGTAATACGAGCTTCACCAACCTCAGTCCAACAGACAGGTGAACGACATTTCCGACCATAGAGTGCCTCGAAAGGAGCCATGTTAATGCTGGCGTGATAACTGTTGTTGTATGAAAACTCAACCAAAGGAAGATGAGAATCCCATGCGCCACCAAAATCGATGACACATGCCCTGAGCATGTCCTCAAGTGTCTGGATGGTTCGTTCAGTCTGACCATCAGTTTGAGGGTGATAAGCAGTACTCAGGTTCAACTTGGTACCCAAAGCATCTTGTAGAGACTCCCAAAAGTGAGAGGTGAAACGACCATCGCGATCAGAAATAATGTCCAAAGGTATACCGTGACGACATACGATTTCACTTACGTACATCTTTGCCAACCTTTCCACAGAATACTTCTCACGAATAGGTAGAAGTGAGCGGATTTGGTCAAACGATCGACGATTACCCAAATACTGTCAAAACCTTTGGGTGTACGAGGGAGTTTGGTGATGAAATCCATAGCTATGCTCTCCTATTTCCAGACAGGGATCTCTGGTTGTTCAAGCATACCAGATGGTCGTTGATGTTCAGCTTTGACCTTGGAACAAGTGAGACATTTTGCAACGAAAAGAGCAATGTCTTTCTTCATACCAGGCCACCAATAAGAATAACGAAGATCTTGGTACATCTTGTCAGCTCCAGGATGAATAGAATAACGAGACTTATGAGCCTCGTTCATGAGAAAAGTACGAAGATCATCACGGTCGGGAATCCACAGTCGATTAAGGAAATAAAGGAGACCATCGGGTTTGGTTTCGAGTTGAGTTTCAGCACCACAAGACATTTCATCGTACATGTTACCTTGGGTGACTGATGTGTGTTGAGCCTGGAGAATGCGATCTTGAAGATCAGTACGAACTCTCGCACACTGGAGTTTGACACGCTCTTTACGACTAAGTGCGTCAGCCACAACATTCGCCTTGCCAGGATGGTAGCGAATTTCGCAATCATAGTCGTTAAGTAATTCAACCCAACGTCGTTGCCTCATGTTAAGATTCTTTTGATCGAAGACATGTTGGAGACTTTTGTGGTCCGTGAACACCACACATTTGGTCCCGTAAAGATAATGTCTCCAAATCTTGAGTGCAAAGACAACAGCGCCCAATTCAAGATCATGGGTGGTATAATTCTTTTCGTGAGTCTTGAGTTGTCGAGACGCATAAGCAATAACCTTTCCTCGTTGCATGAGGACACAACCAAGACCCTGGTTTGATGCATCACAGTAGACCACGAAATCATCATTACCATCAGGTAGAGACAAGATAGGAGCTTCACAGAGTTTCAGCTTAAGAGTTTCAAATGCTTCCTCTTGCTTTGGTCCCCACTCATAGGGCTTACCCTTGTGAGTTAAGGTAGTGAGAGGAACAGCGATCTTGGAGAAATTGGCGATGAATCGACGATAATAACCAGCCAAACCAAGGAAAGAACGGACTTTTGTTGGAGTGGTAGGAACACTCCAATTCTTCACAGCTTCGATCTTTGAAGGATCAACATGAATTCCGTTCATATCAATGACATGTCCCAAAAATTGAACTTCCTTAAGCCAAAATTCGCATTTTGAGAACTTGGCATACAGTTGTTCTTTCTTTAGGAGATTCAAGATAGAGTGAAGATGTTGCTCGTGATCGGATTTTGATTTAGAGTAAATCAAAATATCATCGATGAAAACGATCACGAATTTGTCGAGATAGGGTCTACAAACCCGATTCATCAAATCCATAAATACTGCGGGAGCATTGGTCAACCCAAAAGGCATAACCATGAATTCATAGTGACCATAGCGTGTGCGAAAAGCTGTCTTGGGAATGTCTTCATCGTGGACTCTAAGCTGATGATAACCAGAACGAAGATCAATCTTCGAGAAGTGGGTTTCTCCTTGAAGTTGATCGAAGAGATCGTCAATCCTAGGAAGTGGATAACGATTCTTGATGGTGAGTTTGTTGAGTTCACGGTAGTCAATACACATTCTAAGTGAACCATCCTTCTTTTTAACGAACAAGACAGGGGCTCCCCATGGAGAAGAACTAGGGCGAATGAACCCTTTATCGGAAAGTTCTGTAATTGACTGGCAAGTTCTTGCATCTCCGAGGGTGCAAGAAGATAAGGAGCTTTAGCGACAGGATTAGCACCAGGAACAAGATCAATACGAAATTCCACTTGTCGAGTAGGAGGCAAACCAGGTAAATCCTCTGGAAAGACTTCAGGATAGTCTCGAATAATAGGAATGTCTTGGATACTTTTGCCTTTGTCCTTCTTCTCTATCACGTTAGCTAAGAAGGCTGTATACCCCTTTCGTAAGTACTTTTGGGCAGTAGTACAAGACATAAGCTTAAGCTCGCCACAGGGTTTCTCACCATAGATCTTCAAAATCTCACCAGATTCAAGAGGAATGCGTATGACTTTCTCGAAGCACAGAATTTCGGCACGATGAGTTGACAACCACTCCATGCCTACTATAACATCAAAACTACCAAGATGCATGGGGATGAGATCGATAGGGAAGGTATGATCGTCGAGGTTCATCAAGCAGTTACGAATAATAGAGTCGATCGAAATAGACTTCCCGTTAGCTACCTCTACCGCTAAAGGTTCCTCTAGATTTGTGTGGGGTAAGTTAAGTAAAGGTTCAAACTTTAGTGACACAAATGACTTATCAGCTCCCGAATCAAATAATATGGATGCATAGTGGTTATTAATGAGAAACGTACCATTCACCACCTCGTTGTTGTCACGAGCCTGGTTAGCGTTGAGATTGTAGGCGCGACCTCGAGCACCTTGATTCTGGTTGCGGTTCTGGTTTTGGTTCTGGTTTTGGTTTTGGTTTCGGTTTTGGTTTTGGTTTTGGTTTTGGTTACGATTAGGGCAGTTGTTGATGTAGTGATTAGGGTTGCCACACTCGTAGCATTGACCACGAGTAGGCCTGTTGTTTTGTTGGTTGGGAGCTGGGTTATTGTTGTCTTGGGTAGTAGGAGGGGCTCGACAGACGTTCACCAGGTGACCATATCTTTGACACTTAGTACAAAAACGACATGGCACCTGTGCTGGATGATGGTACTTGCAAGTGTTGCACAAAGGGTGAGGTCCGGTGTATGGTTTCTTGGCTGGGTTTTGGGCAGCAGGTGGAGTAGCAGCAACCATATAGTTTCTAGCCTTGCGCTTTTTGTTGTTTGAGGTCTCAGGCTTGACTTCAATTGCAGGCTGTGGAGTGTCTTTGGCAACCGTCTTCTTAGTGCCCTTGCGGAAAAGAGTACCGTTCTTCACGTGATTATCAGTAAGAGTGGCCGCTAGACGTTTGGCCTCTTCCAAAGTTGCAGGATTCCTACCCCAAACGGTGTCCTGGATTTGCATGGGCAGACCACCGATGTACTTCTCGATGGCTACCGGCAGAGGAGTAACTTTGTGAGGCAACAATAAGCTAAGCTCATGAAAGCGGGTGTTGTAGGCAAGGTTTTCCCCACTATCTTGAGCTAAGGTGTGGAACTCATCCTCAAGCTTCTTAACCTCATTGCGAGGACAAAACTCTTCCTTCATGATCTCTTTGACTTGATTCCATGTCATAGCAAGAGCAACTTCGGCCCCATGAGTACGCTTTTCTTCATTCCACCAAGTGAGTGCTCGTTTATGGAGAACACTCATGGCGTAGCGAACCTTGAAGTTGTCGGGGCACTCACTGTTGATGAAGGTATTCTCAATACCCTCAAACCATTGGAGGAGTCCTGTAGCTCCTTCTTCACCACTAAACTTTGGAGGGTTACAAGAGTTGAAATGCTTAAGGGTGCAGGCTGGGGGTCCATTACCATTGCCATTGCCGTTCCCGTTCCCGTTCCCGTTGCCGTGACCATTCCCGTTGCCGTTCATTTGGATGACCTGAGCGAGTAAATTGGGAACCAGAGTTGCGATTTGCTGCGCCATTTGTTGAGAAATGATCGCAGCCAGTTGGGCATCGACACCATTGTTGTTGTGGCTAGGACCTTGGTCATGGTTATGGTTGTCACCACCTTCTTCATGGTTCTCACCATTGCTGTTGCGAGTGCTGCGACGTGGAGGCATGATCTGTAATAGACACAATGAAATGAATGAGATTATATAAGGAATGTAATCATTTATTCATTAGTTAAAACGAATAAACGAAAACGTTGACTTATCAAAGATTCTAAATTCTAATAACATATGAAGACATGCTTTAGCCTATAAGTGAACACTCATCCCGAGAATTCCCAGGTAGGCATCCGGGTCCCTCGTCTGATTGGGATATATGCGCAATGCCAGCCTAGACAGAAGACTCAGAATACAGGCGTTCACCCTTCCAGATTGCACGTGTTCGTTATTAAAATCTAGAACTTCGACGAGATCTCAAGGGGGTTCAGGTTAAACCTGAGGATTTTGTCCTATTAATCTAATGGTGGATAAGGATTGCAGCAGACGAATAAGAGTAGTCACATGTAGGTTTAGGGTTATATAAGGTATAGGATAAGGATAGGATTAGGGAAGCAATTAGGGTTACAAGTAAGAGAAGCAAGTACTGTTTAAGTCTCTAAGGTTATAGTCTAGATTATTTCTAATAACCTAAATCCCTATAACCAAGGCTCTGATACCAATCTGTAACACCCCAACCGATGGCGGAAACATCGGGGTGCCACGTATTGATGATTGTTTCAGTAGCACATGGTATAAATTGAATTTTAAATAATTTATTCAAAACATAATATCCAAATATAAAATGATGTCTAGGAATTCAATACATAATATCAAATAACAAAACTTCAATAGCTTCAAATAAAACTTCATGTAAAATCCTCATGCTAACTCAAGCCCCAGCTTCATTGTTACCTGAAACATGTTAATTTTGAAAGTATTTTGGGTCAACAAAAGTTGGTGAGAATTACATAGGTTTTTGATAAATGAATAAAAATGTTGTGCAATTCATGTGTCATGTTAATCTAGTCCATATGTTAGAACATACTAGAAATAAATCGAGTGCATAATCAACCCTGATGACTGTTATAATATGATACATACCATACGCTCATGGTTCACTTGAATATGTTATGCGATAACAAACACCCACGCTACCTTTGTAGGAGGCACATATCTGGGTGGGATTGTCAGTCCAATAGATCTATCAATGTATACCGTCGGCTTGTACGGAGTTAATGATCATGCTAGAATGGTGCTTACTCTAATCATGCTCAAGACATAATGCAACATAGAAAACACATAGACACATTGATGATTGAATTGCAATTAGGGATGGCAATGGGTCGGGTTTGGGACGGGTTTAGGTAATCCCATCCCCATACCCGATTAGGTATGCTTGTCCCAAACCCGGCCCAAAACCCGTCGGGTTTGTGTCGGGTAAATACCCATCGGGTATCGGGTATACCCGCGGGTTTCGGGTAAACCCATTAAATTTTAAACTTACTTATTGAGTATATCCGACCAAAAACCTGACGGGCATTTATTAGGTAACTATTAACCAATTACATTTAGCATTATTAAATATACATGTAAATGATTATAGTGTATAAATATAAAATACTTAAATCATATAAAAACAATCAAAGACATAGATAACAAATATTGTACACTAATTTTTGGTACTTTTAGCACAAGATGACAATGTAGATGGACAATTAGATATATTATGTATACATATTTAAAAGATATATTAGAAATTATATTGGGTATCTAATCGGGTAAACGGGTATACTTTATCGGGTAATCGGGTCGGGTAAATGGGTATATCATCAAATCCCAAACCCGTCCCAAACCCGCGAAAAAATTAAAAATTAATCCCATACCCGGACCCATATCCGATTACCCGACCCTAAACCCGTCCCAAATGTGTCGGGTTTCGGGTTTACCCATCGGGTTCGGGTTTGATTGCCATCCCTAATTGCAATAATGATGTTATAACATGTTTCACCCCAAAAATGGTGATAAATAAAAGGGGCTATGTAAAACTCACCTTAGCAAATGTTAAACTTCTTGAAAAGATGAAATAATAGTGTTGCCCAAATAATGCCAAATATCACCCTATAATAAGGTAATAAATAAGTCTAAGTCTAATTAGTTTATAAGTGTATCCTAGGGTTTCGATTTGGGGATATCCAATTGTTGAATTTAAAATAAAATGTTAATTAAATAAAGGGAAATTTGATAATTAAATAAAAGAAAGTCTTTTTATAAAATTTGAATTTAGAATGTTCACAATAATGTGTTTTGAAGTATAAAAATAATTTTTATAAAATTATTTCTTTTAAAATAGATTTTTAAATCTATTTATTACAAATTGCCAATATTTAACTTTAATATCTAAAAATACTAAAATTAAAGTATTATTATTTTTAAAAATCATATTTCTGTTCTAAAATTTAAAAATAAATTGTATAAAATTTTGGTGCAAAAATAATGAAAATTGAATTTATTATGATTTAATTATGATTAAATCTAACAAAAATTGATAAAAAATATAAAATAAATGATTTTTCAAAATTAAAAATCATTTCAGTAAAGTTTAACTTTATACAAACTCAGGATAATTTTTGTAGAATTTAATAAAATTGTTTTGATATTTTAATGGATTTTTATAAATATAATAGTATAAAATTGATTTAATTATTATAAATATTAAATAAATGAATTTTTGAAAAATAAAAATTGTAAATAAAACATTTAACTCAGATTTAATAAATATAATTTTTTTTAGAATTTATAAAATAGTTTTAATATTTAAAAATGAATTTATAAGTTTTAAATGTATAATATATATATAATATGCTTTGTTGTTTTAAAAATGAAAAAGAAAAGAAAGGAAAGCCACAGCCGGGACTCGAACCCGAGTGGCTGAGGTTGCAAGCCTTAGTCACAACCACTTGGCCTAGGCCAGTGGTTGTGATTAAGTCCGTTTAAAATTAAATAAATACGCAGTGGAAAATTCAGTTTATCCCCAAATCGTATGAACGAACCCTAGCTTCTACAATTGATCAATTCACACATCAATAGCCTAATTGATCATAGGGCTATTGATGTGTGATTGTCGATGAACATAACCCACACAAAAATTCAAACTCACAGTGTTGATTCGTATACGATTGGGCCGGTCAAAGATAGAAGTCAACTGATGATCGTATGACGATGCACAGATTGTTTTGAAGAAGATTGAGGTTTGAGAAGAGATTATGAGCGAGTTGTGAAGGATCGTGGCAGATCAATTTATACTGGGGATCGATGGGTGGGTTAATTGGAAGGTTTGACTAACTATTAAAGTCTATACGCGTAATAATTCAAATTGGTCAATGATTGATGGTTGTTAGCGTGTAAACGAGGTTGAATGAGGCCGGTAATCGAGTAGGGATGCCAAAATTCGATCAATCATGCATTGATCTTGATTGATTATGCAACGCGTCCACAGTTGACTTTCCATAGTCAACTGTGAGGTTTTGAAAATCAAGTATAAGAATAATATGCGTCCGGATTTATTCCAAGTTGATGGCTAGCCCAGTTGGTTTAAGTGTTGTGTTTAGTTGGGCCGGCTTGGGCGCGGGTTCAATTCCCGGCCCAAGCGTTTATTTTTTTTACATAATTATCACACACCACCACATATATATCTATATATATATAGTATTAGGGTTCCACTTATGCGACAAAAATAATTAATGCGAATAATATAGGTAAAACTTGACGTTTTATTAATAACGAACGTGTAACGTACAAGTTTAAATGCGTAATGTTACACACGGCCGTATCATTTTGCCCGAACATATTTCACTCCATATTTAGTGCCATTTTAGTAAAAGATCTTTAATCGAATATGTATCCATATATATGTCAAGAGTATTTTCAGCACAATTCTATATCTATATTCGATCATATAACTTCCTTGATATTTTATCTCGATATGAACAATGAATATTATATACTCTGATTCATAATCCAAATCTCTTCTTGTGTATATAAAGAATCTCAGCTATATACAATCTTCAATATTTTCCTTCGAGAATTAAGTACTATTTCGGACAAAAATATTATTATCTCGAATTCTCATGACAAAAATAATTTGGAATCTATCTAAAGAAACCGAATTCTTACTCACTCGATTATGCGACAATATAAGTACCATCTTAATCCTATGACTCGAACAAGTCAAAAGATTAAAAGATTGGATTGTTATATTGAGTATCTTTTGACGTGATCAAATTCTTGAACGATTGACAGTCTATTTCGTTAGACTCAGATCAACAAATTTTATGCTAGAATAATATAATTTCGAATCTAAGAGAAAATAAAGAACAGAATATCGGAATAATGTGTAAAGGACACATACCAATTGTGATTAAAATAAATAAGTACTGGAATGTTAGGTGAGGTGGAATAGTAATTATGGTTGCAAACATAATTATGAACGCCACAGGCACAGGAACATTCGAGTCGGAGTTTATCGAGATCATAGTATGTTTGTATCATGAACATATTAAGAGAAATAATAAGAAAATAAATAATAAGAAGAAATATAAATCCGAATTATCAACATATTATATGTGGAGAATACGACCACAAAACTGGCAATATAGTTGAAATTCTTTGTGAATACGACTAAGAATATATTCGCAGAATAAAAAACCATCGATTGGTTAAATTCTACAAATCATAGAAATCAGTTTATTGATTTTTGATTGCAAACCAAATATAGCTGTGTGTCCTCTGTGCAACCCTTGTGACAAAGGAAATCCGGACCCTTAAGGAAGGCATATCGGACATTTGTCACCAAGCTATCTTTGCAAGGATATATGATACTATCTTCGCAGTCACTTCTGTATAAAAACTCACGTGAGTTGTGATACGATCAAATTGGTAAACCGAGCAAGTGTTACCAAGTTGAGAACCACGAATAAGAAGTGGTGAAAGATTTGTTAAATCCTTAGAATATAACAGATATAAATTTATATGGATTTAGAAACCAGAAATGGTAGAATCCAACGAATTATCAAAAGAAATAATTTATCGAATATATCGAAATCCGATTAATACTAAGCGGAATCATGTAGAGATTCGCAAGGTATAGTCGAAGTGAAAACGAAAAATGAATAGAATTATGCTCATTTTTCCAGTGAAACTCTCCGGCCAAGGAATGACGAATTTCCTATCCCGAATTAAAGGTTCGTGAGAGATAATTTAAAAAATCACTATTCTGGCAAGAACTATCTACATGAATATTCCGATGAAATAAGCTTCGCTTATAATAAGTTGGGTTAAGAAGATACGATATATTGCATATATATATAAGTTTATTAGAAAGTGTTTTCGGACACTGAAAGTATAGACTTTGATCGAATATATAAATAAGAAAGAATTATTCCAAACAAGTATATATTATAGAAATGATGGATTTATAGTGTCTGCTATAAACGATTATCAGTATTCGCTTGGATATAAATGAATACAAATCGATAAATAAAAGAATATAAATCGAGAAATGAAAAGAACTATAAATTGAAAAGACATCCGATATGTCTGAATAATAGAAAGGCATTCGAAGTGCCAAATATTATCAGAAGGCATCCGATATACCAGAAGAAATAATTATCAGAATAAGAATATATATATTAAAAGAAATTAACAAATAAGAGTATAAGTCGTAATAAAACGACTAGAATTTTATAAAGAATATTTTATAAGAAGAAATTATAGAATATTTTATTGAGAGTGTTATCGAATTCCGTAAGTGTTAAGAAAAATCTATATAGAAATAGTTAATGCAATAAGTATTTAAATCCTGAATAATAATCATGATTTTGAGAAAGAATAAGTGATGCATTATCATAAGAATCTTAAGTCAAAGAATGGTTAACGATAAATAATGCAGTCAATCATCAATGAAATAGTCAGTAAGATTATTATAGGTGATTTAAGAAAATTCTCAATAACCAATTTTAGTAGGTCAAGATAATGAAAAGAAATTGTTGAAAACCGTGTAATTCAACAAGTTCGATTAGTCTTTTCTTGCACCTTTAGACTCCGAATAAGATACGTCTCACGATCTGAGAAACCTCCTAAGTATATATACGAATAGATGTTAACCAAGAGTCAACCATATTACACCGATATAGACAGAACACACAAGATAGAATTTGTAAGAAATAATCCAATAATTACCAGAAATTATTTCTACTCTCTAAGAAATCAGAAATGCAATGATGGGAAATTCTAAAGTTCGATCCACGAGGTAGTAGCTCGGATCCCATTCAAGTCCGGATGACAATGAAGGGATGGGACTTCCGTATCTATCTCTCATGAACCATATAGAATCCATCATTGTAGATAAATCCGAATATCAAGCAATGAATATACTGCATCGATTTGAGACTCTAGCGATGTTTGCTGGAAGTTTGTAAATCTTTCAGAAGAAAAACGATCAGGATCTCAAAGTATGTTTGTATCATCTTTATATAAGAATAATATTCAGTCTATTTCTTATTTTAATGAGGAACAAGATTAAAAGAATGTTCACCGTATAAAGAAGATATCAATCTATACCAAAAACCTTTAATAGTCATATCAGAAACATACAGATAATCCATGTATCTGTATTAATATGATTATTGCAAGAAAGGTTAAACATGATTAGTAGAATGATCAAGATGTATCATTACATATTGATATCTCTAATATGTGAAATCTCAGATTTGATAAGAGATCGATTTCCTTGCAACCCAAAAGAAGTGATCATATCCTGATTGATAAATGTTCGGTTTAGATTTGTAATATCCTTAAAGATTAAGGGTATAAAGGATAAGATCTCTCAAAATTCGAGGACGAAATTTCCAAGGGGGGGAGAGTGTAACACCCCGAGGTGTTACGGGTCTTGTAAATGGGTCGGGTCATACCCGACCACCCATTTATTTTATTATTATAAAATATTCAAGTTCGAATCTCGCGACTAAACGTTTCAACCGATTATATAGATAATACTTATTAAATTTTTATTATCTCGGCCAAACGCTCATAATCTGTTGTTAAATTCACAACCAAACACCTTGAATCCTGCTGATATACTCGTTGCCAAACACCCTTCTCCAGCTGTTAAACCTGTTTCCAAACAACCCTTATTCTAGTTTGACTATATAAAGCCTTCACTTGTATTCCTCCTCTGCATATCACGACACACCCACACACATATGTGAGTCAAGAGAGCTTGACCGGAGACTAATGGTCGGGCCGCCGCCGCCTCCTCCTCCAGTCACCGTCTTCCGCCACCTTATCTTTTTCTGGTAAGTCCTCCTCTCCCGATAACATACCCGGTGATTCCTCCTCTGTTTCTATTATGAATCATCGGACCACCACAACCTATAAACCCTTCATCTTCATCATTGAATCACTACAAGTTCTCCCCTGTCTCTATTATAAACCGGATAACCAATTCTCATCCTCATAATCGGACAGTCACCAAAGCTATGGTGACTGTCATCGAGCCCGAACCATTGAACCCGAAGAGCCTTGTATTTGATAAACCGAGCCCAAACCATTACCATAACCCTTCTCTTCTGTTTCTGTTTTGATTGCAACGAAGAGAGTCACCGGAACAGTCACCGGAATCGGTGACTGTCGTGAACCCTTATAAACAACCGAATCACTCTCTTGTTTTGATAAACAACCAGCAGCTATTCTTCGGTTTTCCTCGTGAACCATCCTTAAGACGGGTTATGGTGTGTCCGATCAAGTATTCAAGTGATATATTTTCACCGATTGGATTTCTCATTATAAACCGATTGTAGTTTGGTTATTGGTGGTTATTCTTTAATTATTGGTATTGACCGATTTCTGATTCTGTTCTTGGTAATCAGGATATTGGAGTTATAAGGTGGAAATATAATCCATAACCAAAGGTCCGGATTAACCTCCGATTATGTTCCGATAATATGTGACACCCGACATATTTGGCTTAAACATTTTAGTAACATCTAAGTCTACCTTAGCGAGAAACGTTTATAAACGGACTTAATTGGGTTAGTTGAGTCGGGTCAAGTTAGGATTGTCCAGGGTTCAATGATCTGGAGGATCATTGGGAGTCGTTTTGGTAATACACTAGTACCGGGTTCCGTTGTTGGTGACATTACATGAACTAATTAAGTATATGTGTAGATTATGGGTCATGTGGTGGATTACATACATAGATGTGTTTAAATGATGTGTAAATGATTATCCGTGCTTAAATATGTTAAACATAGACTAAGGTTGCATGCTCATGTGTTAAGATGTGTTAGAATGCGTTAAACACGACAAACTGGAAAACTAGGTAAACATGAGTTCTGGTTCGACCACTTCGAGTGGTCGAAGGAGGAAATTTTGTTTGGTTCGACCCTTTGTAAATGGGCGAACCTGGGATGTGGAATTGAAAGAATTCCCTTCGACCAGGACAGGGCTCATTCGACCCTATGGAAGGGTCGAAGGAGGCTACCTTCGACCACTTACAGGGGGCGAAGGAGGATTAGTATAAATACCAAACTTTGTCATTTTTCATCATTTCACAAACCCTAACCGTCTCAAAACACTCTCAAACGATTTTAATCACTAAGGAAGGAGTTTTTGCTCTTCTTTTTCATAATCTAACCTATCTACAACATCTAAACAAGAATCCAAGGTGTGTTCTTGATCCTAAACCTTTTTAAAGCATTTTAATTCGTTTTCATCTAACCCTAATTGTCCGGATCTGTTCTAAGGGTGTTTTCATGATTAAAAACCTTTTAAACATCTTTCTAAATCAAAACCTTATCATTTAAACATAGGTCTTCATGATGATAAACATATGTGAATTGTGTATTATGTGGTGTTATGTGTTGTTCAATGATTTGCTGCTGTATCTATGATAGAAACATGATATAGGATTGTTATTGATGCTAGGTTATTGTTGTTTAGGGTTAGGATTGGATAAATGGTGATGTTATGTGTATTTTGGGGGTTTTAATGAATCTAGACTTGATAAATGATATTTATGATCAATAGAACTAATAAGGAGAAATCGAACACTCGATAAACTGAGCATTTTAAGTTGAATATGGATTGATTTCAAAAGTTTCCAAATTGGGTAAAGAATCCATGCATGATTGTGACATTTTCATAATTCTTGCCATTTTGGGAAAGGGCTGAAATGGACGTATTATCGGGAGAAATCGATGGGGTTTTGTAGGGATAAGTTATTCATGCTTGACTGCTGTGTTTGATGATGTTTCGAGTTGTTTTGAATGTGTTTGAAGCGTTTTTAGGAAAATTTGCACAACAGGGGCGAACCTGGACTCCTTCGACCAATCGAAGGTGCGAAGGAGAGCATCCAGGGTCGAACCTGGGTTATGCTTGGGCGAACGTGGTAAAACGGGCGAAGGAAACATCAAACGGTCGAACGAAACACAAAACGGGCGAAGGAGACTTATTCTGACTGGTTCGTCCGTTCTGATGCAGAAATGAGATTTTTGATACAAACTAAGTGTTTTATGCTTGAACCTTGTGTGTAATCTATGTGTACTTGATTAGTTAGGGTAATGGGTCACCAACGGGATGTCGGGTCGGTCTAGTGTGCCGGTTAAACATTTAAACACGTTTTAAAACATACTTGGTTACGATCTGGACAATCGGGGACTAGATAACCTTATGGTTATTAGTCGGAACACTTATGTGAACATTTTGATAGATCTCTGGTGGAGGGATTATCAAGGGCTTAGCATTTTTACTTGTAATCGAAGAACGCTATCTAAGGTGAGTTCACTTCCCCACTTTTACTGCTTAAACTTTTGGGGGATAAAACATGCGCTAAACTATTTTGGTAACATATGTCGTACTATGGTTTAAACTTGTGTACTATACGATCTTTTAAAGTCCCGGGGGAAACCATGAATGTGCGGGGATGCACAACGGGGGAAATGTGGATAGATCTATTGGGCTTGACAAACCCCACTCGACGGCTTGGAGGGCCGGGCGGGTGCATATTGTCTCGAACTGGTAACACTCGTAGCGTGGCTACAACACATCGGGCTGAACACATGGTAACAGTCTAGTAATGGTTTTCCAATCGTAGTAGTAACAAAACATACGCCTAGCTAGCGTACTTGGTAACATTGATATAGTATGGACATGGTAACGTTTCGGTAACACTTGGTAACATATTGAACAAAACCTGTGAACTCACCAGCATTATATGTTGACGTCTTTTTGGCATGTTTTTCTCAGGTCGCTAAGGTAGCAACGATTGGAACTAGGCGCACGGGTCTGCATTGGCGTCTAGGTTTAGATCATGTTTTGTAATAAACACTTGGTACAATTGGGTCTATGACTTGTAACTTGTCTAATGCTTCCGCAACTGGTTTTGAGCTTATGAAAACTGTCTTTTGAATGTTATGTATTTTCATATAGAGTTGTTTATTGTGACCGTTGACTTGGATCTTGGTTTGTCATGCGCCTCGCGGTAAAACTCCGCAAGTGGTAATTTGAGGGTGTGACATAATAACCTGGTGAGTATCCGGTTATAATTATTGTAAATATAGTTCTAGTGGATTAATTGGTTACAATCTCATAATCTATTATTAATATGGTGATTATTTTGATTGCGAGGTACCATTAATCGATTAACGAATACGAGTCGTTACCGAGTCAACTCAGTGACTCGGTCAACTACCGAAATAGAACCCGGTCCAATATCTAGACGCGGATTATTATAATTATAAAGATTATATATATAATACGGATAACGTACAGACTTGATAATTATAATAAGAGAATAATAAACATATATAAAATATATATGTTTATATATATACGATTGGATATATAAAACGATATACTAGACTTGGGTTAATAATAATATTTTCTACTCTTTTGTTAGTTTAGATCTGCCAAGCTGTAATGGCCAGCTTTATTAGTTTCGAGTGCCAAGCTGTAATGGCCAGCTAGATTTAGGATGTCCGTGTCGTGTCAATAATGAACCCCGAGTTTGGGACTATCTAATATATACCGAATTCTATATGTATAAATTGTATATATGATATATATCCTAAGTATTACAATCTAACAAGTCCCACGCGTAAAACGTATCAATATATATATATATATATGACATATAATTGTACTAAGAGAGACTATAGAAGATTATACGCAAACCTGTGAGTATCGTGAACTCCCCACTTTTACTGTTTTATTAAGTGTTTTCGGGGGAATACATGTCATTTATAAGAGACATAATAATGCTTTACATAAATAAAAGATTATCAATAGAAGAAATATAATAGAAAAGTGGACATAGAAACGACGAGGACAGTACTGGCCGGTATCCGCCATTTCCTTTCTTGTCTAACTAGAGGACAAGAACCAGTCTTACCCAAGTAGAGGGTAGGAATGTCCAAGTAGAGGACCAAAACCATTCTTGTCCAAGTAAAGGACAGGAACATGTATTTTATCACAAACAGAGTGGTACCATCGATAGGAATGACACGAAATATAATCGATATTATAGAATTGAGATATAATAGAATTGACATATAATAGAGTTGGTATAATAGAATATATTTTCCCCTTCAGAATTATAACTGTAAAGCATGTTTTATAAAAGAATGTTTTATATAAAAGAATTATCAATAAACGAACTGGCCATTCACTTTATAAAATACACGACATCACCAACTTTATGTTGACAGAAACTATTTTGGCATGTGTTCAGGTAACCCAACAGATATGATGATGTGGATTCTGGAAGAGTAAAGACTGTTATGATCCAAATCCGTTGCGTAGCTCTGAAACCCGACCCGACGACCGGCTCCAACAGCCAGGGTCGTTACAGTGGTGGATCTGATGTGAAATAGGTGGTGGATCTGATGTGAAACAGGCCGACGGTGGGAGGCAGAGGAGACGACGGCGGGAGCCTGAGGACGACGGTGGCAAGCAGACGACGACGGGGGTTTGTTTTTTTTCTACTATTATTATTATTATTATTATTATTATTTCTTTTGTTATTATTATTATTACATTTATTATTATTATCATCATTTTCTATTATTATTGTTATTATTTTTATTTTTATTTTTTTTCTGTTATTATTACATTTATTATTATTATTATTATTATTATTATTATTATTATTATTATTATTATTATTATTATTATTATTATTATTAATGATGTTAGGGTGAAAAGATAGGTTTTTTATGTTGAAAGTTTTAGGGGTTTTTGTCAAGAGATGATGCTGCGGAGAAGATGATTGGTAGTATAGATTGTCGTCAATGGCGATAGTATAGTTGTCCAACCGCATGGCGAGGTCAACATACACACGGTGACCAAAAGGGACCAACGTTGGTTTTACAATGTAACATCGCGTATATATATTTTTTTTAGAAATCATCACTTTAATTATATTAAACTTCTTGACTAAGCCATGTCTAAATCATACTCATTCCAAAACATTTCAATAATAATGATAATAATAATAATAATAATAATAATAATAATAATAATAATAAGAATAAGAAAGATAGTCTTTACAAATGAACCAACCATACTAGATCCAATCCAGTGAAGCCCATCAGCGAGCCCAAAGCACAGGCCCAGACCCCTTCTTCATGAACCGGCCCACTCTCCCCTCCTATCTGTTTTAAAGAGAAAAAAAAAAAAAGAATTGTAGCTGCCCAGACTCGAACCCGGGCCGGCTACCAAACCAAACTACAACACCACCACTACACCACATAGGCTTTATTGTTTGAAACTAGATCCTATTTCCTTTTAACACCTCCTAAATAACAACCAGATCTGTTCCTTCTTCACGCGAACAGCAGACCCTCCAAACAACCCGACCCACCAACTGAACTTTCAAATTAACGCGCCTATAACCTTGTTTTTGGAAACCATACTCGCCTATTATAATCAGCCATAAATCCGACCATTATATGTGTCCTAATCATTCCTTAATTGAGAGATTTTGACGCGTGTTTGACCATCCCGGGTCAAACAATTGAAATCTTCCAAATATACATCCCTATTATAAATTAAACACCTCTCCTCGTTCTGCATGTACCGAAAAATCTAACCCTACCTTCAAAACTCTCTTTCATTCACTCTAGATCGTGTATTCATCGAATCTTGACTTTTCGTTGACCGAGCATTTTACGCGAATTCGTTTTTGTAAGTTCTTCTTCTTTGATGGGTTTTGTTCATCGGCCTCTACACAACAATAACCCTATTATCAATTGGGTTATTGTTGTGTAAATCAGGTTATTGATTAAACTAGGGCTCGAAACCCTTTGAATTGGGGAAGAACACCTTGCATACCTGATTATATATTTAAAACAGAAACAAACTAAACACAACCACTGATCTAGATCAAGTGGTTGTGTCTGTCTGTTTGCCAACAAAAGGACACGGGTTCGAGTCCCGTATCCTACAAACTTTTATTATCATTTTTTCTTAAAAGAATTATAAATCAATTCCACATATACTATATAATTAATTTCGAATCTAGTTTATTCGTTCTCAGGGTCTAGCCCAGTTGGTGGCTAGGCTTGTGATTAAAATGCGAACCGGTCCCAGACCCGGGTTCGTTTCTCAGCATCAACAAAACATTTTTTTACCATTTAAAGCCTTATATATATTCACCTATATTTTTAAAATTAGTTTTAAAATACTAAAACTCCATTATAAATTCTACAAAAATTATTTTATGTTATTCTAGTAGAAAAGTTTAACGTACAATTTTTGGTTTTCCAAAAATTATTTATTTAATATATATAATAAATATTTCAAGTTTATTCTATTTTATTTATAAAATTCTATAAAAATATCAAAACGATTATATAAATTTCCACAAAAATTATTCTGAGTTTATATAACATTAAACTTTTCTGAAATGATTTTTATTTCTGAAAAATCATTTATTTAATATTTTTAATCAATTTTTGTTAGTTTTAATTATAAATAAATCATAATAAATTCATTTTTCAATATTTTTTTGCACCAAAATTTTATATAAATTATTTCTATCCATTTAGAACAGAAATACAATTTTTAATTCAAAAATTCTTTAATTTTAATATTTTTAAATATTAAAGTTATATTTTGACAATTTGAAATAAATAGATTAAATATTCTATTTTTAGGAAAATAATTTTATAAAAAAGTTATTTTCATACTTAAAACCTTTTAATGTGACCATTTTTAATCTAAAGTTTACACAAAAACTTTTGTTTATTTATTTATTGAATTTCTCTTATTTATCAAACACTTTATTTTTTAATCAAACAAATACTTATCCCTAATTTGAAACCCTATACTTGTAGACTAGATAGACTTAGACTTATTTGTTACCTTATACATAGGGTAATACTTGGCAACTTTGGGGCTACACTTATACTTTTTCTCGAGACTTAATACTTTGCTAAGGTGAGTTTACGTAACCATGTTTATGCAATTCTTTATACTTGCAACATTATACTTAAGCAATTCTACATACATGTCTAGTTGTAAACTTTAATGCCTCATGATTTAGACAACAACAACAGTTAGACTCGCTTCAACATACATAATCATTAGCTATGGCCAAGCCGGCGATACTCAATAATAGATCTATTGGATTGACAATCCCACCTAGATTCGTTGACCATCTTTTACGGGGAGCGCGGGTGATTGTTATCGTTCCAACATAATATTAAGGTGAACCGTGGATGACGGGATGGACCTAAACTAGTCGGAGGTTTGATTATGTGGATTCAACACTTCATGTTTATTCATGTAGACTTAAACTTACGATAGACATATGAATTGCTAAACTTTTATTCTTAAACTTAATTGCTTGACATGGCTTATGTATTCTCACCAACTTCTAGTTGACCCCCCCCTCCCATTTTTCCAAACTCAACAGGAAATACTGATGCTTGAAGTCTAGAGCTAGCATGAGGAGATATTTGAAGCTTTGCTTGATTATTTGATGTAGACTTTAATGTAATTCAATATTGTAATGAAATAAAGGATTATTTAAACTTGTGTACTACCATGAGCTACTGAACAATCATTCATACGTGGCACCTCGATGTTTCCGCCATCGGTTGGGGTGTTACATACAAGCAGTTGCCTCACAAGACCTGTGGGTTTGGTCAGCCTTCTTTGGTCTCGCCGAGTGTATGAACGACATAAATACTTTTCAGTTTTCGCCATTTCTAGAGTCTTACATTGGCAGAACAATACCGAAAGCTGGGTTTTATGCAAATAATAATTACTACGAGCATGGATACTACTTGGCGGATGGTATATATCCGGAGTATTCAATGCTCGTCAAAATGTTTAGTCAGACACAAGATCAAAAAAGGCAATATTTTAAAAGAGTTCATGAGTCTGCAAGAAAAGACGTCGAGAGGTGTTTTGGCGTTCTTCAACAACGATGGCATTTTGTTAGAAATCCTTGTCGTGTGTGGGAAAAAGAAAGGATTAGAATGGTGATGTATGCTTGTATCATAATGCATAATATGATACTTGAAGACGAAGGAAAGGCAATATGCCCAAACTATGTAGCAGAAGAAGATGTTCAAGGGACGCAAGCGACACAGGAGGAGAGATTCCAAAACAGTTCCATGTTGCGTTCCAAGGATATACATAACGCGTTGAAGACGGATTTGGTTGAGGAAGCATGGGCGATTCGCCCGATTCATCACAACCAAGAAGAAGAAGAAGAAGAAGAAGAAAAGAAGAAGAAGGAGAAAATGAAGAAGAAGACGACGACGACTAGTTTTTTTAAATATTTGTAGTTTTTTTAAGTATTTGTAATTTTTTTAAGTATTTGTAGTTTTTTAAGTATTTGTAATTTTTTTTAGTATTTGTAATTTTTATATATTTAACTAGCTGATTATCCCGGGAGTGTCCCGGGGTTGAAAAATCTAATATGACTTAATAAAAATGATAAAAGTAGAAAACATACCAATCGTAAACTCAGTCATACGGATCATTAATTCCCATTTGCGTTCACTGACCTGAACCTTGAAGCAAATGGCATTTTGGGCCGTAAACCCGTAATCTATAACACGTTTAGCAACATCTTCAGGTTCTATTCCAGCAGTAGTCTGAAAGTGATTGAATATAGTAGATAGATCTTATAAACAATCAAGATTAATGTATTTAACTTTGACTTCTATATTACCTTCAATGGTCTAAAATCAACAATGAATTCATGGGCGACTGTTCCATTAACACCACGGAAAAGAATTGGATAGTGATTCTGCAATGTAATATAAACATTAAGTCATGTTATAAGTTATTGACAATATTAATCTTGTATGCTAGTAAATAACTAAAGTAAGATACAAAGTAGGTAACATCTAAATTCAAATTGAGTTTCAATCATATCAAATAGTAATATCAAGTTGAATCCATGTCACGATAATAGGTCGGGCCAGACTGGGTGATAGGTCGAAACGGGTCACATGATGTTGCCTAACGGGTCAATAACACAGATTGGTCATTTAGGATGATAATGGATACGAAAGATTGCAGAGGAAATTTGTTTTTTTCAGGCAAATAACAGCAATCGCATTCTCACTGATCATCTAATTCACCTAATATATATATATATATATATATATATATATATATAGGGGAAAGGGAAAAGAGAAACCCTCTAAAATGAGAAAACCCATGGAAACCTAACTAGTGGTTCTAATTAATCCACCTCACTATGCTTTCTTTTGGAGGGAAAGGGTATATTAGACTTTTGGCTTTGGTTGCTTTATCAATGCTATGACACCTGATTTGTACTAAAGGTGTAGATCATTATTATTTACTTTCCCCATACACCTTCCCACCCTTTCCACTCTCAATAACACACACCAACACCAATGTCTTCTTCTGGGTCGTCTTCTTCCTCTCATTAACTTCACTGAAACCTCAATAACTTCACTTAAAGTTCTTCCTGCCTCATTAACTCTTTCATGTGATGGAATCGAATCCTCAAATCAAGCCACATTCAATGATCTTGGATTCTGTGAACAACCATGCACCGTCTGATTTTGTATCAGAAACAGAGGATGATAGTGGTGATACTGGATCTCAAGGTTTGTACATGATTTTTTTAACGCCGATCATATAATATTTCCTAGTATGTTATAGTACTGTTACAGTTCGTGAAATCTTCTGCTCATGATCATAGGGTTTGTAGCAGGTTTTTATATATTTTAGAAAGTAGCATTTTTTTGTTTGTTCATGTTTATAGTGTTTTTCATAGTTATAGTGATTTAGTTATAGTTTTTTTAAAGTTTCCAATATTTTTTCTTAACAGGGTTATATAGTGTTAGGATGTTTTTAATGGTTTTACTATTATCTAAGGGTTTGTAGTTATTTTGTTTTAGGTTGGTTTGTAATGTTTTATATTTTTTTTGTTTTTTACAGGCCTTAATTTTGGTTTCTCTTCTGGGTCTTCATCTTTGTTGAGGAATGTTGATGGAGGGGAGCCTGTTGATGGAAATCAAATAGGAGGGAATGAAGAGATATATGAAGGTGTTGAGTCTGGTAAGAAACTTTTGCCAAACATTGACTTTACTATCATGTTCTTTGTGGTGGTCATAGTAGTGTGTGGTGAAAGCTATTTTTGCCAAAGCAGAAATTTTTTAAATTATGGACAGAATCTACATTATATATGTTACATGTGTTACATAGAAACTGTTTTGGTGTACCAAATTTTTTATCTGAATATATATATTTTTATAGCTTTTTTGTGTCTTATATATTTTAGGTACAACATGCTTTCTGTGAAAGAATAGACTTATAACGTATGTAACACATAAGGGGACTATAAATATAGAAATCTAACATGTTTTTTATTTAACAGGTGAAAACCAAGACATTGAGCCGTACTATGTTATTGCAACCCTGAATGGCACCCAATTCTGGATCCCCAATGTTAGCCCCCGGTATTTGCCTGCTATTGGTCAGGTTTTCCCGACATTTGAGGCTGCAATGTCCATGTACATAGAATATGCCAAGCAGGCCGGTTTTTCAGTTAAGAAGGGACAAACCAACGTTTGGGTGGGGGAACCGACACACAAGTACATGCGTTGTTGCAAATATGGTAAACCTCAGTTTAACAAAACCTTTGACACCTTAGTTGAATCTTCTGTTAAACCCCGTAAAACTTCGTTCAGCCTTTCCAATTGCCAAGCCCATGTGTTAGTGTCAATCACTTGTGGAGATTCGTTGTTTAAAGTCATTCGTTTCAACGATGTTCACAACCATCAGCTGTGGGATAAAGATAACATTGACCTTAGTAAGATTTCTCGTAAACTTTCTTTCTCAACTAAACAATTCATTCATAACATGTCTCTTAACCGAGTTGGACCTGTGAAAGCTCATCGGTACTTAGTGTCTCTTAAAGGTGGTCACCACAATGTGCATGGAACTGCTTCTGATTTCAAGAACTTTAGTAAGGAGCTTCGAATTTTTATCGGCGAGAGGGACTCGTCTTTATTTCTTGACCGCCTGCGTGATCGGTTTGAAAACTTGCCAGACTTTTTTATGACTTTGTTGTGCGCGATGGTAAACTGCATTCTGTTTTTTGGGCGGATGAAATTTCAAAATTGAACTATAAGGCCTTTGGTGATGTTGTGGCGTTTGATGCAACATACAACACAAACAAGTAAGTTACTTTAACGTGCGTTACAGGTTTTATGTGTTTGCATTTTTTACTGCTTAACATACGTAAATAACATGGGGCTGTTCATATAATGTGTAGGTACAACATGATATTTGTCCCTTTCACTGGTGTGGACCACCACAAGCAGTGTGTGACTTTTGGTGCAGGATTGATAATTAATGAAACCATAGATTCCTACGTTTGGTTGCTTGAATGTTTTTTAAAAGCTCATGGTTCACAACCCAGGCTAGTGTTGACTGACCAAGACCCGTCGATGATGCAGGTTGTACCACAAGTGTTTAGCGAGGCTCGCCACAGGCTATGTATGTGGCATATAATGAAAAAACTACCCAACAAGGTAATGTTATGTAGGCACGTACTTAAGTGTTTTATGACATGGTATACTTAGATCCTAACGCACATGTTAAAGATGTCTTACATTTATTTATGCTTCTGCACCTAGGTTGCTGCTGATATTTTATCCAACAATGAATTTCGGTCCTGCATTCACAAATTGGTGTTGAACATTTTCATAAAACCTTCAATATTTGAAACTCGATGGAATGCGCTGCTAGAGACATTTGGGATTGAGGAAAACCAGTGGTTGAGTGATATGTTTGCAATCAAGGAACTGTGGGTGCCGGCGTACTTTAGGGAGATTCCAATGTCATGCTTGATGAAAACAACATCCAGAAGTGAGAGTTCAAACAGTGCATTCAAGGTCAATTCCACTAGTGCCCACACACTTGTTCAGTTCATGTTGTGTTTTGAATCCCGTCTCGATAGCCAACGTTACCATCAGCGTGTTGCCGAGTACAAAACCTCATCGACGGTTTTTTATGGGTCTACGGACTTAGCCATTGAGCAGCATGCGTTTAGCTTGTACACCAATACTGTGTTCCAGGAAGTTAAGAAGGAGATTGTGAAGGGGAAGTTTTCATGCTACATCTCGAATGTTGATGAAAAGGACAACATGCCTACCGTCTTTTCAGTCACCCAACTTGACAAGCGTCGTGATGTTACCAATGTTTACCAGGTACCCATTTATGTTATTGTTAGAAACTACTAATGTTATTGTTATAAATGTTTTAAAAATTTATGTTACCTGTGTAACAAGTTAGTTGTACCACACCAGTTCAGGCTATTGGACTTTTAATATGTTGGAATTTTCAACCTTTTTGTCTTTTAGGGGTTTCTGTTAAAAAACTAACTGCTACATGTGTAACAAGTTACTTGTACCACAGCAATCAGGGTATTTGAACAGCCCTTGCAGTGTAGCCAATGTGATTTAGGCTGAATATTAATCCTAGACATAATAAACCCTCTTGTTACATATGTAACAATTTAATTGCACCAAACACCATATATGGAATTTGATTGTTTTGTACTTCTGGTTATTTAGTTTTTCTCTGTCAAAATTCCCTGAAGTTTCTTAGAACTGTTAGAAAGTTTGCTACATGTGTAACAAGTTAGTTGTGCCAATATACTTTTGTCAGAGTACAGTATGTGCATGACTTTGGATTACACAGCTGTTATAATTATGTACTTTTAATACTTGTTGCATTCCCTAGGTCTTACCATTTCTAGCATCAATTATGCAGGTGCGGTTTGATAGCATTGATTCAACGGCTGAATGCTCATGCCAATGTTTTACGCGTCTCGGCTACCTTTGCCGCCATGTCTTTGCAGTTTACATGATTAAGAAAGTTGACCACATCCCGCAGCAATATGTGGTCGAAAGGTGGTTACGTGATATTTTACCCAAGAAAGTGTTCTCCATTTCTGGCCGTTATGGTGTTGACACTCATCCAGGTTCTCTGTTGAGAAATGAGGTACTTGAACTTGTAACTGAATGTGTAGATGTTGCCAGAACTGATGAAACCGCACTGGCGGACTTGGTTGAACAGCTCAAATCTATCAAACTGCACTTGTTATCCAGGGAACCGATTTCTGTTATTCCGGATCAACCATCTCCAACCGACGTGGAAGAAATTATTGGCCAATCGGCTGATACTGCAACTGTGGTTGCCAATCCTGATGTGGCACGCAACAAGGGTTGTGGGAAAACTCGAAGAATCTCTAGAGCTGGTGAGAAGGGCAACCTAAAGCGTCCGAAAATGCCTAAGGCCCCACGCTTATGCAACAACTGCCACCAATATGTCACGAATCACGATGCAAGGAATTGTGAGAAGGTTGCTGCGATGAAAAGGGCCAAGGAGGAGGCGGCACAAGCCCGGAAAGCCTAGTTAGGTTTATGGCAATTAATGGGGCAGCATTACTAATCCCTGCTTTTTGAACCATGTTGGACACTGGTAACAGTTAGAAGCACATGCAGTCCCTTTTTGTTGTTACGTGTGTAACATGGTTGCCACATTTTGGTGTGTTTGTTGTTCCCCAGCTACTTCTATTTTTTTTTTTTTTTGGTAGAACTACTTTTATGTATAATCTTCACCCACTAGACATGCTTTTTTGTGGTTTGTAATATATAATGTGGTGTGTTTTAGGATCTATGTTCTGTCTTATAAGTAGTTGGTAACAGGGGCCCCATTGGTAACATACGCAACAAAAATGTAGCTGGGGCAATCTGATTATTATATTAGATCCCCTATATTACATATCATTATTTCTGTGGGCCTATGGACAGGACACATGGGTATGTGTTGTAGATTTGGTACGGAAGACCTAGGGAACTACCAAAATCTAATAAAATATGTACTTGACAAAGTAACAAATGAAGAGAATAAAATATAAAATCATGATGCACTCCCTAGCACCCAAAAATATTTATGACATGTTGATTTGACATAAAGCAAAATCTACCACTATAGCATTAAACACAAATTAAATTATCACCAACCACCCAACCACCCATCCTTGAACTTACTTTTTATACCCCATTTTTGTTAAATAGAATTCATTGTTCCATCCCATAATAATAGTGTTCCTAACTTACCAAAAGAAACACTTTCTGCAAATGGAAAGCCCTTCAAAACCTCATGCAGCCAAGCGCCAGAAGACAAAAAGCGAAGAGGAGGTCACTTCAAAAGTAACTGATTTTTGGGCGTTATTGGAGCGTACTGAACACCAAGCCATTCATGGTTGGAAGAATGTTAATGATCCCAACGAGAGCAAACTACCGAAAAAAGGTGTCGACACTCTAATGATGGAAGATGGTAATAGTACACAGGCGACGTCGGGCGATGCACAGATGGAAGTTAATGGAGGGGTGTCAGTTGGCACTGCGTACTCGGTAACCAAAGAGCCTGTACCAATATCGGCCGTTGCATGTCCAGGTGTTGAGTATGATCATGAGTATTGCGGTTGTCCATTGTGTCCAAATTCACCAAATACCCTCGCCAGGTGGGCGAGTTATAACCCTTGGGAAGATGAGGACAGTGAAATGTCGGAGCTGAGCTTGGAAGCGCAGTATGGATCATTCTCGCCATAATGGCTGCAACTTACGATGGTTATGCTTTTGTTGATTAACCTGTTTTGCCGGGTAGTCGTACTTTTGTTATGTGTTGTTGTCTAAGTCTTAACCTCATTAAGGACTGTCTATGTAGTTTTTTATTATCATGTGTTTGCTTAAGACTAGTATGGTATGTCACACTCTGACCATGTAGCTATCTGTTATGTATGTAACAGATTTGTTAAGTAGTAAAATAACATATTAACCCCTATGCTTTAACACTTGTCATGTACCCATTTTTAAACCTTTTTGTCTTTTAGGGGTTTCTGTTAAAAACATTCTGCTACATGTGTAACAAGTTAGTTGTGCCACACCAATCAGGGGTATTGAACAGCCCTTGTAGTGTAGCCAATGTGATTGGGGGTGAATATTAATCCTAGACATAATAAATCTTCCTGTTACATGTGTAACAAGTTAACTGCCATCAACTTGGTATTTGATTGTTTTGTACCTCTGGTTATTTAGTTTTTCTCTCTCAAATTTCCCTGAAGTTTCTTATGACTGCTACAAATATTGCTACATGTGTAAGAAGTTAAATGTGCAATATAGCTTTGTCAGTGTACAGTATGTGCATGACTTTGGATTACAGAGCCGTTATAATTATGTACTTTTAATACTTGTTGCATTCCATATGTCTTACCATTTCTAGCATCAAAAATCATCTTACCTTTTTAAGACTAGCATGGTATGTCACACTCTGACCATGTAGCTATCTGTTATGTACGTAACAGATTTGTTAAGTAGTAAATTAACATATTAACCCCTATGCTTTAACACTTATCATGTACCCATTTTTCAACCTTTTCGTGTTTTAGGGTTTTCTGTTAAAAACATTCTGCTACGTGTGTAACAAGTTAGTTGTACCACACCAATCAGGGGTATTGAACAGCCCTTGTAGTGTAGCCAATGTGATTGGGGCTGAATATTAATCCCATACATAATAAACCCTCATGTTACATGTGTAACAAGTTGATTTCACCAAACACCATATTTGGTATTTTATTGGTTTGTACTTCTGGTTATTTAGTTTTTGTCTGTCAAAATTCCCTGATGTTTCCTATAACTGCTAGAAATATTGCTAAATGTGTAAGAAGTTATTTGTGTAAATATATTTTTTGTCAGTGTACAGTCTGTGCATGACTTTGGATTACAGAGCCGTTATAATTATGTACTTTTAATACTTGTTGCATTCCATATGTCTTACCATTTCTAGCATCAAAAATCATCTTACCTTTCTAAGACTAGTATGGTATGTCACACCCTAACCATGTAGCTATCTGTTATGTATGTAACAGATTTGTTAAGTAGTAAAATAATATATTAACCCTCTCTTAATCATGTAACCTATAACTCACTATCCACAACACTCAGAATACCTTACCACCTTACCATTTTAAACTATATTAACATATGTAACACTCTTTACATAACATATGCTAAAAACACTTTGACATACGTAACAGAATAATATTATAAGCAACACAGTTAGGTGTTCAACAGGTGACCATACTAGTTAAGTTATGTTACAGAACCCAGCAGTATGTTAGGTGTATTATCACCCAAAAAAACAGTTTAAAACACTACATAATTGTCATACACAGTTAAACAACCCCCCCTACACGAACGTTCCTCCTTACTTCAAATGTGCCCTAGCTTCCACCTCACCCTTCTTTGTGTTAACCGGTGAACGCAAAATATGCGTTGTGTACTTGGACCGTAGCTTGTTGATCTCGCCTTCTTTAGTGCGCCAACGCTTACTGAAATTGCATTCAAACGGTACATGAAGCCCCATGAATCTCTCCATGTGTCTCATTAGGAAGACCCCACAATCCGTGGCATTACCAGCCGTTCCCCACTCTACATCCAACCTATGTATCTCTGCCCCTCCGATCTTTCCCGCCTTCGGATGGTTGATGCTTTTAAGGAACTCCACAAACATATGCTTCTGCAATAATCATGGATCATGAAACCCAAAAATAATACATCAGCGAAAAAAACATTTGTTTTAAATGACCAATGTTTACGCTTTTCAAATGTGATTAAAAAAACTTACATATTTGTGCACAGTATCCTTTTTGTGAAAGTCAGCATGATCCTTGCATGTTCGCCTCCCTCGTTTTTTGTCATTATCAATCAGCATTATGGCGATATTCTTTAGCTCAAAGACCAATAAGTAGTAGTGGGCCCTTTCAAGGATCGGGAAAAAGACGATATCATATCGTTTGAAGTCACGGTTGGTCTCATAGGCCGGCACTGCAGCAGACATCGCGTTTGAAAACCGCGAAGCTCATCGGATCGGATCACACTTGGTATCATTAAGCATCCATGGAACCTTTTTTTTTTGGTTAGCAAAATAAAAAAAAAATCCTCAATACTAGTTTCATAACATACGTAAACCGATGTTGTCTTTTTAAATAACTTACCACTGCGGTTGTGCTTACAAACAAACGAAGAGGGGCCCCGTCCGATTTCAACCTCTCCTCGTAGTTTAAGACATCCACCCAACAGTCAATGATCACATCCATCACCTGCTTCCCCGGCTTCAAAGTTTTGATCATGCTACGTGTGGCTTCCACGTCACATAAACTTTTGAACAACACCTCACTGTACACATGTTAACCAAGATAAATTTTTTGAAGCAGTCTTATAAGTTTAAAAAAAGTCATGGTCTTACTTGGCAAGTGCATTATCTATTTCATCATCTGGTATGTCTACATTTTCCACCTGTTCTCCATGCTCTATGCTGAAAAAAACAGAAACCAAAATGCCACCAGTTACACATGTTACAGCAGTTCAACAACTTATTACCACATACATTGTTCATGTTACTTACCGATTACTTATGGCTACCCTCCTTCTTTCCTCAGAACCACACAACATATTCAACGGATCCTCGTCCCTGTAAACAAAGTTCCACACAACATCATCATCCTTCGTGACCCCCTCTCCCAAATTTACCCCCCTTATGTGAAAAGGTGACTTATGAACGTATGTCACATTCCTTTCACGTAGGGGGTTTCTCTTGGTTGCATCCATCTTGGCAATCATTTCTTGACGCATCGCCAATGTCATGTTGTCGTCATCTACTTGCAGATTACCACCAGGGGCATACTCATTGTAAACCTGATTCTGTGCGTCATATGAACTCACGGGTTGCACCAATGGATACACCATTGATGCTACAACGTCCTGGCAAACTGTCTTTTCATTTGGGGCCACACCGCCACCATCTGTAACGTATGTCACAACTTTCATTAGCTGACTGATCTGTTCCAGCAGTTCAACATTGTTAAGATATAGAGTTGATACCTGATTCACCTGGTTGGTCCTTCAAACCACATTCCATTTTCTGAGACATTGTGACAGATCCTGTAAGATAAGCATTAAAAACTGTTAAAAACACAGAGCATTTATATAACATTTCTGTATTTTTTTATTTTTAAGAACTGAATTCACACCCGACTCCCCCTGATCTGCTGGTTCTGCCTGTGTTAAGCCAAAGCTAAAAGTTGGCGCATCGTTGCTATCCGGTGTCGACATACATGGAAATATCCAGGAGATTCCTGCAAATGTGTTACCCCAATTAATCTGTGGACCTTTTTGTGGATTATAAACGTATTTCAATTTGGTTTTATTTGCGTACCTGCTTGTGTATCTTCCCCCGCTTCAGCAACCTGCTTGCCCCTATCACTAGATTCTGCCCTGTCCGGCTGTACTTCTGTAGGACATTTTCGCACGAGCCCACTTATCACACATCCAAATCAGCTATGCATGTACTTATAAATATTACAATATCATACCTGACTCTTTGTTGCTGGTTGTGGTCACCTCTGCTTCGCTGGTGGAAATTTTCTCATCGCCTTAAATACAACGTTTAAAACACGTGCTTAATATGTTTGTTTGTTTTACCAGCCTTTACTTGTGGATATATATGGTTTTATAATAATACCTGTTTTCACCTCTTGTAGTTGTTCATCTGTTTTTGTGTCTCCCACCTTCACACTTGAGTCATCTTTGTTGTCTTCAGCAGTAGCTTCATGTGATGGAGTGCCGCCTGAGGAGACTGTGTAACATACGTCACCAGATAACAATCATAAGACAGTTGTATACATTAGCAATTTTATAATAGTCAACGGGCATACCTATTGGTTCACTTTGTGTTGCTGCCCATGTTTGTGTGCTCACAACCTCCTGTTCAATCTCATTGTTTGGTGCATCCAGTTCTGAAACAACAATATTATCCCGTCCTTAAAGTTAATTAACATTTCACACGTAGTCAATTTTCAGTTTGTGGATTTTTACGATTTTACATGTGTATAAAAAAGAATTCATTATTTACCTAATTCGTCCTCTTGTGTTGCAGCCAAGGGTTGTGTGCTCACCAATTCCTCTTCATTGCAAGTGGGAACCACATCACCTAACACATTTTCAGCAATTTGTCTGCTGGCATCGACATCTGTAACAGATCATAACATTACAATCTTAACAAATACTCCCCACCCGCTGACCTATGCGTATGTAACCGAACCTACCCTAGCTATATTTTACTTACCTTCTTTTTGTAGTTCCCCTGATTGTCCTGCTACATGCTGTTCATTTTGCCCGTCTTCACTAACCTCAGAAAATTTGCTGGTTAAATTCCTGGCCAGATCTTCATCTCCTGTTACGTATGTTAAATATATAAACAGTCACACACAATGCTTCCTAATGAATGGAATGTGCATAGTGTTAAATACATAAACAGTTAAACATAATGTTCCTAACGTGTGTAACACATGTAGCACCTGTTTTTGAACCATCATTTTTCTGCTTTGCACTGTCATGCAGATTCTTCCTGTATTGGCTTAGAATTGGACTTTCCAATGCCCCCGCCTCATCCAACGTGCCACCAACGCTTTTCTTTTTTGATCGTGTGATTGGGGACTTGTTTAGCGGCGAATCACCCAAACTCAAAACATCATCCTCGACTGCTTTCTCTTTGTTGCTTTGTTCAGCCTTATCTGCTGATTTTTAGATATAGAAGTTCAATGGATTTATAGTTAACAAAATTGGGTATTGGGCTTAAACATCAAACTTGCACTTACCAATGGTGGTACATTTACTTATGGCAGCTAAAACAGAGGAGATTTCTCCATCAGCATTTACACGCGCAACAGCTTCGACCTCATTCGCCTTCCCCATGTCTTTAATGAACTCATCATACCTAGACTTGACAGCAACAACTTCTTTTCTACCTGGATAGTCCTCATCTAACTTGCAGATGGCCGATTCAACCCTCTTTCTCGTTCTAATCAAAACATCTACGAGATCCCCCACACTTGCTACCCTTTCCTGTTTGATAATTTTTGTTAGCATGCCATATATATGTAATACGGGGAATACATGAACTGTTTTTGTAGTCCCGAAATACTAGATCTTGTTGAATGCAATAGATTTTTATCACTTGGAAACACCTATTAGTTAGGTGTTTCAAGTGATTAATCCAAGAAACAAAGAAAACTAGATGAATATTGAAAGACCCGACACACACAATGAATAACATGATGATTCCATATCTGATTTGATAATGAATAACCTTGGAATACCACACAAGTACGCACCTATTCAGTGTGTGCTACAAAGATAATCTCCAAAACCCTAAACCCTAGCTGTGCACACACAAACTATTTATAAGCAGCACCTGGGCCTGCGCACTTAACATAAGTGCGCAGGGCCCGTCCATTTAAGTGCGCAGCATAGGGGTTGGCCTACTAAACTATGTTATAATTACATGTAAGGTCCTTCAACTATAAAGCTTTACAATAGTCATTCAAAAGTCTCTATTCTGGTAACTGTGGTCTCAATATAACCCAACAATACTCCCCCTAGACCACAGCTACCAGTCTTCAATCTTCAGTCTATATCCATGTCGCTTTCCTCCCCCTCAACCTGTGCAGGAGGGTCTTGTAAGTACAGTGCGACTGGATCTACTTCAGCTGCTGGAGAAGTTTGGGTAGATTCTGTTGTAGTTCCTTCAGGATTAGCCACTGATGCAGGATCTTCTGGAAGTACCTCTAAAGCAGCAGTTTCTGTAGCAGTAGCAGCAGCAGTTTCTGTAACAGCATCAGCAGCAGCAGCTTCTGTAACAGTAGCAGCATCAGTTTCTGTAACAGCATCAGCAGCAGCAGCAGCAGCTTGCGCAGCCTTTTCCCTGTCCTCCTTTTCTTTGTCTGCTGCGTTTATCCTGTCGACTATATCCAGCAGCTCACTCTTCAGTTTCAATGCCCTATCCACTGCCCTTCTAAACAGCACGGCTTCTTCAAACAATGTGTTTCCGGCACCAACATTGATCTGATTTGCAAATAGCATATTCAGATCTGACAAATTTAGTGCAAACACATCAACCGGATCCAAAATCCTCAGTGCCTCTGAATCGTTTTCCAGCTTGATGACCGCTTCACCAGTGTTGCTGTCATAGAACCATTTTTTGAAGTTCCTTAGCATCACTGGAAGCTCAGATCTGATCGGAACTCGTGTGACGACCTGAGGAGGGTCAATCACATAAGTTATCATCCCTTTTCCCGTTGCTGGATCGATTCTTGTCTTTGATATTCTCCTTCTGGGCTTTTGTGGCTTAAGGATCTGGAAATCATTCTCACACTCTTTTCTGATAAAATTTTCAACCATGGCAGCCTGGGAGTCAAGTGAGGGATTAAGGAATGGGGCCCTGCTAAGCTCCCTGATATCCCATCGGGGAGCGACTTCATTTCCTTTTGACCCTTGAAGTACTGTATTACTCCCCCTCTCCTTTTCACAGCATACAATCTCTTTTCAGCATCATATTTCCATGAGATGATCTTTTCCCGGTGAGCAGACTTGGTATGATGGATGTTCTGATGTAAGGCAGGAATGGTAATGGGCCTTCTTGGGAACCAAGCTGCTCTTTCAGGGTCCAATTTGTGCCCATCGGATGTCTCATAAACGACTTCTTGATCTGTTCCCATCACCACAAACCTGTCAGGCATTTCATCTTCGCTAACCTCGTCCATTTCACTTTCCTCAGCCGCTTTTTCTTTCTCTTTTTCTGCCTCCAGAAACTTTCCGAAATCGAAAGTCTCATCAAAAGTAGCGCTGGGAGCACCAGTTAATTGCTTCCTCAAATCCTGAAACATGTCAAACATCTGCACTTGAACCTGATGTTGAAACTTAATCAGGTATCTTTGATCTTTTATCACTTTCTCCATGTTCCGGTTCTTGCTTTTGAGCTTTTTCACCTTCTTTCTTAGCTCCTGGTTATTGTGCACATCACTTTTCAGCGTGCAGATTTCCCTGGCCGCAACTTTACCTACCTCCTTCACAAGCTTCTCGTATAGTTCCTGATGCACCGGTTTCCGACGAGGTGCAGCAGGAGCTGATGAGGAAGGTTCTGCTGATCGGTGGGTTGGAGCTTTGGGGGTTGAAGTGGCAGCAGTGGAAGGCCCTGGAGCTGAAGTGGCAGCAGTAGAAGGTCCTGGTTGGTTCGGTGGTTCAGGCCCAAAAATTTGTTCTAAGACCGCTTCTCCCTCAATATCTTCCTGAGTCACAACACGGGGAATCTCAGATTCAGGCAGCTGATCTCTTCTTCTTTTTCTTGCAGCCCTTTCATACTCAGCAACTTGTTGTAAAGCAGCAGCAGTTTCAAGTTGCTCGGTTGTCAGAGTGTCTCTCCCTTCTTGCAACAAACCTGCTGGTCTTTTCTTCTTGCTAGGTTTTGAGGGAGCTGGTTCAGTCGCCACTCTTTTGCCCCTTGATTTTTCTTGGGCAATCTCTTCAGCCGTCGGCTGGGCTGAAGGAGTGGGTTCAGATGATCCAGGTGCAGGGGCAGCTCTGGATTGTGGTCTGGGTCCTGCAGCATCTGATCTTCTCTTCTTGATTTTGTTGTACAGTTCCATAACAACAGGATATCGCTGGGCCACATACATGTTTTCCAGCATTGGTTCCCAGTCCGGTGTGTTGCACTCTGTGAAGAATCGCGCCCCTCTGGTGAATATGTATTCGTCACCGACAGGCAGACCCTCATGTTGAGTGTTTATCATCATCTGGACAAACCTCGGATACATAGCCCACTTCCCTGAACCAGCATCTGCATTCTTTACCATATAGTCAAAGATCATGCCTGACAGATTGAACACTTCGTCCTTGCAGATCTTTATCATAGCTGTCGCCCATTCAGCACTCAGCGCATTGTATCCTCCCTTTCTGTGACATAGAGACATTAAGAATACGTGACTGATAAGTCTCCAGTTTCTAGTAAGCTGACTCTTCTTTACGTCGCCTCTCTTGTCAAATTCACCCTTATAGCCGAAGATCCTGAATTGTTGGTGAATATCAGCTTTAGACATGAATCTGAAAGTTCCAGGTTGATCTTGCAGCCTTAGCACATTTCGAACTGTGTCCTCCGTAATGATCACAAGCTTGTTTCTGACAGTTGCGTTGATACGCTTGACCCTTGATATTGTTTCGACTCTAGCTGATCTCCAAAAGTCTTCAATGTGGGAGACGTAAACTGGTTCAGCGTTCTGCACAGCAAATCCGACTTTACTGCGTCTTATCCAAGCCACGACATCTCTAAAATTGACATCCTCAGTATCGAGATTCATTGGTTGGTTGTGCATGCCCCTAGGATCCCAGTCAAGTGCCATCTGTTTAACCAAGAGCACGAAAAGCCAATTAGATCTCGGATAACTGACTTTAGACTTAAACTTAGACGGACAACGAACTCAGACCTAGATTTTATTAATAACTTTTTAGATTTTAAATTTTAACGGTCATTGGATTAAGAATTGATGGATCGGTGTCATCGGTGTCAATGGTACGTTTGAATTTCAGTTATTAGATTATTAAGGTCCGGTTTTAAATTCGCAGTCCGTTCAAGTGTCTTAATAGTCAATATGAAAGATATGTTGTTGTTTAGAGTCCAAGTGTCCAAGAGTATCAAGTACGCAGTCCAAACAAGTCAATCAGTATTATGTGCTCAGTCAAGTGCGCACATACTTGACTGAGCACTTGGTTAGTACTCAAACCAAGGACAAGTGCGCAGGTCCAAACCAACCGGGCATGGTAACATCTTAGGCTACACAGTCAAGTCTGCGTACTAAGCAAGTACGCAGACACTTGAACCTTCGTTCAAGATTTCAAGTCCACAGTTATGTACGCAGCGTATTAGGGTTCTTGAGCACTTATATGACTATGAGACAAGTGCGCAGTCTCTATGAGACAAGTGCGCACTTGTTCATATATCAAGTGCGCAGATCTTCAAACATTCAAAGAACCCAAAATAGCTTGAAATCCAACAGATTCATCAAGAACATCCATTCATAACCTGTAATCACAATCAATAAATCATTAGAAACACAAGATCTACCTTAAACAGTAGATGAGAAACAATAAACAGTGCAACGAGGTTTGATATGATGTGATTAGGGTGTGATTATTGTGTGATGATGATGATGATGATGAACGGTGATGATGATGATGAACGGTGATTTGTGGTGATTAGGGTTAGTAAAAAGTGTTGAGGATGATAAAACTTTTTAATCACATTTGACCTGGTATATATATACAGTCAACTAATGGGCCTGCGCACTTGAGTTAAGTGCACAGGGCCCAATAAGTACGCAGAGTCCAAACTTTGGCCCAATAAGTGAGTTTTTTAAGGCCCAAATCCATTGGATAAGTGGGGTTTTACCAAGTCTTACCTTCTGCATTCAAGATCATACTAACCATACCTGCCAGAACCCGTTTCAACTTCCCATTGGATAGCTGCAGCCTAAGAACAATTGTCGGTATGCTTGTCCACTTAAATCCATGCCTTTTCTCTTTCAACATGTGTTTGGCGATGCTGTTTATCATGTTTTTCGATAATATTGACGAAAATTTTATGGACCCCACAGTGTGCTAGGTATTGGCCTACCGATCCTCAAGGTTTATTGAAATATAATGATGAGAGCTTCAGGTCTATGTTACCATAAGCAAAGAAGATGATCATTATCTTGATCAGATGATGAGAGCTTCAGGTCTATGTTCCCATAAGAAGAGAAGATGATCATCTGATCGTTTGATGAGCTATCTATATATGTTTGCACGTCACTGACATTGCGTGTCTTTTGCTGCTCAGTTTTTCAAAAAAAAATTTGTTTTTCTTAGCCCCGCATTGGTAGCTTGCACTCTTAGGTGTCTTTTGATTTACCTATGCACAAAATTTTCTGTGTCTTTTGATTTCTCAACCTATGTATGACCGGACTCAGCTTGTGCAGACCTAAAGCACAGTGGGAATCCAGCTTTTCGTGTAGATCTTCATTGTTAATCACCTAGTGGCAGTTTACTTGATTCCAGGCTGAATCTACCGACACATCGTTGCTTGAGGCCACAACATCCTCTGGGTCCTATTCACATGCTGACGAGATATGATTAGTTCCTATCATTTCCTGAATTAATTTTGCAATAAGAATAGACCGGTTTACTTTCTCCCCCAAAAATCTTGTTTTAAAAGAAAAGAAGATTTTTCTATAAAATATACACAAATTTTTTTTATTTTTTTTATTCAAAATTTATCATCTCAAGCCATGAAACCAACTGATGAAACCGGGTTTTATCGAAAGCTTTTGTAAAGATATCTGCTTTTTGATCAGCAGTATCGATAGGCAACACCTGTATGTACCCTTTGTCGTGTGCATCGCGAATTGAGTGAATCCGAATTTCAATGTGTTTGGTTTTAGAATGATCAATTGGATTCTTCACGATGTCACGACATGCATCATTATCAATAAAAATAGGTGTATGCATGACATTCAAACCGTAGTCCAAAAGCTGATTTTGGATCCATAACACCTGACAGCAACAACTGGAAGCAGCTGTGTATTCGGCCTGAGCAGTGGAGATTGACACAGTGGTCTGCTTCTTGCTCTGCCAAGACACTAGCCGGTTACCCAGAAATTGACAGCCACCAGAGACAGATTTTCTGTCTATCCTACAACCTGCATGATCACTATCAGAGTAAGCGATTAGATCAAAGTTATCGCTCTTAGGATACCATAAACCAAGTTTAGGTGTTCCTTTGAGGTAGCGGAAGACTCTTTTTACTGCAGTCTCACGTGATTGCTTAGGATTGGACTGAAAACGCGCGCAGCATCCAACTGCCCACATTATATCTGGTCTGCTAGCTGTAAGATACATCAGGGAGCCAATCATTGATCGATATGTATGAGGATTCACTGAAGGCCCCTGAAGATCTGGTACAAGTGTTGTTTGGGCCGCAAAAGGAGTATTGGACGGCTTGCAGTCGGTCATGTTGAATTTTGCCAGAATGTCTCTTGTATACTTTGCTTGATGGATGAGAATTCCGTCTTCTTTCTGCTGCACTTCCAAGCCTAAGAAAAACGATAATTCTCCCATCATGCTCATTTCAAACTGAGACTTCATGATGCTTTCAAATTCCCTGCACAAGTTTTCATCAGTGGAGCCAAAGATAATATCATCAACATAAATCTGAACAAGGATAGAGTGTTTGTTGACTTCTTTGGTGAATAAGGTCATGTCGATCTTCCCTCTTGTGTACCCATTCTGCAGCAAGTATGACGATAAGGTCTCATACCAAGCTCGAGGTGCTTGATGAAGTCCGTAGAGAGCCTTATCCAGTTTGTAATACTTGTTGGGATGATGGGGATCTTCAAAACCTGGGGGTTGACAAACATAGACTTCTTCTTTGATCTTCCCGTACAGAAATGCACTTTTCACATCCATTTGAAAGACTTTGAAGTTCTTGTATGAGGCGTAAGCCAGGAAGATACGAATGGCTTCAAGTCTAGCAACTGGAGCGAACACTTCCTCATAATCAATGCCCTCCTGTTGACGAAATCCCTGAACAACTAAACGAGCCTTGTTCTTAATTACCACACCTCGTTCATCCATTTTGTTGCGAAAAACCCATCTTGTTCCAATAGGATACTTTCCTTCAGGTAAGTCCACAAGTTCCCAAACCTTTAGCTTTCTAAACTGATACAGCTCATCCTGCATGGCTTCAACCCAACTTGCATCTCTGACAGCGTCTTCAATGCTGAAAGGTACCGTCTGAGATAGGAAGGCTGAAAGTGCAATATTCAGTTTGTCTGCCTGATTTCTAGTAAGAACACCCTCAGAGATTGGTCCAATGATGTTCTCCACAGGGTGATCCTTAAAAGATTTAAATCCCATGTTTGGTTCTTCTTGAATTTGGGAAGGCAGATTGGAAAGGTGATCTGTAGGAGTTGACGAACTGGATGGATCATTTGCAGACTGTTGTGCTGAAGATGTTTCTTCTGAAGCTGGAGTACCTTCAGGAGATAGAGTAGTTTCAACAGTTGCATCACCATTTGTGGTCTGAAGGGGAACAATTGGATCAGCTACGAGTGGAGAGAAGCGGGTGGTGAAAGGTGCTGTATCGTCTTCTGAAGAGTAAAGAGTATCTTCAAGAGGAGAAGGATCGGCTGCTTGATTTTCAGATGGTTGTTCATCAATGATGCTGAAATTGTTGAAAACAACATCCACGTCAAAGAACCAGTCAGGACCGGCTCCTGTATTGGTAGAGTTGGATTCCTGCCAATCAACATAAAAAGACTCGAGAACCATTTTGGTTCGTTTGTTGTACACTCTATAAGCTTTTTGACTTGAGGAGTATCCAACAAAGAAGCACTCATCTCCAACTGCATCGAACTTCATTATGTTCTCGAAGTTGTTAAGCAGCGTGCATGAGCATCCAAAAGGCCTGAAGTAGTCAATCAAAGGTTTTCTTTTAAAGAGCAACTCATAACCTGTTTTCCCACGCGTCTTTACAATTAAGACTCTGTTAAGAACATAACAGGCGGTATTCACAGCTTCAGCCCAGAAAATGATCGGCAGTTTGGAGTCGATAAGCATGGTTCTGGCCGCCTCAATAAGTGTACGATTTTTCCTTTCAGCAACACCATTCTGTTGAGGAGTTCTCGTAGCACTGTACTGAAGATGAATTCCTCTGTTGTTGCAGAAAGTCACGAAACTTTGATTCTTGAATTCGGTTCCGTGATCACTTCGGATTGATCTAACTTTTGTCTTTATTATGTTTTCAATGAGAGGAACAAACAGCATCAGAATCTCAGCAACTTCACTTTTGTATTCCAGAAAGTACACCCATGTGAATCGGGAAAAATCATCTGTTATCACCAAACAATAAGACTTTTCAGCTAGACTTTTAACACTAATAGGACCAAACAGATCCATGTGTAATAATTGAAGAGGTGAGTCTATAGAGTTCACAGCTTTGGACTTATGCGACTTTTTGTGTTGTTTTCCTTTGGCACATGCTAAACATTTTTCAGAAAAGGGGAATTCCTTAGAAGGAAGACCTCTCACAAGATTTAGTTTTGAAAGCTTATTAATATTTTTGAAGTTAACATGTCCTAATCGCCTGTGCCAAAGCAGTGACTCTGACTCGGATGCTTTAGAAAGTAAGCATGTCATTTGACATTCAGACTTTGCATCCCTCATGTTTATCACGTAAGTATTATTTTGTCTAGGAGCTTTAAGCATAATCATGTTGGTAGGAGGAATGAATCCTGGCTTTAGAAAGATGCACTCCATGTCATTAAATAACACTGAGATTCCTTTGTCGCAGACTTGTGATACACTCAGCAGATTGTAACACAATTCTGGAACATAGTTCACATCTTCTAAAGTCAATGCATCAGAAATCACGTCCCATATCCCAACTATCTTTCCGCCCTTCTCGTTGCCGGCAAAAGCAACAAACTCTCCATCAATGAATCGATAGTTTTTCAGGAGTTCTTTCAGTCCCGTCATGTGCCTTGACGCCCCGCTATCAACATGCCATAGATATCTCATCAGGGCAATCAACCACTTTTGTAGTTTATTCTGAAAAATACATAAGACAAGAGAAATATACAGATAAATATACGAGACACTATGTACAAACACGACTCAGACCACATCTTAAGTAACTTTTGGAATCCAGGTCTGTTTTAGTTTTAATCTGTCGTGATTTTCTCCCGACACAAACTCTTGCCTTTTCCAATTTTTTGTGACCTTAACAAAACTTTTTATAGTTTCTTGAAGATCTTTAATTTGAACTGCAAAAGATTTTTGGGTATTGGTATCAGTTTGTGGTTTGGGTTGCAAATGACACTTTTTAACCACATGTCCTTCATTTCCACATCTAAAACATTTAGAGTGTTTAGGTTTGATCTTTGAAGAAGATCTGGATGATGATGGTTGTGATGTTCTTCTCTTGTCGTTGCTTGAATTGAGGTTGTCTGTTGAACATGCTTCATCACTGTTGTTGTTGCTTGATTTTTCGTTTGTGTTGCATTCTGGCTCGCTGATGTCACTTTCTGTATCACTTTGTGATTCTTCAGAAATTGTGTTATCTGTTTCACTTTGTGATTCTTCAGAACATGACATATCTGTTGATGATGGTGTAAACTCTGGAATTTCTTCAGTAAGAAATTTCCCAAACCTGTTTCTTTTTAGTTCTGGAACAAATGGAGATGGTCTATATACATTTTCATTATCACAGAATGCATCATTAAGATCAACACAAACAGGCATAACATTTTCAACACAAACATCCGATCGTTTGATAGGATTCATCCTATCATTTGGGTCCACAACACCCTTGAAATCAAGTTTAGAGGTTAAAGTAATACAGTCATCCGGCCTAGATAAACTATTACAGTTATCCATCCTAGATAAACTATTACAGTCATCCAAATTAGTTAAGTTATTACAGTCATCCGAATTCAAAGAAATGTTTGACTTATCATTGCTCCAGATGAACCAATTCACTGTAGAGTAATTGGCACCTGGGTGACCTAACCCCATTGTTTGACCACCACAACTGTCATCATCGTCCACCTGATCCTGTTGGGTCATATCTGCACTACTTTTACTTATATTAGAGTGTGACTCAGATGTGACACATTCTTTTTCAAAAAGATCATTTTTTGGATGTGGTTTTGGAATGGGTATATATTCACTTTTGCTCAAGGGTAAAAATAGAGATTTTACAATTCCCTTTTTATCCTTATACCCAATTCCATCTTTGACGAAAGATTTCCTTGAACAATCAAGGATATCAGTATGAGCATGCTTGCTTACGTTCCATTTGTCCACAACAATTTGGAGATGATTAGTTTCATTTCTAGATTTTTCTAGTTTTTCAGTTAAGTCATTTATTAAAAAATCTTTTCTGAGAACAAACTCTTTTAGAGTGTGCATTTCAGCTATTGTTGCATTTAACTTTCGCTGATAGGCTAACTCATTTTCTTTCATTTCAGTATTGATTTTTCGTATGTCATCCATTTCTCTTAAGATTCTCCTATTGTGGGACAAACAGTAAGCGACGGCTGTGACACACCTTGGTGAGCACAGCTTTGATTTTATTTCCAGCGGGATACTTACCAGGTCTCTCTCCTCAGCCTTCTTCTGCATGCTCTGTGGTTGTTGATTGTCCTTGCTTGTGGAAGTCTTTTCAGCGACAAAAGCTTCCTCAGCAGCAGTCTCCTTCCCCTTGTTCTCACTCAACACGCTTCTTAAACCAGCCTTCTCCATCTCATCTCCTTTTGGCATCTCAGCTGAAGACCCTTCCAAGGAACTCACACCAACTGTTGATTTAGTGCAAATTTTCGCCATCAGTGCCTTGTTTACTTCAGCTTCTGCCACAGCGACTTCCTCTCCCCAATCGAAATCCTGAACCACAAGCGCCTTCTGCTGGTTGGCTTCTCCTCCTTCTGTGATTGCCACCACTCTCTTTGCTGGTTTGGCTTCTGCTTGATTCAAAGCTGGACATTCATACTTGAAATGTCCGAGAGTTTTGCAGTTATAACACCTGATCTTAGATTTGTCAAACCCCGCTTTCCCCATGCCGACTCTTCTACCGGTTCTATCTTGAAACCTCTTCACCCTCAAAGTGATCATGGCCATCTGCCATTTCAAATCCATTTCCTCCATATCGTCCGGGTCAACTTGATACATGTCCTCAGGGCTCATCATATCATTTTTTAGATCACCAGTCTTTAAAGCTTCAAAGCTGGTCATGAAGGCGTTGAAAAGTTCAACGTGTTCAGTTGCAAGCTTTGTTTGTTGAGGATTGAGAGTTGACGGCTGAGGGTTAGTGACACTGGGTTGAGAGTATGGAACAGCTTTCCCTGAACTTGAACTACCACCAATCATTCCATCAGCATACATGTGAGATGAGCTTGAACCCATGTTGCCCACTGGAGTCATTAACGCTAAGTTCTTCATTGCCGTGATGGGAACTGCCTTTGGATTCGTCTGATTCATCTCTCTTTTTGTAATGTCCATCTCAAAGGACTTCAATGTGTTGATGAGATCAGCCAAGGTAGACTGGGCATCAAGATATTCTTTTCTGATTAGCATGAACTGGATGCTCCATTCTTTTGGCAATGAATCCAGCAGCTTTTTGATAGAATTTCTGTTGTTCACAGGAATTCCAGCCTTCTTCATCTTTGTCAACATGCTCATGAACCTATCAATGTGCGAGCTCAGACTTTCCCCACGAATACTACCGAACATATCATATTCTTTTTGCACCATGTCTTGCTTGTATTGGCGCATCTCTTCGTTCCCTTCGTAGTATTCATTCAATGCAAACCACAGATCATGTGCCGTGCCATACTCTTCAAACATGTTGTAAACATCGTTAGATAGGGCCATGGTTAGAGCACCATAAGCCTTATGATCTCTTTGGAGTAATTGTTTGTCAACATCGGTATAGGTGGTTGGATCAGGGTTGAATTCTTCCCCAGTGGCAGTGGTTCTCATGGGAATGTGTGGGCCCAACTGGATAGAGTTCCATTGGGTGAAGTCTGTGACGTAAAAGAATGACCTCATTCTATTCTTCCAAGTCCCATAATCTTCAGCACCTTTTAACTTAGGTACTCTGGTAGTGGTTCCGGTTTCCAGGTCTTGTTGTGTGATAGGGTTAACAGTTGATTGATTATTATTACCAGCCATGATTTAGATGAATTTTAGGAATGTGGTTTAACAGATTTTAGTTATCAGTCCAGAAAATTGTCCAAGTCCTTAAGTACACAGCTAAGTTCGCAGCTAAGTACGCAGTTAAGTTCACACTTAAGTTCACAGCAGTCTGGATAAATATGCAGCAACCTGTAAGAATATAAACAGCCTTGTCAAGTTGTAGTCTTTGTTAAGTATGCAGCTCGGAAGTATACGTGTGGCTATGATAAGTTCGCAGATCAGTCACCACTTGGGCATTATAAGTGCTCAGTGTTTACTGATCAGCCTGCGTACTAAAATAAGTGCGCAGACTCACTTAAACTCTCGTTTAAGATTTTAAGTTCGCAGAAACCCTAGCCAAGTACTCAAGACTACACCTTCAGTAAGTGCGCACAAATCCAAGATTTCTGTTTAAGTACGCAGAAACCCTAGATAAGTACTCAAGACAATGAGATGCAACAAGTGCGCAGAAATCAAATTAAATGAACAAGTGCGCAGAAATTCAATTTAAAATGCAACAAGTGCGCAGAAACCCTAGCTGCGTACCAAAATGACAGGTTTAAGTACTCAAAATCACAAGTATGCAATATATGATCCAAGTACTCAAACTAAGAAACAAGTGCTCAGCTTATGAGATAAGTGCGCAGGATATATGAAATAAGTGCGCAAAAACGAGCTGTAACAAACATAAAACTCAGCTGAATCCTTTCCAAATCATTTTCTGATCAAAATAACATACTTTAAACATTTAGAAACACGATTTTCACGAAATTTGAAGCCAAAATATACGAAAAACACCTAAATTTTAAAGTTTACAAAGAAAATAATCTTGATAATAAAAGCTTAACAAGATGAGGGTTTTGGTATCTTAAAGTAGATACAATCTAGAGCACAGAGGCTCTGATACCAAATTGTAGTCCCGAAATACTAGATCTTGTTGAATGCAATAGATTGTTATCACTTGGAAACACCTATTAGTTAGGTGTTTCAAGTGATTAATCCAAGAAACAAAGAAAACTAGATGAATATTGAAAGACCCGACACACACAATGAATAACATGATGATTCCATATCTGATTTGATAATGAATAACCTTGGAATACCACACAAGTACGCACCTATTCAGTGTGTGCTACAAAGATAATCTCCAAAACCCTAAACCCTAGCTGTGCACACACAAACTATTTATAAGCAGCACCTGGGCCTGCGCACTTAACATAAGTGCGCAGGGCCCGTCCATTTAAGTGCGCAGCATAGGGTTTGGCCTACTAAACTATGTTATAATTACATGTAAGGTCCTTCAACTATAAAGCTTTACAATAGTCATTCAAAAGTCTCTATTCTGGTAACTGTGGTCTCAATATAACCCAACAGTTTTGTTTGTAATACATAACATGTTACAAACCTCGATGCTTGGCTCATCTATTCCAAGCTTCACACCCTCGTACGAAGTTAACGGTTTCACAGTACCCCTTCCGAAACCCCCTTCTTTTATTTCAATCCTTTCCCTGTCTCTTAACCTTTGGAATGTCTAGAAACTCATAGGAACCACTAAAGAATCAACATCAACACCTTTGCATTTAAAACTATCGACGTACAAAAGCTGCAAAATAGATGTCGTATACATGATTAGTATCAAGAAAAGAAATACGGTCAGTAGTACCTAAGTGACTATGTAACATACGTAAAAAATTAACTTACTGTCAAAAAGGTTAGTGGCCCTGTAAAAGGTGGATCCAAACTGTCTCGTCTCCAACCAATTTTACAACTCCTAAGGACCTCCACTACTAACTCACACCAGTCAAGTCCAGCAAAATCCAAGTCATCCGTCAGATAGTCTAGTATGTTGTCCTTCAAACTGCCTTGTTTGTGGCAATCAACCATGATAGTATAGAAGCACATTATAAAATCCATTCGGAAATTGAAGTCATCCTCACCATTGGACTCTTTCTCAATCATATCAACCATTTGTTTTGGAGATATAAATCTGCTCGGGCGGGTACCTCTTTTTCCATTTAGCTATCCCTTCATCATGTTCGTCCCTACTCTCTAGCGCATTGAAAGACACCCCTCCAATCGGAATACCGAGTATCTTGTGCACGACTTCAGCATCAATGCCAAGAGTTGCAGACGGCAAGGTCAACTCCAAACTATCCGGTCGAAGTTATCCACAACATAATGCCCTAACTTCGCTGGTATCCCATCCATTTTTAGACTGAGCAGCCGGCCAAACCCCATTTCCTTCACCGCCAGCCGTTGTTCGTCGCTTAGTATTTTTATGCACCTTGTAAACTGTGTTGGTGATGACCTAGTACGTATTCCCAGCCACTCGTTCAACTTCGACCTTTTGCGCTGCTTACGAGGCTCCATGCCATCGTTCCACGATTTCTCTGCCCTCTTACGTTTGTTTGCCTTCTTTGGTTTGGCATTTTTGGTCCTTGGTTTTTCAGATGAAATCTGTAACGCTCGTGCTTTTGATCTGGTCATCCTAACCGGTGAGCTCGAGGACACATCATAGACAGGCATGGCTTGTTTACCTGTTAGACATGTAACCATTTTAGGTATTAACTTTTTAGTCACAATAGCAGTGTAAATATCAATTTATCTGAACTGATCCACCTTTCTTTGTTTTTGTTTGAACTTCTCCAGATGCTATATTCTTGTCTGCTTTTACAAAACATAAAAATCAGGAGATATGGCTGAACGCCATCACATAAAACTGATTTACATACGTAACCGGCAAAGAATCGAAAACATATCTTATCACATACCTTTATTTTTCGCTGCCTGTCGAAGACGTCGGTTACAAAAGAAGGACGGCTTCTCTGCTTGACACAAAACACAACAATTAGGAAATTAAAGCATAGTAATCTACTTAACATGGCTTTAAAATCTATTTTCAATACCGACCCTTATCCTTATGTGCCTTCACGCTTGACTCATCATCGTCACTTTTTCCCGCCCCGGAAAACTCCGCATCACTATCATCAGACGCTTCAATTGATGTTTGTCCCCCCTCCTCATCATCTGTAGGTTTCCCCGTAGACGGCCCTGGATCATCATTCTGACAATGTTTGACAACTTTTTTACACCGTCTCTTTAAATTGACAAGCGGTGTGTCCGAATCATACTCTAATAACACAACAGTTAAGAAAACATAATTACATTCTAAACAAAATATCATCATTAATACATTAATACAGGATTAATACAAATACAAATAGAACCAGGGTAGTATATAAAGGAAAATATCCTCATTCATTAATATCCATAATATACGTAACACCTACCTAATTGACGCTTTACTTCTTCGTGGTCAGTGGTTGATTTTCTAGTTCGTTTACCACGCCTTTTTGATTTTGAATCATCAGACAAAATGATCACTTTCCTTTTCTTCCTGTTTCAAACAAAGTATAAAGGTATTCAGGCCATATCTCCATTTCAACATGAGTATGTCACATTCACAAGATACCCTATAATTATTCATACTCTAATAAACAATTTCGAGAACCCCCATTTCAGGGCATATCAACTATTGCAAATTCAAAAACTTCGATACCCAATAATTTATTCCACCAGACTCGAGAACCACCAAAACTTTTTTACAGTGAGTAGCAATGGTAATCAAAAACATTAAACACATACCTTTTTGAACTTTTCTTCGAACCTAACCGTCGAGCAAACGAAGATAGGCTACCCATGAACGATGCCATCCTTTCGTTGATGGTTGATCACTAATTGTTTTTTTGGTTTCTTCAAATAATCTTGTTTGGTGATGAACAACCACTCTCGATGCACTGTTAGAGAGAACAGGGTTGGGGGATTTTTGAATTTTGGAGGTTTGTATATGCAATAAGAGAGAGGGAGATCTTATTGATAGAGAGAGGAAGTGATTTGACGGTTCTGCAAAGCATGCAGTAACCAACAGGGATTGAAGGTCATTTACTACAATACCCTTCTTAATGCCCTCTCTCCTCCTTTAATGTACTTTATTAGATTTTAATATGGAGATTAAATCTAGACCATCCATCAAGTTTAATCAATGGCTAGAAATGGGTTTACAAGGTTTTACTCATTTTGAGTGGGTTTTTTATTTTAACCATCCCCTATATATATATATATATATATATATATATATATAGGGTCGAGATCCTGTGCAAAGTGTGTTTTGTGTGAGAATGGTAAGAAGTGTTTTGGACCATTAGATCATCTTAATCAATGGTTTAGATTTAATGAGTGGCATTATTGTAAATAGTATTTAATTATTATTAATAAGAATCAATTATAAAGGGTAGTGTAGTCAATTGGCTAACACATTTAAAGAGGCGGATGAGATTTCATTAAAGAAACCGATTGAAACTCCTTGATTCTCGCCCAACACTTTCCTAAAAACAACCATACCTATTTTTCTGCAATAAATCTCTCATTTACGGAGGATCAACAAAGATTTGGGTTTACTTACAAACGTAAGTGTGTTTTTTTCATTATCTTCTCGATTTCATATGGTTTGTGTTTTTTTTCTTCATTATCTTCTCGATTTCATCCGGTTTTCTGGATTTTTATAGGTTGTTGTGTTTTGTGGGTTGTGTATATTATTGTGTTTTTTATGTAATTTAAAACACATTAAGCATGATGTTTCTGGGTTTCTTATAGTACCTGAAATAAAACACAAAGATGTCTTATAGTGTTTCTGTGTTGTGAAGGCTATGTTTTATAGTGTTTTTCGTTTTGTATTGTGTTGTATAGTGTTTTATGTTAGTATTGTGTTGTTAACCGTTTTATAGTGTTTTATGTTTTGTATTGTGTGAAAAAAAAAACCCACACCATTCATATATATAAAACACCATACGTGGTGTGAAAAAAAACCAACTTAAACATAAAACACCACACTTAGAATAATAAAACACAACGATATGATATTTGACTGATTTAAGTAAAATAAATATGATTTGCCAATTCGTGAATTCTGAATCTTTATAAAACCTACAGAAAAAATCCCTATTATTGCTCTTAATTAATAAGGTAATTAATTAGATATTATCTACTAAAAATAAGATTATGGATACAAATTACAATGATGCCCTTTTTTTAAAAAAAATAGGTTGCCACATGTCACTCTATGATAGGTTCTCATGCTTCTCACATAAAATGGGTTTTGTACATGATCCTAAACCTATATATATAATATATATATATATATACCCTGATTTTTTTACACATTGGAAACCTATATAAAACACAACCACCCTTATTAAATAAGAACCAGTCAAACCAAATATATGTTTTTGCCTACACCCTAAACCACAAAACAAACTTAACCCTTTAACCATCTCTTTTTAAATCACCGCCCATGATTTGAACACACATAAAAGGTTACCCCTTCCAACCCGACCCATTTGAACATACAGAAACCATTAACCATTATTAGCATCAACCATTTGAAAGAATGAGTACACTTACACCTTAATCATTAAAAAAAAAGTTGTATTTATACACAAATAACAATACATTAACAACAAAAGCCAAAAATAAATTAACATCGTTCACTTACCAATGAGCCACAAAGAAGAAGCTTGTCTCTCCCATTCCATAAACAAACATTCTCTGAACCATAAACTTACTCCTTCGAACCACCTTCTTCACCACCATGTCCACCACATGACAGTCGTTACGATCGATGATGACACCACCCCTCCAAATCAATCTCCGACCAACAGTACGACCCCGACACCACCTCCTTCCACCCCTAACAAACCAATGGCACACTCCCCACCATTTATTCAACCGGTAATATTTTGCTTCTGTTCTTGTGGTGTTAGATAACCCTTCGATGGATATTAGTGTTTTTTTTTACAACAGGTATGGACCTAATTCTACATATTTGAGATGGATTTTTTTGTATCGAGCCTAGGGTTTTGGTTTGAAAAAAATAAAGGATAAGGGGATGAGATGAGTGGTAGGGTTTTATTTATTTATCTATCTATATATATATAAGAAAACGTATATGTTGACGTGGCGTGTAATGGAGGCCTCAACCTCACCTTGAGAGTGCCACGTGGTATCATAATTGAAAGATTTTAGTGTTTTTGAACTATTTCTTTTTTTTAATTAAAAAAAAAGATAAACATAAAACCTTAAATTAAATTGAGTTATTTTAGGAAAAAAAATTAAAAATAAATTTAAAATTTTCTCTCTCATGTTTCCTCCCATAATTTTTAAACGTTTATATATTTTATATACGGGATATTTAAAGAAAAAAATTACATCAAATTAACGAGCGTTTTATTATCTTTCCAACGAGTACCATAGTCCTAGATAAAAAACGGAGAAAAATCGACTATTTTTTGTGGGGTTTCGTTCATACAGGAAAAAAACACACAAAATGTTCATGTTATTCATTAATCATGTTTTTTCTTTTAAACCAGGTTCTTATCTACGATGTTGAAAATCAGCCCAATCGCCATGTTATCATTGGAATTTTACTAGGTATACTTCATCAAGAGAAGTTAGGAGAAGTGATTCTTTAGATGATTACTGATTAGGTTTTAGATTAGGGAATATGAGTTATTACTGATTAGAATACTATGAACATGCAATGATAGAGAGATTTTGTGGTTAGTTAACTTGAGCCATTTGCAATAAGTTATCACGTAAAATTAGATTTTTCAACCCCGGGACCCTACCGAGGTAATCAGCTAGTCTATAATATTTAAAAAAAAAATTACTTGCATCACATTATGCCACGTGACACATTTAAAGGGGGGTTGAGTCCACCAATGAATGCCACGTCATCAACCACCTTTTCTTTTATATATAGTTACTAGGTTAGAGACCCGTGAACTTCACGGGTAGAACACAAGATAAAATGGCAAGTGACATAATATGTAAATAAAATAACTTTATCAAATTTAATTAATACTATAAACATCACATGATATTATAACTTCTGTTTGTGCACGCAGTAAATGAAAAGTAAAACACATAATTCAATATTTCATCGATACATACCACCCTCTTGGTTATTGATTTATGAAAAAATCATGGTGAAAGACTACAAGAAGTATGTTACTCACATCTAAGGTACAAATCAATGGCACGACTCAGAAAGCCACACTCACGAACACCACTTAAAAGTGCCATGATAGGAATAAACAACATATAAATGATGTTTGCTTGGGGTACAGTTGAGACGTTTATGTCTTTGACCTTGCATCAAAACTACGGGTGCAATGGCAAAGTCATCTTCACCTAGACAACACTCCAAAGCCAACAATGGAAGACATACAACTGCATCCTCAAATAACAAATAATTTAAAATGAATTGGAGATGTTTAGCTACCACTAAGCTAAGCAACTCGTGTCTTCTAAAAAATGCTTGAAAATAGAGGGAAAACTCACATTGCCCGTATCCTGCAAATACATAAATGCAACACAGTAGTTGAAAAAACTTGAAAATAAATTTATATTATTTAGCCATGACAACAAAATATTTGAAGATAAAAGCATTGAAGTATAGATGTCAACACGGTAATCTCACTCCCATACCCGGTTGTAAACTCGTGTGTCCCACACTCGACCTAATAACCGTTGAGAGTGTTTTGGGTTTCAAGTATTTTCGCGAGTTTGAGGGGTTTTTTTCCCTTTTTTCTCTTAACACTAAATTGAAGGATGATCTGAGATAACTACATACCTTACCATTCATTTTTGCTTTTTAGCACATATAATGTTAAACTTACTGTCCACAACAATTAAAGAACTCGTTCATTCAACCCTGATTATCAATGGTTTATCTATCAAGTTAAAAAAATTTAGAGGAATGCTGAACTATCTTGTTAGGTCATCAGTAAAGTAGGTTCTACGCATTATTAATACACTCAAGTCGACTTAACAAAAATCCATATGCAACTGGATCAACATTTTCACATCAGTAGCAAAGGATTGAAAAACATCTCATTGCAGAAGTGCAAGAGAAAAGTTGTAGGTATGGCAACTTCAACCCATTTACACATCCAATGGTTTAGCGTGGGTGTTATTCTCTTGTCTAAAGACATTCGATATGTTTTCAAATGAATAAACTACATGACTCACAACTTTTAACCCATTTAAAAGGAAGTAGGGATAACGTAACATCCGCCGTAAAAAAAAAAAAAAACTTTGTAATACCAGAGTTTTTGTGACGATATTTAGACTAAGCGGAGTGGGGCGGGAGAGGGGGCGGGAAGGGGGGAATACCGCCGCAATATGGCGTGGAAGTGGCGTGAGGGGGGGGGGGGGGGGGGGGGGGGGGGGGGGGGGGGGGGAGTGATCTCACCGGCGGGGGGGGGAGACTTGCCACGTGGCTTCATGCTATTGGACCATCTTTATATCAAACGGTCACCTAAAAAAAAAAAAAAAAATTTAAAATTCCAACGGTCCATGCATTGCAACGGTAAAAAAAAAAATTATAAATTACCCCCATTTCACTACAAAACACCCACTTTAACCAAATTTTATACAATTTTCAACCAAATTTTATACACTTTTCAACCAAATTTTATACACTTTTCATCCAAATTTGAAATTTCTCGCCATGAACACCGACCATATGCAAGGGCCGGAGTTAGAGATGACGCTTCAAATGAAGCGTGATATTATCGAAAAATATAATCTGAACTGATTTGTTAGTTTTTAATTTTTTTCGGTTTTATTGTATTTTTTTTAATTTTCTAGGTTTTTTTTTGTATTTTTCTAGGTTTGTTATTAATAAAAAATATTTATTATTATTATTGTTTTATATAACAAAGTTAAAAAAAAAAGAAAAATAAAATGCCACATGGCACTTCCCCCCACCTTTTCCCCCCTTCCACTCCCCACAATTATTCCCCCCCCCCCCAAAAGGGCCCTACAAGTGCCACATGACGCTTCCCCCCACCTCTCCCCCCCCCCCCCCCCCACCCCACTCCTCATAGTCTTAACACATTACTTATTTCTAGTCATTAAAAAAATTGTTTATAGGTCAACCGAACCTGATTTGACTGACTCATATCAACCCAAACTATTACCATTTTGACCTATTTAGGCTCCCCCAACTCCATGAAAAAGTCAAGAATCTAGATCTAGTCTAGATAAATGTTAACATTTAAACAGTATTCAAAGGCATGCCGATACTTACAAATAACTACATGGATGATAAATATATCAGATATGATTACATATAACTAATTGAGGTAATAATATAAATTTTGAAAGACAAAAAAGGATTTAAATAGTTGTAAACATTTATATACCCACAAGTCACTTTTGACGTATTTGATCACGATGCAAAATATAACTCTATAAATTGCTTTTTTTTAAGAGATATGTTATTTACACAATAACAAAAAGGAAGTTTGCACAGCCCTCTACGGCCCGTAGAGGCTCTACGGGTCGTATAGGGGGTCAGTGTAATAAATGCTCAACCCTCTACGGGCCGTAAAGCCCTCTACGGGCCGTAGAGGTGGGTTGGTCGAGTGCATTTAAACCCTAGACGGCCCGTAGAGGGCTCTACGGCCCGTAGGCAGTACGAGGTACGAGGTCATTGAATGAAGTGTCTGACATTCAGTGTGTCAGTCTGAAAAGGCTAACCCTCTACGGGCCGTAGAGGGCTATACGGCCCGTAGAAAACCTGGTTGTTGGGAGCATTAAACCCTATACGGCCCGTATAGGCCTCTACGGGCCGTAGAGGGTCCAGATATATTCTTCTTCCTTGTCTTCTTTCTTCAGTTAACGAAAGAAAATTTAAAAACGCGGTGCACAAAAATCCGATCGATTCCAAGCTACCACGATGTCTTCGGGTCACTACGGTAATGTTTCGGATGAATGGGAGCATTCGTTTAGCCTATCTCACGTCTCGGAAAGCCTTTTCGGAGCCGTGGTGAAACGTGGTGAGGAGGATGTTAGCTCCGTTGTTCGCTATGGTGACGGGAATGCACTACCCGATTTGAACCTGCTGCCCGATTTGAACTAGGAGTACGTAGAAGAACCGGGTCATTTTACTTGCCTCCGCCAAGTCGTCCACAGTACGAGGGAGGTGATAACGGTGGCGAGGAACCTGTCCCGGATGTTTCGTACGAAACGAATCAGGTGTGTTTATGAATTTGCACTTGTTTATAATTTAGACCCGTGTATATTTAGACTCGTATATTTAGGGTTTGTGAGATATTTAGACCCGTGTACATATTTAGACTCGTATATTTAGTCCCGTACCTAAATTTGTTTTAGGGTTTGTGAGATTTGAACTCGTATATATTAGTTGTTATTTGAACTCGTAGGGTTTGTGAGATTTGAACTCGTATATATTAGTTGTTATTTGAACTCGTAGGGTTTGTGAGATTTGAACTCGTATATATTAGTTGTTATTTGAACTTGTAGGGTTTGTGATATTTGAACTCGTAGGGTTTGTGAGATTTGAACTCGTATATATTAGTTGCTATTTGAAGTCGTATATAAATTTTGCAGGTATTCAGGTCTCTTAAAGACCTCAAAGAGTGGGTTTATCAAAGAGCAAAAGAAAATGGTTACATTACCGTATTCGGACGTACTGTTTCTGAAGGCAGGGGGCCGAATATGAGGGTAACATCGGCATGGATACGATGTGACCGTAGTGGCGTACATCATAGTGTAGCCACGGTTCGAAAGACGGGCAGTAAAAAATGTAATTGCCCGTTTCAACTAATAGGGAGATACCACTCCGGCCACGATGGTTATATTTTGGAGGTCCAAAACCAAACACATAATCACAAACCTTTCCAACACATCGAGGGTCACGCGTATGCTAGGAGGCTGGGTCCGGCCGAGTTAAAATTGGTGGATACACTTTATTTTCAAAATGTTACGCCAGTAGACATAAAATCCGGACTCGAAACAGCGTTGAACGCGGGCGCGTTTTAGGGTTGCTGAAACAGCGTTGAACGCGCGCGCGTTTTAGCGTTGTTTCTGTTTTTGTGTTTGTTTAGGTGTATTTGTTACAGGATTGAGGCGTTTCTTTGGAATCGCCAAAACTATATTAGTTTTGGCGATTCTTTTGAAACGTCAAAACTAATATAGTTTTGGCGATTCAAAAGAAACGCCAAAACTATATTAGTTTTGGCGATTCAAAAGAAACGCCAAAACTAGTTTTGGCGTTTCTTTTGAATCGCCAAAACTAATATAGTTTTGGCGTTTCTTTTGAATCGCCAAAACTATATTAGTTTTGGCGATTCTTTTGAATCGCCAAAAACTATATAGTTTTGGCGATTCTTTTGATGTAACATCGCAAAATTTTTTCCCCAAATTCTATATTATATATTATTTTTTTTTATATCATTCATAATATGCCTAAGTTTTTATTTTCCTACCACCCAACTTAGATAGATAAAGGTATAATAATAATAATAATTATATATAATATTAAAAGAGCGACACTTTTATAGTGTACCTCTCCTAAAATGAGCCACCAAAAGTTAAAATAAGTCAGTGCTTTCTACACGTGTTCTTTTCTTGCTACCGTTGCGATCAATTGGAACCATTTGTAAGCCTTATTAATACATAGTTATTTGTTGTAGGCCTTTTTAATATAGGGTATACAAAACATTTGATTTGTGGAGGATATTTTAGCCATATATATTTGTGCTACTTCATTAGACTAGAACAGTGGTTTATTTCTGCTAGAATAAACGGTTTCATCGTATTCATTGGTGCTAAACTCCACGAATTAGGTGTCTTGCGCGTTTCGCCTGATTTGTTTAACGATTTTGTTTTCTTGGACACTAGGACAAGTGGGAGGAACTCCGGCGTCCCTGCCAATGTCCGGTGAGTGTGTCCTATAAAAAAATATATTGCTAACATCTAAGACGCGTAACTAAACGCGCCCCGCAGCGAAGCGCGGGGTACGCGACACTAGTTAATAATAATAACAATTCACTTTGTTTAAAAAAAAAAAAAATAGAACAAAACAATTATTTAGCCTAGTCCACCATTCCCCTTTATTGTGATCAGAGCCCAACAAAAAGAACAAAAAAAAAAAAATCTCGGCCCATTCCTCTTGTTCTTCACCTATACCCGGCCCAATACACCTTCCCTTCTTTTTTTTTTTTTTTCCCTTCACACGAGTTGCAGAGAGTTGAACAAAAAGGTAATGTTTGACCTCTAAATCTAGAAGCAATTTATAATTACACATCACATAACAATTATTCCATTTATACCTACCACTGATCACGCAAATCCTCCTATACTTGAACTCCATTAACGCGTTTGACTAAGACCATAGTCAAGAGATTGAAACCTTCCTTATAGGCCACAACATTATAAATTGAACACGCGAATTTGATAATAAACAACCGATAAACAAAACCCCACTCTCTTTTCCGGGTTAAAACGTTCTGCTCGTGCCTTATAATAATCGCCGGAATCCGAGCTCCGGCCACCTTCAAATGCCCCGTCTTTTCTTTTGCAACCGGTAAGTTCTTGTCGTACTTTGGATTTGTTTCATCTTATTAAATAAAAGCCCCATAATTTTGATCCTGTACTTAAACTACAAAATGGATTTCGAAGTTAATATTTTGGAAATGGTTCAGAGATGTACAGCTCCATTGTTTTCTAAAGGGTGTATATAGTGAAAATAATTTAAGCACAATGATTGGTGTTTCATTGTATCCAACGTTTTTTTTTTTTTTTTCTTTTATTCGGTTCTTTCTTTTTTTTTTACTATTTGTATTTTTATTATAGATATGTTATGTTCAATTAATGGAGCAACAGTATACTTTCGTGGATTCTTTTATAATAACTTAATAAATCTTTAGTGTTTTGTTTTGGCTATATCATAATAAATATTAAGTGATTTGTTAAGTTTGATACAGTACTCGTAATATAAATTTAATTATGTAAATAAAGTATATTACTTTACTTTTTCAAAATAACAAAATATAGGTTTATGTAGTTCTAAATAATGTTGGGAACCCAAACGCTTGTTTTGTTTCTCTTAAACAAGAATCATGAGCATTCTATTTGCAAATTGAACTAAGAAACCTTTGGTTTAAATAAAAACAATTATCGAAATATTTTAGATAATGACAACGGCAATAACATAAATCGAATAGAGTGTACGAAATAAAATGTTGAATATGATAATTGTAGGACTTCAGGGAGTGAATAAAGTCTAGGATTTATTATCTTTGGAATTTTCCTCAACTACATCTACAACAACTACTTGTGATATAATGCTAGCTACTTATCAAGGTGAGTTTTACATAGCCCCTTTTATTTATCACCATTTTTGGGGTGAAACATGTTATAACATTATCATTGCAATTCAATCATCAATGTGTCTATGTGTTTTCTATGTTGCATTATGTCTTGAGCATGATTAGAGTAAGCACCATTCTAGCATAATCATTAACTCCGTACAAGCCGACGGTATACATTGATAGATCTATTGGACTGACAATCCCACCCGGATACGTGCCTCCTACAAAGGTAGCGTGGGTGTTTGTTATCGTATAACATATTCAAGTGGACCATGAGCGTATGGTATGTATCATATTATAACAGTCATCAGGGTTGATTATGCACTCGATTTATTTCTAGTATGTTCTCACATATGGACTAGATTGACATGACACATGAATTGCACAACATTTTTACTCAATTATCAAAAACCTATGTAATTCTCACCAACTTTTGTTGACCCAAAACATTTTCAACTTAACATGTTTCAGGTTCTATTTGCTTGAAGATTTGAATTGATGCTTGAAGATATGTGTATAGTTTTATCCAATTTGATGTACAAATTCTAGAACTATTGTATGTAATTCATTTAAATCATTTAATGGAATCTATTATTCACCATGAGCTACTGAACAATCATCATTACGTGACATCCCGATGTTTCCGCCATCGGTTGGGGTGTTACAGATTGGTATCAGAGCCATGGTTATAGGGAATTAGGTTATTAGAAAAATAATCTAGTCTATAACCATAGGATTTAACAAGTACTTGCTTCTTTTACTTACTATTCTCTATCTCCCTCCTACTTCTTATCCCTACTTTTATTCCTACAAGAAGGTTGCTCTCCATCAGTGGATCTACTCTTAGACTAATAGGACAAATTCCTCAGGTTTAACCTGAACCCCCCTTGAGATCTCGTCGAAGTTCTAGATTTTAATAACGAACACGTGCAATCTGGAAGGGTGAACGCCTGTATTCTGAGTCTTCTGTCTAGGCTGGCATTGCGCATATATCCCAATCAGACGAGGGACCCGGATGCCTACCTGGGAATTCTCGGGATGAGTGTTCACTTATAGGCTAAAGCATGTCTTCATATGATATTAGAATCTGGAATCTTTGATAAGTCAACGTTTTCGTTTATTCGTTTTAATGAATAAATGATTACATTCCTTATATCACCTCATTCATTTCATGCCACATTGAACCTTCATTGTGTCCCTTACGGATCATGTCTCCACGTCGTAGCACTCGCAATAACAGTGGTGAAAACCAAGAGGCAAGTAACAACAACCACAACACCAACAACAACAACAACAAAAACAACAAAGGTGTTGATGCCCAACTGGCTGCGATCATTCACAACCCTGCTCAGGTTACTAATCCCAATCGTCCTGGTAATCATGCTATAAAAGTGGAAACCCAAATCACTACCGTAACCGATGCCCTAAACTAAACCGAGATCAAGACCCTCCAGCTACATAACAGCAAGTCCCACCATTTAAATGTTGTTTGCTTTTAATTCTATGTAATGGCGCTTTTGATTCAAATAATAAATTCAAGTATTATCATAACATCTGTGTGCATGCTTGTTTGAATGTGAACTAATTGCTATATCTATAATTATACTTGCTAGTTGACTACCAAACAACCTACTTAACGATTGGTAGAGGTCATCATGTTTTTCCAACAGTCGGGAGAGGCCCTACCACCTGCTCAACGACTGGTGGAGACTATCAGACCTGCTCAACAATCGACAGAGTCATAAAAGGACGCAAAACCCTAATGTAAGGTAAATTGGTAATTACGGTCCGGAACGTAATCATGAATTTACAGGTACGTTAAGGTAGTGTGAAATTTTATCAAGGTTTTCGGTAGTTGACCAATTGTTAACCTGGTGTCTTTCTCTTAACTTCGGGACGAAGTTTCTAAAAGTAGGGGAGACTGTAACATCGCAAAATTTTTTCCCCAAATTCTATATTATATATTATTTTTTTTTATATCATTCATAATATGCCTAAGTTTTTATTTTCCTACCACCCAACTTAGATAGATAAAGGTATAATAATAATAATAATTATATATAATATTAAAAGAGCGACACTTTTATAGTGTACCTCTCCTAAAATGAGCCACCAAAAGTTAAAATAAGTCAGTGCTTTCTACACGTGTTCTTTTCTTGCTACCGTTGCGATCAATTGGAACCATTTGTAAGCCTTATTAATACATAGTTATTTGTTGTAGGCCTTTTTAATATAGGGTATACAAAACATTTGATTTGTGGAGGATATTTTAGCCATATATATTTGTGCTACTTCATTAGACTAGAACAGTGGTTTATTTCTGCTAGAATAAACGGTTTCATCGTATTCATTGGTGCTAAACTCCACGAATTAGGTGTCTTGCGCGTTTCGCCTGATTTGTTTAACGATTTTGTTTTCTTGGACACTAGGACAAGTGGGAGGAACTCCGGCGTCCCTGCCAATGTCCGGTGAGTGTGTCCTATAAAAAAATATATTGCTAACATCTAAGACGCGTAACTAAACGCGCCCCGCAGCGAAGCGCGGGGTACGCGACACTAGTTAATAATAATAACAATTCACTTTGTTTAAAAAAAAAAAAAATAGAACAAAACAATTATTTAGCCTAGTCCACCATTCCCCTTTATTGTGATCAGAGCCCAACAAAAAGAACAAAAAAAAAAAAATCTCGGCCCATTCCTCTTGTTCTTCACCTATACCCGGCCCAATACACCTTCCCTTCTTTTATTTTTTTTTTTCCCTTCACACGAGTTGCAGAGAGTTGAACAAAAAGGTAATGTTTGACCTCTAAATCTAGAAGCAATTTATAATTACACATCACATAACAATTATTCCATTTATACCTACCACTGATCACGCAAATCCTCCTATACTTGAACTCCATTAACGCGTTTGACTAAGACCATAGTCAAGAGATTGAAACCTTCCTTATAGGCCACAACATTATAAATTGAACACGCGAATTTGATAATAAACAACCGATAAACAAAACCCCACTCTCTTTTCCGGGTTAAAACGTTCTGCTCGTGCCTTATAATAATCGCCGGAATCCGAGCTCCGGCCACCTTCAAATGCCCCGTCTTTTCTTTTGCAACCGGTAAGTTCTTGTCGTACTTTGGATTTGTTTCATCTTATTAAATAAAAGCCCCATAATTTTGATCCTGTACTTAAACTACAAAATGGATTTCGAAGTTAATATTTTGGAAATGGTTCAGAGATGTACAGCTCCATTGTTTTCTAAAGGGTGTATATAGTGAAAATAATTTAAGCACAATGATTGGTGTTTCATTGTATCCAACGTTTTTTTTTTTTTTTTTTTCTTTTATTCGGTTCTTTCTTTTTTTTTTTACTATTTGTATTTTTATTATAGATATGTTATGTTCAATTAATGGAGCAACAGTATACTTTCGTGGATTCTTTTATAATAACTTAATAAATCTTTAGTGTTTTGTTTTGGCTATATCATAATAAATATTAAGTGATTTGTTAAGTTTGATACAGTACTCGTAATATAAATTTAATTATGTAAATAAAGTATATTACTTTACTTTTTCAAAATAACAAAATATAGGTTTATGTAGTTCTAAATAATGTTGGGAACCCAAACGCTTGTTTTGTTTCTCTTAAACAAGAATCATGAGCATTCTATTTGCAAATTGAACTAAGAAACCTTTGGTTTAAATAAAAACAATTATCGAAATATTTTAGATAATGACAACGGCAATAACATAAATCGAATAGAGTGTACGAAATAAAATGTTGAATATGATAATTGTAGGACTTCAGGGAGTGAATAAAGTCTAGGATTTATTATCTTTGGAATTTTCCTCAACTACATCTACAACAACTACTTGTGATATAATGCTAGCTACTTATCAAGGTGAGTTTTACATAGCCCCTTTTATTTATCACCATTTTTGGGGTGAAACATGTTATAACATTATCATTGCAATTCAATCATCAATGTGTCTATGTGTTTTCTATGTTGCATTATGTCTTGAGCATGATTAGAGTAAGCACCATTCTAGCATAATCATTAACTCCGTACAAGCCGACGGTATACATTGATAGATCTATTGGACTGACAATCCCACCCGGATACGTGCCTCCTACAAAGGTAGCGTGGGTGTTTGTTATCGTATAACATATTCAAGTGGACCATGAGCGTATGGTATGTATCATATTATAACAGTCATCAGGGTTGATTATGCACTCGATTTATTTCTAGTATGTTCTCACATATGGACTAGATTGACATGACACATGAATTGCACAACATTTTTACTCAATTATCAAAAACCTATGTAATTCTCACCAACTTTTGTTGACCCAAAACATTTTCAACTTAACATGTTTCAGGTTCTATTTGCTTGAAGATTTGAATTGATGCTTGAAGATATGTGTATAGTTTTATCCAATTTGATGTACAAATTCTAGAACTATTGTATGTAATTCATTTAAATCATTTAATGGAATCTATTATTCACCATGAGCTACTGAACAATCATCATTACGTGACATCCCGATGTTTCCGCCATCGGTTGGGGTGTTACATTTGAATCGCCAAAAACTATATAGTATTGGCGATTCTTTTGAATCGCCAAAAACTATATAGTTTTGGCGTTTCTTTTGAATCGCCAAAACTATATAGTTTTGGCGATTCTTTTGAAACAGCTTAATTATAGAAACGCCCTAACTAACTATATATTCTTTGATTTTGCAGTTATGGCAGATTTTCTAGACGAGCAGTACATGGGCGAGGAGGAGGAGCAGCAGCAGCAGGAGGAGGATGAGGCCGTGGTGCAGGCGGGGGCTGCCATGGCAGGGGGTGACTTGTCAGGCTATGAGCATTGCAGTTTTCTGTGAGTCGATTACCCGGGTGCCAGATTTCATAGGTTGAGGAAGAAGAAGATTGGAAAGGCGCGTGGGATTTCTTGGGACGCGCTTCGGGAGTGTAGGGGTGCTGAGGCGATTGCCCGACAGTGGATCCCGGAAGGGAGCCCACTGGACAGGTTTTTCGACGACTTTTGCGCGCCGTCCCATCGGCCGTTGGTGATAGAGTTTCTATCCACCTTTCGGTTTTGCCCGCCCACCGCCGGATCGTCGGACGCCGGATCGTCGGGCGCCGGATCGTCAGGCCGCCCACCGAGGGATATTGAGTTTTCCATACTCGGCGTTGAGTATGGTTATTCTCTAGATGAGTGGGCTACGCACATCCGGTGGTACACTCGCGACGACCTTGTAGAGGTATTAATATTATTTTTATTTTTATTCTTATTATTTTTGTTTTTGTTCTTATTCGAAATGTTAATGTTAATGTTAATGTTCAGGATGTCTACACTAGGGCGGTGACTACTGTCGCTGATGACGTCCTCTATGCGTGGTGGCCCACCATTGGCGGTCCCGAGTTCGGCAACCCGGCACAGAAGTATTATTATTATTATTATTATCATCATCATTATTATTATTTTTCAATATCTTTGTTCTGATTATTATTACTATTATTATGCTGTGCAGGGAGAGGTGTGACAGGGCATCCAACATTCGTCACCCCGTAGCTCGTTACATTCACCGTTGCATTACTTATTCCCTAACGGCACGGGGGAATAGTAACGAGCGGGTGACGAAGACGGACCTGATGTACCTTCATTGCATACTCACCGGCACGCCGATTGCCTTGCATCGGGTCATGGCCGAGTATTTTGCCTCCTTCCCCCATAAGCCGTTGAAGGGAGGCATCCCATGCGGGGGGCTCATCAGCAAGATTGCTGAGCGCTGCGATGCCGTGAAGTATTACGGTTATGTTAACCGTAATCGGTTTCCGTCACTACCGCCCAGGTATTTCGGTTATTAATGTTATTATTATTATTATTATTATTATTATTATTATTATTAATGTTAATGTTTTTGAGTTTCTTTCAGCCCAATAGGTCTACACACGATGAAGGCTATGCTTTGTGCGGCGAAGAAGGCGAAGACGCCGGATCATGATGAGTTCCACTATCTGATTGGTCCCGGTGGCGTGGAGTTTGTGCATGAGCCGTTAGTACATCAGGGCCTTAGAGGTATTATTATTATTATTATTATTATTATTATTATTATTATTATTATTATTATTATTATTATTATTATTTGGGAAACTTGTAGACAACTTGTGTTGTCTGGTTTGCCTAAAAACAGGGGAAACTCTGCCCAATTTTTTTATAAAATCCTGGAATATTATTATTATTTATTAATTATTTATTGTTATCCATTGCAGGTGATGCTGTGGAGGTCGGGTTGCAGTTTATGCATGAGCAGGAGGGGGGCGGTCTTAGGGACGTCGAGATGCCTCAGCAGCAGCCTGAGGACGTGCAGATACCGGCGCGCGTTTATCACTCTCTTAGGTTGCCTGCTGATGTTAGGGCGGACGTTCGTGCGGCTGCCGAGGAGGCTGTCGAGATGCGTGCGTGGCGTCAGCAGATGGACACCTGGCGTCAGCAGCAGGACACCTGGCGTCAGCAGCAGGACACCGATACGCGTCAGTGGCGTGTTCGGCAGGACGACGCGATGCGCTGGTTGATTGCTGGCCAGCAGGATATGTATCGCCACCTAGGCATGCAGGCTCGTGTCCCACCGACTTTAGGGACCAGCACGCACGAGCCCGTGACGTCCTCCCAGCAGCCCGAGACGTCTTCGCAGCAGCCCGGGACGTCGCCGCCGACTGACTCTACGATGTTTTATTTCTGATCATCTTATGTATTTAAACAATCTTTATTTTGAACGCTTCTGTTAACGTTTAGTTTTATTTTTTTGCGTATATAAACGATTAGTTTTATTTTGAACGTTTCTGTTAACGTTTATTTTACACGCTTATCGAGACGACGTTGGTTTATATTGGTTTATGTTATAAACAATTGTGTTCACGTTTTACATGCTTGTGTTAATGTATTACACGCTCGGGATTAATTATTACATAATTAAAATGATTTAAAAAAAAAACCCCTATCTACGGGTCGTATAGGCCTCTACGGGCCGTAGAGGCTGCCTAAGACTGGTTTATGTTATATTAAAACTTTCCAACTAAGAAACCAGCGAATTGGTAGCCCAGATGGTCCCCATATACTTAATAAGACTTTGTGTGTGTGTTTGTGTGATAATATGCCTAAGATCGAACCTCGTCCCAAACGTTTTTGGTTTTTTTTTGTCTACGACCCGTAGGGGCCTATACGGGCCGTAGGCATCTTAAAACATCAATCTCGTCCTTCTTCATTCTCAAAATTAATAAGACTACTTCTACGAGCCGTAGAGGCCTCTACGGCTCGTAGGTAATCATTACCAATGATTCTATGATTACCAATCATTGGTAATGAGTACCTACGAGCCGTAGAGGCCTCTACGGCTCGTAGAAGTCTGAAAAAATTGGCTCTACGACCCGTAGAGCTCTCTACGACCCGTATAGGGTTGTCTGAATAAAATTGCTACTTGTGCAAATATCCGGAGCCTTTTTTAATGGCAAATTTCTACTTCTTGTGAGACTTGAACCCATTACCTCCCCCTTATGTATTCCTAGAAGCTTTGCTTCTACCATTGGGCCACCAACCCCAATGGCATAACTCTATAAATTGCTAACTCTAGGATTATCAAACACCTTATAACATAGAATATTGAATGTGATAGTTTTGATGTAACTTGTGTGGCTGCGGCTTTGTTTTGTTGCTTTTGCGGATGTTGTAGAGGGATGTACAATTGTTGTTGATATGGAGGTTTCAGTGATGTTCCATCTCTATAGCTGCTTCCATGGAACTAAATTTGAATAGAAATCACAAAAATAGTTCAACAGAAGAATCAGATGCTATTAAGTACTTCAATATATTTCAACATCAACGTATACATAAACTTGTATTGAAACTAAATTTTAACCCATTACCTCATATATTAAACAGTGATCACTATGTGACCTAGATAAGATAAATTTTTTTTAACAGCAAATTTTTACACCAATCCGTCTTTGACGGGGCTCGAACCCTTGACCTCAAGAGGAGCAATACCTTAACTCCAATGGCTTTGCCAATTGGACCCAACCCCCCACCCACCTAGATAAGATAAATAACACTACGAAATGAGTCCATCATCAACACGATTTACATCCTTAAAAATGGCTGAAGGCTCATATACTAAATTGTATTCACTATTATTAGCGGGAATAATTATTTAATGTGATTGAATGTAAATTAGCTCCTAATTATAAGCATATTAGTTTACCATGTATAGGGATAGAGTTTACCAACTTTAGCTTGTATCTTCCCTATTTAAAGGGCACATCATTCTCAATGAAAGGCACACAGAATTCTAACGTAATTGACCTGCCTTCATGGTATCAGAGCCTAGTCTCTGCATACCCTAATCGCCGCAAATAATCCCTTCTTTTCTTTTTTTTCCGATCACTTTTCCTTGTCCCTGTTTCGATGGGCGACCGATCTGAAACTCCCCTCCCAGACCAGAAAACAACCAGCCTTCATCCTGCATACTCGGTGTCTAATATCACCTCCAAAATACGCCAGCTTGATGGCGTCAAGGTTACGTACTCTGCGTGGACCAAAATGTTCAAGCTCCACGCCGTGGCGTACAAAGTCTTGAACCATATTGACGGTACTCCCGGACCCGCTGCTGATTCAGAAGCATATCCAGCCTGGAAAGAGTTGGATTCGCTGGTTCTTCAATGGATTCTTAATACCATCTCGGACTCGTTGGCGAGTCGTGTCATTCACACGGCAAGCACAGCCTTTGAAGCTTGGGCACAGATTGAAAAAGTCTTGCTCAGCAACAAACAAGCTCGTGCTGCCGCGTTAGAAACTACCTTTGTTAATCTAACCCTTGCTTCTTGTTCGTCTTTAGACGATTATTGTACTCGTTTGCAGGATATTGCCAATCAATTGGCTGATGTGGACCATCCAATCACGGAATCTCGGCTTGTCTTACAACTCGTTCGCGGGTTACCGGCCGAATATGATACAACCGCTGCATTAATTAACCAAAATCAGGCTGATTGGGACACCGCCCACACCATGCTGAACGACGAGAAGATCCGGGTTGAAGCTCGTCAACAACACCAATCCTCAGCCCTCGCCGCGTCTGCTGCCCCTCCGGTCTCTTCACAGCAGTCTACGGCCCCTTCTTACTACTCTAACCGGGGTAGGGGACGTGGTCGTGGACGCTCTTTCCGGGGTGGTCGTGGCCGCGGCAATGGCTATCGACCCAACTATCAAACCTACCAAAACAATAACCCAACCAATAACCACTCAAACACCTCATACCCGCCCTGGTCCAATCCCTCATCCACCAATCCGAACCCAAACCCAACCGCCTACCAGAACTGGGCTTGGTGGTTGCCTCCACCTTGCCCGTACCCCACTCAACAAAACTGGCGGCCCACAAACTCTCCCTCCAACCCACCAGCTAACTCTACACCTTCAGCCCATTATGCGGCCCAATACCCCCCACCCGGTTTCGAGCAATATGTTCCTGGTCCTGATCAGTCTAACAGTTCTGCAGCCCCGCAACCCGATCAGCAGCAGCCGCCTCCGCAACAAACCGGTGCTGCCACTTTTGCACAGGGCCAATATCTCACACCTGGGCAGGAGTTTGATAACTTACAGCCATCCGAATTAGGGGCCGCATTCACTACAATGATGCTAAATGAACCGGAGCCGACTTGGACTATGGACACGGGCGCAACAGAGCATCTTACTGCTCACCAAGGTATGATACACGTCCCATCTTCATTACCCGTTCGCACTAAAATTTTGGTTGGTGATGGTAATTGTTTACCTATTCTTGGATCCGGCACTGGCTATCACCCCTTACCAAACCGAAACTACATTTTACCAAACATACACTACAGTCCTAAAGTAATTAAAAACCTTTTGTCGGTCCGTCGTTTTACCCGTGATAATAATGTTTCTGTTGAATTTGACCCTTATGGCTTTTCTTTGAAGGATCTCACTACTGGCAAGCATCTTTCGCGCCATAACAGCACGGGGGATCTCTACCCGTTCACTGCACCTGAACCATCTTCCTGTTTTGTGGCGACATCTTCTCTTCCATGGCATGACCGACTTGGACATCCTGGTGCTCAAGTCTTGGACACGCTTATTCGTTATTTTGATTTTCCATGTAATAAGAACAAGGTTTCCGCTTTTTGCGAGTCTTGTCATGTTTCAAACTCTAAACGTTTACCTTTTTATGCATCTACTTCATTAACATTTGCACCTTTTGATATTATCCATTGCGATTTATGAACCTCTCCCATACTTAGCAAACAGGGTTATAAATACTATATGGTACTTATAGATAATTTTACTCACTTTGTATGGGTCTATCCATTAAAATTTAAATCTGAAACCTTTCCCACACTCACCAAATTTCACCGCCTAATCCACACCCAATTCAATAGAAAAATTAAAACTTTTCAATGTGATCTCGGTGGCGAATTTGACAACAACGCCTTTAAGGACTTCGCCAACCAACATGGCCTCCTTTTTTGATTTGCGTGTCCTCAAACGTCCTCCCAAAACGGACGTGCGGAACGAATGATACGACGCCTAAACGATGTCATTCGCTCCCTTCTCATTCATGCAAATTTACCACCCTCATTTTGGGTGGAAGCCCTTCATACCGCCACCTACCTCCACAACATACTACCAACCAAACGACTAAATTTTTTCACCCCTACCTTCGCCTTATACCTCCGTCACCCATCCTATGACCACTTACGTGTTTTTGGATGTGCGTGTTACCCAAACACCTCTTCTACACAACCACACAAACTCCACCCAAGAGCTACCCGATGCGTCTTCCTCGGATATCCTCCGGATTTCCGCGGCTATCGGTGTCTCGATCCCACAACGGGCAAAGTCTCAATCTCTCGTCACGTCACATTCGACGAGCAAACCTTCCCATTTACCACCCCCCAACCACCCACATCTTTCCAATTCCTTGATGACACTATCCCACCCGGTTTCACATTTCATCCGTTCCCACAACCTGTCCAACCACAAACCGGCCCACCTCCACCTTCCTCATCAGGCCCACCAAACCCCAACATACCTGGCCCATCCAACTCCCCTTCGTCCAGCCCGTACAACCCATCTCCCCCTCCTACTCAGCCCATTACCTATACCCGCAGATCCCGGCCCAACCCACATACTCGACCGCCCTAACCTGCTGCCACTACCTCAGCCCACCCATTCCCTGTCACACATCCTCAATCCGCATCACCACACCCTTCCGCACCCTCAACCACTAACACCCCTCAAAACCAACATCCAATGACGACCAGATCAAAAGCCGGAACCACCAAACCTGTCCAAAAACTAAACCTCCACACCACTACCATCTCCCCAATTCCCACTACCTACACTAAAGCCTTTACGGATCCAAACTGGGTACAAGCCATGCAAGCCGAATTTAATGCGTTACAGGTTAATGATACATGGGACTTGGTTCCGCGCCCGGATAACCATCCGGTCATTCGATGTATGTGGCTTTTCAGGCATAAGTTCAAATCTGATGGATCTCTCGAGCGTTACAAAGCTCGCCTGGTTGTTAATGGGAAATCTCAAACAGTCGGCATTGACTGTGCCGATACCTTCAGCCCGGTTGTTAAGCCAGCCACCATACGGACTGTTCTATCTTTGGCGGTATCTCGTGCTTGGCCGATTCATCAACTTGACGTGAAAAACGCTTTCTTACATGGCCATCTTAATGAAACAGTCTACATGCATCAACCGGCGGGTTTCACCGATAAACGATACCCCAACTTCGTGTGCCGTCTAAAGAAATCGCTTTATGGTCTAAAACAAGCTCCTCGCGCATGGTATACTTGGTTTGCTACCTACATTACGAGTCATGGTTTTCAAAGCAGCAAATGTGATAATTCGTTATTTGTATATCGCCATGGTTCACATACAGCATATTTGTTACTATACGTTGATGACATTGTTATTACTGCATCCTCTGACTCGTTTCTCAAGCAGATTATACAAACATTATCTCGCGAGTTTGCCATGACAGACCTAGGCCGCTTACATCATTTCCTTGGCATCACCGTGACACATACGGCTCACGACCTCTTCTTGAACCAGGCACAATATGCAAAAGATATTATCAACCGTGCATCTATGACCAACTGCAAGCCGTGTAGCACTCCGGTTGACCTTGCTGCAAAATTAAGTGCAACCACTGGGGCCCCCTTCCATGATCCGACTCTATACCGTAGCCTTGCTGGAGCACTTCAATATCTTACATTCACAAGACCGGATATCTCATACGCAGTACAGCAGATTTTGTCTATTCATGCATGACCCTCGGGAGCCTCATTTTGCATTCATGAAACGTATTATTCGGTATCTCCAAGGAACTATTAATTATGGTATACGGATACTTCGCACGAACACCGACTCTCTGGTCGCTTACTCGGACGCCGACTGGGGAGGTTGTCCGGATTCACGAAGATCCACAAGTGGTTACTGCGTCTTCCTTGGTGATAATTTACTCTCCTGGTCATCCAAGCGCCAACCGACGGTATCTCGCTCAAGTGCAGAAGCAGAGTATAGGGGTGTATCAAACGCGGTTGCAGAGGTCACGTGGCTACGCAACCTCTTACTCGAGCTTCATGTTCCATTACGGCATGCATCAGTGGTCTATTGTGACAATGTCTCCGCAGTTTACTTATCCGATAATCCAGTTCCGCATCAACGAACGAAGCATATAGAGATCGACATTCATTTCGTTCGCGAAAAAGTCCGCGTTGGAGATATTCGAGTCCTACATGTGCCATCTTCATTACAATATGCCGACATCTTTACCAAAGGGCTATCAAAGGAGCTGTTCACTTCGTTTCGTTCCAGTTTGACCGTCTGCTTACCTCCCGATCAAACTGCGGGGGGCTATTAGCGGGAATAATTATTTAATGTGATTGAATGTAAATTAGCTCCTAATTATAAGCATATTAGTTTACCATGTATAGGGATAGAGTTTACCAACTTTAGCTTGTATCTTCCCTATTTAAAGGGCACATCATTCTCAATGAAAGGCACACATAATTCTAACGTAATTGACCTGCCTTCAACTATGAGCTAGTTGAGAAAAATAACAGTACTGAATGAATCTATCATCAACACTATTTACATCATTAAAAATGGTTGAAGGCTCATTTGAATCACTATTGGTTCAAGTTAAATTATATGAATCGACACTTAAACGGATATCATATCTATAAATGATTGTGGGAATGAGTGTGAAATGAAAAAGTAAAAACTCCAAAAAGTTTAATCAATATTTCATGTGTTGAGGCAATCCAATGAACTAATAATAAATGTTAGAAAGTAAGGGATTATACATGCACCCCTCAAAATAATTATTTTATTTGAGTAACAGTTAAAAGAAGAAGCATAACTAAATCAAAGTGTATTGATAAGGCTGTTGTATACCGCCTAACTTGTGTTTCAAACTACTACTAGTTTTATACCCGTCCGGTGACCGGGTATTTTAGTGTCATAAGGAACTTATTTTTTTTTTCATTCTAAACAAAAACAGTATTTGTTTAAAAAGAGCCAATATGAAAAATGTTTCATCAAAAGGTTTATCGGCAAGTTAGAAAGCATACCTATGCAACCGTAAATCATGAAAACTTTATGATTCATTTGTACAGTGGCTAAAAAAAAAACGATGTAACACCCAAAAACTGTTGGCATACCGTATGCTAAAAACTTTAGATATATATATTTTTTTTACCTTTTTTCTAATTAAAAACTTAAACGGTTCCTAGGGTTCTCGTAGTTACCGACGGTTCAAACCGTAACCGGACATAAATTGTTGGTGCATGAAGCTAAATAACCGATAACAAACCCTTTTACATAATTGATTATGTTCCAATGTTCTGGCGAGTTGGTGCCATGGTTTAGGCGGGTAAGAACATCGAATAGCCCACCCCTAATTAAGAAGAAAAATAATGATTTAATATATATGTACCCTGAAACTCTTCCTCATGACCAAAGGAACAACTTCTTTAGGGCCCACGGGCCCAACCCCACCGATTTTGACATAATGGTGGAAGTTTACGTTTTTCATAGGTAAATTGAGTCCGGCCCCTACCGACTTGATCTTCTGGCCACTACCGATTGAAAAAAATTGAGTCCGGCCTCACCGATTCGAGAACCAAGCTTCGCCACTGCCCATGACAACAGATCCATATCAACATCATTACCAAAAATCACATGTAATTAGATAAAAGATACTAAAAAATGTTCATATATAATTAATTGAGCTGATAAAGATTGGATATAGGACTGTATGATGTTAGAAACCAACTACCTCAACTCACAGTTGTACTTTCCTCTTGATAACATCAATCTTTAACTTAGTGAAAACAAAATGGAAAACCAATAACAAACTAATAATACCTTATCTGTTCCTAAAAAAACGGTAGCAGGATTACCATAACGCCCTTACTCAAAGCTGAAGGTCGTTTTTCATGGTTTATAACTAAAAGCACATTTGCATTATATTTTTATGCATTTTGTATCTCTACTATTTGCTTGAAAATTGGGCAAAGTAGCTGCAAACAGCACAAGAGAGAAAGTTGTGTACTTTATTATGTTGTGTCACAGTAGCATCATAGAGTTGAGTTTATAGAATATATTAACATTAAGAATCTATAGTAGGGTTAATTAAACCATCATCAGGGTAAAATCGCCACACTTATCTTTGGTGAGTGATATTATTTACTAAAAAGGCAGATCACTAGGTTACTATTTAGCTTCTTATAGGGTCACAACATATTCTTAAACCAGGAAGCAAGTTGGCTGGATTAGCTAACAGGAAGCAAGTTGGCTGGATTAGCTAACAGGACAACAATGATGACGTGTGTCCTAAAACGACAACGTCTAGACCTCTCGTCAAAAAGATAAGCAAAATAAGTTTGATTAAGAGGTTGCCTGACTTAGTGGAGCTGATATAAGGCAGCTGACCTGCCGTATAGGAGCCTCAGGGTAGAAAGCAAACAGTAAAATGTCTTGGAAATGTAAAAAGGGATTTTGGCTTATTATCTTTGCAAGGGACAAAACATCACACAGCTCCATACCTTGTATTGGAAAAGATAAAAGCTGAAAATATCCCAAAAGGGAAAAGTCTCACTGCTGGGAACTAAAAGAGGGTCAAAACACATCCAGGTATGATAGGGAAGCTACCCTGAGGGAGCTCCTGGGCAGAATTCGACTGCCTATATAAGGAGACCCTTGGGTAGACATTCCACACACACTTCTTACTTCTTCTCTCTACTCTTATACTCTCTACTTCATTATTTCCCAACTCCAAATGAATACGTACTTATTCTCACGCCGGAGTCCAAACGCAGGAGGCTCCCTCCTGCGTTAAGGCTAACGGTGTCTGCTACCTTTGTGCAGGTTCCTTCCAGGAGCTTGAAGACCCCCATTCTCAGAATCAAATCCAAAACCTTAACTGAATCCAACCTTAAGACCTAATCCTTAACATAATATACCCTTAACCTATAATCCTAAGCATCTCCTAACCTAATACCGGTCATTTTCCTTGTTGTAGCAACAAGTGGCGCCCACCGTGGGGCTGTCGCTACTTTGAACAAACTGTTGAGAGTCTCTACAGTCCCATTTGTTCCTAAGTAACCTCCTTTTGTGATGACTGGTGGAGATAACCGCCTAGGAGGGGGTCTTTCAGAAACTCCGGCCACTAGCCACACCTCAGGTGATGCCTCTGGCCATGAAACGCCTGGAACGGACGGACAACAAGTCGAACCGTCTCTAGGAGACATGCTCAACTTCCAAACACCGCCATCCTCAAGGGCTGTTAACTCGTCTCCTAGGGACGACTTGTTGTTTCCAGTTGAACGAATGGATATCACCCCGGAGGGAGTACGAAGAAATTTCTTGCAACTCCGAGACCTCCTGAATGGTTATGTGCGAGAGGAGAGGTCCAGAGGAGTCAGGGTCAGGTTGTCCTATGACGAAGAGCCTGTTGTCACCCTCTCACCTAGCCCTCCGTTGCTGGGAACCACCACCTCACCAGCAACCCAGCGTGACTACACTAACCCTCACCCCTACTTGAACAGTCGAGGGGACATTTACTCAGGAGGAGGAGGTCCTAGCAGCTCTGCGCTCTCTCCGGGGACCTCATTACCACTTTCCTATGAAGAAGCTTTAAGATCGTTACCGTTGGCCAGCAGTGCCGTAGCCACCTCCCTTGCGGGAGCAGGAAGTCTTGCCGGAGGATTCGTCGTCCCTCCAGGAGCTATGTATCCTAACTACTCACAGTCTCAATACTTCCCCATATGGCCGGGAGGATATCCCTGGCAGTATCCTTCGCCTTTGAACCAAGTACCAGTAACTCCCCCTGTGGGAGGGCAAGGTCCCATGACCTCCCAACCCTTGGTTCAAACTCCTGTAGCTGAAGTTAGAGCAGAAACTACACCTTCTAAGCCGTACCGACCTAAGTCATTGGAATGCTTTGCTGAACACATCGCTCATTTCGATTTCCCCAACAAGATCAAGATGCCAGCTAATGTGAAAACATACGACGGCACAGAAGACCCGGATGACCACTTGAACGTCTTCTCTGGGGCAGCCACTGTAGAAAAATGGAATGATGCCGAGTGCTGTCACATGTTCATGCAGACCCTGGTAGGACCAGCTCGCCTATGGTTCAGTGGCCTACCGTCTCGGAGCATTTCTTCGTTTGATGATTTAAGGAGAGGTTTCACCTCAAACTTTAACCCCCTCAGGAAGTGTACCAAAGATGCCGCCATATTACATCAAATCCAACAAGGGGAGCATGAAAACCTCCGTAGTTTCATCGAAAGGTACAAGAGGGAAGGTCTGCAGTATAGTGGTGCCACCGAGAAGATCCGGGTGTCGGGATTCATGGGAGCCATTCGTCCCAAGAAGTTACTAAGAAGATTTCATGAAGATGTTCCCCAAACCATGGAGGAGGCTTTCGAAAGAGCAGAAGCTTTCCTCAGGGGAGAGGAAGCATTAACCCGACAAGACACCAGGAAGAGGGATCGAGGAAGCTGGAGAGACAGCTTAACGAGCTCCCGGAGACCTCACTTTCAACCCTACAATGAAAGACGATCGGGGAGATCCTATGACAATCAAAGGGGAGAAGAAAGACGACGGTCCCCAAGATCAGGAAGGTACCATGACAAAGAAAAACAGGTTTTCACTGTCCTCACTAAGACCCCTCAGGAGATACTCTCCACAGAGGAAGTCAAGTACACCTTCCGACCCCCCAGACCTCTGTCTAAGCCAGCTAGCAAGAGGGATGCCAGTAAACATTGTGCCTTCCACAATGATACGGGGCATCACACAAACGATTGCTACCAGTTGAAGAAATGGATAGAAGAAGCTGTTAAGTCCGGGGAACTCGCTCACCTGATCAAAGACATCAAGGGGAGGAGAGATGAAGGGAAGAAAGATAAAGAGGTCAACATGGTCAGTCTTGAAGGAAACCAGCAGGTCAAGAAGGCTCGAACCGAGCCCTGGAACAAACAATACATCTGCCTCCCTCCGGCTCCCGACGAACTGATAGTCACACCCGTGATAGTGGAAGCCGAACTTGATGGCCTCCCTGTGGACAGGGTATACATGGACTGTGGAGCCTCATCAGAGGTGATGTATGAACGATGCTTTGAATCCTTGAGCCCGGAGATCAAGTCCAAGCTCAAACCATCCGACGCCTCGCTGGTGGGTTTCTCAGGGGAACGAGTACATCCCCTAGGGAAGCTCACACTTAGCGTCTGTTTCCGAGACGGAGACTTATCAAGGACTGAGGAGCTAACATTCTCCGTTATCAGGTACCCTTCAAATAACATTGTCATCTTTTCACTGTCAAAGACAGAAGAGTTGACTTGCTCTGTTATCAGGTACCCTTCAAGCTATAACGTTCTCATTGGAAGAATGGGAATCGCCACTTTCGGTGCGGTCGTATCAACAACCCATGGCTTAATGAAGCTCCCCACTCCTAATGGAATTGCAACCCTGAAGCCAACTGCAAAGGCTCTTTTGATAGCCTCCGTGGAAGAGAACAAAGGCTCCAAGAGTCCGGAAGCGCCAAGCAATGGTCCCATCCGGGAGGTTAGCATTAATGCTGTCTGTCAGGAGCAGACCATCAAAGTAAACAACCTGCTTCCCGATAAGGTTATGAGTGAACTAATCAACCTTTTGCAGGATAGTCAAGACGTGTTCGCTTGGTGCCCCGGAGACATGACAGGTGTCCCCAGAGATATGGCTGAACACTCTCTCAACATAGCTCCCTCATACAAACCAGTTGTCCAAAAGAAAAGGAGCTTGGCCCCAGCAAGGAGCCAAGCTGCCTGTCAGGAGGTGGAAAAACTGGTAGAAGCAGGCATCCTAAGGGAGGTTCAATATCATTCGTGGGTAGCAAATCCGGTCATGGTTTCCAAGCAAGACGGATCTTGGAGGATGTGTGTCGATTTCAAGGATCTCAACAAAGCCTGCCCTAAGGATTGCTATCCCTTGCCCGAAATTGATTGGAAGGTGGATTCTCTCGCCGGCTTCCAATACAAGTGCTTCTTGGATGCCTACAAGGGATACCACCAAATTCAAATGAAGCAAGAAGATGAAGAAAAGACAGCCTTCCATACCGACAAGGAGATTTTTTGCTATAAGAAGATGCCCTTCGGTCTGAAAAATGCAGGAGCCACCTACCAACGGTTGGTGGACCAAGCTTTCTCGAAACAAATTGGAAGGAATATGGAAGCTTATGTGGATGACCTTGTCATCAAGAGCAAATCTGGGGAAGCCATGATCCAAGACATCCGAGAAACGTTTGACAACCTTCGAAGAATAAACATGAAGCTCAACCCTGTCAAGTGCTCCTTTGGGTTCGAGGAGGGGAAATTTCTAGGCCACATTGTTGGAAAACAAAGCATCAAAGCAAACCCAAGCAAGGTCCAAGCAGTCCTTGATATGAAGTCTCCTACCACAAAGAAAGAAGTGCAGAGCCTCAACGGTAAAATTGCTGCCTTAAAACGTTTCTTGCCCAAGTCCGCGGAAAGATCCTTACCTTTCTTTAAAACACTCAAAAACTGTGTCGATAAAAAGGATTTCCGGTGGACAGCTGAGGCAGAGGTTGCCTTCTTGGAACTCAAAAAACACATAGCTTCCCTGCCTGAAGTGGCAGCCCCTGAGGTAGGGGAAGTAATAACAGTTTATTTGTCTGCAGGAGCGGAGGCTGTGAGCTCAGTCCTCTTGGTTGACCGGGGAAAGGAACAAGTTCCAGTATACTTTGTCAGCAGAGCCCTCAAAGATTCTGAAATTAACTACACTTCCATAGAGAAGCTTGTATTGGCACTTGTACACACCGCCAAGAGGCTCAGACGGTACTTCCAGGCCCATCCCATGAAGGTCATCATAGATCAGCCCATACGAGCCATCTTAGAAAAACCAGAAGACTCGGGGAGGTTAGCCAAATGGGCCATTGGCCTAGGGGAACACAAGATTGAGTACCTACCGAGAAGGGCTTACAAGGGACAAGTGTTTGCTGACTTCCTTGCTGAGTTACCCCACCTGCAGGCAGATGAAGAAATGAACGAGGTTGAGGAGCAACCTGATCTTCAGGGGAAATGGTGCCTTTTCACTGATGGAGCCTCAAGTGTAGAAGGTTCCGGGGATCGTCTTGTCATCAGGGACCCCCACGGAACCGAATACACTTATGCCCTCCGTCTGGACTTCCCCTGCACCAACAACGCTGCTGAATACGAAGCCCTACTGGCCGGGTTGCGATTGGCAAAAACAATGAAGGTACAAGAGCTAAAAGTCTTCGTTGATTCAAATCTTGTAGTCAAGCAGGTAAATGGAGGATACACAGCCAAAGAACCCTCAATGATTAGGTACAAGGACAAGGTCAAAGAACTCATCAAAGAATTCAAAGAGTTCTCATTGGAGCAAGTGTCAAGGACTAAGAACAAGCAGACAGATGCCCTCAGCAAGCTGGCTTCCTTGACTTTCGCTCACCTTACCAAGAAGGTCCTAGTTGAGGTGCTGAAAGAACCATCCATTGATGACAGAGAGGTACAAGATGTGGTCACCGAAACAGACTCCACATGGATGACACCCATAATGTCCTACTTGAAGGAAGGGAAGCTGCCAGAAGACGAGCTGGAAGCTAAGCGGTTGGTCATAAAGGCGAGGCAATATGTAATCGAAGATGACAAGCTCTACAAGAAGGGTACTTGGCACCCCTACTAAGATGCGTGGGCCCCAACCAGAGTAACTACCTCATCAGGGAGGTACACGAGGGCATATGTGGCATGCATTCTGGGCCACGGTCAGTGGTATCAAAGCTCATGAACTTGGGCTACTACTGGCCCACCATGCACAAGGATGCCTCCGAAACAATCCGAAGATGTGAAGCCTGTCAGCTACAAACACCGATCAAGACCAACCCCAAGCATGACCTTGTCCCCATTATCTCGGCATGGCCCTTCTACAAATGGGGGATGGACATTGTGGGTCCCTTCCCGCAGGCCGCAGGAAAATTGAAGTTCCTTCTCGTGGCAGTAGACTACTTTACCAAATGGCCAGAGGTTAAACCATTGGCTACCATCTCAGGAAAACATGTGATAACCTTTGTATGGGAGCAAATAGTCTGCAGATACGGTCTACCAGGGGAGATGGTGACAGACAATGGGAAGCAATTTGCCAACAAACCTTTCAGCAGCTGGTGCTCCGAGCTAGGCATCAAGCAGGTCTTCAGCTCAGTAGCTTACCCCCAGTCCAATGGACAAGTTGAGCGGATGAACAGAAGCATCGTTGAAGGAATTAAAACGAGACTAGGGAGATATGGCAAGAAATGGATTGATGAGCTCCCCAGCGTCCTGTGGGCCATAAGGACCATGGAAAAGACAAGCCATCAAAGGACCCCATATAGCCTCGTCTTTGGAAGCGAAGCTGTCATACCAGCCGAGATAGGGGTAAGCTCAGGAAGAAGTGCTCGCCAAGATGCTCACCACAATCAAAGGGAGGTCCTGCTCAATCTGGACCTACTCGAAGAATCAAGAGACCAAGCCGCCATCAGGGAAGCAAGGTACAAAAAGAAACTCGAAGCATACTACAACACAAGGGTGAAGAAAGAGGCCTTCAGGCCAGGAGACCTCGTGTTGAGATGCAATGAAGCTAGCAAGCAGCAGAATGTAGGGAAATTGGGTCCCCGATGGGAGGGTCCCTATGTCGTAAAAGAAGCCCACAAAGGGGGATCCTACAAGCTAGCTGACCCTAATGGCAACATGATTCCAAGGCATTGGAGTGACAAACATTTAAAACGTTTCTATGTTTGAAAGTTGTAAATGTCTCTTTTGTACCATCAAAGTCATGATGAATGAATGAATTATGTTTCAAATTATTAACTTGTCGCTTATCTTATCAAAGGGTGAGCCCCTCCAAACCAGGCTCCATGGGATCCGGCGCTATACCTACCCATGAAACGGGGATGAGCTCCCAGGCCACAACTGCTCAACAGGTAACAAGGCTAAGTAACCTTCCTGTATACAGGGTGAGTCCCTAATACAATCCACGACTCCATGGGACAAGTCCTTAGGAGGAATACCTAAACCCATGAAAGAGGGTGAGCTCCTCACACCAAGACAGCTCCCACATGTTCACACTTAATATAAAAACGAACATACCACTAAGAAACCGTTTGAAAAAAGTTTAAAACATAAACGAAAAAAGCTGATAGGATGAGCATTGCATCGGTTCCTTAGCTAAGTATCCTAAGTTGGATGACTGCAGCATTCACCTTTGGGAGAAAAGTTAAAGACATTGCAAACACTATGAACGACAAGTAACAGAGTCAAAACAACGAAGTAATAAACATAGATAAAGCATCACCCCTAAGGGGGGAGCATTCCATTAAAAGATAAATATTAAAAGCCCCAAGGGCTGGGTACAGCATAGTTCGATTACAAAAGACATGCTAAAAACTTGAAAACATAACTAAGGCAAGTCACGGGGTAGCTGGGTCTTCGGCTTCATGGGTGGCAGCATCTTCACTAGGGGGAGCCAAGGCTCGGTTACCAACATCATCATAAAGGCCCTCTGTGTCAAGACCGGCAAAGGGATCATCTTCGCTAGAAGGAGGGAGAGACTCAACCTCCAGAGCTTGTAGGGGGGAAGGACTCTCAAATACCTGCTCCAAATTTGGAACCTTGGAAGAACTAGCAGGTTTTATACGTTTGGAACTACCCTCCCCACCGTCAGCTCCCTCCAGCATGATCATAAGAGGCCTTTTTGACACGTAGAAGCCAAACACCTGGTCGGCCACATCCTTTTTAAGGCCCTCCGGCTCCAAGTCTTGAAGGAAGGAGAGAGGCTGCTCAGAAGCCTTGGCAATAGCAGAGATATAGGGATAAGTTGCAAGCTCCATTGCCTTCACAGCATTCACAAACTCATCACCGGAAGAAGGCTTAAAGGATGGCAGCTCTTCAAGATCCGGACCCTCACGAGCCGCTTTAAAACCGGCTTGAATCCCTCCATGGCGACCGAAAGCTATGGCCTTTGCATAAATGTCAGCCAGAGGAGCATTAAACTCTTGAGAGTGCAGGAGGTTGGTGACAAAGCGAGCTACCCCCTTGGAGACCAGCCACTCTTTCTCTTCAGTCAAACGGTCCACCTGGACTCGAAGCTCTGTTCCCACCTTCTCCACCGAGGCCAACTCCTGCTTAACTGCCTGACGTGCCCGAGCCAACCCCTCCCTCTCCTCTGCAACTTTAGCCTTCTCATCATGAAGACCCTTGAACATCTTCTCAAATTTTTCCTTCTCTAAGCCAAGCTGAGTCTTCGACACAGCCAATTCCTGAACCAAGTTCTTCTCCCGAGCAGCAAGCTTGGTCAACTCCTCCCTCGCCTTAACCAACTCGGCCTCATGCTCTTCAAAAAACTCCTCCACTTGTTCCCTCCTTGCCATCAACTCCCCCCACCTGGCCATACCATCCGGGAACAAAGATAGGAATTGCCCGAAGTGATAATACATCTTTTTCATCACGTCCCTGTCTGTCCATTCCTTGTGAAGCTCTCTCTCAGCATCGGGAACACAATGGTCTATCAGATCACGGCACACGGAAGCTTTCTTCAACAAATCAGTAGGCTTAATCTCCCAATCTGGCACAAACACTCCTTCACCAGGCTCCTGCTGGGCAGGAGCATCAGAAACATCTTCAACGGCAGCTTTAGAACTTTCACCTCCTTCGACTGGCAATAACTTTGAACTTGGACCTGGGGCAGCAACGTCCTTTGGCTTCTTGAAAACAACATCGTCTTTCTTCGGGGAGGACAATGTCAGCTTGCCCTTCCCAGGGGCAGGGGTATACCCCAACGCTGAAGAAATCAGAGAAGAATCTTCATCTTCATCTCCTAAGACCAAGGGCACAACAGAAGAAGCCCCCTGACCCGAAGAAGCAGTCTGAAGTCGCTTGCTGGAGCGACGGGCAGTAACAGACCTCTCCACAGAAGGCTCTGTAGCAGCAACAGACGATGTGATCACACTTGTGTACACTCCCTTGAAACGAACATGCTCAGTCTTCACAACAACATTCTGACCCTCAGCAATGCTCCGAACCTTGAATTTCACGTCAGCAATATCATCCAAAGCCAGAAAATCCAAAGTGCTCATTTCTGCAAAAAAGACAAAAGGGTCAGACAACATAACAAGGATAAGGGTACCAAAGAGGAGACAGGGAGACACCTACCCTTCCCACCATGATATATCACCGGGTCAGTCCCAAGATCATCCCAGTTGGCACTCAAGCCCACCATCACCAGAAAATCCTCAGGAAAGGTACGAAGACGAGTAGGAAAGCTACGCAGCTTCTCCAACAACACTTGGTCGAGAGTACCAGGTTCAGGCTCCTTCTCATTCAGGGGAGCATCCGAAGATCTCCGAGGAGTTTTAAAAGGTAGGAAGTCAGAGTTTAAGAAAAAGAATTTGTCTTTCCAGGAGGAAACAATCCCGATGACACTAGAAATGAGAGCCGGTTCACATTGAGTCTTCTCAATGGTAAACCAGTTCCCATTTTTAGCCAATCTAAAAAACCGCCGGTACATGGCCAAGGAAGGCTTATGACCAAGGCAGCGACACACTATCTCGAAGTGCAAAATCCTTGCAACTCCGGATGGGCACAACTGATCAAGGGAAAGTTGATGATATTCTAAAACATTAAGGAAAAAGGTGGAAAAGGGGTACCTAAGGTTACCCTGATCAAACTGACGGGTATATACCGCCACCTTGCCAGTAGGAACGGAGGTCACAGGGGTTTTCCCCTTTGGAACAGTAGGATTAAAAGACAAAGGAATACCGATCTCAGTACAGAATCGCTCAACATCGGACTTAGACAGCCGAGTAAATTGAGTCGCGAGATCAGTTTTCGACATAATGAAAGGCAAGGTATGAAAAAAGAGAGAAGTTACTTACCAGATTTATAGGGAAGAAAAGAAGATCGCCGGTTGAAAAATAATCGTGGGAGAGAAAGTGACGGTTTTCTAGTTTAGGAATGAAATGGAGAAGAAAGAGGGGTTATCTCTTTATAAGAGATTTAAAATTTGAATTTAATGGCATTAAACGGTTACCAAGGGAAACCATCATTCAGCTGTCCTAGGGGATGACGTCAGCCTAGCCCCTTGTCATGTCAACAGTCGTCTGGGACGGCTGATGGGACACTCGTCTGCTCCCTAGGGAGTAATGGTGGATAGCCATATTAAATAAAAAAAATCAGACCATCATGACAAATGCAAGGCCAAAAGCTTGCACGAAATTTGATGAAGAAAAAAATAACAAACCAACGCTCCCATAAGGAAGCCAGGGGTTTATAAAAATTACCCGGTGCTAACCTCAGCTCGAGCAGCGTTACCACCAGGGAATATGACAATGAACAAGTCACAAGCACTTCTAACTTCTTTACAAATGCTTATGACTGGGGGGCTGATGACGTGTGTCCTAAAACGACAACGTCTAGACCTCTCGTCAAAAAGATAAGCAAAATAAGTTTGATTAAGAGGTTGCCTGACTTAGTGGAGCTGATATAAGGCAGCTGACCTGCCGTATAGGAGCCTCAGGGCAGAAAGCAAACAGTAAAATGTCTTGGAAATGTAAAAAGGGATTTTGGCTTATTATCTTTGCAAGGGACAAAACATCACACAGCTCCATACCTTGTATTGGAAAAGATAAAAGCTGAAAATATCCCAAAAGGGAAAAGTCTCACTGCTGGGAACTAAAAGAGGGTCAAAACACATCCAGGTATGATAGGGAAGCTACCCTGAGGGAGCTCCTGGGCAGAATTCGACTGCCTATATAAGGAGACCCTTGGGTAGACATTCCACACACACTTCTTACTTCTTCTCTCTACTCTTATACTCTCTACTTCATTATTTCCCAACTCCAAATGAATACGTACTTATTCTCACGCCGGAGTCCAAACGCAGGAGGCTCCCTCCTGCGTTAAGGCTAACGGTGTCTGCTACCTTTGTGCAGGTTCCTTCCAGGAGCTTGAAGACCCCCATTCTCAGAATCAAATCCAAAACCTTAACTGAATCCAACCTTAAGACCTAATCCTTAACATAATATACCCTTAACCTATAATCCTAAGCATCTCCTAACCTAATACCGGTCATTTTCCTTGTTGTAGCAACAGGGTCACAACATATTCTTAAACCAGGAAGCAAGTTGGCTGGATTAGCTAACAGGACAACAATGGGCTCATGTCGAAACATACCATATTTGCAATATATGTCCAATTTTCAAAACTATCCAAGCCAGATTGGGTGGAATGCAAAGAGCTAAACATTAGTTGTTGGTATTTTCAATATAAGCAACGTGTTACTTATGATTAGATAAAACGGCTTCTAAAGCTATATGCACTAGACAAAAAGACTTTAGACGACTTTCACCCTATTCAACCCATTTGACCCATTTCCTTTTTTCTAAGTATGTTTAATTCAACATGCTAGAGATAAAACACAACGAAAATTAACCCACTAATAAGTAAATGGGTCAAAAGTGTGATTTATTCTTAAAAGCCATGTTGGTTAGGCCACATTGTGTGCTTTTAAAAGTTCGTCATAATTCAAAACTTATCAACCGTCCTCCAGCAATAAGGGCACTGATAGCCACAAGGGACTTTACATCAGCCAATCCAAGACTACACCAATCACATAGAAGTAGAGGTGTAAAAAAAACCGGTTTTTTTTTTAACCGAAAATAAAAACCGGAACCGGTTTTTAGAAAAACCGGTTTTTTTATGACCGGTTTTAAACCCGACCCACTTCGAATGATGTAGACCGGTTGTAGGTATATGGAAAATGGTTTTTTTGAAAACCGGTTTTAATAAAAACCGGGTAAGAAACCGATTTTGACAAAAAACCGGGTTTAAAACCGGTTTATCCAAAAAACCGGTTATTGATAAGTGTAAAAAAACCGGTTTAACCGGTTTTAACCGGTTTTTGACCGTTGGAATGAGGACAGCAGCAGTAGCAACGGTCTGATGACCGTTTGGGTCTTTTTTGACCGTTTTTTTTGGTGTTTTTGGCCCCAATCTTTCATTCTTGACTCCTATAAATACCCCATGATGTTTTGGGTTGATTACACAACTCTAACACACTCTCAATACTCTCCAAAATCATAAAAAACCATTTAGTATTAGAAAAAAAAAACTCTCAAATGGCGTCTTCTAGCCAACAAGATTCGACTCACATTGGTGCTTCAACTAGCGATGTGGTGGTTCGGGTTGTCCCTACCAAGCGAAATCGAGAAGTTTGGCAACACTACGATATGTGTGAAATGGCTTCGGGTGAAAAAAAGGCTCGTTGCAAATATTGTAAAGGGTTCTACAAGCCGGAAGCAAACACCTCTTTGAGAACGCACATCACAAAGCCATTTTGCAAGGTTTTGAAATCACAAGCTTCGAAGGATCAACCGGCAATGACAAGTGAAGGAGAGATCTTCGCTTACTCCATTGATGCGGTTCGTGAGGAAATGGCATGTTTTGTCATTCAAGAAAGCCTTCCTTTCAACCACTTCGACAACCAAAGGTACACTCGCCTTGTTCAAAGAACTCTCCAACCACGATACACTCATGTAAGTCGTGCAACTCTTAGAAGGGATTGTTTAAAAATGTGGAAAAAAGCTAAAAATGAAACAATTTCTTTTTTTGAAAATTTACAAACCGGTGTAAACCTTACTAGCGATGTGTGGTCGACACCTCATGGTGTACCCGACTCTTACATTTGTGTCACCGCACATTGGGTTCAACCCGATTCATGGCAAATGATGAAACGTACGATTGCGTTTCAACTTTTCGATTATCCACACACGGGTCAAAATATTTTTAAGGTTATTGACAACGTTATTAAAACTTATAAGTTGGAGGAAAAAATATTTTCTATATCTTTTGATAACGCCTCCAACAATACCGTTGCAATAACACAATTAAAATTAAAATATAAACTCATTTGTGAAGGTGCATTTTTTCATAGTCGATGTGTTGCACACATCATAAATTTGGCGGTTCAAGACGGTTTAAAAATTGTTGAGTCACAAAAGGAGGGTATTAGAAGAATGTTGCGTGATATTTTTAGCAACGTACAAAGACATACTAAATATATAAAGTTTTGTGCGGAGGCGAAAAAACCGTGTTTGGGTCCGAATTGGGATTGCCCAACAAGATGGAGTTCTACATGTAACATGTTTGAAAAGGCGATTTCACAAAAAGAAACTTTAATGGCTTTTCATGAAATCTTGTCGAGTCGTGGTAAGGTTAACCCTTACCATGCTAGGAGTTGGGAAACTATTGAGCGTATAGCCGATATGCTACAAGTTTTTAAAACGTCGACAACCGCTTTATCCGGTGTTTATTATCCCACAAGTCCTTTAGCAATTCACAAAATATTTTTAATGACATCTAAACTAAGCAAGATAAGTATATATGGGCATCCCTATTCGGATATGGTAACACAAATGAAAGAAAAACTTAAAAAATATTTTAGAGAGATACCACCGGTTTTTTCTTGTGCCGCCGCCTTAAACCCTTGCTATAACATAAGGGGCGTTAATTCTATGATTGATAAAATTGCGGACGAGTTGGGTTTAAATTGTGCCGAAGACCCATGTTTTAGCCAATCTTTGAAAAGTAAATTTAGCACTCATCTTAATTCCATGTATGCTTTTTATCAATCAAAGTATGGTTCAAGCTCACAAATTCATGATGCATTGAGAAACACTTTGGACGAGAATTCAAGTGATTCCGATTTCGCTTTTTATAGTCATTTATGGAATGTAAGTGAACAAGATGAAGCTACTAACACACCAAGTAGCGAAATCGGGAGATATAGTGGTACAAACTTTTTACAACACCTCACTCCCGAACAATTTAAAAACTTTGATTTGTTGGCTTGGTGGAAAGAAAAGGAAGAACAATTTCCGATTCTAGCCGCCATGGCCCGAGATTTACTAAGTGTCCAAGCTTCTACGGTAGCTTCGGAATCCGCTTTTTCTACTAGTGGCAGGGTCTTATCGATAAGGAGAACGAGGCTAACTCCAAAGGCGGTTGAGATGTCTATTTGCTTAAAGGATTACTTGGATGCGGCGGAAAGAGTACAAGATAAGCGCTCACTTGAGGGAGAATTGGAGTGCGAAGCCGAATTGTACGAGGACGAGGTGAATATGGCCTTGATTGAACCAATGACCGACGAAGAAGCCGAACTTGATGAATACCTTCGAAACAACTCGGGTTCGGGCGAAGATTAAAGATGTTTTCAAGAGAAGTTTGATGTATTCAAGTCTCAAGAGACGGATGATGTATTGAAGATATGCTCGCTTATGTTTAAGACTTTAAGTTGTTTAAATTTTTAGTTTGTTTAAGACTTTAAGTAGTTAATGACTTGGATGTTTTTATTGTTTAACTTGGATGTTTTAGTAGTTAATGAAATGGTTTGGAGGTTTAAATTTATAAGTTTCTTAATCCATGGTTTGAAGTTTGTTTGTAGTGAAAAAAAAAATTAAAACAGCAAAAAAACTAAAAAAAAACAGCAGCAGCAGCAAGCAGACAGCAGCAAAAAAACAGCAGCAAGCTTTCTGACCTGGTTTTTTTACCGGTTTTTTTTATCGGTTAAAAAAACCGGTTTTTAAAATCGATAATATAAACCGGTTTTTAAAACCGGTTTTAACCCTGACCCGAACCGGTTTTAATAATTACACTTTTTCACCCAGAAACCGGTTTTAAAACCTAACAAAAAAACCGGTTTTGAAAAAACCCGGTTTCGGTTTTTAAAAAAACCCGATTTGTACACGTCTTCATAGAAGCAGCCAAAAAAATGTGGCACTTTATAAGAGAGCTGCAACTTTGTGATAAAGTTGCAGTAATCAAGTCAAAGAAAGTTAAAAGTTGTGAATATGAAAATGAAGTTAAAGACTAAATAAGAACAGAGACAAGAGGAAGACCATTGATAAAATAAAAGAAGCATTAATAGTGTCAGAATAAAACAACATAAGAAATTAAAAAAAAAATGTGCATGATCTTTCACTGGATGGATGGTATCTATTAATGTGTTTACTTACCCCTCCTTTAGATGAATTGTTGAGATAAGAGGCATGCGCATCAACAAAACAACTACTCAATCCTGGCAGAAAAAAGACATTATTAGATGCAAGGACATTGCTAATTCCAAAAAAAAATGATCCATAGGCCTAAAAACATAAATCTAAAATACAGCTAGCAAAGATATTAATAAGAATGGCTGGAAAAAATATTGTAACTGACAAAATAACGAACCCATTCAAGTTCATAGTTGACTATGCAAGCCTCTTAATACATTTTTGCACGCATCAACAACCTTATAACTAACAAAATAACATACCACCCAAGATTTAATTCACAAGATACAATGTTTGCTTTTGCTAAATTTCTTTCAAGGCTATTAATGTTGAAATTAATCAAGTCAAATGAGAACTTACCAACATGATTGACAGAAAGCACTTGGAATAAACAGTACATTAGTATATTATCAAATTACCAAAGCTAATAAGAAGAAACACAATTAGAAAATTATATATACCAAAACAAATAAATCTATCATAGATAAAACATAACCACAACAAACCCTTTTTCATAGGTAAATGGGATGCTACACTTAGTTCTAACAAATGAGAATAGCAAAAAATTTATAACCTTATGTTTAGAAGGATATGTTTTGTAGCAAAATCAAACCAATCTTCTACTTATTACACATCTAAAACTCAGGTGACAATTGCATACTCACCCACATCTTGTAGAAGTTGAGATAGATGTCCTTCAAGTTGATCCACTCCATGAAGTATGAGGGTAGCTTCATTTTTGAAACTTGCATTGCTGGGGAAATTTTGTCTTGATATCACAATTGCCACTGGTGCACATAAAGGCTCATTCTAGGTACCGGCTGTTGCTAGTAACCAAATCCACACTAACCCCAAACACCCCCACCCAAAAAAAAACCAAATAAAATAAATAGAGTTTTTTGCCTAAATGGTGGATTTTTCAAACATATTTGTGTCTTTGGTGTTTGTCAGAAACCGTTTTTCAAAAATAGGACACCCGCAATCTGAGATTGCGGGACTAGTACAATAGGATGCCACCCTGGACAATTTTGCTGACTGTGGACGAGGAGCTCAAGTCGAAGGCAGACGTGGAAATGTATGGCACGAGCTCGGAAATGACATGGCAGACCCGCAATCTGAGATTGCGGGTGTCTGTCTTAGCTTTTGGTGTCTGTCTTAGCATGAGCAAGACTGTTGTTGTGGAGGTACTCGTACACTAAAATCCTGTTACCATCCTCAACGCAACAGCCGGCGAGTTGAACGAGGTTAGGATGCCTAATCCTGGAGATCATACTAATTTCCGTCAAGAGTTCGATGGTGCCTTGTTTCGATTCAGCAGAAAGAGATTTGATGGCAACATGAGTGTCGTCTCTCAGAACCCCTGTTTTGTTTAATATTATTATCAAAGGTTAGATTTACATATGTATATGGATATGACTGGTAATTAGAAACATATATGGATGGTAGGTACCTTGTAGACAACTCCAAAACCACCTCCGCCGATCTTATTCAACACCCGCAATCTTAGATTGCGGGTCTCTTCCTCCATAGGTTCCACCTTGGCAAGTCCACGTCCACACTCCACGAGCCATCCATGAGAAAAAGCCACGTCTGATGCCATGGTGTACACACCCGCAATCTGAGATTGCGGGTCTACTACAAGCACAAATCGAACAATGACATCCACCAAAGACACAAATATGTTTGAAAAATCCACCATTTATGCAAAAAACTCAAATAAATAAGAACTTTAATAAATGCAAAACAGGCAAAAATAAAATTAAATAAAAGAACATGTGGAGGTTGGCCTTAGAATAGCTGCTGTCCCATTCCAGTAGTGCCAGGTGGATACATTGGCATATAATGCTCTCCAAGTAACTGCATAAATTTACTCATAAATGTAGGGGACGTAAGTTAGAAAGCATACCTATGCAACAGTAATTCACAAAAAATTTAAGCTGATAAAGAGTGGACAAACCAATTAACCAAGTCAATCACTATAAGAACCCATGTAGTGTGGCATCAAATAGGAACATAGTCTTTGTTCTTAACAGCAATCTAGAGTATTTACATTCCACTTTTTGAAAACCAAGAAAGCAGCCGTTGTTTAGCCAGTAACATCATACATACCATGGTTTGGTTTCAGACAGTGCCATGTCCTCAGATCTATCCCAACATTTGTGGTCTACACTCGAGTCTCCTACGCCCGTATAAAGCACCCCCGGGGTTGTTGTGTCGCCATCAAACGTACTAAACCGCAAACACATCTGCATTAATAAAAGTGGTAATTAACAAAAGTATGTACACTTTTGAAGGCATGAACATAATAAAGGAGATGAGAGTGTATCAATGCAACTACATCTGCAGTTACAAATGGCATATTCATCGATGAGCCAACTGCAGCAACCAGTGACTGGCGATTTGGTAAAACATTAATATATCGAATTAGTAATAAAGTAGTTTCGATGATAGAGAATTTCAAGGTAAAATTAAACAAAAACCTCTCAAAGATTGAACGGAAAAGATGAGAAAAAGATTGGTAATTTAGCACCAAGAAGCAAGAAAATGATGAAATAAAAATGAGGAAGGTCGGGAAGGAAATGGCTAAGTACCTTGGGGACTTTCAATTTGGGGTGGGAACTCCAATGGGGCAGAGGCGGTGCTTCACAGTGCGAATAGGTTCTTAAACTCCTTCCATGCGGACGGGTCCTTGGCTATGCTCACGGTGGATTTTTCGAACGCGTTTAATATGATTGACCGCACTGCTCTTCTTCGAGAGGTACATCAACATTGCCCGTCTATCTATCCATGGGTCCAGTTCTTATATGCCCAACCAGCTAGGTTGTATGTTGGTAATGAGTGTATAGGGGCTACTACGGGGGTTCAGCAGGGGGACCCCTTAGGTCCCCTCCTTTTTGCCCTTGCTTTACACCCTATGGTTCTCCGGATACAGGAAAATTGTAAAATCCCATTTCATGCGTGGTACCTGGACGATGGGACGATTATTGGTGAGGCTACCGAAGTTGCTAAAGCCTTAGACATTATCCGGCTGGAGGGGCCATCCTTGGGGCTTCAGCTTAATATTAAGAAAACAGAGGTTTTTTGGCCGTCATGTAATGGGGTGAAACTTCGGGACGGGCTTTTTCCCAGTGAGATTGGTAGGCCAAAAAAAGGGGTGAAGCTCCTCGGAGGGGCCGTTAGCCGGGACTCTCAATTTATCCGCGAATTGGCAAGGCGGAGGGCATCGCGTGCGGTTGAACTTATGAAACTCTTGCCCTGCCTTAGAGATCCCTAGAGTGAACTCCTCTTGCTCAGGTCCTGTATGGGGGTTGCTAAGTTGCTTTTTGGGTTACGGACCTGCCAACCCCCCATGATGGATGAAGCAGTGTCATGTTTTGACAAGGGTCTAAGGGAAGCAATTGAAGACATAGTGGTCTGCGGGGGGCCTTTCTTTGGTGACCTACAATGGCGGATGGCGTCTTTGCCGATGCGTATGGGTGGATTAGGGCTCCTCTCCGCGAAGGATGTCGGCATGTATGCGTTTGTGGCGTCGCGAGCTCAGTCCTGGAACCTTCAAGACCACATCCTACGGAATAGTGGGGTTTTCGGCACAGACTTGGACTACATGCAGGCCCTCGAAAAGCTAAATGACTATCTCCCAGGTTTTGATATTGGCGGTTTTTCTAACAAGGACACCGCCCCCCAAAGCCTCAGAAAACTTTGGCGAATGCCCTTTTTGGCAAAATCGCTCAGAGCCTGGGTGAAGTTTTTAGTCTATCCCCTCGTCAGAGGGCAGTTATTGAATGCTTGCAAAGGCCCCACGCCCAAGATTTCCTGACTGTTATCCCGATCGAAGGTCTAGGCCAAAGCATGTCCGCTATTGAATACAGGGTCATTCTTAAATATCGTCTCATGATCCCCATGTACCAGGAGGATGGAATATGTCCGATTTGCCGTAAGGTCTGCATGGATGAATACGGGGAACATGCAGTTCATTGTAAGGAGTTACCCAGTTTCAAATATCGGCATGATTGGGTTCGGGACATTCTGTGGGACATTTTAAGACGGGCTGGGATCTCAGCCAAGAAGGAGGCCCCTGTGAACTTCCTCTCGGATCCAGCAGAAGGGAGATCCACTCTACGACCAGCAGATCTCCTTGTCTTTGGGTGGGCCGGGGGGAAGCATGCTTGTGTTGACCTGACGGGTGTATCTCCCCTAGTTGGGTTGAGGGATAGTGGCTTTGTAGCAGGGCAAGCGGTGCGAAAGGCGGAGGCAAAGAAGGTAGAAAAACATGCTAAAGCTGTGAGGAGAACCAACACGTTTTTGTGCCCTTGGCCTTTGATACCTTTGGCTCATTGGCACGGAGGCTACCGTTTCCTGACCAGGGTCCAACGGGTTATTCATAGTAGTGTATCGGCTCCGGGTGGGCAGGGTTATGTTTTTAGTAGATTAGGATTTGCTATTCAGAAAGGGGGTGGCGGCGCAGCTTGTTGCTCGCCTGCCCGTTATCTTGATGTAATTTTCCTTGTTCTGTAATAAAAGAAGAGCGGTTTTTGTGAAAAAAAAAAATGATAGCATACAAAAATCGAAGTTGTTAATTATTCTTCACTACCCTCTGGAGTCTGGTGATCAATAATCGGACCAACAACAGTCATTCAGCAAGAACGCGAACCAATAACAGCCAGTTACTCATTTAAATTGTTTTCCATTTATTGCAGATTGGAGTCCGCCGATGTTCTTCATCTTCGTGACCTACGCTTAGATTAATAGAGAGTGAAGGATTGGCTTATGTACTGTGGTTTTGATTGCATCTCGAAACAACATTGGGATTTCTAGGGTTTGAAGGGAGTTTATACCAATAAATAGATGGAGCGTGCAACAGGGAGGTTACCGACTTTATAGGAACGTGAGGTTAATAACTGGCAGTAGTGGGTTACTAAAATTTCGGCCGATCGACTGGGCGGGAAGAGTTGAGGAATAACCGCCTCAAAAATGCTAACCGCTCAATTTATACGGCTAAGATTGCTTAATTTTTTGATCTAACGGCTAAGTTCAAACCAAATTCAGTTTTTTTTCTTTGGCGTCAATATTATATATAATAAATGTTGACACCACCTGGAAATCTTCCTCAAGATGAAGGCATTTTATTTTTCTTTTCATATTTGGATTTCATTTTCATGATTTTGAAGGGATTTTCAATAAAGCAACTTATTCAAAGAGGCAAACATTGATATGGTCATTTTTGTTTCAATTTGAAGTTGTTTTTGCAGTGAGTGCTCTTCGTAATAGAGCATAAGTATTGGGTAAAAAGGATTGAGATTTTAGGTTGTACCCATGTGATGATAAATCCAATTGGACACCACGACAATATAAGAACACTTTTGAGTGTAACTCCTCCTACCCTGGGTATGTTTGTCACGTCATTAATGTATGTTGTTTTTGTTGTTCTAATTTCCAATTTATTCTGCAAACATTTCCGCTTATTTACACCAATAATGATTATCAAGTAATGCTAAAGCGCGCGGTGCCTTCCCGACCCAAGAGTATATCATGATTGGAGGTGGCTGGCAAGACCATGAAGTCGTATATCTCCGTGCGCTCATGGGTGCCATCAGACCACGTGACTGGCAGGGAGAGCATGCCCCGTGGCATGATGGTCTCATGAATGAAACCAGAGATTGGTTCATTGACTGGTACAAGCTTTCCTTTGTCTTCTTCATCCAATTGTTGAAAACATTGCTCATACATGATATCTGTGCTGCTGCCGCCGTCCAGGAACATGTACCGCGTGCGGTAATGTCCAAAGACGGCAGTTATGACAAGAGGGGCTATGGTGGCGTTTTGGTGAAGATGGGTTTTGCAGACAACGAGCGTTTTCAATTGTTTTGGTGATTTGACCGTTGCACAACGGTCATAAAACGGCCATATTTAGAATTTAAAAAAAAATTCATCCACTCTATATATATATATATATATATATATATATATCCATATACTACACACACATACAATACACACATACTTTTCAGTAACCCTCAAACAAATTCAACACACAAACAAATCATCAAAATGTCGTCCCCTCCTCACTCCGATGACTCGTTTATCGATCTATATAATCGGTTTTTTAAAGATGACGGCGCGGAAGTGGACGAGGCCGTTTCGAGTGCGGTTACACTATTTTCTAGCGCGGTTGAAGCTGTATGTACTTCCGTCCCACGGCCGATATTGTCTAGGCAATATATAGAGCGAGACCGTGTAGCCGCCAATGAGCGTTTGATGAATGACTATTTCAATGCCGATCCGGTTTACGGCCCTGATTTGTTTAGACGAAGATTTCGGATGCGTAAAAACTTATTTTTGCGCATCACCGGAGATTTAGAGAACAACTATGACTACTTTAAGCAAAAACCCGACGCTAGAGGGTGTTTAGGATTCACCGCAATTCAAAAGGTGACTTCCGCGATACGTGTGCTCGCATACGGGAACACATACGTTATCAATGATGAGTATTTGAAGATGGCGGAGAAAAACCACGCGCGATACTTTGGAGTATTTCTGCTATGGTATTTACAAATATACATTTGATTTTTTTATATATACATATAGTACGTACATATTTTTTATATATACATTTGATTTTTTTAGGTATATGCCAATTATATGGAAAAAGATACTTGAGAAACCCGACATGGAGCGACCTTCAACAACTATATGAAGCGCATATTCTAAAACATGGATTACCCGGTATGATTAGTAGTATAGATTGTCGTCAATGGCGATGGTATGCGTGTCCAACCGCATGGCGAGGTCAACATACACGCGGTGACCAAAAGGGACCAACGTTGGTTTTACAAGCAGTTGCCTCACAAGACATGTGGGTTTGGTCGGCCTTCTTTGGTCTAGCCGGGTGTATGAACGACATAAATACTTTTCAGTTTTCGCCATTGCTAGAGTCTTACATTGGCGGAACAATACCGAAATGTGGGTTTTATGCAAATAATAATTACTACGAGCATGGATACTACTTGGCGGATGGTATATATCCGGAGTATTCAATGCTTGTCAAAACGTTTAGTCAGACACAAGATGAAAAAAGACAATATTTTAAAAGAGTTCATGAGTCTGCAAGAAAGGACGTTGAGAGGTGTTTTGCCTGTCTTCAAGCACGATGGCATTTTGTAAGAAATCCTATTCGTATGTGGGAAAAAGAAAGGATTAGAATGGTGATGTATGCTTGTATCATAATGCATAATATGATACTTGAAGACGAAGGAAAGGCAATATGCCCAAATTATGTAGCAGAAGAAGATGTTCCAGGGACGCAAGCGACACAGCCGGAGAGATTCCAAAACAGTGCCATGTTGCGTTCCAAGGATATACATAACGCGTTGAAGGCGGATTTGGTGGAGGAAGCATGGTCGATTCGCCCGATTCATCAGAGCCAGGAAGAAGAAGAAGAAGAAGATGATGAATTTTATGAAGAAGAAGGAGAAGAAGAAGAAGAAGCAGAAGAAGAAGAAGGAGAAAACCAAGAAGGAGACGACGACGACGACTAGTTTTTTTAAGTATTTGTACCTTTTTTTTAAGTATTTGTTGTTTTTTTAGTATTTGTAATTTTTTTTAAGTATTTGTTGTTTTTTAGTATTTGTAATTTTTTTTAGTATTTCTAAGTTTTATATATTTAATGAAAAATAATTTAAACTATTTAATATTCTTATTTAAATAAAAAACAATAAAAAGCAATGATTACCCAATCATTTATAACCCCCACATAACCCCCTTCCCACTACACCTCTTTTTCCATAACCCCCACATAACCCCATTTCTATTACTTTTTAATATTTTAATCCTATAACCCTCACATAACCCCCCACCACTACGCATACCCTTAGATGTGAAACATTCACCTTCAGGTACATGCATTATTTTTAACATCTAAATATGCTCTTGGAATTTATTCTGTTGTTAATACATGATATTCTGTTGTTGCTCTTGAAATTTACCTCTGAGTACGTTTAATCTGGTTGTGTTTATTCTCAAATGGGTCAAATAGGTAAATAAGTTGTAGTTGTTTTAGGCGTACTATTTGAAAGTCTCTACAAGTCTTTTAAAAATATTGTTTTTATGATCGTGATTGACACTTCTATTAGACTATAAGGAGGGGGGGGAGAGGGGGATGAAGCACCATGTGGCACTTGTAGGACCCTTGTGGGGGGAAAATAATTGTGGGGAGTGGAAGGGGGGGAAGGAAATAATATTATATTGTGTTAAAGTTTAAAAAAAAAATCTGACCAATAAAAAGCTGTCACGTGTCACACCATCTTGCCCCACGCCGGTGAAGCCCCTCCCGTCCCACCCCCCTGCCCCTCTCCCGCCCCTACCGGCGGCGGTGTTCCCCCCCTCTCCCGCCCCTCTCCCGCCCCCACTCCGCTTAGTCTTAGAAAAAATCATCAACTTCCGACACAACTCACTTGTCTATCTTGCAACTATAAATGCTTTTGTGTCGACATCAATAAGTCACTTCAAGATAACTTCCTAAGCTTGGTTTTGATTTTATGAATTGAATTTTGTATGCAGTTCACTGTTCCATAATTTTAATAATACTTGGGATAACTTTGTGAAGGGCACTTATGCGTTCTTTGCTGATTTGAAGATTTGAGCGATTTTGCAAATTTCTTTTGTCAAATTTAATAAAAGTTACACCTGTTCATATATTTGTTTATGTTTGTATTTGCTCTATTTAGTTTTGCTTATCTGAAGGTGTTATGGTGAGTGGTTGAATAACCGATGCATGACGTTGGTGGTGGTGAGACCTACTACATTGGATTTGAAGGAGAGATATGTGAACACTAACAGTTTTGCTGGGAATGGTGTTGAGAATGTGTCGAGAAGATGGATTAGCTGGTTATTGCAACGACAAGTAGAACGGATGCTATTGGTGGCGGTTGTCTACTTCCGTCATGCAGAGTTTTGAGTGATGATGGAAGCTAAACAGGTGAGTAGTATTACTATAATTGGATTATGTTTGGTTTTTGGGTTTTGTGTTGATCGTGTCAAACCATGGTTATAAGAAATACAATTGTTGAATTTACTTATATAGGTGTATTTTTTTGCTTTTTGTGACTGCTAACTTATTAAATGGAAAACATTAACTTGATTGATCAATTTTGTCATTTCATCGACAGATAATTTGTTTTGTAGGACTGTGAAGGTGTGTGAGTTTGGTTATCGGTTTTCTGTTTAAAGTTAACTTTGAATTTTGCATTGATTTAAGTTTGAAATGCTACTTCAATAGCTAAAAAATGTGTCATTGATTCTTTGAGTATATATATATTTAAATTGCGTATTGTTTCATGTTTTTGCTTCTTGATTTATGTTTTATCATTTAATTGGTGGATGTGACCGATTTATTCGTTGTGATTGGCCAATGGAATGTTATAATCATTATTCTTCTTCCACGTTAATTATTTTTTTATTCAAGTTTGTCATAATAAACCTTAAAAATCATTTTGCTTTTAGATTCCCTTTTGGTACTCATAGTCAATCAATGTTTGTTCCAGCATCACTCCGAAGCTCTTGAACGGAATATGGACCAGAATGTGTCGTTTTCCTGTGGATTGCTAGCTCCCAAGACACCTTCGGTAAGATTAGTACCTTGGTTTCCTCCAACTCAGTTTCAAGCCGATTTAGGTTTTCCCCGGCATATGTTTGTTAGCATTGTAGTAAATTGTGGGTGATGATTACAGAAAGTTACCAACATTATAGGAGATCACTGCCGGCTATGTCCGCAAACGGCTTGACTGTTCTATAATTCATATAGCCTTCTAATTTACTGCATTTTATTCTTCTTTGTAGTTAAATGAAGATAAAAGTCCCTTTTAAAGAACACTTTTTCAATCAGGTAATATTCTACTAAAGTCATAACTTGCCTATGTTAGTTTCTTGAGATTTTGTTAAACATGCATTACATGCATGAAAATGGTTAACATCCACAAAGTCAGCAGTGATGGTAATGATTTATTAGTTGATGTAATTGTTGTTCAAGTATTGGAGTTCAATTTTTGACAAGTTAACGGGGGGGGGGGGGGGGGGGGGGGGGGGGGGGGGCACACTATTTTGGAAGGATGTTTGGATAGATGGCTACATGACGTATTTCAAAAAACTATTCAGCATTGGAAGAGAAAAGAGGTGATCTGTTGCAGCAAGGCTACCATGACTTTCGACTTTTTAGTTCTAACACTATTTACTTACACAAATGCCATAATTTACTATTAAAAGAGGTTGTACTATTAATATAGTATATAATTGTGATTGATTTTTTTTATGTTAACTAACAACACGTGGTTTTCAAATTGCTCATTGTTAAATTGTTTTGTTCCTCCACATCACTTTGTCTATACAAAGTTGGTTTGTTAATTGAATATTAATGGCTCATTTTTTTGTGGTGTACAGAATGGAATGAATTGCACGTTGAAGGGGCATACGTTGATGTGCGAGAATGTGTGATTTGGATTTAGAATATTTGTGTAACATACCTTCATAGAATTTCAATGTAAAAAATGGTATTCCGTCGTATTAAGGGGCACATAAGAGCCTATCACATATTGTTATTTTTTTATATTTTTATAGATAACAAAAATTGTATAAATATTAGGCTCGTTTAGGCTACTCAAGCCCGATAAGTGAAGCTCGAGCTCGTCTACTAAACAAGCTTATTATTAGGGTCGGCTCATTTCGAGTTTTTTAAGTTGATCCTAAGTAGTTCGCGATTAGCTTGGCTCGTTTACCACGTAAGTCCTCCTATGATGGAAACCAAATGATCCTCCCTAACAGCAATCTCACTTTTCACACCTAGGTTATTGTCATAACTATCAAAAATCGTAAAACCCGAACCAAGACACCTAAATCTCTATGTGTAAAACCAAACCCAGACACTTAAATGTGTGTAAAACCGAACCGAGGCACTCATATGCGCGCGTGTCGCCAAATAGCATAAGGAAACGAATCATATAGGCTTACAAATTTGGCGCAAAGATTTATAATCAACATTTAGCAAACAATGAATATATTATCTATGGATCTCTCAAAAAGTTAAAACAGATGACACAGCCTGAAATAAAGTTAGCTCAAGACATTTGAGGGATCAAAGACTTGAGAAACAAAAATTCTAACATTTAAATGCATACAGGTCCAAACACTCTTTAAGCTACAGCCTTTGCGACTTCCATGGCAGCATTCGAAGTACTCGATTTATGTGGCTGCAACCACAATTGCAGGTAAGTAATCAGTCAAGAAGATATCAATTTAATTTGTGGCCAATTTTCTATTATATCTTTCTTAATGTTCAAAAATGTTTATATCATAATATATATTCTTCTACAGTTGGTTTGTGTGAGGCATGAGGCGCACAAGCGATAGGAAAAGCGGCCTTGAGTCGGCATGTCGATCAAATTTGGTCAAAATTAGGGTCTGGAGGAGACTAATGAGTGATTTCCTTGAAAAAAAAAAAAAGAATGATGTGTAAAAGATCTAAAAGAGATGCAACTTTTGGTTACATAGAGCGGTGCCTCGCAATTTTGACCAAATTTACATTATTAAAATCTTAATCAAGAAACATATTCACGTCAAAATGATTACACACAATCATAATAGTACACCATAATTACACGCAACTTACTATTAAATAAATTTAAACTTTGCTAAACTCATTAAAATATAACACATCAAAATGATTAGGCCCCAAAAGGCATTATAGCCTAGCGGCATCTTAGTGGTGAGATAAGACTTAAGGACCATAAGGTTTTGGGTTCGAATCTCACAAAGGGGGTTTTCTCATAATTATTATGAGTTTCCTCCTGAATTGGTGACTTGGTGGTGGAATATGATCGCGTGACAACATTGGTGACACGATGATACTCTAGTGTTCCGTGAGTGATTCTAATTTGTTGACCGTTCAAAAAAAATGATTAGGCTGTTCAAAAGTTGCTTAACATGTATTGAAGTGTTATAAGGGAATCCTTTATTTTGAACAAATCTATACTATATTAATTTAAGTAAATACTATTTATTATGCTTATGGTACACCAATTTAATGAAATTAGTAAGAGGGTAAATTATCTTTCCATATAAATATTAAATTGAATAATGAATAATTGTTTTATATAAATCATGATCACGTTCATTTTGCATTACTTGAAATTAAGATTATTGAATAGTTTTAACTCTTTTCCTTTCTTTGTAACCATTGAAGCCCAAAAGGTGTATAATCATTGAAACAAATAATAAAGAAGATTTCATTTCAACAAAAGAGGCAAATTACATAAGAATAGCAGGTAGGCGGGCAACAAGCTGCGCCGCCACCCCCTTCTGGATAGAGAACCCTAATCTAGAGAAAACAAATCCTCGCCCCTGGGGAGTCGAGAAGTTGCTGTGGACCACCCGCTGGACTCTTGTCAGAAATCTGATCGCTTCCGGCGCCAATGAGCCAAAAGTGTCAAAGGCCAAAGGGACAAAAGCATGTTGGTTATCCTCGCACGCTTTGTGACAAATATTATCTAAGGTAGTTACATTTTTTCTAGATTAGTAAAAAGAGTTGTGTGTTATAAACATACATATTATTGTAAGAGAAAGTATATGATACATAGCTACCTTAACATAGGAAGGGTAGGAAGTCACCACAGCTGGACACGTATAAACCATAGTTAACCCAACTAACTCAATCTTGGTTCATTAAAAGGGCAATTTAGACTTTTTTTTTTCTTTTCGATAACCTTTGAAATAATCATCTTCATCAATGTCGTCGTCCTCGTCACCACAGTAGACAAAACCCTAACATTAACATTCTTCACCACTTTATCCACACTACAACCACCACCACCTTATACATACAACCACCCTCCATCACCTCCTTACCCACCGCTCTCCACCACCCACAACCGTCAAACACCTCCACCTCCTCCCCAACAACAACCCCTCTTTGCAACTCCGGTACCCGCCGCATAACGGCGTCGTTTACATTAACGTACTCTTTGATCCTCTTTCTCTTTCGTACCCCATTTGTTGTTATTGTTTCTGTCAGTGAAAAATGTAGTGCACTTGACGTGAACTGTTGATGGAGATGGTGGGTCGATTACGATGACTAGAGTTGTTCTCCCTGTTCAGATTATAAAAAACCAGCACCCATCCTTTCATTCTCCTGTTGAAACTAGCGACTCATCCACCACTCAACCGAACGTGGATGGTGGTGGACAGTGGTGGTGGACCGTGGTGGACCATGGTAGTGGTGGACGGTGGTGGTGGACCATGGTGGTAGTGGACGGTGGTTGTGGTGGTGGTGGGTGAGGAGAAGACCCTGGAACAAGTCTGCACCAAGAAGAGGTCAGGAAGACCTTTTTGAGTGAAAAGTCTTAAAAAAAACAAACAATCTGTAGATGCCAAACGTCTACGTGCGTCTGCGCTGGCAGAGACAAAAAAGGTCAGAAGTGCTTATGAGCAAAAAAACAAACAGCCATATAAAACATATATATCAAACCACTACTCCTCCTGCCTCTGAGACGTACCGGCCCAAGTGCTAGACGACGCATCCCGGCCAATAAGCGGTGGGCTCACCTGCGGCAAATCCGTTGCCTCTCGCCTCTCGACCTCGCTCGCTATCAACCACAGCCATACAGCCTCCACTGGTCGATCCGTCGGCCATGCTCGTCCATCCGCTACCCCTGCTCAGTCACTGTCATCAAAATGTGTTGAAATGGCTTGTTCGTGGAACCAGGCAACCTAATGGCATGATAAACGCGTCACGAAATCTGTACGGCATCTGGAGGCGGCTCCTCCATCTCGACATCCTCCTCTAGACCGCCCCCGTGCTCCACCTCGACAACATGCGGCATCTCAACCTCCGTGGTCCCATCCTAGAGGCCCTGTTGTACCACTGGCTCGGGTACAAATGGCGTCCCATCCAGATAGATCAAATAATGAACTGGTGGATCATCGGCAGTCTTCATACATACCTTCATCTGCAACATCGTTTGACATTGATCAGTGTAAAATAAAAATGTGTCACCTTATTCCAACATGTTTACAAAAGCTACATTATTCCAACATTACAATTTAGGTGGTTATAGACGACGTCTATTTTCTTTTTAACTTCTAAAATCAATTTTGTTCGTTTGACATTGATCAGTGTAAAATAAAAATGTGTCACCTTGGGTAATTTTCGTTTTCTCAAATGGGTGGCACTTTAAGTTTTATACATTTTTAGGTAGATTCTGCATTAAAAATCTTTGGTTATGATTTCTATTTTATGATTTATAGTCATCTATGTTTTTGCCCTGGTTTTAAATTTATGTTGTATGATGGAGTAGAATGGTACTTTTGATTTTCTTTATTTTGAGATTGATGACATTTTATAAACCTATTTTGTGAATTGTTTGTCCATCCCAAATGACACATTATATTATTTTGTGAGTGCAGTCTATTTTGGCATCACTGGCCTTTGACATAAGCTATTAGTCAACTTAGAGAAATATTATAATGACCATGTTCAGTTGTTATTTTTCAGTTGTTATTTTGGAATTGGATTTGTTAGTTGATAAACATTAAAACAAAATTTGTAAGTTGATATACAAGTGTTTTGAGATATGTATTTTTTTTTTTGGAATGAATGATAGTATTTATAGTATGACAAAACACTTGCAGACTGACTAGATCAATGGCGAACATATTAATTAAAGTCTGCTCGTGTTGGACCAGCATATTAACCGAAATCTGCTCGTGTTCGCCCAACATATTAATGGAAGTATGCTGCTCGTGATGGCCAAACGCATTTGCAGAAGCAATTGTAAGTTTACAATAGCATGTGTGTTATTGGGTTTGTGGAGACTTGATTTGGGCTTGGGTTAGAAGACAATTAGTTGGCAGATTAATTAAAGACAAGGGTCCGGCCCATTTGTTTTAGTTAGCCCATAATTAGTTTTTTTGTTCCCCAAGGGTTAAACCCTAATCTTGTATTATAAATATAGGCATCTTGTACTTGTAATCCTCATCACGAGTGAGGCAGAAAGCAATAATAAAATATCCTGGTTGCAGCCCGTGGACGTAGGTCAGCTGACCGAACCACGTAAATTCTTGTGTTCTCGTGTTCGTTTATTTTTTATCTCTTGCAGTTTGTTTGTGTTTGGTGTGTTGATCGAGAGATCGAATCCTAACAACTGGTATCAGAGCCACGGCTCATTACACACCGGGAGAAACACAACGCGAGAGACAGATCGTTCACCGCAAAGAAGAAACAAAGGCAATGCCTCGTCAGTCACCATATAATTTGTGCCACCATTAATTACTAAGAGGAAATGAAAAAAAAAAAAAAGAATAAAGTGTGATATTTTCTTTTGTGTCACTGTTTCAAGAAACGAAGAAAAAAAAAATCTTTGGTTTGTTTTTTTTGTTTCATCCACTCTAAGGTGGATTCACAGTAAACAAGTTATAAAATTATTAGTAATAATGCTAATACTGGTGCACCGTCTGTTTCGACGGTGACTGGATCCGGGTCGGTTTCAGGATCCGGGTCGGATCCTGAAACACCCGGATCCAAACGAAGCGGGCTCGGTGTAGTAGGTAAAACGACGAAGCGGAAGTCACGTGCGAGGTCACGTGCTATGACGACGTTTATTCAGGCGGATCCGGCTAACTTTAGGCGGATGGTGCAGGAAGTGACGGGAGTGAAGTTGAGTGACGGGACGTTGCGGAGTATAACGTGGTGAAGCCGGAGCCTCTTCGGCAACCGTTTGCTAATAAGTTTCAGGGACTGTTGCCGACGTTGGACACGTCAGCTTACTTGCTTGACGTTCAGAGTAATAATAATAATAATAATAATAATAGACGCGGGAATATGGTTTCGGTGGTTTTCCGGCGACAAGTCCGGTGGTGGAGAACGGTGGTGTTAGGGTTGATTTTTATTCGTGTTCTAGTTTTCCGACTCTTGAATCGTCGATTTAAGTGTAATTTTTTTTTTTTACTGTTTTGTTGTAGGAATATCGTTTTTTTAATGAATTATAAATATATTAAGAGAATTAATTAAATAAAGTCGTGAAAAGTGGGCATGGAACATAAATAGTTAAAGATAGTAGATTAGATTCTGTGAATAATATAATATTCCGTTTATTTATGACAGCATTATCAAATAGCGAGATGGGGTTGGTGTGTAGATTTTTTTTTTAACGATCGAGAAAAAAAAATATACATGTTTTAACTTTAACATTAAATTGAGGTAGATATTTTTTGTGACAAGTTTCAAGTCAATGTATACATGTTTTGACATTCATTTAAACCACATATTTTTCTCTGTGATAAGTTTAAAGTCATGTTTTTGACAATCATTTAAGCCAGATTTTATGATACAAGTCATTGCCTTAATTTATAACTACTCTTGACATCTTTAATAGCGTGACATGTCACCCATGTCATACTATCTTTCTTTTTGAACGATGACTTTCTTCAAAGCGGAAGTGGCATAAGTTCATCACACCGCCTAATCGGCAGGCCCTAACCATTTCCACACGTCCAGACTATGTTGTCTGAACGGGTCCACGCTGGCACGGTGGGGGTTTCGGTGTCCGCCCGGAAACCGTACTGCCTCCACACGAGTTTTACCTCGTTGGAGTAACAGCCGAATGAAAACCGGGTCAGCTCATAATCGAACTTGCATCACTTGGACACAACCTCACCATCATTGCATTGTGTCCCTCAAATGCAGCCGTGGGAATCGAGCTCAGTTCTCCCAAAGGAAAGACCGATTCCTTCACCAACCGAACTGCACTTGAAGGACCATGTCATACTATCTTGATTGGTTAAACGATAGATTTGAAACCATCAAACCACTTTGCATGGAGACGATACAATTAAGTTTGATGGTGCGAAACACAATTTTTAACGCCTGCTAGTAATATATTACTGAAGAAGTAAATACCTCTCGAGTAGACAAGAAATAGTGCTCCAATTATAAACAACCTATTGAAGTGGGATCCGGATGCCTGCAAAACAAAACACCGTTAGGACTCGTCACAGGAAAGGGGGGTTTCCTGTGACCACCCTCCGGCGTGAGAATAAGTATGGGTTTCTGAGGTGAAAGTAAAGCAAGAGCTTTTTGTGAGTGTGTATCCATTGACGTACCTTTTACCTGTATTTATAACCTTTCTCGTAACCGCCTTATTGAGCCTATCTCCAGGAACTAAGTCCCCGGTTTTTATGGAGATAGGCTTTATCTCTTCTATTGAACCCTTCATCCCCCATTGTTCGGAGAAAGGGTTGGAGCTTATCAATAGCCCGGAACATGACCGCCTTGGCCCATCCGGCGTTAGTCTGCCATTTGGGCTGGCCTTAAGACAATGTGGGCCTTTAGTTGGAGTTGGGCCGATCCATCTGGAGTGGGCCTACCTCGTCATGTCCCCCCAAGTCTAGTGATAAGCAGGTTTGGTTATGACTAGGCTTTAATCATAAGCTGTATTGATCTTTAAATAATGACGTGTATGCCAAATAAAAATCTTCATAGAATGTAGCGCCGCATGGTTAAGGCACGTGATATGACGTCACCCTGAGTTGTCACCTCAGCCGTTTCAACAGTCTGAGAAACTCAAGGGATGTGACTGTTGGCGGGTGGTTTTCAAAAAATTTTGAAAACGTTTACTAACCACCACCTATAAATTAGCTGGTTGCCATTGGGAACTTACTCCATAGTATAGAACCCCTCATTTTTACTACAATGGCTCCCAAAAACCAGCACATCACGAACCACCATGAGTGTTGCCCAGATTCATACCAGTTGGTCGGTAACGGCACTACAATCTTTCTTGTCCGAATGGCGTATACTGCCGGAGTGGAATCCTGTTTGTCCAGGACCTACTGATGTTGCTTTTCCCTTGAAACCTGGGAAAATTACTTTGTACGCCGAATTCTTCAAGTTCTGCCATTTCCGGTTACCGGTGACACAATTTCTTGTGGAATTGTTGTCATACTATAAGGTGAACATTTCTCAACTCCATCCGTTAGGGTTAATCAAGGTGAAGCACTTTGAGTTCTGTGCCCGGGGACTGGGTATGTCCCCCCAGTTGGATGTATTCCGAGTTTTTTATATTCTTGTTTACAAAGGGGAGTATTTTACCTTTGACCGTCGTCCTGGTGCTCCTCCTTGTATCGAAAACTTTCCTCCTAATGTGCAAGACAAAAACTGGAAAAAGAAATTTTTCTTTATCGATGAGGCCGTATTACCCGTTGTTGCACCGGTGCAAACGCCTGAGGGGAAAACAAGGTTTGCCGATGAGAGCCCTGCTCCTGCCGTATTTGAGAAGCTTCCGTTGTATACGGCTCTAGTGAATCATCCTACCCCTGCACACATATTCCGGAACGAGCCCTTGTGGCTGTTGGCATGAGCCGGATCTGGGTTGACGATACCATATATCCCGAGTATCGGAGAAAAGACCAAGGCAAGTTCTTTCCTTAGTTTTAATATGTTTGCAAAGGATGTGTATTTAAATTGTTGTATTTGGTCGCAGATGAATGGCATTACTTTGATGCCATAGACCCGCAGGCCATTCCCCATCTCGAGGAGCATGACCGTTTGTTGGGAGACGACGAGGCGGACGTGCTCAGTCAAACAGTAAAGAATTTTGTAATTCCTGCTCGCCCTGTACAGAGTCTTGATAATCAGCCGGATACTTCTGCTCCGGTGAACTCCGAGGCACCCGTGTCACCTCCGCTCAACCCGGATCCTCTCAACGTTGCTGAGCCTGTGCTGCTACGACCAGTGAGAAGAAAAAGAAAATCCGGAAGAGGAAAGTCACCACGCCGGATGTGTCGTCTTTTATGGCCAAGCGTCGTGAGCTGTTGGCCAGCAAAGAAGAAAGGCTTGGTGGGTGTTTTTGTCTTGCTGGGTCTGTGCAAGGTGTTAATTTTTCTCCTGTGGTTATAACGATCCGTTTACATGTTTCCAGGGGCTCCTCTTCCGGATGAATCCACGTCTGCACAACAAGCTGGAGTGGCAAATCCTGCTACTGCAACCATGTCCGAGCAAGTTGTTGATGACCTGGTGGTCACTTTGCCAACCGCTCTTCATCCAGTTACTGAGTTTTCCACTGCTATCACCACTGTCTCCTGTTGCGGCTCCGCGTTTGGAGATCGTAGAAGAACCTAACAACACCATATCAGTTGGTGTAACCTTTTCCTCAACCGTCGTAACCACTGCTGCTTTGGCGGCTGGTCCTTCAAGTGCTCCATCAGTGGCAACTTCTTCAAGTACTATTTTGACCCCCAGCAGTACCACCGTGCCTTCAACTGTTTGACCGGGTTGTATGCTGGTGGTTCTAGTAGCAAGGCATTTAGGGATATGTCCCAGGTGAGCTTCACCGAACTGTTACACGATGTTCAACATCATCCTATTGCATTTCCTGGGGGTGTAAGGTCCGGACAGACACCATTTAGTGTGGACCCTGCTGAGTCAGAGAAGATGATCTCTCATGCTTATGTTCCGGGTATTCATTGGAATCCTTCTCTGCCAGATACTAAATATACTCCCAAGTGGAAAATAGCTCAGTCTACCCGACTGATCGGTCCGGATATTATAAGGCATTGGGTTGATCATGCCTTTCCCCGGCCGAGCGGCACTATCTTCAGGGTCTGGACAACGCTCAACTGGCTGAAAAATGCCCTAGGGTCCGGTGTGAGCTCACTTGCTTCTATGTATGAGGTGCTACGCGCTGGCGTTCGGATGTTGGGGATTTATATGACATGCATGTGTCTCATGGCAAGTTGTCCGTGGAGGCTGAAGGAGTATTGCAATCCTTGACTGAATGCCGGAAGGAGCTTGCCGAGATGTCATCAATGAAGAAGTAAATACCTCTCCGAGTAGACAAGAAATAGTGCTCCAATTATAAACAACCTATTGAAGTGGGATCCGGATGCCTGCAAAACAAAACACCGTTAGGACTCGTCACAGGAAAGGGGGGTTTCTGTGACCACCCTCCGGCGTGAGAATAAGTATGGGTTTCTGAGGTGAAAGTAAAGCAATAGCTTTTTGTGAGTGTGTATCCATTGACGTACCTTTTACCTGTATTTATAACCTTTCTCGTAACGCCTTATTGAGCCTATCTCCAGGAACTAAGTCCCCGGTTTTTATGGAGATAGGCTTTATCTCTTCTATTGAACCCTTCATCCCCCATTGTTCGGAGAAAGGGTTGGAGCTTATCAATAGCCCGGAACATGACCGCCTTGGCCCATCCGGCGTTAGTCTGCCATTGGGCTGGCCTTAAGACAATGTGGGCCTTTAGTTGGAGTTGGGCCGATCCATCTGGAGTGGGCCTACCTCGTCAATTACAAACATGATGTCAGGGGCGGATGCAGTGTATACTCAGGGAGTACGTTTGTTGTCCCTCAATTATCCTGGCAAAGTGAAAAAAATGGATTTTAAGGTATTTTTATAAAATGTTACCCCTTAAAACAAATTTTTTGTTACATCTTAAAATATTTTTTTATAAAATGCTACCCGTTGTTTTATTTTCTAGATCCGCCTTGTAGTGTTGAAACCATTTGAGAGTTTTCTAAAATAAAGCAAATCATACAATCTTAATTATTTAAACGATGGATAATTGCACAAAGCAAGTTGACTATAATTAGTTAGTATCAAGATGATGCTTGACCTGAATCAATTAAGATATATAATATATAATATATACATATAAGAGCTTGATAGTAGTGAAACATATATTGTTTTTAAATTTAATGTCTATAATACAAACATGTTATGGTCTATAGACAACAATTACGAAGTAGCAAGTATATACGAGAGTAAAAAACGTAGCACTTGTGACATGTAGATATAAGGGGGCATGGGGCACCTTCGGCTAAGGCCATGGGGCTTGCAATTTAGGCTTTAAAAATCGGTTTAGGCAAGCCTAAGAGGGAAGAGGGAAGGGAAATAAGCCGAAGAAAGAAAAGAAAAGGTGGGGTTTTTTTGTGGGGACCATCTCATGGGATGTGTGTGATTGGTGGGTATGGTAAAATGGTGAAGTCATTGGTGTCAGGCTACTTTAGGCTTGGCGTTTTCGATGTTTAGACTACTATAGGCTAATTTTGGGTTAAAATAACGTGACATTATGTGATTGGTAGGCATAGAGCTACACGAGCCTTGTGCCCCTTCTCCCTAAAAGCATAACTATAGTTTACTACAAATAATAAATGTGAATATAAAATAGCAAGTAGTTGTTAATAGTCCTAGTCTGTATTATTATGAATTTTGTTGACGGAATGGAGGTTGGCAATTTCATTAATTCCAAGCAGATTTCAGCGCACCATCTGTCAGGTTGGTTGACTTGTTCTACTCTTCTTACTAAAGCATGACATCATCGTTGCGTAATCTTTTTTCAGAGTAGAACTTTCTAAAATTAATTCAAAGAATCTTACGGTCTCACTCACATGGTGACTGTATGTAAATATTTTGTTAGAAAAAAAAAGCAGTGAAAATATCTTTTTATTCGGTGACGAAGCTTTACCCGAAATTTCGGGGGTCGGAAATCACTAATTTTGGGGGGTCAAACCCGTATATACCAGAAAGTTCTATACGACTACTATATAATCAGAACTTCTGAACGAAAATTCGAAGGGTCGGCCGCCCCTCCCCGCCCCTTAAGAGCTACGCCCTTGTTTTTACTATTTTTGGATTTACATAATTATATTTATAGGGAGAGTCAATTGTCATTTTCATTCTTGTGGTTTTGGAGAAATTGCTAAATCAGTCTAAAATCAAAATTATGTGTTATATCCATCCCAACGTTTCTTAAAATATGTTAGATTAGTCCAAAATCCTAACGACGTTAAATTTAATTGTTAACTTTAGACTAATCGAGCAACTTTTTAAAACCACGGGGAGGAAAATGGCAATTCTACATTTGTTTTTTCTTTTACATATGTTTTAATTAAATAATATTTTTTATACATTTTTGTCATTACATTTTATCTCTTATTCACTCACAATCACTTTCAAAAATATTAAAAATAAATGGAGAGTAACAGTGTTCCCTCAAATATACAGATAAACAAAGAAACAACCCGTAGCCACAACCTCCACCATCGGAGATCACCGACCCTCCCCCATCTCCCTTCTATCATCCGGTCTTGGGTCTTAGTGATGTTTTGCTCGCTCTCCCCCCTCTCTCTGTCTCTCTTTATCTCTCTCTCTCTCTCTCTCTCTCTCTCTCTCTCTCTCTCTCTCTCTCTCTCTCTCTCTCTCTCTCTCTCTCTCTCTCTCTCTGCGATTTGTGTCAATAGCTGAGGTGGTGGTAGGGGCTGATGGTGGAGAGTTTTTGATAAAAGGGGAATATAACACAGGTGTAATGATAAAAAAATTGAAAAATCAAATAACATAGAAAAAAAAAAATACTATTTACACCTTTGATGAGAGTGTGTTTAAAGTTTGTGTGATTTAAAAATGAGAGACAAAATATTATGATTTTTAGTGTAATTTGATAGATGGATATGGGATATGGGATGTGAATGCTTTTATATGTGTATATGTTGTATAATATAATAATTCTTTTATTTAGTTTTTTGAAAAAGGTAAAAAATATGAAAAAGAATATACAAATGAGTCTCTCCATTTAATTTTTTAATATTTTTTAAAATGGTTGTAAGTGAATGAAAAAGAAAATGTAATGATAAAAAGGTATAAAAAGTTTATTTAATTAAAAAATACGAAAAAGAAAATATAAATGTGGAATTGTCATTTTCGTTCATGTGATTTTGAGAAAATTGCTAGATCAATCCAAAGTTAACAATCAAATTTAACGTCGTTAGGATTTTGGACTAAACTAGCACATTTTAAGAAACGTTGGGGACTGATATAGCACACAATTTTAATTTTGAAGTGATCTAGCAATTTCTTCAAAACCACGGGGATGGAAATGGCAATTAACTCTTATAGGGATGATAAAATGAGAATAAAGTTTATGTAAGAATAAAAAAAAGAAATGACATAATGATTAAACATTAAATACTTTAACTCTTATTTCATTAATTACTAGTGGGAATGCCCGCGCGTTGCGACGGGATGAAAAAAATCCTATGAATTGGTTAAACTATCAAATAGGAATAGTGTATATTTCAATTTTTTTTTGACGCACAATGTGTGGCTGGTTTCACGTATTGTTTTTCTAATACCAATTTGCTATGCATTATATTGTATCTATTCTGTAGGACAAGTAGGTCATGTTCACGTTGGGCGTAAATGAAGTTAACTATAACCTGGCAACTCATTTGAGAAGCTAACATACAAACCATCATTTATACGTTTAGCCTGTATTTATGACTCGTTTAACCCTTTTACAACTTCACCATAACATAAGAACTTGTTTGACACCTGAGATACATGGAATACAAGGATTGTGTTCAACTATGATGTATGTCGATTATTTTTCAGTGCTTTAATTAAGGTGTTGAACTTCAATTATGAGAGATGATGTACTGCAGTTGCTAAGTGACCAATCAAATGCAAATGATTATGAACATATGTATCTTACATCAAGGTAGCATAAATAACGTCAAGAATGAACCTTTCGCTAGCTATTGTTTCAATAGAAATATGTAATGCCAAAATCATACAAACAAAATATCAAATCTTTTTACTTGATTGTGATACCGATATGTATACACGTCTGTCTAGATCCCTAAGAAAGCTTGAGATTGTGCCTCCCAGTGCCCCTTATTAGTCGAATCCTTTATGATCTCTTGTTTTGAAGACGTTCAACTGCACAAATTTTAAGAAATTGTTAACTTTTTGTTCATAATTTGTGGATCTAGTAAAATGGATAGACTTGGTAATGGGTCTAGAAGGTTTGGTCTATGCGGGTTAGGTTGTTTTTTATGTTTACAACTAACATTGCATTATATATGACTATAGAAGCAATATTATTAACTTTGGTCACTCAGTCGACTAAGTATTCAACTTTCTATATTATGCTATGAAGCTAATTTATAGATTTTCATTGCCTTATCAAATTTAGTATACACTAACTCCCACTAAAAAACACCCTACTTTTCTTACATTGAGGTATCACCTTCTAATGCATCAATGCAGCATATTTTAGAATTTCAAGGATGTTTTCGTCATTAGACATGTTTTTAGCTGATTGTTGTTTAAAAATACATACTTTGGTGATCTTAAAAGTTTTTTAGTCGAACAAATGAGTGTCACAAATAAATCATACCTTCGACTTAGTAAAATTTTAAGCTCATCCAAATCCGTGATAACACGTGCGTGTAAAATAGCCAAAATAATTAACCAAAAGTTTATGATGGAAAGCTTTGAATTATTGTTTTTTTTTGCCGGAAAAATAGGTACATAGTAGTTTTATACAACTGGGTTGTACGGGTTGAAGGTGACTTGGAGTGCATTTTTACAACTGCTCAGATGGTTTTATACAATATGTTTAGAATAGTAGTTAAATTTAGCTTTTGATTCAGTTTCCTCGATTTCTCTTCATAGATACATAAAAGAGATCATAACCCAAATAACCAAACCAATTGAGAAACCGATGGTTCGGTTATAATCTTTTTTTATAACCAGTTACGGTGGTTTGGGTAGGGTTTTATGTGTGTCAAATATGAATATGGTTATATGTCAGAGAAGTTTTGTTATCTATACTATTTATAAAGCATTTCACAAGGACCTCTTAATTTTTAAGTAATACAATTATAAATGCTTAGACTATAAGGAGTGGTGGTGGGGGGGGGGGAGAGGGGGAGGGGTGAAGCGCCATGTGGCACTTGTGGGGCCCTTGTGGGGGGGGGGGGGGGGGAAATAATTGGGGGAAGAGGGGGGGAGAAAATAATATTATATTGTGTTAAAGTTAAAAAAAAAAAAAAAAACTGGCCAGTAACAAAGCGCCACGTGTCAAAGAAACTTGCCCCACGCCAGTGAACTCCTCCCCGCCCACCCCCTCCCCCCCCCCCACGCCATAGGTGCGGTGGTGTTCCCCCCTTCCCGCCCTCCCCACGCCATCCACTCCTGATAGTCTTAAAGTACAACACATAATGCATGTAGTAACTACTTTTTAAGAGTATTTATGTCTTTTCAAACCTAACTTACACATATACACCTTATTACTTACAGTTTGCCCCCTTTATCTATCTATACTATATTATAATTTTATACAATACTTACATATTTGCCCCATCAAGTTTACTCTTTAAATACTAATTACACTTTTGCATCTTTATTTTAACCAACTACCCCCATGATTTTTAAACGTTCATAACTTTTTCGGACGATAATATTTTCTTAATATTATTACACCGTATAAAAGAGCATTCTATTCTCTTTAATTTGAGTATAGTATTGCTATAGTTTTTTGATTTTTAAAAAATTATATTTTAGGGTTAAGCAATAACCGAAACAAAAACAAAAGAAAAAAACGAAAATGAACTTAAATAATTTAAACTTTATTATAATACATTTCCCATTGATGTCTTAAAATTCAAGTTGTACATGTATAATTGCTTAGAGTAAAACACACAATACACATGTTAAGTATTTATACGATACTTACACATTTGTCTCCTCAACTATACTCAATTCCTTTTATTTAACTAATAATTACACTTTCACCCTTATTTTAACGACTACTACACAATTTTTAAATGTCCATAACTTTTTCACACGTTAATATTTTCTTAATATTATTACACTGTATAAACGGGCATTTTTTTCTTTTTAATTTGAGTATAGTATTGCTATAGGTTTTTTTTCAATTTAAAAAATGATATGTTGGGTTTAAGTAATAACCAATCTATACTATCTATATCTATACTATCTTATAATATATTTCACAAGAATTCTCTTAAAATTTAAGTTTTACAAGTATAATTGCTTAGAGTACAACACACCATATGTTTTTTATACAATACTTACACATTTATCCCCTCAACTTTACTCAAATTTTATTTATTTAAACAGTAATTACATTTTCGCACCCTTACTTTAACCAACTACCCCCACGATTTTTAAGCGTCCATAATTTTTTCATTCTTAATATTTTCTTAGTATTATTACACCGTATAGCATTGCAGTCTCTTTAATTTGAATATAGTATTGTTATAGTGTTTTCAATTAAAAAAAATTGTTAGGGTTAGGTAATAACTGAAACGAAAACGTCCTAAAATCAACCAACGTATCTGTCTTTTATAAACGTTGAATTAACATTGTTTCACAATTTCAAGTTAGATTATGTATTTTCGGACAATCACCAATGTGTTTACAATTAGGGTTTGTCGTTATGTGTGTAACTTCCCAGTTCCTCATGATCACCCTAATTTTTTGCTTAGCGTTTCTCACAATTATTGCTATGTATATATTCATGTGCTTGCACTTCCTCTAGCACATAGGATTTGAATGTTTCGATTGTGGTTAATGCAGTTCAAGCTCCGCTAATGATTTTGCAACACACCAAAACAAATATTTTGGTTAATTGATCATGGCTTAACGGAACGTTATAAATGTTGTTTCCCGCCGCAACGCGCGGGTAAACCCACTAGTAATATTTTATATATATCATATTGATTACGCTTAAACTCCTTGAGAAAGTATTTGGTACAAAGTATCTTAACCCACAAAGTGTAGGAAGCCACCAAAAGTGGCCACGTGTAACTTGATGGTTACAATATCTGAAGCCAATTCAAGGGTAATATAGACTTTTCCATCCCTCATTTAATCATGTAATAATACATTCCCTGTTTTATCGTTAAATCCGAATTCAAAATTTATAACTGATTTCACAATATTCCATCATTGTGATGTTTAATTGTGTATTAGATCTAAAGAAATCATACTCTGTAAACAAAAAAAAAAACCAGAGCATTCATCAAATGAAGAAGAAATCATACTCTGTAAACAAAAAAAAAAAAAAAAAAAAAACAGAGCATTCATCAAGAAGAAGGAATCATACTCTGTAAACCAAAAAAAAAAAAAACAAAGCATTCATCAATCGAAGAAGAAATCATACTCTATAAACCAAAAAAAAAAAAAACTAAGCATTCATCAAACGAATAAGAAATCATACTCTGTAAACAAAAAAAAAACAGAGCATTCATCAAACGAAGAAGAAATAAAGTTCAGAGATGAACAGAGGCCGATAGATAACTGTTTTTGTATTGTAGATATTACTAAGTGCGTTTTATGGTATCACTGAGTGCGTTTTATGTTTTATGTAAGTGCGTTTTATGATATCAGTGAATGCGTTTTTTGTTTTATGTAAATGTGTTTTATGTTTTTACATTGTAAGTTAATTATCATCAACATATAAGTGCGTTTTATGATATCACTAAGTGCGTTTTATGTTTTTACATTGTAAGTTAATTATCATCAACAAGTAAGTGCGTTTTATGATATCACCAAGTGCGTTTTATGTTTTTACATTGTAAGTTAAATATCATCAACATGTAAGTGCGTTTTATGATATTACTAAGTGCGTTTTAAACAACATGATCATGTGAAATCAATAAAATCAATGAAAAACTGAAAACTCGTTTATAACTTTCATCAAACGTACGAACAAGCTCATTCATTCTATTGCTTCACCTGTTTCATACAAACGTAATTTTAGGGTTTTTCATTTCTTCATTTCTTCTTCGTTTTGATGAATGCTCTGTTTTTTTTTTTTTTGGTTTACAGAGTATGATTTTTTTTAGTTTTAAATTTGTGAATTTCACGATTATTGCAATTGATAATAACTGTCCATAAATGAGATGATTTGGGCGCGATTATTAAAAATTTTCAAATTATTATACTCATAATTTGTCTAATTTGCCCTTCTCTTGTTAACTGAAACTAAAAACACGCGTGTAATTAATTTAGGATGATGTTTGATTTAAAACCCAGATCGATGGTCAGGATTGCTTCTTACACTTTGTATTTTAAGGAGCCTTTGTACAATAGTCTCTCTCTCCTTTATAAACTAAAACATTTGATAATATTTTATTTCACTTGAGAGATAGCTGGATTTATTGATTCAAAATTAGCTTGAATAGGGTTTTATGTGTGTCAAATATGAATCTATTAATATATATAAAAGAATTGAACATTGCTGACGTGGCGTGCAATGGTGCCTTTAACCTCTCCATGAAACTGCACGTGGCATCACAATTGAAATATTTTTAGTGTTTTTCAATTATTTCCTTTTTTAATTAAATTGAGTTATTTTAGGAAAAAAAAAATTAAAAACAAATTTAAAATTTTCTCTCTCATATTTCCTCCAATAATTTTTAAACGTTTATATCTTTTATATACAAGATTTTTTAAAGAAAAAAATTACACCAAATTAACGAGCGTTTTATTATCTTTCCAACGAGTACCATAGTGCTATATAAAAAACGGAGAAAAAATCGACTATTTTTTGTGGGGTTTCGTTCATACAGAAAAAAAACACACAAAGTGTTCATGTTATTCATTAATCATGTTTTTTCTTTTAAACCAGGTTCTTATCTACATGTTGAAAATCAGCCCAATCGCCATGTTATCATTGGATTTTACTAGGTATACTTCATCAAGAAAAGCTAGGAGAAAGAATCGCGCAACACTGCAACACATGGTGTCAGCTTATAGCAATGTTATTTTTTTATTTATTTAATACAAGAGTAATAACTATTACTATTAGTATTAGTATTATTAGAATGATTATATTTTTCAACCCGGGACGCTCCCGGGAAGAATTGATAGTTTCTGGCGTGACGTTTAATGGTGGTCTCAACCATCTCTTGATTATGCCACGTGACATAATGAGATGCAATGGTTACAACTTCCAACTTAAGTGTTTGTTTAGTTGATTAGGTTAGATATTATAAGAGCCATTAGAATGTGAGAAATTAGAGAGATGTGATGAGTTTTTGAATAGTTGTAGCTTACATAAGTGATTCTTTAGATGATTACTGATTAGGTTTTAGATTAGGGAATATGAGTTATTACTGATTAGAATACTATGAACATGCAATGATTGAGAGATTTTGTGGTTAGTTAACTTGAGCCATTTGCAATAGGTTATCACGTAAAATTAGATTTTTCAACCCCGGGACCCTCCCGGGGTAATCAGCTAGTATGGTTATATGTCAGAGAAGTTTTGTTATAATATTTTATATATATCATATTGATTACGCTTAAACTCCTTTATAAACTAAAACATTTGATAATATTTTATTTCACTTGAGAGATAGCTGGATTTATTGATTCAAAATTAGCTTGAATCTACTCACGTCCAAAGCCAAACTGCCCAACAGTTAACCTAACCATCTTTTCTAGTAACTGAATTAATTAACCAAACAGTTAATAAACAAAACCGATCAGTTGGGAAAATCGAAAAAACTGAAACATCGGTTATAGGTCCCGTTTAAGCCTATAACCGACTGGAACCGTCTACAGTTAGTTTCCACATTTCTTCAATACATCATATAAACTATTCACCAAGTTAAGAAAGAAAAAGATACGAATGCAGCGAAACGTGGCGCCCTAGGCTCGAGATGCATGCAATTAGTTGTAAACAATAAAGTTGTACCTTTACAGGTCGAGCAAGTTCCTTTCCTTCATTATTCATGAAGTCAGCAACAAGTTTGGGTACCAGAGTGCCGAGCTCTTTCTCGTGCAAAACACAAGTGGTTTGTATAGGTAAAATTCTATGGCACCAACTGAAAAAAAAAAACTTATCACTAAAACTCTTTAAGGTTTAATTCTCTTTATATTTTAAACGTAATCAGTAACCACTTACAGTGGTGCTTTTAAACTTCCAGATTCCGAAGACTGCATGATGTTTGACACAATATTGACAACATCAGGACAACGGTCGTTAGAAAATGTAAATAGAAGCAAACCACTCCTAGTCAGCTTAACAAGTGAAAGAGGGTGGGGTGTTCCTGTATTTGCATAAGATTTTGGAGTGGATAAACAAAAACCATCTGGAACCTCTGTAGCACCTGCAACTACAAAGTCTGTTCTATTATTAGTTATTACGTTGATTCTAATAATTATTATTCATAAATAATGAAATAAATTGGAATTTTAAAGATGAACACTGATAGGGAAAGTGGAAAAGTGAATGAGCTAACATATATGACACAAGATAATTTACCGTTGTTTTCATCCAGAGTTTTGTTTTCCACGTCATTGGTGCGCTCCTCTATTTCGGATGAAACAACTTTTCTTCTCTTCGGTACCATATTTTGAGGGTCTCTCTACGAAGATATGAACAAAGTGGTTTTTGTATTGAAATTGTGTGTTGTGTACAATGATTTACATTACAATATATAGGGAATACAAGTTGAATGAAAAGCTATAAAGTAAATACAAAGACATGAATCATAGGCATGAGTCATGGGCAAGTATCATGGGGTCAATGATCTTGACTTAGTCAATAATCTTGACTTGACTAGGTAAATGAGAGGAGAGTATTATTCAATTATTGATTGCTTGATTTATGTTGTTAATACTCTCTGCTTCAGAATCGCAAGTATCTACAGCGCCAAGATACTGCAAAGAATAGATGGTGACCACTTTTAGTGCATATCAAGGGAGATTCTTGATAACATTCATAGTTGTTGAAGAGATATGTACCCGCGCGTGCGCACAACCTTACACTCGCATACACGTCAACACAGCAACGTGACGTGGAGTTCTAGAAGACGGCGCACGCTATCTAAATATAGGACAGGTGTCACCCGACAAGAGCAGGGACGTGTAGCCAATCAGAGGCGTTTATTCCCTGCTCCATGATCTCCTGCAGGTACGAGGTACAGAAAAGGACAGAAATGACAACAGCAGGACACGTGGACCAATCACAGAGCGACAACGCGAAGAATGACAACGACTGTAATCGTACGAAACAGCTATCATTCTCCTTACAGCCAATCACAGACCACCTCAGGTATCTCCAAGCCCAAACAAATTTTTAATCTTTCTACCTCTACCATAGCACCTCTACCCAAAACCCCCAAAGATGCCTTGGCTAATCCGGAGTGGCATAATGCCATGAAAAACGAATTTAATGCTTTAATTAAAAACAAGACTTGGGAACTTGTCCCGAGACATTCTGATATGCATATTATTCGTAGCATGTGGCTTTTCCGCCACAAATACAGGTCTGATGGTACACTTGAGAGGTACAAAGCTCGATTAGTTTGTGATGGCAGTAATCAGGAAATTGGGGTTGATTGTGGAGAAACATTTAGCCCGGTTGTTAAACCGGCTACCATTCGTACAGTGTTGACCTTGGCCCTCTCTCAGTCATGGTCCATTCATCAACTGGATGTCACTAATGCATTTCTTCATGGACATTTTACTGAGACAGTTTATATGTATCAACCTATGGGTTTTCGACATCGGGATTATCCCGACCATGTTTGTAGGTTGAAAAAGTCTCTTTATGGTCTCAAGCAGGCACCCAGGGCGTGGTATCAACAATTCACTGACTTTGTCATTTCTATTGGCTTCGTACAGAGTAAATGTGATAACTCTCTTTTCACCTATCACCACGGTGGTGATACTTCTTCAGATCCTCTTAGGAAGAAACTCATGGGCAGCCTTGCGACTGAATTCGCTATGAAAGATCTTGGTCCTCTTAGTCATTTCTTGGGCATTTCTGTTTCTAGAACAGGTAACCAGATGTTTCTATCACAGAAATCTTATGCTCTGGATATAGTGAGTCGTGCAGGTATGGACTCGTGTAACCCAGTTGCCACACCAGTTGACACCAAGCCGAAACTAAGTGCTACGTCTGGCGCCCCTTTCGAAAACTCTTCTTTATATCGTAGCCTTGCTGGTGCTCTTCAATACCTCACTTTTACCAGGCCTGACATTACTTATGCAGTCTAGCAAATTTGCATTCACATGCATAACCCTACTATTGATCATTGGAATGCTCTCAAACGCATAATCAGGTACATCCGTGGCACTTCGGAATTTGGATTCACCCTATCAGCTTGCGCAGATTTTTCTCTTCGGGCCTACACTGATGCTGATTGGGCGGGATGCCCAGACACTCGTCGTTCTACTTCGGGTTATTGTGTTTACATGGGTCCAAATTTATTATCTTGGTCGTCAAAACGACAAACAACCATTTCCCGTTCAAGTGCTGAAGCCGAATACAGGGCCGTAGCTAATGTTATAGCTGAAGTTTGCTGGATTCGTAATCTACTCCTAGAGCTGCGCCATCCTATATCCAAGGCCACATTGGTATATTGTGACAACATTAGTGCTATTTACCTATCTCATAATCCAGTTCAGCATCAACGTACCAAACATATTGAACTGGATATTCATTTTGTTCGGGAACATGTTCAGCGTGGCACAATCCGAGTACTGCATACTCCTACACGGCTCCAGGTTGCTGATATCTTCACTAAAGGTCTACCTCGCATACTATTTGAAGACTTCCGCTCCAGTCTCAACATTCGCCCTCCTCTTGCTTCGACCGCGGGAGTGTAATAGATTATATTTAGCACATTTGTATTATTAGTAAATAATTTGTATTTAATGTCTATCATTATATCCCTTCCATAATTATAGGGATTCCTCTTGTATTTAAACCATTTGAATGAATGAGAAGGTGAAGGGGATTAAACCATAATTTCTATCAGTTAGCAATAGTTTTATGTTCGTTTGAACATCGATTGAGACTTAGAGATCATCCTAGAGAATATATTTTGTAAATACATAGTGGGTATAAACAAGCCTGTGGAAGCCTAGTTTTTTTTTTAACAATATTCTCACAAGCAATACAATTTACCCTTTTGAGTTTATGAATACACTAGATTATACCCCGGGAGCGTCCCGGGTTGAAAAATTTAATATGATACATCAATTTTACATATGAAATAGACTGATATATAACTCTAGGGGTGAGCAAAAGGACAAAACGGACCGAACCGGGTATTACCCGAACCGACCCGAGACCGAAAAACCCAGTAAACAACAACCGAAGACTGTACCGGTGTAATGAGCTCGGGTTTCGGTTTTCAGGGTTCGGGTACACGGGTAAGTGGATAGAACCGAAACCGAGAACTTAGTCAAAACAAACCATCCATAAATCAAAGCAAACCTGTAGAGATATGATCCTGCAATTCTAAAGCAAAGCTTTGCGAGGACTGTTAACAGATCGAAGCCTACAGATGGCTCTGAAGCGCATTTGCTTCTGGCCAGAAACCGAAATGACAGTGGCTTACGTGTTTTGGTCTCAATCGCTCGGTGAAGAAGATAAGAAATAATGTGGTATCATTGTATCAAATTGCCACCAGCTGTCCAACAGTCACCAACTCACCTTTAATTTAATGACTTATGAATAAATGTAAATAAAATAAATATCAATTGGATTTATAAATATAAAAGGGATTTTGCCATCATTCTTGGGAAACAAAGCTATACCTTTCTGACACACAAGTCTTTATATATATCTTTTCCAAGAAAGTAATAATACTTTCACCTCTATCTCTTGGTTTTGTATATTGTCAATGACTTTATATTTCTATGTTTTTGTTCATATTTGAATTCCTTTCTTCCTCCTTCATATCCTCATTTCCAGCTAGTATGTTATTATTTCTTTTAGCTTCACCACAAATTAGTTTTTGGTTCTTATTATTTTTAACGACAAAAGAAGCCATGTTCATAGTAAAATTGGTTACTTCCACTAAAAGTTTTGCTCAGTTATTCATCTTCATCATTATCGATTTATCGGAGCTACTAAGGAGTCAATGCTTTAATCTTTGTTACATTGCTGCTAACTTGAATCTTCTTCATATTATAGGTCGGGTCGGTTTAGATTTGTCGGGTAATTTCGGTCCAAACCCGAGAACCGACCCGAACCCGAATTTTGGATAATATATGGACCGAAGGATGACCTACTTACATGGCATCGGTCCGGTTTCGGGTAATTTCCGGTCCGGGTCTCGGTTTTTTTCGGGTCCACCAGATTTTTGCTCACCCCTATATAACTCTAATATTAATATCTAACCTAAAACAATGTACAACTCCAATGCTAACACCTAACCTAAAAGAATGTAGAACTTCAATGTAACTGTAATATTAACACCTATCCTAAAGCCACAACTTGGCGTATTTATCGGGCAGTTTGGCCGGGTGGCTTGATTAAAGGGTTATTATTTTTGTCTTGTTTGTCCAAGATTATTTTTTCTGGTTCTTTTTTACCAAGATCCAAAGTCAGGAAATTACTCAGTTTGAGACAATGGCTGAGAGTGGTAAACTTCAGATTGAGAAGTTTGATGGAAAAGACTTTGGTTGGTGGAAAATGCAAATGGAGGATTTGCTGGTTCAGAAGGATTTGGACATGGTACTGGGTGACAAACCGGAGAAGTTAAAACAGGACGAGTGGGAGGCCTTGGATAAAAAGGCTAAGGCAGTTATTAGATTGTCGCTAACGAAGGATGTTGCGTTCAACATTCTGAAGGAAACCACAGCGCGTGGGATTATGGATGCACTTTCTAATATGTATGAAAAGCCTTCGGCAGCTAATAAGGTTTTCCTAATACGTGAACTGGTGAACACGAAGATGAAAGAAGGAAGTTCAGTTACAGGGCACATCAACAACTTAAACTCGATTTTGTCAAGACTTGGGTCAGTTGGCATCAAATTCGAGGATGAGGTTCAGGCTTTACTACTGTTATCATCATTGCCAGATAGTTGGTCAGGGACTGTTACAGCGATTACTAGTTCTACCAGCGAGTTCACTTTTGATGAGATTCGGGATCTTATTCTGGGCGAGGACGTCAGACGAAGAAATTCAGGTGGATCATCAAGTGAATTACTGAATGTTGGCAGAGGAAGGAAGAATAACAGAGGTAGTGGGAGCAAGAACAGGAAGAGGAGTCAGTCTAGGGCTCGAAGTGATGTTATCTGTTGGAACTGCAAAGAGGTTGGACATTTTAGGAATCAATGTCGAAACGAGAAGAAAGAAGTTAACACTGCATCAGATTGCTCAGATGATGACACATTAATATGTAGTGTAGAGAGTTATGTGGATTCCTGGGTCCTGGATTCTGGTGCTTCATTTCACGCTACCCACAGCACTGAAGCATTTCGGAATTTGAAGAAAGGTGACTTTGGTAAGGTAAGACTGGCGAACAATGATATTCTTGATGTTACGGGCATGGGTGATATGGATATTGTAACTTCAGCCGGTTCATGGACTTTGAAGGATGCCAGGGTGATTCCAAGCTTAAAGAAACAGTTGATTTCAGTTGGCCAGTTGGATGAACAGGGACATGAGGTTAAATTCGGGAACGGGCAGTGGAAAGTTATCAAGGGAAATCTTGTCATAGCTCGAGGAAGAAAGCGGGGTTCGCTTTACATGGTCAGTTTACCGTCTGAGGGAGTGACCGTCCCAGTTCAGAAGAGAAACAAAGTCGGGTTCACAGAGTCTTGTGGGCAGAAGAAGGTTTGTTTTGCAGATGATAAACCTAGAGCCACAGGTAAGATTCAGGTTGAGCGTGCTAGGAAAGGTTCAGAACTACCAGTCAAGGGTTTTCGTGGCAGTGGGAGCATGAGTTGTGCTTCAGTCAGAGTTACTAGACGACAATGGGTTAAGAGAACCAGTATTCCAGCTGTCGAAGTCTCTCCAGGTGATTATCTGCTTTATTCGGAGAGTGTTTATTCTCAGGGTGTTTCAGGATCCGGCAGTTCGTGTCAGTGAGAGCCGGTAGAGACAGAGAATGGGTCAGCGGCAGACATAGCCATGACTGATGTGTTGGAGCTCGGGGGAGCTTCAACGGGCCTTCAGGTTAACTGATGAGAAGGCCGATGCAACCAGGAAAATGAGGAAGATTACAAGAGGTACAAGTTCACAGCGGATGGCAGTTTGAAGATCATCAAGCCTCCAAGTGGGAGATTATTGGGTTTGTGGAGACTTGATTTGGGCTTGGGTTAGAAGACAATTAGTTGGCAGATTAATTAAAGACAAGGGTCCGGCCCATTTGTTTTAGTTAGCCCATAATTAGTTTTCTTGTTCCCCAAGGGTTAAACCCTAATCTTGTATTATAAATATAGGCATCTTGTACTTGTAATCCTCATCACGAGTGAGGCAGAAAGCAATAATAAAATATCCTGGTTGCAGCCCGTGGACGTAGGTCAGCTGACCGAACCACGTAAATTCTTGTGTTCTCGTGTTCGTTTATTTTTTATCTCTTGCAGTTTGTTTGTGTTTGGTGTGTTGATCGAGAGATCGAATCCTAACAGTGTGTGACACTTGGCCCGCTTGGCTAAGTTTATATATTTATCCCGTTTACTTTATTTAATATAGAACCCGGTTTGACCCATAGAAAGATTTATGATGTATAAGTTAGTAATAAACTTTGAGCCTTTTAATTCAATTGACCACTCCCCTTTAGCTAAATCTTTTTATTTGACCCGTTTGAGATAAAACACAACTCTTATAGATTCAATTATAAGTAAAATAGAAGAGGGTCAAAAAGTCCTGGGTTTGTTTCTTATTTTCTTGGTAAATTTAGGTTCGTGTATGTTGCAGTAGGTAGTCCTTTAACAAACTTCTCATTAAAACAAAATACGAAAGTTACATCATGATAGCAGGTAGACGGGTAGTTACATCCTTTTTTAGGTACATTGTAAGTTTAGGTCTATTTAATGTAAAGATAGCACTGAATACAATTTGGGTTTTAAAGCAGTAAACTACTTTTTTGTTTGTTAGTGTGTTATTCTGTGTTTTAGGCTTTGCAACTTAGGTTCAATCTAAGATACTATAACATGTTCTATAAAAAAAGAAAATAAAACAAATGTGTTGAACGAGTCAACCCTGGTTCACCAGGTTGACACAAAAACAATCTTGTTTAGCTACGTGTTCCCGGACTCGACCAAGAACTGACCTGAACCGTCTAGACTAAACCCAAACTCATGAAAGTTATATTAGATTCTAAGATTTGTATCGTGAGAGAAGTCAACAAAAACCCTTAATTTTTATCATGAATTTGCAGTGGAGTCCGGATTTGAAATTGAGTTTAGGCCTAAAGGATTCAAAACTTGCTGGCTGCTTATTGGGATTGGAGTTGGATGGATAGATGGGTTGTTGCTCAGCCATGGGAAAACAAAGTCCTGGGTGAGTTCCAAAAAAAGTCAACAGCTCTGTGAACAAAGGCCCCTAAAAAATTCAATAAAACTTTGAGAAAGTCAAAGCTCTTATGGGTCAGCCACAAAAGTCGAAGATGCAAACACTATAAGACATTAGTTGCTTGGTGATCTAATTTTCAAATTATATGGAGTTGGCAAATAAATGCACTGTGTATATTTTGGAAGGTACTTTGTAAAGTTATTTTCTGTTTACATTGTATAAAGTTGCAAAACATATCGTTTAATTGTCATTTTTAATAATAATTTCTGCGGCCAAGGACACAAGCTTTATATTTAATAGAGTAGGCTTTGCTATTCAAAAAGGGGTTGCGGCGCAGCTTGTTGCCCGTCTACCCGCGCCTCACTTGTAATCCTTGTTGCTTTTCTAATATATTTGTTTAAATCTAAAAAAAAAAAAAAATTGATGTGTAAACTATTTTTATTTCATCTAGACTCTTGGTTTAAAAAAACGCGTCTGAGGTGCAAGGCGCACCAAGGCGCAAAGGGTTGTGCTTTAGGTGACATAAGGTGCCTGTTGTACATAAAGTGCACGTGAGACGCGTTTTTAGAAAAAACAAAAAAAAAGGCCTAAGGAGTAGATGAGATGCACATGAGACGCATCATTATATGCTTGAAGATTTTTGTTGTTTTTTCTTTAAAAACTTCAGGATTATACACAACGAAGCAAAGACGATAAATAGCGCCAACTAAATAACAAAATTTGAGTTAACCTGTACGGAATTAACCAACTTCTGTGCCTAGTAATCCCAGTTGAATACGATGTTATCTATGGCCGGTTTTGAGGGGGTGCGGGGAGGACTTCCGGCCTGGGCCCAATTTCTAGGGGGCATTGTGACCGGCGACAGTGCCGAACAGTGGAATAGAATTCATCAGAAAAAATCTAAATGATCTAGTGTTGGTGTTACTAGGTATAAAATGAGTTGTTTTGAAGAAGATGGTGGCATAGTGTAAATGCTAGAAAAATGATGGTGGTATTATAGACATTAGAATAGCCAATGTATAAAGAAGTAAAAAAGCCTACAATGGTGCCATCCTATTTTTTTTAAGGTTGGTTCAATTTTTTGCTCGCCCTAGGCTCAAAACACTTAAGTTAAAAAAACTTCACGGATTAGTGATGAAAGCTATCGAGAACTTATTGTTGGATAAAATAAACTGTGAAAATTGATTAATCAATTTGATATTACTTTAATCATCGTTTAAAATTATTGTTTATGTTATTTATTTCGTTAAGATCTATAACTAAGAGGCACATATTTCGCGGCTCGGCTGGGCACTTGAATTCTCAGGGACGGCCCTGAATTGTTATCAGTTCTTCAATATACATATAGTTTGAATGTTGCAAATTTAAGAATCCGTCCCACCGGACGGATATAATACTAGTTGTTGTTTGTTTGTGACCCTTTGCAGGGTGATATTCTGTTTATGCGTATGAGCAAGGACCCAATTCGCGTAGGAGATATTTTGTCGTTCACTGTTGATGTGAGTACCTTAATTCCAATTCTTCATATTTTTCTTTCTGTCTTTAATTCAATTCAATGTGTAAGCTTGTATTGAAGTTATTAAAGTGCTTCTATCATCAACTTTGTTTGAAATTATGATTATAATATTAGGTGCATTGTCTCTAGTAGAATTCTCAGGTTCGAATCCTTGTTTCTTGCGTTGACCAGGCTATAATTGACGATAAAACCGGCCAAGCATATCATAATCGCAACCAAAATCTATATACAAACCAAAACCGAACAGAAACCGGCTGCTAAAACCGATTGGAACCGGAAAAAAAACCGTAACCGGTTTAGGAAAAAAACGATTTTCGCCATAAACACAAATAAATTTATATTTTCTTTGTACTGATTTTCAATTTTCTTGTTTAAAATATCTAAAAGATAATAAAAGTTAAATTTTGTGTAGATTATATGATTTTCAAATGTGCGAACCGGATTGGAACCAAAGTCGGGTAAAAAATTGATTCATGTATGACCAAACAGGGATGAAACCAAACCAGTTTGGCTTGGAACTGGTCAAACTCAAAACTAGTATGTTCACCTCTGGTCTTGCCCAATGCTTTTGGGCCCAAAAACATAAAAGCCCACACAAAACCCTATACGTTCACTATATAAAGGAGGTATCACCTCTAAGAAAAGGAGCTTTTTCTCTTTACCCAACCGTATTCTCACTTACACTTAATACTTAAGCTTAATGGTGAACATAAAACTGAGTGAGCGTTGGAGGGTGGTCCAAAGACATTGTTTATGACCCTTATAATGATTGAGACTAAGAAGGCGATGTATGGTTAGTTGACCTTTTAGAAGTTCACTCTCATTAATATTCCAATTTTTATATTAATTAATTAGCTTATACAATCGTGTTTTCATTCTTCATTCAGTTCATTTCCTACATCAATAAAACTTTCAGATCCAATTACCAATTGCCTCAGTTCAAGCTTATCAATGTCTTTATCCTTGATTTAACCCCAGTCTTAGAAATCATCGCCAAAATCTCTGTCTTTCATCATTGTCTGTAAGACCTTCAAGATATGTACCACAGGACACAAAATACCCATGATTGTTCTCAGCAATTGGCCCATTCCTTCCTCAATTGCATCAATTTTTTCATCCTCTGTTGAACCCATTCTTCAAAATAAAAATCCAAATCCCTTTGTCTTTCCTCATCATCGGTTAGACCATCGGCCACTGTAGCATCGGAGTCAGAATCTCACCACCGGATGTGACGTTTATCATGCTGCCACCCCCGAGTACAATTACATCGCACATACGAGCATGAACTCCAATGTTATCAACGTAATCGCTAACTACGAAAAATCTTTTCACTGAAACCAAATTCGAATCGGAACGGGTTATGCGACCATCTCCAACCACGAATCCTTCATGACCTTCGTCTTCAACTATTAAGAAACCACTAAGATGAAAATGAGCCTCACTGAAATGTCGCGCTTCTTTATTAATGAAACCGGTCATTGCAATCTCAGCGCTGGTGTGAATATCTCTGTCAAATACAAACCCATTCATAAGACAATACGCTCCATTAGCCGATGTTTCGCAACCAAGGATCAACATACCGTTCATTCCAAATGAACGACGATCTACATTAACCTTATCAACTATTACTGCATTCATGGCTATAAACGTACCGAAAACTAGTTCCGGTTCACCATTGATGACTCCGGCCACATGTGCTCTATCTAGATCTCCCCCAGCAGCTACTATAACTCCATTTAAAAAGAAATTGTGTAAAAAAACCATCAACTACAATGAATCGAAAGCCGCTGAACATGTGAGTAACTCCGACGACGAAGTCGTTAATAGTTAAATCTTCATCATGTGCTTCTCCTTCTTCTTGTAGATCTCCAATATTCTTAACAACATCACTTTGAACGTCAACGTTGGAAGTGTTTTCTTCTTCTCCAAGTAACAGTTCCTCTCTCACCTCATAACTCGTTATCTCACACACTACTCAGGCGTTTAAATAAGAATGGGTATGTGTGGTTGCTCACATGTTCAGCGGCTTTCGATTCATCGTGGTTGATGGTTTTTTTTACACAATTTCTTTTTATATGGAGTTATAGTAGCTGGTGGAGAAGATCTAGATAGAGCACATGTGGCCGAAGTCATCAATGGTGAACCGGAACTAGTTTTCGGTACGTTTATAGCCATGAATGAAGTAATAGTTTATAAGGTTAATGTAGATCGTCGTTCATTTGGAATGAACGGTGTGTTAATCCTTGGTTGTGAAACATCGGCTAATGGAGCGTAATGTCTTATGAATGGGTTTGTATTCGGCAGAGATATTCACATCGGCGTCGAGATTGCAATGACCAGTTTCCTTAATGGAGGAGCACGGCATTTCAGTGAGGCTCATTTCATCTTAGTGGTTTCTTAATAGTTGGAGATGAAGGTGAAGGATTCGTGGTTGGAGATGGTCGTATAACCCGTTTCGATTCGAATTTGGTTTCAATGAAAAGATTTTTCATAGTTAGCGATTACGTTGATAACATTGTAGTTGACGCTCGTATGTGCGGCGTAATTGTACTCGGGGATGGCAACATAATAAACGTCGCATCCGATGGTGAGGATTCTGACTCCGATGGTGTAGTGGCGGATGGTCTAACCGATGAGGAGGAAAGACAAAGGGATTTGGACTTTGATTTTGAAGAATGGGGTTCAAGAAAACACAAGACTAGATGAGATGGGATACCAAATGATTGAGTTGAGCTTGCTATTTATAGGCAAAGAGGCAAACATGTCCCTTTCTTGTAGTACAAAACCTTGCATGTGGGAGACATGGTTGTGGTTGTAGCTTGTACCCTTTGTCTCCTAGCCACAATTTTGTCCCTTCTGAAAAGCTTTTTTTTGTCCCCCAAGTTTGTGGCTTGTCTTCTCTTGTGCAGGCCCAAGCACCAAGTTGCATTTTATTATCTTTTTTTCTTGTTTTTTATTTTGCCGTCTTTACACCCTTTATTTTGTGGGTACCCTCGGTTCTTCAGAAATCTCCTTTTTTTTCTTGATTCTTGCCCGGAAATCACTTCTTTTCGAGTTGGAGCTCAATTTTCCTGGGAAATTAAAATAGGAACGATTATGTAGCATTTTTAAGTGTTATAAGCTCAAAAACGTCCTATTTTCCAAGCTGATTATGCATATAAAACATGTCTAAATGATGGTACATCACCGACACCAATTAAATTATTATCACTTTATATTTTCCATACGAATATATTTGACATTAAATTAACATATTGCTTAAACCAGAATTTGTATATACCCCTTACTTCAGTACGGTTTGTAAGTGAGAGTACGAACCGTGTTAGTGAGTCATGGGACGTGAATTGATCATCCTCTTTTCCATTTCTGCCCCAACCTATAAAGTTAATTATTTATTTTGACACCAACATCCACTGTTCACACATACCCATTCTTATTGAAACGCCTGAGTAGTGTGTGAGATAATGAGTTATGAGGTGAGAGAGGAACTGTTACTTGGAGAAGAAGAAAACACTTCCAACGTTGACGTTCAAAGTGATGTTGAGAATATTGGAGATCTACAAGAAGAAGGAGAAGCACATGATGAAGATTTAACTATTGACGACTTCGTCGTCGGAGTTTCTCACATGTTCAGCGGCTTTCGATTCATCGTAGTTGATGGTTTTTTTACACAATTTCTTTTTATATAGAGTTATAGTAGCTGGTGGAGGAGATCTAGTGTCACACCCTCAAAATCCACTTGCGGAGTTTTACCGCGAGGCGCATGACAAACCAGGATCCAAACCAACGATCACAATAAACAAGTCTAAATTAACATATGCAATTTCAAAAACATAGTTTAAATCTCTAGTTACAGCGGAAGCTTATTCTCAAAACATAATCCAAAAGTAAACCAAATTATTTAATGTTTGAAAACCATGCAATCCTAACTAGACGCCGTGCAGACGCGTGCGCCCTAGTTCCGTAGTGCTACCTTAGCGACCTGAGAAAACATGTAAGAGTTTACGTCAGCACAAAAATGCTGGTGAGTTCACAGGTTTTGTAATCAAAGTACCAAGTTCAACCTGTCCATACTATAACAATTTGCAAACCAAGTACGCTAGCTAGGCGTGTGTTTTGTTACATCTACGATTGGAAAACCATTACTAACTCGCAAACCAGATGTTGTGCCCGAATAGTAAACCTGTTCCTGTTTGAGACAATATGCACTCGCCCGGCCCTCCAAACCGACGAGCGGGGTTGGTCATTCCCAATAGATCTATTCACATTTCCCCGTTGTGCTAACCCGCACATTCATGGTTTCCCCCGGGACTTCCAAAGATCGTATAGTAAACTATAGAAACCCATAGTATGACAGTTGTTACCAAAACATAAGTTTAACACATGTTTTCTCCCCCAAAAAGTGAAACCAGTTAAAAGAGGGGCCGTAAACTCACCTTAGGTTGCGTTACTTCGATATACGAATAATATCAGCAAGCTATGCTAGCCCCGTAAAGCGGCGACCTAACATATGACAGTTACAAGTACTTAGACTAATAACCCGTAGGTTAGTTAGTCCCTAGATGTCCAGACCATAACCAAGTTCGTTTGAAAACACCGTGACTGTTAAATTAACCCAATGTACAAGACTCGACATCCCATTGGTGACCCGAGACTCCCCGTGTTATACTTGTACTCACAAACATACAATCATGCAATTCACACTTAACATACGTTAAAGTCCAACAAGTTATAGCACGTAGTTCAAGTATCCCATAATTAAGTCCGAACACATGTTACCAAGTTACTAGGTATGTTACGGGGTTCCTAGCATGTTCCTAGGTGTCAAATCGGGTCCCGAAATGCTATATTATACTTACAGCAGCAGTACAGGCGATTAGGAAAAGTCAACTAGTGATTACGTGGGTCAACAGGCATTTAGGAATGCTAATCGCCTATACTATAGGCGATTAGGGCTATATGGTATGCAATTTATGAGTTTATAGGCGATTACGTCATAAAGCATGCAATTCAGGGCTTAACTAGCATTTAGGATCGTAAATGCATGAAGTAAAGGCAATTAGGCCCTATTCCCCTATACTATAGGCGAATAGGAACACTTATCAGGCGAATAGCCTCCTATTCGCCTATAACATAGGCGAATAGGATCCCTATTCGCCTTTAGCCCAGCTGTTCCAGTTTTTCGCGCGTTTAACACTCCAAATCAGATCCAGAACGTGTGTAAACATCAAATATCAATCAAACAACCATATCAAACATGTTTTAATCAAAATCCTTCGTTTAACCTCGTTCCATCAGCCCTGCATGCAACCATGTATCCCAAAAACAATACATATAGCATGAAATATCACATTAACATGCATAACCCTAACCCTAATGAACAATTACTCAGATTTCATCAACATGCTATCATTATTAATCTGTAACTACCTTAACATCATGTTACCAATCCTTCTTGAACCATAAAAATCCTATCTTTTAATCATGAACCCACATACAACAAGCATAATAGTTAGAATCCAATTAACAACAATTATTAACGAATTTCAGAAGACATTTACGTTTATAAACAGGTCTGGACCATTAGGGATTTAATAAAAACGTTATTAAAGATTGCATGAATGAAAACCACACCTTAGATTTATGATAGATTGATGTAATAGTCTTGAAATCTTGTGTTTTGATCCAAAATTGTGTTCCAGAGGTTGTGTGTGTGTGTTGGGGCGAGTTGTGGACAACTAGGGTTATTAATATGAAGTTTAGGAGGTCAAGTATTGTATTTATAGGCGACTTGTATGTTCCCTATGCTCTGACAATTCTACAAATCGTCATCCTTTGTACACTTGGTTAATGTAACACCCCAACCGATGGCGGAAACATCGAGGTGTCACGTAGTGACGATTGTTCAATAGCACATGGACTAAAGTGTAAATAATTTATTACATTGAAATGAAATTACAGGATACCATAATTCTAAAGTGACAAGTCTAGCTAAAATACAATGTAGACAAGACTGAAATATAAAATCCAAAAGCCTAAAAGAAGCGTCTCATAACAACCTGAAACATGTACAAAATATTTTGGTCAATACAAAAATTGTATTGGTGAGCATACCCTGTTTAAATAAATATAGTAGAAAAGTGTTTAGCAATTCATGTGCGGTACCATTTGCAATTATGTAATAAGTAATATCCGTTCAAAACCAAACCTGAGAATAATGACTAACACATGACTAACCAACTGAATAATGAATTAACAAGACAATGACCAAGATTCTCTTAACAGAGTCTCAAGTGGGTATACCATAGTACTATTCATTGAAAAGCTAGGCCGCCCAGCGGTTAATGATTTTGACAAGCCATAGACACACCAATTAACATAAAGCAAACACACATGAGAATTGCATTGAGTATAAGAAATTGAAACTTGATTAATATATAAGTACATGAGTCACCCCAGAATAGTAAAACAGTAAAAATGGGAAAGATATACTCACAGTTTGCGAAAGCGATCAAAATCCAACTTAAGCAGTCGTGCTCTAAGTAATGGAAATTCCGAAGAATTCAACCTATAATGTATGAGAGTACTAATAAGGAAATGTCTAAAAAGTCTAAGGTATCTAGGGTCTAAGGTATTAGGGTTTGCTAAGTCGATTTGGGGAATTAGAGTTTTATCATAAGTCGAGTTATTATAGAAGTTGTATATCACAAATAATATATGAAAGGTTGTAAATGTGGTTTAGGTAATATATTTATACCTATTGAATATTTAGATAAAAATATATTTTGAATAGTTACGACAAATTAATTTAATTAATTACTTTAACTAAATTATTGTAAATAAATAAAATAATCATAAATATTTGATTAAATAATTATGAATACACCATGATCCAAACTAATAATAATAAAGACTTTCGAACGTAAGGCTATCTCTATTTTATAAGAAAAGTATTTATAAAATAGACGTTAGATAGTGTAAATAAATATATATTTAATTATGTCTAATTAAACATAAATAAGACTAATAATTCAAGACATGATCCAAAAATGCTATTTTTATATAAAATGGATACTTTCTGATGTAAAGTAATAAAAATAATTTCCCCATAATTTTTGTAAACTTATTTATATTTAAAACTGATTTAATGAGATTAAATCATGTTTAAATGATTAAAAATAGGAAAATTAATAAAAATGAATGTTTTCTGAAACAATAATTTTTATATGAGTTCATGATGATGAGAAATAATTACCCAAAAAGTTTGAGATTAAAATTATAAAAAATTAATTTTTAATCAATTAAATATGATTAAAACAATTTAAATTAATAAAATCGTGAAAATAGATATTTTTCAGAAAACTAAAAATATGAAAATTTTCTATGAGGTATTAAGAAGCTACACCTAAATTTTCATTATTTTTGGATCAAAAATGAATTAGTTATGAATATTATAAGTATAATGTATTTATTTATATCTAAATATAAATGATTAAATAATAATATAAAGAAATCAAAAAAAATACATTGGAACTATGGGCCTAGAAAGACTCGAACCTGAGTCTGTTGCCCAGACTTACACACAAGCAACCACTACACCACATGCTTCCTTTAATGATTTTAATCAAACAAAATTATATTTAACAACTTATTAAAAAGTCATCTTCTTCCCCAATTCAACCTAAGAACCCTAACCCTAACCTTGATTTCAATTAACTCGAAAACAGCAAGATAACACCTGCGATTATGGGGCTTTTAAAGATAAGTGAGCAAACAACAAAACGGCAAAAGAATAATAGGCTTACAAGACCCGAATCACGAGAAAAGGAGGCGTCGGCCGAATCATAAAAAGCACCGATTTGATAGTCTTCCAGACATGATTAGAGAGCATAAATGATGGTTTAGAAGGTGTCAGGGCCGAGAAATGATTTGCAGTGATGAGTATATATAAGTTTTCAACAAAAAAACGTAGGTTTGCTCATGATTTAAAGACCCGACGGTTTCATATAAAACTAGATTAATTCATGTTTAAAACCCGGTTAATCATACGTTAAATACACTTAAAACAATAGAAAAACGTTCAGAAACGTATAAGAATCAAACGTTAGTGTTATAGAGCATTAAAGATGGGTTTTATGAACTCGCCGGAAAAATTCTCCGGTCGCCGGAAATTTTCTGCCGGAAAAACGAAAAGAGACAGGGAGGGGAGTTACAGATTTTTAACTTTCAAAAAATGGCATTTTAGCCCCTCCATTATAACTTGGTTATATTTGTATTGACTTTGGTTAAGTTTCCTTTATAAAACAATTAATTTAGTTAACCAACTTAACTTAAAAACTTTTAAAACTTTTTAAACTTGAATTCTTTTATAAAATCTTTTTACGAATATGTTTCCACAAACGTATTTGATTAAAACTTATACCCGATTCGTAACAAATATAAATAACAAACTTTAGTTCGCTCTAGAATTAAATTTTGAAAACGACGAACTTATAGGGACTATAACGAAAATATTTGAAGGACTATTTTTGACATCTTGCTAAAAGATGAAGGTGACGGTTGTCACAGTTAAGGACTGACATCTAATGAGCCTTTAGACTAACATCTAATGATCCTCTATACTAAACTAACAGTTCCCGAACCGTAACACGACTCAACTAACCCAGTTAAGTATAATATACGCGTGACTCGCTAAGGTAGACTTTCATCTAGACAGCGTTGTTAACCAGAATTTGCCGGGTGTCACATCTAGATAGAGCACATGTTGCCGGAGTCATCAATGGTGAACTGGAACTAGTTTCCGGTACGTTTATAGCCATGAATGCAGAAATAGTTGATAAGGTTAATGTAGATCGTCGTTCATTTGGAATGAACGGTGTGTTAATCCTTGGTTGCAAAACATCGGCTAATGGAACGTATTGTCTTATAAATGGGTTTGTATTCGGCAGAGATATTCACACCGGCCCCGAGATTGCAATGACCGGTTTCATTAATGGAGGAGCGCGACATTTCAGTGAGGCTCATTTCATCTTAGTGGTTTCTTAATAGTTGTAGACGACGGTGAAGGATTCGTGGTTGGGGATGGTCGTATAACCCGTTCCGAATCGAATTTGGTTTCAGTGAAAGGATTTTTCGTAGTTATACAACCATCTCCAACCATGAATTCTTCACCTTTGTCTCCAACTATTAAGAAACCACTAGGATGAAAATGAGTCTAACTGAAATGTCGCGCTCCTCCATTAACGAAACCGGTCATTGCAATCTCGGCGTCGGTGTGAATATATTTGCCAAATACAAACCCATTCATAAGACAATACGCTCCACTAGCCGATGTTTCACAACCAAGTATTAACACACCATTCCAAATGAACGGTGATCTACATTAACCTTATCAACTATTACTACATTCAAGGCTATAAACGTATCGGAAACTAATTCCGGTTCGCCATTGATGACTCCGGCTACATATGCTATATCTAGATCTCCTCCACCAGCAAATATAACTCCATTTAAAAAGAAATTGTGTAAAAAACCATCAACTATGATGAATCGAAAGCCGTTGAAGATGTGAGCAACTCCGACGACGAAGTCATCGATAGTTAAATCTTCATCATGTGCTTCTCCTTCTTGTATGAAAAATATATTCATATTAAAAATATAAAGTGATAATAATTTAATTGGTTACGGACATTAAAACTTTGGGTTTTCTTTGGTTTAGAAGTAGATATAAAAATGGATGTTTAGATTGGGAATCGTGGTGTAAATTTGAGGTGATGTAATTGGTGGCGTGCTTTTCTCCGTCTTGAAGAGAGGATTCGTTTGCTGTTGTTTGTCTATAAAAAAAAAGATAAATTACTAAGAAAAGTAGAGTTAAAAGAAAAAAATAGTATTTAATCTGTTTCTATAAATAATAAAAGTCATCAACGGGCAACAGAAATGATTAAGAGGGTGTTTGGGGTTGATTTTTCAAAACAACTTTTGCGTTTTGGAAAAGCAGGGGTAGGGCTGCTTTTAGATTATTGCGTTTTGTTGGCCTAAAAATTTATTTCAAAACTCAACCCCAAACACTACAAACTAATTATTTGCGTTTTCAAAATGCAATAATCTAAAAATCCATTTCAAAATGCAACCCCAAAACACCCTACACAAAATACATCAAATAGTTGTCAAATTTAAATGTTAAACGAGTTGTAAAATAATACATAATAGCACTTGTGCACAAAGCAATATATGCTGGAAGTCTTTAATGGTAACTATTGTGTAAAATAATACATAACTTCACTTGGTAGCCTATGTCGCTTTTTTGCAAAAAAAGTTGAAGCGAGAAGCTGGAGATTTATGTCCAAGAAGATAAAATGAAACCTTTTTTCTTTAGAAATTGTTGATATATATAAGAATAAGGAGAACATACAACTTACCCATACATAAACGATGAAGTGTGATAGATATGAACAGATCCATGTAGTGATAGATGGGGAAGAGACAAGCCGATGGAGAAGAATTTGGATGGCGGCTGGATCTGAATTTTAGGGTTAAAAGAAAATGAAGGAGGTGATGGAGATAGTAAAAAAAGGCTCGGTCTATTCCCACCCCCCACCTTCTATTTCCACCCCCTCAAAGCGCCTCGCTTAGGCCTAAGCGAGGCGCTTTGAATTCAATCAGAGAAGGTCAGTACGAGGGGGAAGAAAAAGCTGATTTTGAATTCGAAGCGCCTCGCTTAGGCCTAAGCGAGGCTCTTCGGATCAAAAAAAAAATTTTTTTTGATCTTTTGAGTTAGTTTTTTGTTTTTTTTAATATAATTATTATAAAGAGTAAACTGCCATTTTCGTCCTTGAGGTTTGGCACTTTTTGCCAGTTTCATCCAAAAGATTTTTTTTTCTCAACTGGCTCCACTAGTTTTCAAATTCTTGCTGGTTTCGTCCAAATGCCTAACTCCGTTAGTCAATCTCAGTTAACTGAGGGGCAGTTTTGTCATTTTATTGTAGCCAAACACCTTTTATTCCTGCTATTAAACTTGTCACCAAACACCCCTCTAGCTAGTTCCTACACCCGCATCCAAACATCCCCTAATATGTCCCTCCTTTATAAACCCTCCCCCACCTTCTTTTGCAACCTCTTGGTTCTGTGTCCATCCAACTTCTTCACCTATGTTTGACTCATCTCTATCTTATGCCTCTGCTTCATCATCTGTATTCACAAATTCACCACGAAACACATCAAGATTTTGATTCTACTGTTACGGCTAATCACGGATATTCAAGACATCACACAATATCCCTAACCAAGAGCTCTCCATTCCAAACTAAACAATTCTTACCCATAAAAGAGTATGCATTACAAGAGCAATTGTTTAAACAAGCAGTACGACATTACAAGCTTTTCCATGTTTCTACCACAAATCAAATTGGTTTTTCTTACGCACCCACCAGAGAAATCACTTTGATTCCAATTACTCTCCGATCTAGGATGGAAACCAGTCAAGCAATTACACAAGGACAATCCGGTCTCCCTGCAAGTACTGAAAGCCCCACATAAAGCATAGACCTTACATTGACTTTCAGGTTGAGCCCAGATGATATTCCACTGTTTGGTAGATTCAGACCATGTTTGTAGCTGAAATTGACCAGCAACATCCATTATAAATCTAGATATAGTGGAAGGATTATACGCGTAATAAGATTTTGATTCTACTGTTACTGAAATTGACCCTCTTCACTTTCTTCACTAGATTTATTAGGGTTTTTGGAAGACGATTTTGAAGAAGATGATGATTTGGGGTTTTGATCTGATTTAGGTTTTATATAGATGGAGTTGATAAAACTAATGAATTGACATAAATGCCCTTAAGTTAAATGATAAAATGACAAAACTGCCCCTTATTTAACTGAGTTCAACTAACGTCGTTTACGAGTTGGATGAAACGAGCAAAAATTTGAAAACTAGTGGAGCCAGTTGAGAAAAAAAAATCTTTTGGATGAAACTGGCAAAAAGTGCCAAACCTCAAGGACGAAAATGGCAGTTTACTCTATTATAAAAAATGTTCTTTTGACAAACGTCTGGCTAACCTGAATTTCCTTTGGATCAAAATGTCAACTTTTTCCTGCCACCCTCGTATGGTTTGGCTAACCTGTCCAGTTATCAATCTCACTATCCAACAACTGAATTTTACTTGCTTGCATGAAAAGTAATGATCAGGAACATTCCAAATAACCGTCCAATTTCAGCTTTTGTTTAACTCATGATATATCCACCAAATCATTTCTTCAAGTTCATTTCACCAAAAAAGGCATAACTGTAATGATCAGAAACATTCCAAATAACTGTTCAATTTCAGCTTTTGTTTAAATATTGTAGCAACTTCCATAGAGAAGTTATCAATCTCACTGAGATGATATCTTCTCTTTAGGTTTTGGAATTAATGAGACAACTTTTCAGTTGTTATCCGAGATATAGCGGTCAACGATGAAGACAACCTGAAAACAACCGGATACCATGGATCAGAGAGATTCAAGCTAATTAAACTCATATCTCAAGCCGGTGCAAGTTATGTTGTAGCTCATATGTTATTATCTCTTCTCTTATTCTCTCTTTCTCAAGTTCTCGATGGATTATTGCTCTCATATCATGGATCAGAGAGATTTAAGCTAATTAAACTCATATCTCACTGTAATGATCAAGAATATTCCAAATAACTGTATAATTTAAGCTTTTGTTTAACTAATTTAGCAACAGTCCAAATAACTGTAATGATCGCTACGGTTAGTGGATACCATGGATCAGAGAGATTCAAGCTAATCAAACTCCGGGGCAACCCTTGTTTGATTATACTTGTGTACACCCTTTATCTCTTTATGTATGAATAGTGACCCTCTGACAATGATCAGAAACATTCCAAAATAACTGTAATGATCGCTACTGTTGATTGGTATATAGAGAGCAAACCGACGATCATTCAAAATTTAAAGTTACCGCTAACCTCTGCGCCATCATCGTTGACAACTTTTCAGTTGTTATCCGAGAGATAGCGGTCAACGATGAAGACAACCTGAAAACAACCGGATACCATGGATCAGAGAGATTCAAGCTAATTAAACTCATATCTCAAGGTGGACTTAAGCACCTGAACGGGAAGTTGAAATTTTGAATGATGTTCGTTGACTGCACCGAACACACTACAATTATTCACAATTTTATACATACAACACACCTTCATCGTTGACCGTACTGTTCTTCTTGATCTTGATCTTCACACTTGCTTTTGACAAATCCATTGTTGTTTCCATAGACATTCAAGGAAGCAAATCGTTTGAAATGGTGAATACATCTTCTTTGACAGAATTGGGATGATTTGCATGGAGGGTTATGTGCATCACGTATTTTCATTCTTTCCTTGATCTGCAAATATTTGAAAATTATCATTTCTTGACATGCTTGGTAACACCTTGATCTGCAATATTTGAAAATTATCATTTCTTGACATGCTTGGTAACACCTTGATCTGTAATATCTGAAAATTATCATTTCTCGAAAAGTAATTAAAAACACTTAAAAATGAATTAAAAACAATTGTTGCGAGTTAGGTTTAGTCGGAGGACCACGTACAATGATTCATCAAAGTTGTACAAAGCTGGATGTTTTTACTGGAAAACCAAAACGAGCAATTAACGAAGCGAAACGGAGAGTTATAATTTTCTTGGCTAGGAAACAACTTAAAAGAACCAAAAATGAATTAAAATTATTTTTTGGTGATTAACAGATAATTTTAAATAATTAAAAGAAAATCAATTTTTTTTAAAAAAAGGCCAAAGCACCTCGCTTTGGTCAAAGCGAGGCGCTTTAGTGCCTCGCTTTGACCAAAACGAGGTGCTTTAGTGGTTTGATTAGACCACAGGCGCCTCGCTTTGACCAAAGCGAGGTGCTTTGGCCTTTTTTTATAAATTTAAATTTTCTTTTAATTATTTAAATTATCTGTTAATCACCAAAAAATAATTTTAATTCATTTTTGGTTGTTTTAAGTTGTTTCCTAGCCAAGAAAATTATAACTCTCCGTTTCGCTTCGTTAATTGCTCGTTTTGGTTTTCCAGTAAAAACATCCAGCTTTGTACAACTTTGATGAATCATTGTACGTGGTCCTCCGACTAAACCTAACTCGCAACAATTGTTTTTAATTCATTTTTAAGTGTTTTAATTACTTTTTGAGAAATGATAATTTTCAGATATTACAGATCAAGGTGTTACCAAGCATGTCAAGAAATGATAATTACTTTTTGATAGTCTTGATACTTTTTAACAATCGGATTGTTTTTCGAGAGAAAGGAACTAAGTTGCAAATACGATAATAATCAAACTCATATCTCAAGCCGGTGTAATTACTTTCAAGTTTTTTAGAATCATTGAAGACACCACATCATTGTACAAACCGACGATCATTCAAAATTTAAAGTTACCGCTAACCTCTGTGCCATCATCGACTACAGCAAACCGACGATCTTCCTCCACGATACTCCTAATGGGCCTCTCTTTAGTTCACGGTACGATTTGTGTTTTTGTTGCTTTATAAATAATAAGTTTTGTGTTTATCAAACCCTAACGTCTGAGCAATGATTTATTAAATCGTTTTACTAATTTCCGATTCTTGATACTTTCATAAATCGTTTTACTAATTTCCAATTCTTGATAATAATAAATTATTATAATAATAAAACAAAGGAACTAAATTACAAATATAATAAAAAATAATAATAATAATAATGTAATATAGTCATTGTTAATGCTCAAAAAAGTCAACCTTTGTTGACTCATAGGAGTCTTGAAGACGAAATGAATTTTACAAGATACTTGAAACAAGGTATGGATATGGAGAATAAATATTTGACTATACGTGGTTGATGATGTCAAGTTTAAGTCATTGATTCATTTGGAAATCGAAAACGCCTATCATCACTCTGTATAGAGAAGAAAATCAACAACCGAATATTTAGTTCTCTCCGAACTTCAGCTTCCAAAATACGACGTCGTTGTAGCTCATATGTTATTATCTCTTCTCTTATTCTCTGTTTCTCTAGCTCTCGATGGATTATTGCTCTCATATCGACTCTCACAATTATTCACAATTTTATACATACAACACACCTTCATCGTTGACCGTACTGTTCTTCTTGATCTTTTTATGTATGAATAGTGACCCTCTGGCAAACCTACCTCTGTTTTGAATTTGTTGCTTCCATAGAGAAGTTATCAATCTCACTGTAATGATCATGAACATTCCAAATAACTGTATAATTTCGTACAAGATTCCTATGCAAGCAAGTCAAATTCAGTTGTTAGACCAACTTGAGATATGAGTTTGATTAGCTTGAATCTCTTTGATCCATGGTATCCAGTCTTCAAGGTGGACTTAAGCACCTGAACGGGAAGTTGAAATTTTGAATGATGTTCGTCGACTGCACCGAACACACTACAATTATTCACAATTTTATACATACAACACACCTTCATCGTTGACCGTACTGTTCTTCTTGATCTTGATCTTCACACTTGCTTTTGACAAAGGTCTGGCTGACCTGAAGTTCCTTTGCAACCAGGTAAAAAGGAACTAAGTTGCAGATATAAAAATCCATCACATCACGATTATACTCTTTTATGTATGAAATAGTGACCCTCAGTTGTTATTCGAGAGATAGCGGTCAACGATGAAGACAGCATGAAAGTGGATACCATGGATCAGAGAGATTCAAGCTAATTAAACTCATATCTCAAGCCGGTGCAAGTTATGTTGTAGCATCTTTGATCATCTTCTTGTAATTACTTGACAGATATCTCTCTGAGATGATAGCTTCTCTTCAGATTCTGAAAGTGGATACCATGGATCAGAGAGATTCAAGCTAATTAAACTCATAGGTAAGAACATTGTGGATGAGGATTGTTTATCTTCCCATTGATTTCAAGTATGTTGCCAAATAACTGTTCAATTTCAGCTTTTGTTTAACTATTTTAGCAACTTCCATAAAGAAGTTATCAATCTCACTTCTCACTGTCCATGTTTACCTTCAACGTCCAACGGTAATGAGTAATCTAGTAACCTCTACAATGATGTGATTTGTTTTTAAATAAGGAGGTATATGTACAATGAACTTTTTACGCTAAATAAAACCGATTAATGGCAGGTTTGCCAGAGGGTCACTATTCATACACACAACTTTTTGCTCTAGTGGTGTGCTCTACCTTTTTGACAAACACCTGGCTAACCTGTCCAGTCGGTGCAAGTTATGTTGAAGCTCATATGTTATTATCTCTTCTCTTATGCTCTCATATCATGGATCAGAGAGATTTAAGCTAATTAAACTCATATCTCAAGTTGGTCTAACAACTGAATTTGACTTGCTTGCATAGGAATCTTGTACAAAATCATTCTCACATGAATATCCTTTAATGAATGTATTAGGGGTTGGAAACTCTGAAGACCAATGACCCTCTAGCAAACCTCCGTTAAGGGTCTTCAGAGTTTCCATGGGAAGGTAAACATATATAACATTCTCTTCTTCTTCCCTTACAAATCACTTTGCCATTAATACAAATCACATTGTGCATGACATTTCATTCTGCATGTGTCATTTCATAACTTGCACCGGCTTGAGATATGAGTTTAATTAGCTTAAATCTCTCTGATCCATTGTATCCACTTTCAACTAAATCTTTCTCTGATCGCTACTGTTGATTGGTATATAGAGAGATTCAAGCTAATCAAACTCCGGACAACCCTTGTTTGATTATACTCGTGTACAACCTTTATCTCTTTATGTATGAATAGTGACCCTCTGACAATGATCAGAAACATTCCAAATAACTGTAATGATCGCTACTGTTGATTGGTATATAGAGAGCAAACCGACGATCATTCAAAATTTAAAGTTACCGCTAACCTCTGCGCCATCATCGTTGACAGATATCTCTCTGAGATGATAGCTTCTCTTCAGATTTTGATTGCACCGGTGGAATTGGAATTAATGAGACAACTTTTCAGTTGTTATCCGAGAGATAGCGGTCAACGATTAAGACAACCTGAAAACAACCGGATACCATGGATCAGAGAGATTCAAGCTAATTAAACTCATATCTCAAGCCGGTGCAAGTTATGTTGTAGCATCTTTGATCATCTTCTTTGTAATTACTTTTTATTGTTTCGGGTTCCCTTCCATCGTTGACAGATATCTCTCTGAGATGATAAAGGTAGATCATGGAAAGTTGAACTCAAGAAAACAAAGATGAAACCGATTAATGTTCTTTATATATGAATAGTGACCCTCTAGCAATATTTGTAATTACTTTCTATTGTTTAGCGCCGATCCGATTGTTAAAAGTATCAAGACTATGAAATTAGTAAAACAACTGAATTTTACTTGCTTGCACGAAAAAGTTCAATTTCAGTTCAAACTTTTCAAACACCTGCAACATCTCAAGAGTCGAGGTCCTCTGTAAAAGACATCGTACAATGAACTTTTCATGCAAGCAAGTAAAATTCAGTTGGTATTAATGGCAAGATATGTGGCTTTAGTCCTTTACGCAGGTTTTTGACAACTTTTTGCTAATACACACAACTTTTTGCTCTAGTGGTGTGCTCTACCTTTTTGACAAACACCTGGCTAACCTGTCCAGTTATCAATCTCACTGGCAATCATCGTTGTAGCTATAGGTAAGAACATTGTGGATGAGGATTGTTTATCTATCTTCCCATTGATTTCAAAGGATATTCATGTGAGAATGATTTCGTTACTGTAATGATCAGAAACATTCCAAAAAACTGTAATTGATTTCCACGATCTACCTTGACTGCTACAACATAACTTGCACGGCTTGAGATATGAGTTTAATTAGCTTGAATCTCTCTGATCCATGGTATCCACTTTCAGGTTGTCTTCATCGTTGACCGCTATCTCTCGGATAACAACTGAAAAGTAATTACAAGAAGATGATCAAGGATGCTACAACATAACTTGCACCGGCTTGAGATATGAGTTTAATTAGCTTAAATCTCTCTGATCCATGATATGAGAGCAATAATCCATCGAGAACTAGAGAAACAGAGAATAAGAGAAGAGATAATAACATATGAGCTACAATGACGTCGTGTTTTGGAAGCTACAACATAACTTGCACCGGCTACTTTTCAGTTGTTATCAAACGACTACTTTGATCAAGATGACATACACCTAATTTACACATATCCTTTGATCATGTCAAGTTTAAGTCATTGACAATGTTGAGGGTTATTACTTTGTTTTTTAATTTTTTTTAACTTTTTATAATTATTAAATTAAAAAAAAAACAACTCAAAACATCAAAAAACTACCAAAATAAATTACCCCCTCCAAGCGCCTCGCTTAGGCCTAAGCGAGACGCTTGGAGGGGGGTTTAAATAGAAGTTGGGGGTTTAAATATCGGGTTACGTATTTTATATATTGTATTTTTCTACTTTTTGACTGAAGTACATTTTTCACCCTTACTTTAATGAAGTTTTATCAAATTTAACTTCAACTTTTCATGATATGTTTATTTGTTAAGTGTATCATAAATATTTGTGCCTCTTTAGATTGCATGTATAGCTATTTAGTTACCAATGGGGTGGTGGTCCATTGGCAAAGGCAGAGCCTTTAAAACACCTAGGTTGTGGAAGGTCTTGGGTTCAAGTCCCACAGACTATAGGATTTTAAAGAAATTAACCTTTCAAAAAAAAAAAAAAAAGCTATTTAGTTTGTACAAAGAAATCATTAATAATTAAAATGTATGTATCTTTTAATTATCTAAATTTTAGCCTTTTAGCCTTTTAGGTGTAAAAACTCAACATTATATAGTAAATATTATATGGAAGTAATTAATAATTTGCGCCTCATGTACGAAAAGTCATGCGCTTTGCGTCTCGGTTTTAGACCTTGTCGCTTAAGTGCGCTTCTCGCTTTTTAAACCAACGTTTTAATGGTATTTATTTAAGTTTTAAATAAATAAATATATTATGTTTTATTATATAAAAAAATAAAAATATTGAAAAAATAGAAAAGCAAAAATAAATAGGTAAAATGACTACAATACCCCTGACTTAACAGAAAAAAATAATCCCAGTTAGTGCAATGGACGAAAATAGCAAGAAAATCCAAACCTCAAAGGTTCCATTTCAAAAAAAAAAAAAAAAAAAAAAAAAAAAAAACTTTTTTAAACTAAAATAGCAAACTGGACCAAACCTCAGGGAATAAATTGGCATTTACTTTTCTTTTCTTTCTACGAATACTTGTTAAAACATAGTGTGCCAATTTCTATTATTTTTGCATAACTTGCGGCAAAAAACCTAAGTATTATAATGTTGTATTGCAACTCTTTTTTTATAACAATTTAATTTATTATTATTTTTTTTAAATATTGTTTTCAAAACCAATATTAAATAAAATATATTTCACGATTTGCCGGTAAGTTGTGGTTAAGTAACGGATGCATGAACCTTTCCCTCATTTCCTTATTCAGAACAATCGAGGAACAGAGATGAAGTGGGCAGCTTTCCACTTCAGAAGACCCATTACTCAACTCATAACCGTTGGTTCGTTAATCCTCTTCTTCTTAAACACCCCTTTAATTATTTTCTCAAGATTTGTTCAAATTCTTTTTGAATTTTTTAATTTGGTGGTGGTTTGTAGCTGTTACAGTAATTAATTCCCAATTTATAGATCTTTGTATGTTGTTGAGTTTACTAGGTAGTTCAGTTGCTTGATCATCGTTGTTGGTTACTCGATTAGGGACCGAGTTGTTTGTGTTTGTTTGTTAAGGAAATAATGTGTTCACGAACTGTTGAATACTTATCGAACGAGATTTTTTGTTATTGTTCGATCACTAAGGGAATAAATATGTTCGTCGGTTCGTGTTCGTTTGTGTTTGTTTGTTAATTTTAGGTACTGAATAAAGCGAACACAAATGTACGTTTATGAACACGAACAAACACAAACGAGCATTCATGAACAGAAACGAACACATACAGACACAAATAATTGTTCATGAACAGAAACGAATACAGACGAACATATATTAAATTTCATATAAAATTGGCATTTTTCATCACAAATATTATATAGATCCGTTCCAAAATATACTAACCTATGTACCCAAAGATACTTGACATAATCTTGATCACATAAGTCCATGTGGTATAGTCTCGCAATTTTTAGGAACCCTAATGAATAATTTTTAAAAATAACAGTTAGAAACCCTAATGAACTGTCGAACACAGACGAGCATAAACAAAAACGCTATCAAACATGGTCACGAACATAAATGAACGAACATGGACCTTGTTCTTGTTCGTTTGTTTAACTAAACGAACGGAATTTCTTGTACGTGTTCGTTCATTTATTAAACGAACAATGGGTCTGCCGCTCAGTTGAAAACTATGAAGCAAGTTTGCGGTAGCTCACAAACGATCTTCCTGTTGAACTATCCCTGAATGTTTGGTTCGTTAGCAGCCCTAGGAACGATCGAATGGAGTTTTGAAACTGGAACTGTTTGAATTTAGGGATAAGTGTTGTATTTAGGTTTATTGTGTGATGATTTGATTAAGTAAGTTCAGGTTTAAAAGTACGGAAATGTGCCTCGAGGCGTTTTTCCTTCGCCTCACGAGGCGTAAGCCCGAAGCGGAATTAAAAAATAAATATAAGTATTATATATCTTATAAAAAATGAAATACTAACTAATTTCATCATCATATTAATCAAAAACATAAAAAAACACACGTTAAAAAGACATGAAATGGTTGAAATTGACAAAAAAAAGTCTAAAACATCAAAAATAAACATCTAAAACCCCTGAGGCGCAATTTTTGTTACCGCCTTAGCCCTATGAGGCACAGGTACAAACAAACACCCTGAGGCGACGCCTCAGAATCGTTTTCTACTCGAATCGCCTTGAGGCGCGCCTCACCCGTATTTTTAAACCATAAGTAAGCTGTTAAAATTTCTGGTTGTGTTTTAAGGTTATGAATATTTTGTTTACTGTGGTATTTAGGTATGATTATGACATCAGCATTGATGATATGGACAGGACTGATGTGTATAATGGGAAGTGAAGCACCTATTGTAGTTGTGTTATCTGGGAGCATGGAACCTGGATTTAAGAGAGTAAGTGCCCAGATTTATAGCATAATCCATTGAAGTAGTGTTTTATATTTTTATAGCTGATACTGCCATGTTGTAATTTAGGGGGTGTTTGGGATTGATTATTCAAAACAGATTATGCGTTTTGGAAAAGCAGAGGTGAAACTGCTTATAGATTATTGCGTTTTGGTAGCCTAAAAAACTGATTATCTGCGTTTTCAAAACGCAATCCAAACACTAAAAACTGATTATCTGCGTTTTCAAAACGCAATAATCTAAAAATCAGATTCAAAACGCAATTCCAAACACCCTCTTAATGGTTAAGTTTGTTTAGTGTATATTATGATTGTGATTTTAATGAAAGTTTAGCTTGTGACCTTTTTGATATGTGTTGCAGGGTGATATTCTGTTTATGCGTATGAGCAATGACCCAATTCGCGTAGGAGATATTTTGTCGTTCACTGTTGATGTGAGTACCTTAATTCCGATATTTATATTTTCTTTCTGTCTGTCAAACGATTCAATGTGTAACCTTTGGTTGAAGTTATTGAAGTGCTTCTATCATCAACTTTGTTTGAAATGTTAAATGATGATTATAATATTAGACGAATAGACCCCTTGGCTAAGCGAAATCAATCTGTTAACAATGCAAGAACATTGAGGTATCATGGGAACAAAACTAGAAACTTTAGTAAGTAATAGTTATTAGCAGTTTGAAATTGTCTTACTTTTTAACTACTCTTGAGTAAGAACAGTGGCGAATATTGACCCGAAACTTCGGGTGGTCGGAAGTCACTAGTTTCGGGGGGTCGAAACCTTATATACCAAAAACTTTCTATATAATCAGAACCTCTGAGCGAAAATTGGGGGGGGGGGGGGGGGGTCCCCGCCCCTTAAAAGAATCGCCCCTGAGTAAGAAATTGCATGAAAAAGACAGATATTGTCTCTAGTAAAATTCTCAGGTTCGAATCCTGGTTTCTTGCGTTGACCCATTGAAGGCCACCTGCATGCGCAAGTTACCCCTTGAACGTTTAGGGTATTGCTGGTGCCTCTTGAGTTTTCTGGTGATGGGGTCTAACGGTCGCGGCTGCTGGCACAGAGTTAGCCGATGCTTATTCCCCAGATACCATCATTGCTTCCTCTCCGGGAAAAGAAGTTTAAAAAATGTTATGTTGTGTTAATTTCAGCATGAATTGCTACTTGCTCACAATTGCATTTGAAGATACTGTTTTGTTCTTTGTCACATATAAGCTGTAGTGTCCTCTTCAATACAATCCTTTTAGTTATATTGAAAGGCAACATCAATAATCTTGAAGGATAGTTTACATTTGATATTCGATTTATTTGTGTTTGCTAATATATATATATTTATGCTCATATTTGTTTGGACACAGGGACGCGAAATTCCAATCGTTCATAGAGTGATTAAGGTATATGTTGTTTCTTTAAGCTCTTTCCTTTTATAGCCATTGTATCCGGTAATATTCATCAAAAGTTGATATCATAGTTGGTTAGACCATGCTTTTGTTTCAACCAGTGTTTTGAAAACCGGACCGGACCGGCCGGTCGGACCGGTGTCCCAGGGCCTGGACCGGTCCGGTTCGGGTGTTTGGACCGCCCTGCAACTGAACCGCTTGTGGACCGCTGAACCGCCCGGTTGGACCGGAAAACCGGCCGGTCGGACCAGAAAATAAGGGGTCGGACAGTTCTTTTTTTATTATTTTTATTATTTTTTGGGTTTCAATACATTTTTTGACCCGGTTCGTTGGACCGGTCGAACCGGTGAACCGCCTGGGGGTCCGGTTCGACGTCCGGTCCGGTTCTGAAAACCTTGGTTTCAACTTATATTTTCTGGTTATAACACGTAACGACAAAGTTGGTCACTAGGTTATAAAATGTTGTTAGGAAACAAAAAGTGTTGTCTTAAAAATATTGTTGTTAGTAAACAAAAAGTCATGTGTTAAAAAAAATTGTTGTCAACCCCCTTGAAGGCCACCTGCCCAGCGCAAGCTGCGTCCTTTTTAGCTAATCCCATTGGTTAGTAGGGCATTGGTGGGGTCCCTTGAGTTTTTCCGGTAACAGGGTCTCACGATTACCAAAATAAATGTTGTCAAATTAAAATGCACCTTTTAAAAACTTATATATTGTTCTTAATTAAGTGACTTGATAAATTCCAGCATGGTTTTAAGTTGATTTAGAGGTTTTTGGGCCAGCTTACCACTTAAAGTCATTTCTGTAATAGGTTCATGAGCATCAAAATACTGGAGAGGTTGATGTCCTTACAAAAGGTACTGCAAATTTCAGTTTTTTTTTTTTTTTTTTTTTTTTTTTTTTTTGTGCAGAAACAGTAGAATAATAATGCCAATATATATTTGGTTTTATTTTACTTTTAATTTGCTCAGGAACCTTTAGAAAGCTATTTTTTTTAAAAACCTTATCTCTTGGATGATATTAGGAGACAACAATAGCTATGGAGATGACATGTTTTTGTATGCCCAAGATCAGATGTGGTTAAAGCAGCATCATATCACAGGGAGAGCGATCGGGTAAGTTAACTCTTATATTTTACATCTACAATAAGTTATCGACGTATAGTCAACATATATGCTTCTGCATTTGCTTCCCTCGCCTAAAGACAATTACAAAAGCAAGTCAAAATCTTCATTATTATCGTTTTATATTTACAGATTTTTACCCTATGTTGGTTGGGCGACGATCATACTGACTGAAAAGCCGCTCGTCAAGGTTTGCCTTTAACGCTCCCTCTTTCCTTTGCTATCATTGTCTTTTTTATCACTAAACTGCAGACTTTTATACTTATTGCTTTTGTTGTATGTGATGATGCAGTATATAATAATAGGTGTTCTGGGACTGATTGTAGTGTTTTCTAAAGAGTAGCCAGCCTTCTGATCCAACAGCAATACTTTTGGATGATTGTTATACATCCATATATGATTTCATAAGCAATTAATATACATACAAACATACACACTTACATATATAAATAGATGATTACAGGTGACAATTTCGACCCATTTACTTATAAATGGGTCAATCTGACCCATGGTTTATCTCAAAACGGTAAAATAGGTTTAAAACTTTTAAACGACAGTTGAAAGTCATCCAATGTCTGTATTCTTAGCAACAACCCTCCCCCCCCCCCCCCCCCCCCCCCTTTAAAACTTTTAAACGACAGTTGAAAGTCATCCAATAGCAACCCCCCCCCCCCCCTTTCGAATCATGTTATACAGATATTTTGGTATCATAATAAATTGATTTTTAATTAAAATTAACACGGGAATTACATATAAAAATTGTTTGCGGGTTAGCCCAATCTGGCCCGCCATCTTTCGACTTGCACTATACAAACTACTATTTTCAACCCAAACTCAACTAGCTTCGTCACCCAACCTGTCCATCTTGACACGAGGTGACAAAAAAACATACAAACGAATTATAAAAACCCGACAACTTGATGATCTCATCATCAACGTGCGATTTCATGCTTCTATACACGAAAAGCAAAGGTTTTTCTCAAATCCTACCTAATCAAATCCACAACTATGATCACTACTATTAGAAAAAATCAACAAATATGCTGGTTGAAGACGGGTCACCTCACAATCGCGCACCACTGATCACTAACAATAATCATACAAGACCAAACGTCGCGAACACAAAGTGCAGTAGTACTTGCGCTTATCGACATATGCAATCGGGAGGCAAAAAAACTTCCATTTGCTCTCGATATCAATCGCTACGACTTTGCCTTGGCAGTATGGACACCTCCCACTCGCCACTTGTCTACCGAGCTCTCTTGCTTCCTCTATACAAACAAACAACAATCGCATATTGGTTGATGTTCTCAGTCTTTAAATAAATAATAAGAAAGTTGAAAGAGCCATAATGCTATATATAATATATTGATGGTCAATGAGAGAAAATGAAGTGTTTATTTGGGGTAGGTTGGTTATGGGTGGTTAGGAAAAAGGATAACATATTATTAACATGTGGTCAAATAATAATTTGTTTGCTCGTATTTGATTGGCGGACTGCTGTAGATTTTGTGGACTTTGGGTCCAAATGGTTGTTAAGACGAATGTTCTTACCACTTTTCCTTTATCTGGTCTTATATGTACACATACTTGTGTTTACATTACTGTTACTTTACACTGTTACGTGCAACCAATGATGGATCTTGAACGAAAAATCTGGTAGGGTCGGACTAAATACATATAAAACTTTTTGGAATTTTCGGTACGAAGCGAAAATTTTGACTGGGTCGGAGCCTCGTCGGGCCCAAAAGATGATCTGCCAATGCGTGCAACATAAATGGTAGAATTGTTTATGCAATTATCATATTTCTATTGGTTTTGTATTAAACGTTTGTTTGCTTTAACTTTAATGCATAAGATGGTTATGTAAATGTTTACGGTAGTCTCTTTTTAACTCTCGTTGAATCATCAAAAGCACTATGTAAATGTGCAATATGCGACTATCGCGGTTTTATAACTTTAAGTGATTATGTGCCGTACACACCCAAATATAGATAACAATAAGATAATATTTTAATGGATGGTTGAGATCTCGTCTTTTATGTCTTATGAATTTTGACCGTTACCTCCTTTTTTAACCATTTTATAATCTTAAAGATGTGATAACATAATTCTCATTTATAAAAAAAAATATTATAATCTGAATTCAAACACAATATATGTGTGTTTAATTAGGTGTTTTAATTATCTATATATTAATACAAAGACACTTTAATAGTGTCTTTGTGCTATTATACACTGATGCCTGCTAAGATGTACTACCAGCCACCATTCTTGACTTTTGGGCTGCCAAGTGCCAACCATGAGACAGAATTCAGCATAGCATAGAGATTTTATGAAGTCATAGAATGTATTAATGAGCTGCCACAATTGAAAATTATGGGCCAGGTGAACAATTAATGGGCTGCCATTTTTGGAATACTTTGGGCTTCATATCAAGTCAATAACAGGCAACCCAACTGTTGTAATGTTAATGCTGGTCTGTAAGGTAATGGGCGGCGACTTATTTTTTTACGCCCACGCGAGAATAACAGTCACTTAATGTTATCTTTAATGTTCACCAAACACCAATGCAACATGAGCTGCCACAGAGAAGCGCGATCTTTAACTTGCACCAAACCCTCAACGCAACAGGAGCTCCCGCAGCGGAGCGCGGGTAACTAAAACACTAGTTTATAATTATATAAATTGACCCCAAAAGCATGATAATCCAAAAGAAGAAAGCCACAATAAAAAAAAAGAGAAAAGTGAATGACACTCAATTATTTATACTTTGTTTAGACATGAAATCCAAATATTATATGTCTGCAAATTACACCCAATTCAACAAGGTTAACAAACACAATGATAATAGTGAAGCTTTAAGGATACGTAGTTTCCTAGCAACAACATTAACAAACTACCATTTAGCTGTATGCATGTCTCAAGTATAAATATTGGTTAAGAACTTAATATACTAAAGCAAAGAGGAAGATATATTAGTAGATGCAAACCATTAAAAGTTCATGATTTTGTATGATGCACTCTCTAAATAATTTGGTTTGGAGGATTAGTGGGCATAGAGTTGATGTTCTTAGCTAGGTTGTGCTTATTGTTGTGCATCCAGACCTTGAGGACTCTTCTTTTGATCCCTAGTTTAAAATATAAATATAAAAAAGTTGTTAGTATCTATCTATAGATTTGCTTTATATGAATAGTATTTGTTACATGTGTACCTTGTTATAAATATTTATTTCCTATATGATTAGAGTAAAAACCGATTTGAGCCGAGTCTACACAATATCAAGCGAAGGTCGAGTCCAAATTAAAACTCACTCAATAATCAATCTTGGTTTTATGGACCGGGCACGCTTAAGTTCACAAGTTTGATCATAGGCCGAGTTTCTTAGCCTAACGGGCCAATATGATTTTAGGGTTTTCTGATTTATGTATATAAGTTGTTACTCTTCATAATATACGTGCGTAATATACCAATACTAGTTTTTATCCCGGGAGCGTCCCGAGTTGAAATATCTGATATGACATAATAAAATATATTATTATTATTTTAAACAAATCTCTACCATAATTTATCATATTTAAATATAAAAAAAACGAATCTCTGCGTTAGGGTATAAATATAGTGCCATTACAAATGAATTCGGAAGTTTGTAATCGACCATTCTAAAAAAACTAACATGAAATAAGAAAAAAAAGTTAATTATTGAAATATCGAACGCATTAGTCTAAGGGTTATGTGATGCGTTAAAAAATTCATGGGTATATGATCGGGTATATAGTTCGGGTATTTGGGTATGTTGTTTCGGGTAATCGGGTTGGGTATCACCTAATCCCAGACCCGAACTAAACCCATAATTTTTTTTAAACTAATCCCAAACCCGACACAATACCTGTCTGGTTACAAAAATAGTCATTTTTTTCTCCGTTTTTTATATAGCACTATGGTACTCGTTGGAAAGATAATAAAACGCTCGTTAATTTGGTGTAATTTTTTTCTTTAAAAAATCTCATATATAAAATATATTAACGTTTAAAAGTTATGGGAGGAAACATGAGAGAAAAAATAGTAAAGTTTTAATATTTAGATTTAGTAGATTATGTATTTAATAGATTAGGTTAAAGATTATAATAAATTAGGTTAAATCATATTTATTTCTTTTTTTTAATTGGTTTACACTTGCCACATCACATCCTATGTGGCATCTCTTAAAGGAGAGATTGCATAAAAGTATGACATGTAGGATTAAACCCTTTGCAATATATATATATAGATAGATATAGATTTTATGGTATCATAGTCAAGAAAGTGTTTAATAGTTCTTTTTCTACATAAGATAACCTTATATAAATATCCTATAACATATACGTCATATCATGCTTGTTCTTATCATTAAACATGAACTTTAATAATGAAAATGTGTCCTTTGGGTAATGGTTGGGTCGGTTATGGATTTTTTTTTTTTAAAATTATCAACTCTTATATATTCTGCTGCCAATGATTTATAGATCAAGTGGTGAAAACACTTGAGTTCTTTTTTGGAGACTCAAGTTCAATCTCCACCTGTATCAAATAGTGAGACATTTAGTGCATAATGATGGTGACAAACCCACCGAGAGGGGTTCGATCCTAAGCGTCACCCCTGTATTAATTCGGTTGTTACTTCAGCGAGGCAACTTGTGTGAAGGCAGTACGGTTTCCGGGGGGAAGCCACCAAGGCCGATGATCCTGCACGGGGCCCGATAGAACATCGTCAGGCCAGCCTTGGTGGACTGTCAGTTCAAAGCGGACCGACGGAGTGACAATGGGTCACTCATAACGAGAGTCACATTCCCAAAAAAAAAAAAAAAAAAAAAAAAAAAAAAAAAAAAAAAAAACATATATTCTATGGGCTTGAGGGAAAAGGTATTGAATATTGTTATATTCTTAATTTAGGCCCTACTTTTTCATATCATTGTATTTTGAACATCAAAGTTTAAAAAAATTTGTGACCACTTTGCTAGTCAATATGATATAAGGTATTTGGCAACTTTCGATGATTAGACGGTTTTCAAGAATGTTAAAGGCATAAAGCCGTTAGAACCTGAATTCAAACTTAAAACCTCTGTTAGAAGGACTGAAACGCTTACCACTCCGCGTCAAGTTAATTCCACATCTTTCATGTCTTGCCATTTTTCTAATTGTGAAACAAATCATTTAGTAACTTGTAGAGAATATGATGACTAAGGAGAGATCTAGAATGGTTGAATACACGAGTATGGGCAAATGGTTTTTTTATGAGGTGTTGATGATCAGCAAAGTGCCAACAGATTTGATTATAAACTAGTGTGTATCAAATCCCGTGCGTTGCACGGGAGACTTTTCACACTCCGTATTGGTTATTATTAGCTTCCAAATCCAATTAAGTTTCAAATGTTTTGCAGATATATATTTCACCATGATGGTATCTTAGGTAGTTAGGTTTACTTAAACACTGTTAGTAAAAATTACAATAATTCCGTTTAATCGATTAATTTGCTTTTACCCTTGTTTTTTCCTATAATACCAACATTTAAGTTTAACCTATGTATTTAAAATACCCTATGTATTTAATTTTAAATGACATTTCTAGTTAAAAGCAAACGATAAATGTTTTGAAAAATAGTTAATTTGTGTTTTTATTTTCACTTTATAAATACGTTTACATATCTCAAGATCTCATAGTCTCTTCACTTCAGTATCATCTCTTCAACCTTTGTTTTCTTGACTCGTGATACATCTTCGTAACAGATCTTTCACCTTGTATTTAACATTTCCAGATAATCTATCTTTCTCATCCATATGTGTTTCGAATTAAATCACATCCTCAAGGGAGAGGTGATCGATCAGTGCGAGCCGGGTGGCCATGGCGGCTAGAAAAGTTACACCCGTCTCTCACCGGTGTCGCCCCAACGACCTTTACTCCAATGCCGGGCTATGCCATAACGAACATCTGCTTCCGCAACAACTCCTCCACCGAGTGGGCGGCATAGGTGGCTTATATATGTCGACCTTCAGGCAACCGGTGTCGGCATCAGCGGGTGACCCAAATAGACTTCGGTGTACATTTGTCGCCGTCAACAACATCTCATCTCTACATGTAATGTCTTGTTAGTACCACGGAAGAGCGGTGGTTATGGAGAGACAAGTTGCTGCCTGTTGCAGCCACTTGTCCGTCGTCTACCATCTCTCCATGTAATGTTGAAAAGATGTTTTCGATGCATGGAAGCTTAAGTAGACATTGTGGGGGTTTTCCATGGTGCTGCCACGTTTTATCTATGCTAGCTAAAAGACTGTTGTACTGTTGGCACGTATAAGGTTAATCTGCCACGCATCATAACTTGTAGTGTTGGCACGTAAAGATAAACAACACGTAGACTTAGAGTGAGGAGAACCTGCCACGCAGGTGTGTTCATGTTAAACAACCCATATAAGACTCTGTATTCACCAAAATGCAACTGTTTTACTGTTTAAATCCGAACGATTATTATTAGTATATAATGTGTATACAATTTGTTTAGCCATAGTGGATAGATATTAATTTCATTTTAGCCCCACCAAGTTTACTTATACCTTCTTATTGAACATTTATTTTGTCAATGCCATAATAAAACTAATATATAATTCACAATTTGGACCAAATTTGTGGTAGCCTCAGCTTGACCACAAAATGTTACTAAAAATATATAAATTTAGATCACAACGACTATCTTAAATATAGAAAGTTATATTTCTTTTATTCCAAGTTGAAAATAAACTTTTAGAGTTAGACTTTTATCTTGCATTTCTAGTTTCTACGCTAAACGTTTAAATTTGAGACTTAAGGATGTTTGGTAGTCTCTTTAGGATTCCATTAAGAGATTAAGAGTGAATCAGTAATCATTAAAGTATATTTGGTTCATCGACATGACACCCTTGAATTAGTCAGTAAACATCTTACCATTAAGTTTCATAATGATGCTAAATGAGAATTTTACCATTTATCTATTCACATGTGTTCATAACCCTCAGCCACTCACTCACGCACCACCTCCTTAACCCACCACCAACTAGTCAAGCCAAGCCAAGTCAGACCTCTTACTAGTTCAGTATATCTTACCCAATTAGTTTTCTTAATGGCTCAGCATTTAATGATGTAGAGGTTGCCAAAGAGCCTCTTAGACTTTCAGCTATGAGCATGGCCGGCCATGGTGGTGTGTGGGGAGGACTTCCGGCCCGAGCCTAATTTCTAATGGGGCACATTCGGATGGTCATAATGGCGGATTTACATATATTGGAGGGTCGACAATAACCTTATTGAACCGGTTGGAAATTGTTCATATCTGATATGCGTAAATTTACAGATCTGCCCAAAAAAATTACAGGGTAAGGGTTTAGTTAGGAAGACGATGATAAATGCGTAAATACTAAAAGATGATGGGGGTATTTTAGTAAAGTTACGAATTGATGAGTTTTTTTTTTTTTTTTTTTTTTTTTTTTTTTTTTTTTTTTTTGAATCGACTTTATGAGTACTTGAAAAAGTCTATGTGGGTAAAACATATATCATTGTCGGTCAAACCTAGCATTGTCATTGTATATTCGCCACTGCACTAAAGTAACTTAACCATTAGTTCATTAGTCAATAACCATGAAGTGTTATCCCACTTAAGTAAAAAAAAATTGCGGATTGACAATGATAGTTATCGAGAACGAAATGCTGATAATATAAACTGTGAACAGTTGATCTATCGATTTGATATTATTTTACCCGTTGTTTAAAATATAGTTTACATTTATTTATTTCGTTAACGCCTAAGGCTAAGGGGCATATTTTTCCATGACTCGACCCGGGCACCTGAATTCTTAGGGACAGCCTTGGTTATGAGTAAATGATTTGAGATTGGGATGGAACAAGTCTACACCAAAAACCGAGGGTGACAAAAAAGAAAGATCAAGAACTGATTTGCTAGTGACCGGTTAGCATCGAGTCATCGACCTAGTCCCAGATTCGTGTAGTTATACCTTAAAACCAGTATGAATCAGAGTAGTGTTGCAAAGTATTGAATTCAACATAATACTTGCCCAAATTTCGCTTGGCCGATTCTACCTTAAAACCAGATTAGGCTGGACCATACGTGCTTGGTCCCGACTTGACCAACAACCGGTCCAAACAGGGACGAAGGATAAGAAGGGCCAGGGGTGGCCCTGGCCCCCGTGTTTTCTGACGCAGTGGTATAAATTTGCGATTTTCATAGGTAAATTGAGTCCGGGTTGAGTTTGGCCCCCACCGATTTGCCACTACCGATCGAAAAAAATTGAACCCGGCCCCCACCGATTTCGAAACCAAGCTTCGCCACTGGGTCCGAACGATTTTTGCCCACCTCTACTTGTAATCTAAGAAATCGTAAACAATCTCAACCAGTTAATGTAAGTCCCGTTAGGCACATAAAAACTTGGTTAGAGCAATAAATGGCTATAGATGCCACCATCTACATGTATAGACTATTAGACTTTCATCGAGATAGTAACTTAACACTCTTTTTGATGAAATGATTTAATCCGAAATTTCAAATAATACACAACACATGATTCTTTGAATGATAATGTTATGAAACTACAGGGTTCAATTTGCAACTTTTTTTAAAGCTTAGATACAGTAATTTGATTACTCTCCTCTCAAGTCAAGTCTCACCTTGTCACCTATATATGGTCACGACTGATGTCACATTCGGAAGCTTCTTAAAAAATTACTTTGGTCAAAATTTATATTAATATACTTTGGTGTCAATATTTGTATCACACGTTCTTCTTTTCTGGAAGACTAGCTTACCAAAATTTACCTGGTCATGCATGTGGGTAGATATATGTACACACGTGTATAGTATAAACAATGGTTTTTATTTTTACACACGTTATATATATTCTCCATTTTACTTAATAAAATTCTCATTAAAACAAAATACGAAAGTTACATCATGATAGTAGGTAGACGGGCAACAAGCTGCGCCGCCACCCCTTTTTGAATTGCAAACCCTAGTCTACTAAAGACAAAACCTTGCCCCCCTGGGGATGAAACATTGCCCTGGTCAAGAAACAAATAGCTTCTGGCGCCAGGGAGCCAAAGGTGTCGAAAGCCAGAGGGATAAAGACATGTTGGTTATCTGCACAAGCTTTAGCATGTTTATCTACTTTCTTTGATTACGCCTTTCTTGATGCTTGCCCAGCTACGAACCCTGTTTCCCGTAACCCAACCAGCGGAGATACCCCGGTGAGGTCCACACAGGCATGTTTCCCTCTCTCCCAACCAAAGACAAGCAGGTCTGCTGGTCGCAGGGTGGATCTCCCTTCCGTGGGGTCTGTGAGGAAGTTTACAGGGGCCTCCTTTTTGGCGTATCATTTTACTTGGGTTCCAACTTTGTTTTTAGCTGATGGATAATGTGATATATGTATTTGATTGACACTCTAGATTTTTAGACAATGATACGCGAAGTCCAAAAGAAAGAAAGGAAGAATTAGAAGTTGTTTTTGGCTTTAAGCATTCATTCAATTCATTCAATTCAAATATATTTAACTTCAAGTGATTGAACAGTATTTAAATGATACAATACCGGAAGCATACATGATATTTCACCTTACTCCCAACTCTCAAGGTGTTTTGAGTCATTTTGATCTCCAGATGTTTCCTCCATCATTCCACGCGTCCCTTCTGTTTAGGCCAAACCTCTTTCAATCACGCGCTGCAGTAAAACCCAGGTGGGATCAGATTCGAACTTGAGACCCTTCAGCCTCAAGCTCTAACCGTCATTTCCCATGCCACTTCACCACAAGAGTAGGGGCTCAAAACCAATCCGTAACAGATTCAAATTCACTAGTCGTATTACTAGCCACGGATGCAATCGGGCCACAACCGGGTATGCAAACATAGGTTGACTAAAGTGGGCCAAACCTGGGTCAGCTTTATTCAAATGGATCCCGTGCAGACTTGAGGATATCATGCTCACATAATAAAACCTACGTTCTTTAACATACGATTATGTTGGCTTTTCTTCTAATTTTACTTTCTTTATTTCCACTTTCAATTAGTTTTCACACGTCCCTAAATGTTAGCTGAGTGGGTTGTTTTTCCATTGCTAGTTCAAACTCGGTATGCTTGAATGGTGAATCTGTATCTCAACTCACACGTTGCCTATCTTTTTCCATTTGAATTCTACTCCTGACCGTTTACCCCTAACCGGTTTAATATTATGTCCATAAGCGTTAGATGGTACTTAAGGCCAAACTTTATGAATCCATCGATCTCTTCTATTCACGATTGATATGAAATTTTGGCTAAGTTATTACAAATTTTCACCGCATTATGATACCAATTTAAACCCTACCTTGCAAGTACACTTAAAATGGAAACAGAAGACGAGTTTAGACATAATGTTTTGTGAAATTTTGTATCGACCATTAAATAACTTAGTTACAAAGAATATGACAGAATCACATTGCTTCTTACCTTAAAATTTTGAAATATAGACAGAAGGAAAATATATAAACATCATCCTTTCATTACCTTATATATACTTCTGGCTTTCGGTATCACTAGATTCATGTATGGATTATTTTAAATGTTGTCTACTTGTATATCCATTCATTTGTGCGACCTCCCATCTCATCCATGTCTATAAAGATACTGACCGCCTGGATGATGACATGGCTTGTGTTAAGTTGTGTTAGTGTAAGTATTAAAACTAAAAAAAAAAAAGAACTTAATAAAATGCTAACGGGTGTTTGGCATTGCGTTTTCAAGTTGCAAACAATCTGTTTCAGTGTTTGGGTGTAGCGAAACTAAAATGATTATGTTATTATACAAGAATCAATTTATATGTAAACCCTTAAATAATCAGAATTTGCCTAACACTGAAACAGCTATGGTCAGGGTTGGCTCAATTCATTTAGTGCCCTCTTAAGCAAGGCTTGTAGATTAATATATTATATATATCATAGTTGTCGAAAGCGCGTGAGGCGCACCAAGTGCACTGCGCCCTGTGAGGCGCGCATTTAGGCGCTGAGGCGCGCTATCAGGGCTGTTTCAGGCTGATTTCCGGCCAAATTCAGGCTAAAAGTTGCCTGAACCTCTAAACATCCTAAATGAGCTATGAACAAGTCTTAAACAACCCTAAAACATCCTAAAGTAGCTCTAAACAAGCCTAAAACATCTCTAAATTCCCTAAAAATGTATTTTATACTATGCGCCTAATTATAAAAAGCCCTCGTTTTTTATGCGCCTTGCGCCTAGGCTCCGGGCTCGGCCTATGCGCCTAGGCGCTTTGACAACTATGATATATATTAGTACTATATATTTTTAATATAAAATTTATATTTTTGGTTTTTATGTAAAATATTTATAATCAGATCAGTTAAAAACTATTTTGCAATCTATAAAATGGTTGGTCAACTTAAAATCAGGCTTAGCAAAAGTATATTTAGAGAGAAATGGGATCTCAAAGATATGAGACCTAAAATCTTTGTTTTAGCACCTTTATCCTTTAGGCAGCAGTTTCAACCCATTTAAGGGTAAATGGGGCAATTTGGGTTGCATTTCGATAACTGATCAAAAATAAGTAACATGCAAAACTTGGCTAAAAAGTAAAAAACAGAGCGGGTGTGCTCAAACGTATTAAGCAATCAACAATTGCCTAATACTTGAATCGTTTTTTAAATGCAACTACATTATCATTTGGTAATATAGTTTGTGTAATCGTATTTTAATAAACAAAGACTAAAAGGTGTTAGTATGACGGCCCAACAGTGCCCATTTTGACCAGCACATATGAGATAGGAAAATAAACGTACCTTTCCAATTCGAGGCCGTTCTTTCAATTTTTCCAGGCTGTTCCGAATATGAGAGACAGCTCCCCAGCATTTCAATGTATTTGCTACGTCATCAAGCCTCAACAAGTACTCTTCTTCAGTAAGGGGAAAAGATCTCTGTGAGACAAATTAATAAGCAAATTATCATGAGGCAGCTGTTGATTTGATATGTAACATATCCTAGGGTTTGGAAACAAAAACTTCAAGGACAAGATGTAGCTTACCTGCTCCATGTACTTCCACATGACATTCATTGCAAGGAGATTTTTACCCATGAATTCCTGCAGCATATTGCAGTAATAAGTTTCTTTAGTAATTACAGTGAGAACACTACTGGTAAACTCACCGGCCCACTAATACCTTGCTAACCAATGTGACCAGGTAACACAGTTTTCGCTGGACAAGTGACCTTCAAGAGGGTTAAAGGCAGAAAACCAACGGAAGTTGGATTCAAACCTGAGACCTTTGCTAGAGGGGAAATCGGGCACAATGCACACACCACTGTGCCACCCCCTTGAATATTTTAGTAATAAGTGTGGTGAAATAAGAATGATAAACTCCAAATCCTGAATCTCATAAAAATAAAAGATCAAAAATAAAGGTTATACCTTCTTTATAAGTTGAACATCATAGGAGCGTCCATATTTCTTCCTAATAAGTGTAGCCAAATCAATACCAGAAAAGGCAGAATCATCTGCACCAATAATTCTTTCTAGATTTTCTCTGATGAGTTCATCGTTAACCTATAAAACTAAAGGTTAATATTTGCTGCTAAGATATGCATTTATGTATGTGTATATCACACAGAACAAAAGTGATTAACACGGTGCATAAAACAAACTCTATGAGAGAAAGTAATAATATTATTAAGTGCCTGATAATAGTATTCGCATGGCTTCAAAGTTACAAAAGATCGCCCATACAATGGCAGTTCTACAGTTGGCAGATTGACAAAACAATAAAGTTCAAAAATTAACAATCAATAAAATTGAATACTCGCTTAAATCAAGATGCAACTGATTTCATGTAATTTGATTATTAAATGAAAATGAATAGTAACTATAAATTCAAGAAAAAAAATGAAATCATCCAGGCTTGGGCTTAGGTAGGGTTGGCTCTGCGGGCCTGATCCGACCCATATCCCCTCCTTTATATATGCGGATATCCATTAGATGAAGAGGCTCCTCCTCTACCTCAGTGGATATAGGAATTATCTTTCTCTGTGTAACTGTATATACTCACTTCTCATGTATTCATACCTATAAATATTTATGCTGTAAACTTATATTTATGCAAATGATTGACTTGATCCTCGGACGGTGTTCCACGTGCCTTTGGCCTTAGGTCACATGCTAATGGATTTATGTATATGTTGCAGCTTAGATCTGGACTGATGCATGCTAAATATGGTCCAACCTGATAACAAAGACCTGATCTGTTTTTCTTGTGGCAACAGGCAGACTGATTTCTACTTTGTGACATCAGACATCCTATTTAACGTGACATTATCTTTAGAGGCTATGAAAAAGTGAAAGAAAATATGTACTTACTGATTCAGGTTCACCATCAGAATCTTCATTTGCACTGTCATCGGAATCATTTCTTTTTGCATCGTCATCCATCTTACCGGAACAAATATGATGCCAACGTTTACCTATGCAAGAACCATGTACAGTGTACTGCCTCTGGAAAAATACTGATTTACTGCCAGAAGGACCTAAGCCCGGATCATTAAAGCATGGAACATTACGATACCGGCCTCTCAAAACACACTCATTACCCCCAAATGACCAAGTACAGGGAAGGCTGGCCTGAACGCCTACCATATTCTGCAATCAACGTCATGGACAGTTTATTAAATTCTTGTAAAATTTAAAGGTGATACAAGCATTCATATAATCTTAAACCCGAAGATAGATATACATTTTACCTTCATGGTTTGTAGACCCTATTCCAAATGTTAATACCATAAAAGACCAACGTACTTTTTTCATTTTGCACAAAAAAGGTCATGCAATCTAGTTTTGGTATATTAAAGTTCAAGAACTTGTTAAAATGCATGTAGGAGTGAAATGAATGATAAACGCCAGCTGCTAGCACACTTATTACATGTGTGGAGGCTATGTAGATGGTTCTTTTTTTGACGTGGAACACTACCTCATTCAATTTTCATGTGTAACGATCAAATACAAATTGGCTTAACCTACTAAACATGAGAAGTGAAGAGGGAAAAATCTTTTTTTTTTTTAAATTTTTTTTCCATCTACTTAAGCATGCTTTCTAGATGAAGAATATAAAAAGAAATTAGCGTAATTACGATATTAGAGTAATTACTGTAGTTTATTTTAGATCTCAGTACTAAAATACATGTTTAACAAGATGGGGAAAAAAAATTCTCTCCTTCACTTTTCACATTAAGGCCCTATTTGTAGGTTAAAACCATTTTTACAAGAACCTTCCTCTATTGCTTTATATACAAATTTCCACCATGTTATATGATTAAAAAATGTGCAAAAAAAGTCACCGTTTCAGTCTTTTTAACAATTATGTGCATTTTAGACCGCTTTAGAGACTTTAACATAACAAAACCGGGCTAAGAAACTTTTTTGTTCAAAATGAGAAAGTACATTGGTTTATGGTGTTAACCCTTACCGAGATCCCAAAATCCACATGATTTTATTTAACCCTTATCCAGATCTCAAACTTTTTTGTTCAAAATTCACATTATTAGCGGTCTTGAACCTTGTTAGAGATCAACATTATTATCATCCTATTATGCATCAAATTCAGCCTAGGAATATCGCGTGAGTTTGTAAATTCCACCTCTAATTCAAAACACAACTACAATCTCAAATTCTCACACCAAACCTAGCAGTTTTCAGATCCAAAACCTACACGGAACACACCGCATACTCAACACAAACATTTTCCTACAGCAGTCGCCATTTTATCTTCAAACTAAAAAGCAATCAGTTAACCTAACCTAACTCCTAATTTCTCAATTAAGCGCCTTCATTCAGTTACTCTCACTAATAATATGTTTAGTGGTATCATACAAACTATAGTTAAAACAATCAATAAAAAGCAATCAGTTAACCTAAGCTAACCTAACCACACCTCATGTAACCCTAATTACATCACTAAACAAGGTTTAATTCCCTTGCTAACATCTATTAAAATTAAATTACTGTCTCGAAACAACACTACGTTCTCCCTAACATATCTTTAATAAACAGAATCGATTAGCATAGATTTAGAATTAAATTGATAATAATAATAATAATAAGATAGATTAAAATGATGAGAAGAACCTGTACGGAATAGTGGAGGTTATTAATATGTAGGGAAAATAGAATAGAGAGTGTGGAGGTGAATAATAATAATAATAATAATAATAATAATAATAATAATAATAATAATAATAATAATAATAATATTGTGAGCGTCGCCGGTCATGGACTGAGAAATTGGGAAGTAAAGTGAAGGAAGAAGGAAGGAAGGATATATGTATGTGGTGAAGAGGTTAAGTGATCATGACCGTTAATATCTCTAACCATAATTTGCGTCACGCAATCCGTTAACCGGTGACTTGCACGTTAAAACTTAAAATTGTCCGGTTCCAGTTGCGCTATGTTCCCGAGTTTACTAGGGAGGGAAAAGAAAAGAAAAAATAAAGTTCTTTTCTCTTCCTCCGTTTCCTTTCCTTTTCTTTTTCCTTATATTTCTTTCCAAATTAGACCATATGTAATGGTGGATGAAATGGACATTTTTTGACATTTGGCAATGTGGGGCCACTTGATGGGTTAAAGGGGCTTGAAATGGGCAAATGGTATAATGGTGGATGAAATTTGGTGGATGAAAGAGGATTGAATGTATAATGGTATTATATTTGAATGAAAAAAAGAAAAAAAATATAAATGGGGAACAAAATTTAACCCACGCAAAAAAATTCGCGCAGGAGCCTTTAGCGCCCCTTTAACATGGGGGGGGGGGGGGGGGGTGTGGGTTAATGGGTGCCAAAAGGGGCATTTAACGCCCAATTGGCGGACCATTACATATGGTCTTAGAAGGATGAAATTTTGCCTTATTTCTTTTCCTTTCATTTCTTTTCAAAAAAAAAACTCTGGAACACACACATTCTTTCTTTTATTTTCTTATAAAAAACTCCAGAACACAATCAAATTTTTTTTTTCTTTCATTCCGGCATTCCCCTTCTTTTCTCTCGTTAAGTTAACTCGGAAACACAGCGTTGGTTCGGGTCACGCCTAAGTTTTACAAATTTTCTTATTGAGATTTCATAAATCGTCCGAATAATTTTATAAAGATTGTAGATATTGAAAATGCTAGTAATTGTTTCAACCAGATATGATAATCATGAAAGTAAGGATTTTGATGACTACTATACTTTTTATGGTCGTATGAGAACAATTTTACATGTAATTAAATACATAATAATACTACATGAGCATGAGTTGTGTGAAATGCTTGAATGTCATTTGCTAATCATATAGCATGAGAGACGAAAATACATCTTTTAGGATACATGAATCTCATAGGCCGATACTAAAAATAGATGGACAAAAAGACATTTTTCTTATTGTACCCAACTAAAAGTCGTGTATTTTACAACCATAGTTGCTAATTGTTCTGCATAATAATGCATGTATAACACCATGAAACTGTTTATTTTTATGTTTCTGTCTCTTTACTATTATATTTTAATTTTAACTAACTCTGTTCTACATATATGAGTTGAGGGATTTTCTATATTAATGAGACTAGTTTCGTCCAATGTAACTTTGTTTTATTCAATCATATTAAAACAACAATCACAATAACAATATTACCAAGTACAATCCTACACATAGTAATAAAAGCTATTGTTGGACCTAAAGATGATGAGAACTAGGCAAGCCTTGCGTCTTAGGGGATAAAGACCCTAGCTCCAATGCCATATCCAGACTATAGATCCTTTTATATGGTTATTGAAGAAACACGAGTTTAAGGATCGTCTAACAAAGAACAATCCGTATAGTGATTCTACTGTATTTTATAAAGAGAGTGTGATTTAAAAATACGTGTGGGTCTAAAAGCAAGACCAAGGATTTACGAGACTACCAATTAGAAGAGCCGAGCCTCTAATCGTTAGTATAATAAACAAGGGGTTGAAGAAGGTACGAGAGTTCGTATTCTTCTTGAGTGAAAGTGTGTTGGATATCCGATGCCAATAAAAGGAGGAGGGCGTCCTCCTTTTATAGTACCAATATCTCCTTACTTTCTCAGCCCATCCTCTACCCTTAATGGGGCCCGGCCCAGGTAGAGTAGTCTCCATAATCCGGCCCAAGCCTTCAAGCCCATTTGGTGCAAGTGGGTTTTAGTAAAGTAGGAAAAAGTAGAATGCTAAGGGGGATGTTACCGTCCTGGCGCATGTACACGTGGCGCCCAGTAAGTGGACGCTGATGGGCGGTGGACACGTGGTGCTTGCCCATTGGTGGATCCAGTCGGTGGATAGTTTATGCTTTCCAGGTTTTCGAGGTGGGCAGAGAAAGTCTGCTTCGTCAGGAAGATATCTTGGCTGGGAGGCTGCCACGTCATCGTTCTTTCTGCTCGTCAGACTGGCAACAGTCTTTGATTGGAGGGGAACTCTGACGGGCCGCCTGTCATGTCAGAGATATTTGGTTGGGGCAGGGGTGAGTCCCAAAGCTACCCCAAAAGGTATCTTCCACTTGTAGTGAAGCTTGCTAAGGAAGCCTTGATGTATGTTTGGCCCGCCTATGTAAAAGGGGCGGGCGTTTATGCGCCTGGCGTCGGATGTACCGCTGACGTAAAACGGGCGGGTGGACGCCAGGTGTGCCGTCGACATAGAACGAGAATATTAATGCTCGCGTCGGACGGCAGAAGCATCGCTGACGTAGAACGGGTTTGTGGGCGCCAAACGTTCCGCTGACGTAAAACGGGCGGATGGGCGCAAGACAATCCGCTGACGTAGAACGGACGGATGAGCGTCTGGCGAAGCCTGTTCTAAGTGGGCGATGGTATGGTATTTGTAATGTTTTAATACCATATCCCTTCAGTTATCAAAAAGTACAATGTTGATCGGCTCTTTTGGAGTTAGAGCATTTCTTTCGTTATTTTCTACCCTATAATTTAACTATTTCTACCCTGTGTTTTTCTACAAATCATGTATTTCATTAATAATGGGGCAAATTTTACATTAGAGTGACATGTAGACGAGCAACAAGCTACGTGTGCACTGCAAATTTCACATTATATGTTAGTGATAGTTTACAACTTTCACTCATTATTGGTACTATTGTATGGTTACTTGTTACGATTTTTATAACTATGTTTTAGCTAAGAAATATTTCCCAGGAGATGGATTGTTGTTTACTTTTGATTATTTCAACTTAAAAAATGAATAATATGAAGAAAAACAATATGACATTAGTCACACTACTATGATTCACCCTGCAACGACACAAATCATAATCTATATATATTAATAAATTACATGGCACTTAAAGAGGTTATCATCCTCATTTAAGTGTGTTACGTAGTACTAAGCATTAAAAAAAAATATTTAAAACAAAACCCTACCTACCTCTATTTCTTTTTCGTATCATTTGTTTCTTACAAAACTCTACCTCCTCTCCATCTCAGATCTACCTCACATCCATGTCTCTCTTTCTTCTTCGCAACCAAACCCTATTGCTCTCTATCATCATATTTGACCACCAAACCATCACTCTACACTGTATGAACAACAACACACCACTATCTCACCGTACCCCTATCGTCATTACAATTACCGGCGGTGGCGGTTTCAAAGCTGGCTGATTCGGTGGCAGGCGTGGTGGACGCGGTGGCGGAGGCGGCCGGTTCGGTGGTGATCAGTTCAACGAATCCCAAACCTCTTGACCATACACCAACCAGTCTCTCTTCAAACCTAACAAATTACAAATGATTGAAGGAGACCCGCTGATGTGCCTAGTTTTAGTAATTAGAAAAGATGTCATTTTTCCCGGTACCAAAAACTTGATGTGTTAACTCCAAAATATTAGTTTTGGGAAAAAGACTAATTTTTACTAAACCCTTAAACAACTTTAAAATTTATAAGTAAACGATAAATACTTAGAAACTAAAACCAACACATAGGCGAAGAACCTGACGTGTATAGTATAGATTTCTAGGGTAAATACCGAGTATCGTATTCCAAAGAATACACTTTCCCCTACTCAACCTTTGATCACATTAACTAATCAGGTTTAAAAAAGAAAACAAAACGGAGGGGTTCTAAAAGAAAAATGGTTTTGAAAAGGGTTTGGTTTTAAAATAAAAAGATAAAAATAGTAGGGATAGCAAACATACACATCTCGGGGACCCTCTGTATAAGTAGTCAATTTTATTAAGAAAAACAGTATTAAGTTTAATTATCGGTGAGGAGAATAGGGATGAACGGTCCCTTCAAAGTTGGGGATGAGAAAAGAAATAAACAAGGGATGACGTTCTGGCAAATCTATGGGTCACGCACAGGGGAAGTGTACGATTCCCCATAAAGGTGTCTTCGGAAAGCTTGGTCCTGCTTTTTAGGCACTTCCCAAACCACCGCCAAGCCACTCGTTTAAGCACTGGGTTCTTTAATTTATCTTCTTAAATTATTGTAGAGGCTTAATTCCGATCGGGAACACCTTCCACCTCACTTAGCTCTTGCTTTCCATACCGAAGGATCTCTCTTATAGTCAACATGGGCGACAACGTATCCTCTAAGAAGTTAACGGCTTTGTACTAACGAGAACTAGATAAAATATTCTTGTTTAATTTATCTTTAAAAAGTGACAACTTAATAATTTATTGGTCAGATAAATTTAAGTCTGGTTTAGTGATCATGTGACTTAACAAACCCAACTCATAACCTCCCGAGATGAATGAAATCCTTAACAAAGGTGGAACATAATCCTAAAGGTGTGCAATCTGAGGATCACTGGTGCACCCGTAGGGAATCTTTCCTTTCCCAAGAAAGTCATTCATACATCTAGTAAGAACCAGAAACGTGTCACTCGAATCTGGTCCACTTCAGAAGCCATTCCTTAGAAACCGGTTTGGATATCAAAAACCCCAAGGATCTGTCTCACTACCGGTTTCCTTGCCTTGGATCTAGCTCGGGACTACCAGAAGTCGATCGAACCCCATGATAGTTTATTTTATTATTTAAGTTAGGGTTGATTTTAAAGGTTTATCAAGTTAATCACTAATTGAACCTGTCACAAAGATAAACAAACAAGAATTAGTTAAGAAGATAAACACACCGAACTAAAAATAAACTACTAATAATAATAATAATAAAAGTCTACAAATCGAAATAGGTACAGAGAATACTAGATGGATACAACCATAAATGATGATCAACACAAGAACATGAGAGCTTCTAACTTACAGACAAGCCTTCCACCTCCTTGATCTTATGTATCTAATGTGATCCTCACGACCATCGATGTTTTATTGCATGTAACTACTCTACGGTCCCATTCTTGACCAAGATGATCAAGGTAGGAAGAAGCCTAACCTTGGTGGGATGTTAGGATGGCCCTAAGGCCTCCTACAAGACCCTAAGATCTCTGGAAGAAGCTTGGAATTCATCCCAAGAAAGCTCTTAAAGGACCAAGAAGGAACACCAAATGATTGAGTTGAGCTTGCTATTCATAGAGCTGTCAGACCTTGCATAGGCATGCTATTTAGTGGTGCACGGCTGTGCACTGCCCCACGTACGTTCTGTTGGTTGCATGATCTGTCTTGTCTGTACTTTTGGTCATGCACGGGCGTGCCAAAGAGTGGGCACGGGCGTGCCAGCCGACAAATTGAGTTTTCTTGTCTCCTAAGTTGGTTGCTTTGTCTTCTAGTACGCGGGGCCCTCGTGCAAGTGAGCATGGGCGTGCTTGGTCAACCTCGGGTCAATTTTATCACCGTTTAAGCCCCGAGAAGGACTTTACACATACTTGGAATGTGCTTCGGGTCTCGTATTCTCAGGAATCTCCGATTTTATTTGTTTTTGCCCGAAAAATCGTCTATTTTCGGGTTGGAGCTCCAATTTCCTAAAAACACAAATAGGAACGATTAAGTAGCTATAATTATCAATTTAAGCTCATATTTGCCCTATTATGAGACTATTTATGCATGTTTTATATGTGTAATTGATGGCACATCACCCGCCGCTATCAAATTATGAACCTTATGAAGCAACTAATTGTGCAGTTGAAGGGCTTCGGTCCTGAGCTGAGAGAGTTTGTTTATTTTACTTAAACGTCACCTTTAATACCCACAAGAACTAAAATGGAAGTTACTTCTTCTATATAAGTTACTTCTTCAACATGTAGGTGTGAAATCGTTGAAACACACGTTCGGTGTGGCGTGTTAATGCGAAGAACGTAAACGTAAAACAATAATAATTAAGCCGATTTGGGACCTGCGCGTTGCGAACTTTCTCCGGTGACTTGCTTTATTCCGACCAAGCAATTTTCACTTTTCCGTCGTGTTAGTTAATAATTTTTCTTTTGAAGATGTCGTCTGAAGACAAGAAGGTGTAGTTGTCGATGAAGGATGCCCAGATCTCGTGGTCCAAGGAGAAGTTCCGGGCCCTGATTCATAAGTATGGGATTTCCCGTGAATGGGAGCCGGAGCTGCCGGAGAAGGGGCAGACTCCGGTTGACTGCCCGGAGGGTAAAATATGTCTGTACGAGGCATATTTTCAGAAGTGTCTTTTCCGGTTGCCGGTGTCCCGTTTCTTCATCTCTGTCCTTCAGAGATACGGAGTGCATGTCTCTCAGATGAGCCCTTTTGGGGTGATGAGGGTGATGCATTTTGAGAGCACCTGCCAGGCGCTGTTAATAGACGAACGAACGGACACGGCCTATGTTCATGTTCGTTCATGTAACACCCCAACCGATGGCGGAATCATCGAGATGTCACGTAGTGACGATTGTTCAAAAGCTCATGGTACTAAAATGTAAATATTTGATTATTGAATATTGTTTTACAACATGTGAAAATAAATACACAACAAAAATTGAGATAGTTGATTTATTTAGTCTAAGTCCAAAGTCCTATGTGAAGCGTCAAGCAGCTTATCCTGAAACATGAACGAAAATAAATTTTGTCAACATATGATGTTGGTGAGTATTACCTAGCTTTGTACATATAGTATAAGTTTGAAAATCGGTACAATTCATGTGTCTAGCATCACCAAGGCATTATGTAAACACATAAGTAACCAAACAAGACACGTGTTGTAACACCCCAACCGATGGCGGAATCATCGAGGTGCCACGTAGTGACGATTGTTCAAAAGCTCATGGTACTAAAATGTAAATATTATTGAATAATCCAAAATTGTCTTACATGGAAATGGAAAATACAAAGTCTTAAATGAAATGTAAATAATGAAATAACTGATTAAAATAATGCACTAAGTATCTCTTGTTAAAGCACTAGATCAAACTGCACCTGAAACATGTACAAAATAGATTTGGTCAACATATGAAATGTTGGTGAGCATTCCTAGTTTTGATATATATAGTAGGTTAAAAAAAGTTATATAATTCAAGTGCAAGCTACAGTGCAATTATGTAAACTATGTATCATACAAATGAGCGAAATCAACCCTGTGACTGTATAATGTACTGTATGAACTGTAGTGTACTTATCCAAATAATGGATAATAACTTAACAATGGCCACGGATTCTCCGATGAAAAAGGGGGAGAATCAATCTAGGCGGGGTTGTCAATCCAAATAGCGCTATCCAATGTTAAGGTCGGCTTGTACCATGTTAATGATTTCACTAAGTACAAATGTAATCCACATGTATTGTCTAAGCATAAAGCACGTTGTAAGCAATGCACATAGTACTAGAATTGTATTTGTAAAAATGTAAACTTGTATTTGAAATTGTAATAGTGTACATGTAACACCCCAAAAATGTATAAAACAAAAAGGGGTAGGAATACTCACTGTTCACGTAATAGCTTGAAATTGAACTTGAACAACGAAATATGTGTTGGAATTATCCCAAAGGATCAACCTAAAGAATTTGATAACGTGTAAGGGAAATAACTCTAGGATATATGTATTTCTAAGGCTTCGAATTGGGGATAAACGTTTATTTGTTTATTAAACAAATTGTTTATTAATTATGAGAAATTTAATAAATAAATAAATAAAAGTCTCTTGGTAAAATCTTAAGTTGAATATAGTCACAACATAAGGTTTTAAGTATGAAAATAATTTTTATAAAATTATTTTCTTGAAAATAGAATATTTAATCTAATAATATCAAATTGTCAAAATATGACTTTAATATCTAAAAATATTAAAGTCAAAGAATTTCTGAATTAAAAATTGTATTTCAGTTCTAGATAGTTAGAAATAATTTATATAAAATTTTGGTGCAAAAATATTGAAAAATGAATTTATTATGATTTATTTATGATTAAAACAAACAAAAATTGATTAAAAATATTAAACAATCGGTTTTTCAGAAATAAAAATTATTTCTGAAATGTATATTGTTACACAAGTTTAGAATAATTTTTGTGGAATTTTATAAAATCGTTTAGATATTTTTATTGAATTTTATAATTTTAAATGAATGAACTTGTAATATTTATAAAATATATTAAATAAATTATTTTTTGAAAAACTAAAAACTGAATGACGATCTTTATCAGTGGAAAAAACATAAAATAAATTTTATAGAATTTATAAATTAGTTTTAGTATTTTAAAACGGTTTTTAAAAAAAATGGAGATAATACATGTATAAAGGATAACCAAAAAAAAAAAAAGATGTTTGTTCAAGGTGGGACTCGAACCTGGGCCATAGGCCGGTTCAAGTCTTACCACACATTGTCTCAACCAACTGGTCTATAGATCATATTTGTTTTAGTTCGTAACCGTTTAATATATAAACATGTTTTTAAACATGTTCTTCCCCAATTCAATATATCGAGCCCTAGCTAATCCAATCAAACAAATTAACAAGAAATTCTCACAGGATTGTTAGGGCTTTTATTTGGACATTAATGAGGAACATAAACATTCACTCAATTGAGACTTACAGATGCGATGAAGAACACGATGGCGTGGTCAACAGAAAAGTCAAACCGAGCTAGTATACTTCGAAGAGCGAATTAAAACAGAAATTGAGTGTGAGGGTTTGTATTTCGGCTCCTTAGGAGTATGTGTGTGTATTTGATCGAGCTAATATCGTGTATTTATACGGATTGGGTGTGGGTTCAAGCTTGGTCAAAAAAAACGAGTCATAAGGCTTCAATTAAGGCCGTTAAACGCGGTCCAAGATGCGAAATTTCTATTCGTTTGACTCGGTATGCGTAATAGTGGTTAAGGCTTTCCAAATCAGCTTCAATCAAGGGTCATGGATCGTTGACCGTGGTGATTTGTGAGCTGCTACTGCTGCTGCGCGTAACAGTTCAAAGGAGAAAGGGGCAACGAAATTGGGTTTAAATAAAATCAGGATTGGGATTGAATGAGTAACGAGTTGTAGCTCGGATGGTCAGGACGTGAGGGTTGTACAGCTTCTGCCCGGGTTCGAGTCCCGGCAGAGCTGTTTTTTTTTTATGGGCTCTGAAACATTTAAAAAAAAACTAATGGGCTAGAGGTGTGGGTCTCAAATTGGGTTCAAGACTTAGACTAACATTATTATTATTATTATTATTATAAGGATAAAATGTGACGTATAAGATAGGAGATGCGAAAAAAAAATGTATATATGTATATATGTATAATAATAATAATAGGATAAAAGTGACGGATGTCACACGTGTCAAGTCTAAAAGAGCACCATAACATATGTTATGTCTAAATGAGCACCGTAACATAAGTTACGTCTATATGTAAGGAGCACCATAACATAAGTTATGTCTAGATGTATGATTTTGTACGTAAGCTACATTCATGTTCAAACATAAAGCACAAAGATAATCAAGACACGTATATGAATTGTAAATGAAGAAAAATGTACGTGTAAATGAATGTGCAAGTTTTGTATACTTGTGCATGAATCACCCTAAAAGTGTAAAAATGAAAAAAAGGGGATAAGTAATACTCACCTTAGCAAAGTGTTAAGTCTTGTGGAATAGAATAAGTGTGATCCAACGTTACCAAGTATCACCCTATGTTTAAGGTAATAAATAAGTTTAAGTCTTTCTAGTCTACAAGTATTTCTAGGGTTACAAATTTGGGGATAAGTATTTGTTTAATTATTAATAAATTGTTTAATAAATAAAAGAAATTCAGAAAATAAATAAATAAAAGTCTCATTAAGGATGGTCATATAATAAGGTTTTAAGTATGAAAATAATTTTTATAAAATTATTTTCTTAATAATCGAATATTTAGTCTATTTATTTTTATTTGTCAAAACATAACTTTAATATCTAAAAATATTAAAATTAAAGAATTTTCAAATTAAAATTTGTATTTCTGTTCTAAATGGATAGAAATAATTTATGTAAAATTTTGGTACAAAAATATTGAAAAATGAATTTATTATGATTTATTTACGCTTTAAAATAACAAAAATCAATTAAAAATATTAAACGAATGATTTTTCTGAAATAAAAATTATTTCTGAAATGCCTATTGATCTACAAGTTTAGAATAATTTTTGTGGAATTTTATAAAATCGTTTAGGTATTTTTATAGAATTTTAAAATTATAAATGAATAAAATTGTGATATTTATAATATATATAAAATAAATGATTTTTTAAAAAACTAAAAATTGTATAATAGAGTTTATCATTTGTAAATCATAAAATAATTTTTTGTAGAATTTATAAGTCATATTAAGTAATTTAAATATATTAAAGAGTTTATTAATCAATATATTTATAAAAAGGGAAAAAGGAAAAGCTGAAAAAAAAGAATGCTTCTGCTGGGAATCGAACCCGCGTCTGGGCGGTTCATGTTTTAAATAACACTCTGTTGCCAACTGATCTGTGGATCAGTTGGTTATCATTTCTGTTCTGAAATGTATATAAAGGTTTGTCTGCAGCGAGTATTATCCCCAAATCGTTTATGAAGAACCCTAGATTTCTAATACATCAAAAAACGCGATAATAACTAAATTAACCATAGGGTTTTTGAAGTGGAAGGGCCGATTAACTTAACCCACCAAAAAAATTAGACTTACAGTGTGTGGAAGGCTACGATTGATCCAGTCAACGAAAAAGTCAACCGAAGCAAATTATGCAGATTTGAAGATGGTTAAGGGTGAATTGAGTATAGGGGTTTGTTTATCGGCGATTAGAGCTTGCAAAGGAGGCCTCAATTTATACTAATCATTCGTTCTTGTAATTTTGGGAGTTTTGACCCATGTGTTAAATGTTAAACGCGTAATTATCAATATTTTGGAAGGTTTATAATGATAATTGGCTTGTAAATTTACGCGTGTTGACCTGTCCATCAATATCTTTCCATAACAAGAACAATCACGCATACTGGATCAAGGATCCGTGATTGTTGACTCACGATCTTGGACCTTTTTTTGTTGCAGACCACGAATCTAAGTTAGATTAAATAATATATGTTAAGGAACATAATACAAGTTGTAGTTTAGCTCAATGGTTATATGGTTGTGCCTTAAGCTCGACCCACCCCCAGACTCGGGTTCGAGTCCTGGGAGGCCCCTTTTTTTTAAAAAAAAAAATATAGAAGGAGGGTATTGGGCCGAGTTTGGGCTGGACTTGAAGTGGGCTCAGATAGGGTTGGATTATGAGTGGATTTATTTGGGTTGTGTTGGTAAGTTAAAATAGTTGGTTTATTTAGCATAATGTCTAGAACCAACATTATTATTATTATTATTATTATTATTATTATTATTATTTATAAAAGAAAAGAATTTTCTCAATTATAACGATTCGAGTAGGTGTAAATTCATGAAATGAGAGGGACTAAAATCGGACAAAAGATAAAATGAAAGGTGACGGATGTCACAGTTCATTTATTAAACGGACGAACACAAACGAACTCCCCGCCGAACGATTCATGAACTGTTCACTGAAAGTTCGGTTCGTTTGCAACCCTATGTGTATTGAAAAATGAATTGCAAAATTTTAATAAGTTAATAAGTAAAAACAAAGAAATTATAAACTAGATAATAAACACAATAATAAAAATATAATCTACACCTTCGTAGCCCACAACCAATTTTTGTTTAAAAAAACTCATCTACGTTATAGTCATTCTCTTCCCCTCCCATTTTGTTCTTATAACTTATTCAACACATAAATTTTAGTTTAGTTCAATTTGGTGTAACAGTCGGGTGAAGCCTAAATACTAATAAATAGTTTATTTGTAAGTTATGTCAAAAGTTTGTTCGTATTAAAAAAAGTGTGTAAAATTTGTGTGAGGAAAAAAAAAGAAAGGAAAAGAGAGAAAAAGAGAAAGTTAGTTACATTAGTGGGACCACAGTTTAACAATATATATACACACTCTTCTCGACCCTCTTTGAGCAAACAAAAATGACAAATCAATGGAGAATCCTGTTAATAATTAGCCTTCTAGCTAGTTGCTTCACTAAGGTGCTGTTTGTTTTTGAAGAGGTAAAATGTCTGCAGTCTGCGGACCACATCTGCAGCAGAAGAGGTGGACCAAACGTCTGAAGTCTGTAAGAAGAAGACTGTTTGTTTATTAACGTCTGCAGTATAACCCAAAACCATAACCCACCACAACCCACCATAACCATAACACACCACAACCACAACCATATAAAAAAAACTAGATCTCTGTCCAAATGACATATCCAATTAAGAAATAATGCTAAACAATTAAAATTACAACATTCCAATCATTGTGCATAAATTATATCCTTCCTTTTACACCAGTTTCGGACTATTTACCTCATATTCAAGCTAAGCCGTGCATAAATTATATCCATCCAAACCTTCAGAAACTTTGCACTACTAAAACCCCCAAACCCATGTCACTTAAAAATGTCCCTACTCTGCAAATTTTACTCATCGGAATCAACACCTCGCCGACCGTCTGTTCCCACTTTCAATTCTACTACAAATATGTAGGGTAAAACAATACAAATGCCAAAAACTTAAAAACTTAAGGTGGGGATTTTGTCCTGAGGCGGATGGAGTTTGAGGTTTGTTTGGAAAAAGGGTGGGAAGGAGAAGCAGGGGCGACCGAGGGTGGGCAAGGAGGAGCACGGGCGGCGACGGGGTGGGGAAGGAGGATCAGTGGGCGGCAGACAGGTGGGGAAGGAAGAGAGGCGGCGACAGGGTGGGTAAGGATGAGAGGAGGGGAGGAAGAAGAAGTAGAAGTAGAAGTCTGAGAAGTAAAAAAGGGAAGAGAAAAGGAGGAGGAGGATGAGTATGAAGAAGAGATGATCTGATGCTATGTGTTTTGTTGGGTGAGAAGAGGGAAAAAGAGGTGGGATAACATCTGCACCAGGAAGAGGAAGGACAGATATAAGAAGAGCTTCCAACTTCTGAAAAACAAACGAGCTGTCCGCCTCAAATGTCTGCCCGCGTCTGCGCGGCGCAGACATAAGAGGTTAGAAGCTCTTTTCACAAGAAAACAAACACCACCTAAGAAATGATCCCAACACCAAAAACATGTTCATAGGGATTGCACTGGTGATAGCAGCCATCACCAGTGACAGTCCTATCGTTAACCCAAGGCCGATACTCCCCGGCGGCGGCGTGGGACTACAAATCGTTCTGAACACTCCGATTGCTGGCATAGTGATAGAATAAATATAACTTATGTTTATTATATTTATTTGTGGTCATCATTATCATTTATATTAATTGATCAATTACTGTAATATCCCTAAGTTAATAATTGGTGATCTTTGATGGACGAAATTACCCTTACTAACATTATTAAAGTGCCCCGTGGGTGTATGTATAAATGGAGAGCTAATAAAGAGATTAGGGTTGACACAACATAACACCATAAGACTTACGAAATCATCCCTCTCATCTCTCTCTTTCTCTCTCTCTCTCTCTCTCTCTCTCTCTCTCTCTCAATCGTGTTCATAACTCAAGAACACATAATTCCATCAGAACGATACACCCTAAAGTGAACCCGACAATACTAACAAAGTGTCGTCTTCTATCTCTCTCGCGGTTACTTGATTTACTGGCTAATCAGGTATTTATTTATTATTATCATGTTTTCCATTACTCAATCAGAATTACTTAACACATAGTTCATTGCCATGAATTTCCTAATAACGTAGCTGAAATGCAGAATCCATAGGCCGTTCCACATGAAGTTGCAGGCGCTATTCAACATCTCGTGCTCACCGATGAAAATTCGGTTAAACATCCGGCAGCTGTTGCAAATGTGCACACCAACGAGAATCGTCCTCACGTTCCCGTCGATTTTAACATCCCTAGTAATCCGGTATATCCGAACAGAAACTGGCCTCCCATTCCCGCCGGTTTAAACATCTCTAGTAATCCGGTCTATCCGAACAGGAACCGGCCTCCCGTTCCCGCCGGTTCTAACATCCCTAGGTTCCTTGTTCCAACGGACGGTCACTGTGACGTTAATACGAATATAGATGCTGATTGTATCAATGTAGATGAGAATGAGATTGAGCAGGTTGTTGCTGGTGAAAAGCAGGACGTTCCGACTGTTGAAGGGGATGACGTCACACATCATTCTCAAGCGTCTTCAGTCGTGGTAACGCGTTTTTCCATTGACGAAATCATCATGGAAGACCTTGACAGAGCTATGAGAAGCGACGCTAACGTCAACGACGAAGAAGGAAGTAACAAAGAAACCGGATAAATGTAGTTAGTTAGTGACGTTGTTAATGATGTTACTATAATAATGAATCTGGGAATAAACACTATTATGAGCCTACAATTTTTTTTAAACTATAAACTTATGATAAAGTAGTTATAAAAAAATATTTACACTAGTTATGTATCATAAAACTTGCTGAAGTTGAATACTTGAATGGAACTCTTTACTCGTGTGAAATCGTTGAAACTACTCTTGTTGCTCTTGAAACTCTTTTGAAAGTTATTAACTTAAAACGTGTCCAAATGGGTTATCATTATTCATTAGCCATGAAAAATTTGTTGGCACCATCACCATCATCAGCACCACCACCATTGCCCCCATCTCCGCCACCTTCGCAGCCGCATCCACCACCGTTGACCCCACAACCACCCGCCACTGTCACCCGGACACCATCTCCTCCTCGATACCACCGCCTCCACAATGCCCCCACATACACCGCCACCTTCGCCATCTCTACCGCCTCGCCGTCGCCGCTACATATTGCCACAAGCCCATGTAAAAAATATAGCGGGTGAGACTATTTCGTTATTTTTTTTCTCTAAGGTGACTACATTCAACCCGATTTCATTTTCATCAAAACCCGTTTGAACCTGAACCAAATTGATACTTCGTATAAATTGCCCATTTTAACCCGATAGAATTCTTATTTTTTTATTTTTATAGCAACAATGCACTTTTATTCAAATCATCAAAATGGGTCATCATAGCAAGTTGCTATGATGAACCCATATTATAGCAAGTTTGACCTCTAGATTCTATTACATCACCATTTCAAAACTAACCCATTCCTCCATGTTGGATTTAGACACTTTACTTGTAACACCCCAACCAATGGCGGAATCATCAAGGTGCCACGTAGTGACGATTGTTCAAAAGCTCATGGTACTAAAATGTAAATATTTGATTATTGAATATTGTTTTACAACATGTGAAAATAAATACATGACAACAAAAATAGAGATAATTGATTTATTTTAGTCTAAGTCCAAAGTCCTATGTGAAGCGTCAAGCAGCTTATCCTGAAACATGCACGAAAATAAATTTTGTCAACATAAGATGTTGGTGAGTACTACTTAGCTTTGTACATATGGTATAAGTTTGAAAAGTAGTACAATTCATGTGTCTAGCATCACCAAGGCATTATGTAAACACGCAAGTAACCAAACAAGACAAAGATCAAATGTAAAGTTGATAAGATGAAATTGATAATGAGCACCCTAACACGTGTCAAGTCTAAAAGAGCACCATAACATATGTTATGTCTAAATGAGCACCGTAACATAAGTTACGTCTATATGTAAAGAGTACCATAACATAAGTTATGTCTAGATGTACGATTTTGTATGTAAGTTACGTTCATGTTCAAACATAAAGCACAAAGATAAACAAGACACGTATATGAATTGTAAATGAAGAAAAATGTATGTCTCTCAGATGAGCCCTTTTGGGGTGATGAGGGTGATGCATTTTGAGAGCACCTGCCGGGCGCTAAGGAGGCAACCGTTGTTTGAACACTTCAATGTGTTCTATAAGCTGGAGGTGAAGGAGACAGGTTGGGTCTCTTTCGTAGAGAGATCCAAGAGTGTAAGCCTGGTGGTGCCGAGGAGTTTTCCAAAAACTCTTCGGGAGTGGAAGAGGTGCTTCTTTTTTGTGAAGAAGGAGGTTATCCCGGTGGAGATGGCGAGGCTGGAGCTTCGTCCTGGGCAGAAGGTGCCATCCTTCGAGGTAGTGAAGGATTTCCAGGAGGAGGAATGGTTTAAGGATCTCTCTGCGCATCCAAGTCGCTTAGATGACTTGGATAAGTTGGATGAAGGCGTGCTGAGGTTGCTGGGTATGAGCCGTCTGGGCGTGAGGGAGGGATATAATGTCGCGCCTGCGGCGGACGGTGGGCCACTTTCTGTGGAGGGTAAGTGTTTGCTATTGCGTGCAATCGTGTTTGTTTCCCCTCGTATCTTATGCTTTTTTTTTATCGCAAGGGATTTGCTATTCGACTATTTTGCCGCCCGGTCTGTGAAGACGGTGTATGTGGCGGTGCCCGAGGGGGGGGGGTTTCAGAGATGGAACAAATAATGGAGAACTTCCTGTTCCCCGGCCCTATTCAAGGTGCGCGCTCTAACCTTGAAGTAGGTTTTTTGATCAACCCTGACCCGCTGTCTGTTAAGACGGCGGAGGGGGTTGATTATGTGTTTTTATCTGATGACGAGTCGAGTGACCCGTCGTCTGATTTAATACATCGTACGCGTCGGTCTACAGGTGGCGCGGTGGGTGGATCATCATCGGCCGGGGCGCAAGGTGCCGATGTGGCGACCGAAAGTCGCGCTGCTGAGGATGCGCCGCTCGATAGTAAGTGAACCTTGTCTTCTTTTTATCTTGTTGTCTGTTTTGTGTTAAAATAGTTCGCCCTTTGTTTGTAGGTCGCAAGCGGAAGCAGGCGGAACCGGTGGTGGAAGGTTTAGTTGCTGGGTCGTCGCCGAAGCGGGCGGCTCATGGTGGTGATAAGCCAGATGATCTGGTGCTTGAGCCGGCGCCGATTCGTGAGCCGTTTTATAAGAAAGCGCTGAAGAAGCTGAGCAGTAAGTGGCTTTCGAGCCTTTGTTTTCGTTCTTTCTTTTTCTTGCAAGTTATTTATCCGCTTGTGTTTTTTTTTTTTTTTTTTTTGTAGGCTCTATCCCTCCTTCAGTCAGACAATTTCAGGAGGAGCGGAAGAAGAAGCTTGAGGAGGAGCGTGCCCAAGCTGAGGCGGCGCGCCAGGCTGAGGTTGTAGGCAAGGAGGAGGAAGAGAGGCGCGCTGCCGAAGCCGCTCTGAAAAAGAGGGAAGAAGAGGAGGCGGCTGCTCGTCAGGCCGAGCTGGAGCGCAAGCGAGCAGAAGATGCTCGAGTGGCGGAGGTAGAGCAGAAGCGAGCTGAAGATGCTCGCTTGGCTGGGGTGGCCGCCAAAGAGGAGGAGGAGCGCCGCCTCGTGCTTTTGAAACAGCATGAGGATCTGGTGCATTTTAAGAAGGAGCAAACCCAAGGGATGGGTGCTCAGGGTGGGGAGGGTCCCGTTTTTGTGGACTTGAGCGAGAAGGACGGCGCGGAGGCGTCCTTCCCTGGTGGTGGGCCTGAAGCCCAGCAGTCTCAAAGGGCTGAAGGCGCGATTGCGTCTTCAAGCGGCCCGGCTTTCCGCCTGGACGCTCCGGTGTATACACCTGGGTGGCGTATAACCGAAAGTTGCAGGTTCCTCAATCCCTTTGTGGCTGAGGAATTTGTAAGTTACGCGTTGCCGCCGGCCGAGCGCGCGTATCATCGGGCTCAAAGTCGTAGCACCCTCTTCTCCGACATGTGCATGAACCTGACGCAGACCCTGGGCAACCTTTATGCCCTGCACAGAGGAGAGGGTGATTTCTTGGATGAGCGGGCGTCGGTTGCTGCTGAGACCGAGCGGTTGGCGAGGGAGAAGGAAGTGTACGAGACGGCTCGTATGCGTTTGCTGGAGCAGGTTCGGAAATTGGAGTCCGAGCTGCGCCAGAAGGACTCTGATGCTGCGGAGAAGCAGAAGTCCTGGGCTAAGTCGACGGCGGTGGTGAATACCGAGTTGGAACGCCGTCGTCAGCTTGTCCAGAAAGCCGAGCTTGCTTTGGCCGAAGAGAAAAAGGTCTCGGCAGCGAAGGCAAGGGAGTTGGAGGAGCTTTCCTCCAAGTATGCCACTGTGGTTGGTGATCTGAAGGCAAAGGACGCCGACGTGGTCCGGATGACCAGTCGGGTGTCCGAGCTGGAGGGTCAGATGGAGACGCTTGCCAAGGAGCGGGAAGCGTGGGAGTTGGAGAAAGCGCTTCTGCTGGACGCGCAGAGGGGCTATTGTGAGAGATCGCTCTGGGTGATGTCTGATGGGATCTCGGCGGTAAGTATTTTTCTTTTTGGTTTTGCTATCTTTTTCCTTCGTCCTTTGTTTCTTGTTTGGTTTAACCTTTGTTTGATGTGCAGGTTTTTGAGCGCTGCTGGAATGCGCCCAAGATGGGTGAGCAGATCGCCGAGGTTGTTGACGCTGCTCGTACGACGGGCGTTCACAGCGGCTGGCTGGAGGGGTATCTGGCCTGCAAGGATGGCGTGCCAGTCGAAGAGCAGCCCTTCGGTGATGTGAACACCGATGAGCTGCTGATGGAGCAGCTTCGGAAGCTGGAGGCGATTGACTTTCCCGTGCTGCAGGTCGTGCGGCAATGTCTGGCCGATCCTGACCCTATCGCGAAGTTTAAGCGTTGGGTGGAGGAGTCCGACCGTGTTGGGCGGGAGAGGGCGGAGAAGAAGCGGTCCGGTGCGGGTAGTTCGGGGACGGCCCATGTTGGATCAGTTTGCTCTTTGTTTAAGTAAGAACTTGCTATCTTTGACACTTAAGTGTTTAGCAAGCTCTTGTATATCAGATTATAAGCACAGCGGAATGTATAAGTTAAAGCAATACTTTTTATACTTAAGAGGAGTTATTACTCCCCCTTGATGATTGAAACTAATAATGACAAGTATTTATTATGAATCTAAGTAGTAAATGAGAATTAGATACTTAGACAGATTCACAATAAATACTGAAATGGAATAGAACAGTGAAAGTGTTTGAAGGATTTTTCAATTAAAATCAATGTCTAAAATAGAAGGTTGAAGCCTCCTATTTATAGACGTTTACATACATGTATCTTGCCAATAAAGCAAGCACAGAAACATCAGAAACATCAGAAACAAGTTGCACAAGTTGCAACATTGAAACTAACAATTACAGCTAAAAGTAATAATAAACAATAAACTACTGATACAAAAGGCGGTGGAAAATATCTGACGCTAAGTGCTGATGAATGACAAACTACTGATGAGTAGTTTGTCTTCAGTACTTCTGAAGTGAACTTGTCTGGTTTGGACTTCAGAACTTCTGATGAAGTTTCTTCTTCAGCACTTCTCATATCTTCTCTTCAGCAGTTTCTTGTCTTCTCTTCAGTACTTCTATACTTAGCCAAAATGACAGAAGTGAATTAGACTAAGGTTTCCAAAAGTGGTTTCACCAATCCTCTTTGTCCTAACAGCCCATGAGCCTCCCCAATAGGTTGCTTTGTAATTTCCTTTCCTTGTAAATATTTTTGATGGTATGAAATGAATCATTTTTGTTCTATCTTTTTTGATTCGTCTGATGTGTTTGCGCGTCGTCTGTTGATGAGTAGATTAACTTCAGTTATGAAGAGTGAATTAGCTTCATAAGTGAATAGTGCGCCAAATCGGTTATGAAGAGTGAATTAACTTCACAAGTGAGTAGTGCGCTGAATCAGTTATGAAGAGTAAATTAACTTCATGAGTGAATAGTGCGCTGAATCAGTGTAAAACCAAAGTGTTTTTACAAGTAGCATTTGCGCAATTGCGCTACATTCCATGATCTAGGTATGGGTGTTCCATCGAGTTTTTCTAGCGCATATGCCCCCTTTCCTAGTACTTTCTGGACTTTGTAAGGCCCTTCCCAGTTTGGTGCGAGCTTTCCCGGGCGTTCTGCGTGGGAGGCGTAGTTGTCTCTAAGGACGTAGTCGCCGATGTCGAATTCGCAAGTTTTGACTTTGGAGTTATAGTAGCGCTCCAATTGCTTTTTGTAGTTTGCTTCGCGTATGGCGGCGACGTCACGCCTTTCGTCTAGGAGGTCTAGATTGAGGCGCAGTTCTTTGTCATTGTCGGTGTTGGCCGTGTTGAGGACCCGTGGTGATGGAAATGTGATCTCCGCGGGTATTACGGCTTCGGAACCATAGGTTAGGCTGAACGGAGTTTCGCCGGTACTGGTCTTCGACCAAGGATCTGTTGATGCGTTCTACTTGGCCATTACCTTGAGGGTGAGCGACGGATGAGAAAATTTGGCCAACGCCTAGTTGTGTTAGCCATGTTAGGAGTTTCCTGTCGGTGAATTGTGTGCCGTTGTCGGTGACGATTTCCATGGGTAAGCCAAAGCGGCAAATGATGAATTCCTAGATGAATTTTTTTATTTGTTCGGCGCTTATTGAGGCGAGTGGCTTGGCCTCTACCCATTTTGTGAAGTAGTCGACGGCGACGATGAGGTATTGTATCTTTTCGGGGGCCATTGGGAATGGGCCGACCAGGTCCATAGCCCACTTTTGAAATGGCCAGGCGGCTGTGACTAGTACCAGGTCGTTTTTGGGGCGCAGGGTATTTGGCGCATGTTGTTGGCAGTTGAAGCAGGTGCGTAGGATTTTGACGGCGTCTTGATGCATACCCGGCCAATAATATCCTGCGTTCATGATTTTGGCGACGACCATTCTTGGCCCCGCATGGATCCCGCATATGCCTTCGTGAATTTCTCTTATGAGTAAGGTGGCTGTCGCGGCGTCTATGCATTTTAGTAATGGCCCTAAGTATGAGCGTCGGTACAGGATCCCATTCATTAGTTGGTAATGTTGGGATTTGTATTGGATTTTTCGAGCCTATGCTTTTTGAGGTGGCAGGGTACCTGTTGCTAGATAGGCTTGAATAGGGGTCATCCATGACCCGGCGCCTGTCTGTGTTATATTGACCTGTCTAAGTGGTACTGAAGGTTGAGGTAGGGTTTCAATGCGTACCTCTTTGGCCATATGCGGCCAAGCGGTGGAGGCCATTTTACTGAGTGCGTCAGCTTCCTTGTTGCCGCTGCGGTTTATGTGGAGGATGGTGCAGGTAACGAATTTCTTGGTAAGGAGTTTGGCCTGGTCGACGTATTGGGCCATGACAGGGTCTTTGGCGTCGTAAACGCCGTTCATGTGGCCTGCGATTAGCATGGAGTCTACATGGGCGTTGAGGTGCCTTGCGCCCATTTTGTGTGCCAGGCGCAGGCCAGCCAAGAATGCTTCGTATTCTGCCTCGTTGTTTGTGCTTGGGAACTCAAGGCGCACGGCGTATGTGAATTCTGTTTTGTCGGGGCTGACGAGGCGAAGTCCGGCGCCCGAGCCTTGGTCATTGGAAGCTCCGTCGGTGTATAATGACCAAGTTACTCGATCGTCTGGAATGGGCCGGGGGTCTTGTTCGTCTTTGCAGTCTTGGATTTTGTCAATCGGGATTTCAGCGATGAAGTCTGCCACGACCTGTCCTTTTATCGCGGGCCTTGGTTTGTAAACAATGGTGTGTGCACCCAACTCAATCGCCCATTTGGCCAAGCGGCCGGAGAGTTCTGGTTTGGACAGTACGGTGTTTATCCTGTAGTCTGTAAGGAAGTTGATTGGATGTCCTTGGAAGTATCTTCGCAGGCGTCTTGACGCGTGGACTAATGCTAGGACGAGTTTTTCCATTGTTGAGTATCTGGTTTCTGCGTCTGCTAGAGTGCGGCTGATATAGTAGATCGGTGTTTGTACTTTGTTGCGTTCTACTAGTAGGACGGCGCTGATTGCCGTTTCTGACGCAGATAGATATAATGTAAGGGGCTCCTTCGGAAAGGGTGCTGTTAAAGTTGGCAAGTTGGTTAAACATTGCTTCATTTCACGGAAGGCTACCTCCGCTTCTGGTGTCCAGCGGAATTGTGTTTTTTTGAGTACATTCCGTAAAGTATGAACAAAAGGAAAAGACTTAGAGGCGTAGTTTGACAGGAAGCGGTTGAGAGCAACCAGACGTCCCATCAGTGTCTGTACGTCTTTTATCGAGTTTGGTAATGGCATGCGCTGGATTGCTTGGACTTTTTCCGGGTTTGGTTTGAAGCCGCCATTGGTGACAATGACGCCTAAAAATTTCCCTTCCTCTGCTCCGAAGGAGCATTTGCCCGGATTTAGTTTCATGTTGATGCTGCGCAACTGTTCGAAGGTGCGCTGGATGTCCATAAGCATTGTATCCTCCTGAGTGCTTTTAATGACTAGGTCGTCAACATAGACTTCAAGGTTGACGCCTATCTGGTTAATGAACGCCTGGTCCATGAGGCGTTGATAGGTTGCGCCGGCGTTTTTGAGTCCGAAGGGCATTTTGGTGTAGCAGTACACCCCTCGGTCTGTTCTGAACGCCGTTCGATCCTCATCTTCGTAGGCCATTTGGATTTGATGATATCCTCGATATGCGTCGAGGAAGCACTTGTACTTGAATGGCGCTAGTGAGTCAACCTTCAAGTCGATCTCTGGGAGAGGGTAGTGATCTTTGGGGTATGCTTTGTTTAGGTCCTTGTAGTCGACGCACATGCGCCAGGACCCATTCTTTTTTAGTACCATTACTGGGTTGGCCACCCAGGTTTGGTGATTACATTTTCTGATAATGCCCGCGTCTAGTAGATCGTCGACCTGTTCATTCATGGCTTTGACTCTGTCGGGGCCGAGTGGCCGCTTTTTCTGGGCCACTGGGCGCGCGTCTTTGTATGTGTTGAGGCGGTGCTCGGCGATGTGTCTTGGGACGCCGATCATGTCTGATGATTGCCATGCGAAGATGTCTTTGTTCGCCACCAGTAGTTGTTTTAGATGTGTCTTTATTTGGGGGGACAGGGTCCGGCCCAAAGTGATGGTTTGCTCGGGGAAAACTGGGTTGAGGACCTAGTTTTCGTCAGTTGGTGGGTTTGGTGGGAGCGCTGCCGTGTCGTCCGCCGGGTGAGTTGTCATGAGGCATTCTTGATTGCCTCAGATGTATGCGATCCCGGTGGGTGTTGGGAAACCCATGGTTTGATGAGGAGTTGATGCGGTGGAGTTGAAGTTTGCCAAACCTTGTCTTCCTAGTAATATATCATAGGAGGAAACGGCTGGTATGACGTGGAAGGTGCATACTTCTGAGCGGCTGTGTGTGCCGTCATCAAGTGTGACTGTAAAGTCAAACTTGCCGATGGGATGAATTACCTCGTTGAAGAAGCCGGCAATAGGTGTATCTGGTTGTAGGCGTGCCTTGTCCTCTTCGTCTAGCTGATCGAAACACTGTTGGTACATGATGTCGAAGCTGCTGCCGCCGTCGCACATCATTTTGTAAGTTCGGTAGTGTCCGAACAGTGCTGTGATAGTGAGGGGGGTCGTTGACTGAGCGCCCCCTGGGATTATAGGGAGGAGGACTTGGGCCTCCCGCCAGTTTGTTGTTTCAGATGTGGTTGCTGTGTTGGGGAAGTTTGTTTTTCGCTTGGTGCTGCGCGTCATGTTTCACTGCCTGCTGTGTGCGTCGCGGATGTAGTGTGTTCTAATGTCGTTGATGGGTTTATCAGGCTCGTCTTGCTTGTGTCCGCCTGCGCGGACATTTTTGACCAGGTTGGCTAGTTTCCCGGAGCGTAGGGCCGCTTCGATTTCCATTTTGAGGCTGTAGCAGTTGTCGGTGTCGTGGCCCACGTCTTTGTGGAAGTCGCAAAACCTGGTGGTGTCGACATTCTTTCGTTTTGCCCCCATAGGTTTTGGGGTTTTGAAAGTTACTTCTCCAGTGAAGAGGACTTGTGATAGTACTTGGGATGGTGTTTTGGTGAGAGTGGTCCAATCCTGGTTCCGGCGTCCGCTGTTGCGTTGGTCACGACTTTGTTTGTTGCCGATGATGTTTCTGACGTCACCGGAAGTTGAGTATCGCCCTTCATCGGTGGAACCGGAGAAGCGGTTCCAGACAGATGCGCGATTGTTGCCGCGGCTGCGGTTGTTGCTGGAACTCCCTCTCTGGTTTTGGCGCATTGTTTTCTGGTTGCCCGCATAGAGTTTTGAGATGCGGACCACTTCTTCCCAGGCGTCCGGGACGCCGTCTTTCCCTTGTAGGGTGTGTTGTAGGCCGTCATCGTTGACGTTGGATAAGAAGGAGGTTCGGGTTGCCTCGTCCCCGGTTCCCAACTGGAGGGCCTCTTTGTTGAACCGCACGATGAAGTCCTCAAGAGGTTCTGTGTCTCTGCGTTTACAGAGAGAGATTTGGCTTTTGTCGCGCTTGTGGCGACGCTGTTGGCTGAAATGGAGTGAAAATTTTTCGATCAGCTGTTCGTAGCTGTCGATGCTTCCGATGGGGAGGTTGTCAAACCAGACCCTGGCGGCTCCAGTGAGTGTCTGGGCGAACATGTGGCACCAAACGGGTAGAGTCCAACCGATGACGGCCCCGGCTTGGTTGAATATGCCAAGGTGGTCATCTGGGTCGGACAGGCCGTCGTAGATTTTAACGTTGGTCGGTAGGCGTTGTCTTGGTGGGATTGGTGCCTACAAATCATGTATTTCATTAATAATGGGGCAAATTTTACATTAGAGTGACATGTAGACGAGCAACAAGCTACGTGTGCACTGCAAATTTCACATTATATGTTAGTGATAGTTTACAACTTTCACTCATTATTGGTACTATTGTATGGTTACTTGTTACGATTTTTATAACTATGTTTTAGCTAAGAAATATTTCCCAGGAGATGGATTGTTGTTTACTTTTGATTATTTCAACTTAAAAAATGAATAATATGAAGAAAAACAATATGACATTAGTCACACTACTATGATTCACCCTGCAACGACACAAATCATAATCTATATATATTAATAAATTACATGGCACTTAAATAGGTTATCATCCTCATTTGAGTGTGTTACGTAATACTAAGCATTAAAAAAAAATATTTAAAACAAAACCCTACCTACCTCTATTTCTTTTTCGTATCATTTGTTTCTTACAAAACTCTACCTCCTCTCCATCTCAGATCTACCTCACATCCATGTCTCTCTTTCTTCTTCGCAACCAAACCCTATTGCTCTCTATCATCATATTTGACCACCAAACCATCACTCTACACTGTATGAACAACAACACACCGCTATCTCACCGTACCCCTATCGTCATTACAATTACCGGCGGTGGCGGTTTCAAAGCTGGCTGATTCGGTGGCAGGCGTGGTGGACGCGGTGGCGGAGGCGGCCGGTTCGGTGGTGATCAGTTCAACGAATCCCAAACCTCTTGACCATACACCTACCATTCTCTCTTCAAACCTAACAAATTACAAATGATTGAAGGAGACCCGCTGATGTGCCTAGTTTTAGTAATTAGAAAAGATGTCATTTTTCCCAGTACCAAAAACTTGATGTGTTAACTCCAAAATATTAGTTTTGGGAAAAAGACTAATTTTTACTAAACCCTTAAACAACTTTAAAATTTATAAGTAAACGATAAATACTTAGAAACTAAAACCAACACATAGGCAAAGAACCTGACGTGTATAGTATAGATTTCTAGGGTAAATACCGAGTATCGTATTTCAAAGAATACACTTTCCCCTACTCAACCTTTGATCACATTAACTAATCGGGTTTGAAAAAGAAAACTTCAAGGACAAGATGTAGCTTACCTGCTCCATGTACTTCCACGTGACATTCATTGCAAGGAGATTTTTACCCATGAATTCCTGCAGCATATTGCAGTAATAAGTTTCTTTAGTAATTACAGTGAGAACACTACCGGTAAACTCACCGGCCCACTAATACCCTGCTAACCAATGTGACCAGGTAACACACAGTTTTCGCTGGACAAGTGACCTTCAAGAGGGTTAAAGGCAGAAAACCAACGGAAGTTGGATTCAAACCTGAGACCTTTGCTAGAGGGGAAATCGGGCACAATGCACACACCACTGTGCCACCCCCTTGAATATTTTAGTAATAAGTGTGGTGAAATAAGAATGATAAACTCCAAATCCTGAATCTCATAAAAATAAAAGATCAAAAATAAAGGTTATACCTTCTTTATAAGTTGAACATCATAGGAGCATCCATATTTCTTCCTAATAAGTGTTGCCAAATCAATACCAGAAAAGGCAGAATCATCTGCACCGATAATTCTTTCTAGATTTTCTCTGATGAGATCATCGTTAACCTGTAAAACTAAAGTTAATATTTGCTGCTAAGATATGCATTTATGTATTTGTATATCACACAGAACAGAAGTGATTAACACAGCGCATAAAACAAACTCTGTAAGAGAAAGTAATAATATTATTAAGTGCCCGATAATAGTATTCACATGGCTTCAAAGTTACAAAAGATCGCCCATACAATGGCAGTTCTACATTTGGCAGATTGACAAACAATAAAGTTCAAAAATTAACAATCAATAAAATTGAATACTCGCTTAAATCAAGATGCAACTGATTTCATGTAATTTGATTATTAAATGAAATGGAATAGTAACTATAAATTCAAGAAAAAAAATGAAATCACCCAGGCTTGGGCTTAGGTAGGGTTGGTTCTGTGGGCCTGATCCGACCCATATCCCCTCCTTTATATATGCGGATATCCATTAGATGAAGAGGCTCCTCCCCTACCTCAGTGGATATAGGAATTATCTTTCTTATACTAACTTCTCATGTACCCATACCTATAAATTTTATGCTGTAAACTTATATGTATGCAAATGATTGACTTGATCCAAATTTTATGCTGTAAACTTATATGTATGCAAATGATTGACTTGATCCTCAGAGGGTGTTCCACGTGCCTTTGGCCTAAGGTCACCTGCTGCTAATGGATTTATCTATATGTTGCAGCTTAGATCTGGACTGATGCATGCTAAATATGGTCCAACCTGATAACAAGACCTGATCTGTTTTTTCTTGTGGCAACAGGCCGACTGATTTCTACTTTGTGACATCAACCATCCTATGTAATGTGACATTATCTTTAGAGGCTATAAAAAGTGAGAAAATATGTACTTACTGATTCAGGTTCACCATCAGAATCTTCATTTGCACTGTCATCGGAATCATTTCTTTTTGCATCATCATCCATCTTACCGGAACAAATATGATGCCAACGTTTACCTATGCAAGAACCATGTACAGTGTACTGCCTCTGGAAAAATACTGATTTACTGCCAGAAGGACCTAAGCCCGGATCATTAAAGCATGGAACATTACGATACCGGCCTCTCAAAACACACTCGTTACCCCCAAATGACCAAGTACAAGGAAGGCTGGCCTGAACGCCTACCATATTCTGCAATCAACATCATGGACAGTTTATTAAATTCTTGTAAAATTTAAAGGTGATACAAGCATTCATATAATTTTAAACCCGAAATTAGATATACATTTTAACTTTCATGGTTTGTAGACCATATTCCAAAGGTTAATACCATAAAAGACCAACGTACTTTTTCATTTTGCACAAAAAAGGTCACACAATCTAGTTTTGGTATATTAAAGTCCAAGAACTTGTTAAAATGCATGTATGAGTGAAATGAATGATAAACGCCAGCTGCTAGCACACTTATTACATGTGTGGAGGCTATGTAGATGGTTCCTTTGTTGACGTGGAACAGTACCTCATTTAATTTTCATGTGCAACGATCAAATACAAATGGGCTTAACCTACTAAACATGAGAAGTGAAGAGGGAAAAATCTTTTTTTTTTTTTTTGAATTTTTTTTCCATCTGCTTAAGCATGCTTTCTAGATGAAGAATATAAAAAGAAATTAGCGTAATTACGATATTAGAGTAATTACGGTAGTTTATTTTAGATCTCAGTACTAAAATACATGTTTAACAAGATGGGGAAAAAAATTATCTCCTTCACTTTTCACATTAAGGCCCTATCTGTAGGTTAAAACCATTTTTACAAGAACCTTCCTCTATTGCTTTATATACAAATTTACACCATGTTATATGATTAAAAAAATGTGCAAAAAAAAAGTCACTATTTCAGTCTTTTTAACAATTACGGGCATCTTAGAACGCTTTAGAGACTTTAACATAACAAAATTGGGCTAAGAAACTTTTTTTGTTCAAAATGAGAAAGTACATTGGTTTATGGTTTTAACCCTTACGGCTTACCCAGATCCCAAAATCCACATGATTTTATTTAACCCTTATCCAGATCTCAAACTTTTTTGTTCAAAATTCACATTATTAGCGGTCTTGAACCTTGTTAGAGGTCAACATTATTATCATCATCCTATTATGCATCAAATTCAGCCTAGCAATATCGTGTGAGTTTGTAAATTCCACCTCTAATTCAAAACACACCTACAATCTCAAATTCTCACACCAAACCTAGCAGTTTTCAGATCCAAAGCCTACACGGAACACACCGCATACGCAACACAAGCATTTTCCTACATCCGTCGCCATTTTATCTTCAAACTAAAAAGCAATCAGTTAACCTAACCTAACTCCTAATTTCTCAATTAAGCGCCTTCATTCAGCTACTCTCACTAATAATATGCTTAGTGGTATCATACAAACTATAGTTAAAACAATCAATAAAAAGCAATCAGTTAACCTAACCTAACCACACCTCATGTAACCCTAATTACATCACTAAACAAGGCTTAATTCACTTGCTAACATCTATTAAAATTAACTTACCGTCTCGAAACAACACTACGTTCTCCCTAACATAACTTTAATAAACAGAATCGATTAGCATAGATTTAGAATTAAATTGATAATAATAATAATAATAATAATAATAATATAGATTAAAATGATGAGAAGAACCTGTACGGAATAGTGGAGGTTAATAATATGTAGGGAAAATAGAATAGAGAGTGTGGAGGTGAATAATAATAATAATAATATTGTGAGCGTCGCCGGTCATGGACTGAGAGATTGGTAAGTAAAGTGAAGGAAGGATATATGTATGTGGTGAAGAGGTTAAGTGATCATGACCGTTAATATCTCTAACCATAATTTGCGTCACGCAATCCGTTAACCGGTGACTTGCACGTTAAAACTTAAAATTGTCCGGTTCGAGTTGCTTCGAAAATATAGTAGTTGTTTCAACCAAATAGTTTGAATCAAAATACCATTCGTTTTGTATCACGGTACAGGATTTAATATTATACCACAATTTCTATAAATCCAAACCTAACAAATTGCACTTCATACATATTTTCCGAAAAAAAAATATTTACAAGATTATACAAAAATCTTAAAAGTATTTTTATTTTAAACAATTTCGTGAACCCAAAATCCTCATGATTAAGGTTTTAAGATTGTAGCAACAATCTCATGAAAATCTATTTTAAGATTGTAGGATATGGGTCACAATTTTATTAAAATAATATTAATAAAATAATAAAGATACACTCTTTTATACATTTTTGGAAAATAGTAGTACACGCACCGTGTACAAAAATTAAAAAGACATACACAAAAGATTCAAACCATAGTATTCGATAAGAACTTGAACCGCTTCTTCTTGCATAATTTTCTCTTTGCCTTTAACAAGGACTTAAACAACGTCTTCTTGTACAATCCTTGGCAAGATCTTCAAAACGTAAAGTCTTCAACATGATCCCTTTTGTGCACTTTTTTTGTTGCAAGAATGAACAAACAAGTGGTGACAGTTGAGGCTAAGGCACGCATTCAACACGCTTCCCTTAAAACAGATTTCATGCCATCACTAAAAATAACGCGTCTGTCTCCCAGGGTACAACAACCGAAACAGTCTGTACTGTCGGAGAAGGCCACACGCCCAAGGTTACACTGAATAAAATAGTGTATTGAAAGTTTGAAAATATGAAGATGAAGTTTGAGAGTGCTCCTCTCTAGTTTGGTGTGAAATGAAGAGATATACTAAGCTTTCTTACATTATGTGATTTCTAGTAAAAACTCATATGTTTTTTCTCTCTACATAATAAGATGAACTTTCGTGCTCATCATATAATCACACAAACCATAACATCTATGTCCATTAATCATGTAATAATTAAGAATTAAGTGACATACTAAGGGTATGTTTGGCAAAGAGCTTTTAGGAGCTTCAAGCTTCAAGCTTTTAAGAAAAAGATCTTACTTAATAAAAAACCTTGTTTGGTTGAAGAGCTGGAAGCTTTTAGGTTTGGAGAAAAAGCTCTATAGTGAAAAGCTACTGGTAAGGAGCTTTTAAGAGCTTTTAGGAGCTTCAAGCTTTTAAGAAAAAACTCCTACTTAATAAAAAGCCTTGTTTGGTTGAAGGGGCTGGAAGCTTTTAGGTTAGAGAAAAAGCTCTACAGTGAAAAGCTACTAGTAGTAACTTTTAAGAAAAAGCTCTACTAGCTACAAGTTTTTAATTAGGAAATGATACAAATACCCATACTATTTTAAAAACAAAATAAAAACATTCCTTACAAGCTTTTAATTATGCCTATTTTGGTCATTTTATACATTTTATTAAAAGCTCCAGCTACTCTGCCTAACACCAAAATATATTTAAAAAGCTTCCAGCTACCAGCTTACAGCTACCAGCCTCCAGCTAGTTTTGCCAAACATACCCTAAATACTAATTAAATGGACTTTTAAGATTTCATAAAACATCATTAATAGGTTATATGAACCATCCAATTTATTAAAATATAACTTAAAATATGTCATGATAAGATTAGACTATCCGTTGTGGTCCGCGAGCAGCCTGCTGCGAGCCACAACTTTGTACACATATCTCGCGAGCTCCACAACAGGTCCACGTGATTGAGTCAGCGAGCGATGGGACGTGAGCCAGCTCGCGTCCGTTAGCGAGCTGGTTGACGGTTTAAATTTCAAAAATTAAATTTTCACCCCTTATGTTTATTTACCACATCTTCTTCTTCTTCTTCACATACACATCTTCTTCTTCTTCACATACACATATGACATACCCTAAAACCCTTCAATTTTAAAACCAACTCATCATCATGGTTCTGTGGACTGAGGAGGAGGAGTTAGCACTCGTGCTCGCATACCAACAAGTCCACGGTGACGCTGCTTCGTCACGCCGTGGCTATAAGGCTCGCGGCCCACAATGACACCGAGTTTTGGCCGAGTTTGGTACCCTTGTAGGGGGTACCAACCGTACCAATGACTACATCTCCCACAAGTTCGGGGACTTAAACTCGAAGTGTAAAAGCTTCGAAACCGCGTACAAAGCGGTGAAGGATTATGTCCGACGAAACCGATGACGTGCCCGTCGCCTTCGCCAAAGTGGAGTACCTTCGGACGGTTGGCCATAACTTCAACCACGTTTCGGCGTGGCAAATGTTACGCTTGGGCCTACGTTAGGTTTTTTTTATTTTAGTGTAATTTTCTTTTTCTTTTTTTTGTGTAATTTTTTTAGTGTAATTTTTTTTAATGTAATGTTTTTTTTTATTTTAGTGTAACTTTTATTTTATTTTTAGTTTAATGTTTGTTTTTCTAAAAAAATTGTGGTAAAAATTTAAATAGATTTGGTAAAAAAAAAAAACTTCAATCATCTTGACCCATAACACCCTCTAGCGAGAGGCCGCCGGCCACTATCCAGTGCCAAGTAAGCTTTGACGTGGCACAATATTATTCGATAAATCCTCCACTCACCTCTACCCACAACGGATAGTCTTAGTGACATGAAATTGTTTGTTCCACCATTTGATTTCTCATTCATCTTTCTATTAGTAATTAAAAACAAATTTTACTAATTTTTCCAACATACATGACCATAATGTCGTGTATTTTATAGGGAAAATCACCAAAATAGCCCGTTGATTGACCCCTTTACGAAAATGGCCCCTCCTGTCTTTTTGGAGAGACGGGTCACCAAGTTCGAGGCACCCAAGATGTCTCCCGAGACGTTTCCGGTGTAGACATGGTAGGTGACGACACGTGTCTCTCCCACCTGCCAGACGTCTCCGGTGATGTCTCAGCGCCACCGAGACGTCTTCGGTAAAGCTAGAGATATCTCCGGTGACGTCTCACCTGCCGGTGACGTCTCACCTGCCGGAGACGTCTCTAATGACGTTTCCGATGGGTTTACGTTTCCAATGGGTTTCTGTAGAGACGTCTCTGGTGACGTCTCGGTGGTGGCGTCTCTGTGTGGTGGTCGTCTCCGGTGACGTCTCACCGTCTGTTGTGTCTAATCTTCTGCCGCCGAACGCATCCGGTGATGTCTCACCGTCTATTGTGTCTGATCTTCTGCCGCCAAACGTTGTCGGGTTTGGTTTCCGGTCACCAGAGATGGAAGAGGTGACCGTAGTGAACTCTATAATAAGAAATTAAGATTTAAAGTACGTTTTTGGGCATTGAAGAACAGTAGAGCCTTATGCAATGTTTCCGAGTACTGATCTGGTGGTGGTAGCCGTGATTTATGATCCGGTAACGACTTTGTTATTATGATGGCAAGTCCGATCACCACAAAAGCTATGAATATTGTAATTACTGTCCATTTTAATGCTCTACTGTTCTTCAATGAAAAGAAAGATAAAACCTTTTTGGAGTTGTGCAGAGGAGGGTTTGTGGAGACGTCTTGGGATAGTGACCAAAGATGTCTTGGGAGTTGGGATAGAGAGAGGAGAGAGAAGTAATTATTATTGAGGATAGAGACTGATGACGTGGCAGTAAGTTACTGGCTGGATTTGGAGACGTCTCGGGAGACGTCTGAAGCGTCTCGGAATGTGTGAGCCGCCTCTCCAAAAAGACGGGAGGAGGCTATTTTGGTAAGTCACTTGGTCAATGGGCCATTTTGATGATTTTCCCTCTGCATTTTCTACCCTATAATTTAACTATTTTCTACCCTATATTTTTTCTACAAATAATATATTTCATTAATAAAGGGGTAAATTTTACCCATGTAGACGGGTAATAAGCTGTGTACTCCGCAAATTTCACATCAGTGTTCTTTGGTAGGATAGGCTTGTTTAGGGAGTATTGCATATCCTTGTTTTTTCTTGTCTGTTTATTATTTGCATATGTTAGTGATAGTTTACAACTTTCATTGATTATTAGTACTATTGTATGGCTACTTGTTTTTTGTAACAATGTTTTAGATAAAAAAAAATCCCAGGAGATGGATTGTTGTTAAATTTTGATTATTTCAACTTAAAAATGAATAATTATAACTACAATATGAAGAAAAACAATTTGACATTAGTCACATTACTCGTACGGATGATTCACCCTATAAAGACATAAATCATAATCTATATCTATCTATATCTATATCTATATCTATATCTATATCTATATCTATATCTATATCTATATCTATACTATATTATAAAGCATTTGACAAGGACTTCTTAAATTTTAAGAGGTACAAGTTTAATTGCTTATGATACAACAAACAATGCATATAATAACTACCTTTTGAGGGTAAAATTGTCTTTTAAACACCATATTTAATCAAAAGGTAATCAAGAGTCATGGGATATTTATGAGACCTCTACATGTTTTGTTATAATCTTTTTTACATACAATTAGGTACTTTATAAAAGTTAAAGTTTTCATAAACCTGACAATACTATATAGAAATTGAGAAATAGACCAATAACGAAAGTTGTTTTTTAATCATGAGGTAACGATTTGAATTCTAAAATTACTACATATGGCTAATCTGATCTAAACTATACTGTTACCGGATTCTATGATCGGTATAATCTTTTTTACATACAATTATGTACTTTATAAAAGTTAAAGTTTTTATAAACCTAATAATACTATATAGAAATTGAGAAATCGATCAATAATGAAAGTTGTGTTTTTAATTATGAGGTAACGATTTGAATTCTAAAATTACTACATATGGCTAATCTGATCTAAATTGTATTGTTACCGCATTCTATGATAGGAGAAGAAAGATTATGTTTATAATGAATTTTGAACAAAGATATTAAGAAATATTCATATAAAGGAGTAGACAATAATAAAAAAATAAATAATTAATTAATAATAATGGGTTCTTCTTATTGAGTACTTCAACTCAAGTCCACATTTCCTACTTCAAGTAAATTTTTTGGTTATTTATTGAAAACCAATTGGGCCGATGTTCATAACCGATTAACCAAATGGGAACAAATGAATGATTGAAACCAATTGGTTTTTGAAATATTTTAATCGAAAGTTTTGGTTTTAGTTATGGCTCAAAACCGAAGTGAACCGAACAACAACTTGTACACACCCTTAAAATCACCAATTGAAGTGTTGTGGTCTCCGCCGTAACGCGCGGCACCCCACTAGTACCATTGTATATCTTTAAAGAGAAGTGCGGCCAATTGCATTATATATATAACAATTATGGGTTGCTTTTTTTTATCGGCAAATTATTATATTTATCACCCAAAATAAACATACATTGTACAAGTGAGAAACTAACAAAATATAAGACACTTGATAAACCACCTTAAATATACAACTATTACATCGTATGTTTTCTACCCTTATCCCATACCCCCATTTGTCTTCACAGAATCACCCGACTCCCATACCCTCTGCATTCCCCACCATCTGAACCACCTTATCCCCTTCAGTCTTGATTTGACTCCTCTTATGCCTGCACCATTTTTTAGGAGCTTTCAGGATTCCATTTTCTTGTCCCCCATGTACCTCATGCGCTTGCGACATTCCATTCTCTAATGGGGCATCAGATGAGTAGTGTAAATTGCCATTAGATTCCATTTATTTTCTCCCAAACCCGCATCTCCCCGTAGAACAAAAGAAATAAATTTCACATTTTTTATTCGCTTTTGATTCATCCAATGGAGCCACCGCTTTATTATTTATATGTCTGTGCACATCATCCACCCCTTCTTTACCGTTGCTTTCACATTTCTCCACCTTTTTAGTAGCCCCCCCCCCCAATTTGAATTCCCTTTTGAAATTGCCATTATCTTATTATGTTGATCATGGGGAGTTGTGCCCACTATCGTAGCCTCAATTCCCAACCCCACCGCCTCGTCCTTATTCACCCCTTATGACTATAATTAATAGACAATTTGAACGCCCATTAATTTCAGATGGCCCACTCGTTTTGCACCAAGTTTTCCTTGCCATTTTTTGAATTCTTGAAACATGATCTGTCATCTCCTTTCCCCACTTTCAGCGTTGTTTCCAATGGACCTAGCTCCCAAGACGCTTGACCGTTACGCTCCCCTCCGGCCTGTTGTTCCTGGCCGTTTCCACGTGTTCTGTCCTCGCTACCGGTGTCCATCTCCGACCCAATCTCTCCTTCCTCCGGTTCTGCATTAACCAACATCTCTTTTGAATTTGCTAGCTCCGTATCCCATTGACATGTATTTCTACAAAATGACACCCATTGCTGGACTCCAAATTAAGCACTTCCCTGGACTCAACTGTCATAAAGTCTGGGTACCAGTTAGTGTCAATCTCCGTAATCCATACTCGGACTATTTCTCCACCCCGTTGGATCTCTCGAACATCCGAGATTCTTCTTCCATCTTGTACCAGAACACCAACTGTCTCATATGCCATATTACCATCTTTAAGCGATGTCGTTGATCCATGCACAACTGTCCCGTATGATGCTGTAATGGTGTCGAACACCTCATTTTCCCACAAGTGGATAGGAACTCCTATAATCTTTACCCATGCTACCCGTTCAAAGCTTGTTCCCTGTCCTTCCCAATATTCCAGTTTCGAGAACCATGTATCCCATACATCCGCTTTGTCTTCTAAAAACATCTTCGCCTCTGGACTTTCGAAAATGTCAATAACTGTCACACCACGCCTATGGCGGAAACACGTGGCGCGACGGTTCAAGAGGATTAAGCCAAGATCAATGCAAACCACAAGTAATTAAAGAAACGGGTCATTTATTCAAGCGTCGAAAATTATGTTAATTATTCATACATAATTGAAAATTGTTTTTAAGACAAATAAGGAGGCTCCTCAACTATATCCCGATTTCCTTGGGATAGAGTGACGAGACCTCTTCAAAACATCCAACGCCCAATTTTGAGATTCTCCCGACCCTGCTCGCCATGTCGTCCTTCATCTATCAATTACCTAAAAGATATGTTTAAAAACTTGTCAATATATAAATATTGGTGAGTTCAAAGGTTTTAGTTTAAATAAAACAGTATTTCGTGGGAATTTCCTTGTTATGACAATTTATAGGAGTTGCAAGTTCCTACAATTCTACTTGAGCCTATAACCAAACCAAGACAAATAATAATGCCCCGCCCCAAGTCGTTACTCGGTATTCCTACGACTTGATTTCAGAATACGTGCACCCCAGGCATACGCCGATGCATAATCGACGCTATCGATTAGGGGTGGGCCTTGTCAGGCACCAATAGTACTATTCAAATATTCCTTCGGTTTCACTTTCCTGAATTAATGATTATACTAGAGAGGTCTCAACCCCGAGTGGCGATCACAACTCAAGTATCCAACCCGTCAAAACAAATCCCAACATATCTTTCCCCCGTAAAAACGTTAAATAGTTTAGAAATGGGGCCGTGAGACTCACCTGTAACTGTGCTCGGCTCAAAGAAGAAAATAGCAAAGTTTGTGATCTCGCACCTACAAATGTTCTAGGCGTATAAGTCACTACACCTATGGTGCATGTGCCTTGGCAAGTTGTACACCCAACTCCCTGACCACGCATTATCCAAATTCCCGTTTAATTAGTCTCGTATCCTAGGTTCATTGGCGATGGATTACCCTCGTCGTACAAGTCATATATTATTCTTGTCAATACTCTTTGTAACTTGTATACTATTATACTCGACACGACTCTACCCAATGTATAATTATTTTCCCATTTAAATAATTATACTTAAGATCGTGTCGCTCGATATAATATAATTTCTCATTACCCGATCCGACTTACTTTGCCACATATTTATTTTCCCATTTAAATAAATATGCTAGGTTCTTGTCGTTTGGTAATATATTCTTAACGCCCGACTCGACTCACCATGCCGTACATTTATTTTCCCATTTAAATAAATGTACTAGGATCTTGTCGGTATTCACATGTTCGTAGATATACTTCACCTACTCGTCTCGGTTTTCCTTCTCGCATATCTACTTTCCCATTCAAATAGATATACTAGAATTTCGTCGAGGCGAGCCTGTGTACATATATCAATGCGTGAATTTTACTTGTTAAGTCCATGTGTCGTTTAGCGTTTTTAATTCATTACGTTGTGTTTTCTCCCACGAATATTCTTTCTACACTTAGGAAAGTGTTACGCACGTTTCACCCTTGTTATATATATTTTATTTCTTAAAATATATATATATATATATATTTTCATCTTGCCGTAATGGCATTTTTCTCATATGTCCGTTTACCCGTTTTCGTTAGTTCATGTAACTAAGTCCGTTAGTTAGCTTTTTCCACATTTTCTTCCAATATGCGTTCTATGGAAATATTATCCATACTTCCAATTCCGAACGTATATTCCTTGGAAAAATATACTTTTGTGTTTTTAGTCCAACTCGTTTAACTTGTATTCCAAAAATGTTTCCGATACTTTTATATTCCCATTTATATAAAAGTATCCATTTTTGTACAAGTTTTCCCAAGTCTTTACTAATATTTTATAAAACCTTTATTTTTATAAAATCCTTATGTTAACTTATCCTCTTATTTTTATAAAACTTCTATTTTTATAAAAATACCTCTTTTAATTTATACATAAGTAGGTTTCTCATGTTTATCAAAACTACACTTGGAAAAACTATTATTTACGTTTTTGACACCAAACTTTCCGTTAATGCATTTTTGGACCAAAGTTTCTAAAATACATATTTTAGTCCCTCAACTTTCTAAGTTACAATATTAGTCCCTTAACTTATACTTGTTGCATTTTTCATCTCATCTTTCAAGGTTAGCATTTTTCCTTCCAAATTAGTGGACTTTGAAGAACCATATTTTTCATGTTTGGTTATTTTTACACCATTTCACTTTTAATAGTCTTTTATTCCATTATTAATGCTATTAACATGTGGGTTTCATGTTTTTATCCAATCTATCAAATTTTCACTCATCCAAGTGAGTAGACTTTGAAGATGGAACTTTTTCATTCATGATCATATAACACATTCTAATATATTTTTGACATTAACTAGTCATCTTATGATGATTAAAATCATCTTTTATCATATTCAAGTCCTTTTTCACAAATCATACCCAAATCATCAACTTTCTTAAGTGTATGTATACATTTCTACATTTTCTCAAAATATCACATTTATTAATATCAATCCAAGATTTATTCATGTTATTATTCTTCCATTTTTATTCTTGTAAGACACATTATCTTTATGTTTCAAAACCATATTTTACCCATCAATGTACAACTTGCTCATAAAGACACTTAATATGAACATTAATGAACAAAACAAGGTTAAAACTTACTACTAGCTCAAGGCTAGGGAAGACAAGAACCTTGGATTGGATGGGGTTTTAGTGTGTTCTTCCAAAGGGTTAAGCTCCAAGCTCTTGAAACACACAATGGGGTTTTGAAGGTTAATGATCTAAAGGTGATTTGGTAGTGTAAAAATTGTAAGAAGAATGTGTATGTGGGGGTGTAAGGCCACGGCCACAAGGAAGAAAAAGAAGAAGTTTTTGTGTTTTGCTTCAAGTGTGTATGTATGTATCTATATAATCTCTTTCAAATCTCTCCAAGATCACTTGTATCTTTACTAGATTGGATGATATCTTTAGGAAGATTATGCAAGATTATGGAAAATATTTGGGGGATATTAGAGGGTGTTTGGGCCGTGAGTTAGAGAGAGAAAGAGAGGTGATTAGTTGATTTTTGTTGCCCAATACTAGTCCATGCATGATCATGATTAATATCCCTCTAATGATTTGTTTTAGATAACACAAGTTATCTTCACTTGGGTGGGCCATAGGCCGGCCCCAAGGGGGTGTTTGGTGGGGTCCACTTTGCTAAATAATCCCCATTATTAGTTATGTTAATCCCCTTCCGTTCGGGTACCGTCCGGGTATTTTTCAAGTTTTTATCGCGCGTCCTCCGGATATTAAAAATACTTTTAATAACCCTTAAACATAGTCCAGTTTAATCACTGATAAATTATTTTGGCTCTTGCCGGGTGAAATTATGAGTTATGCGCGTATCGGGTGCGGTACGCGCACTTTATTCGTTACCGGGAGATTTATACAATAAGCTTTCACGTATGGCTTTGGGGTTCCAAAACTCATCATATTTTGTGAAATTATCTTTTATTTTATATTCCGGGTGTCCGGGGTTCGTTTCGCTTATTAAATTTTTACCGGGTAATCGCCAGTGTCCTTACCGGATAGATTTGCTTGCACATGATCCTATCATGTTTTGTCATTAAACATATGCATTCCTATGCATCATTTGGGATTTGCTATCTTTCTAAGGCCTCAATTAAATAATCAACACATAATTGTATTTAATTACGTTAATCGCGTTTAATTAATTAGTACGGAATTACCTTAATTTTGCCGGTTGTTACATTCTCCCCCCATTAAGAGAATTCCGTCCCGGAATTCACTTCGAGTTCCTCCGGTATAGGGGTCTTCTCGAATAGGGCGGGTATTTTTGCTTCATCCGGTCCAGCCTTTCCCACGTGAACTCCGTTCCACGCTTGGCATTCCAACGCACTTTGACCAATCTGATCTTACTGCGTCTTAACTTTTGGACCTTCCAATCGGTCACTTCGATTGGTTCTTCGACGAAGTGTAACTTGTCGTCAATGTGGATTTCGTCCGCAGGGATGATGAGAGTCTCGTAGGATAGGCACTTCTTTAAATTTGACACGTGGAACGTGTCATGTACACCGTTAAGCTCTTGTGGTAACTTGAGCTTGTATGCTACGGGGCCTACTCTGGACAAGATTTCGAACGGTCCAACATACCGTGGGTTCAGCTTCCCGCGCCTCCCAAAGCGCGCGACACCTTTCCAAGGTGACACCTTTAGTAGGACCCTGTCTCCGACTTGAAATTCCAAAGGCTTTCGCCTCATATCTGCGTAGCTTTTCTGCCGGTCACGTGCCGCTTTGAGACGTTCTTTTATCAAAAAGACCTTATCCGTCGTCTCTTGAACAATTTCGGGCCCGGTGAGTTGCTTTTCTCCAACTTCGGCCCAACATAGAGGAGATCTACACTTGCGTCCATATAGAGCTTCAAAAGGTGCAGCTTGAATGCTCGTGTGGTAACTGTTGTTATACGAAAACTCCACCAGTGGCAAGTGTGTATCCCAATTACCGCTGAAATCGATTGCGCATGCCCGTAACATATCTTCCAAAGTCTGGATGGTTCGTTCACTTTGACCATCGGTTTGGGGATGATATGCGGTACTCATGTCAAGGCGAGTACCGAGGGCTTCATTCAAACTTTCCCAAAATCTTGAGGTGAAACGACTATCTCGATCGGAGATGATGGAAATAGGTACACCATGCTTAGACACTACTTCCTTAATGTACAAACGGGTCAGTTTCTCCAACTTATCCGTTTCGCGAATCGGGAGGAAGTGTGCAGATTTTGTCAATCGATCAACGATTACCCAGATCATGTCATGGCCGCTTGTTGTCTTGGGTAACTTGGTAATGAAATCCATGGTAATTCGTTCCCATTTCCATTCCGGTATTTCGGTTGCTGGAGCAAGCCGGATGGTCTCTGATGCTCGGCTTTGACCTTCGCGCAAGTCAAGCATCGCGCAACATATGCCGCTATATCTCTCTTGAAATTTGGCCACCAATAAAATTCTTTCAAATCGTGAAACATCTTGTCTGCACCAGGGTGAACCGAATATCGAGAGCTGTGAGCTTCGGCCAATACTAGTTCACGCAATCCACCATACACTGGTACCCAAATTCTATTCATGAAATACAAGGTTTGATCCGCCTTTGGCTCCAGCGAATCAACCATCTTCCGCAATCTTTCACCTTTGACATTCTCGGGTTTAAGAGCGTTGATTTGAGCTTCACGAATCCGGTCAGTCAGGTTCGTGTGGATGGTTAGACCCAAAGCTCGGACACGCAACGGTTTAACCCGTTCCTTGCGACTTAAGGCGTCAGCTACAACGTTCGCCTTCCCGGGATGGTATTTTATCTCACAATCGTAATCGTTCAATAATTCGACCCATCGCCGTTGTCGCATGTTCAATTCCTTCTGATCAAAGATGTGCTGCAAACTTTTATGATCGGTGAAGATTGTACACTTGGTTCCATATAAATAATGTCTCCATATCTTGAGCGCGAATACCACGGCTCCCAATTCCAAGTCGTGTGTAGTGTAATTCTTCTCGTGGAGCTTTAGTTGTCTGGAAGCATACGCTATGACCTTTTCTCGTTGCATCAATACGCAACCCAATCCCTGGTGAGAGGCGTCACAATAAACCACAAAGTCTTCCGTACCATCGGGGAGTGATAGTATCGGGGCGCCACATAACTTATCTTTTAACAATTGAAACGCCGCTTCCTGCTTTTCCGTCCATTCGAACTTCTTATCCTTTTGGGTTAGCATGGTTAAAGACTGTGCTATCTTAGAAAAGTTCTCGATGAACCTTCTGTAGTAACCCGCAAGGCCAAGAAATTGTCGTACTTCAGTAGGAGTTTTAGGGGCGTCCCAATTTTTAATTGCTTCGATCTTGGCGGGATCGACATGTATACCCTTTTCATTCACTACGTGGCCTAGGAAGTGAACCTCTCGAATCCAGAAGTCACACTTTGAAAATTTAGCATAGAGCTTCTCTTTGCGTAGTACCTCAAGGATTAACCGAAGGTGATCCTCGTGTTCTTCCTTAGTGCGTGAATAGATCAAGATGTCATCAATGAAGACAATGACAAATTTGTCCAAGTATGGCTTACACACGCGATTCATCAAATCCATGAAAACAGCTGGTACGTTGGTTAAACCGAATGGCATTACTAAAAATTCATAGTGCCCATAACGAGTCCTGAATGCTGTTTTCGGTACATCCTCTTCTTGGATACGCAACTGGTGATAGCCGGACCTTAGATCAATCTTGTAGTAGAAACTGGATCCTTGAAGTTGATCAAATAAATCGTTGATCCGGGGAAGAGGATAGCGATTCTTAATGGTTAACTTGTTCAATTCCCGATAGTCAATGCACATTCGAAAAGTGCCATCCTTCTTCTTTACAAATAAGACGGGAGCTCCCTAGGGTGAGAAGCTTGGTCTTATGAAACCTTTGTCCAACAACTCCTGCAGTTGACCAGATAGTTCCTGCATCTCGGATGGAGCTAAGCGATATGGCGATCGCGCTACAGGTGCAGCTCCCGGAACAAGGTTGATGCGGAACTCGACTTGTCGAGGTGGTGGCAATCCCGGCAAATCTTCTGGGAACACATCTGGAAAATCTCTGGCTATCGGAATATCTTCTAACCTTCGCTCGTCGGCCTTCTTATCTACCACGTGCGCCAAGAATGCAACAAGACCTTTCCTTAAACACTTTCGGGCCTTCATGCTGGTAATAATTCTTAACGGCGTCCCACGCCTTTCCCCTTGGATCGATAGGGTTTCACCGCTCGCGAGGGGAACTTGAATTACTTTGTCGTTGCAAACAACGACGGCGCGGTGTGCGGATAGCCAATCCATGCCAACGACTATGTCAAAACTACCCAGTACGACTGGCAATAGATCAATGCCAAACTCGTGACCACAGAGATCCAACTTACAATCCTTCGCTACTTCTTGAGTTTCTATAGTCTTACCGTTAGCCAGTTCTATAGAGTAAGGTGTATCTAGCTTACTAGTTTTTAGTCCAAGTAATCTTTTAAATTCGACAGATACGAAGCTAAAATCGGCGCCAGTATCAAACAATACAGAAGCATAATGACCATTAAGAGGGAACGTACCAGTGACCACGTTAGGGTCTTGTCGTGCATCACCGGCACCAATTACGAATGCCCGCCCACGGGCTTGGTTGTTGAGCTTAGGACAATCCCTCTTCCAATGATCGAGCGATCCACATGCGAAGCAGGGCCTTGCTCCTCCGTTCTTTGGCGCTCCTGACCTGCAGTCTTCTGTCTTGTGCCCAGAACGGCGGCACTTACCGCAGATCACCTCATTCTTTCCTTGGTAACCTTGCTTCCCATTGTTTCCACGTCTAGTGGCTACATACCCTTTCTCTTTCTTGCCTGAACTACCCGATGATCCATCCTTTTTCCTTTCATCGCGCTTACGCTTCCCAAACCTCGGCTTATTCCCCTGTTCGCTTGACCCAACTGCTGAACTTGTACCCAGATTCTTACCCTCAACGCTGCTGGACTCGGTGAGCTTCAATCCTGACACTTTCCGGATCAGAGTACCCATTCGAATGGCGTCTTCAGTGAGGCTCAAAGCGAGGTCGATAGCCTCGTGCATGGTCGTAGGTTTAGAAGCAGTGACCATGCCGCGTATTTGTGGCGCCAGCCCGAATAGGTATCGTTCCACCTTCTTGCTTTCTGGAGTAACCAAGCGAGGCACTAATCGGGAGAGATCATGGAATCGGGACACGTACCCAGTTACGTCCGATCCAACCATGGTGAGGTTCCAGAACTCGGTTTCTAGCTTTTGCACTTCACTCGCCGGGCAGTATTCAGCGATCATCAGTTCCTTCAACTCCAACCATGACAAGGAGTAAGCAGCATCGTCTCCTAGTGATTGTACTTGGTTGTTCCACCATGTTAGTGCTTGGTCCAGAAACAGGTTAGTGGAGTACATGACAGCTTGTCGCGGGGTACAGCTGCTGATACGGATCACCGCTTCAGTTTTCTCGAACCACTTGACTAGTCCGACAGAGCCTTCAGTGCCACTGAAGTTGAGTGGCTTGCAGTCCAGAAAAGCCTTAAACGTGCAGCCACGCTCTCGCGAGAGGCCGTTTCTGCAATAATAAGATAGCATGTTATTATGGGGTAGGAGTTTCATGAAAACTCCTATTGCATATATTCGTAACCCTCTTACCGGTGGGGGAGTTTTCGCGTCGGTCGCTCCCCGTTTGATCTCGCGATCTTTCAGTGCGGGTGGCATTGTGTTCCGCGAGGGCTCGGGCTATGCACTCCGAGACTAGGGCTTCAAGCTCCTCGGGTGTTGTGGGTAGTCCTCCATTTCCACTGTTGCTTCGGGTGGCTGGTGCCATTTTTCTTCAATAATAATTATCAAAGGTTAATTTGGCGTTCATTCATACCATATCGTCATACATAAAGTATAAATAACAACTCAACACATGAACACAATAATCATCACAATGTCACCACATCATCACACAAATCACAATATATACAGAGTAGGCAATAATAATCGTAGACAACCATAACACATATTTTACCATAACAAAATTTTCATTAATTTCAATACCACGAGTACAATGATTTGTTCGCAATAACAAAAACCGAGGATACATTCCTCATACATCGTTCTTTTGAAATACAGTAGAAATATAATGTCATACACCGGCACAATCCTGCTCGGCTAGGCAAAAATGCAGATGGGTACTATAACCCATACTGTGCTACCATACTACTACTACTACTACTACCTACGTCTGCAGGTGATCTTCCCAGAGTCTCTGAAGTATCTCTACTGTGGTGGCGGCGGCGGGTACTGATACTGGGGGGCGTACATGCTAATGGTCATACTGATCGCCATAATACGATCATACAAGAATTGGCGATGCGCAAAATGTGCGTCGCCCGTAATCCCGCAATGCGCGTCCATGCGCAGTAACTCCTCAGCATAATGTGCCAGTGCATCTCTGGCGTCGATGATCCTGGCCCACATGAGTTGGGCCTGCTGCTCCATCTGATTCACGGTGCGCTGCACCGTGTCGGTGAGAGTCTGAAAGTCTATCTCCAAAGAGATCACCATGGACCATGCCGGTCCGGATAGTGAGGCCATCCCGTGGGGCTGTGACGGCCCGGGGATGTCAGTGTACGTCGGCTGGGATGGGCCGACTATATCGGGTATCGGTAAGGGTGTGAGGGGTGGGGCAAAGCCCTGTAATCCAGTGAAGAAGTGGGGTGGTATCTGGTATGGGTCTCCTGCACCTAGAGTATACGGTGCAAGTGGTGGCATCATAAAGGGGGCTCCTGCACCCACAGTGAACGGTGCAGGTGGTGGTATGGTGAGCATCTCGGGTAGGGGTGGTAGTATGGGGAAGGTGGTGATGGGTAGGGTCATGGGTGCTGATGAGGGGACTATGAGCTCGGCGAGTGGGACCATGAGGGGCTGTGTGACAGCGACCCACTCAGGAGCGGATATCCCGGCGGTAGGGGTGGGAGGGCTAGCAGTGGCGTGAGCTGCCAAGCCTGCTCGGTGCAGCTCAGAGCTACGGGCTGAGCTACCCTCGAGGATGTGCCCAGCAGAAGCTGGCCCATCCTGTGGTACGGGCTCTGATAAGGCGAGTAGGGCGGCTGGTGTAGTGGTGGCGTGCTCTATCATCGGAGCAACGTGCTCCTCCAGGTCTGCTGGTGGAATCGGTACAACAATGTGCTCCACCGATGCAGTCGACTCGTCGTCGGAGTCGTCCGCGATCCACCCGTTGTGTCCTCGGGCAACGGGCACAAGTCTCATGCCCGGGGGAACGGGGATATGTGGGGTGGGTAGTGGCTCACGATCGACGTGTGCATGTCGATCGAATGGAGACTCCACGGTCTCGACTGGGTGGGGGCGGGTCTCGACAGACCTGCACAGCCTACAGGGAAGTCACTGACGGCTCGAATGGGGAGTGCTGGCAGTGGTGCGGCCTGAAGGGGTACTAGGGGCAAGTCAGCCCGTGGTGCCTCGGCCATCGGTAAGTCGGCCACGGCGGCCACGTCGCCTCCAGCGGGGGCCCATGCGGGGTCCTCGCTGGGGTCGGTCTCGTCGGAGCTGTCTCCGTCTGCGCCTCCAACGGCGGCGTCAACCTCCATGTCATCGTCCTCGGGATCGAGTACCACAACCTCGATCGGTGGGGGCGGCAGTATCTGTATGCTACTATCGTAGCTCGGCGCGGCGCTCGCAGCGTTCGACATCCCTGGCAAAAGAACCGTACTAACGTTTATATATTATTCATTAGATAGTCAAGTATACATTTACAGTAATCTTCCTAACTTCTAATATTGAAATAACACGTATCGTTACCCATGGCTAGCTTGGTCGGAATCTCTTCATACCCAATGTTCGTTGGAAAATTAGTTTATTGCGTTTTGCGTTTACTTTGAAAGCTTATCTTTTTGAACCAAATCCGGTTATAGTTTAGATTTTTAAAAATGCTAATTCGCTATAACCTTGGCTCTGATACCACTTTCTGTCACACCACGCCTATGGCGGAAACACGTGGCGCGACAGTTCAAGAGGATTAAGCCAAGATCAATGCAAATGTGACATCCGTCACTTTTTCATTATATTTTTTTATTTTATACAATAATAATAATAATAATAATAATAATAATGATAATAAATATAATATTAGTCTAGACTAAACCACTCTTAAACCCAACACAACCCAATCCATATCCCTTGTCCATTTTTGAGCCCAAGACACAAACTCAAACCCAACCCAACCATCCAGAAGCCCATCAGCGAATCCGGCCCAATCAACAGGCCCAGACTCAATAATCTCGGCCCATAACCACTTGTCCAAGTCCACCTATCTGTTAAAAAAAAAAAAAACAAAAAAAGGTTGGTCCTGCCGAGGTTCGAACCGGAGCAGAGTCAAACACACCAGACGCACAACACCACCCGGGCTACACTCCGTTTCTGTTATTAACCCAACTCAATTTGTATATATCGGTAACCTCCACCCTCCTTTCCCTTGTCTGTTGCGTGCAGCAGCAACGTACCGCAAGTCAAACACAATTAAGCCTCGGTCAACCCCTTTGACCCCTTTAAATTGATCTATACTTGGCAAATTTTTTTACAATCAATTCATTCTTATGCATTAGCGTCCATAGGTACGCATCACCAGCTCATCAATTGCATGATTTCAGGACCTAATTAACTCGTTTTGACCAAGCCTAGTCAACCTTCCATTTTGTTCGTCTAAGCCCTTCACTATAAATTGGACGTCCATAGACCATCCTAACTCGCCGAAAATCCCTTCTACACTCTTAATTTCAGTTACACAAACCTGCAAAACAAAGCAATTGAATCGCGTTTGACTTCTACTTTGAACGACCCTACACATCGCGTTTTCAGCATCATTGTAAGTTCTTTTTTGTGGGTTTCATTGTTCGGCCCCTTGTGAACAATAGCCCAAAGATTCAGGGGCTATTGAACACGAATTGGATGGATTAGATGATTAGGGCACGAATTGGGGAAGAACACAATCGCTACTTGTGTATATAATTATTTCAAAACTGAATTCAACACCAATTGACCAACAGATCAGTTGGTTGGCCCCTTCTCACAAAAACTATGAACCGGCCAGGGGCCAAGGTTCGAGTCCCATTATAAGCATTTTTGTGTGTGTTATTTTTTATACTTATATTTTCTTTAATCTTTTAAAATAGTTTTTAAATACTAAAAGTGTTTTATAAATTCTACAAAAATTATTATATGATCTTCAAATGGTAAAGTTCATCATCCAATTTTTAGTTTTTCAAAAATAAATTATTTAATATATATTATTAATAATACAAGTTTATTCATTTTTATTTATAAAATTCAATAAAATTATCTAAACAATTTTATTAAATCTCACAAAAATTATCCTAAACTTGTATATTCTTAAACATTCCAGAAAATATTTTTATTTCAGAAAAACCGTTTATTTTATATTTTTAATGAATTTTTGTTAGTTTTAATCATAAATAAATCATAATAAATTCATTTTTCAATATCTTTGCACCAAAATTTTACATAAATTATTTCTATTCATTTGGAACAGAAATACAATTTTTAATTTAAAATTCTTTAATTTTAATATTTTTAGATATTAAAGTTATATTTAGACAATTTGAAATAAATAGATTATATATTCTATTTTCAAGAAAATAATTTTATAAAAAATATTTTCACACTTAAAACTTTATATAGTGACCATCTTCAATTTGAAATTACAAAAAGACTTTTATTCATTTATTTATTTAATTTCTTATATTTAATAAACAATTTGGTTATTAATCAAGTAAATACTTATCCCCAATTCGAAGCCCTAGAAAATACCTATAGACTAGATAGACTTAGACTTATTTGTTACATTATACATAGGGTGATACTTGGCAACACTTATTCAATTCCACAAGACTTACCACCTTGCTAAGGTGAGTATTACTTATCCCTTTTTCGTTTTTACAATTTTTGGGGTGATTCATGCACAAGTATACAAAACCTTCATATTCATTTACACATACATTTTATTCATTTACAATTCATATACGTGTCTTGTTTTATCTTTGTGCTTATGTTTTAACATGAACGTAGCTTACATACAAAATCATATATACAGACATAACTTATGTTATGGTGCTCTTTACATACAAACGTAACTTATGTTACGGTGCTCATTTAGACATAACTTTGTGTTATGGTGCTCTTTTAGACTCACACGTGTTGAGGTGCTCATTATCAATTACATTGTACAACTTTACATGTGATCTTTGTCTTGTTTGGTTACTTGCGTGTTTACATAATGCCTTGGTGATGCTAGACACATGAATTGTACTACTTTTCAAAACTTATACTATACGTACAAAACTAAGTAGTACTCACCAACATCATATGTTGACAAAATTATTTTCGTGCATGTTTCAGGATAAACTGCTTGACGCTTCACATAGGACTTTGGACCTAGACTAAATCAATCAATTATCTTTATTTTGTTGTCTTGTATTTAATTTCACTTGTTGTAAAACAATATTCAATAATCATATATTTACATTTTAGTACCATGAGCTTTTGAACAATCGTCACTACGTGGCACCTCGATGATTCCGCCATCGGTTGGGGTGTAACAGCAAACCACAAGTAATTAAAGAAACGGGTCATTTATTCAAGCGTCGAAAATTATGTTAATTATTCATACATAATTGTAAATTGTTTTTAAGACAAATAAGGAGGCTCCTCAACTATATCCCGATTTCCTTGGGATAGAGTGACGAGACCTCTTCAAAACATCCAACGCCCAATTTTGAGATTCTCCCGACCCTGCTCGCCATGTCGTCCTTCATCTATCAATTACCTGAAAGATATGTTTAAAAACTTGTCAATATATAAATATTGGTGAGTTCACGGGTTTTAGTTTAAATAAAACAGTATTTCGTGGGAATTTCCTTGTTATGACAATTTATAGGAGTTGCAAGTTCCTACAATTCTACTTGAGCCTATAACCAAACCAAGACAAATAATAATGTCCCGCCCCAAGTCGTTACTCGGTATTCCTACGACTTGATTTCAGAATACGTGCACCCCAGGCATACGCCGATGCATAATCGACGCTATCGATTAGGGGTGGGCCTTGTCAGGCACCAATAGTACTATTCAAATATTCCTTCGGTTTCACTTTCCTGAATTAATGATTATACTAGAGAGGTCTCAACCCCGAGTGGCGATCACAACTCAAGTATCCAACCCGTCAAACAAATCCCAACATATCTTTCCCCGTAAAAACGTTAAATAGTTTAGAAATGGGGCCGTGAGACTCACCTGTAACTGTGCTCGGCTCAAAGAAGAAAATAGCAAATTATGGGTTGCTTTTTTTATCGGCAAATTATTATATTTATCACCCAAAATAAACATACATTGTACAAGTGAGAAACTAACAAAATATAAGACACCTGATAAACCACCTTAAATATACAACTATTACATCGTATGTTTTCTACCCTTATCCCATACCCCCATTTGTCTTCACAGAATCACCCGACTCTCATACCCTCTGCATTCCCCACCATCTGAACCACCTTATCCCCTTCAGTCTTGATTTGACTCCTCTTATGCCTGCACCAATTTTTTAGGAGCTTTCAAGATTCCATTTTCTTGTCCCCCATGTACCTCATGCGCTTGCGACATTCCATTCTCTAATGGGGCATCAGATGAGTAGTGTAAATTGCCATTAGATTCCATTTTATTTTCTCCCAAACCCGCATCTCCCCGTAGAACAAAAGAAATAAATTTCACATTTTTTATTCGCTTTTGATTCATCCAATGGAGCCACCGCTTTATTATTTATATGTCTGTGCACATCATCCACCCCTTCTTTACCGTTGCTTTCACATTTCTCCACCTTTTTAGTAGCCCCCCCCCCCCCCCCCCAATTTGAATTCCCTTTTGAAATTGCCATTATCTTATTATGTTGATCATGGGGAGTTGTGCCCACTATCGTAGCCTCAATTCCCAACCCCACCGCCTCGTCCTTATTCACCCTTATGACTATAATTAATAGACAATTTGAACGCCCATTAATTTCAGATGGCCCACTCGTTTTGCACCAAGTTTTCCTTGCCATTTTTTGAATTCTTGAAACATGATCTGTCATCTCCTTTCCCCATTTTCAGCGTTGTTTCCAATGGACCCAGCTCCCAAGACGCTTGACCGTTACGCTCCCCTCCGGCCTGTTGTTCCTGGCCGTTTCCACATGTTCTGTCCTCGCTACCGGTGTCCATCTCCGACCCAATCTCTCCTTCCTCCGGTTCTGCATTAACCAACATCTCTTTTGAATTTGCTAGCTCCGTATCCCATTTGACATGTATTTCTACAAAATGACACCATTGCTGGACTCCAAATTAAGCACTTTCCTGGACTCAACTGTCATAAAGTCTGGGTACCAGTTAGTGTCAATCTCCGTAATCCATACTCGGACTATTTCTCCACCCCGTTGGATCTCTCGAACATCCGAGATTCTTCTTCCATCTTGTACCAGAACACCAACTGTCTCATATGCCATATTACCATCTTTAAGCGATGTCGTTGATCCATGCACAACTGTCCCGTATGATGCTGTAATGGTGTCGAACACCTCATTTTCCCACAAGTGGATAGGAACTCCTATAATCTTTACCCATGCTACCCGTTCAAAGCTTGTTCCCTGTCCTTCCCAATATTCCAGTTTCGAGAACCATGTATCCCATACATCCGCTTTGTCTTCTAAAAACATCTTCGCCTCTGGACTTTCGGAAAATGTCAATAACTGTCACACCACGCCTATGGCGGAAACACGTGGCGCGACGGTTCAAGAGGATTAAGCCAAGATCAATGCAAACCACAAGTAATTAAAGAAACGGGTCATTTATTCAAGCGTCGAAAATTATGTTAATTATTCATACATAATTGAAAATTGTTTTTAAGACAAATAAGGAGGCTCCTCAACTATATCCCGATTTCCTTGGGATAGAGTGACGAGACCTCTTCAAAACATCCAACGCCCAATTTTGAGATTCTCCCGACCCTGCTCGCCATGTCGTCCTTCATCTATCAATTACCTAAAAGATATGTTTAAAAACTTGTCAATATATAAATATTGGTGAGTTCAAAGGTTTTAGTTTAAATAAAACAGTATTTCGTGGGAATTTCCTTGTTATGACAATTTATAGGAGTTGCAAGTTCCTACAATTCTACTTGAGCCTATAACCAAACCAAGACAAATAATAATGCCCCGCCCCAAGTCGTTACTCGGTATTCCTACGACTTGATTTCAGAATACGTGCACCCCAGGCATACGCCGATGCATAATCGACGCTATCGATTAGGGGTGGGCCTTGTCAGGCACCAATAGTACTATTCAAATATTCCTTCGGTTTCACTTTCCTGAATTAATGATTATACTAGAGAGGTCTCAACCCCGAGTGGCGATCACAACTCAAGTATCCAACCCGTCAAACAAATCCCAACATATCTTTCCCCCGTAAAAACGTTAAATAGTTTAGAAATGGGGCCGTGAGACTCACCTGTAACTGTGCTCGGCTCAAAGAAGAAAATAGCAAAGTTTGTGATCTCGCACCTACAAATGTTCTAGGCGTATAAGTCACTACACCTATGGTGCATGTGCCTTGGCAAGTTGTACACCCAACTCCCTGACCACGCATTATCCAAATTCCCGTTTAATTAGTCTCGTATCCTAGGTTCATTGGCGATGGATTACCCTCGTCGTACAAGTCATATATTATTCTTGTCAATACTCTTTGTAACTTGTATACTATTATACTCGACACGACTCTACCCAATGTATAATTATTTTCCCATTTAAATAATTATACTTAAGATCGTGTCGCTCGATATAATATAATTTCTCATTACCCGATCCGACTTACTTTGCCACATATTTATTTTCCCATTTAAATAAATATGCTAGGTTCTTGTCGTTTGGTAATATATTCTTAACGCCCGACTCGACTCACCATGCCGTACATTTATTTTCCCATTTAAATAAATGTACTAGGATCTTGTCGGTATTCACATGTTCGTAGATATACTTCACCTACTCGTCTCGGTTTTCCTTCTCGCATATCTACTTTCCCATTCAAATAGATATACTAGAATTTCGTCGAGGCGAGCCTGTGTACATATATCAATGCGTGAATTTTACTTGTTAAGTCCATGTGTCGTTTAGCGTTTTTAATTCATTACGTTGTGTTTTCTCCCACGAATATTCTTTCTACACTTAGGAAAGTGTTACGCACGTTTCACCCTTGTTATATATATTTTATTTCTTAAAATATATATATATATATATTTTCATCTTGCCGTAATGGCATTTTTCTCATATGTCCGTTTACCCGTTTTCGTTAGTTCATGTAACTAAGTCCGTTAGTTAGCTTTTTCCACATTTTCTTCCAATATGCGTTCTATGGAAATATTATCCATACTTCCAATTCCGAACGTATATTCCTTGGAAAAATATACTTTTGTGTTTTTAGTCCAACTCGTTTAACTTGTATTCCAAAAATGTTTCCGATACTTTTATATTCCCATTTATATAGAAGTATCCATTTTTGTACAAGTTTTCCCAAGTCTTTACTAATATTTTATAAAACCTTTATTTTTATAAAATCCTTATGTTAACTTATCCTCTTATTTTTATAAAACTTCTATTTTTATAAAAATACCTCTTTTAATTTATACATAAGTAGGTTTCTCATTTTATCAAAACTAAACTTGGAAAAACTATTATTTACGTTTTTGACACCGAACTTTCCGTTAATGCATTTTTGGACCAAAGTTTCTAAAATACATATTTTAGTCCCTCAACTTTCTAAGTTACAATATTAGTTCCTTAACTTATACTTGTTGCATTTTTCATCTCATCTTTCAAGGTTAGCATTTTTCCTTCCAAATTAGTGGACTTTGAAGAACCATATTTTTCATGTTTGGTTATTTTTACACCATTTCACTTTTAATAGTCTTTTATTCCATTATTAATGCTATTAACATGTGGGTTTCATGTTTTTATCCAATCTATCAAATTTTCACTCATCCAAGTGAGTAGACTTTGAAGATGAAACTTTTTCATTCATGATCATATAACACATTCTAATATATTTTTGACATTAACTAGTCATCTTATGATGATTAAAATCATCTTTTATCATATTCAAGTCCTTTTTCACAAAATCATACCCAAATCATCAACTTTCTTAAGTGTATGTATACATTTCTACATTTTCTCAAAATATCACATTTATTAATATCAATCCAAGATTTATTCATGTTATTATTCTTCCATTTTTATTCTTGTAAGACACATTATCTTTATGTTTCAAAACCATATTTTACCCATCAATGTACAACTTGCTCATAAAGACACTTAATATGAACATTAACGAACAAAACAAGGTTAAAACTTACTACTAGCTCAAGGCTAGGGAAGACAAGAACCTTGGATTGGATGGGGTTTTAGTGTGTTCTTCCAAAGGGTTAAGCTCCAAGCTCTTGAAACACACAATGGGGTTTTGAAGGTTAATGATCTAGAGGTGATTTGGTAGTGTAAAAATTGTAAGAAGAATGTGTATGTGGGGGGTGTAAGGCCACAGCCACAAGGAAGAAAAAGAAGAAGTTTTTGTGTTTTGCTTCAAGTGTGTATGTATGTATCTATATAATCTCTTTCAAATCTCTCCAAGATCATTTGTATCTTTACTAGATTGGATGATATCTTTAGGAAGATTATGCAAGATTATGGAAAATATTTGGGGGATATTAGAGGGTGTTTGGGCCGTGAGTTAGAGAGAGAAAGAGAGGTGATTAGTTGATTTTTGTTGCCTAATACTAGTCCATGCATGATCAGGATTAATATCCCTCTAATGATTTGTTTTAGATAACACAAGTTATCTTCACTTGGGTGGGCCATAGGCCGGCCCCAAGGGGGTGTTTGGTGGGGTCCACTTTGCTAAATAATCCCCATTATTAGTTATGTTAAATCCCCTTCCGTTCGGGTACCGTCCGGGTATTTTTCGAGTTTTTATCGCGCGTCCTCCGGATATTAAAAATACTTCTAATAACCCTTAAACATAGTCCAGTTTAATCACTGATAAATTATTTTGGCTCTTGCCGGGTGAAATTATGAGTTATGCGCGTATCGGGTGCGGTACGCGCACTTTATTCGTTACCGGGAGATTTGTACAATAAGCTTTCACGTATGGCTTTGGGGTTACAAAACTCATCATATTTTGTGAAATTATCTTTTATTTTATATTCCGGGTGTCCGGGGTTCGTTTCGCTTATTAAATTTTTACCGGGTAATCGCCAGTGTCCTTACCGGATAGATTTGCTTGCACATGATCCTATCATGTTTTGTCATTAAACATATGCATTCCTATGCATCATTTGGGATTTGCTATCTTTCTAAGGCCCCAATTAAATAATCAACACATAATTGTATTTAATTACGTTAATCGCGTTTAATTAATTAGTACGGAATTACCTTAATTTTGCCGGTTGTTACAATAACACTCTCAAGCCACCTATATATCGGAGGTTGACTTTATTCGTACATGCCATGTAACATTACGCATTAATACTTGTACGTTATCATAAAAACGTCAAGTTTCATTATTATTATTCGCCATTAAATATTATTGTGACGTATTTGGACCCTAATATTATAATATAAATATATAGTATACATATATGTTAGATATATTATCAAAAAAAAATTTATATGCTGGGGCCGGGATTCGATCCCGAGCCCTCAGCCGGGTCACCCAACACACAACACACTACCATCTGGTCTACACGACTTTGGTGTTATAAATCCTACCTATTTTAAATATATAGTAAACCTGCATAATGACAGTTGACTTAGAATAGTCAACTGAAACAACAATCAACCATAATTAACCAATTAGAACGCGTCTGTGATCTCGTTATTGTATGATTGTGTGATTATCAATCTAATACGCGTCCCTTACACACTGATTGGTGGTCAAACATACCGGAATTATGCAATTATACGCGTATACATTCAATGGCGAGTCAAACCTTCCAATTCTACAACCCAGACCCTATCACTATAAATTGAACAACGCAAACCATCCCAACTCGCCGAATACTCTCTTCCAACCCCCAATTTCTAGTTTGATTCACTGTTCTTGAGTTTTTGGTTCGAAAGTTGACTTTTGGGTTGACTGATCTAATCATATTCAAATCGTATTTGTAAGTAACGTTTTTCTTGTGGGTTTTGTTATTCGGCATTCACACAACAATAACCCTATGATTAATTGGGTTATTGTTGTGTGAATCAGTCAATTGAAATTTCTAGGGTTCGAACGTGTTAATTGGGGAAGAACACATACCAGTACGAGGTTTTATAATTTATATAAACTGGAATCAAACACAACCCCTGATCTAGATCAGGTGGTTGTGTCTGATGTTGTTTAACAAGGTCACGCGGGTTCGAGTCCCTTTTGAAACGTTTTTTTTTTCATTTTTTTATAATTGAATATGAATCAAAATTTTCTTATATTATATAATTATATTAATCTGAAATTAAACGTTCTCAGGGTCCAGACCAGTTGGTCTGGGCTTGTGATTTAAAACACACGAACCGGCCTAGGGCCCGGGTTCGAACCACGACATCAACAACATTTTTTAATTAAACATATATAAAATATATTCCTTTTTATTTTTAAAAATTCATTTTAAAATACTAAAACTCTTTTAAAAATTCTACAAAAATTTTATTATGTTAATCTAGTGAAAAAGTTTAACATACAATTTTTAGTTTTCAAAAATTTATTTATTTAATATATATAATAGATAATTCAAGTTTATTCTATTTTATTTATAAAATCCTATAAAAATATGAAAACAATTTTATAAATTTCCACAAAAATTATTCTGACTTTGTATAACAATAAACTTTCCTGAAATGATTTTTATTTCTGAAAAATCATTTATTTAATATTTTTTAATCAATTTTTGTTAGTTTTAATCATAAATAAATCATAATAAATTCATTTTTCAATATTTTTGCACCAAAATTTTATATAAATTATTTCTGATTATTTGGAACAGAAATACAATTTTTAAAGTAATAATTCTGTAAATTTAATATTTTTAAATATTAAAGTTATATTTTGACAGTTTGTAATAAATACATTTAATATTCTATATTTAAGAAAATAATTTTATAAAAATTATTTTCATACTTTAAACTTATTATTGTGACCATCTTTAATTTAAAAATTTACAAAAAGACTTTTGTTTATTTATTTATCAAGTTTCTCTCAATTATCAAACATTTTAATTATTAAACAAACGAGCACTTATCCCCAAATTCGAAGCCCTAGAATATATATTTGTAGACTAGATAGACTTAGACATATTTATTACCTTAATTATAGGGTAATACTTGGCATTGTTGGGCAACACACTATTCTATTTCTCAAGAGATATAACATTTTGCTAAGGTGAGTTTTACATATCCCCTTTTCTATTTATCACCATTTTTGGGGTGAAACATGTTACATCATTCTATATGCAATTCAATCATCAAAGTGTCTATGTGTTTTTCTATGTTGCATTATGTCTTAAACATGACTAGGGTAAGCACAATTCTAGCATAATCATTAACATTGATCAGCCGACGGTATACAATGATAGATCTATTGGACTGACAATCCCACCCGGATACGTGCCTCCTACAAAGGTAGCGTGGGTGATTGTTATCGCATAACATAATCGAGTGAACCATGAGCGTATGGGATGTACCACAATACAACAGTCACAAGGGTTGATTATGCACTCGATTTACTTCTAGTATGTTTTCACATATGGACTAGACTTGCCATGACACTTGAATTGTACAAGTTTTATTCAATTATCAAAACCTATGTAATTCTCACCAACTTTTGTTGACCCAAAATATTTTCAAACTTAACATGTTTCAGGTTATAACATGCTCGAAGATTAGAGTTAATGCTTGAAGATGCGTAGCTTGTATTTTTTTCATTTTGATGTACAAATTCTTAGAACAATTGTATGTAATTTATTTAAATCATTTATTGAAACTTATTATTTACCATGAGCTACTGAACAATCATCAATACGTGACATCCTGATGTTTCTGCCATCGGTTGGGGCGTTACATGCCATATCTAGTACTTTCTCCACGCAACACAAACGATTAACATCTTTTACTATTGCCATCAAGGAGCACCTACCCCACACAAGTTGAGTTGGATAAACTTTATTTGGCAAGATGATTGTCCCCATTGTACTTCCTGTCTCCTTTACACTCGTTAAAGTCTCTCTGAATGTTTGTGTTTCTCTTGTTCCCCATGTTTTTTTGTCTCTATTCAGTCTCGGCATCAGTTTCTTGGAGCAATGTAGTGTCCTCATTGATTGTATTTCTATCTTCTTTGTTCTCCTCTTTCAAAATCTTTGCCACATTCACTGAAATCTTCCAGTCGCCAATGCGGACACTACTTAAAGCTCTCACCATTTTCTCCTTGTTCCTCACATCTTCAAACCGTATGAAAGCAAAGAGTCTTCCAGCTTTGTCTTTTCTCCTCGGCAGGTAAGCATCGACCATCTTTCCACAGTTTCTAAACTCCCTCCATAATGTCCCTATAGAGCATTGATTTTGTAAGTTTGAAACGTAGAACGTTGCAGATGGATCTCCACGCATCCCAAAATTCCTGCCATCCTTGTTTCTTGCTCTATGCTGATAACCTCCGCCAACCTCACGCATATCGCCCATGTCTCTGATCACCATTCACTAGTTAATCTCACCACCCATTGATGCATAGTTAGTTGAAGCAAGTAGGGAAGCTTTTATGTTCATTTATGGTTTGCTTAGCACTGTTTTTAATTTCAATCATTGGTCCACAAGTTGACATTTCATGGTTTAGATATTTAATTTTTTTAATCTACAAAGTGTTTTTTTAATTAACTATACTTTAAGCATTGACACTCACAACCCCTTAACTTTCTAAAAGCTTTGAACTCGGGCTTCGATGTGCCTTGGTGGTAATGTGTCACACCCTCAAATTCCACTTGCGGGGTTTTTACCGCGAGGCGCGTGACTCACCAGGATCCAAGTCAACGGCCACAAAAAACAAACACTAAATGTAATAGAAGAAAACCAAAACATTAAGTTTTGAACCATAAACCAACAGCGGAAGCATTTCTTGTTTACAACCAAAAGACATAACGTAGTTTGAAAACATTATTTAACATGCACTAGAACTCTAGACGTCGTGCAAGACTCCGTGCGCCTAGTCCATTGACTGCTACCTTAGTGACCTGAGAAAACATGCAAAAAATGTCAACATATAATGCTGGTGAGTTCACAGGTTTTATAAAAGAGTTTCCATAAGTTTGAAAAGATCATTTCCGTTAATACTATGTTAAAAGAAGGTTAGCTAGACGTTAAGTATTTTTACTACTATGAGTTTGGAAACCATTACTGACATGTAACCCCAGTGTATGCCCAGAATGTATGAATCACCGTCATCATCGGTGATCCCGAAAGTTAGAGACAATATGCACCCGCCCGACTCCAAGCCGTCGAGTGGGGTTAGTCTAGCCCAATAGATCTATCCACATTTCCCCGATATGTATACCAACACACTCATGGTTTCCCCTGGGACTTCCTGATGAAACGCCCGAAGAGTAAACAACGATAACCATAGTATAACAAGACCTTTAAGAAATGTAAGTATGTAGCATGTTTCTCCCCCGAAAGCAAAACAGTAAAAGCGGGGCTGTGACACTCACCTTAGATTGCGTTACTTGAAAACAGTTAAATCAACAAGCTATGATAGCCCCAAATAGCGGGGGCCTATCACGAGACGTATATAAGTACCCAGACTAATAACCCGTAGATTAGCTAGTCCCCGAATGTCCAGACCATAACCATGTACATTTTAAAACACCTTTGACCGTTAGACCGATCGCACAAGACAAGACCCGACATCCCAGGTGTTAACCAAGAACGAGAAATTAGGCAATCACATGCAACTATACACTCAACACGCATCCATGTTCACTTCACTTATCATACGAGTCATATATAGCATAAACAAGTCCGAACACGTGTTACCAAGTTATTAGACATACCACGGGGTTCCTAACATGTTACTAGGTGTCAAATCATGTTTCGGTATGTCAAAATACACTTACAACAGCAAAACACGCAATTAGGAATCAAACATGCAATTAGGAAAAGTCATCTAGTGAGTAGGGTGGTCAACAGACGATTAGAGGGCCTAATCGCCACTTATTATATGCGATTAGGGCTACTCGCCACCTGCAGTCACGTGTTGGTTTTTTGCGCGTTTAACCCCCCAATCAGATCCGAAACATGTAAAAACACCAACATGAAACCCAAATCATTAAACAACCTATTCCTAACAAAAAGCCCCCAATTTATCACTGGTCTAAGACCCTATTTGCAATTATTTCCAAAAATGGCAAAGTACTAGGTAACATTAAACATGCATATCTTTCCTTAAATGGCAAATAATCAAATCTCATCACCTACAACCTTGCAAATCATCATTCCTCTATTATTATACCCTTCTAGTGTGAATCCTAACATCAAACAATCATCAAATCATATCATAACACCCTAAATCTTCAAGAGTCACTCAAATGGGTCAAAATGCATATTATCACCAAGACACTATAATAATTGCTCAAAACCTTAGGAAAACATCCTAACAACTCCTACACATTAGAAGTACATCAAATACATGGAAACATTCACGTTTTGACCATTAAAAACCGTTTCTTGCATGAATACTTCACATAGAGCAAGTATAAAGGTTTAGACTTGTTTTAGAAACTCATTTCAAAGGTTTTCAAAGACACAAACTTGATAAAACTAGGCCTGGACCTTTGGGAACCAAGATATCAACATTACAAAGACTTAGGGTAGATAACACACCTTGGATCTTGCTAAAGAATGAGTGTAAGATTAGGAATAATGGGTTTTGGAGCAAAAACGAGTTCCAGAGGTGTATTATGGTGTGAGGGAGGCTTGGGACCAGTTAGGGTTGCACAAATGGTGTTTTACAAGTCAAGGGTTGTATGTCAAGGGTTCTATTTATAGGTGTTTCTAGTCGTCCAAGCTGCAACAGGAGATTAGGAGCAGTTACAGGCGATTAGAACATGCGATTACATGTAATCGCCCATAATAATAGGCGAGTAGGGCTACTCGCCAGTTTGTAATCGCCTATAGCTTGTAATCGCCCTCAACATGTAGTTTTGATTTTTTGGCGCGTTAAACACTATTTTAACACATATAAGCCCGTATTCACATACCAATAAGTCATATAATAATCATAAACATATAAAAGCATGATAAATAACACGTTCACATTCGTTCACCAATTCCCGGGACTCGAGACTTGCGTGTGTGCATTAAACCCGACGATTCTACAAATCACCAATCCTTGTACATATGGTTATGGACCGACTCCCAATGATCCCGTGGATCATTGTAACGACTCCCGATGATTCTCCGAACCATCATAACGACTCAACTGACCCAGTTAAGTATGTAACATGCATGACTCGCTAAGGGAGACTTACTAGTTTGATCAATGTTACTAACCTGAATTTGTCGGGTGTTACATAATGTATTAATGTTTTATTTGATATGCATGGGTTCAAACCTTCACCTTTTTAACCTATTTTCTAAATATTTTTTTTCGTATGGCCCACATCCTCCTCGTGCCTAGTTTTTCTTTTGAAAGTAACATACTTTTTTTTTGAACGATCAACTAAAGTATTGCCGGTAATCTCGTTAACATCATCACTGTTTTTTTTCAACTTCGGCAAATTGTTTAAAAAGCAAAAGGTAAATAAATTAATATTATTTTTCATCATGCACCAGGAGGGTGGCAGTTGAATCTTTGGGGCAGAATGTATGAAACATGGGTTGGAATACCTGATACAGCCTGAGAACCTATAAAACCTACAAAACACACGCTATAGTCTCGCCACATAGAGGGGGTTCTCTCTGTGACCATCATCTAGCGTGAGAATAAGTAACTAGAGATTTAGGCCAGTAAATGATGAAAATGGTGGTGCGGGCTAGAAAGAGTTTTAAAGGAATTGTGTACCTTAAACTGTAAGGACGAATAGGTAGAAGTATATACATATGCAATGGCAAGATGCGAGATGTCAGTTCCTTTCACTACCAGCCGCCGCGCATCAACAGGATCGGAATCCGGGAAGGCGGATTCAATAGTTGCCTCACAGCCTGCCTATTCGAGAACATCTACTCGTGGGGTATCTTATGATCTTACTAAGATGACATTTTCCATGTCTGATGGGAACGTAGTGTCATAGTTAGTTTCGAAAAGACTAGAATATCCAGCCTATCCAGCTACTTGATGGTAACAGTGTCAATTAACATTGCCTTGCAGCACAAGGTACGAGAATCACTGTGATCAAGTGCAGGTCGCCCCTACCCATTCATGGGAAATGTGCCATTTGTTCGATCAGTTCGGGCAATGGCAACAGACTTATAAATAGGTGTTCCTCATTCGCCCTAATAAAAACCTTCTGATCCGATATGTACCAAACCCTTGGTAATGTGTTTTTCAAACACAGTGATTTGAAAGCGATTTCCACTATCCTTTGTATATGTTTTAAATCATCTATTATTTGCAAAACTCTTGTGTTTTGATTCCGCACTCAAACGTGAGAGAAGCCGTGAATCTCAGATTCGGCTGTTGAATCCCACAGTCCTTCAGGGTCCCATTTTATTGAAGAATACTGACCTGGAGATGTGTTTAAGAAGCCCGGTTAACTTTTTGACGGACCCCCTAGAAGGGCGGTCTACCCTAAGGCTAGCAGATGTCCTCATGTTCGGGTGGGCATAAGGCAAACATGCGTGCGTTGATTTCACAGGGGTGTCTCCGTTGGTGGGACTTCGAGATTTGGGGTTTGTGGCAAGGCAAGCAGCCTTGGGAGCTGAATCCCATAAAGTTGTCAAACATGAAGCTGCCTGTCTAGAGAACCAACATGTCTTTGTGCCATTTGCTTTTGACACATTTGGAGGTCTAGCCCCCGAAGCAATCCGGTTCTTAAAAAGAGTCCAAAAGGTGGTGCAGAGTAACTCCCCAGCAACGAAGGTGTCACACCCCAACCGATGGCGGAATCATCGAGGTGAGACTTAGTGGTAGATTGTTCAAAGACTTCATGACACTAGAATTCGTGATAATATAATTTAAAGATAAAATTTCATTCATAGCATAATCATTGTCTAAAAAGATAATATAATACAAATTGTTTCACGAAAAGAAAAATAGAACATCAAAATATAGAACTTAAACTAGCGTGAGTTTCTAGTCCAATCCTAAGTAGATTTCTTGATAAACCTGCATTAAACATTTCCTGCAACATGTATAAAATATCCGTCAACACATAAAGCATTGGTGAGCATACTAGTTTGAGTCTAAGTACATAGTATAGAAAAGTCTACTCGAATCATCATGTTATAGGCATATGCACGTAGAACCATACAAACGGCAACAACACTCGATAACACAAAAGACTTCATCTTATCATGACCCATAAAGGGGGCGGCGTGTCAACCTATAGCGCTATACATGTAAGGTGGGTTGTTAACTAATCGTACATTTGTATGTAAGACTTTGAATTCTAGCATGGCATAGCATAATAGCATTTAGATTGAGCATAATAGTTTAAGAGTATGAAATCGTTTAAATTTTGATAGTGATACATGTTGAGCCCCAAAGAATAAAGAATAAAAGGGGGACAAGTATGAACTCACCTTTGGGTGCGTTTTAGCAAGGTTCCAAAAGAATGAGTCTTGGGGGATTAGTTCCTTAGCCTTGGTTAACTAGAATTAAAAAAAAATAAAGAGTCTTAGGTTCGAGTTTAGATTATAGATTCAAGAGAGTCAAGCAAGCCTTTTAGGCGAACCAAGACACAAACCACCATGAAGGTGATTCGGATGGTCATAAGAGTCAAGCAAGCCTTTTAGGCGAACCAAAACACAAACCACCATAAAGGTGATTCGGATGGTCAAGAGAGTCAAGTATTGGTAGGGATGTATCCACAAACCGTTATTAGATTAGTAGAGTTTTGAAAGTATATATTTTAGTATTTACATAATATAACTATAGGGTTAAAGTAGTGTATGGTGACTTAGTTTGGAAGAGCCTTGGCTTTCCTTTGTCAACCATTAACCATAGCACAAGTCCATTAAGTTGTTGGTGAACTTGGTTGGTATCACTTCAACTAACCTTCTAGTACATAAAAACAATAGAAGATGAACCACCTTTGAGGCCTCATTTTGGTGTCCTACTCATATTTATTTGCCATAGCAAACAAGAGCAAGGTCCTAGAGATTTCCCCAAGGGGTTAGAAGAAGAGGAGAAATGAAGAAAGAAAAGGGAAGTGAGGGTTTAAAATGAGAAAACTCACTTAGAAGTGGGCTTCCATCACTTAGGATTTCTTGAAGAATTTAGATGTTTAGAGAGAATTTGAGATTGAGCAAGTGATTAAGGTGTAGGGAGGGGTTGTATTTATAGGTGGAGTGAAGGGGTTGGGTATTTAATGAATTAATTAGGGTGGTTAGAAGTTAATTAGTGGTAAATATATATTTAAAAAAAAGAAAAAAAAATAAATAAATGAATGACAAAAACATGGACGGCAAATTTTAATTTCACATAACATTTCATGTTTTTTTTATTATATATATATATATGTTTTATTAATAATAAATATATATTATGATCTTAACTAAATAAGTTTCTTGTTATAACGCCTAAACTGAATAGGATAGATTATAATGACGACGTACCCGTCAAGAATTGGTAGGAGTAACATAACAGAAACGAATAAAGGCGAACTTGGAATTTGTTAAGTATCGAATTTAAAATACATGAAAAGTAAAAATCACGGGATGTTACAGAAGGACCTAAGTTTTATTTTTAATAGAGTAGGGTTTTCTATTTAAAAGGGGGTAGGGCGCAACTCGTGGCCCGTTTATCCGCCTCCCACTTGTAAGAGTTGTCGGTCTTAATGCTAACGTAATATCGATTCATCTGTAATCATATTATATATATATATATAAATATATATATGTTGTTTACAGTAAATTTCTTATTTGGCCCAAAAAAAAGATAAAAATAAAATATAATCTACACCTTCCTAGCCAATAACTAATTTGTATTTAAAAACACTCAGTATAAGAGGCTGTTTGATAGCCTCTTAATCAGTCTCTTAACCATTCAGGTCTGAATCATTCAGCATTCAGACTGTTTGTTTCAGCATCTGAATTGAATGATTAAGTGCTGAACCATTAAGCTAATAAGAGATGCTGAATGATTCAGCTCTTAACCATTCAGAGCCTCTTAACCATTCAGACCATCTTAATGATTCAGCACTTAATCAACCAAACAGCCCCTTAATCTTGTAAAATTAATAGCATGACTAAAAATCCAACATACATTTTAGGCTATGAGGCGTCATCTTCTCTATCCTTCACGGTCACCTGAACGACATAACAATATTTTCTCTTTCGCGAAACGACCAACCTGCGTTATGATCATTCTCTTCCCCTCCCTTTTTGTTTTTATAACTTATTCAACAAATAAATTTTAGTTTAGTTCAATTTGGTGTAACTGCCGGGTGAAACCTAAATACTAATAAATAGTTTTATTTTTGTTTTTATAACTTATTCAACAAATAAATTTTAGTTTAGTTCAATTTGGTGTAACTGCAGGGTGAAGCCTAAATACTAATAAATAGTTTATTTGTAAGTTATGTCAAAGTTTTTTTTATATTAAAAAAAAGTGTGTAAAATTTGTGTGAGAAAAAAAAGAGAAAGTTAGTTACATTAGTGGGACCACAGTTTAACAGTATATATACACACTCTTCTCTACCTTTTTTGAGCAAACTAAAATGGCGAATCATGAGAAAAAAAAAGAAGAGAAAGTTAGTTACATTAGTGGGACCACAATTTAACAGTATATATACACACTTTTCTCTACCCTCTTTGAGCAAACTAAAATGGCGAATCAATGGAGAATCCCGTTAATAATTAGCCATATTGCCTCACTAAGAAAAGATCCCAACACTAAAACCTTTTCATAGGGATTGCACTAGTGATGCCAGCCATCACCAGTGACAGTTCTATCGTTAACCCAAGCCCGTTCCTTATAAAGTTGTAGGCGCTATTCTATAGGTCGTTATGAACACTTCGATTGCTGACATAGTTCATTGCCATGAATTTCCTAATAGCATAGCTGAAATGCAGAATCCAGAGGCCGTTCCTTATAAAGTTGTAGGCGCTATTCAACATCTCGTGCTCGCCGATGAAAGTCCGGTTGAACATTGTCAAAACATGGTAATGAACATAATACCCAAACTCTCATTATTAACAACCCAAGATTTCAAACAAAACACAACTCAAACCCAGAAAACAACTCTAAACAACAACTCTCTATCAATACTCAACCAGGTCATAAACACAATGATTTGTACACAAGTTTCACTCAACGTCTAACGGGAACAAAGTCTTGACAACAACGAGAGAAACCCTAGATTGAACCCCTAAGAGAGAGGGCATGAACATTCTGGAAAAACCCAAGGAAAATAATGATTAGGGAGAAAAAAATCTGGACTCATTTGATGATAAAATGAAAAAAAATCCCTTTTCTGGAGAGAGACATGAGGCTTTTATATCTGAGCCATCCAAGCTCCACCGACTTAAGCCGCTTCGGCTGAGGCAACGTTGCAGTCCACAACCATTTGGACCTCCATAAGCTCAATCTTAGCTTCTGTCTTTAATCAGCCCACTAGATGTCCAACTCATAAGCCCATATGTCCATCCGGCAGTCTATTATAGCAGTCCTTAGCTCAGTCCATCCAATATACTCATTAAGCCCAAGATATATATGCACATACAACAAAAAAACAAGCATTAGACTGGATTTATAAACTATAAAACCGAATATATATAAAATATGATATATTTTTAACAAACATCTGGCAGCTGTTGCAAATGTACACCCCAACGGGAATCCTCCTAACGTTCTCACCGGTTTTAACATCCCCTTGTAATCCGGTACATCCAAATGGGAACCGACCTCCCGTTCCTGCCGGTTTTAACATCCCTAGTAATCTTATTCATCTGAACGGGAACCGGCCTCCTGTTCCCGCCAATTATAACATCCCCAGGTTCCCTGTTCCAACGGACGGTCACTGTGACGTTAATGTGAAATATAGATGTTGATCGTATCAATATAGATGAGAACGAGATCGAGCAGGTTGATGCTGGTGGAGAGCAGGACGTTCCAACCGTTGAAGGAGATGACGTTCTACATCATTCTCAAACGTCTTCAGCCGCGACAGCACGTTCTTCAATTGATGAAAACACAATGGAAGACCTTGACAGAGCTATTCGAGCCACGAGAAGCGACGGTAACGTCAACGATGGAGAAGGAAGTAACGAAGACGCTGGATAAATGTAGTTAGTTAGTGATTGTTAATGATGTTACTGTAAAAATGAATCTGGAAATAAACACTATTATGAGCCCATATTTTTTTTTAATCTATAAACTTATGATAAGGTAGTTTTAAAAAATATTTACACTAGTCATGGATGGGTATTTTTATCCTGCATGATGTTTTATTAATCGTATCAGATAATCTGAATTTTGGATTATACCGTCATGAGATTAAAAAAGGACGAAAACTAATTGTTTTTAAAATAGTAAATGATTAAACCTTTAGTCATTCCATAGGTTTAGTCATTTGTAAATCACTAATGTTTTTAATCCGATTATTAACCATCTCAAGAATAAAAGGTAGAAACTATTAGTTTTGAAACCATCAGTCCAAAACTTAAATGATTTGTATGAATCAGTAATTTTTCGCCCTAACTTTTGGTGTAGCTATCTTGTTCCACAAAAACATGCTTGCTGGCATGTTTAAATCTAATCGCTTTGTTATTTCCTGTCTCATCAACTTTACCGACGATTCATCTTCGTTCTTCCAGGATCACTTAACTCTATTACCGGACAATGACTTTTGATTTAGTAGGTTGTTCGGATCCTCCATCTTTTTCTTTTCTATAATACTACCTGATGCTCTAAGTACCCACACCCAGCCCCATAAAATCCCACTATCATTTCAACAAAAGAGCTAAATTAAACTCTTGTATCCCCCTACTCCTAGTCCCTAATTTTTTTTTCGAAGCTTCAATTCTTTTCCATTTTACCCACTTAATTTTATTGTTTAAACTACTACCTCCCTATAAAAACTTCCTCCTAATTCCTTCCAATGTTTTTATTGCGGCTATCAAGGCCTTACATAATGACAAGATATAATTAGGTAAACTACCAAGTATCGGTTTTACCAAAGTCACCCGTCCCACAAAAGATAATAATTTTGCCTTCCAATTTGACAATCTTCTATAAAATTTGTCCAACACTTCTTTCTAACTTGCGACCCTGTTCATGTTCGCTCCCACCTTTGAATATATCGTTCATGAATTCAATTTCTAAAAGTTATAATAGTATTCTTGCATAGCTGCATTAGATCTGCAAAGATAAAACTATTTTTCTGAATGTGTCATTGTTGTAGCAGACCACAGTAAACCTAGTATTTAATTGGTCGTTATATAAATACTGGAATGAAAAATATTAGTATGTCACATTCTAACCTTCATACATACAAGACAAGATATGAATATAGAAAATATTAGTTGATAAACAATTAATAGATATATTTCGAGTATAAAAACAATACTTGGCTAACTATTGGTGAGTATGTTATGGTGTTCATACAGGCTTATTAGGACCTTACAAATATACTAATGGCCTGTTTGGTAGCTTCTTAATGAGGCTCTTATCTGAATGGTTCAACATTTAGACCTGTTTGTTTCAATCTAAAAAAGGCTCTGAATAGAATGGTTAAGAGCTGAACCATTCAGACTTGGTGCATAGCTGAACTATTTAGCACTTAATCAACTAAACAGCCCCTAAATCTTTTAGTAAACTCAAAAATAATAAAAATATGTTCTAATATGGCATGAACGGCATATTTAAACGAGAAAAAAGGCTAGATGTATTTCAGTACTTCTCTAATTGCTATTGTAATTTGATTTTAGCCCAAATTAGATGTTAGACTAGCTACAGACGATAATAGAGTTTAAATTCAACTAACATGCTAATGATGATACAGTATTGCGGAAAGAGTATGCAAATCTTTACAATTGTAGACATGACACTCAAAAGATAGTATAACATATACAAAGCATTTGAATAGCACAAGAATCACATGGTACATGAATGGTTTTAGACTAATGTCATATGTCTGTTGTTTGGATGGATATTGAAGATCCAAAAACTAGTTGAACATGTAATTGGTTAGTGAACAGGGTCAAACAGGTCATATCTCGCTTTCACATAGAGCCATTTGATAAATCTAGAGCTCTGATACCACCTGATGCAGTTTAACGCGTGCAATCAAGTGACTCAAATAATTCAAAGGATTCAAAAGGTTAACAAAACCTCAAAGGTTCTTTATCAACATTAAAACTCAAAATCTAATTAAACAATCTATTTATAGGATAAAAATCACAATTCAATAGGAAACTAAATAAGATAAATATGATTTCAAATTTAAAATAAATATATTAGTCTATTAGATATTCTCCATCAAAGTAACTTTAGACGAGCCCAGCTGGGGAGAGGTGGGAGGGTTTACCTCTTTGGAGGGTTCCAGCCCGGGCTTGGTCTTGAGTTCGAATCCTGCACACCACGAAAAAATTCTCTGTAACGGTTTGAGATAACTTCAAAGTGGACACCGGTGCGTGGGTAGTGATTCGAACTTGGGTCGAGGGGTTGTATGTCGATTGGTTTCACTGCTGAAGTACGCCTTCCAAAAAAAAAAGTAACTTTAGACGAGGTGTCTGTTTTTGAAGAGGTAAAAAGTCTGCAGTCTGCGGACCACATCTGCAGACATCTGCAGGAAAAAGAGGAGGACCGAAGGTCTGCAGTCTGCAAGAAGAAGACTGATTGTTTGTTAACGTCTACGTGACCTAACCATAACCATAACCAACCACAACCCACCATAACCAACAACAACCCACTGAAACCATAACCAACCATAACCATAACCCACCACAACTTACCATAACCATAACCAACCACACCCCACCCCACCATGACCACCGTGAACCACCACAACAATAACCAAATACAAACCATCATAACAAACCACTACCCTCAATAACCATGCCCAACTACAACCCATCATATCCCACCACAACACAAACCTTTCAACAAGAGAAGAGAAGAAGAAAGAAAAGAGGGTTTATGGTTGGTGGTGGCGTCGAGAGGCCGAGGGAGGGAGGAGGCGGCGTCGAGAGGGAGGCGACGTCGGGAGGGAGGAGGGCGGCGGCCGAGGTGGAGGAGGAGGAGGAAGAAGAAGAAGAAAGAAGAAGAAGAAAAGAGAAGAAGAAACGAGAAGAAGAAGAAGAAAAGAGAAGAAGAAGAAAAAAGAAAAAGACTAACGAGAGGAAAAGGAAAAAAAGAAGAAAAGGAGAAGAGAAAAATAAGGGAAAAGACATGAGAAGACATTGTCTCAAGTCTGCATCAAGAAAAAGTCAGGAAAATCTAGGGGTATACAAAAAGCTCGCGGCTCGCTCGAAAAAAGCTCGCTCGAAAAGGCTCGTTTTGTTTTCGAGCCGAGCCGACTCGTTTTGTAATCGAGCCGAGCTCGATCCAGGGATGTTCTGCTCGTGACTCGGCTCGATGGCTCGACTCGTGGCTCGGCTCGATGGCTCGACTCAGGTTTGTGTATGTGTAATTAATATATAGATGAAAGTAATATATTTTGGCTCCAAACGCAATTCTAAAATTCAAATTTTGAAAGTCCCGCTCATACTATCTATCTACCTCACCTCTTCATAATCCAATAAACCCTAACTTAGAAAAATAAAAAATATACATGTATATGTGTAATTTTATTTTATTTTTGTTTTGTTTTTTATTTTATAAATATTTATAAAAAAATAATTAAAAAATAACGAGCTGGCTCGAGCTCGGCTCGAACATTTACGAGCCGAGCTCAAGCTCGGTTTTTTAGCTCGCCCAAAAAAACGAGCCGAGCCGAACTGGACTGGCTCGTTTAAGTTCGAGCTCGAGCTTAGCTTGGCTTGGCTCGACTCGTGTACAGCCCTAGGAAAATCTTTTATAGTGTATTCCAAAAAAACAAATAATATGCGCGTCTCAAACGTCTGCCTAGGGGTGAGCAAGAATCGGTCCGACCCGATATTACCCGAAAACCGGACCGAAAATAAACCGAAACCGAGACCGATATGTTAATTAAGGTTGGTCTTCGGTCCCCATATATTTCCATTTTCGGGTTCGGGTCGGTTCTCGGGTCTAAACCCAAAGGAACCGAAAGAAAAAAACCCGACCCGTTTAATACACATCTTAGTAGTTTACGTCGAAAGTGAGCACAATTAGTTGTCAATATAAACCTCTGCAATATAATACAATCAACGGCTCAAGTCCCAAGTTACAGTTAATTCAATTATGGTGGTCAAGAAGTCAACAATTTACGGCCCAATAAAAATATTTGATTTCTGACCTTTGAATATTGAGTTAATATTATAATTTAATCTAACATTATCATCCTCAAGTCGGTAAGTCGGCACAACAACAACCACATATAACAACCATAAATCAACAGCAAAATCAAATTGAATAACAAGAGCATTACATGAACATGAGAAAGATGTTAACAATCAAGTAGAATTAAAGATTTGAAAACACTTTCCAATGCACAATCAAAAATAAAATACCTGCAATCACGATCACGGTGAGCATTTCGGCAACAAAGCACTCATTCATCTTTTGGTTTGATTATAGTAGTTATAGGATTAAAATTCATCAATGGGTTAGGATTCTAGGCCAACATCTTTGCATTTGTAGCAGTTTGGCACTCGTCAGTCCTCGGTTTCGGTTCTCAATGAATACCCGAACAACCAAGACCGAGGAAACCTAAACCCGAGATAACTTCCCAGGTCTGCTTTTCGGTTCTATTTATATCCCACTTTCGGGTTTCGGTTCGGACCAGGTATGTACCGGTTCGGTCCGGTCCAAATGCTCACCCCTACGTCTGCCCGCAATTGCGCGGTACAGACATAAATGATCAGAATCACTTCTCTCTCTAAAAAAAAAAAAAAAAAAAAATCCCTAAAAACTGTTTAACCCCTCCAATCCATCCCCTTTTGAAGCGTTTGTTTCATATCCGATATCGGCGCATCACCTCACCACCACTCTCATTCAACAACTTATTATTATTGCAGCAACTCACTAACCTCAGTCTCTCTATATATATATAAGTACCTAATTCGTTTTATTAATATTATCACCCATAAAAAAAAACCCTAGCTCTGTAACAACAAATTAACATGATTAATGGTCGAAACCAAACATGATTCATCATCATCAACAACAGCAGACAACAACAACAACTAATAACAACAACATGCAGCAGAAACAGCAACTGCCGAGCCAATTCGTGACGCCGATTTCTGCTGCTCATCCTACAGGAGAGCCAGCAGTGATCACGCCGACGTCATCTCCGTTAGGGAGAGTTAGGTTATCTGACCTGGTTGGTTATGATGGAGTGCAGACGGATTGTTATTTGAGAGCGGTGGAGAATTTATCCGGTTCGCTTACGCGGTATAACGCGGTGGTGATTGAGTTAGGGGATGAGGATAGAGTGTTGATGAGGTGTGGATTGGAATCAGCCAGGATGTATTTTAGAACTAGGGCTCAGAATTGTGGTAGTAATGGGTTTTATAAGTATAGGGCAGGAAGGTAACATTTGTTTTATCCGTTTTCGTAGTTTATTTCGTTTAAGTGGATTTTCTGAATTAGGAATATTATTATTGTTATTATCTAATGGCTTCTGATGTTAATTGCATTAAAGGGTCAATGCGCATTAATGCTATTGCCTGCTGTATCTTAGTTTGTTACATTTTAGGAATGAATATGTTTTTTATTATGTAAGAGCTCTGTTTTATGAATGTATGATAATGGTTAAAGGACATGACTGTATTTATGAAAGAGCTCTGTCTTTGGTGCTGATTATTATGATTACATGTCCGTTTTTAGTAATGATTGTGTAGTCAAGTAGCGTAGATGTTGGGATCCCGTGTTTTGAGCTGGCTAGGGTAGTTACATGCTCACAGTTGCTTAGCTTATGAGCTTGTTAAGTTATTAGTTATTACTAGTTATGCTATTGCCATTGTTGTTTTAGATAGGTAATGGAATACTGCTCTGGTATTTGAGCGTTAGTTCTGTTGTAGCTAGCGTTCATTTATTTCTGTTTAGAAAGTTCTTGATAATTGTTTAGTCACAGTGGTAAGGGGAACTCGAAAGGTGATTTCATGATGTTAGTTACATGCTCACAGTTGCTTAGCTTATGACCTTGTTAGTTTGTTAGTTATTACTAGTTGTGCTATTGCCACTAGTTATTACTGCTCTGGTATTTGAGCGTTAATTCTGTTGTAGCTATACAATATGTGTTCATTACTTCATTTATTTCTGTTTTGAAAGTTCTTGATTATTGTTTAGTCATGTTGGTAAGTGGAACTCGAAAGGTGATTTCATGATGTTACAAGATAAATACTCAAGAAGTACATTTGTTTCATAGATAACCTTGGAACATGAAGATTAGAGTATACTGTATACGAATTGTGGAGTATGAGGCGGCAGAGGTGAGATGATTTATAGTTTATACCATCCTGAAAGACCCTACTTAATAGGATGCATAGATAATGACATAAATTGGGTTTTTATCTAATAAACATACACCTAGATGTGAGAAAAATGCCTGCAAAGTGCAAATTATTGAAGTTGTTTATGGATTTTGACAGAGTGCAGGTACTACTTTCAATGTTATACAACTGATTGTTTATGGTATATGTGCACTTTTTTGTCATTAATACTGTCAAACTTTGTTTCTGTTTTATGCTAGTTGTACACTGTTATTTTATTTACTAGTTCAACTGTGTGTGTGGCATATTTGGATGTTATAATAACTGTCATGTGGCAGGGCTTTAGAAGATACGGATTCATCTCCACCGTGTATGGCAGATGTTTTCAGATGCATGGGAAAGGCTGCTCGTGCTGCTTTAAATGCAATTGCTAGGCACCTTCGTTTAAGAAGCGAGTAACTAGTTTTTTAATTGAGCTTAAATCTCTCTTCATTTTTCTTTAACTATCTTTTAGTGTCCTTATGGTTCACTAATATATGTTTAAATTTACCCTAAATTTCAGTGCTTTTAACCATTTACTTGACGACAACCCATTACCTGCTAATGAGGTATCTTCATCAGTACTTGTTGCATCGCACTTGCACATGCCATTGCAAAAGGGAAAAGGTGCCATTGGTGGTGGGAACATAACAACAAATAATGAAAGTGAAAAGGGATTATTAACATTGATTTGTTCGGATGCAGCTGGTCTTCAGGTAAATTTTGATCAAACAATTTCAATTGTTAGTTTCCTAGTTCAACTCTTGTACGAGCTAAGTCGAGCTTGTAAAGTTTCTATTTTTGGTAGACTGTGTGTTGACTTTTGTATCTTTCGTAAGATTAACGTGTTGGATTTTGATCCCTTATGCTACATGTGTAAGGTGCCAATTTCAATGATGTTTAATTAAATTTATTAGCTAAAAGGGGAACAAATCAAATGGTTCTAATGGGCTTAAAGTCGCCTAACAAACATATACAAAGTCTTGAATCATTTGTATTCAATGATTCAGTTTTATTATTGTAATAATATTGTTTTTGTAATCATTAATTAACATTTTATTTTAGAAAGTAGGCAAAATTTTGTTTGCGGGACCGACCTGGGTCGTTTCAGCCGATTCTAAATTGATCCATTTCAATCCGAGCCAGTCATGACCGTTAGCCAACATGTCCATTTTGCCACATTAACCTGACCTGGCTTGTTTCGGCCAATACAAAAAAAATGAACTGTTGTTCTTTGAATAATTTCTGTAGCTGTTTTGTTTCTTTCTTTAGGTTCGTGATCCCAATGGTCGTTGGTACCTAGCAGATTACGGTTCTGCTCCTGGGGATCTTTTATTATTAACAGGGAAGGCACTCAGTCATGCCACTGCAGGCCTTCGCCCAGCTGCTTCATATAGAGCTGCAACCGATTATACTTCCACAACTGCTAATGCTGGAAGGTATATCAAATTTATATAATTTTAACATGGTTTTATTTATTTAGAATGTTATATAAATCTTTTGAATAACTTATATTTTATAGGTCGTCATTAGCATTTAGGCTCATGCCACAAAGTAATGCCATATTAGACTGTTCCCCGGTTAGAACAGCTGGCCATGTGATTCCTCAAAGCTATGTACCAATTTCTGTAAGCCAGTTTATGGATGATCTTTCTGCTGATGAGGATGTACCATGTAACGGCTCTGATAATACTTTTGTAAGACAATTTTATTATCCAAATGAACTAATTTGTTGACTCTTCCACCCGTTTGCCAATTTCTTAAATCCTAGTTTTATAAGTTATAACAGATCAGCAATTTTTTTATTAGTAAAAATTTATGTAATTATTGAGCTGTCAAAAGTAGAAGTCTCACGGTGGGTTCTGAATTGCAGACGGGTTGGAAAAAATTCTAATAAAGAACCATCGTTAAGAAGTGTTCTCTCCGATTCTTTGTCGTAAGTTAATTTTTCAATTTTTGCTTTTTGATAGTAATTCTCACTTTTTTAAAAATCTTATCTGTGCATCTGCTTGCTTCTCGAACTCTGTAGTAACCAGGGGTCGGTTATTTTAAGTTGTGTAATTTCATTTGTTCTTGTAATATGCGCACGGTCAACTGATGTTATAACAAATGCTTATTACAATTATTTTCTTATGACATATAAAAGATTCTAATGCAATCTGGTATTTTATTTAGTGGTGCATTTCTTGAAGATGCTATGTTTGCTCCATGTGGGCATTCATTTGGTGGCATGATGCTCAAGAGGGTCATAGACGCGGTAGGTAAAACGATACTTCTTGTATATTTGACACTAACCTTTACAGAACATGAATTATGATTTCATGCATGAAAAAATGTCTGAATTTGAAACTAATAGCTTCTATTACAAGATTGAGATGAGTGAAGAGTGCATTACTGAATATAGGAGGTGTTTTGGGAGTGATTAAAACTAGTAGAAGAAAAATAAATATGTGATAATACAAACAATTACTTTCCAAAAAGATTATTATTATTATTATTTTATTTTTTTTTTGACAAAAGCACAACCTTTACGTCACAGGAAGATGTACAGTCTGTGATGCTGAAGTTGGGACTGCATCTTTAATACCTAATCACGGTGACATACATCTTTCACCTTTTTTGTTCTTTCTTCTTCCCTACCTGATTTTTTTTTTTGTTATGAACATGTGTTAGTTATTATTTTTTAATTATTTTATCAACAGCTTTAAGAGCGGCAGCAGCAGCTGTTAAACGTGAGGATGATCGAAGGCTTTTCCACAATGCTGCTATGAGGAAACAAAGAAGAGAAGTTGGTGAACGCTGGGTATGTCTCAATGGATGGGGTGGGTAATGGGTCAAAACGGGTATCTTTTTGGTATGGGTGGAAATATACAGGATGGGTTGATCCAAAGCGCTTTCTGTCAAATTTTATATTTTTTTAGTAATACTTTGTTTAAAGTTTGATCTAGAAAACATATTAGCAAAATACTTAGCCGCTGGGCTGTTAAGTTTAAAAGGCACCAAACTTGTAAGCAACCAGGGAAGGTAGGAAGGGAAATAGCTGATAAGGGATAAATGATGATATCTGTAGTTTTTGACCGAACAACAGGGATAATCTATGTTATTTACTCTATACTTAACATCAGACTGTAAATCCATTATGATTATTGTAACTATCAGTATCACATAAAAGCAGATAATGGTGCCTTTTAAACTTAACAGCGCAGTGGCTAAGTATTATGACTTGACCATTTTACCCTTTCAAAAATTGTACTTTTAGTCCCTCAATTTTAATAGATATTATTTTTATTATAGGCATAAATATAAAAACACCCTCTCAGTATATAACCAAGTTGAAACTCTAGCTGCTTAACCCCAAATCAACTCCGAAATTGTAACACACCTGCACCACCACTAGCGACAATAAAGATAACTCGACGCTTGTTTCTTATTAGACACGCACAGCCCAAGACACACGAACACAATCGTCATGATTTTCAACCCCTTTGTACTCTAGAATGGACTATTAACCAAACTCCATTTTTTCTGAGTCAATGATTGAAAACTTTGAGAGTGTTGTGCGGAGGTGGTGATGTTTGTGTGCTAGTGGTAGCTGGGAAGATATGGTAGCACATGGACAGTGGCGCTGTAGGAGGGGAGGATAGGGCGGTGGTTGGAGGTGGCAGCGCTGTAGGAGTGTAACCAGAGAAGACGAATCTTTGGAATGAGAGTGGAAGTGACGGGCTCTTGGTGTTTATTAGTTATAGGTTATTTTAAAAAACAATGAGTTATTTATAAAAAGGGTAAATTGGTCATTCTAAATATACAACAGTTTGAACTATGGACAATATCCTTAATTTTAACATAACCACAGTGACGATTTCTGCATTAAAAGTATATTAAGAAATTAAACATGATTGTGATGCTAACACTTGTGATCTGTGAACAATTTAGGTAAATGGGGATGCTACTTCTGAAAATGGGTCCCAAAGATGTGTGCAGTATCCATTTTCAGTAAACGAGAAAGTTGTTATTAAGGTTAGTTATGTATGGTGTTTGTTTCTAATTCTGTTATAGAAGTGTTAAAAATTTAAGGGTACAATCACGAGATCACAACCAGGTTTCAAGAATGTTCCAATAAAGCTACTTACATATAAACTACAAAAACCACAAGTAATATTGTTACAACTTTGTAAACTTATTCATAGTTGTGTAAGTTGATTAACCTAAATGGCTTAGACCATGTGTAGTGGGGCTTTATAAATATAAAGCCCCTGAATGTGATTGGTCCACGTGGCTGCTGAGTCAGCGTGGAGAGAGAAACTGAAAAAGGGGTGTAGTGGTGGGGCTTTATTTATAAAGCCCCTGATTGTGATTGGTTGATTTTTATATATTTTTTTTTAATCTTTTAATTCAACGTTAGTCGCTCCATTTGTTGCTGGGCCATGACATAATCCATAGCCCAGACCAATTCCTCATCCGTCCAGTCATCATCGGCAGGAGGATGAGGAGGAAAGGTTGGTTGTGCAGCAGCAGCAGGAGGGGGATATAACCAATGTTGTGGAGGAGGAGGAGGAGGATAAATAGGAGGTTGTGGAGCAGTAGGAGGAGGAGAATGGTAGTCTCCGGGGACGGCCCCGTCCCCTGGGATACCGGCGAGAGTACTGTCGGAGGTTAGAGGAGGATGAGCCTCCTGGTTGAAAACCAGACATATTATGGTTTGAGGAGGAGGATGAGGAATTGGAGGTGTGGTTGATAAATCTGATTTGGTTACCTATTTATAGGGTTAGCAAATTTTGAAATTCAAACGGTTTGGGGGGAAAACGTTTGAAATTCAAATTTTGAAACTTAAACGGTTTGGGGGGAAATTTTGAATTTCAAACGGTTTGGAACAGTAACCGTTTAAAATTTAAAATTTTCAATTATTAATATTATTATCATGTTTATTATTATTATTATGTTTATTATTATTATTATTATTAAAAAAAAAAAAAAAAGTTGACCTTTGACCTTGCCACATGGCAAGGTCTGATTGGATGGAAACACAAGCATATGGCGTTATAAATATAAAGCCCAACCCTCAAATCAGCATATAGCGCCCCCCTGTAGCGGTGTGGGGGGCGCTATTTTTGAAAATAAAGCCCCAATGGAGCCCCACTACGGGTGGTCTAAATGGAACATCTATGAAACTTGGTTATAATATAATGATTTTTCTCTTCAAGTTACCCCGTACTTCATGTAAAATGTGAAAAGAATCATTACTAAATAGTTACCAAATTTCATATATATTCAGTTTTGGTTATTTTATTTTAGCATCTATAAATTTTCATAATAGAAAAAAGTTTGAGTAGATCTGTTTCTTCCCAAAACTAAAAGTATTAATGTGGTGGTGCAGGGAAACCGGAGGACACCGGATAAATTTGTAGGGAAAGAAGCTATCATAACTTCACAATCTCTTAATGGCTGGTCAGTACTCGGTAGTATATCATACAGAATTTGTTTGGTTAAAATCAACGGTGGAGATTGATTGATTGATTATTATTATTATTATTTTTTGTATATTATGCTATGTAGGTACCTGGTAAATATCATTGAAAGTGGAGAGAAGGTCCGGCTGCAGTACCGTTCTTTCACAAAGATCCCAAATTCTCCAGCTCCGCAGCCTCAGCCGCCGGCTACAGCCAGTTGATTTTCTTTATTGACTCCCAATTTAAAATTATGATTGTAGAATCAAATGAGTTGTTTTATAGTAGCAGCTAAATTTGTATAGAAGTTTATTAATTATCTCTTAGTTTCACATACATGAGTTAGGGTGTAAAGAAATGAAGTACCGAGTTCCTCTTAACCTCAAGTACAATTTGGTACATTTTGAGCTCTCTATTCTAAAGCTCGATCTTAATTTTGCGAGTTAACATGCGGTAACGTACGTGTGTTAAATGTTTTTACGTTGATAATTTTTTTCTTTTTAACCGTATTTAAAAAAATAAAGATTATATATATTACACGTCATCACGCCATGTCATACAATGGCCACGTCAACAAAAGAAAATAAGTTTAAAGTACAAAGAGCTAGTTGTCAATTTGTTATTTAGGGATAACAGCGGTCAATGAGTGACAGTTAAGTTATTAAAATCCAATTTCCTGTAAATTATAATTGCTATTTGACAGCTAAGTTTTAACATGTTAACAAATTATCTAAACGCGTGACGAAAAACTTTCAAACAACAATTTTATATCAACTAGTGTTTTAATCGGCCGCGCGTTGCGCCGGCATCAATCCAATTTGAAAAATACGTTGCGCTTTAAATCCCACGGAACATACTAACCTATGTATTTGCCATAGCAAATATACTTGGATGATCTTAACAACCATAAATAAACATTCCAACCTATATATTTACCATTGCAAACATTGTATGCAATCTCAACAGCCTCAAACTACTTGATCACCTTTATATATCTCACAAACTCAGGCATATCCAGTAGCAGCAATCACCATATTTACAATAATATTATTAGTACATGGACTTGTGACCTTCGCAGGTGGTATTCAATAGATTCAACCAGTAAAAGATCAATGTATTCATATATGTACTTAATATCCATTACATGAATCTCAAACATTTGCACACTCAGTCGCGACCAACATCAACATCATTATCATTCCAATGTATGGGTTCGTACATAAAATGACACATACCCCTAGCATATGTTGTGTATACCCCCTCGAAAAGCCACAAATTACGTGGCATCTCTTACATGCCTTGTGGAAGATTTCTGGCAACCTACGATTCTTATCGGTTAGTTTACCCAAACAACCTACATAACTTTGCGAAGTTAATATTATCTTCCATAAAAAATTGTTGCAGGCCCTGGACAAAACACAGAAAGCCTATATATAATTGAGTACAATATGAGCCTGCTCAAATGTTTGATAAAAGTACATAAAAATGCTTACCTCGCCAGCAATGAATGTTTGTGTGTAGAGTATCCATACCTATTCCAAAAATCTGCATAAAACGAAACTAAACACAACAAAACATATAATCCCTCTCCAACACAGAAACTACAATAAGAGAGTGGCGGTTGTGAAGACACAATCGATTCTTAACTCTGGTATCACTCCGGGTCAATGGCAACCCGGAGCTGGCACGTCTAAACAGGTCCAACCGACTATGTTGAACGGGTCGACTATCCGAAGGCACCTGCAAACGGCCTTGTGTTACCAACGGCATTCTAAAAAACAATAAGTCAATCCCATTTGTCATGAGAAATTTGGCGTAAACTTCGCATGCGCGCCCCCGTTGTGGAGTACTAAACCTGATCGTTCTATAGATGTTAGACATAAAACAACAAACATGGTTATAAAGTAGACAAATACATGGTTAGCCATTCAAGAAAGTGTATAAACATTCATATTTTTATAGCATTATAAACTGATTAATTCACTTTGATAGCTACACATACACCATATAGAAAGTGTACATAGATAATATTGCATTTGAAAAAGACTTGTTACTTCCCTCGGCAGTGGCGGATCCAGAAAATTTTTCCGATGGGTTCCTTTTTTTGTTGATCAAAATTTTTACCTTCAAATATTAAATATTTCGGGTCGGGTCGGGTAAAATTTCTCACAGACCAAGCATTACATTTGTTCCACTAGCTCTAATTTTCACAATCAAGCGTTAAAATTCAAATTTTCCGTTATTTTTTAGGAAACGGAAAGAGTCATAACAAAAACGTGTTGGAATGAATGTTTCCATTTCCTAAAAGTTTAGAGCGTAATTGTCTCGACTTAAAGCACAGTTGCCTCCCTCGCCTGAAAATGAGCCTAGGCGTAAAAGTTAATGGTTTTTAACAACATGATCTAAGTTGCATATGGAACAAACAATATGTACAATTTTATATAAACTATGGCTAATCATTATTATCCTCCGTATAATTGTTTAACTCTACTATCTAAACCAGTTTCCATTGAAATCGACATTATTGATATAGTTTTCTAGCATTTCCAAATATAAATTAATTTACATTTCTATTGATATTGATTACAAGTTATTGTTTTAACTTGTTTACTCTTTTAGTAGTCCTTTTCCTCGTCTTTGCGTTGTGATTTCCATTAATAAAACCATGTTTTCTTTTATTGGTTCCTATTTGAAATTCAAACAAATAAAATAATCTAAATGACTCAGACTACTCACATAATAATAATACAATAATTAATACAAGAACATAAACCCATTGGGAAATGGAATATGAAACAAAATTAATGGCAAGCGGAAAACCTGAAGAAGAATGGAGGGCTAAATATGGAGTTGTTAGAAAATAAATGTTATAAAAAAAGGCTTCACAGACTCGAACACGTGACCTTCAGGAATGTAAAACTAAATTCACAATTTTAACCATCTGGAATACTACATTGGTTTGTTATATGGGTTCCTATTAAATTTATTTATGGGTTCCCTCACTATTTTTATATATACAATCTATTAAATTTCGAAACTCAGTGGGTTCCCGGGAACCCGTATATTACTATGTAAATCCGCCCCTGTCCCTCGGGCTATAATGCATTTAAACACAAACTAAATTATTCCAAAAAAGGTGTATCTTGCCGTTTTCCTTACAAATGCGATTCGGGTAGTTGATGAACTAATGCTTCTTAAATACCAAATATGATGATGGATTCACCTGTCAAAGACAATTTGCACGATCATTAACCCCAATTCTTATCAAGGTTCCTGATTGTATTACAACTCCATTAAAAAATGTTGTAAATATATATGAATTATTAAAGTCCACAGATTATTAACATTTAAGAGATGAATGTATGCATGGAATATGTCACCCATTTACCAGATTCATTAGTGGTGTAAATGAGAATTTGCTATCATGACCTCACTGTCCTTCAAGACATCATCAGCAACTTCTTCCTGAAGCATGGCACTTATTGTACTAAGCAACTCACAAAGATATAGCCATTTTAAATTGTCATTTTCATACCAGGTTATAACAAAAAATGATCGCCGGGTAGAATAAAAAACCTATTCACCCCTTTTTAACCTAATAAAGTCTTCTGTGGAACCTTCCTATTGCACCCAATGTGATTAATTACAACATTGTTGACGCAGATTGCAGTTCAATTATCGAAAGTGATGACGATGTTTGGCAAAATACATCCTAAATTAGAAATATATGGATTAAACGCATAAAATCAACAGATGATAAAAGAAAAAAACAAACAAATGAGAAACTTAGCTGACAGTCAATAGAGAATACATATGACATCACCAGATGAACAACGGATAACGACGACAAGCAAAATAACTCAACCTGCATTTCGTGACCCCTTGACATCAATAGTTCAATACATAACCCAAAATAACTCAACCTGCATTCAAACCATTCATAAAAATCAATTCAGATACACTAAACAAAGTATACAACAGCGTCATATATTTTTCCTAACAAAAACAGATAAGTAAACTATTATGCGTTAATACAATTTGTATTGAAAAGCCTATTTACTGTTAATTTAGATGCATAGCACAAAAAAAAACGATGATAAACACAATCACCAATGATTTTAGCTATGAAAAACACCTAAAAATACAATCTTTAAATGCCCAACACCTACCACTAACAATAAGCAACAAACAATACTATCGTTAAAATACCTAGTTAAATGGTACCCCGCCTCTTAGCCTGGCTATATCACTAAGCTTGACCGTGCATCGAACCACCCTTATCACCCGGAAACCACCTCGGCACCTCTGACTGTTGGTCACCAGTAGGTTAGCCAACCTCGTCATCCTCTTAACCACCGCAGCCATTACCCTTTTCAACCACCACTACTGTTACCACATTCAACCACTCGAGTGGATGTCAATCTAGGCCACCACCATCACCATAAAATGTCATCAAATTTAACACACAGATCAACAAAAGAAAGCGACGGAATAGAACCTTAAACGCCTGCAAACGAAGCACCAAGAAGCCGTAAAACACACAAATCAAGTTTAAAAAAATCAGCAAATCCGCGGTAACAACAAATAAAAAGAAGACGTAAAGACAATTGAAAAACAACCTTGCACACTGCCAAATGAACAGACGAAAAAGCTGAATGACGGGAACACTGGAATGAGGATTAAAACAGGTGAAATAAAGAAAAAGCGAGTTCGGCAAAACACCGTTTCTTCCGAGTAACCTCGGACCTCCTTTTTCGATTCCGTTCGATCAATTTCCACTTTTAGTTAAGCTATCACATTAACTAAAATAAAAGACCATATATCTACAAGTTTTAAAAGAAAAAAATGAGTTCAATGCTATAACAAAAGGATACATACGTGAAGGTCAGATGTAGTATTTTAAACACATCGATTTAATTGCCTCCACGAGTCCACGTCCCATTGTCACTGCTAAACCTCCATCTTAATCACTGCTAATCAGACATAAACTGATAAAAAATGTTAAAGAAAAAAACAATAAAAATGTCAAACCTGCTTAGGAGTGCCGGGGAAGAACGGAATTGCATGATGGTCTACGATCCAAATCACCCTCTCTCCTTTATACATAGAGGTTTAAAATTTTTAATCTTTAGAAAGAGAGAGAGAGAGAGACAGAGAGAGATGACAGAAACGTAGGTTTGATGGAGGGGGTGGCCGGAAAACAACCGGCAATACATCTCGCGGCGGCTCCTCTTCAATAAAACGGACCCTAAAGGGATTCGAACCGGAACAACAACCCAAACAAAGCAACGCCATAACCAACTGCACCACATAATCCATTGTTTAAATCATCCAACCAGTATTTAACATCTTTACAAAATCGAAAAAAATACAACTGTTCAAATAGAAAGGCTTATTATTATAGTTATAATTAACTTTTGTAAGTATGCTCTTTAACCATCCCATTTTAATTAAAAAAAATGTATGTCATTTACTTAAATGAATTTAAAACAATAACCAAAATCGTTAGACAACATCGAGCTTAATCGTTGTTGATAAGAATTTGCCAGGCTCCATTTTGATTAACAAACCATAAAGCTCGAACACCTAAATTTAGGTGTTAACTTCTCCATAAACTTCACAATCAAGCGAATCAATACTAATTACTACACAATGCAAGTATATACCCAAAATTACTACCAAAAGACATACAACATACACATAAAAAGTTACACCTGAAATCTGATGCCCCAAATCATGAAATCTGACCTTGGGGTTCGTCGATCTACTCGAAAAAAGGACATGCATGTTGATCGGAATCTTTGTCTGGTGTGGATGGCGGCGGCGGGCGTGGCGGTGGCGGTGACGGGACCTTTCTCTCTACAAACAAACAGAGGAATGGGTATGGCGGTGGGTATATCGAACCTGCAAAACCTAAGAAGAAATCATCAAACACCAAATATTCGAGGTGGCAGGCGACGCGGTAGAGGTGGCGTGATGGAAGTGTTTGCTTGTGGTGTTGATAAGGGTTTGAGAGGGTTTGAGAGACAGAGAGAATGAAAGGTAGAATGGTTCAAGAGGAGGTGGGGTATACAAAAATCACTGTTCATTTGTAAACACTGTTCAATCAGTTGTTTTATTAATAGTATATAATTAGAAAGACATTAAATTGAATTTGTTTCTTTGGATAACAACTAAATGTAATGTCGTTTGAAAAAGGTGGTGTGATTTTAATATTAGAGACATAATAGCATAATCGTGTTGTTCTTTTGGGTTTTCCAGCTACTTGCTAGTCCGTTGCTATATACATTTATAGTCCTTGTTAAAAAAAAAAAACTACATTTCTAAATGACCGTTACGTGTTTTCAAAACCGTACCAAACAAACCATTAACCCCGTTAGTCAACCCATCCACACCATCCGAAAACTTTTGTATCAACAAAGCCAACTCCTTAACACCATCCTCCAAACAAACCCTAACGCCGTCACCACCACCACCACCGTCCACAACAACTTTAACAAGATCACGCACCACCACCGCTTTCTTTTCCACGTCATCAACCTCCTTTACCTTCACCAAGTCAACGATTCGATCCCACACTTCGTTGACCGACTCCGCCCATAAAAACTCATCCGTAACCCGAACATTAACCGAGTCAACCTCCCCAAACAACACGTTGACCAAAACACCTCCTACGAACACCGTCAACACTCCCAGAGCGTATAACGTCCGTCGGATCAAATCTCTTCCACCACTAGCATTGCCACGTGGCAGCTTATTAATAAGCAGTGACAGTTCCTCCATCACCGCCTTTGCACGGAGACCTTTCTCCTTAACATCCTTCACATCCTTCATACGTTCAATAATATTATTAATATCCAATGCTTTATTCAGTTTCTCATGAGACGGAACCTCATCAGTGAAGTTCAACAAACGAAGGGTGAAATTCATCAAACGACGTCGTTCGGTTAACCGACTAACACCAGACGAAATAATATTACACAGATCGAGTACCTTTACACTATAATCCATATACAAAGCCTGATACTCATCCGCTTCATGTTTTGATTTCGAATTAGCTTTTAGATTCGAGATATGGTTATCTGCTTCTGTATGGACGGTTGAGAGAAACGTAACTGCTGACGATAGCCAAGATAAAGTGATGTTGGATGAAGGTTGGGTAAGGTTTAGGGTTTTGAGATGAAGGAGTATGTTGTGGTCGAATAATTGAGCGGTGAGTAGGTAGGGTTTAAGGAAATGTGATGATTTGGTTGTGGTTGGTCGGAAAGGAGATGGTAGGTTAGCCTTCTGTACAAGAAACATGGCTGAAGGAAGGTTTGGTTGCCGGAAAATGTGGTTAGGTTTGATGGGGTGGTTTTGTTTAATATAAAGGTGGTGGAAAAGGAAGACAAACGAGTAGGAAAGCATCGAGAAACTACTAGGAAATACCACAGTCAACTACCGTATATTTTGAGTTTTATAATATCACATAGTCTTTTATATATGAAATAGTTAAATGACAATTTAGTCCTTGAGGTTTGTCAAAAAGTACCACTTTCATTTAAATCTTTTTTTTGTTAATTTAGTCTCCGTGGTTTTATTTTTTTGTCATTTTAGTCCCTATGGATTAGGGCAGTAAACAAACCAAACGTTCGGTGAACAGTTTGTATACCGTTCGGCGGGAAGTTCGTTTGTGTCCGTTTGTTTAATAAATGAACAAACACGAACAAAAAATTCCGCTTGATTAACTAAACAAACAAACACGAACAAATGTCTAGTTTGTTCGATTGCGTTCGTGAACGTTCGGCAATGTGTTTGTTTACGTTCGTTTATTTATATCCGTTCGTGTATGTTTGTTTATGTTCGATCACTAGTTAAAAGTTAGGATAATTATGAACTTTTGAGTTAGGAATATCATGTATTCATGCCTATGCCTAAGTAATTTTAGATAATTATGTCTAAGTTAGTACAATTTGACTTATCGACATTGTTTAGTAGATGTACTTTGTCTAACGGTCAATATTAACAATGTTTTTTTAGTTAGTTGCATATTAAATGTTTGTTTGTGTTCAAGACCGTGTTCACGAACAGTTCGCAAACAACTGAATTTCTTAACAAACAAACACAAACATAGAATTATGTTCGTTAGTGTGTTCGTGAACGGTTCGTTTGTACAAGAAACCTTATCAAACAAACACGAACAAAGCCTTGTTCGTGTTCGTTTGGTTCGTTTACAGCCCTACTATGGATTAACAAGATTTGGATGAAAGTGACAATTTTTGACAAACCTTACTCCTTAGGGATTAAAAAGACAAAAAATGAAACCACATGGACTAAATTGACAAAAAAAAAAAAGATTTGGATGAAAGTGACAATTTTTGACAAACCTAAAGAACTAAATTGGCAATTAACTCTATATGAAATAACTTTTTTAACCTAAGACATTCAATATCATGATTTTCCAAGTATTAAGATTATCATACTTGTTTTTTTGGTGCATTTAATATTCCTTTTAAGGTAAGTTTTGTTTTTATTCGTACCAGTGTTTAACAATTTGACCTGCCAATTAACTAAAACCACGTCTAGGGATAGCTTGGTAATAAAGTTGTGTGTTTTCCAATAAAGTGGTTGTACGTTCAAATCATACAAAGAGCAGGTTTAGTGATGATTTTAGCCGTTCAAAAAATAAAATAAAAAATACCCGAGATGGTTGAAGATATAATGTGGGATTCTTGAACACTAAAATTCATTTGGTGGATATTTTGGTATGTATTAAACTACCCTTTCCAGTTGGGGACTGCTCATTTAATTAAATTCTTGGAATGACTATAGAGATGAAAGGATCAAAAAAGTGGAAGAAGATTATAGGTGCGGTGCTAATGGTAACGGCATGGGAGATATGGAAGCCAATGAATGACTAGGGATGGCAATGGGTCGGGTTTGAGACGGGTTTAAGTCATCCCAACCCCATACCCGATTAGGTATGCTTGTCTCAAACTCGTCCCAAAAACCCATCGGGTTTGTGTCGGGTAATTACCCATCAGGCATCGGGTATACCCGTGGGTTTCGGGTAAACCCATTAATTTTTAAAGCCTATCCATTGGGTATATCCGACAAAAAAAACAGTCGGATATCTATTGAGTAACTACTAACCAATTACATTTAACATTACTAAATATATATATGTAAATGATTATAATGTATAAATATGAAATACTTAAATTATATAAAAACACTCAAGGACGTAGATAACAAATAGTATACAATAATTAATGGTAATTTTTAGCATAAGATGACAATCTATATGGAAAATAAGATATATTATGCATACATATTTAATATTTAAAAAGATATATAATAAATTATATTGGGTATTTAATCGGGTAAACGGGTATACTTTATCGGTGTATATCATCAAATCCCAAACCCGCGAAAAAAATAAAAACTAATCCCATACCCGGACCCATACCGGATTACCCGACCCCAAACCCGTCCCAAATGTGTCGGGTTTCAGGTTTAATTGTCATCCCTATGAATGACAGACTTTTAACAATTATCATACCTACTTCAATAGGACGGCATAGCTTATCAAAAAAAAAAAAAAAATCGTATCTTTGGATAACAAATAGATCAAAATTTTGTAACATTGATTAGATGAGATGGTCCGACTTTAATATTCATGATATAACTTTGTAACTTTCAGTGTTATTCGTGATATAACTATATAATTTTCAGGATTCCAGTTTCTTACTGGTCCGGATTCTATTTTTATAATAGAAGTTTCGCTTTAAAAAAAAACCACTAAAAACACGAACTAGTTAACTTTACTAGTCATGGTCTTGTTTAGAAACATTAAGTTGTACTCTCCATTTTGTTTTACTTTTCGTTTTCCTCGATAATGGAGAAATATTCAAGAGAAATCAAAGGATAAAATGTTTTATTTAGGTTGTTTGGTATTTGCTTATCTTGTGGTGGATCTTCACATATTGAAGCTAGGCTTTATTCCTTTGGTGTAAATACTAAATAACTATCATTGAGTTTCTTTATCAAAAATATATTTATATTTTCATTTAAAATTCTATTATTGTATGTGGTTTTATTAAAATTTATTCTTTCACCCAGCACGGTTCATTGCATCAAGATTCACAAGTAATCATTAATTCTCATTCTATAATTCGTTGATTCAAAGGTCGATTTATATTATAGAGTTGTCCAAATTGTTAGAAGCTCGATTGAAAAATTCCTGAATCGATAATAGGCTCATGCGATTTCTAGACTCTTTTGGAAACGAGCCTATCGATTCATTTTACTTTTTAAACAAGCCAAACATGAGCAAAGCTATGTTAGTTCACACTTCATTTACATATAGCTAATGAATAAAATTTCATGGTGTCTATTTGCTTATTAGTGTTATTTCTTTCACACTTCATTTACACACTTAGGGATTACTGTACCAAACCAGTTCAGTATCGTATGGTACTGATATAGACGCTCATCTAAAACCAAAATCAAAACCGAATGCTGTACCGTATATGTTTGATCAGTATCAGTATGGTACAGTATCGTTGAGAGTACTGAACCGTTACTGTATTGTATAGTACGGCCGAAACTGAGTTAAATTCAAGTCTGAATACTGTACCTCATATATTATGCTTTTTATTCTTTTTGATTTTGAATTACTACTGATGAGACAAACATCTAATTGGGCCTGGCCCAAAGTTGTAAATAGCCATCTTTTTTTGTTTTTGGAACTTAAGTTTTTAATTAATTAATTTATAGTTTTTAGTGTCGATACTTTCTTGTTAAGATTTAAATGTTTTTGTAATTTTTTTTTAACGGTCAATTGGAATCACTCACGGACTACTGTAGTATCATCGTGCCACCAGTGTTACCATGCGATCATATTCCACCACTAAGTCACCAATTCAGGAGGAATTTCATAATTATGAGAAAAACCCCCTGTGAGATTCGAACTCAGGACCTTATGGTCCTTAAGTCTTATCCCACCACCAAGATGCCGCATTCTCATTGTTGTACACTTGTAGAACACTTGTACTCATGTAATTAAAATTGAACGTTGTATTTTGATCTATTTGTAGCCCATCAACCTTTTCATTCTGGCCCAACCCACGAAGTCTGCCTGTCCAGTGACTCCGGTCCCTACCCGATGTACAATCACCTGTTTAAAATTTTTCAACATTTTTTTGTTTGATTTTTTTTAACACCTACATATTTTAAAACAAGCTAGCAAAACGCTAACCCCAGCCACAAAACAATCTCTACTACCTTATTAAGGAGGAGAGATAGGTAAGAAGGTAATTTTACACAATTTTTAAGATGGGAGTTGAAGAGTCCCTTCACAAATTTTCAATATTTGGTCATTTTGTTCCATTTATACCCTTGTGTACAACCTATAATGCTCATTGTATATATGTGTAATGCATACTTCATATCCATTTCAACATGTAACCCCTATTCATAACACCTAATTAAACCCCAATTCAATTTCAATAAAACCCAAGCTTTTCATTGAATCCTTCTACACATCTATTTAATAATAACAAGCAATGTTTGTGATGGTTCTATTAGGCTTTGTTGGAGCTTATAAACATTGTAGTAATTGAACATTTTTGTCTTTTTTTTATTTGTTGAATTGTATAACTCTTTAAAGCATGATGTCTAACCTCATATAATATATGTATTTGTTGCCAATAATTCTATCTCCTTCTCTCTGTATATTACAAATAACTAAAAGAAAACTTAATATCCTGATTTATGTATCAAATACTTTTAATTTAAAATTACCATTTTGGTAAAAAAAAAATTATTTTTTAACTTGGGTTACCTTTACGTACTTAGTCACGTTTAAAAACCGCCGCAACGCGCGGGGTAATTTACTATCTATACTATATTAATAAGCATATAGGAGGGGCAGAAATGGTCATTTGACACATTTTAAGAGTTGTACAACTCATAAAGCATAATGTACAACTCCTTAAAGCATGATATGGTAGATTGGTTAAAACCCCTTATAGCATGTGTGAATTTTTCTGCATTATTGGTTGGCACTATCCATCACACGGATCACTCATCAATAAATCACAACCATTCAGCACCACATAATCAAATGGCTGATACAAGCCATGTCATCAATCCAAACCTTCACATACCAATCTCAACAGTACCTAAACACTCATCATCTTTCATTCCCTCTCTCTCAAAATACACCATACATGGATTACAATCTACCCCGTTCATTTTTACACACAACTACACCACACTTATTGCAATCCAACCGTCCATTTTGAAAGCCTTACATACGCAGGTAGAGAGAAACCAGATATACAGAGGAAAGGGCAGAGTTTAGAGAGAGAGAGAGAGAGAGAGAGAGAGAGAGAGAGAGAGAGAGAGAGAGAGAGAATGCAGATGAGAGACGGAGTAACGCAGCTGGCTATGGCCTCCTTCCGACCGATCTATTCCAACCGATGGCAACAACAGTGGTGGTGGCTACCGGGTTCTGGCAAACTTCAGCAACCCATTCATCTAGGGTTTCGAGAAAAAATCTGGTCAAATTTCTTGTCAAAGTTATGGTCAAATGCCACATCGGCTTTTGTTTGGGTTCTGTGTGTGAATATTATATTTGTATGCTTGTGTTCGTTCATCATCTGATACATGCAACAGATCTGCCCTCCATCCATTCATAACTCTTATGTCTGTAAGTTTTTATAAGGTTATCTATTATCTATTACTACATATAAAGCATGTCTGTGTAGATTACTTTGATGCTATAAAAATAATATATTTTACAATTGTTGTGTATGTTATGAACTTGATGTAATAAAATTCTCATGCAAGATCTTAAGGAACAAAATAGGATCAAATGATGTTGCTGCTAGACACACTGGTTTGGTGACAAGCATGTTTAGATTGGTGCACCCAAACCAAAGAAACGAAAAGAGACCTGGGTACCGATTATATTTCATTTGGTTATTGGTTCTAATGTTTATGAAAAATGATTTTGAATTTGTCTTTGGTTCAACATATTTCAAAAAAATTGGTTATTGGTTTAGTTGACTTTGATACACGTAGTAAATTTTTATTTGGTTTATAGTCTGGGTATAAACCAAAACCAAAACCAAAACCAATTTAGGGGTATTTGTTCTTATTGCCATGTTTTGGGATGAACTTGGTTTCATTTAGTTATTCCATTATTTTATAATTTTTTGTGTCTTTTGTAGTTTTCTGATAACACGGAATTCTAAATGGTTATTGATGAGGAATGTTTCGGATCTCTTATATGAGATGTTGCAAAAAGTTGATGCAAATGAACGAGCAGAAGGTCAGTTATCTCTCTCTATTTGCAAAAGTTGTTGTGAGTGATTATTGTTATATTTAAGTCATCTTTTTTGTTAAAAGGCTTTAAAAGATGTGGTCAATGACTCCTTGTTGATGTTGTGGACGTGTGTCGATCAAAACGGAAGAAACAGATGCAAATTTCAGCTTCCCAAAGGTATGTTAACCTTGTATTTTTGGCTACAAATGAATGAAACGGTAAAGGCATTTAAAGGACAGTAACTATATATAGGATTGCCAATCTTTGTAGATGAAGCATTGTTAGACATGACTCAACGTATAAGTGATGTTTCTGTTTGCAGTAACTTTTTGTTTGCAAGACTTTCCTTTGATGCAAAGAAAAAAATCAACGACCAAGAATTAGTTTATTTCACCCTTCAAATCCACAATACTCATATTTATATTTTTATACTTCAAACAGCCTTGTGTTTTTTATTCTTTCAAACAACCTTGTGTTTTTTTATTCTTTCAATGCAAACAACCTTGAGTGTTCCTTGTAACCCTTGATTACATGTCAACCTATGTTTATTCACTGATTTAAATATTATTTATGTAATGGTTTGTGTTGTCACATTAAGATTGAACTAATGTAGATAGAAAAAACATTGTAAAAAACACTACTTTTTGAATACTTACATAGCCAAAGATGGCAAGAGCACATTAAGTACATTTGCTTATTTTGTTATTAATGGTTTTAATAACAGGCAGTTTAACATTAGCTTTTAAAAGATAATAATCAGAAAGGAAATGACTAATGAGAGAACCATGATAAAAGATAATAATCAACTTTAAATATAAGACTACACGGAGTGGAGGGACGGGAAAGAGGGGGTGAAGCGTCATGTGGCACTTGTGGGACCCATGTGGGGAGAGGGGGAGGGTGGTGAAATTGTGGGGAGTGGAAGGGAAAGGGGGGGGGGGGGGGGGGTGAAAGGAATAATATTATATTGTGTTAAAGATAAAATAAAGAAAAAAAATCAGCCAATCAGAAGCTTCCACGTGGCCAGCTCCCCCCCCGCCCCTCCTCCACGCCCCCATGGGGCGGTGTTCCCGCCGGTGAAGGGATCCCTCCCCTTCCCGCCCCACTCCGTGCTGTCTAAACGAGTTGGCTTGAGCTTTTAAAGCACTGAGCTCAAAGTCATCATTTTAGCTCGTTAAGATAAACGAGCCGAGCTTGGATGACTTTTTTAACTTCGAGCCCAAGCACTCCTTGTTTATCATCCATAGGTATAACCTAAACCCATTGGACCCATCAGCCTGACCCACTCAAATTACAACCTCTGGCCACTAATATTTACCAATAGTGAATTGTTTTACCAGGAGGGGTGACATCCATGGATGTATTCGTATGAAAATTCTTTCCACCTGCTTACAAAAAGAAGATGCATTAACATGAAAACTACTACAAGTTTAATGATCAAGGGCTAGCAACATTTACATCATCTTTATACCTGGCTGGTTTGGTGGCAACTGTTTGCATCTCCTCTGACATAAAACTATGGCCATTGGATAAGCATAATCTGTGGTGGACTTAGCTTTCTTGTTGGTGCAGCACTCAATACTGTTGCGGTTAACTTGTAATGCTTCTTTTTTGGGCGAATTTTGCTGGGTGTTGCATTGGTTTTCGTAATCAGGTAGTTTGCTTCCTTATAAATTTATTGTTTTCGAGTCTATTTGGGTTCTATATTTATCGGGTTTGTTTGGGCTAAATAACTTATCCAAACGTGTCGCTTCGGGTTCTTAATTCGATCTTATTTTATGCACCAGTGTTGTTTCAAAGTATGGGTTTTTAAGGGGAATGTGTCTCTCTACTCGCGTGCTTTGACTAGAGTAGTGCTTGCTCATTCTACTTTAGTTTCTATCGCCACCGTTGATAACCTGGGTTGAGGAGTTTTGTACTTTTGTGGATTGGTGGTGGCATTCAAATGATCATTTGTCAGGTAAGTTGAAACGGGTCAAATCAATTGAAAGTTATTCATAGTGTTTTCTAAGGCTATGGGGTGTGGTCACCCTTCCCCCTTCCTTCCCCCTTGTCCACGTCAGCGCCACGTCATTTCCCCCTTCCCCTCCCCCTTCTAGGGGAAATGGTTCCCTCTTCCCCCTTCCTTTTTTTAATTATTTTTAAATAACAAAAGACAAAAATATATATATAAATTGGTGGAAAAGGACAAATGTTTCTTGGGATTTGGGACGGCACCATCGGTGGAAAAGCCCCGTTTTTGCCGAGCTCATATCGGGGGGGGGGGGGGGGGGGGGTGTTCCCCGTCGGCAAGGGTGTCCACCGATCCCCTTCCCCGATCCCATACCCCTCAGCCTAATGCATGCACAGTGCTAAATCATCTTGTTCCAATAATCAGACTATTACGGAATTATATACGGTTTCCATAAAGACCAATTATATCTATATATTAAAACAAAGACAGATCTACAGTGACTACATTTAATTGGTTAGAAAACTATCGATTTGTTCGATTTGTTTTACCTGACATAAAGTGAATAAGTTATTGGTCCCACAAATTTGTTGGCTTATCAGTAATTTTATAAAGTAATTTTATATGATATTATATAATGAACTAATAATGATATACATAAACTTTAACTTTACATATATAAACACTAGGCCATTGTCGGCAAATTGTGGTGCATTAGAAGGAAACCAAACTTTGACCATCAAATTTTTAGCATTTAGGATTTTAAATTTTAACCACCAAATTTTTAGTTTTTTTTAGTGAGTATTTTTTTGAAGCCCACACGATAATAACAGTCACTTAATATTATTTTTTAGGTCTACGAAACCCTCCACGCAACAGGAGCTCCCACAACGACGCACGATCTTTAACAGTGTCTTTGTTTTAATATATATATTGACCACTAACTTTTACGTTAATTTTATTTCTACCACTAACTTTTATGTTAATTTTATTTTCTTCTAATTTGACCACCAAACTTAGACCAACAAACTTTTAGCTTTTAGGATTTAAAACTTTGGCCACTAGCTTTTAGCTTAACTTTATTTTCTTCCAATTTGACCACCTAATATATATATTGGCCACTAACTTTTACGTTAACTTTATTTCTGCCACTTACTTTTAGGTTAACTTTTTTTCTTCTAATTTGACCACCAAACTTAGACCAACAAACTTTTAGCTTTTAGGATTTAAAACTTTGGCCACTAGCTTTTAGCTTAACTTTATTTTCTTCCAATTTGACCACCTAATATATATATTGGCCACTAACTTTTACGTTAACTTTATTTCTGCCACTTACTTTTAGGTTAACTTTTTTTCTTCTAATTTGACCACCAAACTTAGACGAACAAACTTTTAGCTTTTAGGATTTAAAACTTTGGTCACTAACTTTTAGCTTAACTTTATTTTCTTCCAATTTGACCACCAAACTTTTAGCTTTTGGGATTTCAAACTTTGACCACCAAACTTTTAACTTTTAGGATTTCAAACTTTGACCACTCAACTTTTTTAAACTTGCATTGCACTTTGGCCAAAATTTTAGCTTTTAGGATTTCAAACTTTGACCACCAAACTTTTAGCTTTTAGCCGCGAGTATTTTTTTGAAGCTCACGCAAGAATAACAGTCACTTAATATTATCTTTTATGTCCACGAAACCCTCCACGCAACAGAAGCTCCCACAGCGACGCGCGATCTTTAACGTCCGCCAAACACTCAACGCAACAGGAGCTCTCGCCGCGTTTCGCACAACAGCCGCACCCGCGGCGAAGCGCGGGCAACTAATACCTAGTTGTATATAATAGAAAGTAAAAATTCGACAAAAAGTGTTTCAGGTTAACAACTTGACTTGTTTCAACCTGCCCGTTACCCACCCATCTGACATCATATACTCCTTTATCTAATCTACTACTATTTTGTGCTTTAAGCCAGGTCATTGTGGGCATAATATTGGGGCTTAAGTTTGGCAAATATCAAGAACTATCCGAGACTTAATCAGTTGTGGTAGTAGTTGTCATTTGTCTTTTCGTGGCGACTTTTGGGTGGTCTTAGGGCCCGCTTTGTACCGATTTGATTATGTTTTATAATTGTTTTGCCCGGTAAGGTTAAAAAAAAGTAGTGTCGCCCAGTAAGGTTAAAAATATGTGTCAAAAACAGCACATTAGCTTATAAATTGTCTATAGTGTACATATCGATATAATATTTTCGTTCCCGGACAAAGTAAATTACATCAAGATAACGGGTAGGCGGGCAACAAGCTGCGTCGCCACCCCCTTCTGAATAGCAAATCCTAATCTACTAAAAATGTAACCTTGCCCACCCGAAGCCAAGACACTACTATGAATAACCCGTTGGACCCTGGTTAGGAAACGGGTAGCCTCTGGTGCCTATGAGCCAAAGATATCAAAAGCCAAGGGTACAAAAACGTGTTGGTTCTCCTCGTAGGCTTTAGTTTGTTTTTCTACCTTCTTTGCTTCTGTTTCTCGCATCGTTTGCCCCTGATACGAAGCCACTATTCCTCAACCCAACTAGGGGAGATACACTCGTCAGGTAAGCACAAGCATGCTTTCCCCGACCAACCCAAAGACAAAGAGATTTACTGTAAATATAGATTTAGAAATGTCAATATTTCCTTAATCATCTTATTTTATTAGTTAAGATTATTCAAATGATTGAACTCTTGTTTTTTTTTAACGACAAATTTTATACCACCATCAATAGCCCTGTTCTTTACCAACCTCGTTGTTGCCACCTTCGCAACAAAAATCAACTAAACCGAGCTAAAAACCGTCAATCTTACAAAATAAAATTAACCAATTAGCTAATAAGATCAATTAACCGATGACATTGGTTTCGGTTGAGACTAATAATCCAACTAAACCAAATCATGCACACCCTTTATAAGTGTTTGTGTTACCCGCTGCATCGCGCGGGCACCCAACTAGTATACAAAAAAGAGCGAATCACTAGCCAGTCCAGTTAACGTTCAATTTCCTACTTCTATTCGCTATCCACAAGTAGGAAAAATTAACAATATAATAAAAAATGAGCTGAGCCGGAATTGGGCTCGACTGTTTAACTTAAAATAACTCGAGATTGACTTGCTTTTAGCTTCATTTCTTAAGCTCAAAAGTCGGCTCATGAACAATGTTACAACCTTTAGAAAGATGTCACAAGGAAATGATGATATGATACAGTTTTTTTTTTCTTTGTTACGGTTATACTAACCCTGATTACGAAGTTTTTTTTTAAGGCGAATTTCTTTACAGTACGGCAATCTTTTATTTGTTTTATACCTTATATATAAGCCTTCAAAAACTCAATATTTTTTTTTATTACATCATGATAATCACCACGATGTTTGGCTATTTATTTCATATGGTTAGTCGGTTATATTGTTTAACATGTGGATTGTGGTCCAACACATAACAGAAAACCAGCCAAAATTCATATTCGATATCATCATTCATGAAATGATATGGTGTTTATTATTTGGTTTTTAACGGTTTAAGTTAAACTGTGAGATATAATCAGCCATCATTTTTAAACTCTTCAAATTACATAGTTGAAAAGTTAAAATTCAATCATGTATGAAATTATATCTTACTTATTGTGTGATTACATCATATGAACTAGGATATTAAACATTTTGATTACCGTCATGTATAAAATTATATCATACTTATTGAACATCTTCTTTCGGAATGACAATGGAACGAGTTTAGGTAATTCCAAGTTCCAACCCCAAATCTGGTAAGATAAGCTTGTAAAAACCTGTTGCTAAATCAGCGGGTTTCTATCTAGTTTTAGGTATATCCGCGGGTTTCGAGTAAACCTGTTAATTCAAAAAAATTACTCGTATTGAACTCCCATAACCGTAATGCTCATGTTTGTAATATTTAACCTCCTCTTTTCCAACTACTAATATTTTAATCTCCCAACGGCTTCTTAAAATGGCATAAGGTCAACAAGTTGTTCAATTGCAATGACTGTCCGAATGTATCTTTCTACTACCGAACCTAAAAGCTTTCGAACCAATTTTTTTATCATCCAACATATGTGCAAGAGTGCTTGCTTGTGATGCAATCTAACTTGTTTTTTCCCAGACACCAAGTGACTCATTAAGATTGATCTTTATAGATTCAAAATCTGAGTTTTCAACTTGTTTCGAGTTGTATGTCTAAAGCTTGAGTTTGATTCGCTTATTAATTATTAAATAATCCAGTTATTCATCTACTTGTCTAGAGCTTGAGTTTGGTTCGCTTATTTAATCATTAATAATCCAGTTATTTTTCGACATGTGCTATTGTATCAGTTAGGTTGGACCATCACTGTTTCTTTCAAAATAATGAAAACTGTTGCAATTATGCAAATAATTCCATGTAGACCAACAATTCCAGTTTATAGAATACAATGACAGAATGACTTGTCTATAATCCAATGTTCACTATGATTGATAGCCTATCTAAATGTGCCCAAAATTTTACAAAAATATGATGGACAGGATGTGGGTACATAAAACTATGCCTCTTTGGGCCCAACATTGAATTTAGCTATGAAAAATCCAATTGTATCATGTGGGCCTGAAGGATCAAACCTCTGGACCAGATCTTCCTCACCAGGTTTTAACCACTCCCTGAAAAAAATTACAGCATGAACATCAGTAATTACATTCCAGTAGCGATGCAACGAAACTAAAAGTTGAGGACCTTTTCATACAAAACCAATTTTGAATAGAGAACCAGGGAACAGCATAAACACTTGTGTATAGTGGTTTAATCTTGATACCTAAGGCAGTTATGTAATCGCATAACCACCAAGCCGGATATGACCACAAGTGCTTATGCAGTTATCACGGTTCTCTGATTGAAAATGGTTCTATATTGACGCGCCTCACTAAAAGTTTTTAAATGTTATTCATATAATGGCACAGATTGCCGATTTGCCGGATATTTTTGGAAGACCAATAACAAATTATGACTGCATGATATAATGATAATGAACTTACTCAAAATATCCATCAGATGATTCATAACGACCGAGTAAACCAGGTCCCCCGATTTTTGGATGCTAAAACATACAAGAAAGCGTAAGAGATTAGATTGAGGTGGAATTTAATCTATGACAGATCAAAGGGGTTGGGCTGAAAGTCACTCAATGTGTATTATACAAGGCGTAGAACTTCTATAACAGTTTATTCAAAAACACAGACTGTTAATGAAATAATGTAGTTTTTAATTCATCTTTTATAAACCAATTATTAATAAAAAAAATATTAATTTTTGGACCGTTTCAGGAGCTACAACGCTGACTTCGCCACAAAACTAATTTTTCGCAAAAGGAGAAAACGCTGCTGCGACTAACCTGTGGTGCCAATGAAAGAAACTTATACGTGTCTAAAGCATAACGAACAAGAGCTTCGTTTTCACCTGGATTTATTGTGCATCTGGAATTTAATATGAAGATGTTAATCATACCCGTCCACAGAGGCCAATAGAAAAATAGAAAATGGGACATGTTAAATAAAAAGAAGTACTAAATTATAACTAAAACACAAACAATATGAATGCTTTCTCTTACGTGGAGTAGACGATAACTCCACCTGGGCGAACTAGCTGAACAGCCTGATCAAACATTCGTTGCTGATACTTCCCATGTCTTCTTAATGATTCGATTGTTTCCTTCAGAATCAAAAGAAATGTTAATTATATTACTTTTATGTATTCCGGAAATAACTAAGAAGCAAATTCATATTGTAATCTTGTTTGAGGTTTTAGTAAGTTGGACTTGATTACACATTCAAAGCATGATTAATTGGAAGTACAGAACTGCAAAAACCACATAAACACTTGTACTTATCTCATTAACTATGATACATAAGATGATTACATAAGTACATAACCACATAACTGCTACATCCCTTCCTCACTTTATCTGACAAGTGCTATGTACAAGTGCTTATGTGGTTTTCGCACTTTGCTATTTAAAACTGGTTTTTTGTTAGACATGTCCCTTAAACACACACATGCATATAGATTGATACATATCCAACTAACCTAACGGGTCAAATCTACCCATTTCCTGTCGATGGTCCAATGATCTATACCTAGTCAAAGTCAAGAAGCTGAATTCATGGGCCGAAATTTAGGATTAATAACTTAGCTATTTCTTATTTAAGTATTTCGTTTCTGTTCTATTTTGGTCATGTCTTGTTTAAGTTAATTATCAAGTGTTCTTGTATTGGATATTAGCCCCTCTCGAATCGGGCCAGCTATTTTATTATTTCAATAAATCAACCCTTGTTTTCTGGTATCTATCACACACATATATATACATATAGATGTGTGTGTGGTCTCTATACATAATATAAAGAGCCATCTCTTTACCAACCAAACAGACTCTAAAAGCCATTGTCAATTAACCGTATCATATAACAGAGATCACGAGAGTTCAGCTCAGATTGGGGTCTGTTGGGGGGTAGTCCTAAGTTTTGTTTCAGAAAACAGTATTACCTCTGCAGCAAACAAACGTGGTCTCAATCCAAGAGCAGAACAAGGAGCATCAAGAAGAACCCGATCAAAACTGTTCGGAGAAAAACCCTCACATTTATTCACCCTGCCACCTGTTGATTGGTTTTTCCCAGGACCATTTTTCATTCTTCGGATTTGTTTCCTTAATTCAGCTTTACTTGTATAAGGACCTTTTTTCATTTCCTCATCACCTGGTACACCAACTAAATTAGGTCATAGAATACGCTAAGTTGTTAATACACATATTCCATACAATACAAGAAAAGTAACTTACAAATCTTGTTGTCTTCTAATGCAGGAGATATTAATTCTCCATTGACAAAACCTGCTGACTCAGCCTGTTGACTAGTTTGACTTACCTTATCTTCACTAGTGCATTGTGTCACCGTGCCATTTAGTTTATCCTTGTGAACGGCTTTTAGGGCATCTAGTTTATATGCTGTTATGCTATTCAATCCCAGTTCTGCAGCCAGATTATGGATCTCAAGCACCTGCAAAGTGAAAAACATCAATGCTTACAGATTAATTACTGCATCTAAAATATAATATGATAAGACATGTATATTGGGGCATGAATATGAAACTTTACCTTATTATGAGACCTATCAACTGCAATCACTTCTCCTTTATCCTTCATAAGTGAAGCAATTGCAGTGGTTTTTCCACCAGGGGCAGCACACATGTCTAATATTCTTTCTCCCTGTTGCGGATCTACCGCATAAATGATTAATCAAAATTTGATTATAGTAAAAATAAAAGATATAACAACATTTACAAGCCCTTAATCTAAAAAATGAGACCAATAAAATGTTTTTTTTTTTTTTTTTTTTTGTAATCACGCCGTCCAATTAACAATTTGAATAAGGGTTTTAAACCAATTAAACCAATGTCAAGTAGATGGTAGCAAATATATTTACCAGTATTTAACAAACGTCTTGACAATGTATGACATTCTGAGCATCACTTGTAAAGTACTAGAATGTCATTATTAAGGACCAAACACAGATGCAAGTCATAAGCATAGCTGTATTATAAAGGAGAAGAAAAAGAAGATGCACACACCTAAGACATGTGCAGTGATAATGCTTGGCAAGTTTTGAAGAAATATGTCCCCCTTCAGCACATCTGCATAGTTTTCAACAAAATCCTCATTTATTTCCATTTAAGAATGTTCGATAGAACCAGCGGCATGTATTGTGTGCATTCGTAAGAATATAGGATCAAAGATAATTCTTTACTGACATGGGAAAACCCTGCTGAGTGCACAACTTATTACATATATGATATATACACTTTAACAGGTATTCATTCTAGCACTCATTTATACGGGGCATAAACATACATATATACACATGTATGTTTATATACCAAATATATTTCTTAGTACCAGTGTTGTAAAAGGCGCTAGGCGCTAGGCGGGCGGTGAGGTCCAGCCTAGGGACTAGTCGGGACTAGGCGAAAATTAGGCGGAATTAGGCGTTTTGGTATTTTATACGTATTATATATATATATATATATATACACAAATTTAGGGGTTTTTTGAAAATATGTTAAGATATATACACATAATACTTAGATATATACACATAATACTAAGAAATACCTAAAAATACTTAGAAATTTAATAAAAAAAAAATAAAAATAACACCGCCTAGGCCCGCCTAGGACCGCCTAGGCTCCGCCTAACTGCCAAATCGCCCAGGAATCCGCCTAGGGCATAATTCCTAGTTTTTCTTCAGCCTAGCGCCTAGGCGCCGCCCAGGCAGCCGCCTAGGGCGCCTTTTACAACACTGCTTAGTACTTGTATATTACCCTATAACCTATGCTCAAAAAAACTCATTCATATATTTCCATTGTCTGATTCATAAGTTTATCATGTGATAACTCATATATAGTGAAACACTAATTTTCTTGTAGGGAAGTAATAGCTACGGTTCCTCAACTGCAAAACTCCAATTCGATGTATGAGCTTGATAGTATTTTCAAAAAGCCATCAGGTTGTCCCAGTACTCCCTCCGTATTTGCAATTAACTAATTAGAATAATCCATCAACTTCTCTGACCTCGTCATCTTTGACTAGAAGTTTTTGATGCACGTCCTTGGTTCACTGATCAGATAATCTATTTGTTGTTCTCTGATTAATGTATTTATACTACTAGATAGCTTTCATTATTAGTTGCCTTGACTAAAATCAAAGCCTATTAGATTCTCAATCTATAATATGTGTTCAACGACTTACACCCACCCGCATAAGTTCATTACATTCACAACGTCCATCAGTTGATGATTCATACAAGTTCGAATATTGTTCTTGTAGACCGAGTCACCAAAACAAAGTTATTCCTTCAACAAAACATTGATTTTACATATCAATTTTATATTAAGGATGAGAAATTGCTACTTTGTCCATCATATCAAAACAAATGGAAACTATTGAGAAAACTAAATAGAATTAAGTAGATGCTACCATTTCGGTTTGACCAAACTATTGCTTTGGTTAAAAGTTTTTAGTTCTCATCCTTTGTAACCTACTTTGCCTACTCAATCCAAGCATGTACTACAGTTCTTGAGATACTAACCACAACAAGAGTTATGCCGTGTATAGCATTCCACTGTTTAGAAAAAGGAAAAACGTATACCATTGAATGATGCCAATCTAAACACTCTATCAGTCATATCCACACCAAGACCAGACAAGTCACGGAATATTCCTGCCCTTGATAATGTTGTAATTCCTTGGCCAATATATAATCCATCTCTTTCGATATATTGAGGATCTACAATAGATGGAACAGATGATAAGCATTGTAATCCAACGAGCATATGGAAAAAAGAATACTAGGAAAAAGTTAATCGATACGGAATAACTGAATTAAGACATTGACAGTTAACCACTAAGAATATTTCCACATGATCATACACGATTAACAAAATATTGACAACAAATTGCTTGCCTGTTTTGAGTCCTTGTAAGACAATCCCACGTGTAATTCCGGTGGCCCAATCACCATTACGACCAGGTTGTTCAACACCAACTGAAACTGCAACTTTATCCCCCTTTTCAACATGAGCACTGCATGCTAATATACCTGGCACATATACCTACACAAACATCAAAATAAAAATAAAAATTTTAAAATCGGTTCCTCTGTTTACAATTACAAAATTTTCAATAATACTAATACTGACATTTTATAAATATATAAGCAAATAAAATAACAGGTTTAGCTGGAATTTACCTGAGCACCTCGAAGAACAGCCTCCGCACATTTACGGCTGACTATTACCTCTTTGGAGGTCTATCTTGTTGATATTCATATTGAATATCATGGGGCCCAGAACCCTTTATAAATACAACATAGTCTAGCCCAGGTATCTGACACTTGAAAACAGGGCTAGTTTCTGCGGTGGAACCGTTGACCCTTTCAGATACTTCAACTGATTTATCAGCGTCCGTATGCAGATTCTTTAAAGCATCCTGCAGCTTCTTTTCGTGTTGAATTTCTAGAATCTTCTCAATGAGGGAATCAGTTGTTACCTTCAGTGTATTTACACGTATACAAGAGTAACAAGAGGGTCTCCTAACCAAATATAAGAGCACGTAAGTGTATACAAATAGTGTTGACTGAAAACAACTAACTGATTACCCATATGACAAAAATATGAAAACATAGGTGGCAGTTGTTAGAATGCTAAATGAATCTTTAGCAAAGGTACGAGATATAAATCAAATTTATTAAAGCTAAGATCTAGCACAGGCAAATGAAAAAAAGAAGAGAGCATAGTAGCATACACAAGCATGCATGGGCATTTAACAAAAAGACTTGAAAGCGAACACTTCACTAACTTGTCATAACCATGTAACCAGAAAGGTTTGCAAGAAGTGCAACATTAGCTTATTGATCAAACACAATATTTCTGTTCTCAAAGGATTTTGAAAAGGGGAATGTGTTCTTTATAAACCTTTTGATATAAAGAAAAGTGGTCTAATAAGTGTATCACACGTGCAAGACGTGCTTAGGCTCAGCTTCCCATAACACACCCATAGAGCTTATATTCTTATAACACAACCAACTACTATAACATCAGAATGGGATGACGGTCTACAAAATAGAGAACCCTAGAATTCAAGGTTTAGCTCGAAAGAGAAGCCACTAGTTGACCCTACACACCTTGCAACCCCTATACTTCCCCATTAGTAAATCCACTGCGAGTAAAGACCAAAGTTATCTCATATAACGGTTTTTTACTGTTAAAAGAAGCATTTCTAATGAAAATAGAATCAAACATTTAAACGCTCCAAATCAAAGAGACGTGATATTTCTACATATTAAACCTGGTAATCAGCAAACTCAAATTTTAACTAGCCCATGTTAGTTTCTAATCTTCAATAATCCGTTGCTACAATACACACATTGTTGGGAATTCCAAACAATGAAGATCATTCTTAAACCTGCTAAGGTTTAGGAGTATATCTTGGAGCGGATAATTATAGTTTATTAATTGTGTTAGTGAATTAATAAAAAGTTGTAACTATCATGTCTTATTTAATTGGTTAATTATCAAGTTATCAAACATCGTAAACGTGTTAGGTTTAGAAGTTTACAGGATAATTAGTATAACAATCCCAATTATAGTCTAATAGGTGCGATTACCTATACTATATAAATACCACGGTGTGGGTATGAGGATTGTAAGTTTAAGTTTTTGTGTAGTTTTCTTCAATATAATAATCTTGGTTTAAAAAAGTGCGCCTGAGGCGCAAGGCGCCCGAAGCGCTAGTAAAAGCGCTTTTTTTGGCCTGAGAAGCTCAACTAAATGAAGCGCTATGAGGCGCGGCCTCAGTCAAAATTAGGGTTTTTTGGGGCCAAAAGTCAAAATCAGGGTTTTTTTTCAAATATTTTTAAGTGTGTTTCGGCTTCAGTGTATGTTTAATGAAGTGTTTAAGTGTGTTTTATAATTATGTTATTGTGTTTAGGATTGATTAACAAGTAGAATATGTAGTATTGGCATGTATAAATATTTTTACTCTTTTTTACCTTGGGCGCCTCACATACGTGAAGCTCTCGCCTCGTGCTTTTTTAAAACCAAGCTAATAATATTGTGCGAGTTAGCAATAATATTCTATTCGTTTGAGTGTCGACCGGGACTTGACACATTACCTAATTACATGTAATTATCAAATCCTTCTACAAACAAACTCACAACTTTGAAGATGAAAGAGTAAAATGACAAACGTTTTAAGTTCAATATTAAATATAGCATAAAATAATAATGAGGAAATTACGTTAGTGCTTTGGAGATACGAGAGAAAGCTTCAGGTCCATAAGCTTTGCTAAAATACTCTTCCACTTGAGGGTTCCAATGTAACGAAGGGTTGTAGCAGTAACGCTCCTTCGATTGGTCCATCAGTAGAGTCTATGGTTGCAATTACACAGAAGAAGGAAACAAAATATTAGGGTTGATTGTAGGCATAAGCATAGATACCAGAGAGAAAATGGAGGTGTACCTGTGAAGGAGATGATGGTGAAGTTTGGCTGCTGAAGGTTGTCTTTTTGTTTATAGCTTTAACCAAAACCCTCCCTCCTTTCATTCGTTCATTTCAGTTAAAAGAGCCAAGTGATGAAAATGAAATGTAGCATTAGAGCATATTTTTTTACCTTGTAATTTAACTCAAAATCATATATTTTAAAATTTATCTCTTGTTTTAAAAAAATCACCAAAATCTAGGGTGTAAACGAGCCGAGCCGAGCCGAGCCCGAGCCTGACTGGGCTCGGCTCGGGCTCGTTAAGGTTTTGTGAAGCTCGAGCTCGGCTTGCTAGCAAAATCCAAAGCTCAAGCTCGGCTCGGCTCGGCTCGAGGTGATTTGAGAATCTCAAACGAGCTCAAAAGCTCGGCTATAACTTAGGCTCGCGAGCCCAATCGTTAAGGCTATAATTTAGGCTCGGCTGTAACTTAGGCTCGGGCTCGGGTTCGGGCTCTAGCTCGTTAAGGCTCGATTAGGCTCGCGAGCCCAATCGAGCTTTGTATCTAGGGCTCGAGCTCGGGCTCGATAACTAAACGAGTCATATTTCAGGCTCGGGCTCGGGCTCGAGCTCGTTAAGGCTCGGCTCGTTCGAGCTTTTTACCGAGCCGATCCCGAGCCGATCTCGAGCCGCTACGTGTCATTTACACCCCTACCAAAATCCCACTAACACTTATTTTATTATATTTATCGTTAAAATACACTGACACTAATTTGATGTAAGATGAATCAAGAACAAGGTCATGATATATATGTTAAACTTGGAAACGAGCAAAGAGACTCACGATTCTGATCAAAAACTTTTGATCGACTCTTTTTATTAACTTGAATTAATAAAACAACTAAGGGAACAACCTTATATAGGCCTACAATCCTAACCTTAATCAACTAGGAAACATAATTTGACTAATACTTATCTAACCAACTAGATAAACATAAACATAAACTAATACTAGATAATTCAAATAATAATTTGTCAATTATTATTTTACTCTTTAATCCTTCAACTTTAGTCTTCGAGTTGATATCGCCACAACTTTAATAATATATTGTGGTATGTGGCCATACTTTTTAACTGGGATGTAAATGAGCCAAGCGGCTCGTGAGCTACTTGAGAAAAAGCTTGAAACGAGCCGATCATTATCTAGCCAGAGCCGAGCTTGACCTTAAAATAAAGCTCGCTTATTTATCGAGCCCGAGCTCGAGCTTGGTTTGGGAAGCTCGCCAGGCTCGTTGAGCCTTGATGTAATATTAGTAATACTTACCATTCATTTAAAATTGTTAGTAAATGAGCCAAACTCGAGCTTTAATTACCGGGCTCGCGATCCTAAGCCAGCCTATTGTTTATATTATTTTGATCTAATATATTAAATAATAAACAAATAAATAAATACATGAGCAGAGCCCGAACCGAGCTTGAGAAACTACTAACGAGCATAGTTCAAGCTTTGAAAGCAAAGCTTGATCTAAACCGAGCTCGAACTTTCATAAGTCAAATGAGCTCGAGCCTGGCCAAGCTCGGGCTTGGCTCTGCTTGTATGCACACCTGTAACTCTTCAAAACTTGACAAAAAATATAGTTATGCAAAATTAAATTCCAGACTTATGCAGCGAATTGAACAAATGTTTATAACCATTTTCACATAGGTCTAGTTGTAGCTTATAACCTTTTTCACATAGGTGATATGAAAATAAAACGAAGGTTATATGAAAATATACTACTTTGTGGGTGAAAAATTAGGGGTCAAACTATGAGAGAGAAACAATTGCTTTCTTAGACCACTTGTAATGGTTAGTGAATTGGGCGTGAATGCCCATTTTAGCGTCGTCCACACCGTCCCCTGGGCGTGAAAGGGCTTGACTGTGAGCGTGAATTAATTCGCGCTTTGCTCTCCCTCTCTTCCTCCGATCAACTACCGCGACCCACCTGCTACTTCCTTTTTATTTATTTTTTCTTTTTTTAAATTCAAATTTAATATCTTTATATATACACACTCACAACAAACAACATCACTATCACTGCACCCCTTTTTTATTTCAAGCCCCTAGTATGACCCACATGCCACATGCCACTTGTCAAAAAAATCCTCAAGTGAGGGGCTCCAAATTTCACCCCCACTACACATGGTCTTAATAGAAAAAAATATTGTCAGATTAAGGACATACGTCCGTGGAGAGGGACTTATGGGTCGATTTGCCTGCTATAATGGAAATAATCTTGCTTTCATTTACGCTATGTTCTCGAGTTAATTTAACGACATGAATTGTTGAAATGGTATTGAAATAGTAAAACCGTTGACACTTATTAATTAAACATAAAACATAATTATAGTTAAGGAGCAAATACATGAATTGTTCTCTGGTCTACTCTCCTGTCCGATCAACTCAGTTTTTTTTTTTCTTTCATTTCTCCCACCACATACGAAGTATATGATAGTCAACTGTTTATGATAACAACCCATTGTTTCACTTGTCAAAAAAAAAAAAAAAAAAAAAAAGAATTTCATTTCATTATAATATGTAATATGTAATTCCTTAAATTAATCTGGTCACCCCTTATAAAGTTAATTATTAATGTCTTATTGTGAATTGTGAAATGAATAAATAGTTGTTATGAGGTTCAAGTTTATGTTCAATGCAAACAACATTAATCATTTTATTTAACATGTTAGTGATGGGGAAATAGTTACCGGGTTAACCCAACCCGCCTATTTTGACATGTTATCCAACTCACCAACTCGTACATTTTGACTTTGTCTACATGATCATGAGCAATGAAAATGGTCCACAAATATGCAAAACATCACTCTAAAAGTTTCAAATGATACCCTTTGTATATCTCTTCAGTGATTAATGTTTTCGGATAATATGTAGAAACCTATAGATTGTATATTTCCTAGTTATATGCTGAAAAATATCAAAGACATGACATGATATTCAAGCTGTTGTCTCCAAGCCAGTATTGTTGGGATAACAAAACTGATGTGCAGTAATTCGAAAAGAAAACAAAAGAAATGTAATAACAGAATTCGAACAAGATATAATAATTTCGATTGTTTGCCTTCGGTTTGGACAGAAAACAAAAACAAAGACAGAAACTTTTCGAAAGACAAATGGATTGTATTAGGATTAACAATCTTGGTGTCTAACAAATGTACATAACTGTCAGGGGTAATATAGTCTTTTAGCACATGCAGCCTTTGAGTCGCGCCTTCTGTCTTCAGAATTATGCTGCAGCCTTCTGTTCCTGTTGCTTGACCCATTTGCAGCCGTTTGTCTTGATCATCTTTAACATACTACAATCCTAATTAATTACAAACAACTACATTGTTCTAGATTTAAATACAATCAAACACATATTTACACATATTTACACATATTTACAAATAATAATCTAAGTTTAGCTTATAAATCAACAAGTAAGAAGTCATGGTGATGTTTACATAGGTCATGGACATATATAAACTGTAGCCTTTAGAACTCCCAAATAAAATAGTAATCACAGCAAGGATTGGTATACTTTTAATTAGCAGAAAACATTCCCTTAAGCATCATAAATTTCTACTATTGTCTATCTTCATGACCAAAGGTTTAATAATTTTATTTATTTATTTATTTATTTATTTATTTTGGGGGGGGGGGGGGGGGGGGTTTGAACATTACAAGCATGATATCATACAAACAAGTTAGTATTTAAAACTAATTATCTTACATAAAATGCATAATGCATATATATGCCCTCTTGAGATAAACATTTCAACGCGATATCCCTGCTTATGGAAATGGCATTATTCAAAAGTTTCTATTCGGTGCTCATTCTTCAAGTAACTCTTACCTTACCTATGTTTCATGCTCAGGGTGATCAATCAGGTACCAAAGAACTTACTTTTCTAAATGAATGTTTGTATTTTCATACAGTTCTTCATGTTTCTGCTTTTTTTTTTTTTTTCTGTTTTGCAGGTTTCATAAGCATAGACTGTGGAATAACAGAAGGTTCAAAATACACGATAAAAAAACAGGAATAAACTATGTTTCAGATGCAGGTTTCATAGACAGCGGCATGAATCGAGAAATATTATCAACTTACAAAACTGACACCCAGGATTTCCAGCTCAACACACTTAGAAGTTTTCCTCAAAAAACTCGAAACTGCTACACACTTAGACCCGAACAAGGGAAAGGCGATAGGTATTTGATAAGGGCAAGGTTTGCATACGGTAACTATGACTTTAAAGGTCAACCCCCTCAGTTTGACCTTTACCTTGGGAGCGATCTTTGGTCAAGAGTTCACTTTAATCTGTCCTTGGCAATGGACTATGAGATTATACACCTCAGTTCATCAGATTACATACATGTGTGCCTTGTAAATATAGGTCTTGGAAATCCTTTCATTTCAGCATTAGAATTAAGGCTTTTGGATGCCACCATGTATGCAAACGATTTACGATCACTGAATCTATTCGCACGCATTAATTTTGGTACATCTGAAACAGTCAGGTCAGTATTTAAATTTTCATCTCAAGATTATTGGTGTACGACTCTAGCCAATTTTTGTCCAAAACTTATACAGTTTTCATGAAATTAGTGTAAACCATGAATACAAAAATCATATTATCTAATAATAATTATTTTATACTCAAAGAAAATGATTTAGAAGGTTTTATGCATTAAAAATACAGTTTGGACGAATTTCCACCCTTTCGACTAAGTTTTATTTTACACATTTATTTAATTTAATTACCAACATTTATCAAAACTTGTTACTTTATATTAACTAGTAAGTCAACCGATCAAATTCCCACCTTGATTTATTATTATTATTATTATTTATTATTATTATTATTATTATTATTATTATTATTATTATTATTATTATTTTGTTTTATTGGAAATTTTGCATTGATTGTAGTCTTTAATTCATAGTACTGTTTTGATCTATATTTTAGACTTCCATTAATTCACTCATAAAAATTGCATGACTTTTACAACAAACACACAAGTTTAGCCTGTTACGATAAAACATTACGCAAATTAACTATTAGTAAGTAAACGAGTTGAAATTGTCATCTTTATTTCAGATGGTTAACTTAGTTATATATGCACAACTTGATTGGTTGTTCACCTACTGTTCAATCAGGTATGCAGATGACAAATATGACAGAATATGGAACCCTATAAAAACATATGACCTTACAGATGTGGTACAGACTTCTAGTCCTGTTACTTTAGGAAATTCAACAAAAGAGAAATTACCATCAAAGGTCATGAGCACTGCCATCAAGCCCACAAACACTACACTTGGTTTATCATTCTATTCATGGACAACTACTAATATAGCTATGGAGTTTTATGTATACATATACTTTGCTGAAATTGAAACATTAAAAATAAATGAGACCAGAGAGTTCAACATTTATCTGAATGGGTATTACTGGGGTGGACCAATTTCTCCTATTGATCACACCACTACCACATTTTTTATCTATGCTTTCAACACATCAAATTATCAACTTAGTTTACAAAGAACACAAAATTCAACCCTTCCTCCTATGGTTAATGCAATCGAGCTTTATAATCCAATACGCCTCCAACAACGGCAAACAGAAGACCAAGATGGTAGAGCTTTATAATTTACCAGCATCATATATATATATATATATATAGGATTGAGATCAATTAGGAACCACCACCCTAGTTAGGAACTTAGGAACTAATCCTAACCATCCATCTACAATCTTGATCATAAGGGTAAAAGTGTAAAAAAACCAATCAAATCCTTTAATTATTTTAATCAAATATAAGTTTCGGAAACGTTTCCTATCTTTTTTAGGGCTTAAACTCTGTCCTTATCAGACCCATTAAAAACCCTTTCAATTCAGGGTTATATAACTTTATCGATAATCATCCTCGATAGTTCATCTTCATCATCATTCTTCGACAGAGTACCAAACTTGTAAGTTTTGTGAAATTATTCATCTTCAATAAAATCGTCATCTACTTACTACCACTGTATTAAGTTTTGAGAAATTGTTAAAAAAAAAAAAAGTCTGCAACTTTTCCTTATGGCTATGGTTGGTTTTCAAAGATGAGGAAGATGATGTATGAAAAGGTGGGCCACTACATAGTATAATAATATAAGTTTTTTTTTTTTTTTTTTTTTTTTTGTCTTTTAACAGGGTAATTCATGGAAGTCATCTTGTTTTTTTTTTTTTTTTTTTTTTTTTTGTCTTTTAACAGGGTAATTCATGGTAGTTATTGTTTATACAAGGATGTATACATGGTTGTACATACGTGTATAAACCAATATTTTGTGTAACTGTGAATGTACATGAGTGTACAATGGCAAAATTTTTTACGTTCTTATATCTAATAACGAGTTCGTATGGTAATATGGAATTTGTACAATGTTGTATATAGTTTTTGTACAACCTCATTGGTTTAATGTACAAATGTATATATGTGTTAAATGAAAGAAAAAAACTGATATACATCAATGTATATCTGTGTCAACGATGATGATGATAAATGGAAAAAACGAATATACATTGTATATCTGTGTCAATGATGATGATAAAAAAAACTGATATACACCAATGTATATTTTTGTTGGTGATGATGAATGAAAAAACGAATATACACCAATGTATATCTGTGTTGATGATGTTGAATGAAAGAAAAAAACTGATATACATCAATGTATAACTAATGTACACCATTGTATATATGTGTTGATGATGAATGAACAAAAAAAAATTGATATACACCAATGTACACTTCAACTTACGACAGCTATATACCAACGTATAATATACACTAGTGTATTTTTTGCGAAATAGCAGTTTTTGGATTGCCCAGATTCAGTTTTCGAAGTACACTTCGAATTATACACTAGTGTATATTTTGCGAAATACTTGTCTTGGATTATACAGTTCATCTTTTTTCACGTACAAAATTGTAATTATACACTGGTGTATTACTTAGTGTTATTCGTTGAAGCACACAGATACAATTAGATTTCATCTTAGTTTATTAGGTTGTTATACACTAGTGTATATTTGCTGAAACTTACAGATACAATAATTTTTTTTTGAAGCGTACAGATACATTGTCTGTTAACCAATGTATATTATATATATATACATCTATGTATACTAACATACGTCGACGTTAATTTATATTTACTAACAGTAGACATTACTACATTAGTATACATTAATGTATAACCTATTTGTACATCTATGTTTATTAACATACACTAATAATATTATATATTTTCTATCAGTATATTAAAACATCAATATACATTAATGTATATCCTTATTGTACATCTATATATACTAATATACACTAGTTTAATATACACTAGTTTTATTGTATATTTACTAATAGTAGAAACACTGAATATGTGAAGACCATGCAAGCACAAGTGTATATACGCATACACAAAAAACGTATTTAATAAAGAATTAAGAAACTAACTTAAATTAGAAAACAAATTTAAAAAAAAACGTATGTAAAAAGAATAAAAAAAACTAAATATATATATTTAATTAAAGATCCTAATCTAATTAATTAATTAATTAACTTCCTATTTTGGTGGGTGATGAAAAATACAAAATTACCCTTAATCTAATTTAATTAATTAAATGAAGTTGCATTTAATTACAATCATGCCATTAGAGATCAATGGCTAAGATTAGTTCCTAAGGTTCCTAACTAAGGGTTGGTTCTCAATTGAACCCTACCCTATATATATATATATATATATATATATTATTTGTAGTGTTTTACTTTTAGGTAGAGGTGGCAAAATCACTGGGTAAGGGTTGAGTAAAGAGTCAAACAGAGTTTGGACCAAAACAAGTTTTTAACAAATAATTATTGTGTCAAAATATGATTGAAACTAATATTGCAAAAATTATAATACTAATAATTAAAAAACAATAAAGATCCCAAATTTGGTGATATGGCGAAGTAAGCGTTACAAATACACTTTGAGCAACTTTTGACCATCCTTTTAAGGTTTGTTTTATTAACTTTACCTGTTAAGTGTTAACATAACCCAGATCCACCCATTCATTAGCCGATGAGTTTTTGACCACCTCTTAACAGTTATAATGCAAATAGATGTTTATTTATCCTGGCCTGTTGATCTTCCTTCCCTATGTTGTTAAAATTAGCTACAGCAATGTGGAATATCAAGTCAACATACAGATTGAAAAGAAATTGGCAAGGCGATCCCTGTGCTCCGCACGATTCTTTTTGGAATGGTGTTAACTGCAGCTACAATGATACAGATAGTCTTAGGATCATATCCATGTATGTATTTCATTCACAACCATTCAATGGTTCACAACCATGATATATATTACAACTTATTAACAAACTTTTAATTTAGGAACTTGTCTTTCAGCGGATTGAGTGGAGAGATATCTCCTGCTTTAGCTAATCTCACAATGATACAATCATTGTAAGTGCTATCCACACTAATTCAGTCTATCATCTCAGTTTTTTTTTTTTTTTTTTTTTTTTTTCACAGAAATTGATTCTTTTTCAGGGATCTGTCTTACAATAACTTGAAAGGAAGTGTCCCAAAATTTCTTGCTTCTCTAGATTTCTTGAGAATTCTGTGAGTCACCTGCTCCTAGCTCTAGGGCACAAGTTTTTATATTTTTGGTATGTTATAATGGTCTTAAACATGGTCTTTCTCATAGCAACTTAACAGGAAATAATTTCAAAAGTCCTCTACCAGCAGAACTCCTAGAAAAGGTAACAAAAGGTGATCTATTGCTGAGGTAAGCTCCTCACTTATTTTTATGGGCAGTAAAAAAAAGGGATGAAAAAAGGAAACAAATCAACACTTACCTCACTACTCTAATTTATTAAATCATCAGTTTTGAAGACGACAGTGATCGAGGTAAAGATACGAAAAAAAAAGTTGTTATTATATCAACAATTTCTGCATCATTTATGGCATTGAGCATATTGACCATCCTATGGATAATTAAAAGAAGACAAACACAAGGTCTGAAACATTGTTAACCTGATAAGACATACATCTTAATAAAACAAAATCATAGGAAGTGAAACCATGATTTGAACTAATAAATGCAGACCCGGGCATAAGAGACGAGTTTGTTGAACATAGAAATCAACGGTTCACATATTCAGAAGTACAACGAATTACTAGCAACTTCAGTAATGTTATTGGAAAAGGAGGATTTGGAACAGTGTTTAGTGGGTTAATTGGGGATACCCGAGTTGCTGTGAAGATGCTTTCTGAATCATCAGCTCAAGGGTACAAGGAATTTCATGCAGAAGTAAGTATTCCATGAAACTTTATCATCTTTAAAGTTTAAACAAAGAATGATTTTTTTCAAATTATTGAAAAAGACAAATCATATTCAACTACAGGTCAGCCTTCTCATGAGTGTTCATCACAAAAACATAACTTCACTTGTTGGGTACTGTGATGAAGGCAGCCACAAGGGAATTATCTATGAGTATATGGCTAATGGAAACTTGGGAATGAATCTATTTGGTAACCTTTTATTAATACTTTTAATATCGATCCTTTCTTAATATGTTCAGTCACAAATAACAATGGTTACTTGGAAAGATGGGAGTCAAAATGTTTTGAGTTGGGAAAAGAGGCTACAGATCGGATATGATGCAGCACAAGGTCAGTAATTAAATTACTTAAAATCTACACTTCTACAGGCACATTAAACTTAAATGTATAATAAATTCCATGGGTTTGTATAACAGGATTAGAGTACATGCATCATGGTTGCAAGCCACCAATAGTCCATAGAGATGTGAAATGTTCAAACATATTATTAAATGAGAAGCTATTGGCAAAACTAGCAGACTTTGGTCTGTCCAGAGCTTTTACAGCCGAAGGTGCCACACATGTGTCAACAATAATTGCTGGCACTCCTGGCTACCTTGATCCTGAGTAAGACTTTTTATACCACATGTTCATATATCAAATAAACCTTCTACCTTAATTAAAATAGGTTTTCAACCATCAGCTATTGTTATTGGCTAAATTTCTTCTTGTTTACACACTCTTAATTCTTCAGTATCCACATTCCACTCTGTAGGAAAATGATTTAAGTATATTCTTGTTTAAATGTACAATAATTTAAATGTTTTACAGGTATTACACAACAAACAGGTTGACTGAGAAAAGTGACGTGTATAGCTTCGGGGTAGTACTACTGGAGTTGATTACAGGCAAACCAGCAATATCAACAGATATACACATAGTTAACTGGGTTAAATCTATGGTTGTAAAGGGAAGCATTGAAAATATAATTGATCCTAGGTTGCAAGGGGATTTTGAAGTTAATACGGCCTGGAAGGTGGTAGAATTGGCGATGACCTGTGTTGACAACTCATCTGTCAAAAGGCCAATCATGAATGATGTGGTGATGGAACTAAAGAACTGTTTGAAAGCAGAAAAGGGGACCAAACCAAATAATTTAAATCAAAACATGTCATTAAGTTTGGAGAGTTTAAGGGGTCCAAATTTAAGATAATAAGATCTTGAATTTAAGTTTGTGTTTAATGTTTTCCACTCTCTAAAATAAGTCTTCTTCATAGTCTTTAACTTATACATATGTCGATTATCGACCTTCGTATCAATGTCTTTGAACTTCACTTCTGTAAGTTATGTTAAACATAAAGCTGTTTGCCTACACTATTTTCAGTAATTTTTATGAGCTGTATTGAATTTATCTAAGTGTCTCCAACCTACTCTCTAGAGTTCTTCTACACTATAAAACTTATGATGAAGTTGAGCAGGAAGCTTAATTTAAAGAGATCAAACAAAAACTATCGGATTACCAAATGATCACTGCAAATTGTTGAGCATTTGATTTCAATTAACGGCCATTAACAAGCAATTAAAGCAACTCTGATACACAAAATGAGAACATTTATGTAAAATTTACACGGCAAAATCATCTAAACGCGCAAGGATTTAGGATACACCTTTCATCTCATAATCTGATGCCCTAAATATCGTAATTCTACTTTTATTCCTTTATATTCAAGAGATTGAGTGACTTACATGATGACAATGTGTCACACACAAGTTTAAAATATAATTTACTAGATTATACCCCGGGAGCGTCCCGGGGCTGAGAAACCATTAATGAGGCGGTACCCTGCTAAATGCTAACCCAAAATATTTTCTCACAAAAAGGTCCGCACATACGTCCATGGACACGGGACTAATGGGCCAATTTGCCTGCTAATCTGCTATAATGGAAATAACTCAGCTTTCTCTTAAGTCTTAACTGTCATGTAGGCTTGAAATGGTAAAACGTTGACATTATTCATTAAACATACATACAGTTTAAGGAGCAAATACACTAATTATTAGCTGGTTTATTCTGCTGTTCCAACTGATTTATAGTTTAATTGTTTTTCATTCTCCTCTAAACATAATGGTCAACTGTTTATGACCTGTTTAAAAAGTCAACTGTAGGAAAAAAAAGAGAATCTTATTTAATTATGTCTTAATTAGGATTGTGGAATGAGGAAGGAAGCAGGTAGGAAAACAGATATTGCTTATAAGTAAATGGGCCAATTAAAAAAATAAAAAAGTTTAGCTACAAAAGAATTGGTCAAAACCCATAGTTTATTTCTAATGCAAACATGTAAATAGTTTTACCAATCGCGTTAATTATGGGGAAAATGTTTCCGGGTCAACACAAACCTACCTATTTCAACCTGCACTAAAATAAGCTGTTTTGACATGTTATCCAACTCTCCCGACCAGTGCTTTTTGACAACTCTACTGTCAAAAGGTAATATTTTGTCTAAATGATCATGAGGGATAAAAATGGTCCACAGGCACGATGCAACAATCACTCAAAATTTTCAAATAATGCCCTTCGTATTATCTCTTGAGTCTTGGGTAACTAACATTTTCGGACAACTATATAGAAAACTAAATTTTATATTTCCTAGTCATATGCTGAAAAAATATCAAAAGATAACATGATATTAAAGTTGTCTCCAGGACAACTCATGCCAGTGAGTGAAAAGTCATGGTGAATTGGTGAATGTAGTTTATATGGGTCAAAGCAAGTAGTGATGTTACATTAATTAGCAGCAAACATTCCCTTAAGCATCTTTATTTGATCTAGTCAATTCTAAAAATATATACTACTATATGGAGATTAGGTTATTATATTTTTTGGATCCTAGAAACATGATGCATATGGAGAATTTAATATCCAATATATAAAAGTAATTATCATACATATAAATGCATGTACATGGCCTTTTAAGGTTAGGATTTCAACCTGATATCTGGCTTTGTAGAAATGGCATTATTTGGAAGTGTCTATTCTTTGTTGATCCTTCTGGTAGCTCTTACCATAGTTATGGTTCATGCTCAGGATGATCAATCAGGTACCCAAGCATTTACTTTTCTGAATGAATGAATGTTTGTATGATATACATTTTTTCTTTGCAGGTTTCATAAGCATAGACTGTGGAATAACAGAAGGTTCAAAATACACCGATAAAAAAACAGGAATAAACTATGTTTCAGATGCAGGTTTCATAGACAGTGGCATAAATCGAGAAATATTATCCACGTACAAAACCGACACCCTGGATTTCCAGCTAAGCACTCTTAGAAGTTTTCCTGGAAATATTAACACTAGAAACTGCTACACACTTAGACCCGAACAAGGGAAAGGGAATAGGTATTTGATAAGGGCGAGGTTTGTGTACGGGAACTATGACTATAAAGGTCAACCCCCACAGTTTGACCTCTACCTTGGAAACGACTATTGGTATAGCGTTGAATTCAATTCGTCCTTGAGAAAGGACTATGAGATCATACATCTCACTTCAACAGATTACATATATGTGTGCCTTGTAAATATAGGTCTTGGAAATCCTTTCATTTCAGCATTAGAATTAAGACTTTTGGATAGCACCATGTATGCAGATGGTTTACGATCACTGAATCTATTTGCACGCACTAATTTTGGTACATCTGAAAAAGTCAGGTCAGCATTTAAACTTTCCTCTCAAATTATTTGTGTATGACTAGCTATAATCAGGTTATGCAGACAGAAATAGTAACCTCAATCCGCATGCTACAAACCGACTATATGAAGTATATTAAGGGGTTCGGGTCAGGTTATGGGTACTTTTTGGCACGGGTTGGATCGGCCCAACGCCATTTGTCCAAAACTTATTTACAGTTCTTATGAAAACAGCCTAAAACATGATTACATCTATAAAATGATTTATGAGGTTTTATGTATTAAATATACAATATGGGCAAATTTATGCCTTTTCCTTTGTTACTATCTTTTCTTTTATACATCTTTTAATTACTAGCATTTATCACATTGTTACTTCTGTTAATAATTTATTCATAAGAAATTAAGAAGTGCATGGCTTTTACAACAAACACACTAGCTTGACCTGTTAGAGAAATTGCCCCAACGTAGCGGGTATTTCATATATCCCTATAAGCTTGTAAATTTACATATTCCCCCAAATCACATGCTTTCAATGCATAATGTACCAATACTCTTCAAACATGATTCGGGGAGGGGAAATAAGTAAATTTGTAACTTTAAAGGGGTATATGAAATAGACCTTAAAACATAACCCAACTTCACTTCCATTATTATTTTTAATAAATAATGCACGACTTTTACAACAAACATACTAGTTTGACCTGTTAAGAGATAAAAAGATAACCCAAATTGACTGTTCATAAGCAAATGGGTCGAAATCGCTACCTATCTTTCTAATTGTTTACTTAGTTATCTATGCCCTAAATGACTGTTCACACATTGTTGATCCAGGTATGCAGATGACAAATATGACAGAATATGGTATCCTATAGATTTTTCTGGCATTACAAATGTAGAGACTTCTAGTCCTGTGTCTTTAGGATCAACAACAAAAGAAAACGTACCATCAAAAGTCATGAGCACTGCCATCAAACCCACAAATCCTACACTTGATTTACTGTATAAATGGAAAGCTGCTAGTTATACTCAGCAGTTTTACATGTACATTTACTTTGCTGAAATTGAAACACTAAAAAGAAATGAGACCAGAGAGTTCAACATTTATCTGAACGGGGACAACTGGGGTGGACCGATTTCTCCAATTGATCACACCACTAGCACGTACTTCACCACCTTTTACAATTCATCATCTTATGAAGTTGCCATAGGCAGAACAAACAAATCAACACTTCCTCCTATGTATAATGCAATCGAGCTTTATAATCCAATACGCCTCCAACAACGGCAAACAGAAGACCAAGATGGTAGAGCTTTATAATTTACTAGTTTATTTCTATTTATATTCTTCTTCTTCTTCTTCTTCTTATTATTATTATTATTATTATTTTTTTTTTTTTATTTATTATTATTATTATTTTTTTTTTTTAATTTTTATTTCAGTGCTTTACTTTTAGGTAGAGGTAGCAAAATGACTGGTTTGGGATTGAATAATGAGTCACTAGGTTCACGTCAAATCAAGTTTTGTAAATAGTTAAGTGTGTCAAAATATGATGACAAATTATTTCAATTAGAGAAAATCGCCGAGTATGGTAACCAAGATCCCAAGTATGGTAATATGGGAATACAATAAATTTTCTCTCATCACTGGAAGTGAAAGTTTAATATTTGTCTAGTTAGAAGTGAGTTCAATTTTTGACAAATTTAGGAGTGGAAGTTCAATGTTTAACAGATACAGGAACTAAAAGCGTTACCCTTCTTGGTAGTTCCTTAATTTTGTGTAACTGAAGTTAAACGTCCACTCCTTAACTTGCCAAAAATTATACTCGGTTATAAATTTGTCAAAAACTGAACTTTCACTCCTATTGATGAGAGAAAAGTCCATGTTCCTTATATTGTCAAATTCGGTTACCTTTCTCAGCAATATTCCTTTTAAACATAACTCGAATCAATCCATTCATGGATTTATGGTGCAAAGCTGCCACCTCTACTTATAAGTTATAACCATCATGGATTTATGTTGCAACTTGATTTTTTTTTTTTTTATGGTCTGCTTATCTATCTTCTCTATGTTAAAATTAGCTACTGCAATGTGGACTATCAAGTCAACATATGGGTTAAAAAGAAACTGGCAAGGCGATCCCTGTGTTCCAAATGACTATATTTGGGATGGTGTTAACTGCAGCAACAATGATACAGATAATCTTAGGATCATATCCATGTATGCATTCCATTCACAACCATAGGTCCATAACTGATATTACAGCTGTCAACTGATAACTTCTTGACAAATTTCCAATACAGGAACTTGTCCTTCAGTGGATTGACTGGAGAGATCGCTCCTGCTCTAGCTAATCTCACAATGATACAATCAATGTATGTTATATTAGATTATTGGACTATATAATATCAGATGTTTTCACTATGATTGTTCCTTTTTCAGGGATCTGTCCTACAATAACTTGACAGGAAGTGTTCCAAAGTTTCTTGCTTCTCTAGATTTCTTGACAGTTCTGTGAGTTATCTGGTCGTACATCTAGAGCACACGTTTTTAATACTTGTATGTTATATAACGGTCTTAAGTGTGGTCTTTCTTATAGTAACTTAACAGGAAACAATTTCACAAGACCCCTACCAAAAGAACTCTTAGAAAAGGCAAAGAATGGCAAATTATCGCTGAGGTCAGCACCTCACTTACTGTTTTTTTGGGTAGAAAATAAGAAGAAATAAACAAAAAGAAACAAAGTAACACTCAATTCACTGCACTAACATTTATTGAATTATCAGTTTTGAAGCAGATGGTGATCAAGACACAAATGCTTGTCCCAAAGGTTCATGTAAAGAAAATAAGAATAAAAAAGTTGTTATTGTTGTAATAGCAACAATTTCTTCTATATTCGTGCTATTGACCATATTGACTATTTTATGGATAACTAAAAGAAGACGAGCACAAGGTTTGGAATAATGTTAACCTTACATGCCATACATTTTAAATAATGAAAATCAAATAAAAAGAAACCAACATTTGAACTAATGAATAGTTGAATACAGATCCAAGCATAAGAGACGAGTTTATTGAACCGAGAAATCAACGATTCACATATTCAGAAGTACAAAGAATCACTAGCAGCTTCAATAATGTTATCGGGAAAGGAGGATTTGGAACAGTGTTTAGTGGGTTGATTGGGGATACCCGAGCGGCTGTGAAGATGCTTTCTGAATCATCAGCTCAAGGGTGCAGGGAATTTCAGGCAGAAGTAAGTTTCCTATAAATATTTATTCGAGTTAATTGCCAATTTAGTCTCCGAGGTTTGTAAAAAATTACCACTTTCATCCAAATCTTTTTATTTGGTCAATTTAGTCCCTGTGGTTTCATTTTTTTTTTGTCATTTTAGTCCCTGTGGACAAACAAGATTTAAATGAAAGTGACAATTTTTGACAAACCACAGGGACTAAAATGACAAAAAAAAAATGAAACCACAGGGACTAAATTGACCAAATAAAAAGATTTGGATGAAAGTGACAATTTTTGACAAACCCTAGGGACTAAATTGGCAATTAACTCTATTTATTCATATTCTTTAAAGTTTAAACAAGAAATGATTTAAAAAGGACAAACCATATTCAACTGCAGGTCCACCTTCTCATGAGTGTTCATCATAAAAACATAACTTCGCTTCTTGGGTATTGTGATGAAGGCAAGCACAAAGGAATTATCTATGAGTACATGGCTAATGGAAACTTGGGAATGCATCTATTTGGTAATTTTTTTATAAATATTTTAAACATCAGCCCTTTCCAAATAAGTTTAATCACTAATAGCAATAATTACTTCTGAAGATGAGAGTCGAAATGTTTTGAGTTGGAAGAAAAGGCTACAAATAGGATATGAAGCAGCACAAGGTCAGTAATCAGATTACCTAAAACCTAATGTTCTGCAGGCATGTAAATGTTAATCAGTTAATATATTATACATTCCATGTAACAGGGTTAGAGTACATGCATCATGGTTGCAAGCCACCAATTGTCCATAGAGATGTGAAGTGTTCAAACATATTATTAAATGATAAATTACAGGCAAAACTAGCAGATTTTGGGTTGTCTAGAGCTTTTACAACAGAAGGTGCTACACACGTGTCAACAGTAATTGCTGGCACTCCAGGTTACTTTGACCCCGAGTAAGTTTTGTTGTCCCGTGTTTTTTTATTTATTAGATAAACCTTCTGGCATAAGTAAAATACGTTTTTAATCATCAGCTATTTTCATTGGGTACAAATTTTCTTGCTTAGAAACTCTAAATTCTTCAGTATCCACTTTGTAGGAAAACGATTTAGATATCTTCTTGTTTAAATGTAAAATATGTTATTTCTTTTTGCAGGTATTACACAACAAACAGGTTAACTGAGAAAAGTGACGTGTATAGCTTCGGGGTAGTACTACTGGAGTTGATTACAGGCAGACCAGCAATATCAACAGATATATACATAGTTAAGTGGGTTAACTCTATGATTGAAAAGGGAAGTGTTGATAATATCATTGATCCTAGGTTGCATGGGGATTTTGAAGTTAATACAGCCTGGAAGGTGGTAGAACTGGCAATGACCTGCGTTGACGGCTCATCCGTCAAAAGGCCAACCATGAATGATGTGGTGATGGAACTACAAAACTGCTTGAAAGGGGCCGAACCGAATAATCTAAATCATAACATGTCATTAAGTTTCGAAAGTATGAGGGGTCCAAACCTAAGATAATCAAATCTTGAAATGCGTTCTTGTCTAATCGTTTCCACTCTCTAAAATGGGTCTTCCGTCTTCTTCCTAGCTGTATTTTGAACCTATATTATGATTAGCATTTTTAAGTTACAATGCCTATATATGGCCTTATAACTTATGCTTGTGTCTATTGTTTGACCTTTAAATATGTGTTTGTGATTTGTGAATACTATTTTCTTTGAACTTCATTCATTTAAGTTAACTTGAACCAATTGTTGTTTGTCTAAAAAGTATGTTGAGTTATATTGTATTCATCTAACTGTCACCATCAGGGGTGTCGTGTCCCTGAAGATTTAGGTGCCCTATCCGAGACGTTAAAAAATATGCACCTTAGTCTTTAACGAATTAAATAATTTAAACTAAATTTTATGTACGATCAATGTTATAGCAATAAACATGACAATTAGCAAAATAATAGTATTAAAATGAGTGAAATTACATACGGTATTAGGTATTGGGCTCATATATATATATATGGTTTTTTTAAATGTGCCCCGAGATTTATGGACCCTAGCCGGTTGGCCTCCCGGCCCACCCCAAAGCCTCACATGGTCACCATTCTACTGTCTACATGTCTTCTTCATTGGAAAACTTATGATTAAGTTAATTACATTATGGTTGATGTATCAATGCAATTTCAGAGAGCATCATGTTAAACTTTTATGTCAAACCTAGTATTTTTTTGTTGCTTCTACTAATAGCAAACAGAATGCAAACGAGAACTACCTAATTATCACTGCAAAATGTTGAACGAGAATCCGAACGAGAGGAGCCTGAAGCAAGCAGTCCACCTGATTATAATAAACAGACATTAACAAGCAATTGAATTGAAGCAGCGTTAATACAGAAAATGAGGATTTTATTTAAGATGCAGAGAACAAAATCATCAAAAAGTGCAAGGATTAAGGATTTTAATTTTATCTCAAAACCGTATGCCCTAGATAATACAGGAGATTGAGCGACTTACATGAATTGAAGTCGTCCCAAGTTCAATCATCCAAGTTTTGCCTTCTCTTCTCCAAATTCAATATTTTAAGTAATTTCATGGATGAGAACAGGGAATGGGATCTGAATGCTATAACTAGAGATGCACAAATCCGGGTTTTTTTGAATACCCGGGTTCGGGTATAACCGGGTATTACGAAATAACCGGGTCGGGTTTGGGTAGGGTATTTTTGTGAAAAGTCATACCCTATATATCAGGTTCAGGTCGGGTTCGGGTTTTCAATACCCGGTTTCGGGTATACCAGTTTTGGGTATTAGATACCTATTTTCGGGTATAAAAAACCATATCCGTGTGTTTTTTTTTTTCTTTTTTATAGTTGTTTGTGTTTTTTTTGTTCCTACGCTGCTATATTGCCATATTCAACAGTCAACACTATATTAACATTTAAAATTCTTGGATAAATTTTTTTGCAATTAGGAAAATAATATATAAATTTTTAATTTGTTTAGTCAACACTCAACACTGATTGTTTGAATCAGAAGCTGACATCAATAACAACTCCCATTACTACAACAAGATATTATAGTTCTGCTTTTTCTGTACTAATTTTTTCCTTCTAAATAAACCGGGTATTATAATAACCATGTTCGGGTTTAAACCCGAGTAGAAAAAAACCCGGTTTCGGGTTCGGGTATTTTTTTTCGGGTTCAAGTTCAGGTATTTTGTGCATCTCTAGCTATAACAATACACATGGTCCAGCCCATAACATAAGGCTACTCGGAGGGGGAGAGGGGGATGAAGCGTCATGTGGTACTTGTGGGACCCTTGTGGGGGGAATAATTGTGGGGAGTGGAAGAGGGGAAGAGAGGGGGGAGTGACATGTGGCATTTCTTTTTTTTTTTTTATAAAAAACTTTCATATATTAAACATAATAATAATAATAATAATAATAATAATAATAATAATAATAATAATAGAAACCGAAAATATATTAAATTAATAAAAAAAATAATTAATATTAAAAAATAATATAAAAAAATTATATTCAAAATTTGAAATTCAAACAGTACAAACATCAATTCCCCCCCCCCCCCAAACGGTCATATTTCTAACCCTATAAATACAACACCTAACCCAATTCTCAGTCACACCTATTCCTCCTCCTCAAAGCAATGAATAATATGGGTGACGGTTTTCAACCAGGAGCCGCCGGATCGTCTAATGTAATGGTTATTTAAGTAATTTAATTATGTAATATTTTTTTATTTATTTTTTTTTAACTAACCGGACAAAAAAAAAGTATATGATTTTTTTTATATATAAACTAATAATTATACCCTACCCAATCAATACATGACACCTCACCCCACCGCAAGCCCCACGCCGGTGAAATGCCCCCGCCCCCAACCTCCCGCCCCTCCCACGCCACCGTCGGCGGCGGTGTTCCCCCCCCCCCCCCCCTCTTCCCGCCCCCACTCCGGATACTCTAAAAAAGAATAAAAAGAAACAACCTAATTTTTTAGCAGCTTTTTTTTTCTAGGAATAAATATTCTATACCTATAGCCTGCATTTTATAGAACGAGCGGTGGAACCAAGATTTAATTTTTTCTCTCTTGGCACTAAGGTAGGTCCGTCAATGTATACAGTGGCGGATCTATAAATTAATTTTAGTAGTAACGTTTTTCAAATATCGTAAAAAAAAAACAAATTTTCCACTACGCGCGCGAAATTAAGTAGCAACGGACGCGACACCTAGCTTCAAGCTAGGTCCGCCCCTGAATGTATAGAACATCACCTAATCACCGGGACGTCAAGATTCGATATCAGGATTTTGTGTTTTTTATTTGTTTTTTTAATGTTTTAAAATCGAACTCTTCACGTTAACGATAAAACATGTAACGACATTACTAACTATTCGCAAACACAATTTCATCCCACCAAGGCATTATAAACTTGATACTTTTAAAGGATAAAGCTTATATAACATTGTAAGCCGAAATTCTATTTGAACAATATTTTGAGAAAAAAAAATTATACCGGAAACTAGGATGGTGACACAAGTTTAGACTTACACCGTTACATTAGGTTTGGTTCAAAGATCACATTTGCGGATTTTGCCAAGTATACATCTACTGTCAGTAGGGGTGAGCAAGGATACGCTTATAGACCCTATGAACCATGAACCGAAACCGAAACCTCAAGGATCGAACCTTTTTTATATAAAGGGGTTGGTTATAAGCTCTTGTTAACACTTGACTTCGGTTCTAGGTTTGGAACCCCGGTTTTTAAAAAGAACATTAAGAACTAGCATAACGAAAAAAATGCTTGGGATTACTTCCATAGGTTTGTGACAACCGTCACTAAATTAGGTTCATAACAACTTCTACCATGACTTATTTTCTATCTTGGCGTCTTAACTAAGCTCTGTTAATAAGCATTGGTGAACAACCGTTATTTGTCCAAATATTGAAATTTCTTCCAACAATACTTAACACACATCGAACTCAATACAACTCCTAAACTTACGCCCCTGCCATGCAACACAGGGGCTTAACACTAGTATATTATATAAATGTATTTTTTTTTTTAGGAAAAATCCATATATTTGAACTTGTAGACTATTATTTTTAATACTTTGATAATAAAGACCCAATTTATATACATAGACCCAATAAAAGTAAGCCCAATAAAGTTCAATTGGTTGAACTTAATTAATATTGTGGGCTTTAAGAGTAGGTTTAAATTATATGAGTCCAAGTTATTTTTATTTGACTTAGACCCAAACTTCTCGGAGACGGTTTGCTAAACTTGTTGGCAACATAAACAATCTTCTTATTAAAGTACCACATATAATAAAGGGTAAAAACCAAAAAGATAGTCTAAGTTCGATATCACGACTAAACACGTGTCTAAATGGTTTCAACCGCCTAACTCATTTATGACACAAATAATATGTTTACATCGTGTTAAATGGGTTAACACCCATTTAACACAACATGCAATGCTTATTAAAACTAAGTAGATTTATATTTTTTTTGAAAATAACCTTATATACTGATTACCTAATTCAAATTTCGTATCATAGTATTTCCATTCGACATCCACATTCCTCAGACCAAGACAATCGTTCATAACCCTAGCCGCAAATTATTTCCTATCAGTAGTTCGTCAATCATAATGTTTCGACTCAATGTTCCCTCTCAAACCAGCGAGTTCACAAGTTGACCATTTAACCCATTTATTTCCATACTTTAATATAAAGTGTGTTTTAGGTTAATAGCTTGGAACTATCTGCGTTTCTTTGTGCCAAAATTTAAAAGTTTTAAAACCGATATATGAAATGGTTACTCATACCCATGACATTCGGTTAACAAGCTAGTACCTTATTTGTTGCTTAAAAGCTCTAGACAACCTTAGTTGATCCATAATTCCATATAATCAGCTCTCATTTTAATCAAATACCAATATAGTAAAAATCTAGGTAACCAATTGGAGACTCAAGCCATTATGGAACCTTGTTTCACGAAACTCACTATGGTAATAGTACGTAACAATAGTTGACCTATATGATGTTGCCACTTATTTTGGTTTTAGTTGAGCTTGTCAAGATTATATTTCTTGTTAAGGTTTTACCTGTACTCTTTAACCCTAATCATTTGACGCGACAAGTGATTTGCAAAGGGGACAACTGGCCTTTAACCTTAGCCATTTCACGATGCATTTAGAATGGAAGTGATGGTTGCAAGGAAGCAAATGAAGCTGTTCCCCGTCGGCATAGTGACAGAGACATATACAGCAGTCCTGAAAAATACATAAAGATAACATAAACCTTTTGACCAACATTAAAGTATTCAATGTGAACAAAAGGTAGAGTTGCTATGATCAAATAATAGAGTAAGTTGGAGAGATGCGAGGACAACAGCTTTTTGTAACTATATTAATGTGCTTACTGTTTATAAAAAAAATTGAAAAAAATGTTTCGGCGTCAACCAGTTGACCAGAATTAGAGAATCACGTGTTACACAACTAGGCTTACTCGCCCATTTTGCAACCTCTACATTGACGATGATCAACTGGTCATATATTTCTCAAGACATATCAAGTAAAAATGCAATCCTCAAATCCTAACCTGTTCTACATACCTTTAAACATTTATATCTGTTTTCAAAAACAGATAATACATTATTATATGCTTATAGAAACAATATTATCACTACAACAAAAATATAAATATTTGAATAAGGCTATTGATGTAGGATTTGTTTAAACAGAGTTTGAATGGCTCTCTCCCATCTAACCAGTTTGCCCGCCCCATATGAACCATTTACTTTTTAGCTATTTTTCATATGACCCGTTTGAGATAATACACAACTCATTTGACCTACTAATAAGTAAATAGGTTGAAACATAAAATTGCCACTTATATTGTACAACCTAATAAGTTTTTAGTTCCCATAATGTAATTAGTAAGTAGCTAAATATTAAGTAGTCTGTGGTCAAATACAACCTATGAAACATCTAAATCACTTCCAAAAGTAATTAACATCTTGACAAATAGTAAGCAACCATTTTATCAATGGGATAAAAACATACCGCATCCTCAGTTTGAAGAACATGTTCGGTAGAGAATTCTGGGCCATTAGTTCTTTTAGGGATTATTCTGCATGTTCTAACAGCAGGTTGCTCCACGTTTCCACTGGACACTTCAAATTTATATTTTGGAAGGCTGCTGATGTCAACCTCTGATGCAGGGCTCTGTGTATTCGCATGGTTGTTAAAAATCAGCAGCAAAAAAATTAAAGCGAATAAAAAATGTTTACAGTTGTTTCACCTGGCGACTGATGTAACACAAGAATGCAATAATGCAGGGCAAGCATAAACAACAAGCAACCACCAGTAAACATAGGAAAAGAAAACGAATGGCAGCGAAGAACACATCCATAGCTAAAAAAGTGAGAGTCAACCTGCCATCATTTGGAAACAAATAAGAAAAAAAGAATGATTTTAAAGAAAAAACCAAATGTATATCCTCTCATCTAATCAAAAGAAACACAATTTGTGTTAAATTCACCAAGAACCTTCATAACTGACATATTAATGACTGATCCTACTATTTTCTTAATAATTTTTACACCATAACCCCAACATGATCTACCGGGTTACAAATGAAATACACTTGTTGAGCTTATCAAAAAAATATTCAAGATTAGCCTTGCAGTGATTCATCCTATGAAATGATCATTAAACGGTTTTTTTTTTTCTTTTATATCAAAGCTTCTTAAATCAAATATATGGGTTTATAGCATGTCTGGGAAAACACAAGGCTGAAATTGCTTGAAGCATGCGTCACTAAACTTTTTTTTTTAAACTGTTTATGTAAGATCACAAAGCTATTATGTTGGTTCAAGACATACCAGAATAGAAGTGGAGCACTGCCATGATTAGTGTAAGAAGACATCACACAAATGAAGCCAATTGGCCACCACATATAAGGGATCGCTTTAATAACCATTTCAAACCTGAAAATATAAAACATCATTAGTGCATTCAATCATAAGAATCAACTGCTGCCATAAAATTTTGTATACTGTCAAATAATGTTGTGATTCTTGTGGGACAAAAGGATTTTTTTTTTTTTTTTTTTTTTTTGTAAACAACATCAAGGATGAAAGATAATTTAGAAGGCAGAACAATGGCCCTGCATACCCATTTAGCTTGCTTCAAAAGTCTAGGCTAAGACATAAATAGCTAGACTGTGAAGCGAACATTAAAAATAGGCATATATTCCCTTATTCCTACAATCCTACTCTGGATATTTGTTTCGCCTAATCCATCCCATCTGATTCACTACTTGACTCATGAAACTCCATGCTTAAGAGTTAAGATCCCATTTTCATTTGCTTAAAGTCAAAAGTATACACACACACACACTTTGCTAGACATGCCTGAAGCAATCACATATGATATAATTAGCAGCTTACATGATTAACTGCAACAAACATTTATGCGGTCACATATGTAACATGTCTAATAGAAATTTACCTCCCGAAATATTCCATAACTACAAGAAACATATAGCTTGCACAAGAGACTTGATGATAAAGTCCACTTGGTTCTACTTATCTCATATTTGGTTGCACTAACATGAGTTTTGACTAATTTAAAAACATGACTGACTTGATTATAAAGAACTAATCACATTATTAGTATACGCAATTGAACAGTTCATTACTTATGCTGAAACAGTCTCATAAACTATAATTAATCCATGAATGTTGGTAGATCCAATACATGTTCAAGCTTCGGATGTAATTCACGACGGAAAATTCTGAGAATTACATTAAAATTCTAAGATTGTTATTTTCTGAAGTCATACTTTTAATACAAAGTTATATGGTAAAGAGCTCTCTATTATCAATCATCAAAGTAATCAGGTTACTAAATACAAAGAGATATCCTCTATATATAGAGGAAGGAAGGACGTCTCTAACTAATAGTCAACACACAACTTATGGAAACATTGTAATATTCAAACGAATTTTAACAGTCAACCCGACACTCTATTTGATGACCCTACTACATTTCGTAGTTTAGCAGGAGCCTTGCAATTTCTCACCTTCACTCGTCCTGACATTACTTATGTTGTTCAGCAGGTCTGCATGCATATGCATGCACCATGTGTGGCCCACTGGAATGCCTTAAAGCGTATCATACGATATCTTCAGGGCACTTCCGACTTCGGCCTACACCTTAATGCTGCTTCTTCTATCACTATCCGTGCTTACACAGACGCGGACTGGGCTGGATGTCCCGATACTAGACGTTCCACATCCGGCTACTGTGTCTATTTAGGTGACAACTTGGTCCCCTGGTCATCAAAGCGTCAATCTACCATCTCTCGCTCTAGTGCCGAGGCTGAATACCGCGGAGTCGCAAACGTTGTTGCTGAATTATGTTGGCCTCGCAATCTCCTCCTTGAACTACATCAGCCACTATCCAAGGCATCGCTCGTTTATTGTGATAACATCAGCGCCATTTACTTATCCAGCAACCCGGTACAACATCAACGGACAAAACATATTGAGCTAGATATACATTTCGTTCGTGAGCATGTTCAAAAAGGCCTAGTTCGAATCTTACATGTTCCCTCCCGGTTTCAAGTAGCCGACATCTTCACCAAAGGTCTTCCACGGGTTCTCTTCGATGACTTTCGCTCCAGTCTAAGCATCCGTTCTCCTCCCGCTTCGACTGCGGGGGTGTAATAGTCAACACACAACTTATGGAAACATTGTAATATTCAAACGAATTTTAATTGTAATTATTGCATTAACATTCTCCTAAAAATAGGAGACCACAATCTCCCAAAAATAAGAGGAGCCTGTAACTTTAAATACCCTTGTTTTATTATAATGGAGACAGCTTGTGAATTTGTATTACCTTTACTAACTGACTCAATTACTATATACATGACCAATACATGCATATACACTAATAGTTTCGTTTACAGTTAATCCTCAGACCTTAGATATGGAACTGAAAGCAGCATAAACTTATTATATATAAATTAAACACAAATTCAGAATTATAACCACCTGATTGGAGGATTAACACGATCTTCTTCATCGTTCTCCGAGCTCGAATCACTGCTAATCAAACTCCATGGATCTGCTGATACTCTCCTAATCCTCTTCCTACACTCCATCAACAAAACCACCACATTAACCAAACATTGCACCGCGTAACCGCAGATCCAAACCCTAAGTCTCAAATTCTTCTCTTCCCGCGCAATCCAAAACAAAGTAACAAACGAAACCACAACAAACGCAAGGCTCCAAAGCGTCTCTATCACAACAACCGGAAGCGAATATCCCCAATCCTCTCTCCAATCCTCCAACTGTCGCGCCACGTTGTGCCGCACCACCATTGACGCTCCACGACGGCGAGCTAATAGGCCTAGAAGCATGCGGACTGTTCTGTCTCCTACGGCGGACAGTGAGGGAACGGTGGCGTGAGGTGGAGAGAGTAACGGCTCATCGACCGCGGTTATCTCCGGTACCGACGTTGTAATCTCCGTCATCTCGAAGGGTGTAACAGAACGAGTGTTTGCAAATAGTATTGATTCTGTTATGATTTATGAATATGTAACGGTCTGTTTAAATAGAGGGGGGAAACTGTATAGTTACACTTTGCCCCCCTAAGGTTTTGTATTGTGACGATAAATGGTGTATTGTTTGAATAAGTTTGAGTGCAGAGCGTTTCTCTCTTCTTTACGAAATATTACATTTTGATGTGCTTGTTTTGTTGAATTTTTTTTTGTTTATATGATACTAGTTTATCTCTCGGGAGGTTCGCGGGATAAACAAATCTAATATAAAGTGATAAAATGTATGTACTGTAAAAAAATATGCCGTCTTTTCATTTTTTTTTTGCATAAGACCAATAATCTCGATAACTCATAAACCTACTACTAGTTTTATATATGCACTTTTTTTTATTTTTCTAATTAAGATTAAATCCACTACAAAAATTCGTTTTTTATATAGCACTATGATACTCGTTGGAAAGCTAATAAAACACTCGCTAAATTGGTGTAATTTTTTATTTGTCAAATATGTAAGTTATTAGCATTTAAAAAATGTGGGAGATTTGCACGTGACATGCACATGAGAGAGAAAAACTTTTGGAGGAAAATCAAAAGGTGACGATTTTGGAAGAAGCGTGCTCTTGAATGGAAAGAAAAAGGGGCGGTAATAAATATACCATGGGGAATTGGGACAAATGGAAATAGAATCATGAATCATTTTACTTAAATTAGACTATGGATTAAAGCGGAACACTTTTAAATAACTTGTTAACTTAAAATGGGTTCAAAACGGGCCACTCATAACAATTGCTTGTCTTCACCACCTACTTATCATCTCATTCTACGCCACCACTGTCATCAACACTACCGACACTTCATCACCAAAATAAATATAGTTGGAGAAGCTATTTTGATATTTTTCTTTCCCAAAACGACTCTTTTCAAATCGAGTCCATTTAGGTCATAACGCGTTTTGACCCGAACTAAACTGATAGCTTTTTAAAACAACCTGTTGTGACCACTCATTTTGCTCAGAGCTGGTTTTAACTTGTCAACATATACCCACTTAACTGGTTCAATTTGCTAGACTTAGTGACAAGCTTGAATGAAAGTGGATGTATCTATTGCCGAGCTTAGAAACGACCACGAAAAATTACACTAATACTCCAAAGGTGGTTTGCAGTGCTACTAAGACAAGATATTCGTTGGCCATCGAAGCTATATATATATATATATATATATATATATATATATATATATAACATGTGTTTGGCTTTCCTGAAAATAGGTAAAGTAGAAGAAAAGTTGGAGTGTGCAGAAACTGGACCTGGGATGGTTGAGAAGCCCCATATGGTTGTTGAACATGAAATACCGCGTAAAACTATACCAATTGTGGTAGAGAACGTTGTCAGCTGTGATCCTGGTAAAGAACTATCGGATGTTCCAATATTAGGGGCTAAGACAGTGGCTGGTTAGTTACCGTCGGTTAAGTTTGCCTACTTTATATGTAGTGGACCGCTTTTTTGTTCACGTTTGTTAGTCTATGGCGGGTGAAATGGATGGTTGTCAAAAACCTAAACATTCAATGGATTTGGGATAGGGTGTTTACAACTACAATGGGCCAAGCTTTTGCGTTGGCTTACCCCAGTTGGATGCGGTGACGTGTATGTCTATTTTAGGTTTTAAAATAATTAGATACGTTACATATTGCAAAACTTGTAGCTGACACTAATGTGGCTGGAGCAAGTCAAAAAGCTAAAGTGGTTGTGTATGAAAAGAGTGGTGAGTCTACTATTACGGCTCAGTTAACAATAGGGTTAGTTACAACTTTTGCAAAATCTGAAGTGGCAAGGGAAGGTGTTAAAACAATAGAACCTGTGACAATAACTGTGCCTGAAAAAATTGGCAAGTGTATGTGTTAGTAAACATGATATCATGCGTGCAGCAGTACAACTACATGCTCCTATTATTTAAAGGGTTTCATACCTAAAATTCACACAAATTGATTGAGGTGCAATTTGCGCAGCATCTGTCATGGCAAATGAAGTGGTTGCTCCAACTAAATATGCACCAGCAAATGTGCCTGAAAATATTGGTAAGTGTGTGTGTTAATATACATGACAAAATGCGTTTAGCAGTACCTGTTTCGTATGTAGCTTTCATTTGTGACATATGTTATTCATCCCACTATCGATCTTCCTGAAATCCACATTCTTGTGATAAAACGGCATCACGGCTAGCATGCTGCTCCAGAATCGACCCTTTTAGAATAAATTAAATAATAGTAAAGTCTAAGAAAATGTATTTTTTATATGTATGTATATATGTGAATGTATACTAGTATGTGTATTATATATGTGTATGTATGAGTGTCTGTGTGTATATGTATATGCATGTTTGGGTTTGTATATGTGTATACACAAACACATACAATAATATATGGTCACCAAAACTATGAAAGACGTTTGTGAAATAAAAGTGTTCGATGTATAGTGAAATCATACAAAAGGCCGAAAGAACAGAAATGATGTTTGTACCTCGAAAAATTAACAATAATATACGTCATCGGAATGTATAGCAAATGTATATTTTAATGCGTAATTTTTAAGTTTGTGTTATTTAACTGTGGTGAATTAGATAAAAACAGGTTTTGATTGGTATTATAGATTATTCCAGCAATTTGTTTTGCATAAGTGTCACAAACATATCTGATTTTAATGTTTATGATTTTTTTCCTGTTAGAAATGGGTCACAAAATATACAGATTTTTTCTTTTTCTGTTTGTCAGAAATCTGTCACAAATTTATTTGCTTTTATTTTTTATTTGTTTGTAGAAAATGTGTAACAAAAAAATGAAATTTTATTTATATGTCGAAATTTGTCACAAAAAGCTGGATTAATATGTTTATTTTTTTTTTAAATATTTTCATTAGTCAGAAATGTGTCACTAATAGATAATAATTAGGAATTCTTGTAGGAGATGTGTAGCAACTTGCAACACGGTAATTTTGTAAGAAATGTGTAGGAATTTGTGTAGGAAATGAGTTTCCTACAAGGTGTTATGCTACATCACGTTTTTGTCACAAATGCGTCAAATTAGTGATTTATGACACATTTCCTACAGAAAGTGGTCTGAGAAATTTCAGATTTTCTAGCAGTGCATGTATTTCTAAAGAATTAGTATATTAATTACATACGTCGAGTTAAATATGTGACTAATAATTTTATATAAGATGAATATGTCTAATGTATGTGTTACCTTTCAGTTCGCACTTACTTAATACATATGTAAATCGTGACGACGTTGCAACATAGCGAATATTATAAAACTAGTTTTAATATGAAGAAAGAGAAAAATAGTTAGGAGAGAGCAAGAACAATATAAAAATATGAATGAGAAAGTAGAAAAGCACAACATCATGTGTGGAGAAATAAATTTTAGTCACATTTGCTTCTATTTTATCTTTTTTTCCACTTTTGACATAAAAGGTCAACACTTAGGGGATGCTTGTTTTTCTAGAAAGACTCTTTCTGTCCTCTTTTATATGCATCGTGCAGACTACGCGTAGACGTTTTAGTCTGCAAAGTGTTTATTTTTTTGGAAGACCTTTCATGAAAAAGGTCTGCACGCCCTCTTCTTACTGTAGACCTGACCCATCCTCTTCCAACCTCTTCCTAAGCATCAGATAACTATCACAACTTCTTCTCAAACCTCAAACTCTAGCACCTCCACAACCACTCTTCCATCCCATCGCCACCCTTCTTCGTCACTGTCATCGTTGACGCCGCCCTTCGCCGTCTCTCCCCACTCCGTCTTCTGCTGCGGGCGTCGCTCCGTCGCCACTCCTCCATCCCATCTTCTACCATGGCCATCTTTAGCCGTGTTGTATAGTTATTATTTAAATTTCAATATTGAAAAAATATTTTAAGTTTAAAAAATTAGTTTATTTAAAATCAGTTTATTTCATAAGCATGCAAAAGTTAAAAAAAAACAAACAGTTTTTTTTCTTGCCGATTATAGAGTTTTGGACCAACTCTTTTTCTGCGGACGTGGTCCGCATACTGCAATCACTTTACCTTAAAAAACAAATATCACGTTACTTTTTAACATACAAAGCATGCGAAGCACATGAAAAGAATAAGGAATGCGAAGGCAAAGTTGTGAATAAAATTGCACTACTTATAAAAAAAAATAGATACAGATAGCTATACGTTAATTCATATTCTATGAAATATGCATTACAGATAAATTATAAATACAAATATTATACATCAAATTAAAGATAATTAGATAAATACGACGCAAGTTTTTTTATAAGGCATAGATCAGTTGGCAATCCTATTTAGCTTGCTTCAACCCTTTTTTGAAATACTACAACGTAACTTATAGATTGTGTAGTTAAATAAAAATTAAAGATGTCTTTTAAAAAATATAAATTAAAGATAAATACCACGAAAGTTAAGATTTTGTTGTTGAAAGAATACTAAAATATTTGCTGTTCGTTTGTTTCGGATATAATTATTTATTATTTTTGTAATTTCCTACCGTACGTGATATATGCTCTATATAACGGTGGTCAGTTGTTTCGTTCACCATCTTCCTGGGTTTGCGAAAACGAATCATAGGTGAATCGAATTTTGAACTGTTCGATCCTAGAAAGCTGGTCATGGATTCTCCTGAAGATGGCTGCGACCACGATGACTTCGGTTTTGCGTTCAACGATAGCAATTTCTCTGATCGTATCCTTCGCATCTATATCTTTTCTGAGTCTACACAGTCACACTCAGGTGTGATCACCTACTGTTATTTCTTATTTTATAATACGCTATAAGTTCGATCAGTTATTGTTCTACAATTTATCCATTTACAATGATTCAGATTGTAATATTATATTATTTATTGTTGAACAGCCTTAAGAGTTAAAACGTTACATATTAGCTCTCCAATTTTAGCCGCAAGAAGTCAATTTTTCTATAAGGTGATTTCTTATGACCTCTAAATTTGTGATTTTCCTATTTAATTAATTTTTCTAGAGCCGTCCTCGAGAACCCTAAAAAATTTTAGGTCTCAGACGAGATAAAAAACCAGGCCCTTCGAGATTAATGGTAAAATATGTTAAACAAAGCTTGGTGCTAGAAGCAAGGTCTTGAACTTAAGACTTATACGTTATCTTGAAATGAGTTTTTCAACTCCACTAATAAAATTTTTATATATAATAAAAGGGATGTATATGCTAAATATACATATAGGTATATTAGAAAATTTCGAGGCCCATGAAGATTTGGGCCTCGGGCCGTCGCCCGGTCTAAAACCGTGCTTGAATTTGCCATTGATTTCCATGCAGTTGTTGTCCAACGGGATGAGAGAGTCCCAACAATGCCACACAACGCTACAAATCAATGCCCCAGGTTTGTCAGTATTTTTTTTTCTATAATCATTTTTATCTATTTAAGTGACTTTAGTTTTGTCCTTCACGGGTAGCTCAGTTGGTGAATGGACCAGGGATCTCTCTTTAAGGTCTCAGGTTCGATTCTCACGAAGGACATAATGAGAAATGATGGATGACTCATGGCCTATGGTCATGAGTTCGAGTCCTGATCTCGCCAGGTTTTGCCGGTTCACTACTGTCGTGCCTTCGGGCGGGTATGTGGGTCGGGTTTTCCCTGGAAGCGGGCTGTCAGGCGGGTTAGGGGCTTCGTGCGTCCGGGGTGGGCCGGGCTGTGCCCCTGTCTTTGCCACTAGGGGGCCGCGTACGAAGTACCCGGCGTTGTTTAGTTGGCCGTTAAAAAAAAAAGTGACTTTAGTTTTATATTTTTTAACAGAAGAAGCTGGTCTCATGGAACTATTGAAGTTTATGTATAGCAATAACTTAACATCTACAAGTGCTCTTGGTGTGCTTGATGTACTAATGGCTGCTGACAAATTTGATGTTCCTTCATGCATAAGTCATTGCAGCCGTCTATTAAGAAATCTACCTATGACCCCTGAATCTGTACAAGTTTATCTTGACCTTCCTTCGACTATTTTAACGAGCGAGGCATTTCAGTCTGTGACCGTCGCCGCCAAACAGTTCTATGCAGTGCTTTACAAAGACATAACCAAGTAGTTTAACTAATGATCCAGAATGTTTAGTTATTAATTAGTGATTAATAATCTAATCTAATGTTTTATTATTAACAATGGCATGCAGGTTTAAAGAGGAGATTCTTAGCTTGCCACTTGCTGACGTGGAGGCGATTATAGCTAGTGATAATATCCAGGCTACATCGGAAGATATAGTTTACTGTTTTGTTCTGAATTGGGCTCGGACGCAATACCCTAAACTAAAGGACCGTCGTGAAATTATAGCGACACGCCTTGCAAAGTTTATTCGTTACCCTTACATGTCACTTATGAAGCTTACAAAACTTCTCACTTGCAACGAGTTCGACCCTGAATTTGCCCAAAAGGTAGTAACGGAAGCAATTTCTTTCAAATCCCAGGTCTCACCGAAGCAACATACATATATCAGTAATCAAAACTCTAATCTTAACCGTAGGTTTGTGGAACGGACCTACAAGCACAGGACCATTAAGATGATTGAATTCAAACATCCACGTCCACATTGTGTGGTGTACTATGATTTAAAGCGTGATATGTGTGCAAGTTTGCCTCCATCGGGCAATTTTTTTTCAGAGGCATTTTACTTAGGTGGTCAACAGTTTTTCTTAGTCACCCATCATCCCATGGACTGTTTCATTCTTTTTTTGCTTGTGGTGAGAAAAGAGGCAGGCGCTTTTGCGTTTGACTATGAATTTGCAGCAAGGTCAAAACCCGCTCAAGATTTTGTTAGCAACTTCAAAAGGAGTTATACACTTCCAGCTGAAACGACGCTTGAGCGCCTAAATCTGTTTAAAATTCCGCGGGCTTGTTTTATTGGGGAAGAGAGCGTCTATTTCATTGATGATGTTCATCATGTTAGGGTTTGTCTCGATTGCTAAGTGTTGTGCCTTATGTTAAATGCTTGATACAAAATCATTATCGAGCCAGGGGGTCTCGCTGGAAGCCGTCTCTTTATTCCCACGGGGTAGAGGTAAGGCTGTCTACATCTTAACCTCCTCAGACCCTACCTTAGCTTTTCCTAATGATGAAATTAACTGAGTATGATGATGATATATCTTGATATGTATTATTTTGGTTTTTATGTGAGTTTCATAGTAGGTTATGGTTATATCATATTATTAAATGTTAATTTGCACATAATTTCTTATTCTTTAGATCGTAATACATGAATATTTTTAGAACGTTGACACTCACTTTAATTTTACTCCATCCAAAAACTTATGATCGGGTTTAAAGCCGTACCACTTGATTTGATGGGAACACACGGTCTATAATATTTCTAGCCTTGCAAAGTTATAAACAAAGAACCGTCTTTACATTGGCTAGTTTGGTGTTTTGATGATACTTGCCTTATTGACTAACTGCAACTCCTATATTTACCACCACCTTCATTGCTGAAACATTAAGGTGGACGGGGCACCACCAGATTTGGTCACGGGTACCACACTATCAGCATGGTAACACCGCCGCCGGTAGTGCTGGTAGGGGTCCCGTGGACCTTTTGCTGTATAACTAACGGATGTGAACCCGTGAATTTAAATAAAATATTATTTCTTTCTATACCACCGTTTTGTCAAATTCATGGTATAAGACTCAAAAACTTCTTATTATTAAAGAGAAACTCAACCCTAAATGTTTATACCAAAAAAAAGAAAAAAAAAAAAACAAAATACAACTAAACAGAGTTACAGAACATGAATCTCACACTAAATTATCAACACGATAATCTACACACTCTCTAGGACTTAAAACTACAAAGATCTGATCAGAGGATGATCAGATCTATTAGAATACACAAACCCTATAATGAGAGAAAGAGAAAACCAAAGATCTGAATGACTTAAAAGAAAAAGGGTTATGGGATTCATACACCCTGTGACGTCATATTCTGGGGGTGTGACATCACATTTTGGGGTATGTGGCAGTTTTCTATTAGTATTTGATGTGGGCCAGGGTGTATAAATCCTAAATAGGTGGTGTATGAATCCTGATTACCAAAGAAAAAATATCTGAATAATGAACTGAAGAGGGAGAGAGAGACACATATTTATATCAGGCCTAGAAGGTTCCCTCAACAAAGTTAAATGGATGTCCAGGATCTAACTTGATCAACGACCATAATGCCTTCTCGAACAAAGTCGGTGAGAGACACAGTTGTATATAAGCTGGACTGACCAGATCAACAAGTATAGCCCATGGCCCATTATCTTCCCAAAGTCTTCAAGCCCATCTTGATCAACTCAGCTCCAAACAGCCCACATGCCTACAAGCCCACGTGCATCAGCTTCTAGCCCAAGTCCATGACATATCTCACAAAATAAAACACAAAATAATAATAATAATAATAATAATAATAATAATAATAATAATAATAATAATAATAATAATAATAAATAAATAAATAAACAAACATAAGTATGTTACAAACACATTAAAGTATTAAATTGACATATAAAAGTGTATACTTTCAACAACCCCCCCCCCCCCCCCCCAAACTTAATACCTAAAAGGATCAACCATGTTAATACGACTAACGGCCATTTGATCACGTTGATTAACCAAGAGACCCTTTTGTCATAATATCAGCAAGCTGATCTTTGGTATTAATCTCCCAAGTCATGATTACCCCTTTTGAGACTTGTTCTCTTAAAAAGAACAAATCCAACTCAAAATGTTTCGTCTTGTCATAAAATACTGGATTTGGTGCTATAGCAAGTGCAACATTATTATCACAAAACAATGACACAGGTAATTCCACAGACTTCCCCAATTCAGTTAACAAATTCACCATCCACATGACCTCACAACAGGCTGCACACATAGATCTATGGGCTGAAGATCTCGATACAGAGCCTGTTTCGTACTCTTTCAGGATACCAAAGACTTTCCTAAGAAAATGCAGTATCCAGTTATTGACTTTCTAGAGTCAGCACATTTGGCCCAGTCACTATCAGCATAAGTTGTTAGTTTATAGTCAGTCCCCTTTGAAAACAAAATCCCTTTTCCTAGGGATTTTTATGATACCTAAGTAGTGTTAAAGCTATTTTCAAATGGGCATTTAAAGGACTATGAATGTGTTGACTCAGGTAGTGAACTGAGTAAGAAATGTCAGGTCTAGTGTGTGCAATGTAAATAAGTTTGCCAAGAAGTTTTTAATAACCTGTAATACTAGCAACTTTATTACCATTTTATTTGCACATAAATGTCAAAATATGATTTTGTTCAATTGGATTGTTTACAGGCTTACAACCTATCATACCAAACTTAGATAACAACTCCAGGCAATACTTTCTTTGGGACAGACACAAACCATTGTTTCCTCTAATGACTTCTATTCTCAAAATGTATCTTATTCCTCTAGATCTTTTATCAAAATTTAGATTTAAGGCACTCTTTTACCTTATTGATTTCAGAAAAACTATTATCTACAACCATAATGTCATCTACATATACCAAAAGATACACTATGACAGAATCAGTTTGTTTGACAAATAATGAGTAATCACATTTGCTTTGCAAAAGCCCAATTCAATCAAAACATGTACAAGCTTCCCATTCCACATCCTTAGGGCTTGCTTTAAGCTATACAAGGATTTGTTAAGCTTATATACTCTAGTTTCATTTTGAGAATAATAACCATCAGGCAATGACATGTATACATCCTCATTCAAGTAACCATATAAAAAGGCATTATTAACATCAAGTTGATACAAATTCCAGTCATGTTCAACAACTAATGAAATAATACACCTAACAATAACTTTTTTTTTGAAAGGTACACCTAACAATAACTAGTTTAACAATATGAGAAAAACTCTCATCAAATTCTAGACCTTGTTTTTTTACTGTAGCCTTTGGCTACCAATTTAGCCTTCACCTCTCAATCTCACTATTGGACTTGTATTTAATCTTATAGATCCATTTACATCCAACAAGACTCCTACCAACAGGTAATTCAACAAGGTCCCATGTTCTATTCCTATGAAAAAGCCTCTATTTCTTCATTCATGGCAGTTATCCAGTTAGGATCAGTTATAGCTTCAGAAAAAGTTTTAGGTTCATAACTTTTATTCAATGCAGAAGCAAAACATTTAAACTCACATCCTAAGTTGGAATAATTGACCACCGTTTCCAGCCCATACTTAACCTTTCCCTCTATGACATAGTCATTCAGTCTCCTAGGTAATGTAGAACTCCTAGTTGAGCTTCTAACAATTGAATCTGTTTGCTGAACATCATTTCCCTCGGAATCTGAAAGTTTTTAATTTTCAGACTCCACATGCCCAGCCCTATGGGTGTTTGGGCCGATGTAGGTACCTGGTGCAAGATTGGTCCCATTTTCGCTTTCGATTTTAATGATTTTCTTACTTTTGTCGATTTGAGAGCTGGGTGCAAGAAAAGAAAGAGGGTGTTAAAGGGTATTATTTTTATTAGCTGTTGGGCTATCTGGCGTGCTCGGAACCAAAAATTATTCAAAGGCGAAGATCCAAAGGAGTGCGAAGTTTTGGCCACTATTAAGTCTTTTTCTTTTTTATGGATTAAGAGTCGTTCTATGTATATGTCTCTTCAATGGAAGAATTGGGATGAAATATCCCTTGTATATGTTGTAATGGTTTTGAGGCGGTCCCCTCTTTGAAGACGCGACCTTTGTTTTAATGAAGTTCACAGTTAAAAAAAAGTTCTTTATGTGTCACACCCTCAAAATCCACTTGCGGAGTTTTACCGCGAGGCGCATGACAAACCAGGATCCAAACCAACGATCACAATAAACAAGTCTAAATGTAGTTAATGCAATACCAGAATATAGTTTTAAAATCCCGTTTACAGCGGAAGCTTATTCAAAATAAAGTTCAACATAAATAAACCAAGTTCAATGTTTGTGAAATCATGCAACTCTATCTAGACGCCGTGCAGACGCGTGCGCCCTAGTTCCCCTGTGCTACCTTAGCGACCTGAGAAAACATGTAAAAGTTTACGTCAGCACAAAAATGCTGGTGAGTTTACAGGTTTGCAGTTCAAGTACCAAGTCCACCTGTCCATACTATAACAAATAGAAAACCAGTATACGCTAGCTAGGCGTACGTTTTGTTACTACCACGATTGGAAAACCATTACTAACACGTATACCAGTTTTGTGCCCGAATAGTTCCAAATGTTCCTGTTGTTCCTGTTTGAGACAATATGCACTCGCCCGGCCCTCCAAGCCGACGAGCGGGGTTGGTCATTCCCAATAGCGCTATTCACATTTCCCCGTTGTGCAAACCCGCACATTCATGGTTCCCCCCCGGGACTTCCAAAGATCGTGTAGTATACGTTAGAACCCATAGTATGACAGTAGTTACCAAATAGTTTTAACACATGTTTTCTCCCCCGAAAGTATAAAACCAGTTTAAAAGAGGGGCCGTAAACTCACCTTAAGTTGCTTTACTCCTAATCCCGAGTAAACTCAGCTGCTATGTTAGTCCCGTACAGTGGCGACCTAACATACGACAGTTACAAGTACTTAGACTAATAACCCGCAGGTTAGTTAGTCCCTAGATGTCCAGACCATAACCAAGTTCGTTTAAAAATACCGTGACTGTTTAACTGACCCAAAGTACAAGACTCGACATCCCATTGGTGACCCGAGACTCCCCGTGTTATGTTCACGCTCCAAAACATGCCATAACGCAAGTATACTTAACATACGTTAACACACAACAAGTTATAGCACATAGTTCACGTATCACCGAAATACATCCAAATATATGTTACCAAGTTATTAGACATGTTACGAGGTTCCTAGCATGTTACTACATGTCAAATCGGGTCTTGGAATGCTAATTTACACTTACAGCAGCAGTACACGCGATTAGGGAGGCTAATCGCATGAACTTACTAGCAATTAGGGCTAATCACATGAACTTACTAGCAATTAGGGCTAATCACATGAACTTACTAGCAATTAGGGCTAATCACGTGACATTATATGCGATTGGGGCTAATCACGTGACATTATACGCGATTGGGGCTAATCACGTGACATTATATGCGATTGGGGCTAATCACGTGACATTATACGCGATTGGGGCTAATCACGTGACATTATATGCGATTGGGGCTAATCACGTGACATTATATGCGATTAGCTCCCCAATCTCATGAATTATAGGCGATTAGCCTTGCTAATCGCCTGTAACCATGCTGTTCCGGTTTTTCGCGCGTTTAACACCCCAGATCAGATCCAGAACGTGTGTAACTACCCAATATCATCCCAAACACTATCCTAACCATGTTTAACCCAAAACCCTTCGTTCAACCTCGTATTATCAGTCCTGCATGCAACCAAAGCAATCCAAACACATACACGTAGCATGCAATATCATACCCACATACATAGCAATAACCCTAATAATCAATTAATCAGGTTTCTATCATCATACTATCAATATCAATTCTGACCTAGCATGATAACACATCAAAACATCATCAAGATTCATAAAAATCCTATCTTCCTAATCATACATACCCATAACGCATGTTAATTAGTTATAATCCGATTAACAACCTTTATTGACGATTTTCAGAAAGCCTTTTCGTTTATGAACAGGTCTGGACCATTAGGGATTGATTAAAAACATTTACAAAGTGTTATGGATAAGAATCAAACCTTAGAATTGTAAAAGATTGATGGTTAGACCTTGAAACCTTGTGTTTTTGATCAAAATCGCCTTCCAGAGGTTGTTTAGGTGTGTGGGGCGGTTATGGGACGACTAGGGTTGATATTAGGGAGTTTAGGAGGTTAAGTGTTCTATTTATAGGCGTTTCTAGTCGTTCCAGCACGTTACACGCGATTGTGCAGGTTTATACGCGATTAGGAATCCTAATCGCGTGAACAGTAACGCGATTGGGCCTAATCGCATGAACAGTGCATGCGATTGGGCCTAATCGCATGAACAGTGCATGCGATTAGCCCCAGTCACACCACATGATTCCCAGTCATACCACATGATTCCCAGTCATACCACATGAACCCCGTTTTAACATATGTTAACACATATTAATGTACCGACAAGTCATATAATGATTGTAACACATAACACAAGTAAATACACATATTCACACTCGTTCACCAATTCCCGGGACTCGAGACTCGTACGTTCCGTAAGCCCTGACGATCCTACAAATCGTCATCGTTTGTACACTTGGTTAAGGACCGACATCTAACGAACCTCTAGACCAACATCCAATGATCTTCTAGACTAACTAATAGTTCCCGAACCATAACCCGACTTAACTAACCCAGTTAAGTACGATATACGCGTGACTCGCTAAGGTAGACTTTCATCTAGACAACATTGTTAACCCGAATTTGCCAGGTGTCACATCATCCCCACGTTAAAAGAATTTTCGTCCCGAAAATTGCACAAGTACCAAAAGAACAAAAGAGTAACGAAGGAATCAAACAAAAAGATAGAAACCAGAAGAGAGATTTACCCGAGGTGTCACATCATCCCCACGTTAAAAGGAATCTCGCCCCGAGATTCATTCATCTGTCGAGGAGACATATCTTGACTCGAACGCTTCCTTAGGAAATAGGTGAGGATACTTAGACTTCATCTGATCCTCCCGTTCCCACGTATATTCCGGTCCCCGGTTCGAGTCCCACCGAACCTTAACGATACGAATCTTACTGTGACGTAGGCTACGAATCTTGTAATCAAGGATCTCCACAGGTTCTTCCACAATCCGAAGACGATCATCAACCTTGATCTCTTCTAGTGGAACGATGAGAGACTCGTCAGCCAGACACTTCTTCAAGTTTGACACGTGGAAGACGTTATGTACGTTACCGAGCTCCGTCGGTAGATCAAGTCGATATGCCACCGGCCCAATCCGTTCCAGGATCGTAAATGGGCCGACATATCGTGGATTGAGTTTGCCACGCTTCCCAAAGCGTATGACGCCCTTCCACGGTGAGACTTTCAGAAGTACCTTGTCATTAACTTGGAACTCCAGTGGTTTGCGACGCTGATCAGCATAACTCTTTTGCCGGTCCCGTGCCGCCGCCAACCGATTACGAATCTGTACGATCTTTTCCGAAGTTTCGTACACTAGTTCAGGCCCAGTGAGTTGACTCTCACCCACCTCAGCCCAACAAAGAGGAGAGCGGCATTTCCGTCCGTACAGTGCCTCGAACGGAGCAGCCTTGATGCTCGTATGATAACTGTTGTTGTATGAGAATTCTACCAACGGCAGATGAGCTTCCCAACCCTTCCCAAAATCGATCACACACGCCCGCAGCATGTCTTCTAAAGTTTGAATAGTACGCTCACTCTGCCCGTCAGTCTGTGGATGGTAAGCCGTACTCATGTCTAGTTGGGTACCCAAAGCCTTGTGCAAAGACTTCCAGAAGTGAGACGTAAAATGGGAGTCACGATCCGAGATTATAGAGACAGGTACCCCGTGTTTAGAAACAACTTCTTTCAAGTAAAGGCGAGCCAAACGATCCATAGTGTCGGTCTCCTTAATAGCAAGAAAATGGGCTGATTTCGTTAACCGATCGACAATCACCCATATCTTGTCGTTCCCGCTTGGTGACTTAGGAAGTTGTGTGACAAAATCCATAGTAATCCGTTCCCATTTCCATTCCGGAATTTCAGGTTGTTGCAGGAGACCCGACGGTTTCTGGTATTCCACCTTGACCTTAGCACAGGTCAAGCATTTGCTCACGTATGAGGCTATGTCCGACCTCATGTTTGGCCACCAGTAAAGTACCTTCAGATCTTGGTACATCTTATCCGATCCAGGATGAATAGAATACCGGGACTTATGAGCCTCATCAAGAACAAGCTCCCGTAGTCCCCCGAATAAAGGAACCCATATGCGTTCTGCGAAATAGTGCAGGCCATCAGGCCTTCGCTCTAGGTGCTTGTCGGCACCGTGCATAGTTTCAGCTTTAAGGTTTTCCTCCTTCAAAGCTTCCAATTGGGCAGAACGGATTTGGTCAGGTAGCGACGAATGGATAGTGAGCTGCAATGCCCGAACGCGACGAGGTTTAGAAGATTCCTTCCTGCTCAAGGCGTCTGCTACAACATTCGCCTTGCCAGGATGGTACTTAATAGCACAATCATAATCGTTCAAAAGTTCAATCCAGCGGCGCTGCCGTATGTTCAAGTGTTGTTGGTCGAAAATGTGTTGGAGACTCTTGTGATCGGTGTAGATGGTGCATTTGGTACCGTACAAGTAATGTCTCCAAATTTTCAACGCGAATACCACGGCACCCAACTCCAAGTCATGAGTTGTGTAGTTCTTCTCGTGCACTTTGAGTTGACGAGAAGCATACGCAATCACTTTCTCGCGCTGCATCAACACGCAACCGAGTCCATGAATGGAAGCATCACAGTAAACGACAAAATCATCAGGACCCTCAGGTAAAGACAGAATAGGAGCAGAACACAGTTTAGACTTCAGTTCTTCAAACGCGGACTCTTGTGATTCACCCCAGTCGAACTTCCTATCCTTCTGAGTGAGAGAGGTGAGGGGTTGAGCAATCTTCGAGAACCCCTGAATGAAACGACGATAGTAGCCCGCAAGGCCTAGGAATTGCCGCACCTCAGTTGGCGTCTTTGGTGCTCCCCAGTCCTTGATCGCTTCGATCTTAGCAGGATCGACATGAATCCCTAGTTCATTAACCACATGTCCTAGGAATTGGACCTCGCGTAACCAAAAGTCACACTTTGAGAACTTGGCGTAAAGTTGTTCCCGTCGCAAGAGTTCCAAAACTAACCGCAGATGTTTCCCGTGTTCGGTCTCGTTCTTGGAGTAGATCAGAATGTCATCAATAAACACAATGACAAACTTGTCCAGATACGGTTTACAGACGCGGTTCATCAAGTCCATGAAAACCGCCGGTGCGTTCGTGAGACCGAAAGGCATGACCAAGAATTCAAAATGGCCATAACGTGTTCGAAAAGCAGTCTTTGCAACGTCAGCCTCCCTGACGCGCAGCTGGTGATAACCGGACCTCAAATCGATCTTGGAATAATAACTAGAACCCTGGAGCTGGTCGAATAGATCATCGATACGCGGAAGAGGATAACGGTTCTTAACGGTCAACTTGTTCAGCTCTCTGTAGTCTACACATAATCGGAAACTCCCATCCTTCTTCTTGACAAATAAAATCGGGGCTCCCCAAGGGGAAGAACTTGGTCGGATGAAACCCTTGTCCAAGAGTTCCTGTAACTGGCTAGATAATTCCTGCATCTCGGGAGGTGCAAGACGGTAGGGGGCCCGAGCAATAGGAGCAGCCCCTGGTACGAGTTCAATGCCGAACTCGACTTGACGATGAGGGGGAAGACCAGATAAGTCATCGGGAAAAACATCAGAAAACTCGCGTACCACCGGAATGTCGTCAATCTTCTTCTCATCACTGGAGGAAACAGATAAAAGCGCCAAAACGGCTGGATAACCCTTTCGAAGACACTTGAGGGCTTTCATGCTAGAGATGATGTTTAGCGAAACACCACCCTTGATACCGTACACAGAAAGAAATTCTCCATCAGGGAGAGGAATCCGAATAACCTTATCGTAACAGACAATCTCCGCGCGATACAAAGATAACCAATCCATTCCTACCACAACGTCAAAACTACCCAACGGTACCGGCATAAGATCGATGGGAAACGTTATACCCGACAATTCTAACTGACACTCCCGAAGGACACTAGTAGCTTCAATCGTTTTCCCGTCAGCCAACTCAATAATATACTTGGTCTCTAATGGTACAGGTACTACATCTAGCAGTCGACTAACGTCCATGGATACAAAACTCTTGTCGGCACCAGAATCAAATAACACGCTAACAGAATGATTATTGAGAAGAAACGTACCGGTGACTGTATCAGGGTCTTGCCTTGCCTCAGCAGCTCCAATGACGAAGGCACGTGCATTTCTGCCGCCGCCCCCGTTGTTACCATTCCCGTTATTTCCACCCTGTTTCAGTTTTGGGCAATCCTTCTTGTAGTGCCCAGTGTCACCACAGTTGTAGCATCCCTGTTTCCCTGTAGTCCCCTGAGTAGTCGGAGCTGAACTGTTAGTCGGAGCCTGAGTCGATGGAAGTGTAACCCGACAATCCTTAGCATAGTGTCCGATTCGCTGGCAGCGGTGACAACGGTTACTGTCGCAGTTCCCTTGGTGATGACGTCCACACTTGTTGCATTTGGGCAGTTTTCCAGCATAACCACCCTGCTTATTACCCGAAGACGATGAACCCCCAGTATCAAACTTTTTACCCTGCTGCGTAGACCCAGATCCCTTCCCGTCGTTTTCCCACTTGCGCTTATTGTTCTCTGGAGCCTTAGCAGTCGAACCTTTCGCCGGCAGAATTCCCTCGTTCACCTTTAAATTAGTCATCCTATGTGCAGATCGAACTACCTCCGCATAAGTAGGATGATTCCCAGCAGCCACTAACCCTGCAATTTCCGGCACCAACCCTGAGACATAATGTTCAATCTTACGATACTCCGGCACGTGCAAATCGGGACATAGCACTGCCAACTCATTCCTCCTAACCGTATACTTCTCGATTTCCGACCCATTCATCTTGAGGTTCCATACCTCATGCTCCAGTTTCTGTACCTCTTCCCTCGGGCAATACTCCCGCTTCAGCAACTGCACAAAGTTCTCCCACGGCATAGCATATGCCTCCCCAATTCCCATGTTCTGGGTGATACCATTCCACCAAGTCAATGCCACGTCCTGAAACAACGCAGCCGAATACTTCACCCGATCTTCTGGGAGACAGTTACACATCAAGAATACCGACTCCACTTTCTCCAACCACCTAAGCAAACTGACCGCACCCTCGGTGCCAGAGAATTCCTGGGGTTTGCAGTCCCGGAACATCTTATAGGTGCACATGGGTGGGGGTGGGTCAACAGGACCACCTGAAATGAAACGTATGAGAAACCACGAATAACGTACACAAGACTCACCAATGAGGCAAAGAAAATGGATAGAACAGCTTACCACCACCGTTGTGCCCTAACTGAAAAGCAGCCTGGAGCAAGTTATTCAGATCAGCCTGTGACAGGTTAATACCTCCACCACGACCACCAGCACCACCACGACCACCACCGCGTCCACCACCACGTCCACCTCCTCGTCCTCCACGCACTCCAGACATGATTCTGGCAGAAAGAACGAGAAAATTTAGTTTCGCAGTTAAAGATAACCACTAATGTTTACAAGATTAAAGCCAGATCCAATCCAGGACTATCCCTTCAAACTCAGAGCTCACTAGTGCTTCCATGCATTTCGTTTTATGATTTTGTGTGCACCCAAAATGATAAAACGCTCTACATGGTCCTCCAAGTGTTCTCCTAGTTCAAAGTTCAAATCACCGAACATAGACTCTTAGCTACACACCGTAATACTACGGTAGTTCATGACAAGTGTTTCTATTGGAGTGCGACAGGGGAGATGTCCGAGCCTTGGACAAATCTCAAGAGCACACGAGTTACCCCAATAGACTACACTGCCTAGGAAGCAAGTAACCCAACCTAAAATAGAACGGATGATGTAACGCAGAAAGACCAACGATTTAGAGACACCCCGACAAGACCATACGTAAACCACTATAACGTTTAGTACCATGTGATCGTCTAGTGTGTGCGACTCGGCTATAGACTAGACTCTACATGCAGTCCTAGTTCACTATAACCATTGGCTCTGATACCAATCTGTCACACCCTCAAAATCCACTTGCGGAGTTTTACCGCGAGGCGCATGACAAACCAGGATCCAAACCAACGATCACAATAAACAAGTCTAAATGTAGTTAATGCAATACCAGAATATAGTTTTAAAATCCCGTTTACAGCGGAAGCTTATTCAAAATAAAGTTCAACATAAATAAACCAAGTTCAATGTTTGTGAAATCATGCAACTCTATCTAGACGCCGTGCAGACGCGTGCGCCCTAGTTCCCCTGTGCTACCTTAGCGACCTGAGAAAACATGTAAAAGTTTACGTCAGCACAAAAATGCTGGTGAGTTTACAGGTTTGCAGTTCAAGTACCAAGTCCACCTGTCCATACTATAACAAATAGAAAACCAGTATACGCTAGCTAGGCGTACGTTTTGTTACTACCACGATTGGAAAACCATTACTAACACGTATACCAGTTTTGTGCCCGAATAGTTCCAAATGTTCCTGTTGTTCCTGTTTGAGACAATATGCACTCGCCCGGCCCTCCAAGCCGACGAGCGGGGTTGGTCATTCCCAATAGCGCTATTCACATTTCCCCGTTGTGCAAACCCGCACATTCATGGTTCCCCCCCGGGACTTCCAAAGATCGTGTAGTATACGTTAGAACCCATAGTATGACAGTAGTTACCAAATAGTTTTAACACATGTTTTCTCCCCCGAAAGTATAAAACCAGTTTAAAAGAGGGGCCGTAAACTCACCTTAAGTTGCTTTACTCCTAATCCCGAGTAAACTCAGCTGCTATGTTAGTCCCGTACAGTGGCGACCTAACATACGACAGTTACAAGTACTTAGACTAATAACCCGCAGGTTAGTTAGTCCCTAGATGTCCAGACCATAACCAAGTTCGTTTAAAAATACCGTGACTGTTTAACTGACCCAAAGTACAAGACTCGACATCCCATTGGTGACCCGAGACTCCCCGTGTTATGTTCACGCTCCAAAACATGCCATAACGCAAGTATACTTAACATACGTTAACACACAACAAGTTATAGCACATAGTTCACGTATCACCGAAATACATCCAAATATATGTTACCAAGTTATTAGACATGTTACGAGGTTCCTAGCATGTTACTACATGTCAAATCGGGTCTTGGAATGCTAATTTACACTTACAGCAGCAGTACAACGCGATTAGGGAGGCTAATCGCATGAACTTACTAGCAATTAGGGCTAATCACATGAACTTACTAGCAATTAGGGCTAATCACATGAACTTACTAGCAATTAGGGCTAATCACGTGACATTATATGCGATTGGGGCTAATCACGTGACATTATACGCGATTGGGGCTAATCACGTGACATTATATGCGATTGGGGCTAATCACGTGACATTATACGCGATTGGGGCTAATCACGTGACATTATATGCGATTGGGGCTAATCACGTGACATTATATGCGATTAGCTCCCCAATCTCATGAATTATAGGCGATTAGCCTTGCTAATCGCCTGTAACCATGCTGTTCCGGTTTTTCGCGCGTTTAACACCCCAGATCAGATCCAGAACGTGTGTAACTACCCAATATCATCCCAAACACTATCCTAACCATGTTTAACCCAAAACCCTTCGTTCAACCTCGTATTATCAGTCCTGCATGCAACCAAAGCAATCCAAACACATACACGTAGCATGCAATATCATACCCACATACATAGCAATAACCCTAATAATCAATTAATCAGGTTTCTATCATCATACTATCAATATCAATTCTGACCTAGCATGATAACACATCAAAACATCATCAAGATTCATAAAAATCCTATCTTCCTAATCATACATACCCATAACGCATGTTAATTAGTTATAATCCGATTAACAACCTTTATTGACGATTTTCAGAAAGCCTTTTCGTTTATGAACAGGTCTGGACCATTAGGGATTGATTAAAAACATTTACAAAGTGTTATGGATAAGAATCAAACCTTAGAATTGTAAAAGATTGATGGTTAGACCTTGAAACCTTGTGTTTTTGATCAAAATCGCCTTCCAGAGGTTGTTTAGGTGTGTGGGGCGGTTATGGGACGACTAGGGTTGATATTAGGGAGTTTAGGAGGTTAAGTGTTCTATTTATAGGCGTTTCTAGTCGTTCCAGCACGTTACACGCGATTGTGCAGGTTTATACGCGATTAGGAATCCTAATCGCGTGAACAGTAACGCGATTGGGCCTAATCGCATGAACAGTGCATGCGATTGGGCCTAATCGCATGAACAGTGCATGCGATTAGCCCCAGTCACACCACATGATTCCCAGTCATACCACATGATTCCCAGTCATACCACATGAACCCCGTTTTAACATATGTTAACACATATTAATGTACCGACAAGTCATATAATGATTGTAACACATAACACAAGTAAATACACATATTCACACTCGTTCACCAATTCCGGGACTCGAGACTCGTACGTTCCGTAAGCCCTGACGATCCTACAAATCGTCATCGTTTGTACACTTGGTTAAGGACCGACATCTAACGAACCTCTAGACCAACATCCAATGATCTTCTAGACTAACTAATAGTTCCCGAACCATAACCCGACTTAACTAACCCAGTTAAGTACGATATACGCGTGACTCGCTAAGGTAGACTTTCATCTAGACAACATTGTTAACCCGAATTTGCCAGGTGTCACATTATGCGACCATGCGTAATGGTTAATGCCTTCTAAGGGGCATTTTCCACCACATCATCATTATAATGTCCATCCAATAAATGTGTAATGGTTAACGCCCCTTTAATGCCCTTTCAATCATTACTTTCCATATTTTTCCTCTTCTTTGGGCATTATACTAGAAATGCTCCTCCCTTTTCAAGCCCATATAACGCCTAAGGGGATGGTGTTGGAGGTGTTTTCATGCTCATTTATGCCCCTATAATGCCCATTACGTATGGTCTTAGGGGCTGTTTGGTAAGCCTCTTAATGAAGCTCTGAACCATTCAGCGCTGAATGATTCAGCATTCAGCGCGTTTGTTTCAGCTTCTGAATGGAATGGTTAAAGCTGAATCATTAAGATTTGAGATGTTGCTGAACCATTAAGCACTGAACTAGGCTGAACCTTAATGAGGCTCTCCTACCAATGTGGGATAAGAATACTAACCATTAAGAGGTCCAACTTAATGATTCAGCACTTACCAATTCAGACCTCTTAACCATTCAAACATCTTAATAACTAAGCACTTAGGGGCTGTTTGGTTCACCACTTAATGATTCCATTAAAAGGGAACCTCTGAATCAGACAGAGGTTTAGTTGTTTGGTTGCAAAAAGCCCAACCTCTTAATGGTTCCATTAAGACTGAATGATTCAGCATGGGGATGTTGCTGAATGGGAAAAAAGGCTCCAAGACCCTTAACATGCATTCACGTCTGCTTCTCCTCTCCAACAAAACCCTACCCTCTTCTCCTTCCCCACCTCTCCTCTCTCTTCTCCTCCCACCACCGGACTGTTCCTCTCCTCCCTCTCCTCCAATTGCCGCCCCTTCCTCTCCTCCTTTGCCGGACCTAACGTCCCTCTCTTCCTGCGCCGCAGCCCCCTTCATCTCCTCCTTCTCCTCCACAGGTAACTATCTCTCTTTTTTTGGGGGGGTTTTCCTACTCTCCTCTCCTCCCTACCAAGAAAGAAAAGGAAGAAGAACAGGAAGAAAAGTGTGTGCAGGAAGAGAAAGAAAGAAAAGGAGGATGGAGAAGAAAGAAAGAAAGAAAAAAAAAGAAAAGGAAGGAGTTAGGTGAGTGGTGTGGGTGGTCTGAGTGGTGTTGTGGGTGTTTTATAATTTTTTTAATTAATTTATTATAATTAAAAAAAAATATTAGGTGGGGTAAAATGGTCATTTTACAAAGTCGTTCAGAGTTCTAACCAAACAACAATTACTGGCTCAGCACTTACTGGTTCAGAGTCGCTTATCCATTCAGACCTCTTACTGATTTAGCACTTACTGGTTCAGCACTTGTCAAACAGCCCCTTAATTAACTAAATAGCCCCTTAGTGTTGTAACTTATGCTTAATGGGTTTTATGTGCTTTACCTCATTGTACACAATGAATCATTCTACACATTTGTTTTCCACTTCTTTAGGGCATGTGTAGTGGGGGCTCCATGTGGAATAAAATATTATAAAGTAATAGAAGAGGCTCGATTGGGCTTTATGGGAAAAGAGGGGTGTAGTGGGAAGGGCTGCATGGAACTTTATAAACGATTAGGTAATCATTGCTTAATTATTGGTTTTTTATTTAAATAATAATAATATTAATAATAATAGTAATCATCATCATCATCATACTCAGTTAATCCCACCTATAGCAAAAGCTAAGGTAGGGTCTGAGCAGTGGCGAAGCTTGACCCGAAGGTTCGGGGGGTCGGAAGTCACTGGTTTCGGGGGTCGAAAACCAGTTTCGGGGGGTCGAAACCCTATATTTTCAAAATTTTCTATAACGGATACTATATAATCGGAACTTCTGCGCGAAAATCCGGGGGGGTCGGCCGCCCCTCCCCGTCCCTACAAACCTTCGCCACTGGGTCTGAGAAGGGTAAGATGTAGACAGCCTTACCTCTACCCCGTGGAATAGAGAGGCTGCTTCCAGTGAGACCCCGGCTCAATGGTGGTTTTGTATCAAGCCTTAGACCTAAGGCACATAACACTTAGCAATCGGGACAAACCGACTGGTCATGTACCCCCTTGTCTTTTGGCTATCAACGCCACCACCTGAGGCATGATTAACCGTCCGTCATTTTTAACGTTATTTTCACGAAATTAGTAAAATAATGCTAAAATTAGTGCAACTTTACTTTTGCCCCCGAGGGCCACACATATATACATTATATGCACACAGCCGTAAGCGGGCCTTACTATTCCAACGGTTAGTATCCAACTTTAATATATACATTATATGCGCACAGCCGTAAGCGGGCCACACAAATTTAATAATAATAATAATAATAATAATAATAATAATAATAATATTAAAAGAAAATTTATTAAATTAAAAAATAATAATAAAAAATAATATTTAATATTAAATAAAAAATAATATTCAAACGGTTAGTATTCCAATGGCTAGTTTTCAAATGGTTACTATTCCAGCGGCCAGTTTTCTAACCCTATAAATACAAGACCAAAACCTCCTGCTCAGTCACAATTATCACTCAAACATTTAAAGATATGGGTGGTGGTTTTCCTAACGAAGCTTCCGGACCTTCCAATCTCCGACGATACTCTTGCCGGAGACGTCGTCTACCAGTTTCATCTCCTCCTCCTCCTCCTCAACCAATGTTCTCTTCTCCTCCTCCTCCTTCTCAACCAATGTTCTCTCCTCCTCCTCCTCCTCCTCCTCAACAAGTGTCCACTCCTCCTCCTCGTCGAGTAATGACCACCATTCCTCCTCTACCAGGTTACACTTCCCCAACTCCAAATGCTCCTCTCATTGATGAGGAATACATTTGTGTAACACCCAAAAGTCTCACCGTGGAAGGGCGTCATACGCTTTGGGAAGCGTGGCAAACTCAACCCACGGTATGTCGGACCATTTACGATCCTGGAACGGATTGGACCGGTGGCATATCGTCTTGATTTACCGACGGAGCTCGGTAACGTACATAACGTCTTCCACGTGTCAAATTTGAAGAAGTGTCTGGCTGACGAGTCTCTCATCGTTCCACTGGAAGAGATCAAGGTTGATGATCGTCTTCGGATTGTGGAAGAACCTGTGGAGATTCTGGATTACAAGATTCGTAGCCTACGTCACAGCAAGATTCGTATTGTTAAGGTTCGGTGGAACTCGAACCGGGGACCAGAGTATACGTGGGAACGGGAGGATCAGATGAAGTCTAAATATCCTCATCTCTTTCCTAAGGAAGCGTTCGAGTCGAGATATGTCTCTCTGCAGCTGAATGAATCTCGGGGCGAGATTCCTTTTTAACGTGGGGATGATGTGACAACTCGGGTAAATCTCTCTTTTGGTTTCTATTTTTTTTTTGTTGTTTCCTTCGTTATTCCTTTTGGTACTTGTGCAATTTCGGGACGAAAATTCTGTTAACGTGGGGATGATGTGACACCCGGCAAATTCTGGTTAACAACGTTGTCTAGATTAAAGTCTACCTTAGCGAGTCACGCGTATGTTATACTTAACGAGGGTTAGCTAGATAGCTAGATAGGACATACGTGCATTGTTGTGAGTTTCACTACTCTTTTCTCAAAAGCATGCGTCTCGGTTTGAGACAACTTACAAAACGTTTTCTAGTCCGTTTGGGACTACTTTCACATCTCGGGTTATGAGATGCTTTGACTCCTTGTGTGGGTCGGGTTTTTGACTCCTTGTGTGAGTTAACATGTGATTTCATGATTAGTGAACCTCGGACGTTGGTGAATAACAAACTTATGTGTCTCGGTGATATCTGACAAACTTATGTGAAAACCATACGTGATTATGTGAACCTAAACCGAACACGTTAATAAAAATTATTACAAGTGGAGCGTGAGGTTGATTAGGGTCTTAACGCATGGGGTTACACTTGTTACGGTCCGTAATAACGAAAACGTCGAAGGATAACGCGTCGGGAGGCGAAACGAGGCAAAAGCGCGCCACCCGCGACCTGTGAGCGGCCGCTCACAGGCTCCGAGCGCCGCTCGAAGAGGACTGACGGGTTTAAACCGCCTCAAACTCGTATTTAAGCATCCTTAACCCCCATGCAGCCCTCATACTCAACCCTAATCGCCCCCTTACTGCCCCACACGAATATTTCACTCCAAAAACTCCTGCTAAGGCTCAAGATCATCAATTGGGAGGCTCCAAGGCACGCGATTGATTGATTTGAAGAGCTAAGGGTATAACTCATGATTTCTTACGCTTTTTACTTTATGTTTTATTGTAAAAATCATATAACAAGTTTGTCCACTGAATGGGTTTAATAAACATTAAAACATGAGTCTTTTTGAAGATTAACGGATTAAACCTATTAATAAACGCGTAGTAACATCATAGGATGCTTGTTGCGCAAGTTATTGGTGTTTTGATCCTAAAAGCTTTGATCTTGACATGTTTGATAATAGGATCTGATGGGAATAGGTATTAGGAAAGTTGTATGATGATTATTAGGTGTTATTGATTGATAATATGCAACTAGGGTTTGATATAATTGATAATATTGCACGATTAGAATCTGGACAGATTCTGAATGTCGACTTGTAGGGTCTGTTTCGTGGCTTGAAAACAATTGGTTTGATCGATTCTTTGCATGATTGTAACGTACAAGGTCTTAGTTTTTCATAATGGGCAAAACCATCGAATTTGACATCGTTTGAGTCGTTTTTGGAATTTTAATTGATTAGGGGTCATATCAGATTTTCGGATTTGTAAACTGGGCTAACTTTAAATGGTTATAACTTGAGATTTACAAGGAATTAGATTATGAAATTTTTCCAGTAGGTCAATACTGGAAAAATAGAGCTTTTCCAAGTGGATTCATCTCGTTTGGATGAATACACAATTTTTAAGAATTTTCCTACTAAACTGACCTGTTGAGGAGATTTTCTGGACATAGCTGTGTTGTACGAATTTTCATAATTTTTGTGTTTGGAATTAAGATAAAAAAAAAGGTAGTATTGTCGAGTGAATCCCAAAGAAAATTCCGTAGAAATTTGGGAGGTTAATTCACTGAATTTCTATTTTAAATAAATTCGTTTTGATGCGCACAATCTGTCCTGAAAACACAGATTGTGTATTATGTGCTTCTGTGATTAATTGAGGTCTTAGGTGGTATGGAATTGACATGTAACTGAAGTACACTTGTCTGAGACACATACGGAATGTAGAAACTAATTGTAACCAACGTATTCACCAACGGGTCCGTAGGGTTTACTATTGCATGTAGAATCACTAGGCGTCGCATACACACTTTTGAACATTTAAAACGCCTTGGACAAACGAGTTATATGGGTAATGATATTACGCCTATACTCACTGAGCGACACTGTTATTAGGGTGTCGGTAGCATATATTGCTTGCTGTTCGGATTCTTGCTTGCACGTTAAGGTTAGTTTACGGCCCCTCTTTTAAACTGGTTTCATATTTCGGGGGAGAAAACATGTGTTAAAACGATTATTTGGTAACTACTGTCATACTATGGGTTTCTATTGTGTACTACACGATCTTTGGAAGTCCCGGGGGGAACCATGAATGTGCGGTTTGCACAACGGGAATGTGAATAGCGCTATTGGGAGTGACCAACCCCACTCGTCGGCTTGGAGGGCCGGGCGAGTGCATATTGTCTCAAACAGGAACAACAGGAACAACTGGTACTTTTCGGGCACAACATCTGGTATCGAGTTAGTAATGGTTTTCCAATCGTGGTAGTAACAAAACATACGCCTAGCTAGCGTACACTGGTTTTCGATTTGTTATAGTATGGACAGGTGGACTTGGTACTTGGATACAAAACCTGTAAACTCACCAGCATTTTTGTGTTGACGTAAACTTTTACATGTATTCTCAGGTCGCTAAGGTAGCACAATGGAACTAGGGCGCACGCGTCTGCACGGCGTCTAGTTAGAGTTGCATGGTTTTACAAACGTTGAACATTGGTTTAATATTGAATAATTGTTTGAATAAGCTTCCGCTGTAAACGGGGATTTTAAACATTGTTTTTAAGTTGCATTATGTTCATGTTAGACTTGTTTATTGTGATCGTTGGTTTGGATCCTGGTTTGTCATGCGCCTCGCGGTAAAACTCCGCAAGATTGGATTTTGAGGTCTGATACCAATCTGTCACACCCTCAAAATCCACTTGCGGAGTTTTACCGCGAGGCGCATGACAAACCAGGATCCAAACCAACGATCACAATAAACAAGTCTAAATGTAATTAATGCAATACCAAAACATAGTTTTAAAATCCCGTTTACAGCGGAAGCTTATTCAAAATAAAGTTCAACATAATTAACCAAAGTTCAATGTTTGTGAAATCATGCAACTCTATCTAGACGCCGTGCAGACGCGTGCGCCCTAGTTCCCCTGTGCTACCTTAGCGACCTGAGAAAACATGTAAAAGTTTACGTCAGCACAAAAATGCTGGTGAGTTTACAGGTTTGCAGTTCAAGTACCAAGTCCACCTGTCCATACTATAATAAATAGAAAACCAGTATACGCTAGCTAGGCGTACGTTTTGTTACTACCACGATTGGAAAACCATTACTAACACGTATACCAGTTTGTGCCCGAATAGTTCCAAATGTTCCTGTGTTCCTGTTTGAGACAATATGCACTCGCCCGGCCCTCCAAGCCGACGAGCGGGTTGGTCATTCCCAATAGCGCTATTCCATTTCCCCGTTGTGCAAACCCGCACATTCATGGTTCCCCCCCGGACTTCCAAAGATCGTGTAGTATACGTTAGAACCCATAGTATGACAGAATTTACCAACAATCGTTTTAAAACACATGTTCTCTCCCCCGAAAGTATAAAACCAGTTTAAAAGAGGGGCCGTAAACCACCTTAAGTTCCTTTACTCCTAATCCCGAGTAAAATCAGCTGCTATGTTAGTCCCGTACCGTGGCGACCTAACATATGACAGTTACAAGTACTTAGACTAATAACCCGCAGGTTAACTAGTCCCTAGATGTCCAGACCATAAACCAAGTTCGTTTAAAAATACCGTGACTGTTTAACTGACCCAAAGTACAAGACTCGACATCCCATTGGTGACCCGAGACTCCCGTGTTATGTTTACGCTCCAAAACATGCGATAACGCAAGTATACTTAACATACGTTAACACACAACAAGTTATAGCATATAGTTCACGTATCTCCGAAAAACATCCAAATATATGTTACCAAGTTATTAGACATGTTACGAGGTTCCTAGCATGTTACTACATGTCAAATCGGGTCTCGGAATGCTAATTACACTTACAGCAGCAGTACAACGCGATTAGGAAAAGTCAACTACATTTAGGTTGGTCAACTAGCAATTAGGAATCCTAATCGCATGAATTACTGAGCATTTAGGGCTATACACACATGTAACTACTAGCATTTAGGCTAATCACATGAAGTTACATGCCATTGGGCTAATCACGTGACATTATATGCGATTGGGGCTAATCACGTGACATTATATGCGATTGGGGCTAATCACGTGACATTAATGCGATTGGGGCTAATCACGTGACATTATATGCGATTGGGGGCTAATCACGTGACATTATATGCGATTGGGCTAATCACGTGACATTATATGCGATTGGGGCTAATCACGTGACATTATTGGCGATTAGCTC